>JAWQJV010000008.1:2812666-4218999 GCA_034638275.1 Colletotrichum lini
TGTTTCAAGATGCCTTTCGGCAACCTGACACAGTATTTCACTCTATTGCTTCTATTCTACCTACTCAAAGCGGAAGGGCAAAGGCCATAAAGACTCAACGGCCGCAGGCTGCACTAATAGACATGGCAGTCAACCGTCAGGCTGGGCTGGGATGCGGCTGGACTGACTGCTCCGGCAGGGATCCACTTCATGCGAAATGTCGCCGGTCCCACCTTTTACGCCCGTATGTGTGTGCACCCAAGAGCTCGGGTTGCCGCGCAGGCCTAGCCCGTGGCGGGCTGTACGAGCAAGCTGGTTGTGTTCAATACACTGGGACTTTGAAAGAGAGACAAGTGGTTTTGTGAAACTTCTGTCAACACCCTAGCCTCGATTGCAACATCCTTCCATTCTAACATCCCTAGAACCGAGTGCTTGATTGACGTTGTGGTTGTTTCAATGCTGTTCACAATAAAGAAAGCAAGTCAAGGCCACAAACCGTGTCGAGACACAGCCGATTGAGACCGGCGGTTGAACAACGTTTGTGGTACTATGCTTATAGATGACAAGAAATTAGGGCAGATGGCTGACACCGTTTTCTTTACGAACCACTCAGCTTCTTACAAAATTGCCCATATCAAGGCGAGCAGTTGCTGGCAGACTCGAGCTGAAGTCTTCGGCGTTCACCAGCCACTTCCAGCCTATGCAGCGCCACCCCCATCTTATCCTCCCGTCCCTTGCGTCTGGTGTGGTGCCGGGCGTTGCGTTGACGTTAGTTGGCGGCCCTGCAGCCATCGTGATTGGTCTGCTCGCGACGATTGTGCTTATCACTCGACATGGGGCGCGAGGAGGGCTTGCATGCCTTTTAATCATCGGTATTGATCAAGCTCGCAGGGCGGAGAGCCAATCGCAGGGGAGCTGTTGATGGATTCCGTGGATGAGGATATGCAAGATCTGTCGCTCAATCGCCAGGATTTTCTTTTGTTTTTTTACAAAGAATTTCTTCTTCGTGTGTCCGAGAGTAAACATGCATTTGTAGCGACGCACCTGAAGAGGGATGGTGAGGTAGGCTTTGACGAAGAAATCGTGTGAGCTGCGATACCATCAAACCAGTCACTTGCCCTGTCTAGTCTCGCCGACGGGAGTTGCAATCGCTTAGACTAGACATGGCCAAGGGTCGGCTCCCATGCCCCAAATCACCAGGAAACGCCGCTCACGGCCGAGCCACGAGGGCAAAGTCTAAGTTTCCGCCCGCGCCAAGATAAGCCCTAAGGCGGCTTGAAATGAGATGTGTAAACCCGTTGATTCATCATACATGCGAGCTAGTGTTAGTACGGACAGAGAGTAGATCCATCTCTTGAGGGGGGGAGAGGGGAGAAGACATACGACAGGAATGAAGCCATTTCCAAGACCAGTTGGTGAGATAGCGAGTTGGAGCGCCGTGTTGGATGGCGAATCAGGTCGGAAAACGATTCCCCGCAATAAAAAGAAGACCAGCTGCACGACGTGCAACGGATTTTCTGCATCGAGTCAAGAAAAGACAGTTCCAGCGTCTCGGAACCCGGTTATCTTATCTGCCAACCGGCACAGGAAACCTAGAATGGTCGTCGTCGTCCTCTCCAACGGCAATGCCGGTTCGGCTCGGCTTGGGAGGGGGGCGTTTGAAGCATTGAGGGCGAGCATGGTTTGGTCATGAGGAGGGAGAGATAAGAATCTGATGGGCTGGCCCGTTGCTTCTTTCTTATCTCTCTCTGCGGGTCCCCCCGGCATACTCCCGATGCTCCATGCCCCCCCTCCCTCCCTCACCCTTCCCCTCCCCCCGGCCTTATCTATGGTCTGGTAACCACTCACCACGCGATGTGGCCAGAGTCGAAGACCGCCAGTGAGATGAGAGTACGAGATTATTTAATGACATTGTCTAAAAAACTAGAACTTGGGGGGTTAAGGGGCAGGGGTTCTTTGGTGGTTGATAGTGGGAGTGGTTAACGCATGTCTCTTTCGCCATCGCAAAGCTTGTCTTTCCAATGGTTCTGGTCTATCTGGTCAGGTTTCAGTGGTTTTCATGGCGAAGCGAACATGCAGAGAGAACGGGATCTGCAGTGCTCCGAGGGGGCGGAGGGTTTTCCTTGCATTGCAGATGTTTATCGACGACGCTTGTAAGATAGGGAGCGCCGAGGAGAGGGGGGACGAATTTGATATATGGCATGCCTCTCATCCCATTGATGTTCAACAGATGTGCTTTTGACGTGCGTTTGGCTGCCTAGGCGAAGTTTCCTGCTTTTGTGATACCCCTTATTCCTTCTTTTGTTATACTTTTACTGTTTCTTCTACGCTTAGTCTTCACTCACCTCAACTGGAGCATATATAGCCTTGCGGGAGAAGCGCTCGACCGCGATGGCCGACTCAATCACGGAAAAGGAGAAAATAGCCTTTCCGTCCACTCCTGTGGATGAAGGTCTCGGAAAGTCAACGCAGGAAGTCACTCTCACGAAAGATGGCTTCAGCGTCCACCCTCAGCCCGTCCCTGGCGACGCCATGGACCCCCTTAACTGGTCGTCCTTCCAGAAGCACACTATCCTGGCCATCGTGATGGCATTGTATGTTGACATCGAGTCTCGAAGCAAGATGCCTGGACATGGAACAAATGCTAATCGCCCACTCACGTCCCACAGGTACTTTATGTTCACCTACATCACGACGACGACGGTTCCCTCCTTTCCCGAGCTCCAGGATCAGTACTCCCTCACCCTCGAAATGGTTAACTGGACCGTCGCCATCCCGGCTCTTGGCCTCGCCATCGGTCCCCTCCTCTGGTCCTCGCTGGCCGACATCATCGGCCGCCGCACCATCTTCATCGCCGGAACCATAGTGGCCTTCGCCACCACCATCGGCGCCGCCAAGGCCCCCTCGTACGGCGGGTACATGGCCGCCCGTTTCTTCCAGGGCCTGGGCGTGAGCCCCGCCGCCACCGTCGGCCTGGCCATCATCAACGACATGTTCTTCGAGCACGAGCGCGGGCAGAAGGTCGGCCTCTGGGTGCTGGCCATCGACCTCGGCCTGCTCACGGGCCCGCTGATCGGGGGGTTCGTGGACCTGGTCGACCACTACTGGATCCAGTGGCTGACGGCCATCTTCTTCGCCGTCATCCTGGCGGCCGAGCTGGCCTTCCTGCCCGAGACGCTGTACCCGCGGGACTACATGCTGTCCAGGGCGAGCGGCGTCGTTGCCGTCGTCCCCGCCATGGGGAGCGTCGTTGACGAGAAGACCATCGCCACGGGCAAGGCGACGCCGGACTCCCTGGGGGTTTTGAGGACCAAGGAGTTGGCCTTCTTGAACGTGAAGCCCGTGCCCGCGGTAAAACACCCGAAGGCGTGGGCCTCGATCGTCCGGTTCGGGAAGCTGTTCAAGTACCCCGTCGTCCCCATCGCGACAGGTGTCTATTGCTTCGGATGGTACTGGTGGGTGTTGTCCGTCATCACCATGATCCCCGTCGCATACGCGGATTACTCGCCGCAGACGCAGGGGTAAGTGCGCCTTTTGCTTCCCGCTCTTTTAATTCCCAAGTCGGCGTAAGGAGACCGTTTCTAACGAGGCGCGACGACCAAGGCTCTTCTTTATCGGCCTGATCGTAGGCACGCTGGTTTCGGAAATCTTCTTCTCCGGCAAGCTGAGCGACTGGCTGGTGGTCAAGCTCGCGAAGCGCAACGATGGTATCAAGACGGCCGAGATGCGTCTGTGGCTAGCGTATCCCGCGGCCGTCTTGACGTCCATCGGCCTCATTATCTGGGGTGTCAGCATCGACAAGGCGTACCACTGGATGGTCGGTCAGGTTGCTTTCGCGTTGTGTACGTCCCCCTCCTCCCGAGAACCTATCACTCTCTCCTTGACTACCTTTTGTTTTGGACTTGCTGACTCGGTCGTCCACAGTCGGTGCCGGTATCCAGATGGGCAACACCGTCATCTGTTCCTACATCGTCGACGCCTACCCTCTCCAGAGCATGGCCGTCATCACCTTCTACGCCGTGCTGCTCAACCTCAGCGCCTTCATCGATCCCTTCTTCATCGCGCCCTGGGTCACGAATGTGGGCTACACGTGGACGTTTGCGGGGCATGGCATCATCACCATCTTCTTCTGCATTCCGGCTTTGGCACTTCTGCATCTCTACGGCGGAAAGATGAGGCAAAAGGCTGGTGAGCCCGAGTGGGTGAATCCGGAGTACGACCACGATATAATGAGGGAGTCTTAAACATGGAGGTGCTATGTTAGCTGGCGTTTCACTACAATGCAACGATCACGGTTTGAAGTGGCGTGCCATTCCCTGGTAGTTACACAAGGGGCATGATCCCCGCGCGTCATGACACAGCAAAGTCATGTCACAAAAAAAAGTCATGTCAACTGAGTTCAGGCATGCATAGACTTTGTGAGTTAAACCAGGTTACTGGAAGATAATTACGTTTTAAGCCAACCCGCGGATCTGTGGCAAGGTTGGAATCTCTTTCTGCGAAAAAGAGATGCGACTGACTGATCTCTCTCGTGGGCTGCTGTCCGCAAACAAACTTCGCCGGCAAACGTCACCATTTCGTGGGAGACAGATGACGTGAGCCTCTGACAAAAGTCTTCAGAGTTTGACACCTGTCTTTCCAAGGTCTTTTCCCGCACGTTCGGATGAGTTGTGATACTGCGGGTTGGAGAAAACCCAGGCTATATGGGACACAAAAAAAGCGAGGTGATCAAAATGGTCCATATCAGTTATATTTGGAAGAATATCAAGACAACCACAACTCCAATAGTCCGTAGCAGGTGTACCCCATCTCCTGTTTCACTAACTCTTTTTGCAGTTCTTACTCAGGGGATTGGGTGCAGCAACATGTTGAAGTTTACTCTTGCGGTTGGGAGATGGTTGAAATCACTCCCAATTCCTGTTGTTTGTTTCTGTCAAAGAAATTTCCTGATCGCTTCTAGAAGAAAATGAAAATGAAAATGAAAAAAAAATAACTTCATAAGCCATGATAACTCCTGGGTGTTCTTTCCGAATCCATGTTGCATTTCCCGTTTCCAAACGGCTCGAGATGGCCTGTCAACCCAGACTCGTAGGCTCCGAGGTGTTCTTTTCCCGGCATCATCGTCGAGTAGGACATTAGCGACTCTTGTAGCGAATCCGGAAAGCAGGGATTCATCGATTGGACGTGCTGGTGGCCTATCCAAGCCTGAATGTCTTGGTTCAGCAGCGAATGTTGTAGATCAGGATGCGGCGGGAAGTTGGTGTTGACATGGTGGAAACTATCGATTCCGTGGTCCCTCCCGTCGTGGAAATCGAGGGCGGTTGAGTCATACGTTGGCGACCAGCCGTTCTCTGCGTCCAGGAGAGAGCTCAAGAGGGCCTCCGAGTCCCACGAACAGTTGTCGAAATACCCCATCATCCTATCTTCCATCCTCTCGCCTGTTGAAGGGGATGGCGTTCGGCTGTCGGACGAAACGGATGCGGTCGGGTGAATAGGCCAAGTGGTGCTGCCAGGAGTTGAATCGCGTGGGCTGGAAGTATAGAACGAGAGGTTTTTTCCCCCTTTGTCAAGTCGGATTTTCCACTCTGCACCTTGAAGTTTGTTCGGAGTCTTGGGCGGCCTCCCGGCTTTTCGGACTTGGCTGTAAACACACCCTTGGCCGCGTCGTACGCAGCGGTTGCACGATGGCTTCATTTGGTCGCACTTCAACTTTGACCGGGTACAGAGGTCACAGGAGTTCCTCAGCCTCCTCGTCTTAGTATCGGTGCTATAGGCAGCGGGCGGGACCGAATCCATGATTGCAATGTTTCCAAAGTCGTTTGACACCCGGCCGTATCCGAGGGAGGCCACGGCACGTTAAATAAGAAACAGCCAAAGTACCTGATTTGCGAGTGCAAGGGGGGGACTGGATTTCGGTTGGACGGTACAGGCATCCGGGGGGGGGGGGGGGGGGGGGGGGACTTCTACCTTCGGACGCAGCACCGGAGGGTTTTGATTGAGTCAAGTCGACAAGTCATCTGACCAGCATCATATACCCAGCATGCTGGATAACTTAAAAGCACGAAAGAAAACTCTACGAAGCCGATGGGATCAAGTGGTGGAACAACGGCGTTGAAAATGGCAAAATAACCCCCCTGCCCAGGTTTCAGCTTGGATGGGTTAACCAGACTCGGTCTTTCCACTTGTCCGAAGTTCTTCTTTAAGCTAAGAGTCGGTAGTCTGCCACTGTGGCAGCATCTCAGCATCTCAGCATCTCAGCCGTAAATCGGTCTTGGTACACGCCTAAAGCTCTTCTTTAAACCAGCTCGGAATTTCGTCATTCAAACAGCACCTCAACGCCTCAGCCGAACACAAAAACCGTGTTAAGTGAAGATGGGAACCCCTGGAATGTGCCGCCGGGGCTTGCACGACTCAGTAGACATTGTGAGCTCGGAGGACAGACGAGCTCGATTCTGGGGGCCTACGTTTCACAGTGACCCATTACCATCTCAGACCCAAAAACCGGATTTGGTAGCGGTGGAATGTCGAGACACCGGCTGAACTTTGAACTGTGACTGGGGACAACCAACGATGTAAGGTTCCTGCTGATGCTTCCCTTCCCGAGGAGCGTTCAGTTGGGACTCCAGCCGCCGGTCCAGGCAACTCTCAACTGTGGGTTGGCATTCTGTTTTGTACGGCTCGCCTCTTTTGGGGGTTTCGTAAAAGTCTGAGGAGATTGAACTTACTCGCGCGGAAGCTTCCGTCTACTATAGCTTCATTTGAAAGTTTCAAAGCTTAGCCTACAAAGCCTTCCCGGATGTGAGACGGTGATTGGCCAATGCTGCAAGACCAACCCAGCCGGCTTAATAGCCGATCATTGCCAACCTGAAGGAAGCCGTTGTCCGAAGTGTTGCGGTCGCAGTGTTGTCGCGCTGATTATTTTTGCCCTGTTCCATGTATTCGTTTGGTTGCATTCAAGTCCATCTGAGGCTCGGCGCTCAGTGATACAGAGCTCAGCCCGATTGTCGTGGCTAGAAGGAGTGGATGTTGGTATCGCAGTTGATATGCGTGTGCGGAAGTTGGTTTCCGCAAAAGGAGACAGCAGGCGAATTAACTTTCTATGACGTCCAGGGAACGGAGGGACGAAGGACATGAGTTTGTCCGAAGAGAAGCATGGTCCCACAGCGTAAAGTAGAGCCTAATCCGCACTCAGTGTTTCGGTTGGAAACCTGGATCACCGGCCGAGGGCCACAAACTCATTGAGCTCCGCCTGCACTCATAATGAGTCATTCTAGTAGCCAGCATCGTGTTAAAACAGCTAAGTAGGGCCTGGTGCTAGCACTGGGCTGCTTGCTGTAGTTTTGTTTTGAAATGGGCAACTAATCTTGACTGTCTGGAAACAGTTTCGTTCCACACTAGTTGAACCAGCGTTTTGGAATACCAGCTAAGTAGACTAGGGGTCCATCAAGAGCCATCTCCCTACAAGGGCCTGTACCGGGTTACTGCAGCTCGGGCCGACGTGCGAGCAAGAGCATACCCCGGTACATGCGATGTCGTGTATTTTTTTCATGCGAGAAGATACAGGCCAGGAGTAGTCCGCGCCGACGTGACGTTTTCTTCTAGAGGTGCCTTGGCCTCGAAGGGTCGAAAGGAAGGGTTGATTGACGTTCACCCTTGCTAATGGTGAGACATTCGTGTGAAATGACGAGGTGAACAGTTTTCTGCGGAAGACACCGATTCTATGTTGCCTCATGCATGATGATGTGGCCTCGGTGGGACCCGTCTCCCCTCTGCAAAGCTTGATTGACGGTGGGGATGCCTGGTTTCTTCGAGACAGGCGCTACCGGCTAAATTCTCGAAGAGACTTCAGCAACAGACACACGACACATGAGTCACTGTTGTCTCAGAGCAACAAGCCACGGTGACCTCAAGATGCTAGTTGTCAGGTTCCGATTTGCCTGGGGTTTTCTGCTTTAGCAACTCAACTTCTGGAGTTCGGCGGTGGGTCTACATTATCTCCTTGTGAAAACAGGTTTTCTGGCCCTTGAGAGATGGCCGTTTCGTCAAGCCTCACTAAAGCTGCCTTGCCGAGGAGTTTGCGCTGCGAACTTGTCGATTCCAGCTGTTTCTCTGCTGAGATCAAGCGGGGCGTGGCTTGGGACACGAGAGGACTTCTTCAGTCGTATGACTGGCTAAACTTGGCTAGTAGAGTTGTATTTCAAGCATCTGCTCGCTGTTTTCTCTTGGAAAATTGGTGTACACTGCTTCAAGACAAGTGATAGAGCGTTTTGGACCAAGTTCGGTAGAAGTACTCGAGACTAGCAACGGCCACGCTTGCATCCCATTAGCTGGCACAAAAGAAAATGAGCATAAGAAAATGCACCCTAGCTTTTGTTTTATTTTAAGATAACTCACCAGATAGTGAATGACCATTGATTTTACAAGATCGTTTGCTCTTTACATTGCGTCTGCCTCAAACGCTAGGGGTCATTCTTTGCTCTCTACATTACGTCTTGTTCGAATTCCAAGGGTCTCAGTCTTCAAAAAGCATTATCAAAAGCCCTCTCCAAAAACACAAAATCCAAGAATACTGGCCAGAGTCAAAATTTACCTACCTAGAGGCCCAATCGCCGTCAGCTAGGTGTATTATGTCGTCACGTCTTCGCCCCTGCATGTTGGGGACATGTGTGGGTTTCGCCCCCAATAGAAGCAGCCGAATGGAAAGGGCCGCCGCAGATCTCCCCGCATTCTCCACGCCGGATCCCGCGGACTGGGTTTTCCCGCCACTAGCGGGTTTGCCGGGACGGGACTGGCGGATATTGTCGACTCGCCGGCCCCACGCTGGCGGGATTCGGAATTGGGCCTGTTTACATAACACAGCGTCGTGGGCCTTTCTTCTTCTTTCTTCGTTCGAACGGTCTGAATAAAGAATCTTGCTCGCTGCACAGCTCTTGGGGCCTTGTTTTTGAATGTCTTCAACCTGCGGCTTTTTGAGTACTCTAGCCGTGTGGTGACCGCAGCTCTCTTCAACCACGTTGCATCTTCCATCCGCCTCTTGTAGAGGCTTGACTCCTTGGACATGAGACAAGCCCTCTGCTTTACGATCAAGATACCCTCCGTTCCGATTGTCATTGGCTGAGCTATTAGGGTGCTGTTGGCATTTAGTGCAGACGCTCAATTATCGAAGTGCCTTCCATGCCCCTGGAAGCTGAGCACTCACCTATAACCCTAAGCGCAGGACAACCAGCAACTATGGGGTCAACTGTTGGCAGGCGACCATAGTGATGAGCCACAGAATAATTAACTACCAGTGTACGGTCAAGAATGTGGTCAAGACGGCGGTCAATCGTCTCCCTTGTGGATGTACAAATGCCAGATCCTGGACATCAGCAAGAATGACAAGATCGGATTGTCAAATGTGGAAGAAAGAGCGGCATCGATAACAAGCCGTGGAAGAGTGAGGTTGCGATTTGCTACCGTTTTCGAAACGAACGAACCAGACTGTTTCAAGATTCAACTGAGGTTTTGCCGTGAGTATGTACGAGAGGGTGATGCATCTTATTGCAGATGACACCCAGTACCTGCAGATTCATTAGCAATTATGCGCAGAAATCTTTGAAGGTGTGTTCGGTTACTGCTTGCGCCGAGTTGCTCGTTTGGAGGAAGGAGAATTGAACATGGCTGACTAGTAACCCGTGCTTGTAGTGCGAAATGGGAAAAACCAAAACTCGACCAAGAACCGTGGAGGGATCTGGAAGCGTTCAAAATAACGGCTCTCTCAATCGGAGAGAAAGATTATTGGGAGTCCTCCCTTGATCTGGGAAGAGTTCGAGAATTGTTCTGGCCTGGGCAGGACCACTCCCGACAATTCCGCTACGATGCGACGAGAGAGCGGGCCGAAGCGGACGTGTTGGTGTGAAGGAACGACATGATAGCCCAAAGGACAAGGCCATGGTGACTGGAGATATGCAGCCTTCGATGTTGGGTTATGTATCAAGGACGCGATCGCATTTCGAGCCAACTCGGGACATGCTGTCGAGCGCCGTGGCTGCAAGAGGAAACATAGGCTACCATTCTGGCCGGGTCTGCTCCATGATGCAACCTCTTTCGTTTTCAGCACGGAGTAAGTGTTACATTGAAAACTTACCAGAGGGAGAGAGAGAGAAGGAGAGACGGCTTCATGTGGATGTTTCCGAGTGGCAAACAAAGACGATGGACGAGGGGGTTGCGGGAGGTCCCGTCTGGGGGGGGGGGGGGGGGGGAGACAGAGCCTAGAGGAACTCGGCCCTTCGGAGACGACGGAGGCAGGTCATCCAATGTTTCTCTGCACAAGAGCCCAAAACCATCCAAGCAACTCACCTGATCTGGATGGACGGCCGGCGCATTCTCAGTCGAACTCCAGCTGAGCTCAAAGCTTGCATGCAGCCAACTCGCCGATAGAGTGCTGGAAGACAGGAACGATCGACGGACATTTCGGACGGACAAGGGGGTTCCAGTCGCGCGACGCAACCATCCCATACGGGAACGAAGCCCAGTTCGAGTCTCGAAGAAGAAAAGTCGCCCTCGTTTCGACCGTTCTATCAAAAGTGGACCGAGATCACCAGCAGGCTTGATTGGACGGAGGGATGGGGTACGCACCCACTTCTCGATGGAGGTGCATTCACTAATACCGCGTCTCCATTGACACGAACCAACAAAATGCCACGGGGCCTCGACCCGGAGAGTTATGCAGGTGCGGTCGGTATTGGAGGCATGGAGAGCGTCGCATCGAACCAAAAAAAGACGCGCTTCAGGATCCGCAGGAGGACGAACGATGAGGAGGAGAGACGAGGCCGGAGCAGCTCGACACCAGAGCCAGAGAATCGTTCGGCTCGTCGCTCCGCAAACCCATCACGGACCCACCGGATCACTAACTAAATACGACTAGCGTCAAATACCAGACGGACAAGACATGCGGAGACGACCCGCATTTGGGGGGCGTCGAACCTAACCGAGCCAGTGAGGGCCCCGGACGCCGTTCCGAGAAAGCGGGGAAGAAGCGCACTCCCGACCAGTTGCTGCAGCCAGGAAGAAAGGAGGTACATGCACCGAACGGAAAGGCAAGAGCAGCAGCAGCAGCAGGTGGCAGGTGACTTGCGCTTGCGTTTCTTTATTTTTTTCTTTTCTTTTTCTTTTTTCCCTCCCGGGGGGGTTCCATCACCTCATCCCGGACCGTCGAACGTCTCCTCGTGCGCGCGCATCAGATCAGAGGCCAGACGACACAGCCTTAGGAGGCCACACGAGGTGACAGCACGGCCTCAACGACACAAAAAGACATCAAATACCGCCGCCGGTTCCAGTCGAGACTGTGGGTTGCCAGTCTCTTTTCAACGGAGACAACCCAACAACAATGAGGTACTCAACTGCCTGTTCGGCATGTCGGTAAGGCCATCATCATTCGACTTCCTCAGTCTACCGTGAAGTGACAGCCCCGCTCACCCCTACATGACAGCGCACGACGGCGCAAGTGCGAGGTGCCCGTCGGCGGCGGCCAGTGCACGTACTGCGCGACGCAGAACATCGCCTGCTCCCGCGCCGGCTCCATCATCCAACCCAAGGCCACGCCCATCAGTCCCGTCTCGGCGACGAGTATGACGCCAAAGACGCCCACCGTCACCGAGATCATGATCGCCACCCCGCCCGGAATCACGCCCTCGGCCGCCGTCGCCGACAAGGCACTCTGCTTCGAGCTCGTGGAGCTGTACTTCAAGTACATCCACGACCAGCTCCATTCTCTCTTCCACAGGCCCAGCTTCATGCTGGATCTCCACGAAGGCACCGCTCCGCTGGTGCTGGTGTACGGCATGATGGCCTTGTCAGCAAGGTCAGAGAGTGACTCAAACTGCAGTGGCAGGGCATTCGATTTTCATTCACCCGACCCGACTAACACGTCCCAGGTTCTCCTCGAACCCCATTTTCAACGGAATCTCCCCCATTTCAAGAGGGGAGCTCTTCGCAAACGAGGGAAATCTGCTGCTCAACCTGCGGGACGTGTCTCTCACCAGCATCCAAGCCTGTGTTCTCCTCGGCGCATACTCCATCGTCGAGGGCGAGGCCGGCGCCGAGACCGTCTTCTACTCGGCGGCGTGCAGGATAGCCAATTACCACGATCTGCCCAACCTGCCGACCCCTGACCCGCTGCAGCGGGAGATTCACATCAGAGGTAGTTATATACAGATGGGACCCCTCGGAACAGATGATGAAGAGACAAAGCCGCTGACGCTCTCGCTCGCAGTGTACTGGTCGCTCTGCATGATTGACGTTTGGTCCTCCACCGGCGTCAACCTCCCGCGCCTCATGAACCGTCGGATGGACGTCCCGCTACCCATGAACGAATCGACGTTTCTCAACATGACGCGCGCCACCAACAACCACTTCGACTTCATCCTATCCCCCAACCGGGAGGACTCGCTGATCGCCCAGATGATCAAGCTGAACAGCATCCTGATGAGGGTCAACGACGCCATTAAGAGCCTCACGTCGGATGTCGACGTCACGAACATCGACGAGACCGTATCGCAGCTGTCGCAGGAGCTGGAGGCCTGGGAGGTCGAGCTGCCCCCGAGCCTCCGCGACACCCCGAGCAACCTGCACTCCTTTGCCGCCCAGGGCCTGGGCCGCATCTTCATCGCCGTGCACACGGGCCACTACCACTACAGCCAGCTGCTCTACTACCAGTACCTCGACGAGGTCCAGCGCTTCCCTACGTCGCCGACGGCCCAGATGTTCGCCCGGAAGTGCAAGGAGAACGCCATCTCCATGTCGCGCATCATCGACCTCGCCAACACGACGCCCGGCTGCGACGCCAAGTTCAACATGCTCGGGCACATCATCGTCATCACATCGTCCATCTTCATCCACACGCTGCTCTTCGAGACGGACGAGGCCGAGATCGCCAACGCCCGCGCCACCCTCGAGCGCCACTTCAACACCCTCGTCGCCCTGCGCGTCTACTGGCCCGCCCTCGAGGTCTGCTTCGCCCGCCTGCGGACCTTCCACGAGCTGTGCCGCAAGAGCATGAACACAAGCTACCGGATGGACCGCTGGATGCTCCGGTTCCTGACCGAGTTCGCGCGGCCGATTGACGAGAAGGAGCGGGATGAAGACGGGCTCATGGACCTCGACCGGTGGAGCGTGGGTAACATTGGTATCAGCCCGGAGAACTGGGCCTGATGAGGCGAGCAGTTTCGTCCATGTGATGTGATGCCACCCCACTAATAAGCGACAAAATTGGTCAGAGGACCTCGTGATACCCAGATGGCAGTGCGTCTCATTACAAACCTCGAGCCGCAGCCATCGCCGGCGCAATAGGACATGGTCACAGTGAATTATATTCTCGGCATTACGCAGAGGCGAGAGGAAGGCCATAGTCTTCGGGTGACACGCACCCTCGAGGTGCCTTTACCGCGCCGCCACCTTCACAACTGAACTGGGATTCTTTCGGATCCAACCGGTGAAGGGCTATTGACAGCCCCAGTCGAAGCATTGGCAAGTCCCAACGACTGGCAGGGTTGGGCCGTAGATTTCAGGGCCTGCCCAACGGCGCCGAATACGAGATCTACGCCCGTCCTACGGTTGAAGGGCTGAAGCAGTGTGCACTGGAGGCGTTGGATTTGCAGTCTACTGAATCTTCTAGACTTCTCAATCTGCCTCCCGCATCCGGGGTTCAAAACCAACACTGTAGAAACTTGACAGACTCCTCTCCGTGTTTACAAGCACAAAGGTCGTAACCGCGGAGACGTCTTTCTTGTCATTGCGCTGGACTCTTGTCACTTTCCAGTTGCGCACGGAGTTGAGGTGGCACTGAAGCACGACCAGCATATACATGTATATATACACACATACGCCTGAGGAAAAACCAACTCGGGATCCATGAAACAAAGCAAAGCGAGCAGTTGCTCGTATTGGCCCTACGCATCTGATTCCTTGCAAAGACCACCACACAAGACCCGGGTCTCGCCCTCAGGGCTCTGGACTCGGGCACACGTGTCTCGGCGCCGAGCCTCGGGGCTCGGCCTTGGTGAACACGCGAACAACAGCTTCGGGAAGCTTGCCTAATTACATGTTGACTACATGACAAAGTAGACAAATAGGAACCGCCACCTATATATACACCTGCCATTGTAATGACAAACAAAGACTGCTCTCATCGTTCGGCACCCACGATATTGGGAGACAGCCCGATGATGGCCCCGACTAGCGGGAACAGGGACTTGATCAGATGCAGCAGGCTCCAGAGATGCCAGGCTGTCAAAATTGTTGGGCGTCATCCGCGAGCTTTCTAGGAGTCGAGGGTTCCCACCTGGTGGTGCTTAGAATCAACTTTTGCTATTTGACTAGCTGTCAAAGGTTGGTGTCGCTAAATCTATAGCCAAGCGTGAAAACGCGTGACTGTCTGGGCACGAATGTTTTGAGCGCGTAAGACCTGGGCATGTTCGCGGAATCTGGGTAAACCAGCAGGTCTGCAGCGTGGGCATAAAGAAGCCCCTGCGGGTGCCTTTCAGCAACATCTGACCATGATAGGCGAAAATCGGCTCGAGGGCTGTCTGCAATAGTATTACATGTAACCGTAGGAGGACTGTTTTCTCCCCGAGTGGTGCGGCTTCTACAAAATTCGACTTTGGCTATCTTACAGATGTAGGCTCATTGCGCACAGAAACTCGATTTGATTCATGTCCCCACGGAAATGGCCCTGAAATCGAAAGACTCCAGGACCGCAACACAAAGGCAACTAACGAATGGCTCGCCGACGAAAGCTGGTTGACAATCGTAACCCTGTCCGCGCCCTCGCGCGCAAACTCCAAAAGCGCCCTGAGCCGCTTCACGTCAAAGACGACCTCGTGTCCCGCTTGGAGCAGCAGCAGGTCGTTCAACCGAGCCTGAGCCTCCGCCGGCCCGTCCGGGGAGCCGTCGCCGCCGCCGCTGCTGCTACGCTCCGGGACGACGTCCGCAATGAGTATCATGGTGGCCGTCTCGTTGGTGCGTAGCATGTCGAAGTGAGCGCGGAGCTCGGCCACGCAGACCTCGGCGTGCGCGCCGGAGGACGCGTAGAAGAAGGGGTCGGGGACGTGGAGCAAGTAGACCGCGGCGTTGGTCTCGTTTTGCGTCGTCCCAGGAGCACGGTTTTGGATCTCAAGCCACCTCGAGGTTTCGACTCGTCGTGACGAGCACGCCGACTCGCTCTTCTGCTTGGTGCCTTCGTGCATCTGGACCACAAAGTGAAGGGACGGGTTGCGACTACGGAGAGATTTTGCAATCGCCGTTGAAGTGGAGTTTACCTGCCTCGTCAGCATTAATGTCATAGTGGTCAACTTTGTTGTCATTATGAGCTTCCAGCCAGTCATCGGATTGCACTCACGTCGACTACGGTCTTTCCAAGTTTCTGCAGATCCACGGAGGAAAGCAGTTCAAGCACGGCACTCGTTCTGTTGACTGCTGTCAACCGTCGAAAGGTGATAGCTCTGCGACGTAGCTTGCGATCCCTCTCGCACGCGGAAACCATGGCAAGCGAGGAGTCCGTGGCGGTCCGGAACGGGTTGGCATCTTCCTGGTGATATCGCATCTTTCGTCGAGTGGCGTCTGCCATGCGCAACGAGGTAGGGACCACAGTCTCAGCAGTGAACCGCACGGCATCCAAGTATGACGGCTTCTTGTACATCTGGGATGACAGGGGAGTGTGTGCCACGTGGCCGGGCTGGGGCTCGCAGAGGACACCGACCGTCGCGGCCATCCGCACGATCCGCCGGATCTGCGCAGGAGGCACGCCGGCCAGGTCAGCCAGGTCGTTGTAGGCCACGGTCTCCGTCAACGGGACGTACGCCAGGATCTGAAACTGGCCGAGCCACTGGAGACATGCCAACAGTTGTGTCTTTGAAACCTCGGTGGTCAGTCACATTCTTTCCTTGAGGGTGGCTCCCAAACTTGTCGTTCCGGAATCTGGACATCCCTATGCCTTACCTGTCTGATCAGGCCCTGGAGCAGTTCAGAAGCGGACCTTGGGAATGAAATACAGTCTAGAGCCGTGGCCGAAGTAGAAGCTAAGGGACACGTCTCCGAACGGGCTGATAGTCCGAAAGCCACAATTGTGTCCTCATGGCTCCCGTGTTCTTGCGAAGCCATATCCGGTCAGACGAACGGGCGACGGCGCGGTACTTTTTTCGTCCAAAGAGTATCTCGAAGATTTTCTGTGCCAATTACACAGCACGACTCAAAGGGAGGACTTATTATAGTTAACTAAGGCTCGCTCATCGACGTTAATGGGTGAGCGACCATCCATGCAAGTTGGGAACCGACAAGCCCCCGCGGCAATGTGGCTGTCGAACTGTTCTGGGAGGCGGGGTCAATCCGCGCCCCCTTACAATGCATCACCCCTGACAAGATGGTCTTTTGCTCGTTGTGACTTTTGTTCCTCATCCCTGTGTCATTTGGTTGACGGTTGGTAGTGAGTCTCGAGTCTTGGAGATACACGGTGCCACATCACCGTAGACCGCCATTTTCAGTGTCCTATACACGAGGAGCACAGCTCTACCAGAAGAACCATCGAGACACTGGGTCCGGTCCGGTGCCGCGGGTCCAGAGTGCAGGGTACAACAGGATTCTTCAAGTTGCAGTTACACGCGCACAAACATCTCCTGCTTGCCAGCATGAGACTCGTCACACCGCACCGCGGAACAGAGAGACAAGACTGCATGTCGTAATTTCGCGTTTACCAGCTAGCATATCCTGACCCCCTGTCTCTAGTTGCAGAATCGCAATGTTTGCGGAAACATACCATGATGACAATGTATGCTCCTGGGACTTGTTGGCTGATGAATCCTTGCATATGCTGAGCAAACTTGCCGTTTGTCGCTAGTGTTGTTGCGTGTACGTCCAAGTAACTATGCAAAATCCCGCAGTAACCTTGACAAGAGTCTGGGACAGTATGGGAGAGCCCACGTTTCTCCTTTGATACGTCAGCAACACGACACACGAATCTTCGTCCAAGCGAGATCTGGCTTGATCCGAGACAATGTGAGAGAGAGAGAATGCGGGTGAATGCAACTGTCCAACAGCTCCAGTCCTCCTGTTGTCTTTCTACGCTAGCCTTGCATGGACGCTTGTCTGAACTTCCGAAGGCAGGGGTTTTCCAACTGAAAGAGAGGAACCAACAGGGAGATGGAAGGTAACAGGGAGCTGGATGGAGCCAAGAACCAACCAACAACGAAGCGGAATGACCGATCGAGGTGATAGATGAGCAGATTATTGCTCCACAGTCAAGGGACCGCAAAGAGATCTGTCTACAAGCCAGAAACGCCACTTAATCCATGTTTTCAATGACAAGGCAAGCCGAGGACGGGGCAGCGTGGAAGGCGTTGCTCGAATGTTACACCGACCAAGCATTCGTGCGGCCTACGGCGTACGGGTGTAATACTTATCTGCATTCGATCCGTGTGAGCTCGGATCGACACACTTCATCCCGACGTTACCAAGAGAAATCGTATTGTGACCGCTAGAAGCCAGCCCAAACGCAACCGTCGTAAGAAAAAGGGATTGAAGAAACAACCTTTCCTACTGTACCTTCTTCTCCACGTACCTCTTGTGTCTACAATGGCCCCTGGAACCCGGAGTGACGACGCCGGGCATGAGACGAAACTGCGCAACAGCTGCGACACCTGTGCGACGGCCAAGATCAAGTGCACGCAGCAGAAGCCAGCGTGCGCTTATTGCGTCAAGAGACTGAAGCCCTGCGTCTACGGTGCTTCTAAGCGCGTCCGTCGAACGCAGCGTTCCTACAAGCAACAACACCAACAGCAACACACGCTCGATGTGAGCCGCTCGCCAAAGCCGACTGCGGCAGCGACAACGACGGCGGCCTGGCCACAAGGAGCCAAGAGGGCGGCGTCATTCCCACCTCCGGACACAGTGTCCGAGGCGGAGATGGCATCGTCGCAGCACGCATTTGCCTTCACAGCCCCTCCTATGACCGGCCATCAAGACTGGCCCGACTTCTTGACGTCTCTCATGTCCCCCAGCATCACGTCGTCGTCCTCCGCAGAGCACTTTACCTCGACTGAGCTGGAGAGTGTGGGCGTTTCTCTAGAATCATTCACATACGTCGAGGGCTCGACCTTCAGCTCCTCGACGCCGCTCTCGAGACTCTCTGGCGACCACAGACCTATTCAAACAGGAGGCCAAGCTTTCAGCCATGGAAGCTCTAGCGCCGACTCTGCTGCAAGCACAAAGGACGTCAGGCTCGGTTCGCTGACGGAGAACCACGGCAGCTCCGCGGCCGAGACGAGTTTATTCCTGCCGAGTCCTTGGACTGACGCAGGAGCGGCCCCGTCGAACTCCCTCGGCACCCCTGACGACCACGTACGACCCCAAAGTAGACCGGGTCCTCCTCGCTGCCAGTGTTTCGCGCGCGTGCTCCAGTTCATGGCCCAGCTCTCGACGGACCCGTCCCAGGCGTGGTCCGCCGCACCCGATGACGGCGACCCTCCCTGCCCGGCCAACCTCGGTCTCGTCAACGACCGGATCGTGAACATGAGCGACAGCATCAGCATGGTCTTACAGTGCCCCTGCTCCAGGGAAAGCGAGATGATCGTCCTCCTCTCCCTCGTCATCTTCAAGATACAAGTCTGCTACGTCGACGCCGTGAACGCCGCCACGTGTGACAATGCGGGTGGCGGCGGACCCGGGCCCGTCGTCTCGTGCTTCCCGCGGAACGACATGGCAAATTCTCGCGACGAAGACTACGGGGAAGAAGACTCTGACGAGGAAGACCAGCACCGCGTCTTCGTCCAGCACATCCTCTCCAGGCTGGCGGGTCTGCGGGCTCTCATCACCCGTCTCTCCAAGCGTTTGGCCGAGACCGAGTCCGAGTCCTTCCCGGGCGCGAGCCGCTGGCCGACGCTGCCTCAGGGCCCTTCATACTACTCTGTAGTCGAGGGCAGGATCGAGATCATGCCGTTCTCCGCGTCTTCGTTGGGTGCCCTGTCTTCAGATCTGCACAACCGGCTGAGCGGCATGTCGCAAGCGATCTCAGGAAAGCTTCAGGAGCTTCAGGAGGGATGAGAATGACGAGGAACGAAAAGAATGGCAGGTACATGAGTTGAAAAACCACGGTGTAAACACCGAGTTGCCTTACATCACTCGCATGCAAGCCTTGATGCAGCAATCAAGTGATGCCTCAAGTGAAGCGTTGCACGCACTCTGGCATGATAGGGGCCAGGCAAGTGAAGATGCAACTGCTTCGCCAGCTTCAGGATTCTGGTACCAACATTGACAGCATAGAGTTTGTCATCGCCACAGAATGTTCCTTCTCTCCCACCAAACTGACGCAATGGTGCCTGCAAAATGACTACTTGATTTACTTGATCGTCTTACAATGGGGTTAAACTCAACCTTTCTTACTCATCCCAGTTGTCCGCGGTGTTTGTTTGCTCTTGACCACATGCACCTGCTGCCAACAACCGCCACAAGATGCTGCTTCTTTTCCATCTCCTCCATGGCTGTGAGCTGGTTGTAACGATGGGGGTAAGACGAAATCAAGCTGTAAAACCATTGGGACCCATACAGTACAGTCTGGGTCATGTGTCACTTCTGCTTGAAAACATGCCCCGATTTTCTGGACATGGCACGAAGACTACAAACCGTCTGCCGAGGCATTTTGAGACGATGTTGTCCACTATCCAGAGCCAAACTTGGATGTAAGCAAGTACATTCTCCGGACGTCCTGTTATTCTCACTGCTGTGAGCCAGCATTGCGTCCGCCATTTGGTGGCAAATAGGCAACTACAGTCCTTGATAAATGTTTAAGACAGACCCGATAGCAGCATCTGGCGTCATAGATAATGAATATCTGTGTAAAAGAGGAGCATATGCCCATGAATGTACAGTCGAAAGACAGCTGACTGCTAAGACGTCTGTTTGAGTCAACCAAATACCTCTAGCCCCGACCTTATGGGCTCCAAACGAGTCCCGCTGAGACTTTTGCACGGTCCCCATCCTCTGTTCAGACGTCCACGAGAGGAACCAGCCCGTCCACCGACTCAAAATCCTGAGACCAACAGCCTCGGATTAGATCTGCATGAGGTATGCCAGTCAAGTCGGGGAACTCTTGGTTGCTGTACATCTTCTGAACATCTTCACTCTGGAAGTCCCTAAACGGAGCTTTGCCCGTCATGATGCAGTATATCGTTGAACCTAGACTGAAAAGGTCGGTTCTGACTGTCGGAGTCCACTGCAAAGAGCGGCCCAGCGCGGGGGCTGCGTATCGAGTGCCGGGGCTGATCTCAGTGCGAGAGCCGTCGACGGAGGACCCAGAAAAGTCGATGATTTTAAGACGAAGACGGTCGTCCAGAAGGAAGTTGTTTGGCCCAATATCGCAGTGAATAACAGCCGAGCTGTGCAGTAACCGTACGCACTCAACAGCTTCACTTGCCCATCTTTTGCGCTGTTCCAGAGACACGTCCGCATGGGACTCGAGATAGTCTTTGAGCGTTCCGTTGGGCATATCTTCCAGGGTCAAGGTGTGTTCGTCTGGATCCCAGGCCTTCTTTCTCACTAGACAAGGATGTTCACCAAGACGATCGTATATCTCGGCCTCTGTAGCGATCTCGCGGCGTCGCTGCTGGGCGCGATCGCCGCCGGGCCAGGCTGTCTTGATGATGATACCATTGGGTAAGCGCTCAACGTAGGATGTTGAGCCGATGGCGACAAACTCGCCCTTTTGGTTCAAAGATGGAATCTCGTCGTCGTGACCATGTTGCGCATGGGAAGCCGAATGCGGCCTTGGAGGGGCATTGAACATTGCAGGGCACATGCCTCTGAGGGTGATGGTTGAGCTTACAATAGCTCAGGTGGAAGAAAGAGGTCAAAAAGAGATTGGGCGGGTGTCGTGTTTGTAGGGGGGCACGTTTCGGTCGAAGGCGGTGAAGTAATATTGATTACCCTGCAGAAGAGGGCGTTCCAACTCTCGCCTGTACTGAGCCTGGACATGCAACGTTCTCTGTCGATGGACGAGATCCCCTTAGTGTCACAGTGTGGGGGGGGGGGGGGGGGGGGGTGTAGATATTTCCCAATCTCTTCTCTTAGGACATGGCAGATTCTGTCAACCCATACCTATATTTGCGTGACAAGGCTTGACACTGCTTTGCCAGAAGTTGGGTGTCCAGAAAAGAAAAATAAGAGAAAAAAAACCTCACATGTAAGGGTATCACAAGTCTGGACGCTGGACGCTGGAGAGGACTGCTAGCAAAACTTTTGAGCAAAAATCCGTGCTGACGTTATCCCCGCTCCTTCAGGGGTCGCTGCGCGGAATTATTTCTATCTACCTTAGTATAAGGTAACGGATGTATCCGCCCGCAGAGGGTCAGAAAAGCACAATCAAACCTTGAAGCATGGCACTAGCAGGGGCATTTCCTTGCGCAGAGGCCCAAGTTGTTTTGCATTCATAATGAGTCATGATGCATCAGTCGCACATCGTTTCCTTGTGTTTCTTAGAGCATGATGGGAATGATCATGTCCACCCGAAAGACGACCGTTTGACTATGAGTGATGCTTGACCTTTATGGGCCCCATCTGACGGGCTGAGTCAACCGGCGAAAAGCCACCCTTTTTCTTATATTAACAACTCAAACAGCAGTTACTGTCTGTCTGCTGTAACACTCTGTGACTATAAGTGATGCCATTGTTCTGTTCCATGAGCTTGATTCTCACCATCTCTATTTTCACCGCTTCTCACACTCTGTTATCCACACCATGGCACTCGATATCTTTGAGTCGCTGTCGAGATTCTCTGGCTCTTCAAGTCTGGCCACCTAGCTCTCCGCTACAGTCGCTCTACTTGTCATCTTGCTTTTCCACTGGTTGAAAAACGACACCATCCCCATCATCAACAAGTACAAGGGCGACATCTTTTCGAAGAAGGCTCACACCGAATACCTCACCAACAGCGAGAAGCTCATCAGCGACGGCGTTGCCAGATATGACGGCCCGTTCAGAGTCATCACAACCCTGGGGTCCAGAGTGATTCTCCCGGCAAAACTCGCCAACTGGGTCAAGAACTGCAAAGATCTCGACCATGTCCAGCTCGTCGCCGACGAGTACTTTGCAGGTTATCCCGGCTTCGACGGAAACGGGGCTGTCGTCAACCCCGATCGAATGCTGATCGAGGTTACAAAGGCAAAACTCAACCAGAGCTCCCGTAAGAAGCCAAGATTTGGGAACGGTGACTTGAGAACCTGCTACTCACTACTTCCCTCATAGAATGCGAACCCTTTCATCAGCACCTTTCCGAGTTGCTCGAGGAGGAGTGGGTTGATAAGAACGACAACTGGCGGCCTGTTCCGTGGGGTCAAGATGTCGCACGCTACGTCGGCCGCATGTCAAGCGCAGTCTTCGTCGGTCCAGACTTGGCTCGCGACCCGGAGTGGCAGGCTCTTATCCTGAGCTACACCGTCAACTTGTTCAACGGAGTACGAGCCCTGCGTACCTGGCCTGCCTTCACGCGGAGCTTCATCCACTGGGTTTTGCCCGAGTGCAGGACCTGCCGGAAGCAACTAGTGCTCGCTCGCGGGTTGTTGCAGCCGATCATGGACAAACGCCGCCGGACCGCTTCCGAGCCGAAGGCCGTTGGCCAGGATCCGCCCTCGTACAACGACACAATCGCTTGGGTTGAAGAGGTCGCTGCCGGTCGGCCGTACGATCCAGCCGCGACGCAGCTCGGGTTCGCAATCGCCGCCATGCACACCACCACCGAGTTGCTGAAGCAGACCCTAGTGGATATCTGCTCCCATCCGGAGCTCATACAGCCCCTCCGCGACGAAGCTGAAGCCGCAGTAGGACAGCACGGCTGGACAACTGCTGGCTTATTCCAGATGCAACTGATGGACAGCGTCATCAAGGAAACCCAGCGGATGAAGCCTGGATCGCTGGTCAACCTGGAACGGAAGGCGACAAGAGATGTGACCATGCCCGACGGTACGGTTCTGCCCCGAGGGACCAACGTTGCCGTCGACACGGCAGGGATGTGGGATCCGGAAATCTTCAGGGACCCCGGGAAATATGACGGATATCGGTTCTACAACCTTCGAAAGAACGGCGGACCTGCCAGCAGCACCGCCCATATGGTTTCTGTCAGCAACGACTTCATCGCCTTTGGGCTCGGTCGGTCGGTTTGTCCTGGGAGGTTCATGGTGGCCAACGAGATCAAAGCCGCGCTTGCGACGATCCTGATGCGATACGATGTGCGGCTGTCGGACGGCCAACGCCCGCGAGTGGTACACTACGGGTTCGAGATGTTATCGGATCCGACCACGGTGTTGGAGGTCAGGAGAAGGGTTTGATCACGGGGTCGGGGATTCATTTGCTCAATCTTGTTGTGCCTTGGAATCGGGACATGAATGGCTTAGAAACTGTTAGAAGCACTACCACAACACAACACAACACAGCACAACACAACAGGCGTAGATAACAAGGGGAACTAAGTTTGATAACAGATTTTACCCTGCCTATGTCTCCTAGGAAGACTCAACCAGTAAATCTGCAGCGGTTTTATTAAGGAACGGAAAGACTACAAAGAGCGTCGCGTGCTGCTACCCAACTTACTGTTATCTATTCCACATTAGCAGCTACAGAGCGCCAAGTAATTAGCCATTTTGAATACCCTACCGAGTAGCCATAGCCTTTACAAGCAGCCTTATACAACTTTCAAAACTCGGAATGACTCTGCCAAAAACTAACTATACCTAGAATAATCTGTATAATATACACATGTAGTAAACCTTGAGGTTGATTAAACACATCCTTTAGAAACAAAGACATTTACTGTAAAATTCAGTTCCTGTTACCATCAGCTAGATATAGATATACTGTTCAGACAGGAAGACCGGCTTAAAGTCTAGGGTAGACTGCTAAGGCCCTGGAAGTAGAGATAAAGCCATCTCGCGCTCAAGGGGATCGTCTAATAATCCAGCATGTACCGACCTCACCCAAAAGAAGTAATCTCATACCTCTCATTCACGTCATTCTTCCGAACCTTTACCCGATTCCTCAACCCTGAACCAGACATATTCTTTGCTTCCTGTATCATGCTTTCGATCCTGCTGTCATCTTCAAGGGTGGCTTTCTGGATAATGTCTTCAGTCTCAGCCGAGACAACTTGGCTGATTGCCATCCAGACATTTCCTATCCAGCTGGCTTTAGTAAGCGTCAGGAAGAGCGCGGCGGTGGCAAAGACGAGTACGAAATGAATCCCTATCATGCCGACGACGATACTGAAGCCCAGCCACTGAACAGGAATGACCATCTCCTCGGCCATTACGTACGAGGCGGGCGATAACCACATGTGTCGAACCTGGGGAGCATACTCGTAGTATTCCATCTGGCGGACGACCATCAAAACTGCCTGCAGAGCCTCTGCCAAGCTCCCTGTTCTTTGGAAGATATCTTGGAAGAGCACTGAATGCGCATAATGCAAGGGGCGCGATGAATCGTTGCCCAGAGTGCCGCATGACCACTCTGGCGACCGCAAATCGGATGATATAAACTGATTTTTGAATGGCAGTCGAAAAGTCGCGGCGGAAAGTTGTAAACGATCGGGTTTCGCTTCAGGCTCCCAGTGATCAAGCTTCAGAATACCATGCGAGCTCATCGAAGGAACATCGTCCTGGGAGCTCAGATACAGGTTCCGGATGACGTCGACGTTGAACTGAGCTGTGGCATTGTCCCAGACCAGACTCGGCTCGGGGCCGTTACTGCCGCTGGACATGCTGACATTGAGGAATTCCGCCCCCAAGACAGTGAAGCATGCGCTGACCGACATGCTGTAGTTTGTCTCCGGCAGGTGGAAGCGCGCCCAGATCCCGTCCGCGGATGTTGTCCAGTCTGTGGCGTTGGCTTCCCAAGCGCCGCTGTGGGTGACGGGATTTGTGTTGGTGGTATTGCCGAGTTTTCTCACCACCTTCTGCCAGTCCGATCCTGACCCAGAGGCTTTGAACAGGAGAAACATGGTGGTCGAGGCGTAACTGCTTCCGCGAAGATCGGGCATGTTTTGGAACGCAATATGATCGAGCATGATCTGACTGACCGAGCATATCGAAGTGACCCACACCCGTTCCTTCAATATGCCTTGGCTGGGCACAACGCAGTTGAATGGCCAAGAGTCCTTTCTGTTCGATTGTTGGATGGGTAGGTTTTCAAGGTCGCCTAGAAAGCCGAAGATGCCGCTTGCGGAGAACTCTTCGAAAAAGGGTTCCCCTCTCCCCCCCCCTGCGAAATCGTGACCTTCGAGCGAAAATACTATTTCAGTAACGTTGGGTCGAACACAGACAACCCTCGAGTCGAGAACGGCCGCGGGGCCCCGGTATCGCCGCAGACGACTACGGGTTGCCTCAGCCTCGAAAGGGAGAAGTGCTCGCAGGATATGCCCCGTGTCTTCATAACGATCAGACAGCTGCTTGTCACCAGGTGCTCTCGGGGCTTCGGCAAATCGGAAGTATGTCGGTGGCGGCGAGTTCCAGAGCTTCGAACCCTCGAGGGTCTCACGGTCGTTAATGATGGCATTAGCGCCGGACAGCAGCACATCGGCCACCTTGTTTGGAGTGGTAACGTTCACTGCGTCAAAGTCGGATAGTAGCACTGTCGAGGAGAACTGAAACCCGACTGCCAGAAGAACCGACACCGCGATAGAGAAAGTGTATATCAGCCTGTCCCGCCATGGCATAGCGAAAGTGGTCCAGGTGATGAGATTATATGGCGAAACGGAGACAGCCCTGAGTATCGATATAAGCGGGGCTGAGGTGAGACGGACGCCGGCCCTTTCGATCATGAGAGATGCCATCATAGCAGTGAAAACACCCATCTGAAGGGCTAGACATATGCGCAGCACAGCGGCAGTGATAGTGACAACCCTTGATGCCCAGTCCGAGAAGACAACGACACTCCAGAGCTGGGGATGCACGATATCTCCGTCTCCGGCACGCATTGAGGTCTGCCAAAAGGAGCCCAAGAGAACAACAGCCCCGACGATGAGGAGAGTCCCGATGCCCATGATGCAGAGGCCCAGCGTCCCAAGTGCTCTCCATTGGATTCGTCTTGGTGACATGCCGTCTTTATTGTGGTAACGTCGGGCACCCACTTGTGGGCACCCCCCACATATGGGCACCCCAAAAATGAAGCCATCTCCGTTACCACCATCGACTTCAATTAATTACTGCCCTCTTCTAGATGCCACTACAATACAGCTTTCAGCTTCACTAGGTAAATCAGACTCGCTGAATTCACCTGTGATATCCTCTTTTTCGCCAGCTTCAATTTGTGCCTGCTGGATGTCCTTAATGTTGGCGAACTTGGTGTTTGGATCCATCTGAACTGCCCTCCTTTTTCTTGCTGCAGTATTAGCAACCTGGGCCTGCAGAAGCTCAAGCTTATGCTGGGCAGTTGCCAATTGATAGGCCTACTCACTGAAGCCTTTTTTCACCTTCCTGAATAAAAGGCGTTGAGTATGGGCATCATTTTCCAGCTCTGTGAATAGCTTCAGTTGGCCAGCCAGATCCTTCATCCTCCTTGGCGTCGACCATGCCACTGCAGATGATGCAGATGCCCAGCTTTCAGCTTCCCTGACTTCCTTGCCTCCAGACTGCCCTTCGCAGGCCTGATCTGCTGGCCCTGGTGTTGATGGGAGCATTAAAGGGCTCATAAGGGGTTTAGCCATAGACACAGGCCATAGGCCAGTATATTTCCAACCACTTTTGATGTTATCCATCGTTAAGCCTGCCATATGAGCCTTCTGATAACAGCCTATGAAGTTTCTCTTGCCTACAATAGTAGAATCATTCCACTGACTGAGGTATCCAAGCTCCTTCCTATAGGCTGCCTTCACAGGGCCAAAGACTGACTGGTCAAGTGGCTGGAGGACATGGGAGGTATGTGGTGGTAAGAATAAGAGATAGACGTTATTAATATAACATGTCCACATAAATTCTGTCGTTGTGTGACTCCCATGGCCATCAACAACCAGCAGTCTGGCCTCCTTCTTGCCCTGAGGGAGGGTCTGAGGGATGAAGACCTTCTGCAGCCATTCAACTGCAGTGGCATCTGTAGTCCATCCATTTTCTGTTGCAGTAAACTGCCATCCTTCATAAGGGCCAAGATCTAGAGGAAACCACTGCTGCTGGACTGTCTTGCCCTTATATATGATGAGGGGATTCAGGGCATGGCCAATGGCAGAGATGCATTCGATAATAGACACCCATGCCCTTGATCCAGGCTGTTTCTTGCGGACAGACTTCGTCTCAGCCATCCCCAGCACCAGCCCATTAGATCCCTGGCCCTCAAGTATACCAGTCTCATCCATGTTATATCTGTTGGCTGGTTTGATGCCCTTGATCTCTGGTATGGCGAGGAGTTTGAACCAGTCCCTGATGACCTCAGTAGATGCCCCATTAACACGCCTAGAATCAACAGGGCGACTTCTCTGGACCTTGACTGATGGATTCCTCTTTAAAAAGCCAGAAACCCAGCCTTTTCCTATAGGCTTTGTGTCTCCCATGGCATAGAGGATCCTTTCTGTGAATAGCTTCACTTGCTGATGGGTTGGAGCAACGCCAAGGGCATGCTGAATGCGAATCCATTCAGCCAGCTTATGCTCCTGATCAGGAGAAAGCCTCTGAAGGTCAGAAAATGCAAGTTTTCTAGCCTGCTTGCCATTGAGTCGATGCTGAAGGGTTGATCTTGGAATGCCATACTCAATGGCTGCCCTCTTTATAGCCTTGCCGTTGCTGATGGCTTTGATTGCTTGTTGGATTTCATTTTCGGTATATAGAACCATTAGGTATAGAAGAAGGTATTCCCAAAAAATGAAGTTATTTGGATAAATATTGTAATTGTTGCGATAGTTGGAAGTAGGAGAAATGAGGGGGCTGGTCATGGTGTTGAGGCATTTTTGGGGTGCCCATATGTGGGGGGTGCCCATAAGTGGGTGCCCGACGTTACATGGACTCTGTCGCTTCGAGGAGATGAGTCTCAGCAGCATGGTGATCAAACCTCGCTTCTCCAGTGTTATGGCCTTGTTGAGGTCCGTCTAAACTGTACTTGTTGGGCTGTGGATTCCTGAGTTCAAGTTCGTATGCAGAAGAATCGCAGGTAGAAGGCGATTCCTGACTGCTTCTCTGGTGCGCACCAGACTGAAGAGGTCGAGTGTTCTCCATCGTGTTCTTGATGATGTGAATGCACAGATGACATTGTGAACAGTAAGTCCGGGTTCAAATCGATCGAGAAAAGAGGGATTAAATCATTTAAGGACTATTTTTGGACGGCTGAGGCCTCCCTGCAGCCTCCTTGTGCGACGCAAATGTCTCCTCAAGTCAGCATTGCCAAGCTGCTAGAGATAAGGAGCATCGAACAGCCAGCTATATGCATCTGATAAGCTTCACTTCGTATCTGGTATAGAGAACACGCTGTATAACGATTAGTTGACAACCTGCGTGGCGTGTGGATGGATCACTGCTGTCCAGTAACATCAGCCAGCCACCAATTTATTGATCCTCGCACAACATTTCAGCTTCCTGCCAAGATCCAAACCCTGCCTCTCCTAGCAGACAACCACCGGCATCCTGATGATCTGCTCACCACCTGACATGGCCTGAGGTCGTACACATAGTCTGGCGAGGCTGGAAGGATGGGGACGGAGTGGAGGGTCCAGGAGACCATAATATACCTCAGAACTCATCGTCCGAGTCCTAGACATCTTGTCTTCAGTGTGTACAGAGTATCATCAACTCATTTCTCCTTTCATCCAGTCCCCCCACCCACCCAATATCCATCATATGCCCAAGATTTGACGCAATATGAAGACGTCAGCGGTATCACGACGTTTCCATAGCCGCGAACCTGATGTCAATAGCCTCGAATTGTCTTCTCTGACTCTGCCACTACAGAAAGCCTCCCAACAGATTGACAGTTCTCCATTGCATTTGTCAGTCGGACAACCAGCGCGGAAGAGTCACAGGAGGGACCCCGAGCAACAAGATATCACAGAGCGGTCAGAGCCCGACGCCGAAACATGTTTACTCAACGAAAGAGGGGCTTCCAAGGAGGAGATCCCAAACCGCCATTCAGCGCCAGCTCGATGGAACGCCGTCGGTTTCGTGGGGCTCTGCATTATAGTCCCGGGAACCGTTGTGATCGTGGCCGCCACCGCCTTCCTGGCCTACCTCTGGCAGTCCTCGATGCGCGCGAGAGCCGGGCAGTCGCAGGGCAGCCATGGTGGGCTGTGGGACCTGATCGTGCTGTCGAACTGGACCTCGGTAACCGTTACCCTCACCGCCGCTGTCATACGCGTCTGCCTCGCGCTCCAGATGGGCGTTCTCACCGGCATGATCGCCTCTCTCCTGATCGAGAAGTCCGGCGTTCCCATGGGCGCGGCCCCATTCGTGTCTATACTGCGGGCCGTCTCTGCGTCCCCCTATCACCTGGTCTCGAGAGCTGCGCTGACGACGCCCTTCGCCATCGCCGTCGGCCTTGGGGTCCTTCTGACGGGCGGGTCCCAATTCACGTCGACGGCGCTTCTCTTTGTTTTCGATCTCGCCAACATCACAACGCCGAAGCAGACGGTTGTGTTGCCTTACGGCAGCAGCCAGCCAGAGAATCCGAGTGTCGACGGCCTCGACAGTCCAGTGGGCACGCTCCGAGGGTCGAAAATCTGGAATTCCCAGCCCGAAACGTATTTCCGGTTTGCTGAACAGAACATCCCGGGTCCTGTTCCCGATGTCGATGTCGGTGTCGACGTCGATGATTCGGGCACAACCCTACGGGCAATCTTGCCATTCACCAGCGCTGTGAACCGCACGAAGCTGCGACAGTACGATGGCCCTGCCGTTGTGTTCGACTCCAGAGTAGCATGCATCCGGCCCGTTCTCCAGGATCTTCACCTTTCCATAGTAGACGGCGGGGCATTATACAGACGAATCCATCACTTCGACGAGGTTCTTATTGGGGGTCGATGGTCAACTCCCAAGGAGCCCACGTTGGTCTTAGAAACAGAATATAGAAGGAGTCTGTGGCCATTCAACTGCGTCATGCTCACGCCCAAGGCCGTCGAAGAAGCCGAGTACTGGCCGATATCCATATGTGCAGCTCTGGGCGGATCGTCGACGTGGGACTCCATATTCGCCGAGATGCCCGGGCTTCGTTCCACGGTGCTCCCCATGTCCAAAGACAGAAGTAGAAGCATCTTCCACGTCTTCAACACGACGGGGTCGATAGAATCGTGGGGGAAGCACCTGCTGACGAACGAAATCCCGGAGAACGGAAACTACCTCGCAACGCATTCTCTCGAACAGCTAAACTGGACGTCGTCCGAGGAAGGGACCTGGGTACACCTGCGACCACCACCCGGCTCCATCAACGCCAGCGTGTCGATCAGCACATGCTTCACAAACCTTCCCGGGCTTTTCCAGCACGTCGAAATGTCCAGCGACCAAGACGGGGATGAGCCCGGGCTCTCTTGGGACAGAGTGAACGCGCGGTATGAGACGGCCCCGATTCGAGGTCAGTATGAAAACCTCGGCGACAACGCAGCAGTGCGTGACTCACGGGGCATCCTGGCCTTACACCCGAAGACCGGCTGGGGCTTCGAGGAGGACGAGAGCAACATGACGGAGACCACCAAGTCCAGGTCGTGGATGCCCTTCAGCAGCGTGGCCGACGGTCTGCCTTATATGAGTCTGAACGGCGCCCAGCGGGGCCTCGAAGTCCTGGCTAGCGGGATCCTGGTTCCCGGCGCGTATTCCCCGTACGCCGTGCACTACGCGCATGCCGCGCTCTTCCAGGACATCGCCATGATTACCGGCAGTCTGGCGCAAGGACTACAGGGTCTCTTGACCGTTCTTCGGCAAATGGCGTACTACGAGATTTCTCCGTATTTTGATATGCAATCGCCGGCTTCGTTGATCCTCTCAAATGAGGAGCTTATACCTGTGCGATGGACCGGTTTTACCGTCGTTGTCGGCATGGTTCTTACCCATTTGGTTCTCCTTGCTGTTATCTTGGTTTTGTTCTTCAAATTCACTCGGCTGAGTTGGCTTGGGAATGTGTGGATATCGTTGAGCCAGGTTTTGTTGTTGTTGTTGTTGTATTTAACGCCATGGCGGCAAGGGTGGAGCCCTTGTCGCAGACCTCCCGAGGGGTATGTGGCGTGGAGAGCCGTGGGCTAGGACTATGCACTTCATACATCGCCCTTCCTTTCGTCCTCCAAATCCTGCCTGATGGCTACTATGCCTTCTATCTGTCCCTGGTTCCCGCTGGTTCCCCAGATTCATTGCTTCCCGTCTATTCCCTATGAGGGTTGAGTTGGCTGTCTAGATCCCGTGCCGAAGCCCGTTCCCTAGTAGCGTGGGCAGATCTTCCGGAAGAAGTTTGTCACGCCGAGGAAGGCCTCAAAGCCTTTTGGGTCAGTCATTAGTCCCTTGAAGTATCGTTCAAGGGATCCCATAGGTCCTATGGGGTCGAGCGGACCAGTTGGGTAGAGGGTGGGCCACTGCTGCCTCCTCGCCAAGGTCGCTGGGCAGTAGACCAGATGGTCTACGTCTTTTGCCTCTCCGCAGGAGCAGGTTAGCAAGGCTTCGGTGTGGTTAAAGCGTCGGTGATAGTGTTCAAAGTCCCCGTGACCCGACCGGGCCGCTAAGAGGTGGTGAAGGGTGCTCCGTGGTAGGGCGAGTTCGGGAGGGCAGGAGAAGTGTAGCCTCAGTCCAAGCTGGGTGTACCGTTCGGTCGCCTCTTTACCCCACCACTGTCTGTACTGGTTTCGTAATCTCTCTCTGCCAAGCCGTTTGATCCCGGAGAGCGTAGCTAGTTGGCCTAGAGGGACCGGCAGCGCTGTGCCCTCCTTGGCTAGCCGGTCCGCCTCTTCATTGCCCTTAATCCCCTGGTGTCCTGGCGCCCAGTGGGTGTGGATGTTGTATATCCTAGCAGCAGCTTGGATCTCGAGCACCGCTGCTTGCGAGGAGTCTGGGGCCTCGCCCCGTATTCCTTGGATGACACTGGTGTTGTCGATGCAGATGTGTATGGGTTGGCCTTGGGAGGTTAAGAGGGCCCGCCGGAGTCCTATCCTCGCCCCTTCAGCCTCAGCGTCGAACACCTCTGCTAGACCGAGTCGGCCGCAGCCCTGGGCCACGCGCCTGTTGCTGCGGTAGATGACAAACCCATATCCTGTGGCTCCGTTCGTCGCTTTGGAGCCATCTGAAAAGACAACCATGTGGCTGTCTGGTACGGTCTTAAGCCAGGCCTGGAAAGCTTTAGCTGCCTCTTTCTTAGTCTGCAGGACTATCAGGTCTTGTGAGCCTGGGAGGTACTGCGGTTGGATGAGTGCTGGTCTCGGGCATTTTGGTGCAAGGTCTGCAGTCCGTTGGAGCTTCGTCTGCTGCCGCCCTCGTTGGGAGAGCCTCGGGACAAGAGGGTGTTGTAGATCAACCTTCTTTAGACGTGCTGCAAAGCGTAGGCGGACTCCTTCTAGAGCCACCTTGCTTGGTGGTAGTCCAGCATCCCTAAGGAGGCTGCGCGTCGGGGTTGTTTTCCAGGCCGGCAGGATAGCCCTTGCTGCCGTTGTGATGGCCCTTTCGAGCTTGATTGCAAGACCCTTCTGGCCTGTACTGACTTCATCTATCGGGAGAGAAACATTGCGGCCGGTATCGATGGCTCTGCCAGGGGCTGGCTTGGTCATGCCTCCATACCAGGTCTCGGCCCCGTACAGGGCGATTGGCAGGACGCAGGAGATCACAGCCTTGCGTACAGCAGCGGCCGGGAGCCCGCCTTTTGTGTTTGTCAGGTGTCTAAGATGTTGGGCCGCCTTCGTCGCCGCAGCCAGCTTTGTTTCAACATGGTGTCGGAAAGAAAGCCTCTTGTCGAACCAGACCCCTAGCCAACGGATGGGCTTCGTTGATGCTACGATTCTAAGGTGTCTCGCCTTAATCTCTGGCAGATCTCTTTGCTGATTATGTTTCCTTGTGAAGTGGATAGCCTCGGACTTCTTTGGGTCAAAAGCGACCTTGTTCTCCGTTCCCCAGTCGAGAATGCGTGTGATCTCCTGGCCGAGGGTCGCAGCATTACTCTCAAGGGAGGGGCCCATAGCCAGAAGGCCGATGTCGTCTGCGTACCCGAACCGGAGCTTCGGGTCTTCTGCTAAGATGTCTGCGATGTAAAGCAGGAAAAGAATAGGAGACAGCGGGGAGCCCTGGGGCAGCCCGCAAGCCAGCGGGAAGTCCTCCGTTGTTGCGTCCTCCAGCCTGACTCTGGCTGTTCGGTTTGAAGCAAAGTGGAATATCAGTTTGGCCAGGCTGTGAGGCCAGCCTTGTTGGCGTAGCCGGACAATCAGCCGGTTCCGAAGGACAGAGTCAAAAGCCCCTTGGACGTCCATCGTCACCAATGTAGCTGTGAGCCCTTTGTCAAGGGCCATTTCGATGTCGTGGGCGAGGCAGGTGGTTAGGTCAACCGCTGACCTGCCAAGTAGAGCCCCTATTTGTTGTGGGCTGGTCACCCCTTCTAGGATGGTAAGGTAGGACATTCTTCTGGCTATCAGCCTCTCGAGACCTTTCCCAAGACAAGATAGTAGGGCTATTGGCCGCCAAGATCCGGCTTTTGAAAAGTCTGTTTTCCCTGCCTTCTGGATCATAGCGACCTCCGCTCTGCGGAAAGGCTGGGGGAAGTAGCCCGTTTGTATGCAAGCTTGGAACAGTTGTCTGACAGGATCAGATATAAGGTCCCAGCAAGCCCGAAGCAGCCGTGTTGTGATCCCGTCGATGCCAGGGGTCGTGGTCTTTGTCAGAGTAGCCTCTCTCAGCTCTTCTCTACTGATGGCATCATGCCAGGGTATCCGTCGTCGAGAGACCGTAGGGACGTCGAACGGGTCTCCTGGCAAGTCATCCTGTGCACTGAACCTCTCTAGGAGGGCTCTTCGGAGTGCTTGGGCTTTACCCTGAGTGTCGTTGATCGTCTGACCCTCCACTACCAGAGGGGGGCTCTTACCCCTAGGCTAGCCTTTCGCCAGCCCATAATCTTGTAGAGGTCTTGGTCCGAGGTAACTCCTTCGATCTTAGCAGCCCAGTAGGCCCGCTTAGCTTTCCTGACTGTACTCAAGAAGGCCTTCTGCTCTTCGAGGGTAGCAAGGCGTGGGGTCTGCTCTAGTTCTTGGGCTTGTCGGCAGCAGGCCTCGCGGTACGTTCGGTGGGCTTCTGCGCACTCCTCCGTCCACCAAGGGGCCCCTTTCCCATGCTTACCTCGTTTCTTTCCTACAGCCTGGACAGCCGTGGAGAGAAGGTCGGCTAGTCGTTCCGCTTGGGTGTCCAACTCGGCAGGGGTAGGTTCGTCCTGCAGAGTAGGTAAGACTGAGGCTCCTGCTCTGATCAGGTCTCTAAACCGGGGTAGGGCCGAGTCTGCGACTGATAGTGACTGTGGTTGGTCTGTCTGTTGTTGTCGGTGCTTTTGAAGCGGGATCGTTGCGATAATTGCTTGATGATCGGCCCCTGGGTGCAGGTGTGGGCTGACCACTGCGTGTGCGAGGGGAATGTTTGAGAAGGTAAGATCGAGTACATGGCCTTGGGCATGGGTCGCAGTCCCTGTCTCGCCGATGAGTGCCAGGCCGTGGCTATCTGCCCAGTCTGCTATGTCGCCCCCTCTGTTCCTGTTCCTCGATCCAGGCTCCCAGGAGTAATGATGAGCGTTGAGGTCCCCTGCTACAAGGACTCTTTCTGGCGGCCTGTATTCTAGTAGGGTTGTGGTTGTGTGAGATTGTGGGTCTCCTGGTTGTCTGTATACGTTAACCACAGTAGTTGCGTTGTCAACTGTGATCCATAGGATGTCCCTTGTCTGGACGGGCCTCTGCTGCTGGGCCTTCCCCTTCATCCCTTTCCGTATGTAGGTCATGACCCTAGGTCTGGTTTCCCTGTCCTTCCAGAAGTCCACTGGGACGTAGGAGTCAAAACCTGGATGTGTGTTGATTTGCATTTTGTCAACATAGCCTATCCAGGGTTCCTGGACCAGTACAATGTCGATCCGCTCAGCCCAGCAGAGCTCCAGGAAAGCTGTATGTGCTGGCGACTGCTTCCCTACGTTGCACTGAGCTATACGTAGCACCTGCGGAGAGGCCTGCTTCGGCCTACGTCTCCGAGTCGAGTTCCAGGTGGGTGTAGGCATTAGCAACGTTGTAATCCGGTTTCTGAGCTACCCTCTGACTCCTGCTCAAGAGAGGTAGGATAGCGCGGTTAGTCTGGTTAGTCTGGGGAGGACCCTCGGCATCCTCGGGCTCGTCCTCACTCGTGCTGCTACTATCGGTGTCCGTGTCCCCGAGGCACATAATTGAGCTCTCGGAAGGTGTCCTTTTGCGTGGCCGCTTGGAGCCGAGCGGTTGGTCCTGGTCGGAGGGAGGGAGGTCCCCAGGCTGTTGGGTGCTGTTCCGAGAGGCGTTTAGACTGGCCTCATAGAGGGCGTCATAGGCCTTCTGTCCAACCTTGCGGATCCGAGCCCGCTCCTTCCGGTCTGGGAGGGCAGGGATGCCGTTCATCGTCATAGGCCTAGCTGGACAATTCTTGTGGCTAGCCTGGAACGGGCCGCAACAGTTCGCACACTTCGGTTTAGCTGTACAGGGCCCAGTCTCGTGCGAGTCTGAAGGTCTGCTGCAGTTGTTGCAGAGCGGCTGTCGGTTGCAGTAGCTGTTTGAGTGGTAGCCCTGGCAGCCGGGGTCGTGTCTGATGAGCGTCTTCCTCTTCTGAATGAGTTGGGACCTGCTGCTTTGGTTGAACAGTCTGAAGGGCTGTACCTCTGTTAGGAATGAGATCACCCAAGAGACTTCGTTCGTAATGGGGTTCGGCCCAAGGCGGGATTGCCGGGCCCGGGTGGGCTTCAGTCTTGTCTGGGCAAAGACCTCGTCTTCGATCAAGGTGGCTGGGTCCAGGGCGTCCCCATCAACGCTCCACAGTTTGGCTGGGCAGCGCGGGACGACGTAGGTAAACCACTTTATCGGGGTCTCTATCTTGTAAGCCCCTAAGCAGCCCGCTAGTTTTTGCTTGTCCGCGAGGAGGCCTTGCTGGATCTGCTTGTTTGACGGCCTCAGTGAGTATCCGGTCGCAATGTGGTAGATATGAGGGATATCTGCCAGTTGGAGGTCGAAGGTTCGGCAAACTGTCTGGCGGAGGGCAAAGGGAGCGTTCTTTCGGGCAGCCGACAGGCCCTCCTCCGGGATGCGGGCGAAGACCCGGAGGTCCTCTTTCGGTTGAGGTTGGGGCTGGGGTGGGGCCTGGGATCTTGTCTGGGGTCTGGCCTGCGGGCGGGTCGGAGCCCGGTGGGGGTCTGGAGCTGTACCTGGTGCCGAGGCCGTGACGGCGGCCCAGCTCCGGCTCAGTGGCGGAGCATGTTCCTTGTTGATGAGCTTCTTTAGGGCTTGGATCACATAGGCCGTAGCCTCTTTCGCGATCTGCTTCCTGGGGCCCTCAAAGCTGGAGACGACATTATCAACAGACTGCGCGATGGTTAAGAAGACGTCCTTGCGGGCCTCATAGTGCCTGGCCTCCTCGTCCAGGGCGGACAAGACAGAGCCAGTGGCGGTCCTACCAGTGGCTGGAGTTGAGATCGGAGTCCCCTTTGCCGTTGGGGGGGCTGGATTGAAGGTGTTAGGCTGGCTTCCCGCGAGACTGGGCCGGAGTGGCTGAGTCTCGGTATTGCGGCGGCGTTTAGCCCTTGGTGGAGAGGTTGGCTCTGGAGGTGGCCCAGAGCCCCGATCGGGGCCGGCCGGTGAGGCCGGCAGCGGTCCGATGCCCGCCGGAGGCTGTGAGGCCATCGCGGAAGGGCTCCGGAGCAGAGAAGTGAAGAGTTTTCGGCTGTTAAGGATTCTAGTGGTTCATCACCTGATTCACTAACAGCGGATGCCAAGAAAAATTAGGCGAGAGAGAAGTTTTTGCGTTGAGCCAGGTTGTGTCGTTGGAAACACAGGATTTGATTGATAAGAGTACGGACAAGTTGGATAAGGAGGTGGACAAGGCGATCAAGGAAGAAACATCCAGAGCAGGCACAGGATCAACGGAACGGGTTAGGATCAAGAGAAACGATCTTAGGGGGAGATGCGAGATTTCATATTGACAAGTCTGAGGGTGGAAAGGGGTGGTGGGCGTCTCTGGCTTTTCTCAGGTGCTGACTGGGTTAATCGAATTCTCTGCGGCCTTTCTTTCCACTGATAAGCCTCGTAAAACGTGAAGGGGTATCAGTTGAGAAGACCTCACGACCAAAAGAAGGTATATTCATAAGAGTCACGTCCCTTGTGTGAAAGAGAATCCGCATCCAAATGAGCATTACGATAGTCAACCGTCGACGGTGTGTAGTGGACCCAGGCCAGTGGACACGAGTCGCAGTTCCTGTCAATGTATTTATCAAGACAAAGACCGTTTAACTATTGTAAAGAGTCTGTGTATTATAATGGTATCCCTTCGAAACAAGTGGGGGCTCATCAAGATTATAGTGTGAGAACACCCCCGAATTACCAGCCTGTGGACTGATCTAATATATACGCACATGCAAAGTGGAAAATCCATACCCCCAAACTCCGAGAACGCTCAAGAGATATGGCTTTCTATAAATTCGAGAACATAACTTGCGACGTCTTCCCAGCCCTCCTGGAACAAGAGTCCGTGGCTGCGGCCCTCAAACTCCTTGAACTGCACAACGGCCCGTCCCTTGTACGCCTTGTACTCCTCCTTGACGGTCCTGGCGGTGACGATGTGGTCCTTGGAAGCCGCGATGAGCAGCAGCGGGGCCCGGTCGGGCTTGTCGAACCGCACGTAGTTGGGCGCCGCCTGCCCGGCCGTGACGCTGGTGGCCAGCTGCCAGAGCACGCGGGAGTCCGCGGGGATGCAGTACCTCGCCCACTGGGCCTTGCTCTCGGCGGCCGACAAGAGGTTGCCGAAGCAGTAGCGGAAGTGGCTCTCGGAGATGGGGACGGTGGCGTCGGAGTGCAGCGGGTGGGCGAAGACGGGCATGGCGGCCCGGACGGTGCTGGGCGAGATGTAGACGATGCCCGCCGGCTGCGCGGGGCAGACGGCGACGCCGAGGGCGCCGACGCCGCGGGACAGGAGGATCTGGGCGAAGAGGCCGCCGAACGAGTGGCCTATGATGATGGGGGCTTCCGGCAGCTTGCGGATGTAGGCCTCGTAGTGGTCCACGATGTCTTGGATGCGGTGGATGGCGAGGGGCTTCGGATCGGAGCGGATCTCCTCCTCGGTCCGGCCGTCGACCCCGGGCCAACCGGGCGCGTGCACTTCGAACCCTCTCTTTCGGAAGAAGGGGATCCAGCGCTCCCAGGACAGAGGGGTCATCCACAGCCCGTGGATGAGCACGATGGGCGGTCTGAAGAAGTCGTCCATTTAAAGTCTTGGCCTGGGATGGGATGCCAAGATGATGGAGAGAATGCCAAGATGGAGAAGCTGCCAAGGTGGAGGCACTCTGCAAGTATGTTGATCTCTTTCATGAGTGGGAGAGACACAGCGGTGGGGGGGGAATATGTGGGGGGGAGGGGAGAGGTTGGATAGGCAATATTGTGTGCTGCTCTCTTCTCTTCAGTTTGAGTCCCGAGTTGGTCTCGATGACGTCAAGACTTGGAATGACGCGTCGTCAAAGCCACGATTTTGACTAGTTATCTGCCAAGCATCTGAACGGCATCTCGGGGAGAGTGGCGTTGTGAGTTCGGGACTTTTGGTGTTTTGTTTTTGACAGAACTCAATTGAGTTTAGGTTGCAGTTTGTGTTGTCAACCAAATGGTTTGATCTATTGGGTGGGGAGTTGCACGTCCACGACATTTGATGATGCTCTGTACGTGGTTCAGAACCTCATTTCCAAGAAATGCGAGGAGTCCAACTACGCCAATCACTAACAATGCTAGCTTTGATAACGCAGCAGAGAGTATCGCACACTGTCAATTTAGGGGGCATTGAATTAATTAGCCACTAGTGTTCGAGCAGCACTATCATCTGACCGTCCAACACCCACAACTTAAAGGAAGAGGGAATAGACTAGATATTCAGCATTCAGTCATTCACAAGAGGGAAAGTTATTACTAAGACTAAACTGACTTCAGGACGTACAAGCAGGATGTATCTGCTTGTATAACTGCCAAGTCTTACCTTTAGAAAAGATAGTTACATGATAAACAGAGACCCTATTTGACAGTTGAAGTGGTTTGAACAACAGCTCTTGTGGCAAGGGCCAACTCGGAGTGTCTCTTACATTGCTGGCTTGTTCGGAAACTTTCTTTCACTCGTGACTCCAGCTAAATCTCCGTCCAGGGCATGTCAGACTCAAACAACAAACGCTCAACCACAATAACAGGCAGAATCCCGGATGTCATTGTCAACGTTGTGTTTTAGGCTTTCCACAGAACTCTGCGTCACTTGACTTCCTTTGCCAAATGCTGCTCGGTGCCATCCTCCTCATCCGTCACTTTATCGGTGTTGACCCGAGTCTCAATTGTAGGATGGTCCCCAAAGTGCCTCACCGGCACGCCCTCATGGAACATGCGGTCCACCTCCTCCAGGCTCCTCCCCTTGCACTCCGGCACGCAGAAGAAGACGAACAGGGCCGAGCACACGGCGATGCTCCCGAAAATGAAGCCGACCTTGCTCTGGAGTGCCGCGTACGGCGCGTTGAGGAGGTACGGCAGGGTGAAGTTGACGAGGAAGTTCATGAAGATATTGACGAGGGACGAAACCCGCTGGGAGCGGTCGCGCAGCCGGAGAGCTGGCACTGAAGACCGCAGTCAGCATGAACGCGCATACAACCGTTCCCAATTTGCCTCAAACTTACCTTCGGTAACCACCACGTATGTCATGGGCCCCCACCCCAAGCCAAACCCTGCTCCGAACAGGAGGAGCATGCCGACCATACCGGACTTGTTCGCATGGGGGACCGGATTCGGTACGCCGAGCCCGGCCATCGTGTAGAGAGCGACCGCCTGGACTGCAGACCCCAACAAGAGAATCTTGCTTTACACAGCATTCGTTAGCCTTTCACTCTCTTGTCGATTTGATGACGCCAATGATTCGAAATAAAGCTTACCGTCGCCCGACCCGGTCCGCCAGAAACAAACACAGGATAATCATCCCGCTCGACAGGGCCGACGACCCAAGCGTCACGTCGAAGGGGTTCAGCGTGCCGAGGGACTTGACCCACACGGTGTTGTACTGGCTCGCGAAGGCCTGGCCCGTGGCCTGCTGGAAGAAGGACATGCCGGCCGCGATGGCGGTGCGCTGGAGGTTCACGCCCTGGAAGAGCTCCTTGGTGCGCCCCTGCTCGGGCTCCTCGAGCAGGGACTGCTGGATCTTGGCGAACTCGTGGTCGATGTCTGCGTCGGGCATCGTGCCCTCGCGGAGGAGGTAGTGCGCCTTTCGGGCCTCTTCGACGCGGTCTCGGAGGAGGAGCCAGCGGGGGGACTAGATGAGCCATCCCATCCAGGTTAGCGAAGACTGTAAAGAACAAAAGGAAGAGAACTGGTTTCGGCTGCCCTACCTCGGGAATGAACCAAATAAGACAAATCACGATTGTTGGGATGATGTAGAAGAGGCCGAAGGGGATTCTGTAGGCCCGGCTATCCTGGAAGCTCGAGGTTGCGCGGCAAATGGAGTTGATGACGAGACCGCCAAGCTACAAATCCCCCTCGTCAGTTGTTTCTCAAACCTTCAGTTGCCAACACAGAGGCGCTCGAAATCATTACGTACGCCAATGGCGAGTTGGTAGGTTCCAACAACCATTCCGCGGACAGGGGCCGGGACGATCTCGGACTGGTACACGGGGACCACGGACAGCTCGAAGCCGACATACACGTCTATACACGATGTCAGCAACTGCGGCTCGTTTTTGCTTTCTTTCTAGGAGCGGATGAGGGAGCCCATTACAGTTGAGGATCCTGCCCATCAGGATCTGTTCCTTGGTCGTCGACGTCACGACGATTGTCGCACTGATCAGGGCGTAGACGCTCATGACGAACATTGTCGTGCGGCGACCGAAGCGCGCGCTGGTCAAGCTGCCGACGACGAGACCTATTAGTGGTTTGCTTCCAGGTTAGCAAAGCGTGTTTTCTTCCCACGAGTAACAAAAACCGCGTCTTCTCGGTTTCGATCTTCCCCCCGGGGAGGGGGGGTTTGATTCATGGCGTACCGGCGGCAAAGCCGATGTAGTTGAGGCTGTTCAGCAGCGAGAGGAAGTACGTCGGGATCTTCCACTGCCCCGCCGCCGCGTCGTAGTCGCCGAACTGCCGCTCAAAGGCGTCCATGGCCTGCGTCGACGCCAGGGCCTGGTTGTCGAAGCCGTAGTTGAACTGCGAGACGGCGATGAGGAAGACGGAGGCGAGCAGCCGCTTGTTGAAGTGCTGCGTCACCGAACGGAGGCGGGCCATGGCTTTTCGTCTCTCTTTCGTGACGGCGGGGAAAGGGGGCTAAAACAAACCAAAGGGAGTTTTTTTGCAACAGAGCGTGTGGTAAACAGTGATCACTGCAACAGCATGGTATGACGGGACGGTGGCAGAGAGATATATCCCATTGTTGACGTTCAGCTTTGCCGTGGCTTCGCAGCTCTTCCGGGATGTCGCCATATCACGACGGCGAACCTAGACCAGGGAGCACCAAAGGGCTTGATAGGCATGTTAGTAGGAAGCTGTGGGGTCGCGAACGACGTTGAAGATGGGATGGATGCCAAGTTGCAAAGAGCTTACAGTCACGGCGGATCTCGCCGGATGTGCTGAATCTTGTTGGACTTGGGTCATGTCACTGGGGGGAACAAGCCGAGAAGCGACATCCGGCGAGATGCGGCGACGCAGTCCACATTTCCCTCGAAACACCATCAAGGCCCCGTCTTGCGTGCTTCAGTTCCGCATTTCTCAGGGTGTTCAGCTAGGCTGGATTCAAGGTGATGTTATTCAGACGACTCGGGCGTCTCAGTCACGGAGTTTCTATGAAAGCTATCCCCAAGCGGAAAAGGGGGAAAAAAGAAAAAGGAAAAAAGAGCAAGCTTGGCACACCGATATATGTAGCAATATAAGTAGCAATAAATATCATGAATGCCATTGTTTCGCTATTCCTTGTCTTCCCTTTCTAGACGCTGGCCGGGTCTGGATCCATGTAGCCCGACAGGAACCAACTCAGCTCACCGCTCATGTCGAACTGCGACGGCGCCACGAAGTAATCGGAGGCCAGTTGGTTCTCTGCAAACCCGGACCACGTAAGCGGCCCGTCGAAAGCCGACCCGATGTCGTTCAGCCCGGCGGCGCTCGCCAGGGAAGCCGCGTATATATCGTCAGGGGCCTGGACCGGGTGAGACGACTCCCGCGGCACCGCCGTCGTTGTCCCGCCCGTGTCTTTGCCGCCGGCGAGCTCGGCCATCTCCACGTCCGCCGGGCTCGTGTCCGATGCCCGGGCAGACGACGGCTGCGGCGGATCCGAGTGCTGGAGCGCGACCTCGTCGGCCGTCTCGGCGTTGCTGTCGAAGCTCTGCGAGAGCGGGTGGTATCTGCTGAGGAGGTTGCTCCGCTGCACCTCGCTGCTCACGGGAGCATGCTCCTGGGCCTCGGCGTCGTCCTGCCGCCTCCGGTCCCCGTCCGCCTCCACCATCTTCTTGACGTCCTGCTGCAGCACCGCGACGACGGGCGCGATCCTGGCCATCTCGTCCAGCAGGGCGACGTTGCTCCGGCAGAGCGCCTGCACGGTGTCGTCGTCGAGGAGCCCGACGGCGTCGCCGGTGACGGGGTCCATCAGGCCGTCGTAGAGCCCGCACCGGCGCGCCGTGAGGAGCGTCTTGGTGCACTGGTGCACCATGCTGCCGTACCCGAGCCGGAGCGTGATGCGCGTCTGCTTCGACTGGAGCGCGCCCTTGGCCCGGAGGTTCTGCACGTGCTCCCACAGCCTGGCCTGCCGCAGCGCGTGGGACACGGCCAGGGCGCGCCACTCGGCCACGAGGTCCGGCGGCGCGTTGGCGAGGAAGCGCGGGGCGGCGCTCTCGCGGTAAGGGGCCGGCAGGGCGACGCGGTACAGGTCGCTGCAGCACTGGAGGTACCACGAGTTGAGGGTGAGGTAGGACGAGAACTCGGACGTGGTGGAGTGGGAGAACATGTTGAGCTCGCTGAGCTGGAGGTGCTTGGGCATGTTTCTGAGGAAGTTGATGAGCCGCTGCTGCAAGTCCTTCATGACGGCGACGGCCTTGGCCACGGCAGCTGGGGACGAGTCCGAGTGGCTGTCCAGGACGATCCCTTTTGTACATCTGCTCGTCGTCAGTTTTTGCCTCCCGGTATCTTATCATCCCCGGCTTTGCAAAACGGTCGAGGGGTGTGAGTGAGTGAGATGGAGGGGGGAAAGCTTCTTACTTGAGTACCTCACACCGGAGCGGCAAAAGCATGATGAGGTACGAGTTGGGCCCGGCCTCATGAGACGCCAGCGCTTCCACGCCATCGTCGAGCTTGCTTGTTGGCTTCAGCAGACCGTGACAGAAGGCGTGCTTCGAGTTGGGCAGCGAGACTCTCATCCAGCGGTTCGGCAGCGCGGTGAACTCGTCGAGGCCTGCCGAAAGCATCTTGTCCATGCTCCACACATGCCAAACCAGCCGCCGCTCGCACTCACGCTTGATGAGCGTGGCCGTGTCGTTGTCAGGAGGCGGGGAGCGCTGTCTCTCGTCGTTCAGCTGGAACGACACGGCCAGCCGCGCGGCCATGCCGATCATCAGCCACATCTTGCCGAACTGCCTGTAGGCGAAGTTCTGGAACATGGACAGGATCATGAGCTGGATGTTGAGCACCTTGAAGACGTTCAGGTTCGCAAAGATGTAAGCCTCGACCTCCTTGGCCCACTGGACCGACAGCACGCGCGACTCGCGGGACCGCGACACGAACATGGCCGCCGTGGCGCAGACGGACGTGCACAGGAAGGGCGGCAGCCTGCCGGCGTAGAACTCCTCCATCATCGACGGCCGGTGGAAGAAGTCGTGGCCGATGGGGTAGACGTGGTCGAAGTACGCCTCGAGGTGCTGGCGGACGACGTCGGTGCTGAGCAGCGAGTGGTCCAGCGCCGTGTTCAGCGACGTCCGGGTGCGCTGCAGTCTCGATCCGGCCTCGCAAGGGGCGCTCTGGCTGACGACGGTGCTGCTGACCGACTCCGGGGAGGTCGACTGTTGGGGCTGTTGTTGTTGATGATGATGATGTTGTTGTTGTTGACCGGCCTGTCTGTTCTTGCGTTTCGACTGCGACGACGGATACACGCAGGCGAGGCTCCGTCGGTTGCAGTGATAGCACTGCGGGCGATGGCCGGAGCACTTGGCCTTCTGGTTCCGACACTCTATGCACGCGGCCGCGATGCGCCGGCGCCTCGTCCCGGCTTCTGTGAGAGTCTCCGACGGGGGCACGAGGGCGTGTGGATCGCCCATGTCGGGCGTCACGGAGGCCTCCGAGTAGGTGAACGTGCAGCCGAGGCTCAGCCGGCGGCAGTTCTCGCACGGCTCCGGGCCGCCGGTGCATTTGACCTGCCCGACGTCAGTCTCTCTCATGCCTTGACGACCGGGGAGGTTTGTCACGGCAGTTGGGCGCCGTCCGTCTTTACCTTTCGGCGCTTACACGTCAAGCAGCGGGGCTTCGTCGGCCGTGCTTCGGCGACCGGACCGGGGCTCGACATCGCGTCTCTCGGATCTTTCGGTTTCGGTTGCTCGGGTTTTGTAGAGGCTTTATTGCGGTATATAGCGGTCCATCGACACGGGGAGGGAGGCCGTACGGTATGCAGACTTGAACTCGAAGAACGAACGGGCAACACGGCATGCGGAACCATCCGCTCACCCACCCTTGGAACAGGCGGAGCATAACTATGCCCCCGGAATCGCGCATAGTGTCCATCGCGGAGTTGACGTGCTCAGCATGCGGGGTCTGTTCTAAACCCGTTTGAACAAAGGGCTACCCACAGCTCATTTGGCGCGGCGAATCCCAGAGCGCGACGAAGCCCGAAAGGGCAGAGCACACCATTGCAGAGAAGGATGGCGAAAGAGTTGCCCGGCGCAATTGGACAAACGGTGGAGGAATGGAGAGGAATGGGGATGGACGAGACTGGAGACATCTGCCAGGACACACGTCACTTACTCAAGCTGTCGCGCATAGCAATATCTGGGTCACTAAGTATCCTTAACATGCTGTGCTCTGAAAACCGTTGCTCTGCAATTTTGAGAGCCGCCACTCGGGATCTGCATGTCTGTGTTGTGTTGCTTTTTCAAGTTCCACGAACTCCAACAAGGGTCGTCTATCTGTTTCAATCTTAACTTACTATTACAACGCCTATAACGTGGCTGATAAGCGAGTCGATCAGACAAGCGAGTCGATCACCCAACCACGACTACATTACAAACCCAAGAAGACATCAATATCAACACCACTAAATCAATTAACGCTACTAAGAATTCTCTTCCTCAGTCGTTTCTACATCAAACTGACACGTTCGCGCATTGTGTCCTGTGTTTCCGCACACGCCACACCGTCGTTGACCCGATTCAGTCCTTGGCTTACGACCACTCCTCCGACGCGTTTCCTCATAAACCTGTGCTGTTGCGTCCCTCTGCGACTGTATATCCTCTGCATCAGCTACAGTAAGACTTCCTCCTTGCTGGAGACGCGTTTTCTTAGCTCTCCGACGTCGGCTTAGTGTGCTGTTTTCCTCTTGAAGAGTTTTGTTCTCCGCCCTCAGGAATGCATTCTCATGCATTATTCCTAGTGTTCCTTTAAGAATATAGTCAACGTCGTTATTGATAGGTGTTGGGGAGCTATTTTGATGACGGGCAATTCGATCCTTGATCAGTGTTGACTGAGAAGTTGCTTCTGTTGGGTTGTTTGGTGTCCTGGAAACCCAAGGGAGCGGTGTTGTTGGAAGTGATCCTGGAGGCGTTGGAGTGTGTAACTTGACGTCCAGCTTTGATAATACACTTTCTGCACTCAGAGGGACAAGCCTGGAGCCTCTGAAACCTCCCTGGATATTCTTTCCCGTAAGTGCTTGTGTAAAGGCCTCACGAAACGCTGGAAAGAAGTCTTCCTTCGTAATATGGGTTACACCTCGCCGCATCTTTTCCTCAATTTGTCGACCGTACGCCGTTTTGAGAGGCCTAAAGCATCCTACATCTAAGGGCTGAAGTAGATGAGATGAATGAGCTGGCATACAGAGTGGGATGATGTTGTTTTCCTGACAATATAGCTTGAAACCTGCAGAGTGGTGGCTTTCATGCCCATCAACGATAAGGAGGCGATGAGGACCTCTTGCACGTGGCTTTGAATGACGATCGAAGTGTTTGACCCAATTTAGGCCTATCTCGTTTGTTGTCCATCCGTTTTCAGATGTTGCGATAACCCAGTCGTGTGGGAGATCTGTTTCAGTGTACCAGGTTGAGAGGTGATAATGGCCTGCAACGATGATGTATGGCGGGACGCTGTAGCCTGACGAACTTATGGCTTGGATAACTGTAACCCATTCCCGATTACCAGGCTGCACCATTTTCGTGTTTGAACGCCTTTCGGCACTCGTTACAACCATTCCGGATGCAATCTGGCCCATCATAAAGCCAGTCTCGTCAAAGTTGTAGATATCAGACGCGTCGATGCCGTATTTCGCGATTGTGTTCTTCACAAGGTCGAACCAACCGCGAATAACCTCTGGATCTTCGCATTGGGCTCTCTTATAGTCATACTTGCGAAAAAAACGCGTCCGAAGCTGTGGTTGTCGTTTGATGAAGTTCGACGCCCAGCGCTTCCCAACCGGTCGCGCGCCACGGTCGGCAAGCAGGTGATTGGCCATTTCTTCAACACCACTGATCCGGGGAGGAAACGATCGGGCATCTAGGTCAAGAATGTACTTAACTAGCTTCTCTTCTTCAAGCAGCGTTAAATTCCGTGATTTCGGCATGATGTCGCGTCGCGAAGGTTTTCCATTAAGTCGGTCGCGTAATGTTGTGAAGGGTACTGAATAGATCCGTGCTGCAGCTCGAATACTAAGATTTGGAGTGTTTTTAATCGCTTGAACCGCTAGGATCAATTGCGCTTCTTTGTTTGATGACGACATTCTTTATGGTCGATGGACGTGTGTTGAAAGCGGGAAGATGGTATGATCGCGGTTGGGTGATCGACTCGCTTGTCTGATCGACTCGCTTATCAGCCACGTTATTTCTGCTAATAGGTAGCTAAGGTTAGTACTTAATAAACAGTACTAAGGTCTTACTAGTTTGTTAGTAATCTTATTAGTAAGGATGCAGTAATTAGTTGTAACGTAGTTCACAAGTGAGTGAGCCACACAAGTGAGTGAGCCACTTTTCTAGAATTTCGCACAACCTACCTTTCCCTTTATTTTTCTCCACCTACAACTATGGTACAACATTCAAATGAAAGCGATTTAGTCCTAGCACTAAATGCGCTCAGATCCGACCCAAAATTAAGCGTGCGAAAGGCTGCATCTCACTACAAAGTATCTCGTGCAACCCTCCAACGACGATACCATGGCCAACCTGCTAGACGCGATATCCGACCACCCTGCCAGAATTTAACCTCGTACGAAGAGGAGACCATTGTACGATACATCGTTGACCTGGATTCGCGAGCATTTTCGCCACGCCTTAGTGCTGTTCGAGAAATGGCTGATCGACTGCTTCGCGACCGCGGCGCGCGACGCGTCGGAACAAACTGGGCCTCAAACTTCGTACGACGACGACCTGAGCTCCAGACGCGTTTTAATCAAAGAATCAACTATCAGAGAGTCCTCTGCGAAGATCCGGACGCGTATCGCGCGTGGTTTTCCCTCGTACGAAACACAATTGCGAAGTACGGGATAGACGATACCGATATCTATAACTTTGATGAGACTGGGTTTGCGATGGGCAAGATGTCCTCTGAAATGGTTGTTACAGCCTCTGAACGACGTGGCAAGCCAAGAGGAGTACAACAAGGGAATCAGGAATGGGTTACAGTAATCCAGGGCATTGGGTCGTGCGGCTATTCTATCCCGCCGTACATCATCTTTGCAGGCAAGGTCCATCTTGACTCCTGGACGTGCGACAGCCCCCTCCCACCCGACTGGGTAATTACACTTACAGAAAATGGTTGGACGACAAATGAGAAAGGCCTAGAATGGGTACAGCACTTTGATTTCCATACAAGGAGTCGTACGAAGGGTGCTTACCGCCTCCTCATCCTTGATGGCCACGAAAGCCACCATTCTGTCGATTTTGAGCTATACTGCAAGGAGCAGAACATTATCACGCTCTGTATGCCCCCTCATTCATCGCACAAGCTCCAGCCGCTTGATGTCGGGTGCTTTAGTCCCTTAAAACGGGCGTACGGCCAAGAAATCGAGGTCCTTATGCGGGTGCACATTACGCATATTGCAAAGGAAGACTTCCTCCCAGCCTTTTATAAGGCGTACAACAAGGCAATGACAACATCAAACATTCAAGCAGGCTTCAGAGCAACTGGCCTTGTCCCGTACGATCCGGAATATGTGATTTCACAGCTAGATGTGAAGCTTCATACGCCATCACCTCCAGGTTCTTCTGCTGGCTTACCAGCAGCTTGGGTCCCAAAGACGCCAAACAACCCAATTGAATTCGATTCACATTCTGATTTTATTACGAATCGCATCGTACGACATCAGAATAGCTCCCCAACGTCAATTATTGGGTATATGCAGCAGCTGAAGAAAGGAATTATGGTGGTAGCCCATAACCAGGTTTTAATGCAGGCACAAATGACTGAGTATCAAGAGGCAAATGAGCGTATGAGCCGCCGTCGCCGTACGAAAAAAAACAGCTTCAGAAAGGTGGAACACTTACAATCAATCAGGCAAAGGATATAAAGTCTCAGATTGATGTAACGGAGCAGTTACAGGTAGAAACAGGTCAGGGTAGTAGTCGTGCGAGGAGGACAGAAACGCGCGCACGACGATGTGGCATATGTGGAGAGACTGGCCATAATGCTCGCACGTGTCAAAAAGTTGAATCTACCTCTGAAGAAGAGGATTCAGAATAGTTTAAATTAATTTAAGGCGTTGTGGTTGATTTCTCTTATACATTGTTGTACGGGTAGTAGAAAAGTGGCTCACTCACTTGTGTGGCTCACTCACTTGTGAACTACGTTAGCAGTATTATTTAAGGCCTTAACAGCTATCTAGAGGATTATCTCCTTATCTATATTATAGCTAATTTCCTAGTAACGTACATGCATAGTGAGTCGGCCATCATAGTGAGTCGGCCACTCCTCTTTACTTCTACACCTTTCCTCTTTATACTAAGTTTCCTCTACGTACGACTATGGAATCCTCCTTAAAAGAAAGCCGCATTATACTTGCACTTCAAGCTATCAATAAAGACCCAAATCTTTCCGTACGAAAAGCAGCTACTATCTACAATATCCCAAGAACAACACTTCAGGACCGACGCATCGGACGACTACCACGACAAGAAACGCGATCGAAATCAATGAAGATGACTGAGCTAGAAGAAACAGTGATTCTTGAACGAGTTATTGACCTAATCGATCGAGGATTTCCACCGCGACTTGACGACGTACGAGATATGGCTGATTGCCTCCTTGACGAACGCGACGCGACGCGTGTCGGACCCCGATGGGCAGAGAACTTCGTACGACGCCAACCACAACTAAAGACGCGTTTTCGACGTGGAATCGACTATCAGAGGGCATTAGCTGAGGATCCTGCAATTGTGCAGGCCTGGTTTGCCCTCGTACGAAACACAATTGCGAAGTACGGAATCCACGATGACGATATCTACAATTTTGATGAGACGGGCTTCTTGATGGGAATGCTGTCGCACGCAAAGGTTGTTACAACCTCTGATCGCCGTGGAAGGCCTCGTACGAAGCAGCCTGGCAATCGCGAATGGGTTTCTGTCATTCAGGGCGTATGTGCAGATGGCTGGGCGCTGCCTCCGTACGTCATCGTCAAGGGCAAATATCACCTCCTCTCGTGGTATACCAATAGCCAATTCCCACCCCAATGGCGCGTCCACCCTAGCGAAAATGGATGGACTACAAATGAGATTGGCCTAGATTGGCTACAGCATTTTGAAAAGTGCACAAAGTCTCGTACAAAGGGTGTTAAGCGGCTCCTAATCCTTGATGGCCACAACAGCCACAAGTCTACCAAGTTTGACGATTACTGCAAGGAACACAGCATTATTGCTCTTTGCATGCCTCCCCATTCATCGCACGAGCTCCAGCCTCTTGATGTTGGCTGTTTTAGTCCGCTGAAGGCGTCGTACGGCAAGGAAATTGAGAAAATGATGCGGATGCAGATTACGCACATTACTAAGGACGACTTCTTTCCTGCCTTTAAGGCAGCCTTTTTCACTTCAATGGGTGAAGAAAACGTACGAGCTGGCTTTAGACAGGCTGGCCTTATCCCTTTCAACCCAGAAGTAGTTATTTCCCGCCTGGATTTCAAGCCAAAGACGCCAACACCATCCAACTCACGCCCAAGCAGCCAGGGCTCCTGGGACCCAAAGACACCAACTACAGCACATGACGCCGTACGAAGCTCTGCATCACTTAAGAAAAGGATTACCAGTCATCAAGATAGCTCACCAACCCATTTGTACGAAGTAGTTGACTTGCAGGCCAAAGGTATTAGCAAGTTAGCACACAAACTAGCTCTTGTTGAAGCTGAGTGCCGTGGGCTTCGTACGGCAAATGAGATACTAAGCAAGCGTCGGAGGGCTAAAAAAACCCAACTGCGTCTTGGAGGGTCCCTTAATGCAGCTGAAGCAGAGGCAATCCGGGTAGAGAAGGGGGTTGTTGATGCTGGAGGCGAAAATACACGTCAGGAGGGGGCTCGTACGGAGGGGGGTGAATTGCGCGGTCGGCGATGTGGCAATTGCGGAAAGACTGGACATAACGTACGAACATGTCAGGTAGTATGGGAGACCTCTGAAGAAGAGGATGATGAGTAGTTTTAATTGATTTCGTACGATGCTGCTTGATTGACTTACATAAATAGCTGGAGGGTAGGAGGAGGTGGCCGACTCACTATGATGGCCGACTCACTATGCATGTACGTTAGAGGATATTATATATACGTCTAAAAGGTGTATATACCCTCTTAACCTTACTAACAGCCTAATAGGCTTCTACTAGCATCTTATTATATATAATCCTTATAATTTTAGTCTAACTTTAAAATTCTATAGAAGTAAAGTTTATGCTTAGGTTATATATAATGTAGTCTAGTAGACTAACGTATATACTAATCTAACACTTACAAAGGGTATTTTAAGTATCTTATGTAGATAGGGATTTTAGGAATATAGCACCCTAAAACCTAGTTTTTATATTAATAACATAAAGTGCATTCTTCTCCCTTAGTTATATAACGTCTACAACTATCTTATAGTTAAAGTAACTATTATCTTTTAGAGAGAACTTAAATTATCTTAATACTAGGTTATATAACTAGTAGTAATAATAAAACCTCTAGATCTTTTCTAAAATAGTAGAGTTAACATTATTATGCCTAGCGTTCTTTAAGAGCTAATAAAGGCAATCTATATAAAGGTATCTAAATTGTCTATAGAGGCATTAAAGCTACTCTTTAGTAAAGAATATACTTACCTCTATACAACTAACATTAAAGAATAGATATCTCTATTTTTAAATAACTAAGATAGGTAGACTATTCTTTTATATAATAATATTATCTATATTATTAAAGTAGGCTTTAAGTTAGTTAGCATTATATAAGGAAAATAGGAAAGGTGTAGGTAACGTACATGCATAGTGAGTCGGCCATCATAGTGAGTCGGCCACCTCCTCCTACCCTCCAGCTATTTATGTAAGTCAATCAAGCAGCATCGTACGAAATCAATTAAAACTACTCATCATCCTCTTCTTCAGAGGTCTCCCATACTACCTGACATGTTCGTACGTTATGTCCAGTCTTTCCGCAATTGCCACATCGCCGACCGCGCAATTCACCCCCCTCCGTACGAGCCCCCTCCTGACGTGTATTTTCGCCTCCAGCATCAACAACCCCCTTCTCTACCCGGATTGCCTCTGCTTCAGCTGCATTAAGGGACCCTCCAAGACGCAGTTGGGTTTTTTTAGCCCTCCGACGCTTGCTTAGTATCTCATTTGCCGTACGAAGCCCACGGCACTCAGCTTCAACAAGAGCTAGTTTGTGTGCTAACTTGCTAATACCTTTGGCCTGCAAGTCAACTACTTCGTACAAATGGGTTGGTGAGCTATCTTGATGACTGGTAATCCTTTTCTTAAGTGATGCAGAGCTTCGTACGGCGTCATGTGCTGTAGTTGGTGTCTTTGGGTCCCAGGAGCCCTGGCTGCTTGGGCGTGAGTTGGATGGTGTTGGCGTCTTTGGCTTGAAATCCAGGCGGGAAATAACTACTTCTGGGTTGAAAGGGATAAGGCCAGCCTGTCTAAAGCCAGCTCGTACGTTTTCTTCACCCATTGAAGTGAAAAAGGCTGCCTTAAAGGCAGGAAAGAAGTCGTCCTTAGTAATGTGCGTAATCTGCATCCGCATCATTTTCTCAATTTCCTTGCCGTACGACGCCTTCAGCGGACTAAAACAGCCAACATCAAGAGGCTGGAGCTCGTGCGATGAATGGGGAGGCATGCAAAGAGCAATAATGCTGTGTTCCTTGCAGTAATCGTCAAACTTGGTAGACTTGTGGCTGTTGTGGCCATCAAGGATTAGGAGCCGCTTAACACCCTTTGTACGAGACTTTGTGCACTTTTCAAAATGCTGTAGCCAATCTAGGCCAATCTCATTTGTAGTCCATCCATTTTCGCTAGGGTGGACGCGCCATTGGGGTGGGAATTGGCTATTGGTATACCACGAGAGGAGGTGATATTTGCCCTTGACGATGACGTACGGAGGCAGCGCCCAGCCATCTGCACATACGCCCTGAATGACAGAAACCCATTCGCGATTGCCAGGCTGCTTCGTACGAGGCCTTCCACGGCGATCAGAGGTTGTAACAACCTTTGCGTGCGACAGCATTCCCATCAAGAAGCCCGTCTCATCAAAATTGTAGATATCGTCATCGTGGATTCCGTACTTCGCAATTGTGTTTCGTACGAGGGCAAACCAGGCCTGCACAATTGCAGGATCCTCAGCTAATGCCCTCTGATAGTCGATTCCACGTCGAAAACGCGTCTTTAGTTGTGGTTGGCGTCGTACGAAGTTCTCTGCCCATCGGGGTCCGACACGCGTCGCGTCGCGTTCGTCAAGGAGGCAATCAGCCATATCTCGTACGTCGTCAAGTCGCGGTGGAAATCCTCGATCGATTAGGTCAATAACTCGTTCAAGAATCACTGTTTCTTCTAGCTCAGTCATCTTCATTGATTTCGATCGCGTTTCTTGTCGTGGTAGTCGTCCGATGCGTCGGTCCTGAAGTGTTGTTCTTGGGATATTGTAGATAGTAGCTGCTTTTCGTACGGAAAGATTTGGGTCTTTATTGATAGCTTGAAGTGCAAGTATAATGCGGCTTTCTTTTAAGGAGGATTCCATAGTCGTACGTAGAGGAAACTTAGTATAAAGAGGAAAGGTGTAGAAGTAAAGAGGAGTGGCCGACTCACTATGATGGCCGACTCACTATGCATGTACGTTATTATATACTACATTTTAGATATAACGTACATGCATAGTGAGTCGGCCATCATAGTGAGTCGGCCACTCCTCTTTACTTCTACACCTTTCCTCTTTATACTAAGTTTCCTCTACGTACGACTATGGAATCCTCCTTAAAAGAAAGCCGCATTATACTTGCACTTCAAGCTATCAATAAAGACCCAAATCTTTCCGTACGAAAAGCAGCTACTATCTACAATATCCCAAGAACAACACTTCAGGACCGACGCATCGGACGACTACCACGACAAGAAACGCGATCGAAATCAATGAAGATGACTGAGCTAGAAGAAACAGTGATTCTTGAACGAGTTATTGACCTAATCGATCGAGGATTTCCACCGCGACTTGACGACGTACGAGATATGGCTGATTGCCTCCTTGACGAACGCGACGCGACGCGTGTCGGACCCCGATGGGCAGAGAACTTCGTACGACGCCAACCACAACTAAAGACGCGTTTTCGACGTGGAATCGACTATCAGAGGGCATTAGCTGAGGATCCTGCAATTGTGCAGGCCTGGTTTGCCCTCGTACGAAACACAATTGCGAAGTACGGAATCCACGATGACGATATCTACAATTTTGATGAGACGGGCTTCTTGATGGGAATGCTGTCGCACGCAAAGGTTGTTACAACCTCTGATCGCCGTGGAAGGCCTCGTACGAAGCAGCCTGGCAATCGCGAATGGGTTTCTGTCATTCAGGGCGTATGTGCAGATGGCTGGGCGCTGCCTCCGTACGTCATCGTCAAGGGCAAATATCACCTCCTCTCGTGGTATACCAATAGCCAATTCCCACCCCAATGGCGCGTCCACCCTAGCGAAAATGGATGGACTACAAATGAGATTGGCCTAGATTGGCTACAGCATTTTGAAAAGTGCACAAAGTCTCGTACAAAGGGTGTTAAGCGGCTCCTAATCCTTGATGGCCACAACAGCCACAAGTCTACCAAGTTTGACGATTACTGCAAGGAACACAGCATTATTGCTCTTTGCATGCCTCCCCATTCATCGCACGAGCTCCAGCCTCTTGATGTTGGCTGTTTTAGTCCGCTGAAGGCGTCGTACGGCAAGGAAATTGAGAAAATGATGCGGATGCAGATTACGCACATTACTAAGGACGACTTCTTTCCTGCCTTTAAGGCAGCCTTTTTCACTTCAATGGGTGAAGAAAACGTACGAGCTGGCTTTAGACAGGCTGGCCTTATCCCTTTCAACCCAGAAGTAGTTATTTCCCGCCTGGATTTCAAGCCAAAGACGCCAACACCATCCAACTCACGCCCAAGCAGCCAGGGCTCCTGGGACCCAAAGACACCAACTACAGCACATGACGCCGTACGAAGCTCTGCATCACTTAAGAAAAGGATTACCAGTCATCAAGATAGCTCACCAACCCATTTGTACGAAGTAGTTGACTTGCAGGCCAAAGGTATTAGCAAGTTAGCACACAAACTAGCTCTTGTTGAAGCTGAGTGCCGTGGGCTTCGTACGGCAAATGAGATACTAAGCAAGCGTCGGAGGGCTAAAAAAACCCAACTGCGTCTTGGAGGGTCCCTTAATGCAGCTGAAGCAGAGGCAATCCGGGTAGAGAAGGGGGTTGTTGATGCTGGAGGCGAAAATACACGTCAGGAGGGGGCTCGTACGGAGGGGGGTGAATTGCGCGGTCGGCGATGTGGCAATTGCGGAAAGACTGGACATAACGTACGAACATGTCAGGTAGTATGGGAGACCTCTGAAGAAGAGGATGATGAGTAGTTTTAATTGATTTCGTACGATGCTGCTTGATTGACTTACATAAATAGCTGGAGGGTAGGAGGAGGTGGCCGACTCACTATGATGGCCGACTCACTATGCATGTACGTTAGAACTAAAGAGGTTTTCTATATTTATAGTCCCTATAGATGCAACTGAGGTACTAACACTAAATTATACGTAAGCTAATTCTAGTTCTTAGAATATCTTTATATAAAGGTATTCCCTTAAGTACGCTAATACTTAAGGTTTCTGTTACGACCCGACAAGCTACAGGCAGTGAGAGCCCCACCCGACCAACAGGACGCGGGCGGCACAGCCTTTGTAAGGACAAGAAACAGTGATGATGATGATGATGATATTTAACGTCCGGAGTATCGATGGACGTGCCGGGCGCAGTGCCGACATGGTCTATGCTAATCTAAGCTATGTTACAGGCCACCGTCTTCACCTAACGTTCCTGTTCGAAAGTCGGGCAGATTTCGGAAAAGAAATTGGTTGCCTCCATCCATTCGCACAGAAGAGAAGCTCCCTGCGTAGAGCCTAGCAGAACATCTATGCTTGCTTTCGCCATGCGCTGGCGGAGATGGCGAGGCGTGGCCTTCCGGCCGCGCTTACAGAAGTAAAAGTGTACTGGGCTTTTGCGCCGTCCGCAACTGCAGTTGAGCAGTGCGTCTTGGTGGTCAAATCTCTCGTGGTACGCTGCAAAGTCTCCGTGATGGGACCTTGCTGCATATAGCCTTCCCAGCAGATGCCGAGGAAGGTGAAGTTCGGGGGGCTTGGGATGAGGAACTATCCCAAGGTCGGCATACTGCCGAGGGCAGATTGACGGCCATCTCCTAGCGAAAGCTTGGAAAGCGACTGCTTTAGACTGCCGTTTCAAGTGCGCGAGTGTAGGCTGAGGCTGTGATTCTGGCATCTGTTTGCAGGCCTCCTTGGCTAGAGCGTCTGCTTCCTCGTTTCCCGGTATACCCGTGTGCCCGGGGCACCACCAAATGTACACCCTGCCAGAGATCGTCCAGCTTGCCCGTTCTCTCTGTGCCCAAGAGGCGCAGAGCCCACTAAAGGCCCTAAACCTGGCCTGGCTGCTTCCAGCGCTCTGGGAATAGAGTCCGGCTGCGACTGCGAGGTTGTCGAGGCAGATGTGAACATTGTCTGCCATCCGCGCCGTGGGAGACCTCATGGCTTCCAGTAGGCCCCGAAAAGCGGCTTGCGCTTCTGCGTCAGAGACCTCCGTCTGGTGACCGAGCGGTTCGGATCCTCGGAAGATTTGCCGTGTGGCCTGGTACCCTACCCAGCCTGCTCCGGCGGAGGTTCTGCTACCGTCCGTCGTTTGGGAACCGTCGGTATAGACTACAATGTCCCGCTTTGAAAACGTTCCCAGTCTGTCTGTGAACTCAAGTGCCAGTTCTTCCTTGGTCTTCCTAGGCTTGTGACCGACCATGCTGAGGGCCGTTTGCCAGTCCGTTAAGCGCTCCCAAGGTGGTAGTTCAAGCGGGTCGATGTATTCAGCGTTGTTATCTACGAGATTTGCCATTCGTCGGAGCCTTGAGTCTGGTCCTGGCTTTCCTCTGAGTCTCTTTCGGAGGGGGTGTCGCTCGTCAAGGCGATGGATCCTTGCGGAGGCTTTGTGAAGCTTTGCATCTAGCATCACCTCTGCTGGGGGCAGGGCAGCTTCGCGCTGCAGGATCGGTGCAGGCGTCGTCTTGTACACAGGAAGTGCAGCTCTAATAGCTTTGGCTTGCGTGGTGTCAAGTTGGCGGAGTAGATCGTTGACTCCGTTCGAGGTGACGTGTCCATTCTTGATCCGGTTCCTGCCGGGCCACCATGCCTCGGAAGCATAGTACTGGATGGGCAATACGCAAGAGATCGTAGCGTGGCAAAGCAGGTGTGCCGGCGCACCCCAGACAGTGGTTCCTAGTCCCCGTAGTCCATTAACCACTCGGCGGGCTTTGGCGCAGAGGTCTCTCACATGGTTCTTGAATGTGAGCCTTCGGTCGAAGTGGACGCCAAGCCATCGTAGGGAGGCCCCTTGGTTAGCGGCATGGACTGTATGTTGTCTTCCATCCAACAAGGTGACTGTGATTGGCGGGTTTCCGTCTTTGTGCCTCCTGGTGCAGTGGATGAGCTCGGACTTGTCGGTGTCGAAAGTGACTCCCTCTGACGCTCCCCATGCTTGAGCTTCTTCCCATTCTTTGGCTAGCAGGACACAGTTGTCCTCCAGTGAAGTTGAGCTCGCCAGGATAGCAATGTCGTCGGCATAGCCAAATCGGGACCGCTTCCTTCCTGGACGGGAAGTGCCCAGCTTAAATAGGGGTTTGATGTGGAGCATGAAGAGGATGGGGGACACAGGCGAGCCCTGTGGTAACCCACACTCGAGGTCGAAGACGTCTCCCATCTCCCTGTCTAGCCTTATTCTTGCTCTTCTCCCAAGGACAAAGCTTGAGACCCACTGCACGAGGTTCTCCGGCCATCCTTGGCATCGGAGGCGTCGGATCAGCCTCCCTGGCAGCACAGCGTCGAAGGCCCCTTTCACGTCGAGTGTGAGCATAGAGGTGACAAGACCTCTTTGCCAGGCGCACTCGATATCGTGAATGGCGGCGGCGGTGAGGTCGCTACACAAGCGAAGGGGGAGGGCGCCGAACTGTTGGTCGTGCAGTACTCGGTGTTTCACTGTGATCCAGGCAAGCCTTCTTGCGACAAGCCTCTCCAAGCCTTTTCCAAGTACAGACAAGAGCGCGATTGGTCTATAAGAGCGTGGGAGCGCCCTATCTCTCTTGCCCGGCTTAGGCAGGATGACTAGGATGGCTTCTTTGAAACAGGTGGGATGCCAGCCCTCGCGTATGCATCCACTATAGAGCGAGAAAACGGTGTCCTTAATAACGGGCCACGCTGTCTTGAGAGCGGCCGTAGTGATTCCATCATACCCAGGGGTAGTGTTTCCCGCAGAGAGAACTGCAGTTTGTACCTCATCTTTCGTAACTTGTGGGAAAGGGAGTTTGGCCTGCAGCTGAGGTGCTGGGGTCTCTGCTGATATGTCTGCGGAGATAGCAGATCTTCTGAGGAGAACGCGGGCAAACAGATCGCGCTTCTCTTTCGTTTGTGAGACGAGCGTGGCTGGGTTATTTTCGTCTCGGAGGGGTGGGATCTGGAAGGACCCTGTGGCCTTATGCCACCCGACCATTTCGAATACGTCTTTGCCTGTGGAGGCTGAGGCGATCTTCCCTCTCCAGTAAGTGTCCTTCGAGCGGCGTAGCTCATGGAGAAAGTCCAGTCTGAGAGCATCCTCCTCATCTAGCTCCCATCGACAGTCTATCCCCAAGGCGCGAAGTCTCTTTACAGTTGCTCTCTTCGTCGTGTAGGCTTGGTGTTTACGCGCACAGCTCTCGTTCCAGTATGGCCTCCTAGGCCCTCTGCCTAATGTGCGCTTTGTAGAAGCCGTGAGCGCTTCTACGAGGGAGTCCGTGAGCCGCTGTGCTAGGAGGTCTAGTGCCTGTGGGCCCCTTGTGTCGCTTGCAATATGTCGTATAGGTTGTAGGTTTCGCTTCAGCATGTCGAGGAAAAGCTTCTCATCCATTGTGTCGAGCCGGAACTTTCCCGCGGTTGGACTGGGTAAATCGGTTGGGGCCAAGGGGACCCGGGTAAGCAGGGATTCGTGGTCTGATGTCGTGTGTAGGGAGGTTTCTATGCTGGTGGATGCCCCATGGAGGTTGCTGGACCCCCAGCATAAGTCTAGCGTGTTGCCGTCTATGTGCGTAGGCTCACCTATCGGCGACAGCAGGACAAGTCTGGCGTCTTCTGCCCATTCTACCAGGTTGTCCGCGTCAAAGGAGCTTGTTGCCTCGGGCTGCCATGTCCAATGGTGTAAGTTAAAGTCCCCCGCAATCAGTACTCGATCCTCAGGTTTAGGTTGCCAGGCCGCTATGATGTCCATGACAGCCTGGCCGTGTCGCAATGAGCCACAAGGGGCGTTTTACACGTTGATGACTGTGAGGACTTCCTGCGTTCCTGAGAGGAGTCGTAGGAAAAGCAGGTCTGTGGATGGAACGGGTAGAGGCCGTATTTGTACGCCTCGTAGCCCAACTCCTCTGCGGAGATAAGTAAGCACCCTGGGCCGGTCTTCGGTCCAGTTATCCACCGGGGTGAAAGTCTCAAAAGCTGGGTGGAATCTTGTGAGCCTCCTCTCCTCCGAGCGGATAGAGGGCTCTTGTAGTAGGAGTATATCAATCTGGGCTGCGTACGCCAGGTTCAGTGCTGTTTCGTGGGCAGATGGCCGCCTGCCCACGTTCGCTTGCATGATTTGCAGGGTTTTAGATGGACGCGTTCTCCTCCTGTGTCTCATTTGCTGGGGTACAGTCCATCGCTTGTCGTTCATTGCGGGAGTGTCGGTGCGACTGCTGGGTTGCAGTTCTCCACGATCTTTCTCCCTCGGCTCGGATGGCCCGTAGCTGTGCCTTGTTCCTCCTCTGGACTACGCCCTTCACCACTTTGGGTTTGATAGGGCACATCGCATCAAAGGCGGCGTGGGGTCTGTTACACGACGGGCATTTAAAGGGGCAGTCACAGCCATCGTGACCCTCAGTGCTGCCGCAAGGTGCCTGATGTTGGTCGGTCGTGTGGGAAGGAGAGCTGCACTTGAGGCATCTCTTCCTTCTGGTACACGTTCGTTCGTTGTGAAAGCCGCCGCAGCGGTGGCATTGGGGAGACCTCTTCTCCTTCAGGAACTGCAGGTTCACAAACACGCTGGCCCCCATCAAACGGAGGCGTCTTGGTAGTTGCCTTACGGCTTCCGCCTTGAACCAGGCTGTCACCGTGCCTAGCCTTTCGGCTTCGTCTTTTCTGGAAAAGTATGCTTTTTCGGGCTTGAGTTTCGTCGTGGCCTGGATCTCTTCAAGGAGCTCCTCGGTCGTGATTTCCAGCTCAGTATTGGTGAGCAGGCAGTGTCTGGTGTAAGGGACGTTTGCGATATAGGCCTGGATCCAGGTGTCGCGCTGCTTGACCGCCTGTGCCTGGAGAAGGGCACCAATCTGTTCTCTGTTCTCTAGCAGGACTTTTGCCCCGTCTGCTGACGATGGTAGGAGTGCTAATCCTGTCTTGACATGGTCGATCCCCTTGAGGGCTTCTCGAGCTTGGGGACTTAGCTTTTCTCGAACGAAGATGTATATGTCGTAGGCTCTCTCGTTGCGGAGCGGGCTTTCAGGTGGCAGACGTGCGAAGATGCGAAGGTCTTTTGAAGCCGCCCGGTTTGCGGCTTGTTTTGCTGGCGTTGTTTCATGCAGTTGTCTGGTAAGCGGCTGGCTCGCCACCATCGCGTAGGACCGAACTTGGGGCGGCTGGTTCTGGGCTGTGTGTAAGGGATGCCCTTGGAAACTCAGGGCGGACTCGCTGGGTCCGGTGCTAACAGCATGCATGGACCTTGCTAGACCACGTTGGTGCCGGTCTGAACGCTGCTTCTCTTCCTGAAGCTCTTTCTCCAAGGATTCGATCTTCATCAAACAGTCTTTCAGGAACTGTTCCCTTTCGGCGTCCCGTCGTAGGAGATCCTGGACGAGGTTTGAGAGCTTGTTAATCTCGTCTTTAAGCTCCGCATTGTCTTAGTAGCTGACTTGCTCAACCACTCTGACCTTTGCAGTCGGTTTTCAGACACGTCCAGACCGTCGAGATGTACTGGCGTCCCCGTGAACCGTGATCGATGGCCCTGCGTCTAGAGAGACGGCCATGATGGTGAATTTCAGCTCGCGTGGGCTGAAGATGGGAAACGATAGTGTGGTGGGCCGGAGCCCTCTATGATCTTAACAGCTACTAACAGTGGGTACCTTGTAAAGAGAAGGTTTGCGAAAAGGTTTCACTGATCCTTGGTGCAGGATCATGTTGGATCACCAGTGATCCAAACTGATCCATCACGTGACCTTCCCTAGTTCTTCCGTTCCGTCGTTCGGCCTGCGCCGTGCGCCTGCATACATGAGTGTCCCTCTGCCCTGCTGTTCGCGCCAGGGGTCGTTCCAGGCTGCATCAGTCACCAACCGAATTCGGGTCGTAACAATACTATAGTTCTTCTGTTCTAGGGATGTTACCTATCTAACCTTATCTCTTGTCTATATAAAGGCTGTGCTGCCTGCGTCCTGCTAGCTAGGTAGGGCTCTTGCTGCCTGTAACCTGTTGGGTTGTAATACTATTAAAGCTTAACTTAGAATAGATAGCTGTTCTACTAGCTACATGAGGTACTTACATCGTTTTAATTTGGTTTTTAGGTTGTAAGAAAATCGTATTAAACGACTCTGCACGGGACGAAGAAATTAGGGTGTTACTCTATAGGTCTGTGTTGTATTTCAAACGTTCTACAAGTTTGCGAAAGAATCTAAGAGAGACACCGTGCTGAAAGGTTAGGAAGAGGTGATAGAACATGTGACTGAAGCTAGAAGAACCACACGATGTGATGAAGGTATACTTTTGAAGGAATATGTCTTTAGAACTGCCAGAAGAACCACATCTGCTTTGGACTCAATCGGATACAGCTACCTCTGAGTGTCTAAAGTCAAATTGAAGCAGGAATAGCAACCGGATGTATGCATGCTTCTTCTTGACAGCCGCTTTCATCTTCATTTGTTCTTTGGCGATGGCGACAGCTATCATTAGGCCTTCGTGCTTGTGGTTGGTTGGCATGTTGGAACCAATGTGGAACACCTGGGAGGAGCATATTGGGACATGTGCCAGAAGCTTGTGAGCTTGTAGAGATTGAGCACGGCAGTGGCATGATCAGTAATTACTGATAATCTGGTGTCCGAGTCGCTCGTGCTGACCTCATTCTTCCACTAGAAGATGTAAGGACACAACACTTTGTGACGCTGATTTCGATAATGACTGCCCAGGCTCACGAAGAAACCAACCAAGGTATGCCCCTGTCACCTACATCCTTGGTTCGTTATGTGAATCCCATACCTAGAGACCTCGAGCAGGCAGCGACTGACTTGACAACCTTCACTCGCCACTGAGATCCTATAGCCTTGGTTTGGAGTCCACTGTTGCATTCCAAATGCAACCAGCCTGTTGCAGTGCTAAAGGGGACTTTGCCTAGCACGTGGTCGCTGTCGGACCTAACCGAGCCGCTGATCATTCGAAAACCTGTTTGAACAACCATCAGACGTAGCTCCAGCCCCTAGGCTTTTGTAAGCAAACTGTGTCTGATTTTTTGCCCTCAGTCAGCTTATGAATGGGTCCTCAGCTTCGACGTGCTCAGTTTGAAGGATACTTTGGGGGATTGGCATTTGCTCTCATTTACACCTTATTTATTCTAATCAACAAGTTTGGTGTGTGTAACTCCGAGACATACTGTAGCTGCGGGCTTTGAAGATTAGAATAGGGTTTCTGCAACGCAGCTTATGGCTTCGCACCGACAGAGGCCATGAGGACATGTCTATGCTTTATTCCCCATGAGAGAATCTAGATTCACTGCCGTGCGTTCAGTCCAGGATCTCAAGTGTAAATTTGATCGTCGCCTGGTGTGAACGTTGCCGGCTATCCCGGCGCGCAGGTGCAGAGGCCGAAACAGCCGCCACCCCTGGGCCTGCATGCGATTTGCCCGTATCTGCAGAGCGAGAGTCTACTCACCCTGTACTAAGTAAGTAGAAATGCTTGAAATTTTGAAATGGCACGACAACTCGGGACTCCACCTATTGAGTGAATTGGAATTGCAGTCAGTCTCTTGGGGTGTGGTGTAGACCGGGCGTTGTGCATAGCACCATAAAGTAAGTTGATGGTGGGCATGTGCTATGCGCCGCAATTATTGATTGACAAAGCCACCGCCACCAGGAGGAGGCTGGGAGGCACCATTTCTTGCCTCAGCAAAAGTCCAACAGAGTGAGCAATAGGTGGAAATGGTCGGGCCAGATGAAGATCTCTCCCTCCGTCTATATCGATCCCTACGCTCTTCACCCACGTGAGCTCGAAGTGGTTGAGCTCTCATTCTCGTGATTGGTGGAAGAAGCCGCGGAGAGACTGGGCCGCCAACGAACTTGGCACGCATAAGCGCTCTGGACTGCATCTAGAAAGTGTAACCAAGAGATCATCGACGAGGGCACAAGCGGCACTTGAAAGCACCGGGAGGAACATGCTCCTTTACGCTATCAGGCGTTGTTAGTTTAGTGCAACTTCAAGACCTTCTCCGTCGGGTTGTCAACCATCTCGGTCGTCAGCCCTGCAGAACTTTCGGTTTGTGCCAAGGCCTGGCTAGAGGCGATGGATGGGTGTTGGCGGCAAAAAGCGAATGAAGTACCACGATATCAGGTCGGTGGGAAAAAAAGAAGAAGGAAAGCGTTGCCGACGGAGATTTGGGGCTCGTAACCTCAATGCTAAGTTTGCTTGGTATAGAGTTTATTGCAACCAAAGACCAGATGTTTCGTTGACCTCCCTTCGGATGATCCACACGTCCCCCTTGGCCCCCCTTACTGGGTTATGAGAATGCTACCCTACGGTGCACTTTTGGTCGCCGCCTCTCCTGCGAAGCCCTGTCTGACTCGCCGATCCCCTACGCCCTGACGGTGTGCACTGTTCTAGAAACAATACCAAGGAGCGTTAGTCCTACGTTTCTTAACAAGTGTATTAATGTACGTACGGAGTGCCGGGGGGGGGGGGGGGGTCAGGATGCTCCCCGCAACCCCTTTCAACCCCACCGTCCGGTACAGGAGACTCTGTGCTCCGTATGGACATACAATCACATTCAGCCTCCGCGATGTGTTGAACGAGGGGTTGTGGGCGGATTTAATCCGCCAACAGGATGCGGCCTGCCTTGTCTTGCAAGACCAGTTACCGCGTTGCCAACCACACCCCCCCACCCCCTTGACAAGCTCTGATTCCCGGGCTGGGGTGCATCCCAGCCTGCACTCTATCCACGTCTTAGGTTCACGAGTTCGGGATTGGCTGTTCCAATCGGGTTTGATTGATGAAGTGCTTCCTGACTGCCGGTGCCCTACTCCACCAATCATGGCCGGACTGCGTGAGGATTCCGGCCGTCACCAGGAAGACGCCAGAAAGCATCTCGGACGAAAGAGCTCTCTCTCTCTATCTCTCTCTCACTCTCTCTCTCTCGCGACCCTCGGACTCAAACCCCCTCAATAGTCGAAGGGCCATGTGGGAACATCCCCCTCCAGGCCCCTTCCCCCCCCTTATGTGAAGTACATAAAGGAGAGCCAAGTCGCCCGAGATGGAACCAGTCCGGATGATCCTCCTCTAGGACCAGACTTGGGACGAACCGACATCACATTCTTTTTTTTTTCTTTCCGCAAATTACTTGGATACCAAAATAAAAAACAACACAATGAAGTCCTTTCTTGCCTCACTCACCTTTGTCACGGCGGCGCTGGCAGCCGGCCGCACCTCGGCGCCGTCCGGGTGCCTCACCGTCAAGAAGTCGCCCGGCAGCGGCCAGTACGGCACCATCCAGAAGGCCGTCGACGCGCTCTCGCCGTCGGACTCCAAGGCGCAGTGCATCTTCATCGACCAGGGCACCTACAGCGAGCAGGTCCTCGTGCCCGCGCGGACGGCGCAGCTGACCATCTACGGCTACACGGCCGACACGAGCGGCTACGCCGGCAACAAGGTCACCATCACGGCCAAGAAGAGCCAGGCCGACGGCCTCAACAACGACGAGAGCGCCACGCTGCGCGTCAAGGCCAAGAACTTCAAGCTCTACAACGTCAACGTCGCCAACACGTACGGCAAGGGCAGCCAGGCCGTCGCCCTCAGCGCCTACGCCGACAGCGGCTACTACGCCAGCCAGTTCACCGGCTTCCAGGACACCGTCCTCAGCCAGCAGGGCAACCAGTTCTACTCCAAGTGCCTGATCCAGGGCGCCACCGACTTCATCTTTGGCCAGAAGGCCATGAGCTGGTTCGAGAAGTGCGACCTGCGCGTCGTCGCCAACTCCGTCGGGTACATTACGGGTAAGAGAGTCCTCCAACTAACATGGACAACCTTTCTCCCCCCCTCCCCCCACCTCCTCCCCCCTTCGAATTACCCGTCATCTAAACACACGAGACTAACTGTTCTTAAACAGCCAACGGCCGCCAGTCAGCGTCCGACAAGTCGTACTACGTCTTCAACGGCTGCACCGTCGCCGCTGCGGACGGCAACAAGGTCACCGACGGCGCCTTTTACCTCGGCCGCCCGTGGAGGGAGTACGCGCAGGTCACGTTCCAGAGTACGAGCATGACGGGCGTCATCAACTCGGCCGGCTGGAAGATCTGGAACAACGACGACCCCCGCACCAGCAACGTCCTCTTTGGCGAGTACAAGAACACGGGCATCGGGTCCCAGGGCACCCGCGCCAGCTTCTCCAAGAAGCTCGACTCCGCCGTCTCCATCTCGAGCATCCTGGGCGGCGACTACACCAGCGCCGGGTACTTTGATTCTGCTTTCTTGTAGAAGAAAGAAGAAAGGAAGAGAAAAAGAAAAAAAAAGAAAAGAAAAAAAAAGAAAAGAAAAAAAGACAAGAGGGAGCAGGGGTGGGAAGGGGAGAGGACAGCGACGGTGGAATCTTCGGGGAAAGTTGAAGAGCGGAACCAGCAGGAAACGCTCTTTTTTCTCGTGAGGGCGTTGCATTGCGCGGCCTACGCTTTTCTTCTCTTGTACATACTTTTTTCTCAAACCGAATATACTTGCTGTACTACGCAATCTCACGCGGCGCTAATCGGGCCAGGCCACCCCGTGTATTCCTGGCGCGATGGTTTCCTTTCTTCTTCTTCGTCTCCTTCGTCTCCCTTTTCGGATGCATCCCGTGTTCAGCCCCAATCGCGCCTCTTGCTCGAGCCGAGCTCACTGATCTACAGTATGCCGGGGGTGTGTATACGATGTACATCGTAACCTTGCGATCTTGGAAAGACACCACACCCGAGGAAATCTCCCAACTCAAAAGGAACCAGTTGGCGCGTCGGTTTGTTTCCAACCTCCCCCGCCCCCTGATTTTGCGTTCGTTGGGCTTCTATCGCTCCTCGGGGCTGCCCTTGTCGGCCGTGGTCCGTGGTGAAACTATGGAAAGTGAGGCTCCGTTTCAGGTACACACACAGAGAGAGACAGAGGCCGGGCTGCGATCCAAAGAGCTTGATTATTCTTGCCGCGAAGGCCAGGCTCAGCGGGCGGGGCGTGATGAGTGAGCGCTGCCCTGCCCCCCCCATCCCCCTGGGCATCCGTTCGTTCGGTTGTTCGTCATTCGGCCCTGTTGGCGACGAGGCTTGGATGCTCCCTGTGACTGGAGGAGAAGACGGGCGCTTAGCAGTCGCACTAGTGAGGAGGCTCAATATGGGCTTCAAAGCTTGTGTTGTCCGACAAGGTTTGGTGGTGCCGCGTGCGAGATTGAGTCTCCCCGGGCCGATGAGGGCCTTGAATCGGTTCGATTTGGGCTGTGAATAGCCGGCGCGCAAGAATCAAGACGGAAGAGGCTGCAAGAGCTGCAAAGGTCTCAACCACAGATGCGAACAGCCGCTTCCATGCCGCCAAATCGTTTGCTAGGATGGAACAGAAACCGCCGAGCTTCTTCACGCAGCTTATCGTTAATTATTAATCAAACAAACGCTGGTCAAGCTTCGTACTGTTCTCATCCTCCAGACAATCTCTCAGAAATAACAACAGACACTCTGAGGAGCCGTGTGAGCGATGAAAGTAGCCAGAGGATCGTCTGGAACAATATCTCCAAAGCCACGATTGCCTGTTGTCAATGTACGTACATCCATCCATCCCCTGCAAACAAGAGATGTCGCTAATAAGGAGCACCGGACTGGATCAGATCCTTTTGCCAGTTAAGGGCAAGGTCGTCTTTCTGAAATGAGGAACAATAGGAATGTGCACCAATATGTGTACTGAGTTATAGCCCATAACCAGGACCATCCTGTCATTCCAACGCATCATAAACACTTAAGCACTGGTAGCAATGTAAACCAAGTGGCTGCAGGGGTTCCCAAAGTGTCCGTCTATACTAATCTCAAAGGCACTCGGCAAACAGCAACACGCGTCAAATTGTCTTGTGGCGCTCACGCACTACATGCTTAGGTGGAATCCCAGTATGGAAATAAAGTCTTTAGGTGTCTTCAATATGGCGGGCACAGTTCAGAGAGGGTTGAAGAAATCATGACCGTCGCCTTGAGCCTTGTGGGATGCGTTTCCAGAATGCCAGCACCACTTTCAAATATCACAAGACACGTTGCGACCCGCTTTCTCATAAGATAATCTAAAAGGTTTCAGGTGCTAGATCAGCAGCAAACATGATATTGAGCGGTCCACCACTTGTCTAAGTGTGACAGATGCTTATTGTCAGAAGCAGCAGTAGACTCATCCGACATCAGCTCCCTAGTAAGACTGTTTGCTCAAGTGCAGAGAGAGGGTCCTATCTACGTATATCTTCTTTCACAACCGGGTCTTGTCCTAATCATCTAACATCTTTTCTGTTTGCGGCGGGTCAGTACTCCGTTTAGCAGTCCGTTGTGTCTTGACAAGTATCTTGTAAACTTGATTTGTGAATCATCGGACCATCGCTTCCATGACGTGTGCCACTCGGAGAGTCTATCCTCAGAGGGGAGCGTTCACACATAAGTACAACAGGTAACATACCTAGCGTTAAACAACGAAGGCGACTAATAATGACCGTTATCAGTAAACCAACATGGGTTAACTGATAGCCAAGATCGTCTCCATAGAACAGCCTCAATACATACACACCACACACACTGCCAGTCAAGCAGAAGCACGCAGCTCGATCAAGCTGTCAGAGACGCAGTTTTCGGTAAGAGAATCAAGTTGCGCGATGGGCTTCAAGCAGTTAAATGCATCCACTCATCTCTGGCTCGCTCACGACTCATCCGAGGGGAGATACTATATCCGTTTTCAAGGCTGGTGTAGTCGTGGCTACTACCGGCCTGGAAAGCGTCCATTGACCCTCGGCCCCCCTAGATATTTGCCATGCGCTCTGTTGCCAAAGGTGAAGGCATGGCAGACACGCGTCAACTTTGATGGCACTATATACCCAACGTATCAAGATGTAGGTTCAGAGCCAAATCGGTTTCCATCGTCAAGAGACGTCTCATCGTAATCATTCAAGAAGTAGAAACTATGCAAGACTAAAAAAGATACTAGAACAAAAACTGCGAGCCTCGTCAGGCTCTTTGAACAAGAACCCCTCTGATATCAGCACTGCTGCTGGAAAGGGGTGGTCGAAAATCATGCGGAGTAGAGTGAGAGCTCGACCCTCCATATACGCCTCCGCTATGCCAAAAGAAACATGTCTCAGTGAAGGAAGAAAAAGGTGAACGAAACAAGAATCAAAACCCCATTTCCCCGTCGGCCCTGTAATCAAACACACACACACACACACACACACACACGCACGCACGCACACACACAAAGAGTTTCAAACCGGCTGGGCCTTGTCGACGCAGGCCTGCTTCCTCCTCCTCTCCACCGACACAAAGGTCGAGGTGACGCGCGTCAGCGGGGGCTTCTCCTCCTCCTTCTTCTCGTCGTCGGCCTCGCGGCCGGCCTTGCCCGTGATGAGCTCCAGCTTCTCGCGGAACGAGTCGTCGTAGTGCGAGAAGACGGACGAGGCGCGGTGGCTGTCGAGCGACGAGCGGGTCGTGGCCCCGCCGCCGCCGCCCCCGTACGAGGAGAAGGTGTCGGCGATGGGCGACGGACGGCTCCGGGTCGAGTTGGACCGCGTGAAGGGGAGGCCCTGAAGCGGCGTTTTCTGGAGCTGCTGCTGCTGCTGCTGCTCCTGCTGTCTGCTCTCGAACTTGGCCAGCTTGTCGGCCACGCTGCCCTGCACCGTCCTGAGTACGGGGAGGTCGCCGTTGACGGACGACCGGTTCCTCTTGCCGGCCTCGAGCTCCCGGATCCAGGCGAGGCGGTCGGCGCCGAGGCGTACCGAGGTCTGTCGGTTGGGGATCCCGCGCCACGGCGCCGAGGCAGACGGCGGCGCGGACGGTCTCGGCGTAGGAGCAGCAGCAGCAGCAGCAGCAGCCGACGGCGCTGATGTCGGCGCTGGTTGCCAGGACCGTCTCCGGTCCGTCCGGAGGATCTCCGCGAGCGTCGGGTTCGGCGCCAGAGTCATCGCCGTCGAGGGGGACGTCGACGTCGACGACAACGAGGGCATCGCCGTGGGCGTCGAGTGGCTCTTCGTCTCCGCGCTTTGGCGTTCGTCGTGGTGGTGGTGGTGCGGCGGGAGCCGTTGTTGCTCGGCAACGGCAGCGGCACCGGCATGTTGGCGGGGTCTGGCGAGAAGGGGTCCTGGCGTGGCGGTGACGGGGGCGGCGGCGGCGGCGGGTGCCGCTGGAGTGAACGCGGCGCGTCGTGGCTCACGCAGCTGCACCCTGGCGGGCGGTTTTGAGTCCTCGGCGGCGGGAACGGGTTGAGCGCGAGTGGGCGCAACTGTACGCGAGGTTGCCGGGGGTGGCCAGGGCCTCGGGTTGTGTGTTTGAACATGACTGGATGAGCTGATGATCGTCACGGTGACGGCAGGGCTTGAAGTTGATGAGTGTGCCGTGTGTGCTGTGTGATGATGAGCGGCTCCGGCACCGGCACCGGCAGCGGAGACGGGAGCAGCAGGGCCAGGGCGACGTTCCTCGGTGGGGCCCTTGGTGGGTTTCCTTACGGATGGTGAGTAGAGTGACGGTGAAGACGTGTCAAGTGAAGGCGGCAGCTGATCGACGACCGCCGGCGCTGTAGGCGCGATGGTGGTGGCGGTGGTGGTGGTGGTCGTCGCGGCCTTCCTGGCGAACATGTCGGCGATGGGCGTCGTCGACGACGAGGTCGTCCGCTGAGGTTTCTTCTTCTGCTGCTGCTGATGCTCCTCCGCCTCCTTCTTCCTCTTCTCCTCGGGCTGCTGGACATCGCGGAAGGCCTCGAGCGACAGCAGGTCGATGTCGAGGCTCGACGTCCCAAAATCCTGGACCTGGACCCGCGGGAGGACCTTTGGGTGCAGGCTCTCGTCGAGCGATGGCCGCTCATGCCGTGACTCGCCGAGGACCGACATGGTGGTCTTCTTCGCCAGCCCGCGGCCGCGGCGGACGAAGCCGGACAGCTTCTCCCTCACGGAGGCGGGCCGTCGCGAGGCGGCCGGCGTCGTCATCGTCGACACGACGGTCCAGTCGCCGCTGTTCCGTTTGCTCGACATGTTTTGCTGTCCAATCTGTTTGGGTTTTGATCGGACGGTCTTCGCCCGCCCCCTTGTTTTTCTCTTTCCTTTCCCTTTCTTTCTGGTGGTCGTTTTCAAAAGCGGAGGAGGACATGGAGATCCCAAGGCGGGCAGAGGCGAAATCGCCCGCCGGTGGGGGATCACGTGAGGTAAACAAGATTGGCCCGGGGATTCGCATTGATGCATGGGCCGTGATTGCCACTATTAATTTGTTTCGGAGCTTCGTCCATCTGCCCCTGACCGGGGTTTTGGGGGCCGGGAACCGGGAGGCCGGAGAGCGCCGGTCAGAGCGGCCGAGACGGGCAGGCCATGTTTGTCCGGGATCACGTGTCCCGGCATACGATCTTTATTCTTTTACAGATAGGTTACTCTTTATTCTGTTTTTGTCTGTTTATAAACCAGAGTATCGGGGTTGCATATGGGGACTACGGGGAGGTGGATGGCTGCACTTCTAGTGGTGTTACTGATCGCTGGGATGTGAAGGGATGCCATCCTTGCATTGTATTGCGTCCATGCGTCGGGTGTACGTTGTATGTACGATGTATGCACATACATATTCTCCCTGCCAGCCTGGCTCGTTTCCCACTCCTGTCCTGATTCGTGTGCGAGCCGTGTAGCAAGCAATATCGCTTACTAAGTAAGACTGTGGTCGTCGTGTTTGTTTCCTGACTGGAAGAGAGATGGCCAAGGGCGGCCGGCAACCACACCAACGCATTCTTCAGGGTCTCGGTCTTCTGAGGAATTGGAGAAATGGCCCCACGCTGCGCCGCGGACGAGCGAGAGAGGAGAGGGGAGGGGAGTCTCCCATGACACAACACAGCGGTGGGAATGTAATGTTGGAGACTGCCACGGCCCGCCCCCCACCGCCCTGCATTCCTCAATCCACGCTGGATAAGAGCCACTGGAGAAGAGGTCCTCAACTGTGCTGTGTTATCAGTCATGGTCATGTCTGACGGGACATGAACATGAACATGAACATCAAACCCAGAGGGAAAAAGGTCGCAACACTGACATGTCCTTGTCCGGCGGGGGAACACGTATTTATCAGTAGTTCCTTCGACTGAGTCTTCGTGTCCAGGCTTACCCCTGCTCAACAGGCCCCCCCTATAACTCGCTTTCGCATGCATGTTCGGGGCGCCCGCAGTTTTGATGAAGAGACCATGGAGAAAGAGTCCCTCTCTCTCTCTCTCTTTACACCAAACTCCGCCCGGAAAATGAATCGTTCGTCATCCCACTTGTCATTCTCATCCCCACTCATCCTCCAGGAAATCGAAACCCGCGCCATTTGTTTGATAGTGTTGTAAATGCGACCTGATCGCCTTCCACCGGCTACATCCCAACAGCCCAAGGTTACACAGTTTTTGCCAGTCTCGACCTGTTTAGCGCTAGCCGCAGCGTAAGGAGTCCTATTTATATTTCACCTTGCTGTCTGCAAATCCTCTAGTCCTCTAAACCTTTTGAAGTTCTTTGAGATCATGGAAGCCCAGGTTGGGTTTGCACGGTGGAGATCCCCGGTCGACGGTTGACGGTGACGTGAATCATGAGTTGTTCATCTCGCGGGCTGCGCAGATGCCGTCCATGTTCCGCCGGCTCGGTGAGTCGTTTCGTTTGAGACATCTGCAAGAACTATGACGTTTGTCGCAAGTGCGGCATTGCCCTTGCATCCTCGATGCATGGCTAGCAGGACGTACGTACATGGGTGCAGATGATGCAGAGAGAGAGAGGGCTTGCAGATATCCGCAGACCTTTCTGGATTCCTGGCCCGTTCCCGGAAAAAAAGAAAAGAAGAAGAAGAAGAAGAAGAAAGAAGGAAAAAGGAAGAAAAATGACGCCGATCTACTTGCCCTTCTAGGGTCTCAGACTCCCTCACGCCTTCGACATACAACTCCGCAGATGCCATCCGTCGCTGTCAGCTTGCCGCCATGGCGTCAGCCATGCTATGGTACATGATGTGATGATGCCAAGGTGTTTTCCATATTATAGTTCATGATGCCGGAGATTAACCCTGAGCCATCAAACTCCGTTGGGCCCCGACGCCAGGTCCGGTAAGGCAAACTGCGTCGATGCATGGCCGGTATCTCGAAATCCCCGGGTCTTCCCTAGTTCTTCACGGCAACGGATAGTCTGGGGATGACCAGCGTCAATAATTTGTTCTTCTTTCTTTTTTTATCGGCATGTCCAACATGCTTTTCAAGCTCACTCTTTGACTATACAAGTCGGTGATAAGTACTGCTTAGTCGTTGGGCAGCCACCACATCTTTGCTCGGCGCAACATTGATGCCCGTCCCCCCCTGTCGATCGACCACGGCAGTACTCAGGATCACTATATTTGAGTTGAGGACTCTGCGGCATAGGTGGGATATGTCCCCGACGAAACCAAGCTTTCCAAATTTTTTTTTTTCATTTTTTTTTGCTTTTTATCTCATGGCGCGCCCTTCAAAAGTCGAGAAGCACCTCAAAAACGTGCCGGGCAGTAGTTTTCGTTCCGCTCAACCACCTTCACGGGCAACGTACACACTCATTCACTCACTCACTCACTCACCACCCACGCTCATTACTTGTCGTCGCTCCTTTTATTCTCACGCTTTTTATCTAATTCGTACATCTTCTCAGTCTCTCCTTGAATCATGAAGTTCTCTCTGGCCCTCGCCGCGGCGCCGTTGGCCGCCCTCGCCACGCCGCTGGGCGTCGCGCACTCCCCTCACTCATCCCACTCCCACTCCCTCGCCCACCGCCATCCGATCCCCGTCAGGCTCGCCGAGCGCCAGGCCTCCGACAGCATCGACGCGCTCATCAAGAAGAGGGGCAAGCTCTACTTCGGCGCCTCGGGCGACAACGGCATCATGCAGCAGGGCACGACCGAGGCCATCCTGCAGGCCAACTTCGGCCAGGTGACGCCCGAGTACTCGATGAAGTGGGACGCCACCGAGCCCGCGCCGGGCAACTTCACCTGGGGCAACGCCGACTACCTTGTCGACTGAGCCCAGACGAACGACAAGTCGGTCCACGGCCACACGCTGCTGTGGCACACGGCGCTGCCGACGTGGGTGTCGAACATTAGCGACAAGAAGGCCCTCACCAAGGTCATCGAGAGGCACGTCAAGACCGTCGTCGGGCGGTACAAGGGCAAGATCAGGTCTTGGGTGAGTGGTGTTTTGTTTCTTTCACCCCGGGCTCCGGCGGGCATCCTCTCCCTCCTTCGATGATGATGATGCAAACCAAGAGGTCAAGGAAAACACACACTGACCGAGGGGCGATACGTGTGACGGGATTACAGGACGTCGTGAAGGAGATCTTCAACGACAGCGGCACGCTCCGGAACAACACCTTCTTCAACGTCCTGGGCGAGTCCTACGTCGGCATCGCCTTCCGCGCCGCCCGGGCCGCCGACCCGGCCGCGAAGCTGTACATCAACGACTACAACCTGGACAACAAGGACTGGGGCAAGCTCCCCGCGCTCGTCAACAAGGTGGACCAGTGGATCGGGCAGGGCATTCCCATTGACGGGATCGGTGCGTCAAATCCGTGTTTCTTTGGTGCTTGCGTGTGCATTGTGTGTGATGTATGTGTGTGTGGAAGAGACTTGACAATATTGACATGACTCGGAAAACACAGGCTCTCAGTCCCACCTCGTGCCGAACATGTCGAGCAACGTCGAGGCGGCGCTCCACGCGCTCGCGGCCTCGCGGGTGTCCGAGATCCTCATCACCGAGCTCGACATCGACACGGCGCCGCCGGCCGAGTACGCGACCGTCGTGGGCGCGTGCCTCAAGGTTCCCAAGTGCCGCGGCATCACCGTCTGGGGCGTGAGCGATAAGGTAAGACGGAGAGATGACCCCCTTTTGTTTCTGTGGCACACTTTTGGTGGTGATGAGGAGGGTTCTTTTTTCTTCTTTTTTTCTCTAGTTGTTTTCTGTGGCTGACTTGTTCGGATCTCTTTTTTTAGCAATCGTGGAAGAGCGAGAAGAAGCCGCTCCTGTTCGACGAGAACTACAACCCCAAGCCGGCCTACGATGCCATTGTCAAGAAGCTGAAGGGTGTGGTGAATGGGTGGGTTTATGAGGGCTAGACGGTTGACCACCATTTCAACTCAGGACTCGACTTACATCTAGCTGCATGTAGCTGGTAGTCAAGTCAATGAAGCCAGTATTCGCCAGTTGGTGGACTTGTGCAGCAAATCCTCACGTGTTGATGTTCCTGTGGCCATGATTCATTTGCCGATAATTGGATGAACGTCATGACGTGACACGAGAAAACTCTAAATTGAAAGTGCCACCCATCTGGGTCAGTAGATCAGTATTGTTCTGTTGCATACATGTAAGTACTCGGCTTTGAAGAATGGCCCACCATAAGGCATTGCATTGGGTTTGGTGCAGCTCAACTTCCCTCTCGCATCTCAACGTTGCTGGTCGAGCATTACAGAGTTCGGAATACAGGCGAGCGAAAACAAGGAGGAGGAAAGGTGGAGGAAGAGGGATGGTAGAGTAGAGTTTCCAACTGTTCCAACGCTACGCTACTCTACTCTACTCTCCTCTCCCCACATGGTCGGCGTGAAAAGTCCGTCTGTCCGGGAAGCCTGACGGCTGACCAACCCACATGAGTCGGTGGTCGGCCAGAAGCAGGGGGGGGGGGGGGTCCTAGTGCAATAAATTCGACATTCGGGGTCCCACGTTCCAGGATCTGGAAGCGCAAGTTTTCGCTGTCCGAATCCGCCTGAAAAAGAAGCGAGCGCGCCACTCACTCCCCCCCCCCCCCCCTCTGGAACCCCCATAACACGACTGACTATCCGTACGTCAATCAACAAAGCGAGGATTCTTCAAGCGGTACGGCACGCTTCCCCTGATGGACGGATACTAACATCTTATCCATACATCTGAGTTGGTGCTTCCGGGGGCGTGTATCCGTCCATACTCGCTTGAGAGCACAAACAGTCTGTTACTACTGGATGGTGAGCTTTTAAGGTAACAGTTTTTAGCTTAACATTAACAATCAGACTACAGAGTAAAACCGGGTTAGAGTTGGGATGGCACCACCCCCCCCCCCCCCCGCGACAGCGTGTAAGATGGGACCATACCATACCATCAGCACGGGGACACGGCGAGTCGCAGAGCGGGGGGGGGGGGGGGGGGGGGGAGGGATCGTCCGTCAGCTCGGCGAACATAAGCGCCGATACGCCGTGATTTGTGTTCCGGATTCATGTTAGAGTACCCCCCATGGACGTGAACGTGGACACTAGAGGGAGTTTTATCCAACCAGGACCAGCAGCCCCCTCGAACGCCCCTTTGCCGTCTCATCGGACGCGTGGGCTTTACTTTCGACCGCGCCGAAACCGAGTCCAGCCCATCTCCCACCACCACCGGAATCTTCCACGGCCATGGTTCCGTGGCCATCAAAGGGAAAGGGGACTCAAGGGGGACAACCCAACCTCGCGGGCTTCGGCCTTTCGCATCTAAAGGCTTACTTACCTCCGAGTGGGAAGCGGGAAGTGGGAAAACCAAGGCAGAAATCCCCAATCTCATATAGCCAGCCAGCCAGACGGTTCGAGGCCGGTGGGACGGCCGATTGTGTCGTCCGCGTTCTCGGACTACCTACTGAGAACTAATTAATAATTAACGGGGGTCTCTCTTCCCAAGTCCCGACCCGTCCCGGGATGTAGGCAAATACATGGCCATGTTGATCTCCCCTCCGCTATAAGACTTCACCTCGCCCCATCGTCCCCTCCTTCAACTCAGCCCTACTTAACTACCCTCCTTGGCACGTCCAACCATCAATCAAACCTTTCCCCTTTTCGACATCTTAATCCCAAAAAGAACAAGCAGCTGCAACTCCTCTCTTCGACTTCAAGGTCTTGGCATCCGCAACCTCAACTAACCCTCTCTACAACCAACCCTTTGTATCACGACATCGACGACACTCACACCCCCCCCCCCCCCCCCCCCCCTCCTCCCCGTCGAAGAACAGACAGACAAGACACGACAAGCCATGTCGACCTCGGGCTTGCCGGCGCGGACGCCGCTGTCCCATTGGAACGGCGGCCAGCGCAAGGCCCTCCTCATCCCCACCGTCGCCGCCTCCGTCATGATCCTCCTCCTCGTCCTGGCCAACATGTCGTACCTCTTCGGCGCCACCTTCCAGCAGAGCAAGCGCATCCACGCCCTTAAGATCCTCGCCGTCGACCTCGACGGGGGCGCCGTCGGCTCGGCGGTCGCCGGCGCCTCCAGGAGCTTCCAGGCCGCCAACTTCCCCACCATCGAGCTCGCCTCGGCCTCCGAGTACTCGACCCCGGCCGCCGTCAGGAACGCCGTCTGCAAGGGCGGCTACTGGGGCGCCATGTACGTCCATGACGGCGCCTCCGAGAAGCTCGCCGCCGCATCCGCATACGACGCCGCCGACGCCGTCACCTACATCTACAACCAGGCCCGGTATCCGGCCATCGCCGACTCGGTGCTCCTGAGCAGCATGCAAAAGGTCGTGGCCGCCTCGCGGTCCTTCTACTACCAGTCCCCCAACGGCACCGCCGCCCTCCGGTCCCTGAACACGACCGACCCGGCCGCCCTCGCCGCCTTCCTGAACCCCATCTCGTCGTCCCCGGCCCTCATCGGCGCCCAGACGCAGGCGAGCCGCGTCTTCTTCAACACGGTGAACGTCATCATCCCGGCCCTCGCCCAGCTCTTCTACGTCCTCGCCCTCAACGGCATCGGCCTGAGCTCCGGCCTGCTCGCCACCGTCCGCGTCCGCGATGTCTGGCTGCTCCGCTTCGGCATCGGCAAGCTCTACGGCCTCCTCACCGCCCTCGTCGTCACCGGCTACCTCTGGGCCTTCCGCGAGGACTGGCACGTCGGCGGGCCCGAGTTCGGCAAGTCGCTGCTCGTCTTCTGGCTCTACATGGACGTCCAGTGGCAGGTCCTCGAGGCCCTCATCGGCTCCTTCTTGACCATGGAGCTCATCCCCTTCTTCTTCTTGACCTGGATGCTCACCAACGTCGCGAGCGCCGTCTTCCCCTTCGAGCTCATGGCCGGCTTCTACCGCATCGGCTACGCCCTGCCCGCCCACGGCATCTACTCCCTCCTCATCCAGGCCTGGACCGGCTGCGCCGACCAGACCCGCGTCGCGCTGCCCGTCCTGTTTGCCTGGTGGATCGTCGGCCACGTCGGCTCCGTCTTCTCCATCCGCAAGCGGTGCGCCGATGCCTCCAAGATGGCTGCTGCCGCCGCTGCCGCCGCCGACGACGACGTCGCCAAGGCCCCGGCGGCGCATGGGGACAACGTCTCGGTCTCTCCCCGTTCCCCCAGCACCGAGATGACTCTGCGGTCGGACGAAGAGCAGGTCCGCAACGAGAAGTGAGTGAGTGAGTGAGAGATGGGGACCACGTTTCCGTCAAAGAGGGACAAACGTGCAAGGGATGGATGGAGAAAATGGGTGGATGCTTTAGCACAGCGACTTGCTTGATACCCCGACACGATATGGAGTTTACTGGGTGGCATCGAGACTCCGTTGAGCTCTCTCTGCCTTTTCTTTTGGTGGTTCGGCTTTTTCCATCACGGCGTCATGAGCAGCATCGGGATCAGACTCGGCTCAGATATCATAATGTTTGTACGAAACAAAGACTTAATACAACTCTCCTAAACCTTTGACCAGTAATTCAGTCTGCTTGTGGTGGCCCGTCACGCGTGGCTGGGCAAGCCTGAACAGGTTACAAAATTTGTACTTCAGCCGCCGTATTGTGACAGGAAGATGAGTAGTTAACGACGCAACCGACAAGTGGTTGAGAAATCCTCATTGTTCACAACACCCAAAACCAGATAGACTACTCATGTAGACTCACATCTACAACGCGTTCTCTCTCCCGAGCCCCAGAGGGCCCTCCATCGCCCCGAGAGCCGCGAAGAGATCGTTGTCGTGATACTTGCGCGCCACGACCTGGATCCCGACCGGCGCGCCCTCGAAGTCGCCCTCGGCCCACAGCCTCCTGACGAGCTCGTCCTGCGCGCCCATGACCGCCTCGTCGTCGTCGTCGCCGCCGCCGCCGTCGGGGCCGTAGCCCTCGGCGCCCTTGCCCAGCGCCCTGACCGGCGTGGGCACGACGGCACCCGGGTAGTCGACGTAGTTCCAGAGGGCGGTGTAGTTCCAGAAGCGCCCGGTCTCGTGCGCGCACGCGGGGCCGACGTAGGCCGGGCACACGACGACGTCGACGCCCGCCTCGTTCCAGTGCGCCGCGAAGGCGCACCGGAAGTCGTCCCGCGCCACCCGCTGGCGGAGGACGCCCGCCGCGTCCAGGTCCTGTCCGGCCGACTCGGCCTCCCGGATGACGGACTGCGTGAGCGGGAGCATGGGCTCGCCGGTTGCCTCCAAAGCGTCCCTGATCTGCCTGCCCCCGTCTGGGAAGAAGGCCAGCTGGATGTTGCGGAGCGCCTCGCCGACGCGGTACGGCGCGAAGCCCTTGACCTCGAAACCGGGAGAGGCGCTCAGCCGGGCGCGCGCCCAGTGGAGGGCCCGGGTAACCGGTGGCTGGGGCGTGATGACGCCGTCGTTCATCATGAAGCCGACCCTCAGCGGCGGCGTCGTCGCCCCCTTTGGCCGTCCGCCCGCCAGACCTATCCAGGGGATCGGGACGAGACGCGGGTCCTCCAGGTGAGGCTGCGCGGCCTTGACGACGGCCACGAAGAAATCCATGTCGCGTAGGGAAACGCCCAGGGGCCCGGCCGAGGCGAGGACGTTGAGCTCCGCGGCGAACCCGTCGGCGCCGACGAAGCCCTTCATGGGGAGCGTGTACGACGTGGGTTTGAAGCCGTAGAGGCCGCAGAAGCTCGCCGGCGCCCTGATGCTGCCGCCGATGTCGGTGCCGACGCTCAGGACGGAGCCGCGCAGGGCCAGCAGAGCGGCCGCGCCGCCCGTGGAGCCGCCGGCCGTCAGGTCGATGTTGTAAGGGTTGAGCACGCGGCCGTGGAGGGAGACGGTCTCCAGGTGCATGACCCCCTGGGGCTGCGCCGTCTTGCAGTAGAAAACGGCGCCGGCCTCTCGCAGGATGGCGATCATGTGGCTGTCGGTCTCGTCCCTGTGACGGGTGACCAGGAAGCCCAGGGAGGAGTGGTGACCGGCGATGGGGATCATCTCCTTGACGCTGATGGGAACCCCGTGCAGAGGGCCGACCGTCGTCCCCGTCTTTGCGAGGTGCTCGTCCAGCACCCTGGCCTGGTCGATGGCCTCTTCCATGAACCATTCCGTCAGGCAGCACGTCAGCTGGTGGGCGATGATGGCTCTCTTGGCGAATGCGGTGGCAACCACGACGGCGGTGAATTTCCTCGCCGCAATGGCGGCGGCCAAGGCAACGGCGTCGAACTTCTCCGTGATGTCGATCTCCTCTTGGGAGAGGATGCCGGATTCCCGTGGGATGCTGATGACATTCCTGGGCGGGTGGTCGATGATGGAGGAGGAGATGTGGTATTCTCGCGGCACCTTGGCTGAGAACTCGTCGATGAGCGACTGGCGTGCGGCTTCGAAGGCTGGAGTGCCCGAGGGAAACGACAATCGTCTGATGACGGGTAGCAAGCTTGGTGGCATCTTGAAGGAGCAGCGGTCGGAATAAATATAGTTGGTATATAATACGATGGTGTGGATGATGTGTCGCAAACTAGAATGCTCTATCAGTCTAGGAATCACAACAGTGAGAGCTGCTTCGACCAGTCTCTTTTATAGAAAAAGCAACACAACCATTCTTCCCTCGCGAGGAGCGAACATTGAACCCCATTCCTGACACGCAGGGTGATTATTTGGTTGAGGTGTAAGCCAACTCCGTGGACTCCGACCAGGCCGGACTCCGGGTTTGTCAGAGTCGGGGAAGTGGGGCCCGCCGATTGAAATCTTCACGGCGACCAGGAGAAAACTCGCTGAGTACGGCGGATCCTGACTGACTGATCTGGGCTCGGCGAATTCGGGTTCGATCACTTGATCCTGATTGGGTCCCCGGATGAGTGCAGCAGACAGACTAGACCGTAAGGTAATCATTGACAGACTGGTTTGGAATCAGGATTTGCAGTAATGACTCCGTAGCGCCATGTAATAATACAATGACAAACCCCTCAATCGGGAGTGACAGTTCTCTAACCAACCATCTCTCCGCTCTTCGAAATAACAATAAACAGATGATGACGCCTTGTAAACAAAACAGTGTGCACGCATGAGGCAAAAGCAGAAGAATCTCCTCGACGGGGAATTGAACCCCGGTCCCCTGCGAGTTGTTGTTCACACAATGACAAGCAGATATCCTCACCACTAGACTATCGGGGATTGTTTGATTGATGAGACGGTTCACGATGCTCGGCTCTCAACAAGGGCGGAGATTGGAAGGTGGATTGAAAAATAAGGGGGGGAAAAGTGCAAAAGAGAATCTCCTCGACGGGGAATTGAACCCCGGTCCCCTGCGAATCGTTGTTTGACAAGCAGATATCCTAACCACTAGACTATCAAGGACTTGTTGTTGATGTCGAACAAGTCCAAATGCAGACCTAAGTTCCTCAGAGCTGTCAACTTCTGTTGTCCCCAGCTCTCAACCGCCACAATTTTCGCCAGTTTCCACGACGGAACGACAAGAACCCTGCCTAACTGTTTGTTTTCAACAATGTGTTATGGGGCTGAGTGAACAGAGTGCAGCAGATACAGAATGAAGAAGACCCAGAGTTGCATTGTCAGGTTCGGTATCGAGATGAAGATGCAACTTCGGCAGCCGCGATGCCCAGGAAATGTTTCACCTCTACTCTCAGAGCTCTCAAGTCCCGAATACTTGGGTTCGTCTAAATCGGTTCCTGAAGGCGCAGCACTGCTGGTGAGGCGGAGATTGCATTGACACCTAGAGAGGATCGCCGGCAGAGAGCGCCGATCGCTTGGCGAGCATCCGTTTCCTCGGTGTCGTCCGATCTGCTGACACGCTCCGGAACTAGGTTCCCGTCCTGTGACTGTCCAGGCTTCTGCCGCAGTTCTTCTACGTTTATTTACAGAAATGTCCGGTCGGTGTCTCTTTGCGAAGAAGATATCCAAATTGGGGCCCATCATGCGTTCCCGCACCGACAACCACACGGTTCTGTGTTTGGACCATCTAGACAACCGAGAGCAATAAGTTGACTACTATATGTCGCCATCCTTGTACCCGTTCATGAAGTCGATGGAGTCCCAAGGGCTGAGCCATTCTTGGGACCTACTGCAGTCCACCTTTTTGTCTCTACATGATCGTCTGATGCAACTTGGCTGACTCGCAGCATCTCTGTTCTCTGTCGCCAAGAGGTCGACGTCGCCAACGAACTTCCATAGCAGCCTTGGCGACGAAGCGTAACGCCTCGACAGCCCATACCGTCCAGCGGATCAATCTCTGTAGCGACTGTCAGCGTAGATCTACAGCGGTTTGTGGTTGGCCGAGCAAAATAGCACAATCAAATTACAACGGCCAAGGCCTTCCCAAAGCATACACAGCCTCTTAGTTGACTTGGATCGCGGGTCTTTAAACTTCACAATGCGCTTTTTTTGGTCGCCTGTCAGTCGTCTGTTGTATAGGTAACCACCAGTTGAGAATCGCGTATAAGACGGGCAGAACTTTTCTACTTCAACATTTCGTCTCCCTCCCAGAGCACATCATCCTCTCTTTCAAGTTACAACTACTCGACAAGACAAACGACAAAAACTCTTTTCTCTCTCTCTCTCTCTCTCTCTCTCTCTCTCTCTCTGTCGTATCATTCTTTCAAAAGACTTAGAAAAAAAAGACACAGCCCGGAATAACCACCCATACCATCCAACATGTCACGAGTTAGAGCACACAGTAAGGCATAGGAGAATAGGGGAGAAAGATGCTTATTCTATATAATGTAAAGAGAGTAAAATGTAGTCTAGTTATATAAGTCTAACTACATAAGACAGTACGTAAGAAGACTAATTTAGTAAGCTTTAATATACAAGGGTATTCCTATAATATACCCCCTAATTATTTAAGCAATTAAGCAATTGTTTCCCTTATGCTAATATATAATAGCCTTTTAAAAGTAATCCCTTAGGTGCTTATATAATAGATAAATAAAAGAAATTAAGAATAAGTATATTATAGTATATTATGTTACCTTTATTAATAGCCTTACTTTACTTATATAACTCTTTTTAAAATAGGTAAAAAGGTAGCTAAAGGTAGTATAACGTAGTTCACAAGCAAGTGAATCACACAAGCTAGTGAATCACTTTTCTACTACTCGTACAATAACATGTAAGAGAAATCAACTACAACGCCTTAAACTAATTTAAATTAACTGGAATCCTCTTCTTCAGATGTAGATTCAACCTTTTGACATGTACGAGCATTATGGCCAGGCTCTCCACAGATACCACATCGTCGCGCGCGCGTTTCCTGCCTCCTCGTACGACCACCATTCTGACTTGTTTCTGCCTTTAACTGCTCCGTCGCATCTATTTGAGACTTTAAATCCTTTGCCTGGTTAATTGTAAGTGTCCCTCCTTGCTGTAGCTGTTTTTTTTTCGTACGCCGACGGCGGCTAAGGCGGTCATTTGCCTCTCGAAGTTCAGCCAAATCCTCCCGCATCAAGGTCTGTTCGTGCACCATCATCATCATCCCTTTCTTCAGCTGCTGCATACCTGTAAGAATTGATGTTGGGGAGCTATTTTGATGTCGTACGATGCGATTACTGATATAATCGGATTGTGACGTGATTTCGATTGGGTTGTTTGGTGTCTTTGGTACCCAAGCTGGTGGTAAGCCAGCAGAAGAACCTGGTGGTGTTGGCGTATGAAGCTTGATATCTAGCTGTGAAATCACATAATCAGGGTCGTACGGTATAAGGCCAGTTGCTCTAAAGCCTGCTTGAATGTTTGACTTAGTTATCGCCTTGTCGTACGCCTTAGAAAAAGCTGGGAGGAAGTCTTCCTTTGCAATATGCGTAACATGCGCCCGCATAAGGACCTCGATTTCTTGACCGTACGCCCGTTTCAAGGGACCAAAGCACCCAACATCAAGAGGCTGGAGCTTATGCGATGAATGAGGTGGCATACAGAGCGTAATAATCTTCTGTTCCTTGCAGTATAGCTCAAAATCGACAGAATGGTGGCTTTCATGGCCATCAAGGATAAGGAGGCGGTAAACACCCTTCGTACGACTTCTTGTATGGAAATCAAAGTGCTTTACCCATTCTAGGCCTTTCTCGTTTGTCGTCCAACCGTTTTCTGTAAGGGTAATTACCCAGTTGGGTGGGAGGGGGCTGTCGTACGTCCAGGAGTCAAGATGGACTTTGCCTGCAAAGATGATGTACGGTGGGATAGAATAGCCGTACGACCCAATGCCCTGGATTACTGTAACCCATTCCTGATTCCCTTGTTGTGCTCCTCTTGGCTTGCCACGTCGTTCAGAGGCTGTAACAACCATTTCAGAGGACATTTTGCCCATTGCAAACCCAGTCTCATCAAAGTTATAGATATCGTCATCGTGTATCCCATACTTCGCAATTGTATTTCGTACAAGGGAAAACCACGCGCGATACGCGTCAGGATCTTCGCAGAGGACTCTCTGATAGTCGATTCTTCGATTAAAACGCGTTCGGAGCTCAGGTCGTCGTCGTACGAAGTTTGAGGCCCAGTTTGTTCCGACGCGTCGCGCGCCGCGGTCGCGAAGCAGTCGATCGGCCATTTCTCGAACAGCACTAAGGCGCGGTGGAAATGATCGTGAATCTAGGTCGATTATGTATCGTACAATGCTCTCCTCTTCGTACAAGGTCAAATTCTGGTTATGTGGTCGGATGTCGCGTTTCGCAGGTCGGCCGTGTTTTCGTCGTTGGAGGGTAGAGAATGATACATTATAGAGTAATGCAGCCTTTCGTACGCTTAATTTTGGGTTGGATTGGAGCGCATTAAGCGCTAGGACTAAATCACTTTCAATTGATTGCTGTCCCATAGTTGTTGGTGGAGAAAAACTAGGAGAAAGAGGATGCGTACGAAATAATTAGAAAGTGATTCACTAGCTTGTGTGATTCACTTGCTTGTGAACTACGTTATGCTTATAGTCTTTATTATTTAGTTAAGTACTATAACGTGTTTGATAAGCGAGCTGGACAGACAAGCGAGCTGGACACAAAACCACCACCATATCGCGAATGCGACCATAACGGAACAACAAAAATGTTAAATCAATTCAAACTACTCAGAATCCTCTTCTATAGACATTTCTTCATCAAACTGACACGTTCGTGCATTGTGTCCAGTGTTTCCGCAGATGCCACACCGCCGTTGACCTGTTTCTGTCCTCAGTCTGCGACCACTACTCCGACGCGTTTCCTCTTGTACCTGGGCTGTCGCCTCTCTCTGGGACTGGATATCCTGTGCCTCAGATACAGTAAGACTTCCTCCTTGTCTAAGACGTGTTTTTTTGGTTCTTTTACGTCGGTTAAGTAGACCATTCTCCTCTTCAAGGCTCTTAACCCTAGCTCTCAACATTGCATTCTCATGCGCAAATTCTAGTGCTCCTTTTAGAATATGCTCAGTAGCTGTACATCCATGTGTCGGAGAGCTATCTGGATGATTAAGGAACCGATCCTTAAGTAGAGTTCCTTGAGAACTTAACTCTGCAGTGGTGTGTGGTGTCTGGGAAGTCCAAGCTGGTGGTGTTGTTGGGAGGGAACCTGGAGGTGAAGGAGTATGTAATTTGACGTCTAGCTTAGATAGCACACTTTCTGCACTTAGAGGGACAAGTCCTGCCCCTCTAAAACCCCCTTGGATGTTTTTTTCTGTGAGAGCTCGCTTGAAGGCGTTGTGAAATGCTGGAAAGAAATCGTCCTTTGTAATATGGGTGTTACCCCGTCGCATCTTATCCTCAATTTCTCGACCGTACGCCAACTTCAGAGGCCCAAAACACCCTACGTCTAAGGGCTGAAGTAGATGAGAAGAATGAGGCGGCATACAGAGGGTGATGATGTTGTTTTCCTGGCAAAATAGCTCGAAGTCTGTGGAGTGGTGACTTTCGTGTCCATCGACGACAAGGAGGCGATATTTACCCTTCGCACGCGACTTTGAATGCCGATCAAAGTGCTGGACCCAATCTAGACCTCTTTCATTTGTTGTCCATCCATTTTCAGACGTTGCGATAACCCAGTCGTGTGGGAGGCCAGATTCAGTGTACCAGGTGGAGAGGAGATTTTTGCCTGCAACAATGATGTACGGCGGGACGCTGTAGCCAGATGAACTAATGGCCTGAATGACTGTAACCCATTCTCGATTGCCAGGCTGCACCATCTTTGTGTTTGAACGTCTTTCGGAGCTTGTAACGACCATTCCGTAAGCAATCTGGCCCATCATAAAGCCAGTCTCATCGAAGTTGTAGATATCTGACCCCTCAATGCCGTATTTCGCGATTGTGTTTGCCACAAGGCGAAACCACGCGTTAATTGCCTCAGGATCTTCGCATTTAGCTCTCTTATAGTCGTATCTGCGAAAAAAACGCGTTCGGAGCTGTGGTTGTCGTTTGACGAAGTTCGAGGCCCAGCGCTTGCCGACTGGTGGCGCGTTGCGGTCGGCAAGCAGTCGATTGGCCATTTCTTCAACACCACTGATCCGGGGAGGAAACGATCGGGCATCTAGGTCAAGAATATACTCAACTAGCTTGTTCTCTTCCAGCTCCGTCAAATTCCGTGAGTTAGGCATGGTGTCGCGTCGGGATGGTATACCCTTAAGTCGCGTCGCTAAAGTTGAATGTGGGACTGAGTAGATCCGAGCTGCCTCTCGAATGCTCTTTGCCTGGCCTTTTTGGATAGCCTGAATGGCAAGATTTAATTGAGCCTCTTTGTTTTGCACAGACATTGTTGTGGCGGTCGGAAGACGCGTCGGAATGATGTAGGTGGCAGGTTTGTGGTTTTGTGTCCAGCTCGCTTGTCTGTCCAGCTCGCTTATCAAACACGTTATATAGACTTTTAACTTAGTAGGTATATAATAAAGCTATTAACGTGTTTGATAAGCGAGTGTAAATGCAGATGAACAGTTCAAGGAGATGTATTGCTTCATGTCTAATGGTGAGGTATAGAGGTGAAAAGCGATGATGAAAGAGGGGATATCCCGCCGGAGCCACAAACGAACAAAACATGGTCTGATATCATAGAAACCCAACCAGCCCTTGGAACATTGAACATGGGAAACTTCGGTCACCCGACCTGTCCTCGGTATTTCGTACACGGGCATAACAAAGAAGAAGAAGAAAAGTGGTGGGTTTTTTTGTTGTTGCCGTTGGTAGCACGTTGGTATAATGAGTGAGCCAGTAACATAGAAGAAAAGGGGAAAGATGACGAGATAGAGGAAAGCGTCGCGTGAAGTGTTACGGGCTTCTCAGCTTCACGGGCTTCAACTTCATGGGCGTCAGCTTCACGCCTTGCTCTTCCCGTCCCAGAGGATGATGCCGACCGACTCCTCCCAGCCGCGGCCGGCGGCGATCTCCATGACGGTGCGGCCGGCGTCGTCCCGGGCCTCGAGGTCGACGCCGCCCGCCGCGACGAGCAGCTTGAGCAGCTTGGCGTCGCCGTTCTCGACGGCCTGCATGACGGCGTTCCACCCGCGGTAGAGCTTGTTGGCGTCGGCCCCCTTGCGGAGGAGCATCTCGAGGATCTCCGTGTCGTCGCCGCGGCACCGGCGCACCGCCTTGACGATGGGCAGGTGCTCGCCGGGCGCGTTGACGTCGGCGCCGCCCTCCTCGATGAGGAAGCGCGTCATCTCCTTGTTGTCCTCGCGGATGGCGGACGTCAGCGGCGAGAAGACGCCGCCGTTCTTGTCCTCGACCGAGACGCCCGCCGCGAGGAGCAGCTTGACGCTCTCGATCTGGTCCGCGACGACGGCGCGCTCCATGAGGCCCTTGAAGGAGCGCGGGTCGGCGATGGCCGGAAGCAGCTTCTTGAGGATGGCCGGGTGCTCGACGGCCATGACGACGGGCCAGTCGGTGCCGCGGACGCTGGGGTCGGCGCCGTGGGCGAGGAGCTCGTCGAGCATCTCGGCGCGGTTCTCGCGGATGGCCGTCGTCAGCGGCGTGTTGCCGTCCTCGCCGCGGTCGTTGGGGCTGACGCCCTGGTCGAGGAGCCACATGAGGGCCTCGGTGTTGTTGACGCGCACGGCGGTCTCGATGATGCCCTTGGGGTTGTGGAGGTCGTTGCCGGCGGCGACGAGGCGCGGGAGGAAGTGGGTGCGGAAGTGGGTGACGCACTTGAAGGCCGGGTACTCGGCCGAGTTGAGGTTCGGGTCCGCGCCGTTCTCGAGCAGCAGCTCGAGGATGTCGGCGCGGTTGTCGCGGATCGACGTGCAGAGCGGCGTGTAGATGCCGTCCTTCTTGGTGTTGGGGCTCACGCCGGCCGCCAGGAGCACGCGGACCGACTCGATGTTGTTGATGCTCACGGCCAGCTCCATGTTTCCCGGCGCCTTCTTGCTGTCGGCGCCGCGGGCGAGGAGGACCTTGAGGCAGGGGGCCTGGTAGGTGGCGGGCCAGAGCATGTGCTTGGGGCCCGGGAGGTTCGGGTTCGCGCCGTGGTCGAGCAGGGCGCCGAGCAGGTCGACGCGGGCGGCCATGATGGTCTCGAAGAGCGCCGTCTTGCCCTCCCTGTTCTTGACGTTGGGGTCGGAGCCGTAGTCGAGCATGAGGTCGACGAGCTTCTTGGGCGTCGTCTTGTTCATGGACGCGATGAGCACCGTGTTGCCGTTGGCCATGATGTGGTTCGGGTCGCCGCCGTAGGTGAGCAGCAGGTGGACGAAGTCGACCTTGACGTCGATGACGGCGATGGCCAGCGGGGACTCCTGCGACGCGCCGGCCGACAGGTTCGGGTCGGCGCCGTACTTGAGCAGCGTCCGGGCCATCTCGAGCGAGTTCATCTCGACGGCGGCGAAGAGCGGCGTGATGCCGTCCTTGTCGGCCGAGTTGGCGTCGGCGCCGAACAGCAGAAGCAGCCGGACGCTCTCGGCGTCCTGGCAGAGGACCGAGTCGACGAGGACGTGCTGGTCGGGCCCCGTGTCGGGCGACACGCCGCGGTCCAGCAGCTGCTCCACGAGCTTGTGGTTCTTGCCGTGGACGGCGGCGATGAGCGACGTCTTGAGGGACGGGTTGCCGCTGGCGTTGTGCCGCGGCGTCCAGCGCGGCATCGTCAGCGGGTCGGCCTTGAGGCGGACGACCTTGGTCGGGATGCTGTCGGCGATGGTCTGCAGCTCGCCGATGAGCGTCTCCGTGCCGGACGACGACGGCGAGACGGCGTTGTCCGAGTCGCGGAGGTGATTCCTCCGGTCCGAGAGGCGGCTGGGCGTGTCGTAGGTGGTGTCCCGGTCCGAGATGGTCAGATCGTCAAGCGCCAACCTCCTTTCCGTGTTGTTGTTGTTGCTGATGGCGGGTCTCAGGTGGAGGTCGTACTGGCCATGCTCCGAGATGGTGATGTCGTCCCCCCGGCCGCTGCCGATCCTGCGGTCCGGTATCCTCGCAGAGTGAGGGTGCCCGTTCTCCGACAAGCTGTGGTGACTCTTGTTGGAGAGAGACGCCCGGCGGCGCGGGTCCGAGGAAAGCCTCAGCTCCTGGAGGACGAAGTCTGCCGATATCTTCTCGACGAGGGATGGGGGAGGGATATGAGGGGCCTGGGAGGAAATCTGGGGGAGAGGGGACGGCAAGGGCGGGGAGGAATCATCGGAACGGTCCGGCGGCGACGCGGTCTGGACCTCGAACGACTTGGATTTGGATATGCGTACCGTCGAGTGGTTGTTGCTCATGCGGTCGAGGGCGGCGGCGAGGCCAGCGTAGCCGTTGCCGACGGAGTCGTCCGTCTTGGAGCTGCCCAGGGACCACTGGAAGACGAGGGCGCTCATGCGGAGGGCGTCGCGGGCCTTGCGGAGGGACTCGCGCATGCGCAGGATCTCCTTGTCGGCGAACATCATGCGCCAGCCGCGCTGGATCTTGCCCATGGCGCCCTTCTTCTCGTACTCGAGGAACTCGAACATCATGTGGTCGAGCACCTGGAAGTCCGAGTTGCTCTGGCGGAACTTGAGGTCGAGCTCCTTGATCATGTCGGCGGGGAACTCCTGGTGCGTGCGCGACGCCTCCGAGAGGCCGGCCTCGATGGACCACAGGATCCGGCAGATGTCGAGGAAGTCGTTGGCGAGGTCGCGGAACCCGTGCGGCTGGTGCTTGACGTTGGTGAGGAACTCGAGCATCCGCACCGAGATGTTGTTGCCCAGGAGCGTCGCCCGCGTGCAGAGATCCAGCACCGACTCCTTGGGCTTGGGTTTGCTGTACATGGCGGCCGTCATGGTGCCTCTTCTTGCTGGTGTCGTCCGCTGGACAGACATGTGGATGTGGATGTAATGTGTATGTTGTGATCAAACGAGGGTAGTCTTACTATCGTGGTGAAGGTAATAGTAACAGTAGTAGTAGTGGTCGTGGTGGTAGTAGTAGTAGGAGTGTTCGTAATGGTAGGCCAAGGAGGCGAGAAGGAGATGTCAGAGACTCTTAGTCCTTGGATCGTTGGTCGACGTGGCCCGTATAAGCAAGTCGTTATGCTCAACTGTCTAATAATGGCAAGGAAAACGAACGTGGAACAGAGCTTGAAGGAACAACTCGGTAGGGGGTTTGGAAGAAAAAAGAAACATCCGGACCTCGCTCAAGGAGCAACGTGGGAGAGAACGTCTTGTTTATCTGTTTTCCACCTGCCGTCAAAAACCCCCATATGCGCAAGCCGAGGCCAGATCACTCACACACTCTCCCAATAACAATAGATTCCCGCCCTAGTCGAGGAGGTACCGGCCGGGCAGACTTGGGCAGCGACAAGGGTCTCTCCGGCGGCGGCAAGCCACGAACCAGGCCCCAGATGAGGGCTACTTGGGAGAAGAATAGGCATTGGACCCGGCTCGGAGGGAGGGACTGAATCGTGATTACGTCCAAAAACAAGAGAAATGGAGAGGGACTAACACGGAGTGGTCGTTTTAACATTGGATAATGGCAAAAGCCGCGCGGGTGCCAGGTACAAGGGGGGAGGGAGGGGGTTTCCAAGGGCCAAGGGCCAAGGGCAACGCTAGACGGGTTGGAAAGAGAGACGCTCGCTACACTAGGCCGTTCCGCTTTGACACAAAGAAAAATGGCAGAGAGCTCTTGGAAAGCTAAGACAAGGAGGAGGAGGGGGAGAGGAGAAAGGGTACTGACATATGCCACCCATCCACCCACTTGGGCTAGGCGTTAGGACTGTTGCTAGCGCCCAAGCCTCACTCGAGATTCTTCAGCAAGAGGGGGGGGGGGGGGAAGGAAGGGGGATCTCTAGCGCTTGGGACGAAGAACAATACGAGACGGAGACGAGACGGAGACGAGAATAAGACAAAAACGGTGGAGGAGGAATAGGCAAGGTGTGACAGCGTTTGTTCGGGAGAGACAACAGGAGACGCGGGCCAGCCATCAGCCACCTTGCCCCCGTCCCCCCCCCTTGTGTGTTCCTACGAGAGAGACACAAATTGTTTTGCTCCTCGCTCATGATGTCCATCCCCAATGTCCCCATGTCCGTGTCTTTCCTGGCGCTGGTGGCGTGGGGAGCTGAGGACGGTTTTTCGCCACGTGAGCAGCAGCATTTCCGAAGCCTCATCCATAGTGCTTTGAGTCTCGTCCTCTGCTCTCCGTTGTCTCTATGCTATCCACCACTGGGGGGGCGGGGGGGTGCTAAGCTGTCGCTTGTCACCAGGAAACGCGGGATCCAACCCAGAAGATTTCGCATTGTCTTTTTTCCTCCCTCGGGCTCGTCTTTATCTCGATCATTACTCCTATCCGGTTTGATCTCGTCTGAGTTGTGAGCTGTGAGTTGTGACCGATTCAACTCTGATGGGGTTTCCCTGTTGATGTGTGTGTGTGTGTGTGTGTGTGTGTGTGTGTGTGTGTGCGTGTGGAAGGGAGGCGTCATCATCCACCGGCCGACGGCTTATCTGACCGCCGGTCCCCTTGTGCGAATTATTGGAAAAAGAGGGGAGAGGCGAAGGGTAGGGGGGCGCCGATTATGAGTTGGCTTTCCGCAGTCCAGAAGGAAGGCCGGCCGGCATCATTCTCGGAATTGCAATTCCCATGCAAAGTCGGCGGCGGTGTATAGCGTGTGCTGTGTGCGTGTCGGGCAGATACAAATGAATGCCCACCCACACCATATATCTGCCCGACCCCATCTTTCCTGTCAGTCAATGTGACGCTGACAGGTTCATTACTGTGAGTCTGTGACCTGCAGGGGGGGGAGGGAGGCTCTGTGCGTGCGGAACATCCGCAACTGGAGAGGTCTGTTCGCATCGTTCGTGGGTACGGCACACGAACCGTCATCTTGCCCAACTTCTCTCTCGCCTAATTTTTCTTGGCATCCGCTGTTAGTGAATCAGGTGATGAACCACTAGAATCCTTAACAGCCGAAAACTCTTCACTTCTCTGCTCCGGAGCCCTTCCGCGATGGCCTCACAGCCTCCGGCGGGCATCGGACCGCTGCCGGCCTCACCGGCCGGCCCCGATCGGGGCTCTGGGCCACCTCCAGAGCCAACCTCTCCACCAAGGGCTAAACGCCGCCGCAATACCGAGACTCAGCCACTCCGGCCCAGTCTCGCGGGAAGCCAGCCTAACACCTTCAATCCAGCCCCCCCAACGGCAAAGGGGACTCCGATCTCAACTCCAGCCACTGGTAGGACCGCCACTGGCTCTGTCTTGTCCGCCCTGGACGAGGAGGCCAGGCACTATGAGGCCCGCAAGGACGTCTTCTTAACCATCGCGCAGTCTGTTGATAATGTCGTCTCCAGCTTTGAGGGCCCCAGGAAGCAGATCGCGAAAGAGGCTACGGCCTATGTGATCCAAGCCCTAAAGAAGCTCATCAACAAGGAACATGCTCCGCCACTGAGCCGGAGCTGGGCCGCCGTCACGGCCTCGGCACCAGGTACAGCTCCAGACCCCCACCGGGCTCCGACCCGCCCGCAGGCCAGACCCCAGACAAGATCCCAGGCCCCACCCCAGCCCCAACCTCAACCGAAAGAGGACCTCCGGGTCTTCGCCCGCATCCCGGAGGAGGGCCTGTCGGCTGCCCGAAAGAACGCTCCCTTTGCCCTCCGCCAGACAGTTTGCCGAACCTTCGACCTCCAACTGGCAGATATCCCTCATATCTACCACATTGCGACCGGATACTCACTGAGGCCGTCAAACAAGCAGATCCAGCAAGGCCTCCTCGCGGACAAGCAAAAACTAGCGGGCTGCTTAGGGGCTTACAAGATAGAGACCCCGATAAAGTGGTTTACCTACGTCGTCCCGCGCTGCCCAGCCAAACTGTGGAGCGTTGACGGGGACGCCCTGGACCCAGCCACCTTGATCGAAGACGAGGTCTTTGCCCAGACAAGACTGAAGCCCACCCGGGCCCGGCAATCCCGCCTTGGGCCGAACCCCATTACGAACGAAGTCTCTTGGGTGATCTCATTCCTAACAGAGGTACAGCCCTTCAGACTGTTCAACCAAAGCAGCAGGTCCCAACTCATTCAGAAGAGGAAGACGCTCATCAGACACGACCCCGGCTGCCAGGGCTACCACTCAAACAGCTACTGCAACCGACAGCCGCTCTGCAACAACTGCAGCAGACCTTCAGACTCGCACGAGACTGGGCCCTGTAAAGCTAAACCGAAGTGTGCGAACTGTTGCGGCCCGTTCCAGGCTAGCCACAAGAATTGTCCAGCTAGGCCTATGACGATGAACGGCATCCCTGCCCTCCCAGACCGGAAGGAGCGGGCTCGGATCCGCAAGGTTGGACAGAAGGCCTATGACGCCCTCTATGAGGCCAGTCTAAACGCCTCTCGGAACAGCACCCAACAGCCTGGGGACCTCCCTCCCTCCGACCAGGACCAACCGCTCGGCTCCAAGCGGCCACGCAAAAGGACACCTTCCGAGAGCTCAATTATGTGCCTCGGGGACACGGACACCGATAGTAGCAGCACGAGTGAGGACGAGCCCGAGGATGCCGAGGGTCCTCCCCAGACTAACCAGACTAACCGCGCTATCCTACCTCTCTTGAGCAGGAGTCAGAGGGTAGCTCAGAAACCGGATTACAACGTTGCTAATGCCTACACCCACCTGGAACTCGACTCGGAGACGTAGGCCGAAGCAGGCCTCTCCGCAGGTGCTACGTATAGCTCAGTGCAACGTAGGGAAGCAGTCGCCAGCACATACAGCTTTCCTGGAGCTCTGCTGGGCTGAGCGGATCGACATTGTACTGGTCCAGGAACCCTGGATAGGCTATGTTGACAAAATGCAAATCAACACACATCCAGGTTTTGACTCCTACGTCCCAGTGGACTTCTGGAAGGACAGGGAAACCAGACCTAGGGTCATGACCTACATACGGAAAGGGATGAAGGGGAAGGCCCAGCAGCAGAGGCCCGTCCAGACAAGGGACATCCTATGGATCACAGTTGACAACGCAACTACTGTGGTTAACGTATACAGACAACCAGGAGACCCACAATCTCACACAACCACAACCCTACTAGAATACAGGCCGCCAGAAAGAGTCCTTGTAGCAGGGGACCTCAACGCTCATCATTACTCCTGGGAGCCTGGATCGAGGAACAGGAACAGAGGGGGCGACATAGCAGACTGGGCAGATAGCCACGGCCTGGCACTCATCGGCGAGACAGGGACTGCGACCCATGCCCAAGGCCATGTACTCGATCTTACCTTCTCAAACATTCCCCTCGCACACGCAGTGGTCAGCCCACACCTGCACCCAGGGGCCGATCATCAAGCAATTATCGCAACGATCCCGCTTCAAAAGCACCGACAACAACAGACAGACCAACCACAGTCACTATCAGTCGCAGACTCGGCCCTACCCCGGTTTAGAGACCTGATCAGAGCAGGAGCCTCAGTCTTACCTACTCTGCAGGACGAACCTACCCCTGCCGAGTTGGACACCCAAGCGGAACGACTAGCCGACCTTCTCTCCACGGCTGTCCAGGCTGTAGGAAAGAAACGAGGTAAGCATGGGAAAGGGGCCCCTTGGTGGACGGAGGAGTGCGCAGAAGCCCACCGAACGTACCGCGAGGCCTGCTGCCGACAAGCCCAAGAACTAGAGCAGACCCCACGCCTTGCTACCCTCGAAGAGCAGAAGGCCTTCTTGAGTACAGTCAGGAAAGCTAAGCGGGCCTACTGGGCTGCTAAGATCGAAGGAGTTACCTCGGACCAAGACCTCTACAAGATTATGGGCTGGCGAAAGGCTAGCCTAGGGGTAAGAGCCCCCCCTCTGGTAGTGGAGGGTCAGACGATCAACGACACTCAGGGTAAAGCCCAAGCACTCCGAAGAGCCCTCCTAGAGAGGTTCAGTGCACAGGATGACTTGCCAGGAGACCCGTTCGACGTCCCTACGGTCTCTCGACGACGGATACCCTGGCATGATGCCATCAGTAGAGAAGAGCTGAGAGAGGCTACTCTGACAAAGACCACGACCCCTGGCATCGACGGGATCACAACACGGCTGCTTCGGGCTTGCTGGGACCTTATATCTGATCCTGTCAGACAACTGTTCCAAGCTTGCATACAAACGGGCTACTTCCCCCAGCCTTTCCGCAGAGCGGAGGTCGCTATGATCCAGAAGGCAGGGAAAACAGACTTTTCAAAAGCCGGATCTTGGCGGCCAATAGCCCTACTATCTTGTCTTGGGAAAGGTCTCGAGAGGCTGATAGCCAGAAGAATGTCCTACCTTACCATCCTAGAAGGGGTGACCAGCCCACAACAAATAGGGGCTCTACTTGGCAGGTCAGCGGTTGACCTAACCACCTGCCTCGCCCACGACATCGAAATGGCCCTTGACAAAGGGCTCACAGCTACATTGGTGACGATGGACGTCCAAGGGGCTTTTGACTCTGTCCTTCGGAACCGGCTGATTGTCCGGCTACGCCAACAAGGCTGGCCTCACAGCCTGGCCAAACTGATATTCCACTTTGCTTCAAACCGAACAGCCAGAGTCAGGCTGGAGGACGCAACAACGGAGGACTTCCCGCTGGCTTGCGGGCTGCCCCAGGGCTCCCCGCTGTCTCCTATTCTTTTCCTGCTTTACATCGCAGACATCTTAGCAGAAGACCCGAAGCTCCGGTTCGGGTACGCAGACGACATCGGCCTTCTGGCTATGGGCCCCTCCCTTGAGAGTAATGCTGCGACCCTCGGCCAGGAGATCACACGCATTCTCGACTGGGGAACGGAGAACAAGGTCGCTTTTGACCCAAAGAAGTCCGAGGCTATCCACTTCACAAGGAAACATAATCAGCAAAGAGATCTGCCAGAGATTAAGGCGAGACACCTTAGAATCGTAGCATCAACGAAGCCCATCCGTTGGCTAGGGGTCTGGTTCGACAAGAGGCTTTCTTTCCGACACCATGTTGAAACAAAGCTGGCTGCGGCGACGAAGGCGGCCCAACATCTTAGACACCTGACAAACACAAAAGGCGGGCTCCCGGCCGCTGCTGTACGCAAGGCTGTGATCTCCTGCGTCCTGCCAATCGCCCTGTACGGGGCCGAGACCTGGTATGGAGGCATGACCAAGCCAGCCCCTGGCAGAGCCATCGATACCGGCCGCAATGTTTCTCTCCCGATAGATGAAGTCAGTACAGGCCAGAAGGGTCTTGCAATCAAGCTCGAAAGGGCCATCACAACGGCAGCAAGGGCTATCCTGCCGGCCTGGAAAACAACCCCGACGCGCAGCCTCCTTAGGGATGCTGGACTACCACCAAGCAAGGTGGCTCTAGAAGGAGTCCGCCTACGCTTTGCAGCACGTCTAAAGAAGGTTGATCTACAACACCCTCTTGTCCCGAGGCTCTCCCAACGAGGGCGGCAGCAGACGAAGCTCCAACGGACTGCAGACCTTGCACCAAAATGCCCGAGACCAGCACTCATCCAACCGCAGTACCTCCCAGGCTCACAAGACCTGATAGTCCTGCAGACTAAGAAAGAGGCAGCTAAAGCTTTCCAGGCCTGGCTTAAGACCGTACCAGACAGCCACATGGTTGTCTTTTCAGATGGCTCCAAAGCGACGAACGGAGCCACAGGATATGGGTTTGTCATCTACCGCAGCAACAGGCGCGTGGCCCAGGGCTGCGGCCGACTCGGTCTAGCAGAGGTGTTCGACGCTGAGGCTGAAGGGGCGAGGATAGGACTCCGGCGGGCCCTCTTAACCTCCCAAGGCCAACCCATACACATCTGCATCGACAACACCAGTGTCATCCAAGGAATACGGGGCGAGGCCCCAGACTCCTCGCAAGCAGCGGTGCTCGAGATCCAAGCTGCTGCTAGGATATACAACATCCACACCCACTGGGCGCCAGGACACCAGGGGATTAAGGGCAATGAAGAGGCGGACCGGCTAGCCAAGGAGGGCACAGCGCTGCCGGTCCCTCTAGGCCAACTAGCTACGCTCTCCGGGATCAAACGGCTTGGCAGAGAGAGATTACGAAACCAGTACAGACAGTGGTGGGGTAAAGAGGCGACCGAACGGTACACCCAGCTTGGACTGAGGCTACACTTCTCCTGCCCTCCCGAACTCGCCCTACCACGGAGCACCCTTCACCACCTCTTAGCGGCCCGGTCGGGTCACGGGGACTTTGAACACTATCACCGACGCTTTAACCACACCGAAGCCTTGCTAACCTGCTCCTGCGGAGAGGCAAAAGACGTAGACCATCTGGTCTACTGCCCAGCGACCTTGGCGAGGAGGCAGCAGTGGCCCACCCTCTACCCAACTGGTCCGCTCGACCCCATAGGACCTATGGGATCCCTTGAACGATACTTCAAGGGACTAATGACTGACCCAAAAGGCTTTGAGGCCTTCCTCGGCGTGACAAACTTCTTCCGGAAGATCTGCCCACGCTACTAGGGAACGGGCTTCGGCACGGGATCTAGACAGCCAACTCAACCCTCATAGGGAATAGACGGGAAGCAATGAATCTGGGGAACCAGCGGGAACCAGGGACAGATAGAAGGCATAGTAGCCATCAGGCAGGATTTGGAGGACGAAAGGAAGGGCGATGTATGAAGTGCATAGTCCTAGCCCACGGCTCTCCACGCCACATACCCCTCGGGAGGTCTGCGACAAGGGCTCCACCCTTGCCGCCATGGCGTTAAATACAACAACAACAACAACAACACACGAACCGTCACCCGCGTGGAGTAGTCTCGTTGGCCGTGGTCATGCATCAGGAACGCCAAAAGCAGCCGCAAACCCTCCCCCCCCCCCCTCGAGGGAGGAGGGGCACAAGAAACTAGCAGACCCTAAAGCCTGGCCTTCCTATCTTCCACCCCCCCGGCCCGCGGGGCATAGAGCTGACGTGACCCCGTTTCGATGGGACTGGCAGAGTCCGAGCTGAAGGAACTGGCAGGGGGAGAGAGTTCATCCTGCGTCGTCTTTGATCGACGCGGCGAAAATCCGCGGTCCATAGTGTGCCAAGTAGTCTAGTGCAGTCTGTACTTGGCCCGGCCGGGGGGGTACCTTGGCCCCTCCAAGACAGCCGCCAGTTCTGGAAGTGTTCGGTCTCATGGCGGTGGTATCGTGTCGTGTCGTGTCGTGTCATGCTTCTGGGGTCGAATCAAGACGAGGAGAGAGCGTAATGATAACCAGGCCACAGATGCAGATAGATGAATGGGTACGACTAACAAGGGGTGCTGCCGCCCGCCTATCATCCAAGACACGAGCAAGAGACGCACACGCACATCGCTGCTTCTTCCACAGGTCGGTCCTCGTGTCGATGAGACTGTCTGTGTCTATTTCTGCAGTGCGACTGTTCGCCTCGCTAGAGAACGTTCCCTCCTCTAGCGTCCTGGCCAGACCGGGGGGTCCATTGATTACGCTGCTGTCTCATTTAAACTGTTGGTCAGGGCACACATGCCAAGTCTCATCTGAAGGCGAATGAGAGCGGTAGTGAAAAGTACATGGTTGTATATGCGTGTTTGTATGTGTGTGTTTGTAGGGCATGGGACGGACCCCTCGTTGCGTTTGCGTTTGCCTTTGCATTTCCACAATTCTTTCTCTCCAAAACTCCGAGAGATGAGACTAGGATCTGGAAGAAGAGGAGCAGTCTCGTAGGAGACAGAGTTTTGTCCTCAAACAGGGCAACGTCAAAGACTCAAAGACAAGCGTGCGTGGCGAAGCTACACGGTACGCCATCTTGGATCCTATCGACGAGTCGGGGTACCGCACCAACGGATTCGACGCCCAACGCCACGTCCACAGAGCCACGGAGGAACCAGTCCCAAAGAATCCCTTTATTCCGTCCAACTAACAGGCTCTTGACGGGGTCTGTTCGTCAAACCGGGGCTTCGCCCTGAGCAAATAGCGTCGACCTTGGGCCTCGGCCGGGCCGGGGCCCAGTCCGGCTTGTCAAATCTAGCCCCCCCCCCCCCAACACCATCATCCAGTAGTTTGTCCCAATCTCTTCCTCCTGCATGTGCGTGTGCGTATGCGTGTGTGTGTGTGTTTGCCATGTAGTACATGCAATACGCTAGTTACTCCCAGTGACCCAGCTGCAGGGTTTTCCTGGCGTTTGCCTCCCATCAACCATTGCCGACGATGCATTGCCGCGAACCTCTTCCAAACTAACACGGCCGGCAATAAACCCCCCCGTCTCTGCGCCCTCCGCAGCCCCAGTTATGTGCTCGGGATTTTCTGGAAACCGGCTAGGCGAGAATGACTGCAATCCCACGCGCGCGGGGGGGCTCTGGCTGATTGACAGCTCCTTTCCATCTTCTCTATCGAGGAGCCCGCGCTTGAAGCCATGGTGTTTACCCCCTCTCTTCCTGTCTTTGTGTCCCCCTCCATAAGCCACGTTGACGAGGCGTGGCAAATGGAGGACACGATGCGACTCTCTCCAAAAAAGGATTCTTCCCCACGATCCCCTCACTGCCAAATCCTCGAAGGATGGTAACAAAAAAAGGTCAAGTGAGAAAGGGGGGGGGGGCGTTTGTGTGTGAGGCGTTTGGGGGAGGATAACGATGTCTTTGTGCCCCCTCCCTCCTTCATCCTCCTACGCAGTACGCAGAACCCTTGGGCTTATTACGCAGGAAGACCAGTCACATAACTGATCTCCAAGGATCCGCAGATCGGCAAACAAGTGAGACACCTCCTTCGGGAGACGCCTTGAACTGTCTCAGTCGCATTCACGCTCGACAGCCGCCTTTCCGGCATTGGCCCTTCCTCCCTTCCTCCCTCCCCTCTCTCCTACAGCAGCCTTCTTCCCTCTCGCTGTACTTGCGAGTTCGACGGTTTTGGGATCCGTCATTGCTGTCTCACCCTCATGCCCCCCCCCCGGCATTCTCTCTTTCCCTTCTCTGCACAACGCCACATTCGCCATCGTCGCAGGAGGCGTGTCATATAAGACTACTTGCAACTATGGGCGGTTATTTACGCGGTGGCTAGCTCGAAGCCTTTGAAAACCGCCTACCATCTATCTGGAGCTTCCCGTCGTTCCGATTCTTTGGTATTCTGTTGTGTTGTTCGTCTCGTAGCTGAGTTGCCCCCCAGGGACCAAGTCCTCCGGCCAGAAGAGGCTTGAGGCGTAGACCTGGGCGTCCACCGTCTGCTATCCTCCAGTGTAATCTCTCAAAGGCGTCATCTGTAAACCCAATCATCCCAATCCTTTCCCATCTTAGTCCGCCACTTTTGCGCCATCTCCACGCCTGTTGACTCTGTCGTTGCCGTCGTTGCGGAAGATCACAAACATCAAGCATCATGTCTAGACTGGTGGGTATCTGCTTGCCAAGTCACTAGTTCATACCCTTGGCAACGCCGAGAAAGCTCAGATTCTGCTGTTGCAGTTGGCATAACCCGTCATTAAACATCTCATTAGGTTCCCAGCTACAAAAAAGAAGGAGAAGAAAGAGAAACACGCAAAACTATAATAAAGATGGGCTCTACACCCCGAGAATCACGTCAGCCGCCTTCTCGCTGATCATGTACACAGGGACGGCAATGTAGTAGCCGGGGATCTTGGGGAAGACGCTGGCATCGACCACGCGCAGGCCTTCGGTGCCCCTCACCCGGAACTTGGAGTCCAGCACGGCGAGGGCGTCGTCGTCCCTGCCGATGGGACACGTGCAGCTCGCGTGGTGGCCCCAGGCCTCGTTCCGGACGAACTCGGGCAGCATCTCGTCCGTCACGTTCCTCCCCGGCCACACCTCGGTGAAGCCCCCCGTCAGCGGCACGACGCTGTCGAACATCTTGCGCGACAGCTTCATACCCTCCACCACGGCCTGGATGTCCTTGGCCCCGGCCGCGGCGTCCTGGAACGAGTGGAAGTCGATCTGCGGCACGTCCCGCGGGTCCGCCGAGCGGAGCTTCACCGTCCCCGCCCGGTTGCGCGTGTGCGCCTTCAGCGTGATCCAGGTCCAGTGCCACGCGTTCGCCGTGCCGGCCGCCGCGTACCCCGGCAGGTACCCGGGGAAGCTGACGGGGGCGCCGGCGATGAAGAGGTCCGGGTCGCCCTCGGCGACGGACGACTTCTTGACGATGCCGAGGCTGATGCCGTTGGAGCCGTAGATGCCGCGCTGCCCGTTCGAGGCGCCGTCCCGCCACTTCTTCAGGCACGGGTCGTCCGTGCCGGGGCGGATGAAGGTGCAGTCCTTGGTGATCTGGAAGTCGGTCGGCGTCTCGCCGATGACGCTGGTCTCGTAGCCTGTAAATCTTGGTGTTAGTATTCACTAAGGGGTTTTTTTATCTTTCCCACGGACGGGTAAACGGGACAGAGACGAGCGAGGAGCCGAAAGGGAGATAAAGAGCCCGACTTACGGTCCTGCAGGTTGGTGCCGACGCCGGGCAGGTCGACGACGACGGGGATGTTGAAGGAGGCGAGCTCGGCCTTGGGACCCACGCCGCTGAGCTTGAGCAGCTGGGGCGTGTTGAAGGCGCCGGCCGACACGATGACCTCGGCCGTGGCATTGACGGACCCGGGCGTCCCGGCCCCGGCATCGCCGGCTCGCGGGTCCGCGCGGTACAGGCTCCGTCCCGTGACGAAGTCGACCCCCACGGCGCGGGGCTTGGCGCCGCTCCGGTCGAAGCGGACCTTGGTGACGAGCGTGTTGAGCTTCAGGTCGAGGTGGTACTTGCGCGAGCCGTCGGCGTTCTTGGCGTTGGCCGTGTCGAGGACGAACTCCCTCGGCCCGACGCGGACGCCGCCGTCGACGGAGATGGGGACCTGGTACAGGCCCTCGGCGGCGTCGCGGCCTGGCAGGTCGACGTTGATGTCGCGCAGGAGGACCTCGCCGAGCCCCTGGATGGTGGAGAAGATGAGGCCGACGAGGCTCCTGCCCATGGACGAGGCGGCCGAGAGGATGACGGTGAGCAGCTTGACGTCCTGGATGACGAGCCCCAGGTCCGTCACGCTCGTCGTCAGCCAGCCCGAGAAGCCGTGGCCGAGGACGCCGTTGGGGAGGTACTCGGCGTTCTCGAGGCGCTGGAAGTACTTGCGCATGCTGGCGGCGCCCCAGGAGCCGTCGCCCGTCAGGCTCGCGATGCCGTCCCAGTCCGACTTGTGCGGGTAGACGGTGATGAGGGCGTTGTGGCTGCCGCAGCCGCCGAGGGTGCCGGCGCGCGGGTACAGGATGCCGAGCGGCTCGGCGCCGGACGGCGGGCTGAGGCCGACGTAGAGGTCGCCGGAGGGGAGGCGGTACGTCATCTTGGAGTCCTTCTTCTGCTCCGCCGGGTCGCTGAGGTGCTGGACGTAGTAGTCCCACTTCATGGGGTCGTACTCGGTCGACTGCAGGTTGAGGGCGGGCACCTGGTACGGCACCGAGCCGCCCTGGTCGTCGCCGGCCTCGAGCAGGAGGACCTTCTTGCCGGCGATGGCGAGACGGGCCGCGAGGGGCCCGCCGCCGGGGCCGGAGCCGACGACGACGTAGTCGTAGCTCGCGAGGATGTCGGCGGACTGTCGCGCGGCGAACTGCTGGTTCGGACTGCCATGTGTCCATGGTCTTGGTCAGACGAATTGTGCATGTGGTGCCGATGTATTGGACAGGATGGGGGGGGGCTTTCGACTTACACGGCAGAGGCCGTGGCCGCGATGCAGCCGAGCAGTACGCTCGGCACATGAAGACTCCAACGCATCTTGGAGAAGGAGGAGCCTTTTTTGAAAAACCGGTGTAGTCTACGTGTAGGACAGAGGTCACGACACCACCTAGCAACTCAAAAAGAAGACCATCGCAGGAAGTTTGTGTCCGACAATCAGTTCACTTATGAACTGCTTCCTCCCTCCCTCCCTCCCTCGGGACGAGTAAGAATCCCTCCTCCCATCCATCCCCTCAGATTGCGCCTCAACGTGAGGGAAGTGAGGTGAGGTGAGGTTGCGGCAGCGCCCCTTGCATTTGATTACATGTGTCGCTTTCCGTGTTGCTTTCCCCATATTGGATGAGACCTGCTCTGTTTGCCTTGTCACTGACCCAGTCAGGCGATGCTAAGTATGGCAACCCTGCCCGCCCAAGACCGTCCAAGACCGCCCCTTTCTGTTGCTCTTCAGCCTACCATCGTGCCGTATCGTCGGCCGAATGGACGATTGGGGAAGCTGCCCGCCCTGCTCCACCCCCGGGGAAGACGAGAGGGACGATGCTAGGTTTCTTCTTTTGGGCGGAGCACGAGCGGGAAGACGATTCAGCCTTCAAAACTGAGTGGTGTCGATATGGGGGGGGGGAGGGAGGACATGGGGGGCCCAGGGGATCCCGTTGCAGGCCGCGGCGGGCGCGAACTTGGCGTGGTTCATTGTGGGTGGGGGGGAGCCCAGGCTTTAAAATGAGATTACCATATGAAAATGGAAATGTCTTGATTCGGGCAGACTGGCCGATGCATGCAAGCATGTATGTCGGAGCGCCGAAAAGACGAAGGGGGGGCAGACGGACAGTCCTCAGCTTTTGCCTTTTGCGGGCGGACAGACATGACATCGCGCAAGGTGAATGATCACACGAGAACTTTCGGCAAGTGTGTTTACTCACGATGGATGTGTAGTATGTATTACGAGTCTTCTCTCGGTTCTACACACCCTACTCCAGCTGCATGTGGCTAGTTGTCGCACTTGTTGGCTGCGCCCAAGACCGAGGCTCGTAGTGTCTTTCGAACGAGCTGCTGTTCCAGGTCCACATGGCCCTGTCGATATCGGGCATTCACCTTTCCCATATGTATGCCTTCGCACCATGCTCTGTATAGACAGCTAGGTTTAAGGATGAACGCAGCCAGCCCATCCCCGCCCCCCCTGGGCGTCGTGCATGCAGCAGCGGCAGACAGGAGACGAGGATGCAATCAACCATGACCATGACATGACCCCTGAGCCAATCTTTGAACGATGCGGACAGCAATGTGTCGAATTTTCAAATCGTCTTCTCCGATATTCCCCCGCCATCGTCCTTGTTTGCTGGGTCTGGTTAGCTCTGCTTCCCACCGTCAAAGAAGTGTTCGACCCATTCCCGATGCGGCGGCCCCCTCCCCCCGTTTTATCCCACAACCAGCCAACCGGGAAAATAAAGCGTGATGCTAAGGATGAAAATAATCAAGAAACCAGCCGGCGGGAGGACCGTCGAGGGTTGAGCAGAGAGACGCCCTGAGATGACTGGTTATAGGGCGTCTTTGGTACCACGTTGCCGAGTAGAAGGGGACATTGCGGATGATCTGCCAAAAAGACGACGCACACCCAACCCATAGGAACCCCATAGGATAGACAGATGGCCATGGACCTTTGACCATCACCACTCGTCGACCAGGCCTATCATGACCAACAATTCTTGCTGACCGAGACGTCCCGGCCGCGCATGGCAGTGAGACAAGGCAGCCCCGTGGCGCTCTTCCAGGTGCCAAAAGAGACAAGACGTGATGGTGATGGATGGCCTGATCGCCCCCTCGAGTAGCGCTGACTCTCGAGATGTCACCGAGGCTTGGTTTCGATTCTCCACGTCGCCGCTTTCATCCATCAAAGGGCCAGCCATCGGTTATTGATGGCGCCGAGTGGCGATCCGCTCCTGAGCCGCTGGGGACTTGGCCCATATGTAGGAGGAGCGTGCCGCTGCGCACCCGCGAGTTTCTCTTCCTCCTTTTGAAGGGGTTTTCCTATTTCTTCATTTTTCGGTACGACGCGCGAAAAGTTCATCGCCGACGGTCCCCTTATTTTTTTTCTTCTTTTTTCCCCTCTCCGCCATCCCTCGTCGCCATTCCCGGCCTCCCTCCTCCCCCCCCCCCCAAAAAAAGTGAGGCACGCGATGCAGGCCGGCAGCATCCTGCTGCTGATCGTCGCGGCGGCGGCACGGGCGGCGGCCCACCCGGACCCGGATCCGATCCCGATCCCGATTCCGGCCTCGGTCTCGGCCTCGACATCGCCGATGGTGGAATTATCGACGATACCAACCTGCGCCGTACGTGAAAATCCAACCACCCGCATCCCCCCGCGACTCGTTATAAAGTGATGGGATCGGTCGGTGCTGAACTTAGCGGCTCCCAAACAGATGCAATGCCTCGTCGACGGCTTCCACGCCGGCAACTGCACCATGGCCGCGCTGGCCGGCTGCATGTGCACCAACGTGCCCCTCCTCGCCCACATCTCGGAGTGCGTCCAAAAGTCCTGCGATATATTCGCTGACCAAGTCGGTATGTCTGTAAAGGAAGAATGGAAGAAGGAAAAAGTGGAAAAAAAAGAAAAAGAAAACGAAGAAAGAAATCCCACTCTCCTCCGCCCTCGCCCTTCACAACTCACACTGACCGGGAAACCCCTCCTTCCGTCTCCCCCAGCTACGGCTCGCATATCACAAAACCTCTGCCAAGGGTACCCGAGAGAAGAACGGCGACGGTTCTCCAGACTCTTCGCCATCGGCCTGCCGCTCGTCACGACCCTCGCGGTGGCCCTCCGGTGCGTGGCCCGGCTGCAGGTCGCGAGCAAGCTGTGGTGGGACGACTGGACCGCGCTGATGGCTTTGGTAAGGATCGCTTCGTCGTGGGAGGAAATATGCCAAACCAGGGCTGCTTACATCGGCTAAACAAGTCATAGGGGTTTCTGATCGTCATGTCTGGCCTCGGACTGGCCAGTAAGTCCTCCCAAATCGCCGCTCCCCCCTTTTTCCTCGTTTTTCTTGCCTTGTATTTTCTTGGTTTGTTTTGCTCCGAGTTCTCGCTGACGATAGCCTTGCCTCCCAGATTCCAACCTGGGATTCGGCTACCACTATTGGGACATTGACCCGGGCAACGGGAAGACGATCCTCCAGGTGCGACTCACTCCCCCCGAACGATTTCCACTCGGTTGAAACATGTTGGTTGACGCATCTGCCCTGCCTCGCAGATCTTCTACGCACAGCAGCTGCTCTACATCTTTGTACAGTACGTCCCCCCTGAACCCCTTCCAAAAAGAAAGGGGGAAAAAACCTCCCGCCGTCCGCATCGAGACGAAAGGAGGAGAAAGAGAGCCTTCGTTTCGCTGACTGTTACTCAACCCCACGCAAACAGGGTTTTCGCCAAGGCCTCCATCTCCTGCTTCTACTCCCGCGTCTTCACCAACAAGCGCTTCCAGCTGGCCATCAAGTGCTTCCTGGTCTTCCTGTTCTCGCAAGGGCTCCTGTTCCTCTTTCTCCTCGCCTTCCAGTGCGTCCCCGTGCGGTCCATCTGGGACCGTTCCGTCAACGGCCGCTGCTTCGACACCGCGGCCATCTCGTACGGCGGCGCCGCCTGCAGCATCCTGGAAGACTTCATCCTCATCATCATGCCCTTGCCGGAGCTCCTGAAGCTCAAGCTGAGCAAGAGGAAGAAGTCGGCCCTGGTGTTCATGTTCGGGATTGGCTCATTGTAAGAGAAGCATCTGTTCTTCCCCCCTTCTCCCCCTGGTTTTCTGAAGGACACGGGGAGCTGACGCTAGGGATACACTCACACAGCGCGTGCGTGGCGAGCATGGTCCGCCTCAAGTACCTCGTCACCTTCGTCCACTCCTTCGACGTGACCTGGAACAACGTGTACCTGGTGATCTGGTCCAGCATCGAGCTCAACCTGGCCATCATCTGCGGCAGCCTCCCGGCGCTGCGGTCCCTGTTCAAGAAGATCCCGGCGCTGCTCCAGACGGTCAGGTCGAGCGTGGGGGGAGAAAAGTCCCGCGCCGACCCACATAGGCAGTCGGCCACGGTCATCGCCATGTCCGACGCCTCGGACAACTCCAACGGGCAGTCTTCCAAGGGCAACACGCCGCGGAGGGTGGGCATGCCGAGGCCCTTTGGCAGCGCGTCGACCGCATGCAATAAGAGCTTCCACTTGTCGCGAGATAAAGAAACCGACCCGGATAGCAAGGAGGGGTTCGGCCCGGGGGATTTGGAAACGGGCCGGTAGGGGACGGTTTGCGCAGTAGGCAAGTGGGGGGGGGGGGATAGTGTGTCTGTATGAGATGAGAAGCAGACCGCGATATCTCTACATAATCCATTATGAGCTGTAAAAAAACACGACGGATTACAATAATACGATTTGGACCTTGGCAAACACACTGTTTCGTAATACATGACATTTTTTGTTCTTGTAAACTTGCTTGCTAGAATCAACTCGAGGTCGCTGACCGAAGATAAGTTAGCCAGACCTCCTCAAAGCTTATACTCAGGCACGTCGTAAAAGGGGTTGAAGCCTTGTGTTGAAGAAGAGGGTCCTCGCGGCGAAGGCTGCAGGTAGTCGACGAATGCAATCAGACAGGCAAGGTCTGAGAAGCTCGTTACCCCGTCACACTGAATAAAAGCATCACAAGTTTCACCTCTCATGAGTCTCGGGCTCAGTACCCATCGGAAGACAATGGTTCTCCCAAACACGTTGTTTGGTCTCGACTGTCGAAATTGTAACAAGACATCGCAGATCTTAGGAACGACTTCGGTGATGGCACCTCCAGATTTCATTTGAAGAAAGCCACAGTCTTACTTTTCCCCTCAGTTCAGCTATCCAGAAATGAGGCTCTTCTGAGTCTTCTCCTCCTAGTGCTACAACTCTAGACTCCCCGCCCTCCGATGGGACTGTTATCAGGCACATCGACCCTCACGGCTGTTGAAAGCATAGACGTCGAGTGCAGACAAGCTGCCTATCGTTACTTGGGTGAGCACATCTTTCGTTCCGTGGCCGACTAGAACGTTGAAAAGGATACCTCCGGACTTCGGCTATGCCAACAAGGATGGCACCAGCGAAAATCCCGAGAGATCGGTGTACTGTAGCATCAAAACAGCCGAGCAAAGCAGCCGAAGTCTACGTCCACATCACCACCAACTCGGAAACCCACACGACTACTGTGACTGATCACCCTTTTGTCTTTTTTTGTCTATCCTAAGTTATGCGCGAGCCTTACCTTACGAACCAACAAACCAAACCCGGGAATGATTTCTACACAAAGATTGCGGCGCCGCTATCCGACGCAACGACGGTAGACCGGAAGTTGTCGTCGCGCTTCCCCTTGCGCAGATCGCTCAGTTGGTCAAAGTAGCCGTCCGGCACGTCGGTGACGTAGCGGCCGCAGAAGACGCCCACCTCAAAGTCCCGGACCTGGCTGCCGCTGTCCGCCGCCTCGAGGCACGCGGCCTTGAGGCCGTCCGGTCCCTCGAGGTCCAGGAAGATGACATCGTCGGCGTCGATGTGCTCGGCGATCTCCTGCCGCGTCTTGCCGCGCGCGATCAGGTCTTCACCAATAGTCAGCCTTAGGTCGCGAAAAGAAGATGTGGGGGATCATGTCCCCCCCCCCCTCCCGAGTGGTTTCTTACCGGCAGGATCAGCGAGGTCGATGCCATACTGCATAACACTATTAGCGGGTCGTTCTTATCTGCAGCAAAAGAGCAGCGGTGGGACTCACAATGTGCGGGTTTGTGCACTCGGGCGAGCTGGAGACGAACACGACTCGCTTCGCTCCCGATTCCCGGGCCATTTGAACCTGAGTCATGCATGTCAGCAATGCAAAAATTTCTCCTTGATATCCCTCGAGTGAGGAACTTACGATCTGTCGCGATGTGGCTAGCAAGGTTGGTTGGTCAGCCTGGAGCTCTCCTCTTGGAGACGATTTTACTCGGTACTTACTACCCCGGACGAGACTGTCGTCCACGATGATGAGGTTCTTGCCCTCGAACTCGGACTCGATCGGCGAGAGCTTGCGGCGGATACTCTTCTGACGCATAGCCTGGTTGGGGAGAATGAAGGTGCGGTGAACGTAACGGTTCTTGATGAGGGCGGTCACGTATGGCTTGCCCAGCTTCTGGGCCAACGCGGCGGCCGCCGTGTTGCTCGTCTACACAAACATGTCAGATGGTGGTGTCCCACATACAAGCAAGAGACTTGGCAGTTGATGTACCTCGGGAACTGGGATAACTGGAAGGCCAAGTTAGCACGCTTGTAGGCGTAAGGACAGTATGAGCGGGATATCACGTACTCGCATCAATCTCGTCGATGCCCTTATCGCCGAGAACTTCTCTGATCTTCTTGGCCAGCTTCTCTCCCATCATCTGCCGACTGCGGTACACAGAGATGCCGTCGATCGTGGAGTCGGGACGGGCCAGATAGACAAACTCGAAGGAGTCCGGTGTGTACGACTTGGGCTCGACGATCTGGCGAACCTCGACGGAGCCTCCCTTGGTGATCAGGATGGCCTGGCCGGGGAGCACGTCCGTGATGTCGCCGAAGCCGAGCTGCTTCAGGGCAACGGATTCCGAGGCCATGAAGTAATCCTTTCCACCCGGGACGGTGGTGGAGGGCCGAGAACCGATGCAAAGGGGGCGGATTCCGTTGGCGTCTCTGTTTTCCCCGGTTAGATTAACAGGAACAGAGAGACAAACAAGCAAACAAAAACAATCAGAACTGGTTTGAACTTGCCTGAAACCGAGGATTCCAAAGCCGGCAATCATGGCGGTGCAAGCAAAGGCTCCCTGGCACTTTGAGTAGACGTCACCCAGGGCGGTGAAAATGTCGTCTGACACGGCACGGGTCTTTCCGAGCTTCTGGAGACCGTGTGCGAAGATGTTCAGGCTATAAGACAAGGGGGTTATTTATTAGCTCAGTCCAGCTCTTCCCCCCCTTTCCCACCATTACCAGAAGAGACTGGAAAACTTACAGCAGCTCAGAGTCCGAGTCCGAGTTGACGTGGCGAAGAGCCTCCTTGTCAACAAACTGGCGCAGGTGCTCGGTGTTGACCAGGTTGCCGTTGACGGCGATGGAGATTCCAAAGGGGGAGTTTACGTAGAAGGGCTGAGCCTCGGCGCTGCAGATTTCAAAGTTCAGTCAGCCATTTCTCTTCTGCTTGAAAGACATCGTGTCATGCTCTCGGAACAGCACGTACGCCGAAGACGTTCCCATCGTGGGGTACCGCAGATGTCCAAGACCTGCAGACAGTCATTTTTCCCATCCCGTTGCCACGTTCCCAACGCACAATGTGTCACCCGACCATGACGATGACGACGACGACGACGACGACTTACCCATAAAGCCCGGGAGATGCTGGAGGCTGCTGCCGTCGGCGAAGACCTTGGCCGCCATGCCGTTACCCTTGTAGTGGTACACCCTTCCGCCTTGGCAGACGGCGATACCGGCAGCATCCTGTCCACGCTGTCCACACGAGTGTCAGCATGAAGACATGGAGCATGGGGCAGAACAGAGAGCATAAGCATCGAAGCATAAGAGCACGAAGCCATCATGAAGCACCGTATGACATCATAGGCCGCAGACGAAGAGGGTCAAGCAAGACATACGTGCTGGAGCAGGTAAAGAGACTCATGCAGGTCGATGGCGGCTGTAGTAGCCTTGGAGTCGGCCAACTAAGATAAGGGTCAGTCAGTTATTTTTTTTGAAGTGATTTTTATACAGCATGAAGAACAGGAGGCAACGTACCAGGATGGCGCTTACGCCACACATTTTGAGATGATATTTTCGTGTAAATGAGGCTGACTGACGATATAATAATTCCCAGATGAGAGGCGTTGGCGGCGTCGGCAGCAGCAGCAGCAGCAGCAGCAAATGAGCCAAAAATGGCCTTTGGAAAAAAATTCTCTCACCTCCGACACCGTTCCAATGAGGGGAGAGGCACGTGACGGGTGTTGTTGGTGTGGGTCTGTGCGGCGCAAGCACTTTCTTCACAGGTCACTGTGACCTGACTCAGCTTGGCTCAACTCAGCAGGTGCACTGAAGCAAACAAGTACTTACAGTGGATATACAGCATATGGCAGTACAAAGACAGGTGCTGGCAGGAGAGAGAGGCTGTCTTGTTCCTTGGGACCTACTATTGTGAAGACTTGTGGTGTTTGTTTTAATCCTATCTACTTACCTATTTAGAGAGGTGTCTGTGCTGAGGTGACGTTAATTAGTAGGTAGGTGGTTTAAGATGCCTACATCGCACACACAAACAAGATTAAAGACAAGTAATATGATGTGTAAATAGCTTTATTACATATACAAACATAGTAAGGCTGAATTATACATATATGTTGTTCTGGTTCGTCTTACAAATACTATTCAGTCTATGACTCCAGCCTGACTATTCTCTCAAGTCCTTAGTGTGCAAAGATAACGTCACATACCCACATTTCGGCCACCCCCCCATTTCGGCCACCCAAAAAGAGGGCATTCCCACCAACACCAGTATGTTCAATTAACTACTAACTGCACCTAGATGCCACTACAATACAGCTTTCTGCTTCACTAGGTAAATCAGACTCGCTGGATTCATCTGTGATATCCTCCTTTTCACCAGCTTCAACCTGCGCCTTCTGTACGTCTAAGATAGTAGCAAACTTGGTGTTAGGATCTAGTTGGACTGCCCTTCTTTTCCTTGCTGCGTTGTTGGTAACTTGGGCCTGTAGAAGCTCCAGCTTTTGCTGGGCAGCTGCCAGCTCATAGGCCTTTTCGCTGAAGCCTTTTTTCACCTTCATGAAAAGGAGACGTTGAGTCCTAGCGTCATTATCCAGGTCTGTGAATAGCTTCAGTTGGCCAGCCAGATCCTTGTTACGGTCAGATATCCGACAGTGGTGTTTCTGCTAACAGGTAGCTGAGGTCAGTACTCAATGAACAGTGCTGGGGTCTTGCTGGCTTGTTGGTAATCTTGTTGGTGAGGATGCGGTGATCAATCGTATACTCAAGGCGTGGATAACTTGTCTTTCACAACAGAAGGATAATCTAAGAGTCACTTATGGTAGAGTGAATCACGAAGTTGATTGCTGAAGAGCTATGGAAGGTAATCTATTCTATGTGGAATGAATGTCCTTATATCCTATTGTCCTGTTGTTGGATCACTTCTCGCTGTTGGTGATCCTTGGTGTTGGATCAGTTCAGTGGCTCACTGATCCTTGGTTGGTTGGTTGGTTGGTAAATTTAACGTCTCGAGCGACAAGAGACGTGCCGGGCGCAATGCCGACATGGTCTATGCTAATCTAAACTATGTTACAGGGCTACGTCTTCACCTAACGCTCCTGTTCAAACCGCTCCAAGTTGAAGCGGATCTTCTCACCTGACCAGAATTCTCTTATCCGTCATCCTTTTCCCGGGTCGCTTCATCCACAAGGAAAGTAGTTCGGATAGTGCTAGGAAAAACCACAAGGGGGAAAAACCTAGCACGGCCGGTCGTAATGTGGTTCCACGCCTTTCTCCTCTCCACTTTGATTGGAGCGAAGCAAAGAAGGCATACAGCAAGTCGGCTCCCAGCCGATGGCGATACAGGAGCCCGCAACAATCGCTCTCCGTTACTGCCTGAACTAGTCAGGCTCTGGCAGGAGCGAAAGTGTTCAAGACCTTCCAGACAGAAGGTCTGGCACGGAGACAGAAAATGTCCTGACTTTTGTGCCGGGGCTTTGGTGTGTGGACAAGGGCAATTCGAGCCCTTGTTGGAGTGGTGGCCCGCACGCGGCGGGCACAGCGCGCCGCAGGCTAGCGGACGCGCGGATCGGCGAGGGCGAGAGTGACCTTCAAAGCTTCTGAACTCTCGCCCTACTTCACTTTCGGGGGAGGTCTCGTCGTGTTTGGTGTTGTGAGAGGATTGAAGGGGAGGGGTGCTGTGGTGGTGTTGAGAGACGAGTCCGAAAGTGAAGACGGGGATGATAAGACCCGTTAGGGGTACGGGCCGAAGCCCTGCAAAAACCTAAAAATTCTTAACACTGGGTGCCAAGAAAAAGTTTTTACAGGAGAAGGTGGCTCACTGATCCTTGGTGCAGGATCATGTTGGATCACCAGTGATCCAAACTGATCCATCACGTGACCTTCCCTAGTTCTTTCGTTCCGTCGTTCGGCCTGCGCCGTGCGCCTGCATACATGAGTGTCCCTCTGCCCTGCTGTTCGCGCCAGGGGTCGTTCCAGGCTGCATCAGTCACCAACCGAATTCGGGTCGTAACATCAGGTCTCCTCTTCAAAGGTCTGAGTCCCGCAGACCGCTATAAGTAGGTCGTCTCTCCCAGGTTGGGGAGGTGTCAATCGTGCTTCCTTAATGATGCTGACACCATGTCTGGTCGCGTAGCTAAAAGAAAGGCGGATTCCGAAATCTCTCAGAAAACCCGCGAACGTCGTTCTCTTGCCGAAGCGGTCGAGCGCCACGGAGTCGACGTCATGCCTTGCACTCATTGTTTCAAGTCCAACAAGGTCTGTAAAATGGCCGAAGAGTCGTCGCGATGCGGCGAGTGCATTCGTACCGGTCGCAGCCAGTGCGATGGAAGTAATGTCGCAAATGCCTGTGAGTTTTTTCTTTGATGATTTTTTGTTGTCTTTGGCTGACTTCTTGCAGTGAATCGTTGCATGTCGGAGCAGCGTAAGATTAAGAAAGAGGAACGTGAGGCGGAGGAGGAAATGGAGGTTCTTCAGGTGCAGTTGTCTACTGCCCTGGGTCGCTTATCTCGTTTGCGGAAGCAGAAGCGATTTCTGAAGGATCGTGGGTCCGAGTTGATTCGTCGGGGTCTTCAATCCTTGGACGAGCTGGAGGCTCAGGATCGGGAGGTGGCGGAGGCCGAGGCTAGGGTCGAGCAAGATCTCGTCTCCTGGGGTGCCGGCGAGGTGTTTGACTGGAGTTCTCTGGGCGTAGGGTCGGATTTTGCGGAGCTAGGTCCCTTGAGTCCTTCTCGTGGTACTGCTGAAGGGCCTGCTGGGAATGTTGGAGGTTCTTGACTGGTTCCCATGAGTTGTCTTCGTGTCCGTAGCCTTTCCATTTTATGAGATACTCGCCATGACCATTTTCGCTCCTGTGGTCGATGATTCGTTCGACTTCGTACTCTGGTTCGTGGGTTTCCACGATGATGCAGTCTTCTGTGTGTGATCCGCGTGGTGCTGGTTCGAGTAGAGCGATGTGGAAGACTGGGTGGATTTTCATCGTGTCGGGGAGCTTCAGTTTGAAGTTGACGTCTGAGATTTTTTGGATGATTTCGAAGGGTCCAAGTTTTTTGTGGTCGAGTTTGTCGCTTGGTCGCTTTGTCTTGATGTTTCGGCGTATGAGATACGCGCTATCTCCCTCTTCGAAGGATGGTCCCGTCATCCTTGATGGGTCTGAATATTTCTTCATTCGTGCCCTAACGAATTCCAAGTCGTTGGCGATGTTTTCCTGGAGTTCTCGTAGTTTGTTGTAGTCTGCCACGGCTTTCAGGGCTCGTGGTCCTTGCCGAGGTTCTCCATATGCGGTGGGTTGGAATTCATAGTTGAGGTAGAAGGGCGAGTGAAGGGTGCTTTCTCCGATAGCACTGTTGTAGGCGAATTGGGCCATGGGTAGCAGTGGTACCCAATTGTCTTGGTCGTAGTTGACATAACATCGTAGGTATTGTTCGAGGATCTGGTTGATCCGTTCGGTCTGTCCGTCGGTTTGCGGATGGAAAGCGGTCGACAGCTTGTGATCAGCTCCTAGTTGCGAAATCAGGGATTTCCAAAACTTGGATGTGAACAACTTGTCTCTGTCAGACACGATTTCTTTCGGCAATCCGTGGTTGCTGATGATGTATTTCAAAAACGTGTACGCAAGGTCTTCTGCCGTGCTTGATTCCAAGTACGGGATGAAGTAGGCGTACTTCGTGAGTCGGTCGACGATAACCAGTATACTGTCATACCAGGTTTTCGTGAGTGGTTCTCTTGACTTTGGGAGTTTGACGATGAAGTCCAAAGAGATCGAATGCCATGCCTCTGGTGGTACTGGCAATGGTTGTAGTTGTCCGTAGGGTTTGTGCGGACTATTCTTGCTTTTCTTGCACATTTCGCAATCCTTGATTGCGGAAGCCACTTCTGCTCGTGTGACTTTCTTGTTGTAGTGTTGTCGAATTCGCTTGAATGTCTTCGTGACTCCTTGGTGTCCATGTGCGCGAGCGCTGTGAATTTCTCTGATCTGTTCAGGTGTCATCCTGCCAGTCGTGCTGGTATTGACACGGGTGCCGATCATGATGAGTTTCTGTGCTGGCACTAGGTCGCCTTTGTCGTCTTGCTTCAAGATGACAAGAGTTTCATCTGGTACCGGGGTTTCGTGGTCCGGTCTTCGGCTTAAGGCATCAGCTCTGCCGTTTTCTGTTCCTTTGACGTAGATGATTCGAAAGTTGAATTCCGAGAGGAATTCGGACCATCTGATCTGTCGCTTGTTGAGGGCTTTTGACGTTGTGAAGTGGGCTAGGTTTTTGTGGTCGGTGTAGACCTTGACTTCGTGCTTGGTGCCGGAGAGTTGAGGTTTCCATTCTCTGAAGGCTTCAATAATTGCCATGAGTTCTTTGTCGTGGATCTGGTAGTTGAGTTCGGGTCCGCTGAGTTTCTTGGAGAAGAAGCCGCAAGGGTGCAGTCTTCCTTCTTCGTCGCGTTGTCCGAGTTGTCCACCGATGGCGTAGTCTGAGGCGTCGGTCTCAAGTTCGAAGGGTTTCCTAGGGTCTGGGATCATCAGGACAGGTTCGGATAGGACTTGCTGCTTGATGTCCTCGAAGGCTTTGTCTTGTTCGTTGGTCCATTCGAAAGTGGTGTCTTTGCGTGTGAGTTTGATGAGGGGGTTGATTTTGCCGGAATATCCTTTGAGGAATCGTCGGTAGAAGTTGACGAATCCAAGGAATGATTGGATGTCTTTGACGTTCTGGGGTCGTGGCCAGTCCCTGACTGCCGCGATCTTCTTGTCGTCCATGCGGATTTCACCAGGGGTAATGGTGAATCCGAGGTAGTCGACTCGCTGACTGTGGAATATACTTTTCTCAGGTTCTACCAGGAGCTTGGCTTCTTGCAGCTTCTGTAGTACCTTGTGAACGTGTTCCTTGTGAATTTCGAGCGTGGGCGAGAAGATGAGGATGTCGTCGAGGTAAACGACAACGAATACATCCAGGTATTCTCGTAGGACATGGTTGATCATAGTTTGAAAGGAGGCGGGGGCGTTGGTGAGTCCGAAAGGCATGACGAGGTACTCGTAATTGCCTCTTCGTGTGCGGAAGCAAGTCTTCCATTCTTCCCCTTCCTTGATTCTGATCAGGTTATAGGCTCCTTTGAGGTCGAGGGCCGTAAACCATTTGGCTCCGTAGAGTAGATCTCGAAGTTCTGTGATGAGAGGTAGCGGGTAGCTATTCTTGATTGTGATGTCGTTGAGCTGTCGGTAATCGACACAGAGTCGTAGTTTGCCGTTCTTCTTGGGCACAAACAGGATAGGGTATCCTGCTGGGGATGTCGATGGTCGAATGTAACCTTTTCTGAGGTTTTCGTCGATGTACTTGTCGAGTTCTTCCCGCTGGTTTTCATTAAGTCCGTAGAGCTTATGAAATTTCGGGTGTTCTCCTTCCTTGATGGGAATCTCATGGTCCCAAGGGCCATGTTCTGGTAAGCCTGTTTCCAGTTCTTCGGCAAACAGCTTCTTGTAACTGCGGTATTCTGCGGGGATTGGGGAGAGTCGTTCTTCTTCCCGCTGATCTTTGATAAAGGATTCGAATTGCTCATCTTTCATAGGTTCGATCCGTTTGACGTAGGCGACGTATCTCTGTCGTCTGTGTTCACCCGGGGGTTGCGGTATGCAACGCGCTTCCGTGGCTGAATCTCTCCATCGAAGTTGGTTGGCCTTCCAACTGATGTCTGGGTCGTGTTTTCGTAGCCATGGGACTCCTAGGATAACGTCCAGTTGTCCTATCTTTGTGATGTCGAAGACCAGTTGTTCTTGACGACCATGGATAACCATAGAGAGTTGCGCGGTCTCTTTGCTGATGGTGCCTCCGTCGTACTCAACCGTTTCTCCTTCCACGTTCTGAAGGGCGTATGGTTCGTCCTTGAGTCTCCATGCAATCTTTCGTTGATTAATCAATCGTGGTGACATGAAATTTGCTTGGGCTCCACTGTCGATCATGACCTGTGTGGGCTGCCCATCGATGATGGCTTCCAGGAAGAGATGTCTGTCGTCTTCCCTGGTTGCGGCACATAGGGACTTCTTGTGTCGTGTCGCCGTCTGCGGTCCCTTTGCAGTTGGCGTCCCTAGTTTTTTGTCTTTTTGCTGGAGTTCTTTTCTTTGATCTGCGTTCTCCAGGCTTGTGCTTTTCCTTCGTAATGGTACTTGCATTTGTCGAACATGCAGTCTGACCAGTGCTTGGTGATATGATTGACACGGGGCATGGGGTGCTTTGGGCTTGGCTGGAAGCAGAGCCACTTGGTGAGATATTCCTTGACTTCCCATGTGTTGAGTTCCGAGTCTTGGTAGGCTTTTGGGATAGGCTCTCGTCCTTGTCGTCGGGGATAGAAGGCATGTTCTTCTTTCGAGCGGAGGTGAGTCTTGCACTCGTCGTATATGCAGTCTGCCCAGAAGATTCTGTAGTGTCGTTTGTGTGTCAATCCAAGTAGTTCGTCATCTCCAAACAGGGGTTTCTCCTGAATCTGAACTTTAGGTTTGTTGTTGACGTCAACGTCCTCTGTGCCATAGAAGCGTACTTCTTGGTTGTTGTGCGTCTTGTCGACGTTGGGTCGTTGGTTGAGCGGGGCGTGACTGGTGCTCAGGTATGTCTGCGAGGCTAGAGGTTCATCCGAATCGATGTCGTTGCCTCCGTCGATCTCATACTCTTGTAGCTTCATCCTGTCGTAGGGGTCGAGGTTTCTGAGTCTCTGTCTCATTTCTTGCTTGGTTTTGAGATTGGGGCTCTTGGATCGTGTCGAGCTTCTGGTTCGTCTGAGCTCGAGGAGCTGCTCGGCTGCTCGTCGTTCCATCTTACTTGGTGGGAGGAATTCGTCCAGCGATTCTCCCGAGTCGGAGGTGTATTCAGAGCTCGTTCGTTCTCCGAGGACCTCGATGGTTTCTTGAGGGGTTCTTTCCCTGATGTTAAGTCGTGGTTGGGAAAATGGGGGTTTCGCCTGCTTTCTTCCCACAGCCACTATCTTAGTGAGTCGGCTAGTCAGGCCTACTTCTTCCTGTACTGAGCCGGCTAGGTCTTCTTCGAGCGCGAGTTGTCTTTGGTAGTCGCCCTGGGCCTGGATCCTTTGCTGTAGTCGTGCCTTGATGGCTTGAAGGGTTTCCGGCATGTTGGGACTACTCAGTTGGACTTGCGCAGTGTCTCGTGCTTGAATGAGTTTCGTGATGAGTTGTTGGTTCCGTTTTTCCATGATCTGGACATCTCCGTCCTTAGACTTCCTGGAGACGGCCACGGTTTTGTTTTTGGGCTCTCTTGGATACCAACCTGCTTGTTCTTTGCCGTCTTGGTGCGTGAGGCAGTCATTGCTGTAGCAGGCGGTCCATGAGAGTTGTTCATGGGGAACTTCCTTTCTCGCAATGTTGGCTTTCTTGGAGTCTTCAGGGAGTGGTCGGTTCTGAAGTCGTTTGGGTTGTCTGCAATCTCTAGCGATGTGACCTGGTTTCTCGCAGTTGAAACAGACGCCACTCTTGGGGTCGCGTCGCGTGGTTGACTTGTTCTTGTGAGCCACGCTGACGTCCATAGGTCCTGCGTGATGTCCATAGGCAGTGCTTGGTCCGCTGTTGCGTTGCTGGTTGTTTCTCCAGTTACTGTTGTGGTTGTTTTGCTGGCGTGGTCCCGGGGTGTACCGTTTGCTTGTGTTGGCTTGCGGTCGGCGGTTTTCGCCTTTCTCCCTGCGTCGTTCGTACAGGCGAGTGTCGATCTGAATAGCTTTTTCGACGTACTGTAGGAAGTCGTCTGGTCGATCGATCTTGGCGAGTTCGTCTTTGACTTCCTCCTTCAGTCCTTGGTAGAACATGAAGATTCGGGTGTCGTCGGTGTAGTCAAGGCGTGCGCAGATTCGTCGGAATTCTGCAGCGTAGTGGGTAGCTGACTTGGTTTGTCGTAGATTAGACAGATCTCTCTCGGCTTGTCGCTTTTCGTCGGGATCCTGGAATAGGGACTTCAAGGCGTGTTCGAAGCCTTGGAAGCTTCAGAAGATATCCTGGGTCTCGTTCTTGCAGTGTTCAAGCGTTGTATTGTCGAGTAGATCTTCCATGTATGGTTCAAACCATGAGAGGGCTCTGCCTCGAAGGAACGTGGAGGCGTGGATGATCCTCTCGGTTTCGTTGCGGAAGTTGCTTTGATGGAATTCCTGATAGGTTCTGATTTGGATCAAGAATCCCTTGAGTTGTCCAGGGGTTCCGTCGAAGGTGCCGGGCGAGTTGAGCTTGAGTTTATCTCGTCCGTCCATTGGGGTCGTGATTATACTGGCTGCTGCGCGGAGGGTGCGGACTTCCTCCTCGAGGGCGATGGCCCGTCGAGCGTGTTTCTGGAGTTCTTCCATGGCGGCAGCGTTCTCGTTGAACATGGTTTGCATCTTGGCGATGTCTTTGTTGGCGCGCTTGAGTTGTCGGGTTAACTCAGCGTTGTCGTCCTCGTCGCTAGAGGACTCGGCGTTCTTCATTTCTTCGTCCAGGCTCTTGGGCTGAGGCGGGGTGACCGTCTTGCCCTTGGACGCGGAAGAGGATGGAGTCGGGGTGGTGACAGGTGCCATGTTCTTGACTGTTCGGTGAGTACGGGGGTCAACTTACTGAACAGGAGCAATCAAAGTGTTACGGTCAGATATCCGACAGTGGTGTTTCTGCTAACAGGTAGCTGAGGTCAGTACTCAATGAACAGTGCTGGGGTCTTGCTGGCTTGTTGGTAATCTTGTTGGTGAGGATGCGGTGATCAATCGTATACTCAAGGCGTGGATAACTTGTCTTTCACAACAGAAGGATAATCTAAGAGTCACTTATGGTAGAGTGAATCACGAAGTTGATTGCTGAAGAGCTATGGAAGGTAATCTATTCTATGTGGAATGAATGTCCTTATATCCTATTGTCCTGTTGTTGGATCACTTCTCGCTGTTGGTGATCCTTGGTGTTGGATCAGTTCAGTGGCTCACTGATCCTTGATGATGATGATGATGATATTTAACGTCCGGAGTATCGATGGACGTGCCGGGCGCAGTGCCGACATGGTCTATGCTAATCTAAGCTATGTTACAGGCCACCGTCTTCACCTAACGTTCCTGTTCGAAAGTCGGGCAGATTTCGGAAAAGAAATTGGTTGCCTCCATCCATTCGCACAGAAGAGAAGCTCCCTGCGTAGAGCCTAGCAGAACATCTATGCTTGCTTTCGCCATGCGTTGGCGGAGATGGCGAGGCCGCCTGCCCACGTTCGCTTGCATGATTTGCAGGGTTTTAGATGGCCGCGTTCTCCTCCTGTGTCTCATTTGCTGGGGTACAGTCCATCGCTTGTCGTTCATCGCGGGAGTGTCGGTGCGACTGCTGGGTTGCAGTTCTCCACGATCTTTCTCCCTCGGCTCGGATGGCCCGTAGCTGTGCCTTGTTCCTCCTCTGGACTACGCCCTTCACCACTTTGGGTTTGATAGGGCACATCGCATCAAAGGCGGCGTGGGGTCCGTTACACGACGGGCATTTAAAGGGGCAGTCACAGCCATCGTGACCCTCAGTGCCGCCGCAAGGTGCCCGATGTTGGTCGGTCGTGTGGGAAGGAGAGCTGCACTTGAGGCATCTCTTCCTTCTGGTACACGTTCGTTCGTTGTGAAAGCCGCCGCAGCGGTGGCATTGGGGAGACCTCTTCTCCTTCGGGAACTGCAGGTTCACAAACACGCTGGCCCCCATCAAACGGAGGCGTCTTGGTAGTTGCCTTACGGCTTCCGCCTTGAACCAGGCTGTCACCGTGCCTAGCCTTTCGGCTTCGTCTTTTCTGGAAAAGTATGCTTTTTCGGGCTTGAGTTTCGTCGTGGCCTGGATCTCTTCAAGGAGCTCCTCGGTCGTGATTTCCAGCTCAGTATTGGTGAGCAGGCAGTGTCTGGTGTAAGGGACGTTTGCGATATAGGCCCGGATCCAGGTGTCGCGCTGCTCGACCGCCTGTGCCTGGAGAAGGGCACCAATCTGTTCTCTGTTCTCTAGCAGGACTTTTGCCCCGTCTGCTGACGATGGTAGGAGTGCTAATCCTGTCTTGACATGGTCGATCCCCTTGAGGGCTTCTCGAGCTTGGGGACTTAGCTTTTCTCGAACGAAGATGTATATGTCGTAGGCTCTCTCGTTGCGGAGCGGGCTTTCAGGTGGCAGACGTGCGAAGATGCGAAGGTCTTTTGAAGCCGCCCGGTTTGCGGCTTGTTTTGCTGGCGTTGTTTCATGCAGTTGTCTGGTAAGCGGCTGGCTCGCCACCATCGCGTAGGACCGAACTTGGGGCGGCTGGTTCTGGGCTGTGTGTAAGGGATGCCCTTGGAAACTCAGGGCGGACTCGCTGGGTCCGGTGCTAACAGCATGCATGGACCTTGCTAGACCACGTTGGTGCCGGTCTGAACGCTGCTTCTCTTCCTGAAGCTCTTTCTCCAAGGATTCGATCTTCATCAAACAGTCTTTCAGGAACTGTTCCCTTTCGGCGTCCCGTCGTAGGAGATCCTGGACGAGGTTTGAGAGCTTGTTGATCTCGTCTTTAAGCTCCGCATTGTCTTGGTAGCTGACTTGCTCAACCACTCTGACCTTTGCGGTCGGTTTTCGGACACGTCCAGACCGTCGAGATGTACTGGCGTCCCCGTGAACCGTGATCGATGGCCCTGCGTCTAGAGAGACGGCCATGATGGTGAATTTCAGCTCGCGTGGGCTGAAGATGGGAAACGATAGTGTGGTGGGCCGGAGCCCTCTATGATCTTAACAGCTACTAACAGTGGGTCACTGATCCTTGGTGCAGGATCATGTTGGATCACCAGTGATCCAAACTGATCCATCACGTGACCTTCCCTAGTTCTTTCGTTCCGTCGTTCGGCCTGCGCCGTGCGCCTGCATACATGAGTGTCCCTCTGCCCTGCTGTTCGCGCCAGGGGTCGTTCCAGGCTGCATCAGTCACCAACCGAATTCGGGTCGTAACAATCCTTCATCTTCCTTGGCGTCGACCATGCCACTGCAGATGAAGCAGAAACCCATTCCTCATCTCTAACGCCTTTATTTTGCCCTTTGCAGGCCTGATCTGATGGCCCTGGTGTTGATGGGAGCATTAAAGGGCTCATAAGGGGCTTAGCCATAGAGACAGGCCATAGGCCAGTATATTTCCAACCACTTTTAATGTTATCCATCGTCAAGCCTGCCAAACGAGCCTTCTGATAACAGCCTATAAAGTTCCTCTTGCCTACAATAGTAGAATCATTCCACTGACTGAGGTATCCAAGCTCCTTCCTATAGGCTGCCTTCACAGGGCCAAAGACTGACTGGTCAAGTGGCTGGAGGACATGGGAGGTATGTGGTGGTAGGAATAAGAGATGGACGTTATTAATATAACATGTCCACATGAATTCTGTCGTAGTGTGACTCCCATGGCCATCAACAACCAGCAGTCTAGCCTCCTCCTTGCCCTGGGAGGCAGTCTGGGGGATAGTCTGAGGGATGAAGACCTTCTGCAGCCATTCAACTGCAGTGTCGTCTGTTGTCCATCCATTTTCTGTTGCAGTGAACTGCCATCCTTCATAAGGGCCAAGATCCAGAGGAAACCACTGCTGCTGGACTGTCTTGCCCTTGTATATGATGAGGGGATTCAGGGTATAGCCTATGGCAGAGATGCATTCGATGATAGACACCCATGCCCTTGATCCAGGCTGTTTCTTGCGGACAGACTTCGTCTCAGCCATGCCCAGGACCAGCCCATTAGATCCCTGGCCCTCAAGGATACCAGTCTCATCCATGTTATATCTGTTGGCTGGTTTGATACCCTTGATCTCTGGTATGGCGAGGAGTTTGAACCAGTCCCTGATGACCTCAGTAGATGCTCCATTAACACGTCTAGAGTCAACAGGGCGACTTCTCTGGACCTTGATTGATGGGTTTCTTCTTTTGAAGCCTTGGATCCAAGTCTTTCCTAGAGGATCTGTATCCCCCAAAGCATGAAGGATCCTTTCTGCGAATACCTTCACTTGCTGATGGGTTGGAGCAAGCCCAAGGGCATGCTGGATTCGCACCCATTCAGCCAGCTTAGCCTCCTGATCAGGGGAAAGCCTCTGAAGGTCAGCAAAGGCAGCTGCCCTGCCCTGGGTTCCATGGAGTCGATACTGAAGGGTTGTCCTTGGGATCCCATATTGATGTGCTGCCTTCCTTAGGCTCATACCGTTGCTAACAGCTTGGATTGCCTGATTGATTTCATCTTCGGTATATTCGACCATTAGGTATAGAGGAAGGTATGTGCAAAAAATGAAGTCATTCAGATAAGGTATGTAAATGTTGTGATAGTTAGAAGTTGGAGGGTAGTCATGGTGTTGAGGGGAAATGAGGCATTTTTGGGTGGCCGAAATGGGGGGGTGGCCGAAATGTGGGTATGTGACGTTACTTAGTTGCGGTGTGCTTGTAGCCGGATAAAGTCTTAATAGAGCAGACCCAGGGTTCATTATAAAGAAGTTGCAAGAGCCGCCATACTCTGTGTACATATTAGAACTGGTGTTAATGTAAATCGTTTTTGGTTGCTGTCATCAAACCGTGTCCGCAGCGTTTGGAGCTCGCATGCGAATAACCTCGTACATCAGCCGGCGCCATACTGTCGTCCTTCAGAGGGCGCGACGGCGATATCTGCAACACTAAAGACTTGGACTGAACTTTCCTTCATGGTTTTAGAGGTCTTTCCTACTACATTAAGCAAACTCATTGATAAAATTTCCATATTGTAAGAGTTGCAGCCACGGCCCATGCCCGAAGGATGCGGATTTCAGCCAAAACAGCGAGAGACCGACCAGCCTTCCGTCGACGTGGGAGGATGAGAAAGTACATCCAAAGTGGAGGAAGCTTTGTAGTGTGGTAGTAAGAAAAAGTATCGCCGATGCGTTAAAATTGCAGGTATCGCATATGTTGAGGATCATGGGACACTGAAGGAATGCCAGAGTAGCTTTCCAAAGGGTTGGGCCTCTCGCCAGGGCCTTGTTGTTCATGCAAAGCCGGAAATGCCAATACGCTACTCACTTGCACCACTCGTTTAAAGTAAAGTTGGTCTTTTCCAAAAATGAGGTACAAGACAAGGCGCTACAAACCCTCAAGGATTGGTGGTACCGCGGGCACTGCGGCGGCGGCCGTAAGAAAGATGTCGCGAATGGTTCTCGACGTCGAGCCTACCGGCGAGCTGTGAAAGTGTTGCCCAACTTCAAGAAATCATACGAGATTAGCCGTGAGGGAGACGGTCATCTGACCCCAAAACATCTGGTCCCGGGTCCCTGAAAACTCACCTCCGGGCTTCCGATCGGTCTTCGCCGGGGGTTTTCCGGCCTTTGCTGCCGGCTTAGACACTACCTGCTTCCGTCCCGTGGCCATCGGGCGTGGGTCTGGACGAGGGCTTCCTCCAGAAGGTAGGGGGGTTGCGCCGGTGCCGCACATGCCCTGGATGGTCGTGGTCAACGTGGGCGACTTCATCGGCGCCGATCAGGAAATGACGGTGGGCTTTGTCCCCGGTTGCTTACACCCCGACAAGTGAGATAGGACTCACGAGCCGATCAACGGCCGCGAGTATATCGAGATGAGCCTGGATGGGGCTTACCAAGGATGCTGCAGTGTTCCTCGAGGTCATGGACTCCAGGTCCAGACCTCGTCGCTCGTCGGCTGTTTCTGTCAAAGTCGCAGCTTGTCGGGACTAAAAAGTCGCCTCAAAGAACAACCCATTCCCTCGCAGCGTCGTCCCCACCGACAAATGCCGCGATGTTCACGAGGTTGGCCCATTCCGCCCATGATCCCCATGGGTGGTTTAAATCCTCTATTCCCCCCCTCCAAACGTTCGTCTTGGTGATGAAAGCCGAGGACTGTAGCATCGAGGGCCCCCTGGCCCTACGACTTGGCGTTCCATGACAAGTTGGAAGGGCCGCCCGGCCTGGAGAGGCCGCTTGCTGAATGGAAACTGACCACAACAACTGGATCCTCCCCCCGAACACTTATGGCGACGCTGGAGAAATTGACAGGGGGGGGGGAGGGGCAGGCACCTCGCCCCGAGACGGTGGGATGGACGGGAGGATGCGGTGAAGAAAAGGCGGTTCAGCTGAAGAATTTCCATGGCTCAACATCTCATCCATGGGACCATCATCCATGGGCCACGGGGCCTACATGGGGGGCGCACGTCCACGTCGAAGAACACGCGCGTTACCCGCTGTGGAGGGTTGGGCCGGTACGGCAGCCTGCAAGGCGCACTGGTTCAAAAATCAAAAATTTCCTAATCGGGATGAAATCCTGTACTACAGACACCACTCCTGTGCAGATAAGATTTTTTCTTTAATTGATAGACTAGATATGTGCATAATCCCCTAGCCCTAACTAAAACAAATTCATTACGAGAATTTACATATGTAAGATTTCTGCACACAACTTTACAGAAAATCCTACCTTCCTACTCATACGCCCACAATGACGCAAAACTGTCCTGAAAAGGATGGGTTTGATCATTACACTGCAGCTTCAATTGGCATCTGGAAGTTTTGCCCTCATTGTGCAACTAATCTATTGCCTATTACAAACCCTTACCCAATCGACCTTACCTCCGATAGCGACGACGACAAGAATCCTACAATCCTGCCACCCTCTGTACAAACCCAAGTACAACTCCTTGAGAATAACGCCAACCCTACCGAATCTGCCCTCTACGTTCCTGATACCAAACCAACTGCAAGCCTCCTTACAGCAATTCTCAAAGGCTCACAGGAGCGTGAAGCAAGCATCAAACGAACCAAAAGCCAACCTACTCCGAACCCAACTGTACACATCAATATTAACCTTTGGGTTGCTTCATTTTATGAAGAAGAAGTTGATGGTCTTGCCTATCGAACATACACTCGGGTCCAATGCCTTAAGAAGTTTAACGGAAAATCACAGTTCTTAGTAACTGCACTATTTACCTCACATACTGATATGATGAAGTCTCTTGTTATGAAGTTTACTTCTAATAAGAGCTTTCTTGAACGGGATTGGAAAGCAATGCCAATTAACGTCAAGCATCCGTTAGATATGTCTGAGTTCCGTAGTGCAGCGTACGAAGCACTTGATCTTCAGACCTTTCTTCACGAAGCTGCACCTACCTGTGAGAAAGAGGGCTATACTATCTCCCTTCTCTCAGAGACCCAGGTAGAGCAGGCTACTCCTGACCCCCAAGTGTCAAAAAAGCAACGATTCAAACAATATCAGCCTATTGCTGCTGCAGCTACAGCAGAAAAGGCAGAAACTGTACAACCTAGTCGGATCCAGACTAGGGCTGAACGGAAGCCAACACTTAAGGCACTTGAGGCAAAGAAGGAGGCAAATATTCAGCAAAAGTCTCGGAAACGTACATACTCAAAGGTTAGTGCACAGGATCATAAGGAGGTAAAGAAGGAGGTAAAGGAGGACGTAAAGGAGGAAGTTATTGTACAGCTACAGCAGGAGGGGCTTGAAGATACTAGTGATAGTAGTGAAAGCGACCTTTTTGTAAAGATAGATGGAGGTCTGTAGGTTTTATATATCTTCTGCATTTTATTGTATAAGTTAATACAATATATCTCTACTCTAAATTACTATTTACAGTCTCAGCAGTATCTACACCTATTTTATCTAAATTAATTCCAAGTTCAGCAAATTGCACCTTTATCCATCTAATTCCTCCACCCTGCTTTTCAAGTAGGCTAACTTCTGGTTCTACTTTTAATAAAATGTGCCTTTCTAAGCGCTGTCGTAAGAAGTCGTATGCTTCAATCCGAGGGAATTTAGAGCCATTAAAGTCTGTAACAGCTGGAAATATTGAAGTAGAATCTATAATATCCTGACAAATCTGTATTGTTTGTAAAGGTAAGTATAGATCTAGATTTATACTATCCTGTTGAAGGATATGTACAATCTCTTGGACTCGTACAAGGTTGATTGGCTGGGCAAAATTAATTGCAGAATCTTGGTTGGGTTGGTGGAAAAGCTGCCAAGGCTGGCCAAAAACGCCATGGGGCCGGTTGTTTTGTGTGCGGATGCGATGGTTATTCCAGAGGCGTACGAAATTTGAGAAATCTTTGCGGATAAGAGGCATATAGATAAAAAGGAGTGCAATCTGATCGGAAAGGGAGTTTGGAGAAAAGAGTTGTAAGGCTTGAAGTTGGTAAAAGAATGCCTGTAAATATTAGTATTGTTGAATGGACTTTGTACGTGCACGCAGGTACTCAAATGTAGGGTGAAACAAAGAATGATATCTGTGACTGTCCTTCCTAACTACAAGATGGGCGTCGTACGAGACAGATATACTGTCTCGTCCGGGCCTGAGTCATTCGGGCCGAGCCAAGAGGTGGTTCCCTTGCGCATGAGCGAATGCTGCGCTATCCGATCTGTGCACTCTTCCCCTGAGTCGTAGGTGTCGTACGATCATGTGATTGTGTTATTCCAACACTCACAACTTTTTGTTTTGTGACCTGACCGTACGATCCCTTTGACGTGGCCAATCAGGTTACACTGATTGTTCCATCAATAACCTCATGTACGGATTCAGTGGGTTGGGCCACTGATTGTTGTACGATGGATTCAAACCATAAGAATCGTCAATAACGCCAGTTGTCCTTCCTTCCTTTTTGTACAGTCCTTCCTTCCTGTCTGGTTGAGCAGACTGGTCACGTGGAGGTGTGATATTCACCTTCCGACTTCACCTTGCGCCTGCCTGGCCTGCCTGGCCTGGCTGCTTTTTCTTCTGCCTTTTTCTTCTTTCTGCTTTTCCTCCTTTTTCTTCTTCTTCTTTACAACTGCACCAAAATCTCTTCGCCGTACGAAACGAAATTCGATCACCGCAACCGAACGAAAACAACGTACGAGAATCAGATCTCTGGACCTCTTCGTTGACGGAGACTCCACCAGCTCCAAGCTTTCTGATAAGGAGAAAAAACAGGAAGCAAAACCTGGAGATCTCGTACGTCTGGCTGATCTCCCTTTTTGTTCAGATGCTGACCTTTCGTGCGGCAGAGACTTCCCGACACCATTACAAAACCTAGTCGTCGGTTCTCATCATGTCTCTCTCGGTCCCTGTCCAGAACCACAACACCTCCATTGGCAACGTACGCGTTACCAATGATGGAGGAGTCCAGTGGCTTCATCTGCCCACTGGCAATGATAACAACCGGCGCTTCCTGATGTCGCTTGCTGTCAACGTACGTATCCTTGACAGATGGTGTTGGTGATCCTGCTAATCGTACGAACAGGACGAGGAAGTTCGCGTCATTGCCTTGCCCTCGCACGACATTCAGATTCGTATGTCTGCCGACAAGACGGTCCTCCGGATGGTCGCTTCGATCGTCCGCCGTGAGGATTATTTCCGTGCGATGCTCATTCAGAGCCGTGGCCACGCTGTTCGTGCGTGCCTCAACAAGTGCGCGACTATCGCCAATCCGCGCTTTCGCCAGTGCGTTCGTCTTGATTCGTACAGAGACGGCGCTTGTGCGGAGTGTGTCTTCCAGTCGCACGGAGCTCGCTGCCAGCACAAGGGTGCGGGTGATGTCTCCAGCGACGACAACAACAACGATTCGTCCGATGATGATGATGGACCTGCTCCCTCCAACTACAAGCGTCCTTCCGTACGTAAGGGCCGCAACCAGCGTACCCCTGGCAAGCGTCTGGGCAAGAACGTTGGCACTTCTGGATCCTTCCTGGGATCTTCGCACAACCCTCAGCTGATCGAGAAGGAGTAATCTTATCTCCCTACATCCCTGGTTGGTCGTACGTCTTATGGGTGTAAGGCTGGGTAGTCGTACGAAGCAACAAATTCGGGATTCATGGTTGCGAACATGGTGGCGTCTGGCGTGGTATCGGATTGGAAGGCAAATAATCAGGTAGTTGACGTACGAGGGTGGGCTCGTACGTGGTAATTGTCAATTGCTCTTCTCTCCTAATCTTTCAACATACGCCTCAATCCGAATTTGCAGAGTGTTGCTTGTGACCAACTGCTGCAGTGCTGAATTTGGCGTTTTCTTGGTGAGGGCATCTGCAGGGTTGTCTTTGCCGTCAATCCATCTCACCTCTGAGATCTCTTTCTTTTCGTACGACTCACGTAGGCTCATGATATCGATCATGAGTCTCTTCTCGTCTGTGGTGCCTAGTCGTACGAGGCACTCGTACAGAGATCGTGAATCTGAACAAACTACAACTGGGATCCTTGGGGCCTGGAGCGTACGAAGGATCTGGTTCAGCGTCGTGCTTAGGGAAATACCACTGTCGAATCCTGTGGTCATCCCGTACAATTCACTTGCAAGGACGCTTCTGGTGACCCTTTTGCACTTAGTTGAGCTCCAGTGTACGATGTTTCCCTTGATCTCAAAGTTGGTGGTTGTACGAGCAGTCTCCTCTGCTAGTACAATCACAAATCCTAGTTGTGAAGATAGGTCGGAGTTGTTGGCGAAAGATCCATCAGTGAAGATATACATCTTCGTACGTGAAAGATCTAGTGGTATGAATGTGAGACCTCGGTCTGGGTTGTCGATTTGCCACTTGAGTCGTACGTTTAAGGCTTCAATGTCTTTTGCTTCAGGTTGTTTCACCTGGGCAGCAACTGACAGATCGTACGAGGCTTCTGGTTGGCAAATCGATGCAAGGTATGCTCCTCTTGCTCTCTGCGAGACGTATTGCTGTTGAGCGTCGTGCGCGTTGGCGTCTACAAGCTGGAGTTGGTTGACTTGCCCTTTCTGGGTGAAGGTGATAGAGTTGTCGTACAGTCGAATTCGTCCTCCATTAAAGTCAACTCCCTGGTCTTGTTGAAGTATGGTCTTTGGCTTCGCATGAAGCCCCTTTTTCAACAGCTCTTCCTCTTCTTTCTGGGAGAATTGAGGGGTTGCAAAACTTAAGGTGTCATCTGTCTGCATTGCTGTAATCCCAAAGGTGTCTGGTCCCTCAGTGGTGTATAGTAGGCAGGGGTCGTACGTAGACTCCGTCATGCCTAAATCCACCTTGTGATGTTCTGAGTAGGTCTTATACCAGTAAAGCCCAGACTCTGCAAGTCCGTACAATGGCTTTATGACCTGTAGGAGTGTCCCCTTAGGATATCTGCCTTCAAGTTCTTTTGGCAGTCTTGCAATGATCGTACGAGTCAACTGGTCGATCGCCTGAGTGTAGGCTTGTGTAATGTCTCGTATTTCTCCATGACACCCAAAGTCTCGTACGAGGGTTGGTCCAAGGACAAGGAGTAGCCGTTGGCTCATCCTCTGGATTGTAGGTGCTTGGGTAAGGAGTTCCTCCTTTTCCCAGTCCCCATAGCCTTGGATCACAAGTCTTGACTTCTCGTACGGCTTAGCAGACATGTTCTTTATCTCTCGTACCATACGTGTGCTGTAGATACGGATGTCGCCATGCTTGTCTGGATCGTACAGGATGAAAATGAACACTCCCTGATTGATCAGGGAATCAATCTCAATCCCGTCAGATTCTTCGTACGGTGCTCCTGGAGCTGTGATGACGTTGTCAAGTCGGAGTTTGACCGCATGGTTATAGTGATCTTTCTCCTTCTGAGATAGATACACCATGTGTACACGTGGTGACTTTCGTACAGCAGGTCTCTGGCCTTTCTTTGGTCTTCCCCTCTTCCTTGGTTGTTGTTGAGGGGTTGGTCGTACGACGTCAGGGTCAGCCTCTGTCTGTAAGGTGTCCTCTTGGTAGTAGGGCTTGACGTGCGTCGCACGAAACTGGGTAGGACCATTGACCATCTTGACTGTCACTGTGTATCCGTCTATGCCTTGGATCTCGTACGGTCCAGTCCAGCCCTTATTCTCTCTCCATACCAGGACTTCACTCTGGATAGGGAGTGAAAGGACCTTCTGGATGTTGGGACCATTTCTGGTATTGATCGCACGATTGATCTCAACCTCTGCTCGAATGCCTTGAAGCATCTTCATTGCTTTCTGGATGGCTTCTGCCCTTCGTACGACGTCTAGTGAGGGTGGTGAGTCCTTGTTGATCCTTGGGTATGTGCCAAAGACAAGGAGAGTTGGTACAATGCCGTGCGGACCAGCAGTGTCGTTCAGGGCCTTGACAGCCATCTGAAGGATTGTCTCCTCATCTGTATTGTGTCCAATCTCATGGTACAGGATATCGTACGTACGCCTGAGAGGTGCATGTGCCCTCTCAACCTTGCCAACAGCCCAATGGGCTTCAACTGGCATTTCGTCGCACGAAATCCCCATGATTTCCGCATGATTTCGGAATTCTGCAGAGGCAAAATTGGTGCCTGGATCATGTACAATGTGGTCTGGTGGACCAACGTACGTACTGATCCAACACTTGCAAAGGGCATTCCAGGTGTCTCGTGCAGACAAGGATTTCAGGAATGTAGCCCCTTGGAATCCAGTCTCTGTGTCAATGACATGGAGGGCGTTCTTCTCCCCTAGTCGTACGACGTCCACAACTATCTCATAGTTAAAGTGGCTTTCGTCTTTCAGGGAGAATTTGAATCGTCTAGGTGCTGGGTCGTGCGACTGGCAATGATGGCAAAACCTCTGGATCTTTTCTAAAATAGCAGAGTTGACATCACTGTGTCCAGCATTCTTCAGCAGTTGGTGAAGGCGATCCGTACGAGGGTGTCCGAATCGTCTGTGGAGGCGTCGAAGTTGTCCCTCAGTAAAGAACATACTTGCCTCCGTACGACTGAGGTTGAAGAATGGGTGGCCCCATTTCCGTATAACTGGAATAGGTGGTCCATTCTTTCGTACGATAACGTTGTCTACATTGTTGAAGTACGCTCCAAGTCTGTCGGCGTCGTACAAGGAAAATAGGAAAGGTGTAGGTGCGTCCAGGATGTGGTACGTCACGCTCCCAAGGGGATTCTCCATGTTCATGGTCCCTATGGATGCAATCGACGTATTGGCACCAAATCGTACGTGAGCAGATCCTGGAACCCAGGATATCTTCGTACGAGGGTATTCCCTTAAGTACGCTAGTACTTGAGGTTTCCCAACAGTTGAAAACTTAGCTGCACCTGTATCCCATAGTTCTCCTTGGTATACTGCACTGTAGGGGTCGTGCAATAGGAATTGGCTTGCTTCCAACGTCTTTGGAGCTGAGAAGATGTCTTCACCTGTCGTACGATGAAAGAATGCTGATGACATAAGGAAGGCAGATGCCTCCTCGTCCCCTGAATTGGCGTCTTGTTCCTCATCGTACGAGTCTTCAACAGGGTTCTCTCCTTCAACATCTAGTAGGTATGACGCAAAGTCGTTGTACGGTTCCTGATGCAGTATAGTGCATGCTTGTAGGTATTGGTCTTTTGCACGCTTGCGTTCATCATCTGTGTGATTTGTTGACCAACAGCCTTCCTTCTTGCAGACAAAACATCTCTTGTGGCCTGTACGAACAGGTCCTTGCCTTCTAAAAGGCTGGTTCCTCCCTCTGTCAAACGGTTGTCTAGGAGGACCTCTGTCGTACGGCTGTTTAAAACGTCCCTTGTTGTTGGATGTGTACCTTCTATCCACAAAATGGATGTCGTGCGAAGGCGTCTTTCGGTCTAGTGCAACCTGGAGGGAAGCCCTTAGGTTGGAGAAGAATTCTTCGCACGTGTGGTCTGCCTTAAGGTTGCTGAGAGCAGTCTCCAGTTCAGGCACTCCTCGGCATGCCTGTGTAACTTGCGTACGAAGCATAACTTCGCCCTGGAACCCTGATCCAAGGGCTCGTTGTACGAGGGGTATCTTGTCAAGAAGAGTTTCAAGCACCTCCATAAGGGTCTTGTCAGGATTCTCCCTTCTGACTCGTGCGAAGGACATTGTAGTCCAGTCAGCCCAATAGAGGCTGTGGTTGATGTTGGTGTTGAAATGCTTGTCAAGCATGTCGTACATCTCATCCCACCTCCTGGTTGGGCCAATATGATGCAGGTAGAATTCTTCTGCACGATCTTCAAGGATATCTGGAAATACAGCATGGTATTGGTCTTCTGTGATGCGGAGTCGTCGGCAGAAACTGATGAAAACTTTGGCTTTGTCGTACAAGATGTCGTACGGCTTGCCAGTGTAGTTCCTGTCTTTCCGCCATCCTTTCTGGAAGATGGATACTGTACTTGGCTCACATGGTCCGTTCTGGACTATGCGTTTTGGTGGAAGGTCATAGATAAGTCAACATACCCACTTTTGGAACACCCCCTCATTTGGAACACCTAAAAATGCCTCAACCCCACCACCAGCCTCCTACTTCCTCCAACTTCGAACTATCACAACAATTTCATACCTTATGCAAATAACCTCATTTTTTCAGAGGACCTTTATTCCTGCCTTATGGCCCAGTATACTGAGTATGAAGTCAATCAGGCAATCCAGGCTGTTTCAGACGGCCAAAGCCTAAGGAAGGCAGCCCGCGAATATGGCATCCCAATTACCACCCTCCACAACCGTCTCACAGGCACCCAGGCAAGGGCAGCAGCATTTTCAGACCTTCAGAGGCTTTCCCCTGACCAGGAGGCTAAGTTGGCTGAATGGGTGCGAATCCAGCATGCCCTTGGTGTTGCCCCAACCCATCAACAAGTGAGGGCATTTGCAGAACGAATCCTCTGTGCTATGGGGGACAAGGAGCCTATAGGAAAGGGCTGGATCCATGCCTTTCTAAAGAGAAACCCATCTATCAAGGTCCAGAGAAGTCGCCTTATTGACTCTAGACGTGTTAATGGAGCATCTACTGAGGTTATCAGGGACTGGTTCAAACTCCTTGCCATACCAGAGGTTAAGGGCATTAAACCATCCAATAGATACAACATGGATGAGACTGGTATCCTTGAGGGCCAGGGATCTAATGGGCTGGTGCTGGGCATGTCTGAGACGAAGTCTGTACGCAAGAAACAGCCTGGATCAAGGGCATGGGTATCCATCATCGAATGCATCTCTGCCCTGGGCTATGCCCTTGATCCCCTTATTATATATAAGGGCAAGACAGTCCAGCAGCAGTGGTTTCCTCTAGACCTTAGCCCTTATGAAGGATGGCAGTTCACTGCAACAGAGAATGGATGGACTACAGACGACACTGCAGTTGAATGGCTGCAGAAGGTCTTCATCCCTCAGACTATCCCTCAGACTGCCTCCCAGGGCAAGGAGGGCCAGGAGGGCAAGGAGGAGGCTAGACTGCTGGTTGTTGATGGCCATGGGAGTCACACAACGACGGACTTTATGTGGCTCTGCTATATTAATAACATCCATCTATTGTTCCTACCACCACATACCTCCCATGTGCTCCAGCCACTTGACCAGTCAGTCTTCAGCCCTGTAAAGGCAGCCTATAGGAAGGAGCTTGGATACCTTAGTCAGTGGAATGACTCTACTATTGTAGGCAAAAGGAACTTCATAGGCTGTTATCAGAAGGCTCGTACTGCAGGTATGACGATGCAGAACATCAGAAGTGGTTGGAAATGGACAGGGTTATGGCCTGTCTCTATGGCGAAGCCTCTAATGAGCTCCCTACTGCTCCCATCAACACCAGCAGCATCAGGATCATCTGATCAGGTCAGCAAAGGGCAGTCTGGAGGCAAGGAAGCTGAAGGATGGGTATCTGCGTCATCTGCAGTGGCATGGTCGACGCCAAGGAAGATGAAGGATCTGGCTGGGCAGTTGAAGCTATTCACAGAGCTAGAGAATGATGCCTTCACTCAACGCCTTCTATTCAGGAAGGTGAAAAAAGGCTTCAGCGAGCAGGCCTATGAGCTGGCTACTGCCCAGCATAAGCTGGAGCTCCTGCAGGCCCAAGTCACCAATACTGCAGCAAGGAAAAGAAGGACAGTCCAGATCGACCCAAACACCAAGTTCGCCAATATTGAGGACATCCAGAAGGCTCAGATTGAGGCTGGCGAAAAAGAGGATATCACAGATGAATCCAGCGACTCTGATACCCCTAGTGAAGCTGAAAGCTGTATTGTGGTGGCATCTAGGCCTAGTCAATAATTAATTGAAGATGGTGGTGATGTTGGGGATAGCTTCATTCTGGGTGTTCCAAATGAGGGGGTGTTCCAAAAGTGGGTATGTTGACTTACTGTCTCTTTGATAGAGAGGTGTCGTACGACCTTGGAATTGCGGAAAACTATCAACCTCCTGGGTGAACCGTGTTCCTGGTGGCATGTTTCGTACAGCTGGTTGGTGGTCTCGCACGACTGACTCTTGACTTGTCTGTACGTCGTACGAGTGTTCAATTGAGTCTATTGCTGGTTCAGCTGCAGTCTGTGGAACGATTGGTTCAGGGTTTCGAACAGGTGTGTCTGTAGTTGTAGTGATTCGTCCTGGAGTCGATGTCGTACGAGGAGTAAGTTGCTCATCCTGAGCATCAAACTCCTGGGTTATTGTCTTGATCAAGTCTGTGATTTGCTGCGTCAAACTTCGTACAGCATTAATACGAAGTCCTCTTATTTTAAGGATTCGTACAAGCTCTAGTCGGTATGGTCGGCTGACATGATTCCATTGGGTTGAGGTCCAATGATTGAATTCTTCGTACAAGGTGGTTTTAAGTAGATCTTGATCGATGTTGGTGTGCAGGATTCCCATCATAACGTATCCGACGTACGTAGTCAGTTCTTCCTGATTTAGTTCCTGATTGATGTCGACTTGATTTCCCCAGAACCTTGGGTTTGTTGATTTCTTCCACGTAATAAGTGGAATCTCGCTTTTGGCGCTCATCTCTTCGTACGTAGGCTGGTAAGGTTCTTTTTCTTGGATTTGACCTTGTTGGCTGGTCTCTGGTTCTTCTAATGCAGCCATGGTGGTAACCGTGTCGGATCGTACGGTATCAGATTATTGTTATTGTGTTTAGTGCTTTGGCGCACACTACGTACTTCAAATATTGTACGATAGGAGTCTCTGTCCGGTTCTTACTGGAAGGCGACAACAGAGATTCTTCTCGTACGATACTGTAGCAGTAATCGTCTTATTCCTAGTACCCGGTTCTTACTGGAAGGCGACAGTAGGTAGGAATAAGGAATTAGCACAAGATGTCTTGCACCTATCTACCCGGTTCTTGCTGGAAGGCGACAGTAGGTAGGATTAAGACTTATTAACGTACGACGTCCAGTACGTTAATTCTTGTCTCTTCACTCTTGCTAATCTGTGATCGCACGAAGCAATCCCATGTGATTGCCCAAGCAATCACTGATCAGTGTTGAATGGACTTTGTACGTGCACGCAGGTACTCAAATGTAGGGTGAAACAAAGAATGATATCTGTGACTGTCCTTCCTAACTACAAGATGGGCGTCGTACGAGACAGATATACTGTCTCGTCCGGGCCTGAGTCATTCGGGCCGAGCCAAGAGGTGGTTCCCTTGCGCATGAGCGAATGCTGCGCTATCCGATCTGTGCACTCTTCCCCTGAGTCGTAGGTGTCGTACGATCATGTGATTGTGTTATTCCAACAAGTATTTTATTATTTTAATCTGTACGTAAAAGAGAAAGCCTACCTTCCATCGTGAAGATTGTGCCTGGCAAAGCTGATTCCACCAGCTTTCAATCTTAACATTATGGATACTCTTACTAAATACCCAACAGTCATGAAAGGTAATAGGGACTTCAACACCTGGCTGAGATGGTGTCTGTTTTGTACGCTCTTGTGACAAATACCAATGTCCTCCTGCAGTAAGGGCAGTTTCTGTACCTCGATCTGAACGAATAGTTCGAGGCATACATTTCCGTTCAAGAATAACAGAGAGGTATTGGGTTAGAATTGATCGGGCAGTATGTGCAGAGAACCCAACATAAAACCACACAATATATCGGGAGTATGCATCAATTGCAGCATAAATCTCGAATCCAAATGGCAGAAGCTTGTCGTAGGCATCAATTGACCATATAAAGTTAGGACCGGGCGTAGTCCAACCTCTTCGTCGGTATCTGATATCATGTAGACGTGCCTGTACACGTTCGGGAAAGGCTTGACGGTATGCCTTATAGAGGATATCCCGACTAATAACATGGCCACGTTGACGCATGTATGTGTACAGGAATTCGCGGCCAAGATCCTGCACCATATAGGCTTCGCTGTTGTTTGACTGAAAGTACTGGACTGCATTATTGTATGCAGCTTGGAGCTGTTGGGGTGTTTGACGTCTCCATAGAGAGTGGCATCTTCGGATATCTTCTAGGCCACGCTGCGAGATCTGGAAGCCTTCTGTACGTAATGCAGCAAGAATATTGTGATCGGTAAGTCGGTGGTCGAAAAAGAGCGTATAAATACGTGTAAGTAAGGGAACTGAAAATTCGGTTCGGATTTCGCGGCGAAAGTTAATTGATTGAAGGTATCGTTTAAAGGTTGATAGAGACACCTTTACTTGTAAAGAATTTGAAAGAAATGTAATAGTTGCAGCATATGACCACCCAGCATCCAACTTTTCTTGAATAATTGTATGGTGCTGGGCAAGATTGTGCGATGGCCGACCTCGCTGAGGCATTTCTGTGCGTAAATGTAGTGTTTTGGCTACAGTTGCACAGATGAAATTTTTTTTGCGCAGAAATGTGAGGATTGGGTATCTAAAAACCTAAAAAACGCAGGAGCCAGGGCGGTCCAAACCATTGTACGGATATGTACAAGAGTGCCCTAGCCCGCAAAAAAACGAACCCTTCCGAACGCCATGCTGCGTATCTGTAAAAAACCGGCCGGGCTTGTACCGTGTTGCCCATATCGTTATCCATCTGCCAAGTCCTGCCCTATCCTGACTAGTTCTGTAATACCTGTATGTATGGATGTGTACGGAACCGATCACTCTTCGCCAGCACTGGACAATTCACTCTCGCTATCGGAATGGGCCGGAACATCGATGATTTCGTCAGGACCTGTACAGAAATAAACATTAGCGTAAGGAAAAGAAATTGGATTGTGTACAGATACTTACGATATCCGTTTTTCTCGAGCTTGTCCGCGACGGATACGAGCGCATTGCTAATGCGACGTACATGTTTGGGCTTAACGCCACGGATCAGTACAAGAAAGTCATGTTCAAGACGGGTGGCCTTGAACATTGCCTTCTTCTTCACAGGAGTGGACAGCTCGCTGCTAGCGCGCTTGGTTCCGCCCGGGACTGTACAGATGTAAGCAGGTGTAGAATACAGAAGTGTACACAACTTACCAAAGCTGCAGTTGCTTGCTCCAGAATTGTAGGTGCAGTTGGCGCAGGAGGTATGACCCGGCAAGACCTTGCAGGAAGTGTACGGACCGTTACCCTTCAAGCAGTTGGCGCACGACTTTGCACCAGCTTGCTCAGTTCCGTACACCTGCATCAGAATCGAGTTGCTATTCTGCGGGCGCTTGTACTCAAGTGTACGCTTTCCCTTGACTCCGCGCGACATCTGAGTGCGGATGTTGAGCATGGTCGGCTGTGTACAGATATCAGCAGAGGTTAGTAGAACTGTATGGAAATGTACATACATCAGTATCCTCCATGTTAAGGAGCTGATTTACGAGCGATTGGGATGCATGCTCGATCGCACCTATGTACAGATCAGTATTGATTGTTCAATTGCGTACAGATGTATACATACGTGGCATGTAGTAACCGAGAATGTCAGCATCTGAAGACTTGTTGTCGATGCTCTTGGGAGCGTTTCTTCCCGTAGGGATCTGTACTCTCCGACCACATCGGGGATGAGCTCCGACATCGTGTACTGCTCTGCGCGAAGCTGTACGAGGCTGTTGTGAGTTGTAGGTGAGTGTGCAATAGATGCACGAAGTTGTACGAGGTTGTAGGTTGTGTACAGATGACGCCGGGCACCTGTGGATGTTGTATGGAACTGTACAGGAATGGTTAGTTGAGGGGGGGAAAGGAAAATGTACTGAATTGCACTGAACTGTGCAGGCTGAACTGTATTGAACTGCACTGAACCGTGCAGGTAGGGGGGGTTACGTACTCTGAATTTGGCGTGGTGGAAAGAGGAAGAGGTTTGAAAGTGGGGGGAAATATATTTATACTAAGGGCAAGGGGCCCAGATCAGTAGTACCCACTATTACAGATCACTATATTAAATCAACCAATGAAAAAATAGGGCACAAGTGTGGCAGGCAGCAGCGTCACGTGTAGCAGGCAGGCAGTCGCGCAGCAGCAGCACGTGATATCGTTAAATCACGTACAGAATTGCTCTATTACGTAACATTAGTTTACAGTCATATCGCATGTGGCAATCTGTGCCAAGGGCGTATGTGTAGTAACCAGTCGATTTTTGAACCAGTGCGCCTTGCAGGCTGCCGTAGGCCGGGGGGTATCTTCTTATATTAGACGTGGACAGGGACCGGGGACTGTCGTCGTTGACTCGCGTTCACGTTTCCGCCCCCTCTCCCAGTGTGCTCCGTCAACTCAATTTCTTCCATTCCTTGACTTTGCTGACTCCCGAGATCCGGAATCGTGGTAGGGAAGATTGAGTGAAGTTCGAACGAACTCAAAACATTGCAGAACCCGGTATCATGGCCTCTCAACAGCCCGAGCAGTCCGAGCAGGCTGGACAACCGCCGGCGGCCGCTGTATCGGCGCCACCGACTGTCCCTGTTGATCAGGAAGAAACGACGACCGAGACCACCGCCACGACAACTACAGCCCCAGCTCCAGCTCCAGATACCGAGACGGCTGCGGGCTCACCGGCTCCCGCCGCCCCCGTCAGCGATGAGGCGACGGCTACTGATGCCGAGACGGCTGGAATTCTCCCCGCTGAGCACTGGGTGCAAGCGGCACGAGTCAGTCAACTCCATTTCCCGGCTTTCCCCAGTAGTGATGACCCGAGACGTTGTGATTGACGGACTGTTAGGACGCCGGCGATGACGGTGACGCCGACTCCGCCCTGGGTGACGACACGGCGAGCTCTACGGCGTCGCTCACCTCGACCATCCTCCAGTACCGCAAGATCCATGGGAGGACGTTTCACGGCGAGGTCGGCGACGCACAGTACTGGTAAGGGTTTTCCTCGTCCCGGCTTCGTCGTGCCGTGCTTCGGCGTGTGTGGCTAACGTAACGGTGATAGGGGGAGCAATGACGAGCCGCAGAACGAGGCCTGGGACATCAAGTAAGACGAGAGACGCACTACGAAGTCGCTGTAACGAGTGTCGAGACTGATTTCCTCCGGCAGCCATCACCTGCTCACCCTGTCGATGGGTGACAGGCTTCACTTGGCACCACTCAACAAGAACAAGGTTTGTGATTAACCAAGCAAACGTGGACCAACTGCCTCATCGTGCCTGGCTGACTTGGAAGTACCCAGTTGAACAAAGCTCTCGACATCGGAACGGGAACAGGTGGGATAGCAATGTCTTTGGGCAACTCAGTGCTTTAGCTGCTAACCTCGTTCCTCTCATACAGGCATTTGGGCTATGTGAGTATAAGGATTCTTCAGAACGACTATCGCAGGGGCTAATCCGCAGCTAGCGACTTTGCGGATGAAAACCCCGAATGTGAGGTTATCGGAACCGACATCTCACCCATCCAGCCTAGCTGGGTCCCGCCCAACTTGAAATTGTGAGTGAGCCGTAAACCCAGCCGGACGCGAGCGCCCTTCCCGAGACGCCGCCCTCGCGAGGCTGACACGCACGGGATTTTCAAACCCTCACAGCGAGATCGACGACTGCACGCGCGAGTGGACCTTTGAGCCCGAGACCTTCGACTACGTCCACATCCGCTTCCTCGTCGGCAGCATCCCCGACTGGCCGGCGCTCTTCAAGCAGGCGTACCGCGCCCTCAAGCCCGGCGGCTACCTCGAGAGCTTCGAGGTCTCGCCGGCCATCCTCAGCGACGACGACACCGTGCCCGAGACGAGCGCGCTCGGCCAGTGGGGCAAGTTCTTTGAGGAGGGCGGCCGCAAGATGGGCCGCACCTTCATGGTCCTCGACGAGAACCTGCAGCGGAGGTCGATGGAGGAGGCCGGTTTCGAGCACATCACCGAGTGGAACAACAAGGTACGTCGGCCGCTTGTTTTGGGTTGAAAGGGGGAGCGAGGGCATGATACTATATGGACAGGAGGACTGACTAAATTGCAAGGCCCCCATTGGCAGCTGGCCCAAGGACCCGGCCATGAGGGAGATTGGCGAGTGGGCGCAGCTGACCCTCCTCTCGGACATTGAGGGCTACGTCCTCTTCATGGCCAACGTCATGTCCACGTGGTCCCGGGAGGAGATCCAGATCTACGCGGCGCAGCTCCGCCGCGAGATCCGCTCCGGCAAGCTCCACGGCTACTACCGCCAGAGAGCGGTCTGGGGACAGAAGCCTCTCCGGGCTGGTGCGTAGTGGGAGCGGCTTTCCCAACAGCGTGGGGTTGCTCGGGAACTCAGGACTGGCAGAACTAGGGTGCCGTGGTGCGGCATGTCCAGTGTTGCGCCGCCTGTCACTAGACGATGGCCAGCCCGAGAGACAAATCGATCATTGACCAGAAAAACATGGATAACTGGCCTGGTTGCCAAATTACTCAGGACGTCGGCTCGGGTGCCCTCGATGCGGAGAGCTCGTTGATGAGGTTGGCCCTAGCCAATCGCAAGAGGTCTTTCGCGTCAGGAACTGATGCGAGAAAATAGGCCAATGAGGTCAAGCAGTGTCCAAAAATGGAAGAAAACTTGGCAGAGATGCCTTTTGAAACCGTCATACATGATACCGTCAAGCAGCAAGTTTTCTGATTCAGAAGCCTTTCGGCAAGCATCTACGAGCAAACAGGTTTCCCGTCTTGTTGTCTTGCTTCGGCGGTTGCTGTAAGCTTAAGCTTACACCTGCCTTTTGTGAGCATGGGACGCAGATAACCGAGTATATTAGTGCTCTTAGTGTCTGCGGCTAACTGTATAAAGCAAAGTGCATCTTGGGATCTTCATACGTAGTATATAAGTGTGCTGTGACTTGTCTGCGATATCGATGTAGCCAGACAACATGTATGAAAGCTGGGAGCGCCCAGACAGGCCTAGACTGGACCATTACAACATTGCTTCTATTAGTCTTTGTTGATCCTTGATGGTAAACGAGATAGTCTAGCAATGTGACGGCTGTTTCAATGAACTGGCCGATGCGCTGAATGAGCCGGAAGGTCTCCCAAGGGTTTGTAGCTTTGCAAGATGTAACAAGACATCTTCATGCAGAAAGGGTTCACATATTTTTTTTCCACTGTCTGTATTTCCTGGGGCTCTGCTTCCTAATACAGTAAATAAAGTGTTTAATACAATATTGTGGACTTGGTGTGTTAATGTAGGTGTTGGACAAGACAAACCGCTTCCAGTCGATTGGGAAGGTGGACGGTCAGTTGGCCTCATGGGTGGTTTTGTATCCAAACTTGGAATCATCTCAACATGGTGACGCTAAAAGCGATTTGCGGTTGCCCACCAGGACAAAAAGAACACGGTAAGAGACGTTGATGTGGCTCGTCTGCGTGTGGACAATGTCCCTTGCCGTAGGTTCGCAGGGAGGTGGTAGGACAAACTACGAACTCTACCAGCTCTACGTTTCCTCGAAAATATGTCGCAGAAGGCCGGCATCACAAAGAATTGTGATGGTTTCTGCTTGCCACTGTAAGAGACCCTTTTCAAGGTGCATTTATCCATGAATGATAGAGGACAAGTCAGTATGCTGTTCAGAACAAGCATTATGTTCGTCTTGCATAAACAAGGATATTCCACATATATTAGATTTTCGATCTGAGGAGAATACGGGTCTGGAAGACCTCCCTGAGTGAGCTGCACATAAGCTTGCCGCTGAACCGGCTCTTATCCTCAACTTGTGCGTTCGAAGTGCTCTTCCCAAATCTCTTGCTTCTCCTCATACGACCTGTCGTTTGGCCTCTCACTCTCGTCTCCTGCCATGTTCACCACCAACCGCATCCAAGAGTGGTCTGCCAGAGCAGTTGGTCAGCCGACGGGGCCCGATGGGGGAGCAGACGACGGCGACGACGAGGCAAGTGGTCATGGCGAGGCACAACGCGGCTGAGGCCATCATGGAGGGCAGCTTGAGGCGAAACGAGGATTCGAAAACCGGCCGCGTGCGAGACACGCGCTCTTCAACTCTCGTTCAATATCAATTTGCTTAATCTGAGCTGACCGAGTATGGTTCAAAGTAGACTGAACCAATTGCCTGAAAGATTGTTTACTATCAATAACAAGAGGTTTCTCTTAAATCATTAAAGAAATAAACGGCTACTATTGTACTTCCAGCAGGCGTCATGAGATATCATTATCAGCTGATGCCAATTGGTCAAAGTGGGCTGTCAGATGTAAGTGATGAATTCCCATTGTACCTGCCACGTGTGACACAAAGCGGCGAAGTGAGTGAGAGGGAAGGAGCATGTAGACAGACACAGATTGTTATAACCGTAGGTAGAGATAGGAGAGAAGGTGCAGCTGAGGTTCGATCCCAATGGTGGGGGGGAACTTCACTATGAATCAATCCGCACAGCGCTGCGGAACAAACCAGCCAATGAGTGAGCCGGAACGTGGCCAGCTACAGTGGAGACGGTGGGGTGGTCGGATGGGATGGAAGCTTGGACCTTACCTTAGGTACCTTAGGTACCGGACGACCGGTCGCACGTAACGGGCAACAGTGGGTTGGGGGGCGGCCGTTCGCAGCCCCGGTTGCTCCTTCCCAGTCCGACGGACCTTGTGTCCCTGTAATTGTTGCCGTCGCTGTCGCTGTCCATCGACTTGTCCGCATCCTCGTCCTCCTTGTTGCTCTCCCTCTGTCTTTTCCCCCCTCGACAAGCCGCCATCGTATGGAACCTTGTTCCGTTACGTCTCGAATCACCAAGCCCAAGGAATCAACCCGTGTTCGAATCAAAGACGATAACGAACATGGCCCTCGACGTGAGCCTCAGATCGAGACGAGTCCTCTTTGGTTGAGTGTCGTTCAACCGGAACCAAAAGGGGGGTTCCGCACCACGGAGCACCCGCACTACCTCGACCCGACCGACGGCTTGGGCGATGGCCTCGACCTTTTGATGTCGGTGCCAGCGTAGTCGATTCGATCCTTCGCTCCGTCGTCTGCCATTGGAAATGATGGTCTCGCATCCTGTCCTCGAGGCTCGAAAGGGCCCAGCCAACGACGCCCCGGTCGCGTCTCTCTTGCCCAATCTCCTGCAAGAGGCACACCATCCCAACCGAGAGGCCAGCTCAGAGGCGCAGCCCGCGAGATTGGACAAAGCTGTCCCAGTCTCTCCTGCAACTACAATAACGGCTGTTCCTAATGTCGGACAGCCTGCCGCAAAGTCCTCCTCTCACTCGCCCGTGTGGTTGTCCGCGCCGCGGGCTGCCCACCACCTCCTTCTGCGACTACTGCTGCCGTCCACCTTGTTCTCACACTTTATTTGGCCCAGCCCCAATCATCCGCGCGCGAGGCTCCTGGACCGGTTTGCTGCTCCCGAATTTCCGTCGCGAACTCGTCCACTTCGACATCCTCAATAAATTATCCACGCTCATTTCTGTACTCTTTGCTGGCTCGTGTCTGCGTACAGTGATCTGCAGTTGACCTAGACTAATCCTCCGCTTCATTGCGCGCCTTCTTACCTACTCTCTTGTTTGAGTTGTGTTATTTTGACCTCAAACTGATGCCGTCATGGTCGCAATACGCGTTCCCTTGGTGCTGACAGGGCTGCTCCTCCCGGCTGTAGCGCTCAAGACCGGCCGTCACGACGTGCCATTTGCTTCCCAAACACTCAATGCCCGAGACGAAGTCGGCAACTGGCATATTACGCCGACACCTCCTCCGAATCCACGGTTAGCAGCCATGGCGATCCAGAGACAAGAAGGCGGCCCGACGTGCGGATACTACGAGTACAGTATGCCGTCGCCTCCTTGACCTTCTCTCAACCTTGTCATACTGACATATAGGAAACAGATAGCGAGGCGTTTGATTGCTATACCGACCAGGCCTGCGTGACAAAGGACGGCTATTTCGGTTGTACAGCAGGCTCGCAACCCTTCACGGCTTGTCTTGATGCCTTCAACTCCTTGTGCAGCCAGACCGCTCAGGGCCTCGGCACTCTCTGTTGGTTCGTTCCGAGTCGTGATCTTTACCTCATCGAGGACTCAGTCTCCTCATACCATTGCATACCATTGTGCCCGTTCTGATGCCTCACCATGATAGCAATTTCAACACCGACTTCCCCCTTTGCGTAACCGCCCTCAAACCAATCACCGACAACAGCCTCGCTGCCACCATCACCGGCTTCCGTTGCGGCAACAACCGCGCTAAGGGCAGCAAGCTTGTCCTCGAGACCAAGGGCCAACCGACGATACCGCAGACCACAACGTCAGCTCCAACCTCGGCCTCATCTTCGGTTTCAACCACAACGGCGCCGACCTCCACCACCCAAAACATCCCCGCAAAGACTACCACGATGGACCCCTCTCCTGTCCCTTCGTCCGCCACTCCCGTCGGCGCCATCGTCGGCGGTGTCATTGGCGGCCTTGCCGTCATAGGCTTTACCATGCTCGGCATCGCCTGGATCTGGCTGCGCAATCGTCGGGAAAGGGGCAGCGGCTCTTCTGGGGCACCAGGCCTGGTGAACCAACCATATACATACACCCCGATGCCTCCCGCCGGCGTCCCATCAGAGTTTCGGCCCCCTCAGGCGCAGTCCTCCTATGACATGACATCCTACAAGGGCTTCTACCGCCAGTCGATCGTCGACTCACTCGACCATGGGAGTCACTATCACTCGGCTCCCACCGTGGCAGTCTTCACCCCGACGGCCTCCGAAGGCCTGTACCAGCCATTGACCGCGGCCCACGGTACTGTGCCTGATGACCGCTGGCGTTTGTCTGTAGTACACTCCAGCAGCCCGGCGGAGGCTGGCGAGAACGCCATGGAGCTCCCTTCGGAGAGGTATGACCGATAGTAAAGATGAGAGACTGGATTTGGATGTCAAGGACCACGAACACCGCCATGACGGATGGGAGAAGTTGACGGAAAATGCCCGGGCGACCGAATATCGTGTCGCCCAGCGTTCGATGAGCATTGTTTTTGCATATACAGCTGGTCGGTCCCAAGACGTTACTATTTACACTAATATTTCCATGTCACCACCATGTTCAACCCCAGCGGCTTGTCAAAGCATCGTACGCCGCCTTGTTGATGGGCAGCACGCTACCATGCCTCAGCCCAGTGGGGAATCCGGTTCGCGAGCTCGCGGTCCAGCCCGAATTGCTGGCCACGTTAGTCGTCTCGTACGGACGGTAGCCGTCGGCGCCGTAAAAGTCGAGCAGGACGTGAGCCTTGCCGGCGACTTGGTTGTCCCAGTAGGCGGCGGGGCCCTCGACGCCGCTCGCGATGATGGCGGAGTTGCCGCCGGGGCGCGTCCAGGTGCCGAAGAGGCCGGTGGTAGTGACCTCGACGAAGACGGTCTTGAGGCTCTCGTCCTTGAGGAAGCGCACGAAAGAGCGGCCGTCGGTCGAGGTCGGCAGGATGTTGAGGTCGATGATGTTGGTGGGCGACTTGTCGATATAGGTCTGCGGGGCCGAGAAGGTGCGGAAGTCGGAGGTGTAGGCGTAGCGAATCACGATGGGGCCGGGGGCGCCGGTGTGATTGGGGTCCGACGCGGGATACTGTGGTATCGGTGAGTCCCCGAGGTGTCTTTCATGGAAAGGCAAGACAACAAAGATGCTCAGCATGACTTACAAACTTGGATGCCCAATGGACGAGGTACTGGCCCTTTGTCGGGTCCCAGATGGCTTCAGGAGCCCAGACCATGCCGGCGTTGGCGTTCTCGACGACGACGAGCCTCTCAGCGCTCCAGTTGACGAGATCGGTGCTCTCCCAGACGAAGATGCCCTTGGACCCCTGTCTCTGGGCCGCATCCCAGGTCGTCTATATGGGTTACATCGAGACGACGATCAGCACGGGTCCTCATTTCACAGACGCCGGGGTCATGACTCTCTCCGGATCACGAGCTCTCAGCGGGATGATGGGAACCTACCTTTCCGATATCCAGGTCCGTACCGACAATGTACCACTTCTTGCCCTTCTCGGCGCCGCCGCCCTCGACGATGGCCGGGTCGCGCACGCCACCGGTGCCCTTTGTCGGGCGGATGACGGGCGAGCCGCCATTGAGAGCGCGGAACGAGTTGGGGTTGTTCCCGTTGGAAAGGTACAGGTAGACGTACGGCTCGGCGCCAAGGAAGAAGGCACCGAGGTAGCCCGTCAGGCTCGGGTCTGCACGCGGCACGAGGGAAGTGCCGGTGAAGTCGAGGGACTGGATTGGGCTGGCGAAGGCCGAGGTGGCGGCCAGGCCGGCGGCGAGGAGGGATCTGAGAGAGACCATGGTGTGATGGAGGGAAGAGGTATCGCAGCGAGATACTGCGGAAGAAGAAGGGGCGAGGAAGAATCAACCATGGTCGAGACGGAGGGGCAGCTCTTTATCATCATGAGCCTACAGAAGTCGCGTCCCCCCGCAATCTGGGGAAAGGCCACTGTTGCTGTCAAACATCGTCATAAGACGCAAGAGAGGGGCTGGTCTCATTTAGCCAAGGATCATGACAGCGGCGGGTATCGCGACGTCGCAGCGGCGAAGCTTCTCAGCGAAGGGCCGAAGGGGGGGGGCGGATGCCGGACCCGAGGCTAAGAAGGTTCGATGGGTCGACATGCATACAGACAAACACACACACACACACACACACACACACAAAGCATTATATTGCTTGGACGCTAGATTTCTCCGTGCTGGAAGATTTGCGCCCATCGTTGCGGCGGCAAGCAAACCGAAGCACCCACGCGCGCGCGTGAAGAATGCGAGGTTCTCGGAGCTCGAGCTACAGCTCGACGATCATTCGGGTGCGGAACGCTATGCTGAGCATGTCGTTTAGGGAGACAGAAGGGCATATTACTACAGATATACGCTTTAACGGGCTGAGTAATTTGCGAAATCAACCTAATTCCACGCAACTTGACCAGCAGTTAATTCTTACAGATATAGGAAGAAGCCTATAAACAGCGGGATCAATCACGAATTCATAAAGAGAGAATGTTACCAATCGGGCCGTCACTGTCGAAAGCAAGACTAGAACGACTCGTCGGCGGGTGTAGGCTCGAATCAGGGAAATTGCACCGATTCACGCCCAAAGTTTCTTTCCCACGATGGTTCCGCGGCACCCCATGGTCTTGACCCATGTCTTCCCTCGGCACGTGCCAGCTCCAAGACAGGGGGGAGCCGGACATACACTACCTTAGAAAGAGGGGGGCGGGAGGAGGAATAGAATTGGGACGAAGAGACAGGGGATTGATGATCCCATAGGTGTCCACTGCCGGGGGAGGGGGACATGATGCTCTGATAGGTTTTCCTGCGCGCCGTTGATGCGACGTCAGTCAGTTGACGTTTTTGCCCAATGTGTGGGGGATTTTTAGCGTAGTGCGGAGTGCAGGTTTGCCATTGGTGCGCATGGTTGGTTTTGGAGAATGACGGGCCGAGGGATATGGCGATGCCACATGCGAGGGGGAGGGAGGTGGGAAGGGGATGAGGGTACGGACGGACAGACGAAGTGGAGTTTTATATACGAGAAGCAAGAGGCATGTATCACTTTGGAAAGGCGGAAGCTTTGGTGGAGGATTCAAGAAGAAGTATGTAAAGTAAGTATGCATGTATGAGTGAGTGTATGTACATGTGAATAGACGGGCAAGGGGGAAGAGGCGCGCCAAGTGGGCTTCTTGTGACTTGCTTTGTCCTTGCCATTGCCTTGGAATTCCCGCTTAGAGACACTGTTGAGTACGTCAGTATCGTAACGTCATCGTCATCTTTTGACCTTCACGAGAGAGAGGGCTTCGGAAGGGGGGTGTATATGAGAGTGGGTGTGAGTGAGTGAGAGAGAGAGAAAGTACGATGGTGAGTGAGTGAGTGAGTGAGCGAGGGTAAATAAGCGAGGGCGAGTGAGAGTGCTTGTTCAAGTGAGAAACAGAGACAGCGGCAAAAAAAAAAAAACACACCTGCGAGTAGTACGCGTCCTTGAAGGTGCACTTCAGCCCGGCGGCGCACTGGAAGCTGCCGTTCCACGTCGAGCCGCCGCACTGGGCGTACAGCGGCTGCGCGGCGGCGGTCGCGAGGGCGAGGATGCGCGCGGCGGCGTGCTCGGCGGCGACGACGATGTACGACGACGGGTTCGTCGTCACCATGCCCGGGAAGATGGAGGCGTCGACGACGAAGAGGTTGTCGGTGCCGTAGACCTTTGTGTTGACGTCGACGACGGCGTCGCCGGCGCTGCGGCCGTCTCTGGTGCCGAGCTTGTTGGTGCCTTTTTTTTTTGGTGGAATATTAGCGAGCGGCTCCAGAGGAGGAGGAAGAAGAAGAAGAAGAAGAAGAAGAAGAAGAAGAAGAAGAAGAAGAAGAAGAAGAAGAAGAAGAAGAAGAAGAAGAAGAAGAAGAAGAAGAAGACGACAATGTCGATGATAATGTCCGACTTGCTCAAGATAACGGGAGAGACTCACCGATCCAGTGGTTCGCGCGGCGGCTCGTGTACGTCTTGGGCGTGCTGTTGACGTAGTCCCGGACCGAGGTGCCGGGCGGGGGGAAGTTCCAGATGAGGTTGGGCACGCCGCGGAGCGAGGCCTGCAGGTTCTCGAGGCCCTTGATGACGGCCTCGACGTCGTTCTGGTCGTTCAGGTACGGCTGCGTGGAGACGACGGTGCTGAGGGCGGCGTTGATGGTCATGCGGCCGCGCGAGGTGGCGCCGCGGCCGAGGTACTGGCTGATGGTGATGGCCTCTGCGGAGGCGGTTGTCAGTCGTCGTCGTCGTCGTCTTACGATACGGTATATCGGATAGGGATGGTAGGGACGGAGCGTAGTTGAGGACGAAAGAGAAGAGAAGCCGACTTACTGCCGTCGGGGACGTCGAGGCTGCCCTCCATGCGCGCCGTGTACTGCAGCTGGCGCGTGATGCCGTCTGCGCCCTTGATCTCCTCAAAGAACCTGGGCCAAGGGTGGTCAGCGATCCGCAACAAACAAAGACGAGAGAGAGAGAGGGGGCGATGAAGGCCTTTCAACTCACAGGGGCCCGATGTTGGGCGCGGACTGAGCCAGGATGCCGCTCCGCTTCTGCAGGTAGGCGTCCTTCTCGGTGGCGTTGGGGCCGACGTAGGCGGCGTAGAAGTCGTAGAACTGCACGTCCGGGTGAGTGACGACGGTGTCGGTCTGTTGTCCGTGGGTGGTGTCAGTCAGCCAGTTCAATCATCACTTTTGGACGGTTACATCAGGGAGGGAGGGGGGTGGAGAGCCACCCACGTTGGTATGATCCTCGAGGTTGTACCCCACAGGCAGGTTGATCCACGACGAGTTGCCGATCATCGTCGGCCCGTCCGTGGTACCCTTGACGACCTCGAGCTGGTCCGTCGGCCCGATGCCGCTGCGCAGCAGCACCTTGGCGCTCCCGAACGTGCCGGCCGACAGGATGACGCGGCCCGTGACGGGGGTCACGTTGACCGTCCCGACGTAGCCGCCCTCCTGGTAGGGCTCGACCTCGATGCCCGTGATGTGCCCGCCCGAGCGGACGACGCGCCTGACGGCCGTCCTGGTCCACAGCTTGAAGTTGCCGCGCTTGCTCGCCGAGACCAGGTACGTCGCCATGGGCCCGCCGCGCTCGCCGCCCGAGTACATGTAGGGCGTCTTGCCGAACGTGCGGTTCTTGGCGTTGGGGTTGGCGTTGAGGTCGAGCTCCCGCCAGCCCGAGGTGCGCAGGCCGCCGGCGATGGCGTTGAAGCCGTTGGTGAGGTAGACCTTGCCGTCCTGGGACGGCGTCGTGGTGCCCGGGATGCGGGAGAAGACGCGGCTCGTCGCGGCGGCGACGTCGCTCGACTTCCAGCCCGAGGGGAAGTTGTAGTCCCAGTCCTGGGCGTAGGGCTGTGTGCGAGAGAGAGAAAGAGGGTTAGCAACTTGGGGGTAAGGTGGCTCATGAGGGGGGGAAGGGGAGGAGGGTTGCCGAGGCCCCCACCCCCGGGCTTAACTGACCTTCCACCAAAGAGCGGCGTTGATGGCCGTGCCTCCGCCGAGCACGCAGCCGGCCATCTGGTCGGTGTCCTGGCAGGCGATTCCGCCCGAGGCGCGCCAGATCTGGTTGCAGAGACCGGGCACGTCGAACCTGGTCAGGTTGGTGCCTTCGAGCCAAGCGGGCTTCATGGTGCCGCCCCATCGGCCCGAGGACGGCGGTCCCTTTTCGATCAGCAGCACGCTCTTACCTGCCTCGCTCAGCTTGTCGGCGAGCGGGATGCCGCCAGCGCCGGCTCCGACCACGATATAGTCGTACGTGTCGGAGGGCACGGGCACCCCGGTGGGTCCCGGGACGCCGGTCGCCGTAGAGGTCGGCGCCGACGTGGCCGTGGAGCCGCCTCCGCAGTTGCCGGTCACGGTCTTGGTGGCGCGGGCAGCCCAGGCCGAGTAGGAGGGGTTGGCCACGGTGGCGTCCAGTCCGGCGCCGTGGATGCCCTGGTTGTCGTGCTGGGCCAAAACGATGTTGGCGGGACAAGACGGGTTGGTCGGGCTGTTGAAGGCCTGGACCCAGCCGAGGGCCATGCCTCCCGCGCTGGTGGGGATGCTTCCCGTGACGCCGTTGTGGTTCCACTGGAAGCAGTTCTGGCAGCGGTAGACGAGGGTGTAGTGCGTTGCGTTGATGGTGGAGGCGATCTGCGTCAGCTTGGCGTCGCCGGCGTAGACGGGGGGCATCTCGAAGCCGGATGCCCAGCGGAACGAGGTGAGGATCTCGCCGGCGTTGGGCCATGCCACGACGAGGAGCCTGTTGACCATGTAGCCGCCAATCGAGATACCGCACCAGCCGGTGCCTTGGCCGTTCTTGGATGCGCATTGCTGAATGGTGCATGTCAGTGGGGGACGATGGTAAGGGGCAGGTGTTTTTTTCTTCTTTTTTGGTTTTTTTGCATACCAGGTAACCGATGAACTCGTTGGCGTTGGTTGTCAGGGCGTTCTCAGGCAGGGCAAAACCATAGGTCATGCCTCCGGCCGTCTGAGCACTGCTGGCCGACCAGGTGTTGAAGATGATGCCGGTTCCCGGGTCGGTGAAGGTGGTCGGGACGGGGGACTGCGCGGCGACTCCATCGAGAACTAAGACGTCCGTCCGTCTACGTTAGCTGGAAGCCATCATGGAAGTGTGATAACCGCAAGGGTCACTCAGTCAGTCATTCAGGACTTACGTGGCGTAGCCGCCAGAAGGGCTGCTAGAGCACCGGTACGGCTGAAGAGCTTCATGATGCCGGACGACGTCAGTGCCAACAATGTGTCTAACAAGTAAGGGCCACACAACTCGAGGTCTCCGTCAACGGGATGATGGGAGGAGGCAGCGAGGAATTTAAAGGGGCGACGAACCAGGCATAAAGACGGAAAACTCCTCGGATTGGTTTTTCCTCTCGCCATCATCATCCTAGAGCGTAATTACTACTTTCTCCTTTGAGACACATCACAACCCTCGCGTCGGTGCAGTTGGGCACATGACCACAAACCCCTATAACTCGGCTCGACCAGTCACAGATGCCGGGATTATGGATGGATGCATGGTTTGCAAAAATGCGCCGATAGGAGGAAATGTTTGCTCCAAAGTCCAAACCCTTCCACGGTTACGCCAACATAGCACGAGGAGGACAAGTTCTGGTAGAGGTGGCGGGGGCCGGACCTCACCCTCCCTCGGAATGTAACAGTGCAGATTGCCTTTGTCGGTCAAGCCTCATGACCGGGGTGTAGGTCCAGGTACAGCACTCTACCAGACGCAACGGGAGACACGAGCAGCCATATGAAGGGGCGGTGCGCAAGGCCAACCAACACAGAGAGGCGAATGTTTGCTCCCGAGTCGAGTGGCGCCAGACAGCGAGGATAAAACACACCAAATTAAAGAAGGAGGGGGGAAACCTCAGATTAAGGAAGCCGTTCCTGATGTCGGATGAAGCATCATGTTTCCAGCGTTTCTACGATTTGTACAACGCTCGAGACACGATGAAGGCTTAAGACGGCTGGGACGGACGAGTGAGGTCGAAACAGGCGCGCAGGGCGGTTCCAGGAACGGGAATGCGGAGGCAGCACGGCGCGTCCCCCACGTTGCGGTGCGGCATTTCGATCCGGGCTTCCACCCCCCTCTTAGTCGCTGGCCGGGGTCAAAGGTCGTCAGCTGGCGCCTCTTGGCCACTTCTTGTCAGGAGCAGGATCATCAGGATGCGACCCTCGGGGACGCATCAGCCATGCCTCATGCGCCGCTCTGCTGGTGTGTGTGTGTGAGTGTGTGTGAGTGTGGGTGACAGTGGGCGTGCTGCGTGTCTCTCGGCCCCCTGCCCGCGAGACAACGCCACGGAGCTTCTCATAGATTGCGGGGATGGCTCAGAAGCAAACACGACGCCGGCATCTTGTCAAAAATCCCAGGCGTTTGGGGAGGCGACATGCAGTTTTCTTGGTTTTCCGGATGGAAACAGATCAATCAAGCCCATGTCATTTCCCGGACCGGAACAGTGTGTATGTAGTAGAAAGTAGAAAGCAGTGAGATTTCGCCGTGTTGGTGACGAGTAAAGCAGCCGAGATCACTGGTGTGATTGCAAGGCTTCGTGCATTCCTTTTTTCTCCCCCCCTCCTCTGTCGACAGAGCGGATCACGTCTGTAGTCGGTGTCTGTCGATGGCAGCAGTGGGAAAAAGGAGGGGAAGGGGGAGAGCGGCAAGAGTAAGACGCCGCCCGGTTAATCAGAGAAGTGGCCGGCCGCCGTGCCGTGGTTCATTTCGGCTCGCCACGAATGCGACGGTACGGTATTGCGTCTCCCGAAGCCAAGGGCGAGAACAAGTCGGCAACGGGGTCGATTGGTGAAGCCAAGAAATTGACATGGAGGCTCGACTGAAGAGGGAGGTCAGTCAGTCTGTCTGTCTGTCAGACGGTTCCCCATGTGGCCAGCTCGACGCGGTGGGTGGCGGCCTTGGTACTATATGACACTCATCAAGTGCTGGGAGGGGGGGAGGAGGAGCCGCAAAGAGGGCGCGGGATGGAGCTCCGAGTCCGGATCCGGCGTCTTGGCGAGCCCTCGAAGAGATGGCGTGGGCGGCAAAGCGATATCGAGGTTCAGGCCGGAGTGAGTTGGTTGGATGCAACGGGAGGGTCGTTTGGGCGTTGCTTAGTCGGGCATTTGTAATCGTGGCGGGAATCTGTTCTGCTGACTATGTGAAGATGTGTGTTTTCCGTATAATGTTGTGTTTTGGTAGATGGAAGAGTAATGACAGTGATGATGATGGGTGGGTGGTGTTGTGAGTTGGAGGAGGAGGCGGAAGAGGAGGTGGAGGATAGATAATGTTACCGTCCCTGTAAAAGTTTTGTTCCCACTGTAGACTCACCTAACAAGTACTTGATGTCAGCTAAAAACTGTATGCTGGAGGAAAGTGTGCCGTGCGAGAAAAGAGAGCACAACCAATAGCTCAATAGTATATATACCAAACAACAACTAAAAAATGACTTTGCTCTGCATCAAAGTTGCAGGGAACACGCCAAAACCGACGGCAAAAAAATGATCAGTGGGAGGCTTGAACTCCCGGCCTTGGCATTACATGACATTCCTGGTGGAATATTAGTACCACGCTCTAACCAACTGAGCTAACCGACCCATTGGACTGCCGTGATTGGCTGATGACTAGACCTGTAATTTTGAAGGATATATACCTTGATAATGATCGTGAAATGAAACATCAACAACACCGCCGCCCGTTCAGACTATTCGCAACTCTTACCAGATTTCTGTAGTTGCAATTGGTGTGGGAGCAACTAGTCGATAAACACTCTCTTTAATATTCTTTCTTCCCTATAACTATGAAGTGGGAACAACTCTACCTCAAACGCCGCCCAGCCAGGGAGCGCCAACATGAAGCAAAAAAAAGAAAAGAAGCCAAGATGAGAAAATTCACAAGTCCACAACCAAGAGAGAGTGTGTGTGTGTGTGAGGGTGAGAGAGGCTAACCAAATCCAACTAACCCGTCAAGATACCCGCCAAACGCCTGCCTGCTATGCCGCAATCCCGCAAATGCCCGCTATGCAATTGTACACAAATGGACGTAACCAAGACAACTTCCCTGCCTCTCCTCCTCCACCACCACCCCCCGGTTCACCCGTTACCCCAGTTCCACCGGCGTTTGATACGATGGTGAGCTACAAGAAGAAGAAAAAAGCAACGACTCCCAACTCTCACATACGCAAACATGACAGACAACACGACAAGAGAAACATGAAAAAAGAAAACAAAAATCATCAGCTTGCTTGCCGCTCCCGTGTCAAACCTCACACTCACGAGTCGAAGATGGCCCCGTAAGCCGGGATGCCCCGGCTCTCCAGCCCGTAGACGACCTTCCTCGTCACTTTTTGGTTGGAGATGATGACGACCGCCTCGCAAGGCCCCGTCCTTCTCCCGCTCCCGGTCGTCGTCGTCGTCGTCGTCTGCATAGTATTTGTCGTCATCGTCGTCGTCGTCTTCGTATTTGTCTCGTCGTCCTGCGCGAGCCCCAAGGCCCGCCGTCGGCTGCCCTCCCAGATGCGGTACGCCACCGCCACGAGGTCCGGCCGCCCCGTCTTCTGCGTGTCGATGATGACGGCCCCCGGGTCCGCCCGGTACAGCGCGTCGATGACCGCCTGCCCGTACGTCTCCGCCGGCCGCTGCGCCGACCACACGATCCGCACCGGGTGCTCCGGCCGCTGCACGAAGAGGCTGAGGCACGGCCCGATGCCCGAGCCCGTCGCCATGACGATGCACGGCTCGAAGAGGCCCGCCACCCGGAGCACCCCGTACTGCGGCACCCCGCGCGTCCAGATCTTCTTGGGCGGGTCCTTGATGATCTTGGCCGTCCAGTCGCCCGCGTTGGACACGAGCACCGAGAAGCCCTTCTTGCCGGCGTTCGAGAGCCCTCCTCCTCCTCCTCCCCTGCTCAACGCCTTCTCGACGTCGTCGTCGTCGTTGGCGGCTGTCGAAGAAGACGGTGCCGCCGGGTTGGGGATCACGGCAAAGGCGTGCGTCTCGCGCAGCGGCGCGTCCGTGAGCCGGACGGCCTGGCCGTAGTGCACGTCGGCGTAGTTGAAGTTGAGCTTGACCACGTGGTCCGACATGGCCTCAGCCTCGACGTCGCGCAGCCGCAGTCGCGTCCAGGGGTAGGCGACGAGGAGCGTGGTGGCGATGAGCATCCAGAACGACGGCGTCGCCACGAGCTGCGCGGCGTACGGGACCTCGGCTGCGTCGCCGCCGCTGCCGCTGCCGCTACTCCTCCTCCCGTCCTCGGCGAGCATCATGACGAGCGCCCAGAAGAGGAGGATGACGGACCACCCGAGGAAGCGGTGGGTGCCCTCGAACCAGTTGTGCAGCAGCACGCGCGCCCTCGGGTGCGCGAAGCCGATGATGGCGGCGAGGAGCGCGCAGATGAGGTAGCTGTCGAGCAGGATGTAGGCGCGGATCGCGCCCGGGTTCGCCGCCGTGTCGCGCGTGAGCACGACGAGGAAGGTCACGAACCAGAAGAGCGAGGCGACGCCGCAGCCGCTGTGGATGCCGCCGTACGAGTAGATCTTGGCGAAGGCGCGGCGGACGGCGAGCGGCGTCCGGGAAGCCGGGAGGAGGGCGAGGGCGCGGAACAGGGCGTTGACGGTGTGCTCGTTGCGGATGAAGAGCGCGGCGAGGATGTTGGACGAGACGGCCGTCGCGCAGGTCCCGGGCGTCAGGCGGGACGACGATGAAGACGACGACGAGGACGGCCCGCCGCCGCCGATGAGGGACCGGACGACAACCAGGGCGAGGGCGGCGACGTTGCCGAGGAAAGCGAGGGTGAAGACGCGTCTGTAGACGGAGCCGAAGTTCCAGCGGAGATAGCGGTAGACGCGCGTGCCCCTTTTCGACGGGACGGCGAGCTCGTTGTCTTCTTCTTCGTCGTCGTCGTCAAGGTCAACGTCGGTTGAGCTAGACGAGGACGGGGAGGCCCGGTGCCTCGTGTAGGTGGTATCTGTTACCACGAGAGTGTTGGAGGACGAGTTGCGGCTCGAGAGATAGGCTCTCGCGGGTGCTGTCAAGCTGAGTTGGGAGGAGCCATTCTGGGGTTCTGGCGTACACGTCCCGTCCTGTTGGACGTCCTCGCCGACCGGAAGGGTGACTGAGGAAGACGACGTTATAAAAGACATGATTATCTGATATGGGATACGGGAACACAAAAGAAACTAGGATGGTCGGTCAGCGACAGGCTTTTTAAACAAACGTCCCACGCTGTCGGGATCGACAGCCGCTGCTACTTACAGAACAAGATGGAGGATGAGGAGAAGGAGGAGGAGAAGGATAAGCGTGCAGAAAGAGAGACGATCTGATCCCGGGGGTATACGAAGGAGGCCAGCGATGGGAGATATAAAGAAAGTGAGGCGACTGGGGGGAAGGGGGGGGGGGTGATCCAGAAAAGGAAATCTAATCGAGGAGACGGGGGAACGAAAAAAGAAAAGAGAAGGAGAAGGAAGGGGGGGAAAAGGACGAGGAAAAAAAAAGGAAAAGCGTGTAGGGAAAGACGAGAAGAGACTAGTGTACTTACAGACAGTGAGTATGTGCTTTGATCTCCTGTATGACTATCTAGAGAATAGGATGCCATCATGAGCCGAGAGGGGAATGTCTTGATGGGTCCAGATATACATTCCCTTCGTGATCATCCCCCGGGGGAGGTGGGGGGGGGATGTCTTCACCAACCAACCCTTACACATGTCTGTCATCCGGTGAAGGCAAACCATATGCGGCCAATGACTAGCGGCAGCGGGCAAAGTTGCAGTCGAAAGGAGAACGACGTTGGACATAATCCCTCCCAGGGACGAGACGGAACCCAACTAGCACCATCGACGGTGGCATTTCCACGGTCATGGGTTATGTGACGGGGGGGGAGGCTGAGGTAGTCGGGAGCAGCATTGTTGTATGTACCGTGTAGACGGGAGAGAAGAGATGCAAATGCAGATGCAGATGCAGATGCAGTGCTGCATGGCTGTATGGCTGCATGGCTGCATGGCGGCGTCGAAGGCTGCGGAGTCCCGTCGCGGACCCGCGGTGGAGGGCGGCCAAAGCCGGTGGGCCGGCCCTGCTTGAGATAGAGACAGACAAGGCCGCAGGGCCACAGGGGGCGGGGAGCCCGGACTGATTGGCCATGAGATAGTGTTATCTGGGAACCGCAGTACAGGAGCGGTTCCGGCTCAGCGATGACGGTCATGGCCGTGGATGGTGGCGCGGCGTCTGAGGGGCGGCATCTTAGTAAAGAGGCTGCATCGTGGATGCATGTGCATGAGCTGGGGTCATGGAACGCACCGTGAACGACCGACGAGGCTTGAACTGCTGTTGAAAGGGGGCTTCATGGCTAGTGTAGTCTCTTCTTTCTCGACCCTCTCCTCCCCTTACTCGATCGATGCCCACTTGGCCGCCGGCACTCTTTACTCGGAGACGGGCGCCATACCACATCAGCCGAGAGGGCAATTGGACATGGGCCCACGATGGCGTCGACTAGAGAATAGGGAATCGCCAGAATAGGACGATGGGAAAGACAACACGCGGGATGGGGGATGGGAACCTTGGAACGAGGAGGGCGAGGAGGACCACCAAACCCCACGTGAGACAGAAACGCTTCATCCCTTCACACCTGGGCAGTCTCGAAAAGAACCGTGAGAAAGAAAGAAAAAAGAAGAAAATCCTCTGTTCGTGCTGTTGTCTGCCAGCTTTTGCAAGAGAAGAAAAAGAAAAGACCGAGCCAAATCGAGGTTGAGTGAGGCGGCCACGTCGTCGTCGTCGTCGTCGTCGGCGGCGGCGGCGGCGGGATGACAACTGAAAAGGACCTTTTTGGAGAGACTCAGACACCGTTATCATGTCCCGGAAGAGCCTCCCCGGAGAAGACTTGGACCGTCAGACATTGGCCGTTTGTCTTGTACACACACACACACACACACACACACACACACACACACACACACACATACTTCGGGCGGTCGAAAAGAGGCTCAATAACCGAAAGTCAAAGCTGCCAAAAACAGGAACGAAGGCGGGTTTTTTTGTCTCTCCTCCCCCTTCCCCTTTCCCCCTTGGAGAGGAACAAAAACGTCACACACGCCACGGCGGCGGCGACGAAACGTTTGACTCTGCCGCTGAGGTGTGCCCATGCCACCTGGCGCGGCGGAAAAATCGCGTGGTCTGAGGAACGCGATGCGGCGTTGTCCCATGTCCCCCCTCCCGGGGAGCCGCGGGGCGCAACGCCGACACGGAAATGGCGATGCCGGAACTGGTGGTGGTGACGCCCCCGCTAGGCCAGCCCATCTCCTTCTCTTCTCGAAGTTGTGGCTGCGTGGCTGCTGTCGCTGTGCAGTAGGTGGCATGTCTCTCTCTCTCTCTCTGCCTCTCTCTCCGGTACTGACCGAGCGGGTTTGCGTTCCGTGGCGTGGCAGAGAGCTGAAAGCTGCGGGAATACCAGATGCGCTGCCTGTGAGATTCTCAGCTTCACCTTCAACATAGCCAAGAATATCCCACCGGGCTCGAATCTCAAAACTCACGGCTGCATGCCGCTATTCCCCCCGTCCCCTCCAACGCTCGGACACCAGCTGATGGTCCCCCCTCCTCACAACCCCCGGCGCGGATCGCGTCTCGCCAGACGCGAGGGGAGCCGAAAAAGCAATACTGGAATACCCAAGATCAGGGAACCGCGATGGGTGTGTGGGGGCACAGTCGACGAGAGTGGACGAGAGTAAATAGCGAGTGGACGACAAGGGACGGCCAAGGGAGGCAAACCATAGAGCAAGAGAAAGAGGCAACGAGAGGGCGGGTGAAGTGCTCGAAGCTCGGTCGAGCCCAATTGGGAATAGCCTCCCTCTGTCTTTCACACACACACACACTCTCTCTCTCTCTCTGTGTGTGTGTGTCTCTCCCTCTCTCCCCCACGAGGCTTTCGCCTGGCGGACGCCGACTGACGTGACATCGGTCGATAAACTCTAAAGTCCTTTGTCTTGGAGGACCAAGTAACTCCGTAGACTACATACATAGATACATACATCATGCAGTGCCCGGCGTTGGCACCGTGTTCTTGTCAGTGTCAGTGTCACTCCAGTCCATCGACTCGTTCGATTTTCGGCGCCCCAATCCATGTGAGTCGTTCCCATCATGACAGCCCGATCGTGCGTGTCTTGTCCTTGTACTCCCAAGACTTGACGCATCGTGGCTGTAGGGAGGCTCGAGGCAAGGACGACAAGAAACACACACACATACACACACAGATACACAACCCCGGTAAGAGGTTTTGCTTTCTTGCGTCGCATCTGCCACGGGGGAGGGGTTTAAGACGCCAAGGGATTGGTACCCTTACCCAAACCCTCGTCACAACTCACCTGGGCCGTCACTCATCAAAGCAAGGGGGCAGACCTCAGCGTGTCCCGTCCGTCCCGATACGGCATGGCTGCAGGCGAATATCGACTCTTCTCGTATCGTCACTGAACCACAAGCCCGTGCGACATGAACCCCGGGTCTGCGCGTCTCGGGGGGAGGAGGGGACAGGAGCCGGGGGGCCGGACCGGGGGGGTTGTTGCGGTGACTTGGCTGGATCAACGCCCGCGGCGGCCGGGGGGGGGCCTGCGTCGCCGGGGACGATCGCCGCTGATCCATAGGACAATGTCTATGAGGCTTACTGCAGTTCGCAGGCTGCATCGCGTCCGCCCTAGGGTTGATCTGTCGATCCGGTTCGGCTTTGGGACAAGGGCCTGGCCGTTGCTGAGGGAAAAGGGACCCGGGTCCGAATGGGCGGATGAGAAGAAAGCAAACCTAGGGAAAATCCAGCAGCCGGGAGAAGATGCTATTTTCGGGACTCCGCACCAAGATGCAATCGGTCCGCCTCGTTGAGGGGTTGCAACCCCCTCCTCCCTCCCCCTCCCCCTCCCCCCATCATCCAGGTTTTACTCATCGCCCTCATCACGTTATGAAGTCTTGAATCCTTCCCGCCCTCTTTTTCTCTCTCAGCCTGTCTTCTCGCTGGCTGCAGCCATAGGCAAAGTGTCGAGCAATTGGCGATGAGCTCAGCGTCAAGCCGTATTGCATCGTTGTCCCTCTCCCCCGCCCCCCTTGCACCGGCGGTTGGCTGACTATTCCTGGGCCATGTGATACTCCCCCGCGCCTCTTAGCCACTTGCCCATGCAGATGTGTGTGTAACGTTCTGCCGGGTGTTCTCTTGCAAATGCCACCAATAGCAGCTGTGGCAATACATCCAGTCTTCTTTATGCTACCAGATTGATACTGAAAGCCATGTCTTCGGGGTACTGGTTATCGCCTTCGGAGCCAGTCCTACTCCGACAACCATCTGCGATAAATGGTCCGAATGCTTGGGATGTCGAACGAGTTGATAATGTGTGATCTTATTTGTATCCGTGTCGGACCGGTTCGTTCCACTCATAATTTCTCGAGCTTATTCTAACACCATGGCACAAGCATGATGTACACCTATCCAACTTTCGGCAGCTAGGGACAAGTTCTACCCGCAATGATGGGCAAAGAACAGCGCATCTTACTCTTGGGCACATTCTGTACCATCACTTGCCGAAATCTGGGCGGAATCAAGTCCATGATGACAATCGCCGGCCTCCCCAATCACATACAAGGTGGAAACATTCCTCAAATTCAGTTCCAATGACCAACTTTGAAGATGGTTTTCCAGTTCTGGTTGTATACTTGTTAGATACTATACACAGTTGTCTCGACGGCAACTCTAGGAAAACCAAATACCGTCTTTTCATTTCCAATCATGTCTGCAGCTATGAAGTCACCACCTTCAGCCGGGGAAAGCTCTCATCCAGTTATCTAAAACTAAGCCCGGAGCCTCTCCTACATACGCTGCTCCAATTGTCTAGACATGGTCTCCCAGGGGCTCTGAAGTTGCGATCCCCGTTCGAGCTTCCGCCGCTCTCCCGTCTGGTTTGTTTTCAACCCACGCCAACTCCGTAAACAACTCGATGTGCTTCGACATTTCGAACAACATAAGGAGACGCAAGCGACCTCCGGTATCGTCCTGTTCCATCCATTTCTCATGTTTAGTCTCGATCTGCTAGTAGCACACATCCCGACGCTTCACGGCTTGTGCAAGTGGAAATCACGGGTGATAATCAGTCTCCTTCCTTCATAGGTACGTCAAAGAGAGTCGGGTGCTTCAAGCAGCCCTCTAAACCCCTCGGTTGGTTTGGTTCGGTCCAATAGATAATGATCAACGCGTTCAGGTCGTGCGCACAGGAGACACCTGGCCTCTCTGGGTTCCCACTGCAAGCCCTCGCGATCCAGCCGAAACTACAAACCAAAAGAAGAGACCACATAACGCCTTTTGCCGGGGAATCAGTGAATGACAAACAAAAAGACCCCCCAAAAAAAAACCCCCCATGCCGAAAACCTCCCTGCCGTAAGAGAAAAACCTTTGGTATCGCGCGTGTTCCTCTTCCTTTTCCCACCTTCCTCTCTCTCTCTCTCTCTCTCATAGACACACACACACAGTCTCCGTATTTCAAGAGGGTCCAGTGACCAAGCTCTCCCTCATCCGTATGTCCCAGCTCCCACCTCGACTCAAGAGGCCTGCCCTTGAGAGCCACCGCGGCCCCCGTGGTCCGGGTCATCCGGCTGGAAGCCGCCGTGCTTGACCTTCCGGTACTTCCACTTGCTGATCGCGCGCTTCGGGCTCATGGCCTTCTTGAACTTAGTCCAGGTGCCCTCCCTCTTGCCCGCCGGCGGCGGCAGCTCGTACTCGCAGTCCTCGAACGGGTTGTCCCCGTCGCCGTGGTCGTGGTCGTGGCCGTGGTCGCGGTCCCAGTCCCTCCCCGCCTGCTCGTTCTGGTCCCGAAAGTCCTCGCCGAACGGGCTGCTGTCCGAGTACGGGTAGTCGTCGTCGTCGTCGTCGTCGTAGAAGGGGCTCGCCGCCCGCCGGCGGAACGTCGGGCTGCGCAGGGACGGCGTGGCGGACCGCGGCAGCCAGGAGAACCGGCGCTGTGGGTCGGCGGGGGTTAAGGCGGCCGGCGGCGGCGTGGGTTCCGGGATGATGGTGGTCATCATCGCCGTGTTGATCGTGTGCCTCATCCTGTTCGTCGACGCGTTCGGCTACACGGTAGAGAAGAAGAAAAACTGTCAGTCTGAGCTCATGCGCGATTGTGTCTTTGATTCTTGGCAAAGGAGCCCGGTGCGTACAGGTGTTGATATCTGCGCCTGGGAGAAGGCGGTGCTCTTCTCGTCGATATCCATCGATGGTCCCCTCGCTCTCTCCTCCTGATTTCGTTCGTATCCGTCCAGCATGATGGGAGAAGGATCCGGGGAGTGGGCGAGAAGTCTTGCTGTTTTCGCCCAGCGATCTGCAGCGTGGGAAGGGGAGAGAGAGCCGTTTAGGAACCCTCCGTCTGTTTCCTTCTTGTGGTTCTTCCTGTGCACCCGACACTCTTATTGAATCAATCCTTTCCCACGGCGGCGAAACGACCGTTGGGTGGCGGGGGGGGAGACGAAGGGGGCGCGAGCGGGTATGGCCAGCCACCTATATGTATGCAGGCATGCGCGGAAAAGCGAGCGATGTTTCAAGGGATGACGAGTCATTGATCTCATGTTTCTGAGTTTTGTCTGGGTCTTTCTTCCTTCGATCGCCGCGATGCATGGAACAGCATATTCGATGGATCTTTTTCTGGTCCCGAGTGAGGGGGAAACACTGGGGGTTTCCCCTCAGACATGGGATGCAAAAGAGGCGTCTTGGGCGATCTCGGTCGATCTTCCGTTACGACCCGTATGTATGTACCTGTATGTACACCGTGTCAACGCTTGACAGGTGGATCTTATTCTTGATGGAAACAACAACATCTGGGGAGACCCATGTTTGACGGGACATTTGTGTTGGCACTGAGCTCCTCTTCAGCCGTTGCGTCCAGGATCGTCCCAGCCCGCGCCGGAGTAGATCAGTCCTATCTATGCGGGGTCCGCTCCGACTTACATGGATAGCCCGACTACGATACCCGTTCCGCTGATAGCTGGTCGATGGTATGGAGCTTGTTTGCGTCTGCATAACGGATTCAGAACGAGGGCCACCATGGGAACGGATTTCCTTCCCCGCCTCTTTCCCTTCTCCTCTGGGTTGCATGAACAACGCACCCGTACTGCTGGACAACTGTGCGTGGTGCTCATGGAGCATATCGCACAGCCATGTTTGACCGCAACTCAAGCTTGGAATACATGCTGCCAGAGAACCAGGGCGCTTCGACACGACCATCATGCGTGACGACGGTTGCAGGGACACTGGTCCAAGTTGATACGTCCGACTGCCGCCGTGCATGAAGTCCCCATGCTGAATCTAGATGGGATTCTGTCAAACCCATCTTGCCCATGAACCCCTCATCAACCCCGAGTCTTCCGATCCAGCCCGTGCGGCCGATTACTCCGACTCTTTTCCCACTATTGGACGGGGGGGCCGTGATCACAGACCTCGTTTCTTCCGTGCGGGCCTCGTCCCTTTGGGCGACTGAAGCAGTTCGCATGAATCTGATTACAGCCACAATCCATTGACCAAAGCGACAAAGCGCTAGGTCCTTGATGACGTTCCCGGTCATTCCGTAAATGAGTGACATACCGCCACCTTCAGGACCGGAAGAAAAGCTGCAACTGTCAAGATGATGTGGGCGATGTTACGGCATAGTTAGCTGCAATTTGTCTCATTTTCACATCGCCGCATATCTATGTTTGTACACCATATATGTAGCAGGATCGCAAAACAGGCTGTTTACATGCGTACAGCTCGCCCAGGTCTTTGCGGCGGGATATGCCAACAGGTGTTGTCACGAACCAACAACTTTTTGACAAGCAATACGACTCCTATTTTCCCGTGTCCACAGGAATCGGAGAGCCCGTGTACCTGCTACTCAGAAACCGTTACAATCGTCAAAGAGTAGGGACTGCTGATATCCACCACCACTTAAGCTAAATGTCGACGATGTCGTTATTATTCACCGAGTAAACACCTTCGGCTAGTCCTTCTCTCCTAAACCGAAAAGTTTAGCTAATAATGGAACACAACAAGATTGACCTTTGGCGCGGTCGATCAACCACTGAGATCATACAGACATCCATCAGTGATAGGACCTACTTACCCTACTTATATACACTGTTAGACATCAACAATAGTACGTACTGATGGTCGTTTCATTGGGCCTGGAATTTGTGATGAAAATTTTCACTCTCTACGTTTGAATCTCCCACATGTTGAGGATACCCGAGTCGGTCCGGGCGTGGTGCCCGTTCAGGCACCGTCCGACAACAAGATAGCGCCCACCGGCGGAGAAGGCCGCCGAGACGGCGAACCCGGACTCCAACCTCGCCGAGTACACCACCTTGCCCGTGGCCAAGTCAGTGACGTCCGCCCCTTCATCCGAGCGATACGCGGCCCACCGCAGGTCGGACGAGACGGCCAGCGGGATACCCTCGCTCCCTTTCGCCGTCTCGAGGTTGTAGCTGCTCACGGCGCCCGTCTCGTAGTCCCAGATCGTCACCGTCCGGCCCCAGATCGAGGCGACGACGCCCGTCGGCGACACGCCCAGCATCAGCGGGTTCCGCCAGTGCTCCATCTCGATCTTGGCGACGTTGCGCCCGGTCTCGACGCTCGACACGCGCAGGGTGCCGTCGCGCGACATGGTCACGGGCCGGGCCGCGTCCGCCGTGAACTCGGCGTGCGTCACCTCGTCCGTGTGGCCGCGCAGGACGCTGTAGCCCTGGCCCTTGGCGCTCGTGACGACCTCGACGCGGTCCCGCACGCCGCGGATGGCGAGGAGCCGGCCGTCCGGGCTGAAGGCGTACGGGCGGATGCCGTGCCAGTGCAGCATGAAGCGCCGCGCGTTCGGGCTGTTGTCGTTGGCCCAGTCGACGACGTGCAGCGCCGCCTGGCGGAAGTGCGCCATGTCGTGCGACGTGAGGATCGGCTGCGGGTTGAGCTGGTGCAGGCCGTCGTCGACGTGCTCCGTCGTGACGGCGACCAGGTCCCCCACCGGTGAGAAGACCATGTACGCCCCCTTGACCTTGATCGACCGCCTGCGGTCGCCGGTGTCGGCGTCGAAGAGGCTGATGTCATTGAAGAAGTTGGACACAGCGAAGGAGGCCGGGTCGCTGGGCGAGGTGAACTTGATGCCGACGGGCTCCTTCTCGAATTGCATGACGACCTTTCGGATGTGGCGGAAGGTGACGGGGGATGGGGCTGCCGGGAGGAGGACCGGCGCCGGGTATGGTTCGACGCTCGGACTCGGCGAGGCGTCGTCAGGCAGGGAATACATGGATGTGCGGGCGTTACTGGCGGTGACGGTCAGTCTCGCCATGTCCGACGCCGGGACGGTGGTCGAGTGGCTGTGGACGTAGGACTTGAGATACTCGAGGAACGCGGCGAGTTTGCGCAGCGACGCGGCCTGGTCCTGTGAAGATTGCCGACTGAGGGTTTCTTTGATGGAGGTGATCTCCTGCAAGATGACGTTGGTGGCATAGGGGGGGGACTCGCCCGCCTCCTCGGCCCTGCGGAGGCTCTTGGACCTGAAAGACGAGTTAGAGTCTATTGCCCACGTACATACATGGATGGAAAATGTGGGCTCACAAGTCGAGAGCATCGACGGCCAGACTCATGATCCTCCTGCCCGTAGCGAGGCACGAACCCAGCGCGGACGCCCTCTCGGCGGCGGTCCTCCACGCGTCGTCTTTCCGCAGGGACCATCGGCTGCTGCTGCCGTCCTCCGGGAACGCGCCCTCGACCTGACGGACGATGTCGGCGCAGACGCCGGGCACCTGTCGCGCCTCTAGCAGAAAGCGGTCCTCGCCTTCACAACCCGCGGCGCTGCGCAAGAGGGCGGCGACGATGACGGGCAGGCAGAGCAGCTCCTCGGCCAGCGGGGAGAGCCGGACCTGGGTTTCGGGATGGGCCGAGATGAAGGCGCGGACCGCTGCGGCGGCCGGTGTCAAGCCGGATTGCAGCCTCTGGCACTCGGGGCCGAGACCGGCGGTGTGGGATTCGTCCATTGGGTGAGAGAGAGGTGGTGGTGAGTGTTGTCTTTGTATTGCGGGTATAATGTAGAGAAGTAAAACCAAGGGGACAGACGGAAATCCACGCTATCTCACGGTGCAAATTGCCGCGTTTATATAGAGAAAAGCTCTTTCAAAAAACTTCTCTCGACGGCCGATGATCGACTGTGTAGTACGATAGTTCGGTTTAGGCAGACGAATTCCCGATGCGGCTATGCTGAACGATGTCAGATCCAATCCCATGTCGCGGGTCCGGCGCTGCCCACAACACAAAATACGCCATTCAAGTGATCCGGGGCTGCGGTCAGGTCTCATGCCCCGGGTGGTGCCAAGACTTATATACAGATGTCACTCTTCTTGCTGTTCGATAAGGCGTATTTTGTGGCTGTTCAACTGTGTGCATCCAAAGAGAATGTCGCGGCTGTGTTTTCGGTAGATGTTGGAGACAGTGTGGCTATGCCTCGGCACTTGACGTTTATGTTTACAGCGTCGGGTTGTAGTGTAATTCGGAAAAAAGGCTGCTATCTCGCTAATTGCAACTTGATTTCAGCTACGCCGTCGAAAATAGAGGGCACAAAAGGTACGACATCTGGTGCAACTCTCAAGCAGTCATTTATATACATCAGTTGTGGGCTACGCCTGCAACAATCACACTATCACTGGGTGTTCACACCCACCAATCCCCGATAGTCTAGTGGTGAGGATATCTGCTTGTCATTGTGTACACAACAACTCGCAGGGGACCGGGGTTCAATTCCCCGTCGAGGAGATTCTTTTTGCTTTCTTGTCGTCCAACACAATGGAGGAGCTTTGCTTAGTTAAATATCCTATCCAGCATCCCTGTCATCCAACAGTCCTTGATAGTCTAGTGGTTAGGATATCTGCTTGTCATTAAAACGATTCGCAGGGGACCGGGGTTCAATTCCCCGTCGAGGAGTTCTTTTTGCCTTGAAAACTATCATTATGCATTGCCCCTTTGTAAACACTCTGATGATGTCTTTTGATGTCTTGTTTGGCCTCTGTCTTAGGTGTCTTGGGGCGTTCGTTAAATATGCAGTGCATTTTTCTTTTTAGTAGGGTCTGTCTCTGCTTGTTGTTCTGCTGCTGAGGCCAACGTCGAGATTTGTCGGCCTCGAACCGTGTAGACTCTGCTCATTTGACAGACAAACAACCGTTCGGTGAAGACAAGCAAACACAGGCCCAAACCTGCAAGGATATGGTTTGCCGTGTGTTTTATTCCCCAAGAGGATGATGAGCGACCCTTCAGCCATTTCAGGAAGGTAAACTCGCCTATCGCCGACTCCGCACCGGCAAACATGCGCCGGCCATGCTTATCGGCCTCAAACAGATGGACTCTCCCTCAACTCTCGACGCGCAACCTCGACCATTGGTATTTGAATGTTCCACATCATTCTTCCATCTACCCGCCCTTCTCCTTTCATCCGAGTTGCATAAGAGTCCTTCAAGCGGCTAGCCATCAACCCAAGGCCGATGACGGTCCGCAAAGCTGTTCCCGTCCCCGCGGACCCCGCGACCCATCTACCGCAGCGTCCGTCGCCGCCGCGGCAAAGGGCCGATGCCGCACATGCCATCCCGGAGAAGCTCATCAAGCCGTGGAAGCTTCCCAGACAAAACACCTATTTGTTCGTCAACGCCAACGTCGTCGACACCGCCGCCGGCGTCATCATCGAGAACACGACCGTCAAGATCTCTGACGGGCTGATCGAGAAAGTCGGAGGAGGAGGAGGAGGAGAAGGAGCAGGTGAAGGAGGTGACGACCCCGCAAGCATCTCCGGAGACGCCGTCGTCGTCGACCTGCGCGGCAATTACCTTTCGCCGGGCCTCATCGACTGCCACGTCCACGTCACCTCCGTTCCCGGCGAGGCCGGCCTCGACGGCGGCTTCGGCATGGACGCCGCCGTCTCTCACTTCAGACAGGCCTTCGTGTGCGGCCGCATCCTGAGCAAGGGCTTCACGACGGTCCGCGACACCGGCGGCGCCACGCGCGCCCTCGTGGAAGCCGTCGAGGACGGCGTCTTCCCCGGCCCGCGGCTCTTTATCGCCAACAAGGCCCTGTCGCAGACGGGGGGCCACGGCGATCGAAGGGGCGTGCACGACCACTCCGGCTTGTGCTGCGGCGGCAGCGGCGCCGCCGGCCTCTCTGTGGTGGTGGACGGCGTGCCGGAGTGCATCAGGGCCGCCAGGGAGCAGCTCAGGACGGGCGCCGACTTCATCAAGATCATGGTCGGCGGCGGCGTCGCCTCGCCGACCGACCGCATCGAGAACGTCCAGTTCACGGCGGACGAGATCCGCGCCATCAGCGATGTCGCGCGCAGCTACGGCACCTTCGTCACCGCCCACGCCTACACGCCCCGGGCGATCCGCCACGCCGTCGACAACGGCGTCGCCGGCATCGAGCACGGCAACCTCCTCGACGCCGACACGGCCGCGTACATGGCCGCCAGGGGCGTCTGGCTGACGCCGACGCTCGTCACGTACGACGCCATGGGGTCCGACCGGTACGCCGGCTTCCTGCCGCCCGCGAACCAGCGCAAGAACCGCGAGGTCCTCGAGAGCGGGCTGCGGTCGCTGCGCCTCGCCGCCGACGCCGGCGTCGTCATCTGCCACGGCTCGGACCTGCTCGGCCCCCTGCAGGCGGAGCAGAGCAGGGAGTTCGGCATCCGCCGGCGGGCGCTAGGCGACCTCGAGGTGCTGCGGTCCGCGACGGTCAACGCCGCGAGGATGCTCCGCCAGGAGGCGTTCCTCGGGCAGGTCAAGGGAGGGTTCGCCGCCGACCTGGTCGTGCTGAACGGGAACCCGTTGGAGGACGTGTCGATCCTGGACGAGCCGGAGAAGAGCGTGCTGGCGGTGATCAAGGACGGGAGGGTCTACACCAGCCGGTGGAGCAGATTGCCCGAGGACGTCACGGAGCCCCCGGCGTTCATCGAGTGAAGGTTTCCCTCGCTTTGTCGATGTTATTGCGTCTTGGGCCATGCCACTGTGGCTTCCCATCAAACACTTGAGCCAGTCACGCTTTACACCTTGAGGAAACCCCTTCCATTCACACCACCAGCGTCGCATCACCCGCGTCTCACATTGCCGGTCCATCATACCCCAGGAAGCAGCCCATCACACGTAGATGAGGGAATCAAGGACATGAGAAAAGGACATGATATCTCGTAACATTCGTGTGTCTACGTTTGCCGTAGCTGCTCTAATAGCTATCCCGCGCGCTGCTGGCCCTGCTATACGTGACTTTTCCCGGCACCGTCGGCATCGGTATCACCGGCACCTGCGTCGGCGTCGGGCTCCTGCTCTTGCGCTCGTAGTCGTTGAGCTGGTACTGCGACGAGTTCTCTTCCACAAGAACGAACCCGCTGCTCTCCCGGCTCTTGCCGCTCCGCGCCAGCTTGGCAGATTCCCCGTTCGAGGTGTAGTAGTTGGCGGTGCCCTTGGGCGAGTAGTGCGAGCGGCCCAGCAGCGGCCGCAGGAAGGGGATGCAGGCGAGGGTGATGCCGACGCCGGGCTCGAGGGCGCTGAAGATGAGGGCGTGGGGGATGTTGAAGGTCACATCCATGTACTCGAGGTGGGCGAGGTAGTACAGCCGCAGGGCCGACACGATGCACGTGCTAAACACGACGGAGAAACGTCAAGGTCAGCTCCGAGTCACCAGAGATATACTTCCGGGGGGGGTGTTAGTTATAAAACACGACTTACAAGACTCCCAACGAAAAGGTTACGATGAGGGCGACCTTCTTGTACATCTCGAGACGCAGCCTCCATAGGTGCGAGATGGGCATGACGAGCACGGCGACGTCGGTCATCATGTTCAGGACCCCCATCGTCCCGTCGGCCGCCGGCTGATTGCCGCAGTGGCGGCCCTTGAGGTCGAGCAGCCAGTTGTCCGAGAGCGGGCGGCAGATGAAGAAGGCGATCAGGACGGTGACGACGGTCCACGCCATCGTGAAGCCGGCGAGGATCCTTGCCGCCAGGACCATGGCGCGCGTCGTGAAGATCCTCGCGTAGAGCAGGAGGATGGCGATCTTGCAGAGGCTGAGGCTGATGGCCCAGAGGATCTGCTGTGCGACGAGGACCTGTGGCGTGTTTGCGGGTCAGTCGTTTTTGTGGTCACGGACACTCTTGGCAAGCTGCACAGCAGGGGGGGGGGGGAGGGGTTGTTGATGGGAAGGGGTACTGAAAGAGAGATCAACAAACCTTGAGGAACTTGATGATGGGCCCGAAGCCGTACTTGGGGATGATCTCGGTGTTGTGGAGGCCGACGCCGCACTGGATCACGCTGACAATCGAGACGGCCTGAAGAGCGTTGGAGAAGACCTGAGCAGAGCACATGAATCAGTATATACGATGAAATCACTGCCAGCATGGTCCTTCTTGGGTAAAAAACATGAGCCGCGGGGACCAAAACGTACGCATGCCGCAATGATGCACCAGTCGCTCCCGTCCACCACCCTGTGCGCCATGCGCTTCGCGAGGATGCGCATCATGACCATGATGGTCGGGATGACGATGAAGGCGATGGACACGGCCACCACGGACACCTGGATCTGCTTCTCGAGCGGGAAGATGACGAGTCTGTCCACCGTCGGAGGCATCCTCGGCGGGGAGGAGGCAGAAGTCGGAGGAGGTGCCGCCATGTCTGCCCTGTCGTCGGTCCCTGGGGTCGTTACAATGGAAGGGATGACGGTCCTGGCACGGTTCCACGACGTTTGTATCGTTTCTGCGGGATGCCGAGGAAGGATAAAGCTTTCCGAGTTCAAAAGCAAAACACAAACCACACGCTGGGACCGGGAGACATGGTCCAGGGGAGAGAGGGAACGTGAGCATATACACGCTCTTATTTTGAACCTCGCGAGCGCCCCCCGACGAAGGGGACGAACATGTTTACTTTTTCTGCGAGACACCTCAGGTCATCGATTTCTGTCCAAGTCGGGGGTGGTGGAGTTTTGTTTGCTTTTTCCTCTTTTCCCCCCCAAATACACCATCGACTTCGCCTGTGGTTTATCAAGAGCAGCGTGCAGACGCAATGCAGGGAGTGTGGCAGGGATGGGGAAGAGTCTCGAGTCTTTGCAACCGACCAGAGCTTCCAGAAAAAGGGCTGGCAAGGGGGGCGGGTCGGGTCGGGTTGGTGTCGTACCACCACATACAGCTCCATCGACCGGCAGACTAGGAACGGCTGAGGGTGTGATGGCTGGCTGGCTGGCTGGCTGCGCCGTGCCTCAGCCAAGAGGGAGAGGGGGAGGAGAAGCGGGATGGTCAACGGTGTGATAACGTGATGAAGCCTGTCGGTGGGAGCGAATCCGGCAGCGATTGCTGGATGATGCAAGGGTACAGTGGTTGGTTGTCGATGATCGATGATAACGACGTTTGTTGCTACAACTGAGTTGATGACCTCACCTCGCCGGTGCTCTCTTTCTCTCCCTCTCTCTCGCTCTTACAAGCAAGTTAACAATTAACCAGACAGACCAACCAGAGCGGTTCACAAGGATGCCCATCTTGGCTTGCTTGAAGAAGTTGCCGGGCCACACGGAACACCCAGGAACCACTCGAGGAACACGGATGTTGCCTGTAGGTTTTTCAAGACTCGGAGTTCGCAGAGAAGCCCATCAACACGTGTTTTTGTCGTGCCCACTCGAGACATCGCTGCATCACCATCAGCAGCAGCAGGGGTGTTGGTTAGACAGCCAACTCTCCTCCCATGTGGTGATTCCCCCCCCTCCCAAGTAGCCACTCTGGGCTCATCGTACATAAAAGCCGCCAGGGCCCATCAGTTCTCGGCCCATTGAAGGGGGTGGGACCCTTCTTTTCTTTTTCTTCCAACTCTAGTCAGCCTAGTGTATGTCGGTCACGCATATCCCCGTCTTCCATATGCCTGCGTGGCCGTCCCAGGCCAATCACGGCCGCCGCTGTCCTACATTCGCCTGAAGCTTTGCATGTCGAGTTGCTCAACTTGCTCTAGATCGATGCTGGCCTCAGCCGTTTTTTTCGCGAACCATCTCCCAAAGCCTGTCTCCCTCAGCCCAGCCCCTCCCTCCCCCAACCTGCAAGTAGTCGCATATCAAGAACTACTGTGGTGTAAATAATGTGGGCTCGCGTGGATAGCCTCCCTCCCCCCCGCTACGACATTTTCCACCCCGTCGAACCCTTGTCCACCGTTGAACCCCGTGTGGTACACCATGGGAAACCATCCAGAACGGGCTCGTCGTCCGTGAGGGCAGGGCAACCTAAATCCGACGTCTCGCTCGAAAGCGGCAGGGCCAGCATTAGCCTCGGACAGACTTTTCCCAACGCCGCATGCCCATCTGTCCATCCGCTAATCCGTGAACCTTTTTCGGCCGCCCGCGCGGCATGGCGCCCGAGCTAGACCATGCACGCCGGGACGGGAGGCAGAGGCCGGCCGCCCCGCCCCAGCCGGCGGTGGGTGTTGCAGTCCACGGAGTTGGAGTGTGGTGGGTGGCAGCCGCTTCATCTTGCAGCATACGTGTGTGTGTGTGTGTGTGTGCCACCTCGCGTCGACCAAGGCCTCCCGGCTTACCCGGCGGTCTTAGTCCCTCGTGCTGGCTGGTCTGTCAGCGGCCAGAAGCCATCTGTGAGAAGGAGGATCCTTCGCCTTCGTGCCGAACCGAAAGGGACGAGATACGAGATTTGCAAACAAAAGGTCTCGTACGGACTGCGGACTCGTCATGGTGGACTGGTCACCGGTGCTGAGTCCGATCAGTTTTCGTTTCGGGAGTTTGTTTTTCGAGCAAGATCTATAGCTGAGTGGTATGTCATGCAAAACTCGATCCATTTACACCAAACAAGGCTCGTCGAAAGATTAGCACATCAAAGTCACGCAGAATCGTTATCGCCCACCCCGCGGTCATAGCCGAATCGCTCTGAATGAAAGTGCACAAGTTGAGTTGAGCGCAAATGTGGCTCGAGACAAAGATGGTTGGAAGACCACAAGTTCAGGACACAGCACATGGCCCAATGGGATGACAACACTCGGCGCCTCGTGGAGCTAGTATTTTGCCTCGCCGAAGTTGCACAGGATGTGTCTCTCATGAAACTATAGTTTGATGCAGGGGCGGCAGCAGGCTTGTGTCTCTTCTAGGAATGATACAGTATCACTAGCCACATCCAGGTGTACAGGCTAGCCTGATGATGGAACAGAAGAGAGTGCCTTTGTGAGAACATCAGCCTATCAGAAAACTCAACATGAGAGGGCGGAGCTCCCTTTCGACAGAGAGTGACTGAAGAAATCAACGAGAACCAGCCTATCGCCAATGAATCCAGGGCAAACACTCGCCACCATCACCTTCCCGCTTCTCCCCGCACCCAAGGTGAACTGGTGAACTCGGAACCTGCTAGAGGCCTCGGATTGCTGAGAACAGGGCAATCTCTACATTGTATATCAAGCTCTTGACTCTCGACTGTTGACTTTCTCAACAAATCTCTGCGGAGCCCCGTCCTGTAAAGATTGTCGTTACTGGCGCTGTTTGGCCAGTTCCACCGCCCTCTCCGCCGCTTTCCCAAAGTCGGCTTCCGTATGCAGCCCCAAGTTGGCCTTTTCCAGCTGCGTGACCCCGTTAGCAAATCGTTGACTGGAAGCCCAACGGAAAGACATACAATTCTCAGTCCCAGTTCGGAATTGGTGCCTTGGAGCCGGACCACCATGGGCACCCTCAGCGGGCCCAGCTGCTTCGCTGCCCCGAGGATGGACTCCGCTATCATGTCGCCTCTGGTGATCCCTTTGAAACGCCGTATCAGTGACCGGAAGACATCCGCCCACTTCTCCCCCCCTTGTTCGTCAGACATGCATCAGCCGAACTCACCGCCGTATATGTTTACAAGGATCGCCTTCACCCTCTCGTCCCGCAGGATGATCTCAAACGCCTTCACCATGGTCTCCGTCGTCGCCTGCCCGCCCGCGTCGAGGAAGTTCGCGCTGGCACCCCCGTGGAGCGCGATGGCGTCGTTGGTCGCCATCGCGAGCCCGGCGCCGTTCACCACGTTGCCGATGTCGCCGTCCATCCGTACGTACACCAGCCCGTACTTCTCCGCTTCCACCTCGTCGGGCACCTCGTGCCCCATTTCGCGCATCGAAAAGATGTTCTTCTGCCGCTTGCCGGCAGCGTCGTCGAACATGAGCCTGGCGTCCCGACAGGTGAGCGTCCCGTCGGACGACTTTGCGAGTGAGTTGATTTCGACCAGGGTGGCGTCTCTGGTCGTGAAGAACTCGTACAGCTCTACAAGTAGGCTGTGCAGATTCTTAGTCTCCTCTTCAGATGCGCCCAGGCATCGCGAGACACTCTGAACGACCTCTGGCGTGATTCCTTCGGTGTAGCCAAGCTTGAAAGTGTTCAGATGCTTCGGTTGTTGCTTCGCCGAGGTATCGATGTCAAACCCCCCTCGCCTCGAAGCAACGATCGATGGGCAGTAGTTTTCGCGATCAAAGGTGATGGCCAGATACCATTTAGCTTCATGCTCGATCGACTCCTTGACGAAGAACTTGCTGTCCGTGTTGTCGCGTCTATAAACTTTGCCTGTCTTCACTTGGTGCCCCAGCAGGCTTTCGGTGATGCCTCTGGCGGTTTTAGCAGCATCGGTCTGGTCGATACTGCCTTCAGAGTCCTCTTTGTCGGTAGTTGAGCATCTGCTACTCTTCAAAGTCTGCGGCTTGGTAATGCGACTTCCGTCTGATGGTGTTATTAGCGACTCTGGTTTTTGCACATCAAACTGAACTTACTGAAGTCTTCTGTAATTGCTCTAGCCTCAGCCAGTGTTAGGGCGACCTTTCCCCTTGACACTGGGATTCCAAACTTGGGACCGCCATGTTAGGTATCTACAGTGCATAATCGTAGTGGTAGGTCCTTTGCTTTACCTCTTTCAAAATCTCGTGCGCCTGGTCACCACCCAAGGTAAGTCGTCTTATCTGCTGGCGAGATGGCTTGGAGACTCGTCAGCGATGGTTTCGGTGTCGTTGGGACACACTGCTGCTTGCATGCCTGTTGTTTACCCCTCCAAATCCTTGACAAGATGCTCCGATACGCCATAGCGAATGACAGAAGTGACCTGACATGAACTCGAAGACAATGATGGAATAGCAGAGCAATGGCTAGCAGAAAGAATGCAGTCTCAAAAGCGACAGGTCAATTGTCGAAGACGTAGCCGATAGCGCAGTGAGTGGCCAGATACGTCATCTTGGCATATCGCAGCAGCTTGGGCGGCTTTGTTGGGGTCGACATAGCCGAAGCGCGGACGCGGGGAAGACAGACATTCGGTTATATCACCGGCTATATCGCTTGTGACTAGGAAACTTTGCATACATGATCCATTAGAGTGAACTACCTAGTCAGAGTAGGTCGCACAGCTTAGTTCAGGCTTAATCACTTTAAAAGAACTGTCTCAACGTAGTCTCTTCTTGCTTCGTCTAGAGATAGGCAAAGTGGGCAGGGGAATAAGCATAAAATGACCGGGCTGATGAGTACCAGCATTGACTTGCAGGGGGTCACTCTCTCCTGTCTGCGAACATCAGTCGTAAGCTCTGATGTTCCGATGTTTCACCTGACATCATTCGAATCTTCAACGATACGACGTAAATCGAAAAATAATATTATCCTGATAAAAACAACGAAACTCCGCAGTCTAAGAATAGCCAAAGGTCGAACGTTACTCCGTTGTTGTCACGTCTTCAATGTCAACGGCTCCGGTGACGGTTTCGCGCCGATGTGGATACAGTCGAATCTGAGCCCTAGTAGGGAATGCACTCGCAGAAATTACCCGGGAGACTTGTCATATGAGCGTTAGCGCGTGTGCTAGGAAACGAGATTTACCTATTAATGCTCACCGGCACAGGTTGTCTGCGAACCCCCCGCAATTCTGAGGGCAATCCGCTGTGGATTGGCAAGCATATGCTTCTTGTGTGAAGACGGTGAGTGCGGTCAAGGCGATGGAGATGAAGTCTAGGCGCATTTTGGGCAGGGTTTGTGTGGTTTTCAAAAATGTCCGAATCAACGAAAGACTAGGTTAGGTACCTCGATTTTCTCAGTATCAATATAGTTTGAAGGAAACTCTTTGCGTTTTCTACGTTCAGCTGGATAGGGATAGTCGTCGAGATTTATAAGGTTTTACTGCCCAGATATGCGGGTCTTTTGTGTATCCATTCAGGTCCCAATATGGCTTACTGGTCGGTCCGTAACAACTCGACACGAGTCATATCTTGTCTCGAAATTAGATAGTTAATCAATCTGACTCGATTCAAACAGCCTTCCTCTCATCGGTGCGGACTTATAACCCGACGGCGATTGGGAAGGATCCGGCACCAGGGACAATGACAATGACAACTCCTCCGCTTACTAACAGAATATGGTGTATATATCCTCCCGGAAGCCTACCTGAACCCAGCCGAATCAGACATCTGAAGCTTAAGCGACTGACTGCTCCATAGGAGGACATTGAGGGTTTATATCTTTTCAGTCTCTCAGATGGCTCTGCCACCATCGACTTCCAGATTGATGCCGGTGATGAACTTGCTTTCATCAGAGGCCAGGAACATGCAGGCATCCGCTACGTCTGCTGCCTCGCAAAGTCGCCGGAGAGGGACGTTGTCGATGAACTTCGACCTGTTCTCGGGGGTGTCGGCCTGGCCGGCGAATGACTCGAACCTGATGTCGATGTTGTGTCAGAGGGACAACGCATGGTTTCGCAAAAAAGAGACACGATAATGACTTACAGTCCCGTTCCGCTCAGTAGAGGGCACACCGAGTTCACACGAATCTGGTGGGCACCATACTCGGCCGCGAGTCCCTTCGTTGCCTGTGGCGGGCTATCAGATGAATGCAACCACGGTCATAGCACTTGGTGACAGCGTACCGTGCACACCGCCCCCTTGGAGGCACTGTACCATACGAGGCCTGGTCTAGGGCGCACCGCCCCAATCGAGGCAATGTTCAGCATGACACCGCCCTCACCCTGCTTGATAGCCCGGGGCATGAACGCCGCAGTCCCGAGGAAGATGCCCTTGACGTTGACGTTGAAGACCCTGTCGAACTCGGCCTCGGTCACCTCCAGGGTGGGCTTCGAACACGGTTAGCGCCTCTCGTTCCCCGTTTCATACGCGAGTGGTGTGGTCAGCGGCCCGAACCTTGTTCCTGTACGTGGTGCCGGCGTTGTTGATGAGGCAATCGATCCGCCCATATCGCGACTGCGCCGCGTCCATCAGCTTCTCCCAGTCCTCTGCGCTCGTCGCGTCCGCCCTGAAGAAGGAGATCGAGTCCGGAACGTCTCGGGCGACTCTTTGCCCGTCGTCCTCGTTGATGTCGGTGATCAGGACTTTGGCACCCTCCTGGGCGAACTTCCGGGCGATTCCTTCGCCAAAGCCATGTCCACCGCCTGGTTGACTGTTGGGGAATGCGCTCCAAGCTACAGCGTGGGGACACTTACCAGTGATGATGACAACCTTACCAGCGAGCCTTGATCCTGTCTTGGATTCACTCATTTTCTCCTAACCTTGATTGTATGGTATTAGAGAAATGATCAGTGGTGTGCGAGATTTGCTTCACCGGAGGGTAGTTCGGATTTCAGCTTTACTGCAAAGTCCATCACGGAGTAGAGCAACGCCACTTTCTTGACCCCTCATTTATATATTCGTCCAGGTTGTTCATCTCAAAGAAATGGTACGTCGACTTTGGCAGTGTTCATTGCATCATAAGGAGGCGGGGGAATGCGGGGGTGAGCAGTCCGGGCAACGAATTCCGCGTGGTGTCACAGGATGCCGAAGATGCATACCTGAATGCTCGGCAACCCCTCTTCCAAGATCCATACTGCAGGAAAAGCTGCTAGATTTATGATGCTCTCTTCTGTCGACACAATGATCTGTGAGACCGTGTCGACAAGTCGGCTTCAGACGGCTAGCAGCCGCTTGTTTTCCTCTCGCCAGACAGCAACCGAGGACATCTTCTGTTCTGGGCGCCCGCTTGGAATTAGCAATAAAATTCAAAAACGAATAGAGCAGATTTCGGAACCCAGTCAGGCTACGATTGGTTACCGGGGCCTATCAGGATCATTCTTGATTACCATCAGCCAGCTCTTTTTTTGAATCTTGTATAAGTATTGAGCTTGCCGGCTTTACCATGGGCAAGAAAACGGATCTGATGTTTCTAGTCAGCCAAATTCACAGACAAGCAACGCAATGTGCTTTGCCTAATGAAGCCTGAAGATGGAGAATCAGTTCCAAGTCCATTTCTCGGGATTAATATGAATTCTTTTCAACCCCATTGAACACCAACCTCGAAACACACCAGTAGGCAGCCGAGGGAAAAGGGCTCCTGAAGAACACAACGGAATGAGACTATGATTCGTACTCATGATATGAAATATACTTGACACATTGTGGAGGTTCTGGAGCTTTGGTCCTGAATGCAGTCATGAGTAGGCTACTGTCGATGGTTACAGATGCTCGACTTTATCAAAGGCTTGTTTATTCCACCTCCACAACTGTCCTCGACGTTGACTTTTCTCTACTAAGAATAGGCCTTGTTCATCCTAACGTACCCCGCACTTTTCTGAAAGTCTAATGGAGAATTGGCGAGTCTGGAAGTCCCGGTGTTGACGCCCGTCATAGCAAGATACCCCATCGAGATTGCCGGAGTGCGGGGTGCCAGACAAGCTCCGTATCAGAGATCCTTGGAAAATAGATGCCTAACTGGAGTTCCGTTGCGGAAATATTGATTCCGCAGTGCTGTTTTTTCCGAGGCTTTCCTTGATCGATATTAGGTCGTCAGCGTCTTGGTGCTTAAAGGTCTGCATCTCGTCCTTCTTCAACACTGAGCTACTACCGCGGATCAACCAATAAAGAAAAAAATGGCAACCATCCCACCTGTTTCCCTAGGTATCAACCCCGGCACCAGGGCGGCATTTCCGCATAGTCCCAAGTCAGCAGCCGGGCATGTGGATCATGTTGAGGACATCGCTGCTGCGGGTCAAGACACGGAGCCGAAAAGCCGCCTCGGGCTCAAGAATGTCGAAACCGAAGCATACGTGGTGGAGCAGGTCAAGGCCGGATTCAAGCTGGTCCCGATCGTCCTCGACGAGGTCCGACCAGATGAAGTGCTGGTTGAGATGAAGTACAGCGGAGTTTGTAGGTGAACACCAGCAATTTCCCCTCCTTTGATGATTTGCTTCCGGACAAACTCACAGTTCAACCTCAGGTCACACGGATGTCGTGATGCAGCAAGGCGGCCTCCCGTTTGTCGACTTCCCCGCCATTTTCGGCCACGAGGGTGCCGGCATCGTCCGCGACATTGGTCGAGACGTCAAGATCAAGGACCTCCAGGTCGGCGACGCCGTCCTCCTGTCTTTCAACAGTTGTGGGACGTGCAAGACCTGCGAGAGTGGGCACTGCGCGTGGTGTCCGGACTCTACAATGATCAACGTCAACTCGGTGCGCACCGGCGACCGCAGCACCCCAGCCCGCCTCGCCTTCGACGGTCGCGCCGTCCGGAGCCAGTTCTTCGGCCAGTCTTCCTTCAGCAGGATGTCCGTCGTCAACGAGAAGTCGGTCGTTCGATGTCCCCCTTCGGCCGTCGAGCACATGGGCGTATACGCCCCGCTCGGGTGCGGACTCCAGACCGGAGCCGGAACCGTTCTGAACGTCATCAAGCCGGGAAGGGAGGATTCCATCGTCATTTTCGGACTCGGCAGCGTCGGTCTGGCGGCGCTGATGGCGGCCCGCTACCTCGAAACCGGCCAGATCGTGGCTGTCGACATCGTCCCAGAACGTCTGGAACTCGCGAGGGAATTGGGAGCGACGCATACCATCGACTCCAGAAACAGTCTCAACGTGGTCAAGGATATCAAAGATGTTACCGGAGGAGGCCCGACGTTTGCCATGGACTGCACTGGCGTCCTCAGAGTTATCGAAGACATGATCGCGTGCGTTGGTCCGCTGGGCACCGCCGTTCAGGTCGGCGTCCCGCCGCCGGGTGTTGAGATCAAACTAGACCCGCAAGCATTCTTGTTGGCCAACAAGAAATACATCGGCGTGATCGAAGGGGACTCGAACCCTTCCGAGTTCATCCCGAGGCTCATTGCCATGCACCAGAACGGCAAATTTGTCACAGGAATACCCTTGTATATTAGAGCTTACTAAATTAGTCTTCTTATGTACTGTCTTATGTAGTTAGACTTATATAACTAGACTACATTTTACTCTTTTTATATTATATAGAATAAGCATCTTTCTCCTCTATTCTTTTATACCTTACTATATGCTTTAACTTATAATAGTTATAAGCTTAGATTTACTTACTATTATGCAGTTAACTATAATTATCTATTAATATCTCTTTTATAAAAAAAGTATATCTTAAGCAGTCTTCTATTTGCTAATATAATAAACTAGCCTTCTACCCTCTTTAATATAGTTAAGTTAACTAATTAATATAACTAGCTAACTTAATACTAAGCATTAAAATCCTAATATTAAAGACTAAGCATCTAAGCACTTATTAACCTTAATCTTAAAGATATCCCTTCTAAAGCCTTATCTAAAGAAGGGATCCTAATAATTAAGGAGCTAATAGCTAAAAAACAAGCTGCCTCTAACTAGCAGTATAAGATTAACTTTAGGATATATAAAGAAAGCAAAAAGGCTTAGGATAATGTAACGGGCTGGGCCCATATGAGGCCTTGCCGAACATCGCGGCCAGGATCACATCTGTGATACCCACAAGCCAACCCTGATCAGGCCCACCACGGAATCCACGATGCCGATAGTCCGATGGCCAGTGCGGCATGGCCCTGATCAGGCCAGCAGTAGGGTGGAGATTCATAGTTTTCCTTTCTATTCCTCATCTGAGGATACTCGTAGTAGTCGCCATAGCCTGTTGCAAATATACACGCCTTGGACCGTTACATTATCCTCAGATCAAAACCAGAGACTAACCGCTCAGACGGAACGTGACCGTCTAGCGGTTATATAGAGAAGGAACCCTTGGTTGGGTTGCAAAAGAGCCTTGTAGTAGCTGGTAGAGTCACCAGCGGAAGACAGCTACAAAACCCCTTTGGTCAAGGGACGTCGATCGTAACAGACGTCAACAGACTCGCAGACCTGATCAGACAGAGCTGGTCAGGTATACCCCGTCTAGCCGGAAGAAAGCCACCTCGTGGTTGTTAGGCAGAGAGAGAGACTGGAAGAGCCCTGAAAAGACACAGTGTGTTGAAGGCGCTATCAAGATGGAAGGCAACGGCAACGCCAACCCATCTGAGACCCCGCAGCAGATGTTGCAGCTGGTCGGACAGCTAGCGAGTCAACTACAAGAGATGCGGAACACCCAAGCGGCCGAACGAGAGGCCCAACGAGAGCAGAATCGAATGCTACAGCAAGCCCTCGCAGAACTGAGGCACTCAACGACGACCCCGAACGAAATCCCAACGCCGACTACAACCCCGGGTCCCCCTGATCAGACCCGAGATACCACTACGAGGCGCAAGAAACCCCAGATACCCGACCCCCCGAAGTTTAGCGGAAACCGTCAGAAGTTCCAGCAATGGCACCTCGAGATGAAAAGCAAAGTAGAGATAGACGGCGAAGCATTCGAATCCGACCGAGCCATATTTGCGTACATCTATTCTCGACTAGAGAAAACCGCGCAGTCTATGGCGAGCGCATACTATGCTCAAGGAGGAGCAGACCACCGATACAACCCTGATCAGTTCTTAGGCTACTTGGAGGGCTGCTATGGAGACCCTAACGCTAAGGCCCAAGCACTAGCAAGACTACGGGTGATCAGACAGAAAGGCCATGAAAGCTTTGCAGCTTTCCTACCGAAATTCGAGAAGGAACTGGCAGAGAGCGGAGGCGCGTCTTGGAACGACGAAGTGAGGATTAACTACCTGGACGGTGCATTGAACGACACACTCCGTGACGCCCTGATCAGCGTAGTTAGCATCCCAGGAGCCTACGCTGACTATACCCGACTTCTTCTGGAAGTCGGGTCAAGATTGGACAGTCGTAACCACCAAAAACGACGAGAGGAGACTCGACGGCGTCCTACCACACCTGATCAGACCAGGCCCAAATCGCCAGTCACCCCCAAAGGAGACAAAATGGAGTGGGAACCTACCAAAGTCAATAGGTCGATAGTCCCCGAAAAGAACAAGAAGAAGAAGAAGAGGGAAGACCACCAGAAGGAGGAGCGCAGGTGCTACAAGTGTGATAAGACGGGGCACCTCATCAAGAACTGCCCGCGCTGGGAGAAGGCAAAGATCAAGAAAGCAGCCCCCAAGCCTGCAGTCAACGACAGCTCGACAGAATCGAGCGAGCCCGAGTCTGATCAGACCTCAGAAGACTCGGGGAAAGATTAACTCCTGGCGAAAAGCGCCGCCAGGAGATCGAGGCAAAGAAGGAGTGGCAGACTGTAAAGAAAAGCATGGATAGCGAACCCTTTTACGTCAACGTAGGAATCAACAACACCCATTACACCTACGCCTTAGTTGACAACGCATGCTGCACCTACGGTACTGTTAGCGAAGCACTCGCTAAGAAACTCCAATTGCCGCGTATCCCGATACCCCCACGAGCACTCGAACAAGTTAACATTACAATACCTGGCGCTATCAATAGCATTACCTATGCTAGTATCGACATAGATGGGTATAAGCGACGCAGACTATTCTTCTATATCATTCCTGATCAGGAAGAAGACGTAATACTAGGCCAGTCGTGGATGATAGACGACGATGTAGTAATCCGACCAGCGGTCAACTCGCTACACATCGGAGTTGCGAACCATATAGTGCGCGGTCGAACGCCCGGACAAGAGAACACCACTTACCCCCTAGAGAGACAATTGGGATCAGTGTTCGCAGCCCTGATCAGGCGCGAGAGACGAAGAAGAACCACCAACGAGTACAGCTCGCGGGTATTCGCAGCGAGTATCGCAGACATCGAAAAGGCCCTAGCACCCAAGAAAAAGTCGGACCCAAAAGACAAGTTGCCACGACACTACCACCAGTTTTTAGCTGTTTTCGACCGTGATCAGGCCGAGAAGCTCCCACCCCATCGGGAAGGAATCGACCATGAGATCCCCTTAGAGAAAGACGACAACGGGAGAGAACACCCCGTTCCGTGGGGACCACTATATGGAATGTCGAGGGAAGAACTGATCGTGCTGCGGAAGACATTAACGGAGTTATTGGATAAGGGATTCATCAGAGCTAGCAGCTCCTCAGCATCCGCACCCGTGTTGTTTGTAAAGAAGCCGGGTGGGGGCCTGAGGTTCTGCGTGGACTACAGAGCGCTGAACGCGATTACGAAGAAAGATCGATACCCATTACCCCTGATCAGCGAGACATTGAGGGCTGTCGCCCAGGCGAAGTGGCTGACGAAGCTAGACGTTATTGCCGCGTTCCATAAGATCAGGGTGAAAGCAGGGGAAGAATGGAAGACAGCATTCAGAACAAGATACGGATTGTACGAATGGATGGTCACGCCCTTCGGGCTAACAGGTGCGCCCGCTACCTTCCAACGGTACATCAACCACACCCTGAGGGAGTTCCTCGACGAGTTCTGTTCCGCCTATATTGACGACATATTGATCTATTCGAACGGATCACTCGCGGACCATCGAAACAAAGTCAAGAAGGTCCTGATCAGGCTACAAGAAGCAGGACTACAGATCGATATCGACAAATGCGACTTCGAGGCGAAGAGTGTGAAGTACCTCGGGTTCATTGTGGAAGTGGGAAGAGGCATTAAAGTTGACCCCGAGAAAGTCAAGGCTATCCAGCTGTGGGAGGTCCCCCGTTCAGTGAGAGGAGTGAGGTCCTTTGTAGGGTTTGCGAACTATTACCGACAGTTCATTCCCCAATTCTCTACGATAGCACGCCCGCTTACAGCCTTAACGAAGAAGGACACTCCGTTCGTATGGAGTAAGGAATGCCAGGACGCCTTCGAAGACCTGAAGGTACGCCTGATCAGCGCACCAGTATTGGCACACTGGGACCCGGACAGAAGAACAGTACTCGAAACCGATTCTTCTGGTTACGTAGTGGGAGGCTCCCTATCCCAGTTCGACGACGAAGGCCTACTCCGACCTGTAGCGTTCTTCTCGAAGAAGAACCTTCCTGCGGAATGCAACTACCCAATACACGACAAGGAATTACTTGCTATCGTGCGTTGCCTAGAGCATTGGGACGCTGAACTGAGAAGCGTTAAGGAGTTCACTATAGTGACGGATCACCTTAACCTGAAGTATTTCAATACGAAACGACAATTGAATGAACGACAGATCCGATGGGCAGAGACACTATCGCGGTACAACTTCACAATACAGTACAGGCCTGGGAAGTTAGCTACAGTGCCCGACACCCTGTCGAGAAGAGAACAAGACATGCCCCATGGGGTTGAAGACGACAGACTGAAGGGACGCGAGATATGCCTGCTACAAGGAAACCAGAAAGCCCTTCGCGTGAACAAGACCATAGTTTTTAAGGACTTACTGCACCAGGCGAGCCCTGATCAGGTAAGGAAGACTAGCGTTAGAGCGGGTTTCGTTACAGGAGGAGACGCAGATGGGGTTAACGACGAAAGCCCGGACCAGGCTGAACCGCCTGGCAATCCGTTTGAGGAAGACCCCCTACGAAGCCTATGGGACGACGGGTTAAAGAAGAACGCCCGTTATTACTTGATCAGAGACGCTGTAAGACAAGGTGCCAGGCAGCTACCCCCAGCGTGGGGAATACCTATCATGCTAGCGGAATGCACTATAGACGAGGACCAGCGCCTGCGCTGGCGGGACAGGATATGGGTCCCGCATTACGAACCCCTGAGGACACGGTTAATACAGAGCATGCACGACTCGGTATTATCAGGACACCCAGGAAGAGACACGCTGAAGGCCCTGATCAGCCGTACCTTTTATTGGCCAGGGTTGTCCCAGGATATACGCCGTTTCGTTCGGAACTGCGATATCTGTGGTCGGAGTAACGTTTGGAGAGAGAAGCGACGAGGACTGCTTAAACCCTTACCGATACCTGAACGAATATGGGCCGAAATCTCGATCGACTTCGTTACCGACCTTCCCCGAACCAAGTCAAGGGACATGACGAACCTCTTGGTCATTACTGATAGGCTATCGAAGACTGTGATTCTGGAGCCGATGAAAGACATATCGTCGGAATCTACAGCTTCCGTATTAGTGACAGCCCTGATCAGACATCACGGCATCCCCAGAGCCATAGTTTCGGATCGTGGCACGCAGTTCGTCAGCCGGACATGGAGGCGCCTATGCCAACTGACGGGAATCAAGCAGAGGCTTTCTACAGCCTACCACCCCGAGACGGATGGTGCTACAGAGAGAGCAAACCAGGTAGTAGAGACCTACCTCCGAGCGTTCTGCGCTTACGCTCAAGACGATTGGGACGAGTTGACCCCAGTTGCAATGATGGCTATTAACAACCGACCGGCCACCTCAACGGGGATTAGCCCGTTCTTCTTCACCCACGGATACGACATAGACCTGATCAGAGTAAAAGAAACGCTGAGAACGGAAGAAGACACCCCAATTGCAAGGGCTGAGGGATTAGTCCAGAAGCTCAGAGACGCAACCGAATGGGCACAGGCAGCTATAGCTGCAGCCCAGGAGAGACAAGAACAGTACGCCAACGCCAAACGACAGCCGTCTGATCAGTTCAAGCCGGGTGATAAAGTCTGGCTTCGATTAGCAAACGTCAGATCAGACAGACCCTCGAAGAAGTTAGATTGGATCAACGCCAAATACACGATCCAGGAGCTGGTGGGCACGCACGCGTGCCGGTTAGACACACCGCCAGGGATACACAACGTCTTCCATGTATCCCTACTGAGGCATGCTGGGAACGATCCCTTCCCATCTCAACAACAGGACGACGCACAGCCTGCTGCACTTATCCCGGGGCCTGATCAGGAGTACGAGGTCCAAGAGATATTAGACAAGAAGAGATACGGTAGAGGATGGAAGGTGCTTGTAAAATGGACGGGTTGGGCGAAGCCAACGTGGGAGCCTCTAAGTCAATTGGAAGATACAGTGGCATTCGCCGAGTATGAGCAGAAACATAACCCCCGCTAGAGAGGGGAGGGAGGGGGGTATTGTAACGGGCTGGGCCCATATGAGGCCTTGCCGAACATCGCGGCCAGGATCACATCTGTGATACCCACAAGCCAACCCTGATCAGGCCCACCACGGAATCCACGATGCCGATAGTCCGATGGCCAGTGCGGCATGGCCCTGATCAGGCCAGCAGTAGGGTGGAGATTCATAGTTTTCCTTTCTATTCCTCATCTGAGGATACTCGTAGTAGTCGCCATAGCCTGTTGCAAATATACACGCCTTGGACCGTTACAGATAATACTTATCCCTCTTACCTTACTACTAAAGGATTAACTTCTCTACCTAACTAAGCTATATATCCTTTTATAAAGCTATTAAAACCTTTAATCTTATAATTAAATATTCTAAAGGATTAAAATATTACTATTAAAGCTTAGTTATAGTTAGTATATTAAGTCTTATTAGTAAAAATATGCAGCAAAAGTATGCTAATATAGTAAAAATAGCTTAAATTTTTACTTATATTAACTTAATAAAGGTATAAAGAAGGAAGGAAAAAAAAATAATAATAGGTAGAGTAGAATATTTATATATATACTACTTATACTACCTTTAGCTACCCTCTTACCTATTTTAGAAAAAGTTATATAAGTAAAGTAAGGCTATTAATAAAGGTAATATAATATACTATAATATACTTATTCTTAATTTCTTTTATTTATCTATTATATAAGCACCTAAGGGATTACTTTTAAAGGGCTATTATATATTAGCATAAGGGAAACAATTACTTAATTGCTTAAATAATTAGGGGGTATATTATAGGAATACCTTTGTATATTAGAGCTTACTAAATTAGTCTTCTTACGTACTGTCTTATGTAGTTAGACTTATATAACTAGACTACATTTTACTCTCTTTACATTATATAGAATAAGCATCTTTCTCCCCTATTCTCCTATGCCTTACTGTGTGCTCTAACTTGTGACAAAATTTCCTATCGACAAGCTGGCCAGGTTCTATCCAGCCGCAGAACTGAATTAAGCCATGCGAGACATGGCTTCGGGCAAGGTAAGTGCGGCGATTTCGACCTCGACCGTGATCGTTGCTGAGACTGACTTGACTGAAAAGATTATCAAGCCCGTTATTCAATGGAGCTAGGCTGCACTTCACCGCTTGGTTGATGAGAGCAGCATAGTCACTCGGGGGCTGTAAACTAAAGGGTCTCAAAATGGTGGCTGAAATCCACGGGTTTTGACAGTGCTAAATCATCAGTATGTAAGTATTCTGGTGTGCGGTTGGTTCCGTAATTGATTTTGTCTTTTTCGATGCGTCTCACTCGATTCTGGTGATCTTGGTCTCAACATTCACAAAATGAGGCTGCGTCATTGTACTGTCTTCGTCCAATATCTCAGCATCCCTTCGCAACGTAAAGCTGAAGATATAAATCCACTTCAGCTTGAGCAAACAAACCGGGAGGTACTGGTCGTGTCGTGTCTCAGCCGACCTTTCAGCCCATCCGCCACCAGCATCAAGTCTAGAAGGAATGCGTTTCAGCTCAGCCCGCGAACCATGGTCATGGGGACTTCTGCAAACGTATATAAATCAAATAGTTCAAAGGCTACCTAGAACACCGTTGCAGCCCCCTCGATGCGCAAGCTACTTCCAGGAGCGGGTGGCGCTTCTGGGTAGTAGACACCACGGTTTTGGCCGTAGGATCGGGCCGGTCTTGTGGTCCCGATATTCCTCGAACACGGAAGTAGACATGCAAACCCACGCATTAAATGGAAAAATGAAAGAAAAACAAGTCGACTTGTCTTTTCTGCCTGGTTCTCAGGTACGTGCTTGGAACAACAAGCTGGTCTCCTTCAGGTTGTCTAATCATGATTTGAGCTACCGTGTGATGAATTATGATTAATATTATCGAAGACTGAAGCTTGCTAACATCCCCCAACGAGCTGTCCTTCACGCAGTTTTGGAAGCGACTGGCGGTGGTCTGTTGACCCCCTCGTCATCCGACCCCCAGATATTCAGCTTCGCGATCGCCATGTTTGTCTTCTCGTCCATGTCGTCGCCGTAGATCCACAACCGCTGCAGCTGCCTCGGACACTGGTTGATGTGCTCCTCCGCCTTCTTCTGAAGAATCGGCGCCGTGTGCAAGGGGGGGATCCAGGTGGTGTCGCACCCGGGGTCGTGATTGAGCGAGGCCGCCAGGACGATCGACTTGAGCGAGTCGTGGCTGCGGAAGTCTTCCACGATCTCGCTCCACCTCTGCTCGGCGAGCTCGGCGGCCTTGGTGGACGACGGGGAGCCGTTGACCGAGTCCCACGCCGGCAGCCGGCAGTCCAGGGCCCACCGGTCCGCGTCCGGGTCCAGGCCCCACCCGCGGAAGATGACGGCCTGGCCGCGCACGTCGCCGAGACGGGGCCACTCCGTGCCGGTGTACAGGTCTTTATCTCTCTGCATTTCTCTGCTGACGTCCTTGTTGAAGTGCTCCGGCACGTCGTCGGCCTTGACCGAGTACCCTTCGGACCAGGGCTTGGCGGCGTCGTACGCGGCGGTTGCCGATGAGAAGCTGAGCATCACCATGACCGTCTCCGAGTCGTTGTCGGTCAGAAACGTCTTGACTTGGTCCAGCGCGTCGTCCAGCTGCTTTTCTATAGTCACCGGCCCATGTCGGAGGGTGCGCGAGCCGTCGCAGCGGAGGTCGAGAAGCCGCACGCCGCTTTTCAGCTGGGTGAGGATGCTGCTCTTGTGGTACTTGTGCATTTCGAGTATTCTTGACTTCAGCCTCCTGTCTTCGATCTGCGGCTCAACGTCGAGATCCCCTGCGTCGTTGATCCAAACGGACGTCGCACTGCTGCAGCGAGTTCCGGGCAGGGTCAGGTCTTTCAGGCTCAAGTCATCGTCCAAGTATTTCATCCAGCAGGACGCAGAGAACTCGGGCCTGCAAAAAGCAAAGTCAGGAAACCTGAAGCAATTTTTTGGTTGGTCAGGCTGTCGGAGTTTTCTTACTTGGGTCTCATGATACACTGCTTCTTCTCAAAGTCGAATTCAGCCGTGGAAACCACGTATGTAGAGTAGCTGTCCATGGTCAGCAAAGAACCGATCGTTCAAAATCACACCCGAATAGTATGTCTACTCACTTATTTGACCTCATCATCTTGTGGTCGTACTCAAAGGTTCCCTCGATTATGAAGTAACACTCGAAGTGACGGGTGCCGTTCCTGAAGGTCGGCAAGGTACGGCTGGTGGGGATTTCCTCGCTCGTCCGTCCAACCCATCGGGTGCCGGGCAGAAAGTTGAAGCACGATCCCGCATCGGAGTACCATAGTACGATGTGGTACTGTGGATATTTGGCCTGCAAGGCCTCGAGCCTCGCCTGCACAGGATTCTTCGAAGGGCTTCCCACGGCCATGGTCGGAAAGCTGTCGAGGATCAACATGGTTGCCACGCCAGGGGAATGCCGAATAAACCGAGTTCCAAGACAGGGTTATATAGATAGCCGCTAGCTCCCGCGTGCCGCTTCGAATCTCCACGTTGCACGGAACTAGTTAAACAAGCCGACATGAGACACGCTGCATTCGTGCAGCTGAACTGAGTCGGCCAAGACGTCGGGCCATATTACTTCCCACGGCTAAACAGCCGTGATAAGATAACCTATCATTGAGGTTCCTTTTGTTCGCTTTCAGCATGATTCAAATCATTTTACTTGAAGTCATGCCCCGGGCCGGAAAAGGATGTCCGTCCAAGCCAAAGGCTGGAGGTTTCGGTACATAATCAATGCCATGCCTTTTCCACGTGCGACCTTTTTTTTTGTTTTTTTTTACTGCGTCTAAACGATTCTCCACCTCACATATCCCTATTCTTACTCTTTCAAGATGGCAGGTTTACCACTCAGCCCTCCGCCGTCTGGGGGTGACAAGACGTTCAATGATGTGACAAGAACCTTGCTCGACAGAAACACCATTGTCACGTTTCAGCGAATCGGAAGACCGACCCCGGCATCCGACAGCAATACAACGTCAGGCCCGTCCCTTTCTCAAGAAGCAGGCACCATTGGATTTTCCGTCCTGCTGCAGAAGTGTGGCATTAGCGACGATGCCGGGATGAAGGATGTCTCCATGGCTAAGATCAAGGACGGCATAAGACGAATCGGTCTCGCAAAGGAGTTTGACATATGGAGCTCGCCCACTTCCAAGCTTCTCGACTATGATCTCTCGTTTCTGGACTATCTGGACCAGGTTTCACGCCTCTCCAAAGCGCCGGAGCTGTCCATGCAGGTCTACTACGGCCTGAGGAAAGACCACGACCAGCAGACTGTCCAGGAAATATATCGGTCTGGGAATTTTGTTATCAAGCTAATTCAGATCAAAGACGGGAAGCCTCAGGGAGTCGGATCCATCCGGGTCATGGAGGCGCATACCGAGGAAGCTAATTGTGACAGACTGGACCCGGAAAAACTTCAGTCTCAAACTCTTGGAGATTTCCGAAACAGAATCCCTACCATGTGAGCTTTGCGGTCCGCCGCCTGTACCAACGACACAACCTCTTCTGATGCAATGTTTGTTCAAGGTCACAACTCATTTCGAAACACCAGTTCTGTCTGCTTGATGAGACTCCTGTTGCAGACGCTACGTCGTTCAAGGATTATGTAGACCTTCTCGTCAGTCCATTGTGATCCGAACGCCATAGCTCTGGATAGAACATCGCTGACTCTCTGTCACAGGATGAGAAATATCCTTACGAAAGCAATGTGCCGGCCATCAGCCTCAGGTTCAAACAGATGGTCTCCCCTTTTACGGATGGAGATAAGGCAAAGGCAGCGTTGGCCGCCTTGGGCATTAACCAACCAGTTCAGAAGAATGAGGTATTTGGGTCAACAAGTGAGGCGTCGGTCCATCGCTTACTGCCATCATAGGCCCCAGCCAGTTTTTCGAACTTGGCTTCAGGCGCTTACTCTGACAAGCCCCAAGCATCGCTTGTAGCTCAGGAAATGTTGAAGATTGAGATGTCCCAGAACGCCAGGTAGTTGAGCTTCTCCTCTTTATCAGCCTCTTGACCGGCCAAATCGCGACTAATGGGTTGCCGATATAGTTGTCCATCGGCGTTAGACGAGCTGCAATGGAGTCTCGTGATGAGAAACTGTCAAGTCATGCACGGCTGGTACACGGACACGACAAACAACCAGTACAAGATGGCGCCGAAGCCAGGTGCGTCGCACAACATTCCCCCGCCTTGCTATCATAATCTTGACAAGAAATTCAGCGTTTGCCCTGCGTCCAGGTCTGAACCTGGAATACGCGCCTAGCCGGGGAAACGGTATCGTCTCCGGGATCCCCGTCGCCGACGCTATCCCCAACTACGGCGTCACGGACGGGTCCAAGATCGACGTGGTGATCGCCGAGAGCGACATGCGCAACTCGCTCGTGCGCAACAACTTTGAGAAGTCGTCGATGGATAGCAAGATTGCCATGGGCTACTCAGGACTGGGAGTCGCCATAGGCACTGGGACGAGCTCCAACGCCCAGAACAGCCAGTCCTCCGAACGGAACAGGTCCACGAAGAGGATGATTGGGAAATACATGGTGGGTGTCCCAGTACATCCCGAGGCTCTGAGACTCTGTGAAGATGCTCATGGATTTTCAGTTGCCGCGAGTCACTCTTTTCCTCAACGCCGACGACCTCGTTCCGACTCGAGAGTTTGCGGAAAACATAGAGCATATCAGGACGACCAAGGACGTCGCGGACATCCGGAAGTTTCACAGAAAGTTCGGTAGGCCGTTAACCCAACCACTCCGCCGTCTGGGATGAACCGCGCCTTACCCTCGCAGGACAATTCTTCTGCCATGAAGTCACTCTTGGAGGCATGTTGGTGTCGACAAAGACACTGACTGACGACGAAATGGTCGAGCAAGACAAGAACCGAGACATGTTCAAGCACGCGATCGGATTGACGGTCTCTTCGGTGAGTACCTCGTACCAGATATTTCCCAGAGTGTCTTTGAAAAACTGATACCTAGCGCCGCAGCCCGTGGAGGTTGGGGGAGACTCGAAAAGCGAAACCACCAGAGGCAGTGACCAAGACTTGAGCCGTAGCTACAAAGCGAGCAGTAACGATGTGGTTTTCGAGGCCGTTGGCGGCAACACCATCTTGGCTTCGAAGTAAGTGAAATCCAGATCTTTCCATGTCCTGACGGCTTCCAACGTTTCATAGCCCGGGCCAGTGGTGTCCTACTGTCGGTAACCACGTCAACTGGAGAGTCATCGAGGTAGGAGCATCTACATCTCTTTCGAAAGAGGCAAGGTCTTGCAAACATCTAACACCTCGCAGCGGGCCGAGTCGAGGCTGATCATCGACTCTCTGGTCGATATCGGGGACCCTCGGTTCACGAACGCTGCCGACGCGTTTTCGGGCGCGACGCCCGGCCCGGCCACAAAGGGCATCAGCATCCCCAAGTTGAACAAGATCCTTGCCCAGCTCCGTTTCAAGACGAAGATAACCAGCGAGATGACGCACTACCTATACCACGATATCTATAATCCCATTGTCGCGCAAACAAAAAGTGAACGGAGGGTTTCGCCCCCAAAGTAAGACTGCCGGCTTTTGGCCTCGACCTCCAGCAGGGACACTTCTGACATCGCGCGCTCTCGCAGATTCCAGGGCCCGCGAGCCGCACCCTACCACAGCAGCTGGGAGAGCAAGGACGGCATTTGGGTTATTACTCCGACCTTCGATACCAGGGTAAGCAGTTGGCTGGCTTGGCGGGCCTCGACATGGACGAGATTACATTCTAACACTGGACTGCAATATGATAGTACGGCCTTAGTCGACAATCACAGCTGGTGGATGGCTCCACCGTGACCATCAGTTCCGCGCGCAGTCCTCAATCTCCCTGGTTTCTGTCCGTCCTACGCACAAACGCGGGGATCTTAATGCCCTGCATGACCACGTCGGAGCAGTTCGTGTGGCGGGTCCGCGAGGTCCTGCGGCCCTCGTCCTCCTCCAAGACCACCGTCGGCGAGAGGCCCTCCCTCCAGCCGCTCAAGCACGACGCCTGGCTGTGCCTGACGTTCGATTACGACGACAACCCACGCGGCTTCCGCGACTTCAAGGACGACGACCGCGGCTCCCGCAACGTTGAGTTCCCGGGGAGCGAGAGCAGGCGGCTCGTTCTGGTCGAGGTGCCCAACAAGTCGGACTCCTGGGAGGACCGCGGCGTGCTCCTCCTGTCCAACGGGGACGACCTGAAGCCCGACTCGTCGCCGCGGGTCATGACGCTGGACGACGTGGAGATCCCGGTCAAAATTGCGCAGTTCAGGATCGACGTTCGTGGTAAGCTGAGTCGGTGGTCGTTTCCCCTTGCGATGATACGGAAGCTTACTTGACGTGTTCATGGTTGTAGACGGGATGGACGATGATTATGATATCTTGGAGATGATTGGAGGTGAAATCGAGGCGCAATACGAGGCGCAGCAGAAGAAGATGAAGTCGAAAGGTCAAGGGGTCTCGGGTTGATGGATGGCCCAAAGGCACAGGAGCGGTGGTGGTTGCGAAAATCAGTTCATCTGAACTGAATTGATACTGACAATGGCCATCATTATTCCTCAGGTAAACTAGCTCTACAACCAGTACAAGAATGTGAATTTCCTAGGCAGCGATGCCCCAACTTTAACGAAGCGTCACTCAACCCCAGTTCGAAACCGCAGGGTGAGCAACCAGGCCGACCTTCGAGAGCTTCCCAATCAAAGAAGATGACCTTTCTCGGAATCCTGTCTACTTTAAGCAGTAAAAACATCCCACGCCGTCGCCAAAGTCCTCTTTGTTGAAGTTGTTTCCAGGGTAACTCATATCCTGGGTCTTATATCTGGCATTGCAGTCAGGGCCCCTAAGGGGAACACACACACCGTTAGCAAAGACGAGGCCCGACAACCAGGTACGTGATATAATCATGTCGCTTACAAGAAGAACTTGCACTCGGCGCCTTCGCTGGTCCGGACGGACTTGATCCTGGAACGCCACTGCGAGCGGAGGTACATGTGATGGCCGCTGTCGAAACAGGCCCAGTGGCACACGCCTCCCCAGTTCTCCTCGGTGCAGAGGTAGATGGTTACGCACTCTTTCGTCTTGTCCCGCCTTGTCAGCGCGTCGATGCCGGCGAGCTCGTGGGCGGAGAGCGGGCCCGCGAAGGCGTCGGGCAGAGGTCCGTCGTGCCAGAAAGGCCGGGGCGGGGACGCCAACTTCCGGTGTCCCGGCTTGACCTCGTTGTTGATTTCGTTAAAAACGGCGGTCGGCATAGGCGTCGCCATCGCCACTGCTGGGGAGGCGAAATTGGCGGCCGTGGAGGGGCTGAAGAGGGTGAGTCCTGAGTGGCTGGGGATCATCATCTTGACGACTCTCGAGGGCGACGGCGCTGGGAAACCAGTAATGCTGAGAGACTAGGGAATGGGGGTTGCGGTTTAAAACTTCAGTGGTAGATTCTCTGCTTTTAACCTCGGATTTTCTGCATGTTTGTAGCTCGTCACGATTTAGCTGGGATACTCGTCGTACATGGTGTGGATATGATGATAAATGCATTAAGGAAGGCATATGGCAAGTCGTACAATCTCGAAACAGCATAAAGAATCTCAGCATTTGAGTCGTTGTACAAGAGTGTTCCAACCCCTTGAATGTTTGCTCCGCGTCTTTGCCGTCCTCCCTGGGGTGTATCAGTCCGCAAGGGGGGCTGCATTGATATGCTTGTATTCGAGGTCCCAAAAACAAACGCGAGTAGATCTAAGTCTTTCCTGTTGCGAAGGTGGACTTTTATGACTGCGCTGCTGGTTTTTACGACATAGCAGGCTAGGTTTGTTGCTTCGTTTCAACCACGGTGTAGCACAGGCAGGGTCGGGTACGGAGGCCATGGAGCAAATCAATGAATATAGTCCTCTCAAGTTGATCAGTAGCTCATGAATAATAGTTCCGTCTGCTGTGTGAACTTATGAGTTACCGTGCGTGTCCTTAGTTAACGCGAGGGGTTTTCTACTCCATGACCCCCGTCCATCGTACGAGCCCTCCCCTCCACTTTGAAATATTTGCGATCGAGAAATAGTGAGCACACCATAGCCTAAGGACGGGCGATACGTGAGGCAGAAAAGTGCGTTGTCAAGAGACCCCTCAGCTCGGCTTACACAGTCCACTCGCAACGCCAGCCAACTCAACATCGTCGACCTCGGGAACAGAGATGCACTTTAAATTACCCCGCGGCTTACGCTCTTGAAATAGAACAAGCCAAAGACCCAAGATCGTCTGTCTGTCTGTATCTCTCGTCTCGCCATATAGTGAACCCTCCGACCCTCCACTACAAACACGTCCCGCATGCATGTCTCAAACAAAATCTCCGTATACGGATGGATATGTACGTGTGTGTTTGTGTGTGCTCCATATACCAAACTCTCTCCAACTTCTTCTCAGGTCATACTAATGCACCGTCAAGCACAGCTATGCCGCCACAGCCCACATTAGCTCATCAAGCCACAAATCGCAGCCCACGATGACACCCCCGACAGGTTGCAGCCCGCCTATCCCCCGCGCCCGCGCCCATCCCATTGGGCGGGAGGGGGGAGCTTATACCAGCTGAGCCTCCTCCACACGAGCTCGTCATACCCCAGAACCCGCACCAGGTGACGGCATCCCGGAGACATATGCCGGCAGCATCGTGGATGTTGGTTCAGGTAGGTTTTCCGAGGTAACCCTCGCCATTGGCTGGGTTCAGGCACACCCTTTTCCTGCTCTACCCTCGCGTGATCTAACCTTCCGCTCGTATAGCTGGCAGATCCGAGAACGCCACCTTAGCGGAGGGGTGGAATCTGGGGAGGAGGAGCAGCGAAGGCCCGTAGGGCTGATAGGATCTGACCCGACGGCTGGACTAACTAATCGGGCTGTGTCAGTTTTTAACGGATGTACGCTCGGTGAGAGAAGGTTGTGCTCGTATGTCGGTGTTGCTATTTTTGAGAGATCCGTGCAAAAAAGATTGATCTGCGAGCTGCGTCGATAACGCCTCGGGCGTTGGGTGAAAGCCACGGATAGTCAGGCCATGTCACCTTGATAGCCTGTTTGAGGGTCACGATGTACGAGACGTTGATGGAAATCCTAGGCATTCGAGGCGAGTATAAATATCCATCAAAGTCGCTGCGAAAATCATCACTTCCTTCTCTCTCTCACACACATCTCCAGCTAATCCTCAAGTACGTCTACAACTTAAACACAAAAGTCTTTCCAACAAACCAAGCATAAACACCGCAAAACAAACCTGACCCCTGAACCCTGAACCCCCCCCCCTCTTACCATCACAATGTTCCCCATGACTCTCCTCGCCCTCTTCGTCGCCGCGACCTCGACCGTCGCGAGCCCCCTCCTCTCGGCCCGCCAATCCACCCCGCCGCCGACCTCCTTCGCCCCCTCGGCCATCTTCACCTACAACACCCGCAACGGCGCCATCACCCCCTCCTCCTACGGCGGCGTCGTCTCCAAGTCCACCTCCAACGCCGGCAACGACCTCACCGCCCTCCTGACCTTCACCTACCCGCAGGCCGCCGCGGGGAAGAAGTGCCAGCTCTGGTTCTACCTCGACGCGCCCACCTCGAGCGTCTCGGGCAGCCGCAAGCTCGACGTCTACACCTCCACCAAGCCGGCCCCCGCGTCCGGGTCCGCCGGCTGGGGCGCCGGCGGGCCGGGGAACCAGCGCAACGTCAACCTCGGCCGGTGGTCCGTCGCCCCTGGCGGCTGGGCGACCTGGGACGCGACCTACGGGGCGTACCTCACGGCGCCGACGGACTGCAAGGCGCCCGGCGCCGTCGAGGGGTTCGAGCTCGTCGGCGTCTGGGACAACGACTACGTCTCCTGGAACGCCCAGGTCTCGGGCGCGCGGATCGCTTACTTTTGAGTCCGGCTCGATCTGCTGGTTTTCCAAGGAGTGGTAAATGGAATGGCCGGGGCATGGGAACATCTCTTCGATTCTTCTTCACTCTCCTTGAAGCGTTTATTTAATGTTTTATGCTTGGCGATAGGTGCGGGATATGTATGGTATCAATTGGCGTTGGACGGCAGGGTTCGGGTTCGGGTTCTGGGTTCTGCGATCACGGTCCTTTCATATCAGAGAGTCGATTGGTTAGAGGTTTCACTCCTTGCGATTCGTTCTATTCCATGAATAAATAGTACAGCATCTTTTGAACTTGCGCTCACATGATTACATGACCAGGTGACCAGGGCAACTTGTGGCACTCTGGATTGGGACGTGGATTTGCCTTGCCCACCAGACCTGACGGGTTGACTCAGCTCGCCTTCGATCTCGACGACGGAGATTACGGCCATAGTCTGAAAGGTCGGATGGCAGGCTTAGCTGTTCTTTCCGCGGATAAGCCAGACGACGACATCGTCGTCGTCGGCGGGCACGTCCTCGCCTCGAGAGCCTGCCTCCCCCCGTCCCCCTTCTCGTGACCCCAGATATCCTACATCTCAAGCCTCGCCCATCACAACCCCCACGCATTGACCATGCCCTTCAGGATCTTGCAGTCGTTCTTGTGCGTCTTCCAGTCCTCCTTCTGGCATTCCTACACCCAGTCACGTCAGCACTTCAGTCAAACAGCAAACCCCACCCGCCCGCCCACCCGCCTCACCCTCTTCGCTGCCCAAGAATCAAGCAAAGAACCCACTTCAACACAAATCAACAGGAAAAGACTCACCTTGCCGCAGTACCTCGCGACGCCGCAAGCAGTGCAACTCTTCAACGCGCCGCCGTCCTCCCCCTCAAGGCTCCCGCACCTGGCACACCTGCCCCTGAACCCCTTCACCTCTCCCCCCTTCTCCCCCTCCTCCTCCCCCTCCTCCCCCCGCACCCTCGCCCCCAGCTCCCCGATCCTCTCCAGCCCGCCCGGGACGTACTTCACCCCCGTGCCCCTCCCCTCCGGCACCCGCACGAACCCCCTCTTGCCCCCCTTGGGCGCCGTCCTCACCGCCCGCGGCACGACGATCGTCCACCCCTGCCTCACGGGCCGCAGGTCGATTCCTCGGTCCTCAAAGGTCACGGCGAACTCGGTCCCGGCGCGGTCCACGACCACGAGCGTCGGCTTCGTGATGGTCATGTTCTGTCGCACCTCGGCGACGAGGAACCACTCCTCCCGCGCGTCATGCGACGACGGCTTGGGCGTGGTGACGACGGCGGTGGCGGAGCTGGCGGTGGGCGTCGTGGCCGCCGTGTCGATCAGGGACGTCGTGGCGGCAGATGCGGAGGACTGTGAGTCCGAGTAGGACGGCGGGTCCGGGGGCGGCGGCGGCACGTAGGATGGGGGCTCGGAGGACGCGGCGTAGGAGGGCGGATCGGCGGCGCCGGCGTCCTCGATGGGGAGGCCGTCAAAGGCCGGGAAGATGGCCTCGTTGGCGAAGTCCGGGATCGGCATTGTCGCGATGGTTTGGTCTCGCGATGAACAAAAGCCGTGGCAGGGGAAAGGCCAATCAGAGGGAGATTGGGTCGGGGGATAAGTTCGGATAAGAACAAGGTTGTGCGGCTACTCTAACCTGACCGCAATGTGGTGAGATTTGATTGAGTCGTGGTGGGTGGGTGAGTGAGTGGGTGAGTGATTGACAATGCGGTCATTTGTGTGTGAGGTTGATTGTGTGAGAGAGGGATCGCCCATGAGAGTTTCCAATGTCGTGGTTGGTCAAGATGTCTTTGTGGTGGGGTGTAGGGTGCTGTGTCGCCTATGAGAGGAGAGAAAACAAACAATGTTGTTGGTTGTAGCGGTGATGATGACTGATGAGCAAGCCCGGAGGCGATGAGCGGAGAAAAGTCGGCCAGAACCAAAAGAAGACTTGGCAGGTAGGTTCTGATGAAACGCCTGTCGCCACAGGATAAGACGACAGACACAGGATGAAGCTGAGTTGCGGCGTGCAGACGTCCCATGAACAGGTTGGCGACTGCAGATGACAGCTGCAGCATCAGAGTATCAGTGCCTCTCAAAGCCCGCTCCCAGTCGCAACATCGGATGAAATGGTCTCATGTCGTCATGGCGTTGCCAAGATTCCATGCGTCCCGTTTCACGACTGACCAAAGATTGGCTGCCTCCCAGATTCACAGATTCAGGTGAGATAAGATGCAGTACATCTTCGTCGTCGTGACGAGTTGCCTATTCCAAGATACTGCGTGTGAAGCAGCATTGCTAGCTACATTATAGACTATAGGTAGTGACTTTGCACAATGGTGGCTTGTGTATCCAACACCCACCACCACATGGGGTAGACACAGGTAGTTGTCAGAACCCGAGGACACTGCACGGCCCAACATCGCTGTGGTTGAATAAGCAGAGAAAGCCAACGCCAAAAGAAAACATTCAATAAACCCTGGGCCTTCCTTGGCCCCTAACGCCCGTGCATCCCTATTGCGAGTACGACTCGCCAGCAGACACCATGCTGCTGCTATGTGAATAAATGGTACGAAAATCAAAGTCGTTATATAGGCCGCTCGTCCAACTTCTCACGCTCCGAAACTCATCCAGCCAAAGGTGCCAGCGGCGGACGCCAGCATCAAAAACGTCAGGATGCCGGCACCCGCCTTGTCCGCTGTTGTTACCGGGCTGAGTTCTCCGAGCAGGTTGTCTGAATGACTGCCGGCGTTTGGGTCTCCCTTGGAGATGCCGCCCGTGGTATTCGTCACCGGCGGCTTGATCGAGCTGATGAGCAGAGACGACACGGCGGCCAGCACATTCATCTGCTGACCGGCTCCCTTGGTCCCGTCGTAGGTGCCTGTGTTCCATTTGAAGCCACACGTCCGCTGGTTGTCCTGTCCCGTGCACTGCTTGATCGCAGCTTCGGCCGATGTCTTGAGAACCGGCAGAATTGTTCCGGCGGTATAGGGTGCGACCTGGGTCACGACCGACATCCATCGAGCGACGTAGCCCTTGAAACTCAACATGTCAGTCGTGCAAGTGTTGTGTTCCTCGCAAGCAATCTCAAAAGCGATGTTGTTGGGGAAGAATAAGTTGAAGGTGCCGTTGATGAGACCGTCGAGGCGCGATTTCCACTTGGTGTCTCCGTCCGTCTGTGGCAGGGTCAGAACAAAACTCGTCAAGGTTCGAGAACAAGGGCGGCAGCCGCTTACGTAGTTGTACATCATGGCTGCACCGAGGAGGAAAACGCCGTTGTTGTAAGAAAACTGGGCCTTGTTGATGTCGGTGCAGTTCTGCTCGACATGACCACCGTCGTAGATGTTGTAGTCGGCGTCGATGAAGCCGACGTTCGTCATCCAGTCCCAAGTCTTCTCGGCCCAGTCGGCATACGTTTGGTTCTTGGTGTACCGCGCCAGTCTAGCGCCAATGTTGAAGAAGCAACCGTTTGCAATGCCTGTTGCTTTCATCAGCATCGAATTCGCGGATGGGCGTTTATAAAACATCAGCCTTACTGTTCTTGTAGTTGTACCCGTTGTTGGAGAAGGGGATCTGCCAGCGGAGACCGCCTCCGCACGTGGTGTCGTGCCTTTCCGGGCTCGCCATGGTGTTGAAGACGGCCTGGGCCAGGGCAAGCCATTGAGCCTCATCCTCGGGCGGGTTCGGGAAGCCGTTCTCGGCGGCGGTCATGGCGGACATGCCCCAGAATCCTTGATCGTCGTTGCCCAGCGAGGCCGTGTAGTTGGGGGGCATGTAGTCGCGGTCGGGGCCGACTTGGTGCAGCATGGCTTGCATGACGACGTCGTTGTAGGTGGCATCGCCGGTCAAGTGCCAGTAATCAATCATGGTACCCCACATGGCACCGGCCTCCCACCAGTAGTAATCGCCATTCGGCGGAGGGCCGGGCAAGATACCAGGCGTGTGGCCAGTCAGGTTGCCGTCGTAGAAGCTCATGAGATCGTAAGCAAGGGTCTTGGCCGACGACTTGATTTCATCTGGACGCGGCGTTAGTTCAGTCTGGGGCACGACATCGTGTCGGGCAGTAGGGCGCAGGTGGATGTACCGTCTGAGGCGATCGAGTATACGGCGTTGGCGAAGCCGCTGGAGAGGAGAAGGGCCGCCGCAGCGCGAGCGATGAAGGAGCGTTTCATGGTTGTAGAGGTAGTCGAGTGACGATGTGTTGCTGAAGCGAGTGACAGGTGGAGAGAGATGCGGAGAAGGAAAGGAACAGGGAAGGATAATCGATTCCTTCGAGAGAAAGCGGCGCGATCGTTTCACGGTGGTATCATGAGAGTACGTCGTCGATAAGGTACGTCGAACGGGTAGAAGGGCTAATGGGCAAGGGGCCAGCCGTCGAGTCGAGTGTCGTCGCTGGATGCTGCGTTTGGTGGATTTGGTGGGTATAGAAACAGGGAAAACGAGTGATTGAAGGAGAGAGAGGAAAGAGATGGACAGGGACGGCGAGGGCAGAGAGGGAGGAGGAAGAGGAATAAGAGGGTCGGGTCGGGGGAAGGATGAGTGGTGACAGCGAAGGGGTGTGGGCTAGCGTCAGGTAGCTGGACATCGGGCGGGTGCAAGTGCGAGAATAGGAAAAGAGGGATCCCGGGATGGTACCGGTACGGACGGCACGATGATTCCTAGCTACCTTACCTGATAGGTATTCGTGCCTAGGTACCGACCTAATGACGGGTGGACCGAGGTGTTCATGCCAGGTAACGGTACAGGTACCTACCTACATTGCTCCTCAATTTGTGGTTGTATCCGACCACCGATACGAATAATGCGCAGCCTCTCCCAGCCAGGGCTTCCAGCGGGAATGCGGATGGGAAACAATGGCCTAAGCAACTGTGCTTCGAAAGGCGTCGCATCCTTGCGCAATGCGTGCGCCTTGTAGACTGTAGACTGTAGACTGACGACTGAAAAAATCGAAGACAGTAGCTACCGTACCTAGGTAGGTAGGTAGTGTACATGGCCGGCGGTTCTGCCGGCAGTTCGTCGCGTGCCACGCAGCGCCCAGGCGCGCCAAGTCGCCAGCACCGAAAACAAGCAAATTCCAAGTTTTCCAGCGCCTTGTCCCGTGGTCTTGGCGATCCAGGACAGGGCCCGATGTGCCAAGAGACTGGGGGTAAGGGAGGGAAAGAAAAGGGCTAACAAATCCCCAGTATAACGGTTGCAAAGCTTGGGTCTTGGCGTTTAGTGCCATGTCGACTGACGGCGGCGTCCTTCATGTCGTGATTTTGCATCTCTTATTCTTATTCCATGTCGAGAGCAATTGGTCCCGGCCTCGTATGGATACGCGATCAAAGGTACAGGTACCGGTACCTCCTGAGATGCAGCAGAGAAAGCGAGCGATGGCGCGCCAACAGTCATCTATGGCGGGACAACCGCTTCAAGGGGCAAGGGAGCCCCTGAATGCAAAGCAGAAAACGGGTCACGTGATCTTCTATGAGTCCAGTGAGATTGTCTTCTGATCCTTGTTTTCGTCGTCGCCCTTGTCGCTGTCCCGTTTTTCTCTCTTTTCCCGATTAATTAAATATGGGTCCGAGTTGGTCGAAGATGAATGGAATTAGAGCGAGCGAGTGGCCTGTTTTCCTCTTCGTCTTCGTCATGCAGGGCCAGTCTGGTGGTCGGCGTGTGGGATCGACAATCTCTTGTTTCCATCACTTCTTCGACAGTTTACGACGACGACTACGACGACTCGCCCTCAGGACACACACCACTCACTGCATGCAGAATGAGCGCGGGCAGTGTAAGCACCACCTCTGTTGATGGCGCCACAAAACACATCAACCTCCAAAACAAGCTTTTGTGTTCGCTCGTCCCCTTCTCCCTCGGGGCCTTGGCTCTGCTAGCCAGCTTCCTTGCCTCGCCCCCGCGGCCACGCCCTGGACTGGGCCTCCCGCGGTCTACGCGCCTGGGCGTTCCCTTGGCACCAACGCCGCCAGGGCCATCCAACGTGAGCTCGTTTGCCCAGGTCTGTCTCATCCCGTCAGTCCATGGAGAGCGAGAGGGAGGGAAGAAAGAAGAAGACGACGAAGGAGAAGTAGAAAAAGCGACCTGCTCATGGCCTGCTCTGGGCCGTGGTTCTGGAATGCCCGTGTCTGGGATGCGTCGTTTGTATGGATTACTACTGCACACTAACATTATCGGATGAGTGACGAGTTATTCTCGTTGCGCACCGACAGCGTGGCTTTGCAGCGCCTCATCGAAAAGGGGGCACTCCCTCAAATAGCCCGTGGGCAAACATGGAAAAACACCGCTTGACCCGAATGGGATCAAGCCTCGGAGGGCAGTCACTCTTTGCACCTAACACCCAACAACGCCCGCCGCCATCGTGCATCATACTAGGTAGGTCTCAGCGGTCAGCGTGCATCGTCTCCTGCCAAGCCAACACTGTACGTCAGGATGCCCGGTAGGGCTGGATTTGCTGCCTCTCGGTCTCGACTCGAGCACGCCAAGACCAAACATGCACCTTACCCGTCTTTCCCCCAGAGTGACAGTGACACACCTCGTAATGCAAGAACCCCGACACGGGCCCTCTTGACGGGTTCAATATTCACCACCAATCTCTCGACCTACCGTAGGAGGGTCTTGCACTGCCCCCGATGTTTCTCCACCAAGCCCGGCCGCAGCGTTCCGCCCGCCCCGAGGGACCCTGAGCAAATCGCAAATCTCCGCGTGGAGTCTGGCTAGGACGGCACGAGACTATGGAGAGACCCGACTTGGTTGGACCCTTGGTGCGGATGTGAATCCGGGATGCGCGCCTGTCCTACGCTTTGCGGGCGAGGTTGATGCCGATCGAGCCAAGGGACCGCAACCGAAGGTGCAATGCTTGTCGGATACAGACAACACAGCCATTGTGAGACTAATCGAAGAGGACTGCGATCTTTTAGAAACAACACAAGGGCAGGCAGGGGATGGAGATGATGGGGATGGGAGGTGGGTCTGGAGCGGGTTGTGTGTCTTCAATTTCTCCCTGTAAGTAAGCATATAATCCACACTCAATCATCCAATCAGCAAGCCTTGTTGGCTAAGTGGTATAGCGTCTCACTAGTACTCTAGTGTCATGAGAAGATCGGCGGTTCGATTCCGCCACGAGGCAATTTCTTTTGCTTTTTTGCCTGAATTGCATGCTACCAAACAACTGACTGCTTCGATTTATTGTTGTGTGGGTCGTGGGCGACTGACTGGTTTGCTTACACGGCTGCTCCGTCCGGAATTTCATCTTTGATCCTCGGGGCCGAAAGGTCGTCGACGACAAGCACACAAATAGACGGACCCCAACGATGTTGTGTACCCCCCCCCCCCCCCCCCCCTAATTCCTTTTTCCCCGACTCTGACGACCCGTCTCGATCTTTGTCCTCACCAGCTCGTATAGGATGTCGGTCCTCATAGTGAGCTTGGTCCCCTCGACGACGTCGTCGCCGCAGTGGTACAGCCCCGCGTGCTGGAAGATGAGCACCCTGCCGGCCCGCGGGTCGACGTCGACCCGCCGCTTCTCGTCGCTCGACAGGAACGTCGTCGCGCCCCCCACGAGGCTTGACTTCTCTGGCCCGACCTCGGCCGCCGAGTCGTTGAGGTAGAGGTGGACGGTGTGCCACGTCCGGAAGACGGTCCCGTCCGCGCCCTCTTCGCCGTAGGGGCCGTCGCAGTGTGCTGTCGCGTCTCGAGTCAGCTTGCTTTGATGACAGCTCTACACAGGCAGGAGAGTGAAACAAGACAAAAAAAGAAGAAGAGGAGAGAGGACAGAAAGGGAGGGTGCAGCCAAAAACACAAAAAAAACTCACGCCTGAAAAACTGCCCCTTTTGATACCTCAGAAACCTCATCCGCTTGTTGAACCGGTTAAACACCCACCGCGTCTCCTCCCCCTTCCTCGTCTTCCCCACGCCGGCCACCTCCTTCAGCTGGTCCTCCAGCCCGGGAGCGAGCCGGCACCGCGCCCACAGCCGGTCGACGACCTCCTGCTGGTCCCAGATGATGCGGTCGCTGTTCCGGTAGTGCGGCTCGAGCACCTCCCACCCGGGCCCGATGTTCACCATGGCCGGCTGCCACGGCTCGTCGCCCGCGTCGCCGCGGCCCGTCGCGCTGTCCTCGGCCATGCGGACCAGCCGCGCGCACTCGTCGGCGGTGAGCACGTTGTCGATCACGGCGGCGTAGCGCGGCCCGTTCTCGGGCAGCGGCGTCGCGGACCAGTCGATCTTTCTCAGCGTCACGGGCGGCGCGCCGGGGGGCGGCGGCCTGGAGAGGAAGTCGGCGGGGACGGCGACGTCATTGGAAGTGTAGGACGTCTTCTGTGGTTTCATGGGCATATCGAGGGGTTCGGGTGGGCTTTGCTGGCCGCGCTGGTGTTGGGAAGGTATGGCTGTCTGTGTTGTCCTGCCAAAATCGGTATTTGCGCTCTAGGGTGAATGAAACTGCAGCGTAGGAGGTGGGAAAACGGTTGTTGAACAACGAAGATCCTCAAGAACTGATACGAATTATTTTTACAAGAAAAGGAATCTCGCTGCCTGCGCGCCAAATCCAAGGGGCTGCCTGCTTGGCTTAGGTGTTTAGTTTACTTGCTGGTTGGTTCACGGGCCGGCAAGTGGCGGTGTTGGATTGGCCTCAGGCGGCGCTGTCCATCAAACACTTGTCCTCTCAGGGGGTAGCGGCTCTCATTTGGATTGCTGACCGTTCCTGGAACAGTAAATGTGTTCCTCGGGCGTCACAGGCCGGAGGAATCAGTGCTTCCTGGTGTGAGTCTGTACACCGGATCAGGGTGTGAGTGACGGGTGCCTGGTGCGAGTTGCCGGGGGGAAGGATTCCGCAGCGCGCAATGCCGGCGCTCGGTCCCCGCCAAATCGTCCCTGCCATCGGGGTGGATGGTGTGTGTGTGGCGGTGGCTCACTCATCTCACACTCTCACATCACTGAGCAGCTCATCTCACTTCCCTCATCGCCAAGGTGGCGCAAGCAAGTTTCCGTAGGCTTCTTCCACTTTACCACCTACTGATATTTTAGACTCACTGAGTCTATGACATCTTCTAAAGCGACATGGCAAGGCGCGCAAAGCAGCTTTGACAAGCAAGAACATCATTAGTGGCTGAGCATGGACTGGGCTGTGGCCTGTTGGTTCAGCCAAGTCCCTCAGTTGTCCTCTGCTGCCTGGGTGTACATCAACCCCTGCCATTCAGGCTACTCAGGCGTACAAAGGGCTCTCCGATGGCAAGACAAGCGAAAGGTAGGCTTGAGAAACATCGGCAGTACCCTCCGCCATCGCCCCCTCAAGAAGAGAGCCGAGCTTCAGGACCGGTTCAATATTCCGCGAGCTTGACGACAATCAGATGACCCGTCGCCTGCTTTTACAGAACGTTTACAGGGGGGTTGAAGAATAGTTCTACTCATTTTTATTTTCATTTTCCAACGAAAGATCAAGGCATTACAGCTAGGAATGTCGATCCTAGTAGGGACAGGAAGCGCAAAAGGGTTCAAATGAGCTCAAATTCGAAAGTCCCGGCTCGGCGTTCCGGGTGCCCAGCCCGTGTGGTTGGGTCCCATCTCCTTCCGCGTGCGGCATGGAAGACGTTTGTAAAACTATATGTCGTTCCTGCAGTTTCCGGCTGTTCACTGTCTGCAATCACGTTCTTGTTCGTCATTGAAACCGGACGGTATGTCAAAGTATGAGGCGGCATCCGCGTAGGATTCGAGGCAACGAGTTGCTTTGGTCGTCAATGCCAGAGTTGTCCCTGCAGACTGTGCCGTACACATGTCAAGAAATTCTTACTCCAAATTGTTGTTTCTTGTAGATTTCCGTGCGAATATGAGCAGTGTCGGAATGGGCCAGCTGCCCGTACAGCTGCTACGGGCTGGGCCCGCGCGACAGCCTGAGCTCCCGGATACACCGGCCGGTGCAAAGAGTGGGGCCGGCCTAACCAGCGGCGCCTGAATGCTGCTGCCCCGTCTGTCTTTAGGAGGGGAGCCTGCGGCCGAAGGCCCGTATCGCCTTTGTCCTTCCTTTCGTTGTATTTCAGAATCAATCGACTTACCTGCTGTTGTTTCACCTTGTCGGAAGATATTTTCGCATGCGCGTGCAATCTGTGATACCAACAAGAAGGCATGACTTCGGTCGCCGGATCCTGGGACATCTCTCCCGTCGATTTCGTGATATTGAGCCTGGCCTAGACCCAAGCAAAAAGTCTATGCAGCCATGTTCCTAGGCCACACGTTCTACATATCATCACATGAGTAAAGAAGCCCCTCAGCCCTTCATACTATCCTGACCGAACTCAGACCGCACTATCGCCCTTCGTCGCCCTCACCCTCGTCCTCTCGTCCTCGACAACCTGGGCCTCCGCCGCCTTCAAACCCGTCCGCGTCTCCGTGTGCTCCCGGCTCAGCTCGACCTGACGCACAAAGAAGGTCGCCGCCAGCCCGACCCCGGACACGACGCAGAAGAAGATCCACAGCTTGCTGGTCCCGTCCGCTACCGCCGCCCTGACGACCTCCTTCTGAGCCTCCCCCAGCGCCTCGACCACCACCCCGTGCGCCGCGATCGCCGACCCCGCCCCGAGGCTCGCCGCCACCTCCCGCGGCACCCCGGCCTCCGCCATCCTCCCGGCGTGCCGGCTCACGACACTCTGGAAGATGACCTGCCCGACCACCACGCCCGTCCCGAGCGCGACGTGCCTCACGAACGCGAACGCCGCCGTCCCCGCCGCCACGTCCCCCGGCCTCACCTGCACCTGCACCGCGATCAGCAGCGCCTGTAGGTTAGGCGACACCCCGAGCGCCGCGACCACCTGGAACAGCACCAGCCGCGGCCAGTCGCGCCGCGCCGGCAGCGTCACGAACAGCCCGAACGCCACCGCCGACAGCGCCATCGACCCCCGCACGATCTCGACGTACCGCCCCGTCCGCTTGATCGCGACCCCGACGCCCGCGGTGCACGCCGCCAGCGGCAGCGCCGTCGCGAGCAGCCACACGCCCGACTGCACCGGCCCCGCGCCGAGCACCGTCTGGAAGTATAGCGGCAGAAAGAAGGCCACAGCCGCGAACCCCAGCCCGTGGCAGAAGTCGGCCGCGTAGCAGGCGACCACCGACCGGTTGCGGAACAGCGACCCAGGCATCAGCGGGTACCGCGCCGAGCGCTCGACCAGCACGAAGACGCCGTAACCAACGGCACCGAAGACGAGGAGGCAGACGACTGTCGGCGAGCCCCAGGGGTCCCGGACCCCGCCGAACTGCAGCCCGAGGAGGAGCATCAGCGTCGCACCCGTGAAGGTGAGCGCGCCGTACCAGTCGATGGCCGCCAGCCCCTTGACGAGGGGTGTCCTGGGCGCGTGGACGCGCAGGAAGAAGACGAGGATCACCAGCGAGGCGCCCGCGATCGGGAGGTTGACCCAGAAGCACCACCGCCACGACACGACCTCCGTCAGCCCGCCGCCGATGAGCGGCCCGACGCCGCTGGCGAGGCCCCAGACGGCGCCGATGACCCCAAAGTACGCCCCACGCTCCCGCGGGCTGAACAGGTCGCCCACCGTGATGTTGACGAGCGCCATCAGCCCGCCGCCCCCGAGCCCCTGCACGGCGCGGCCCGCCACCAGCGCCCCCGGCGCGCGCGCGAGCGCCGACGCGACGCTGCCCACCATGAAGACGGCATCGGCTAGGACGAGGATCGGCTTGCGTCCGAAGACGTCGCTGAGTCGGCCCCAGAACGGCACCGACGCGGCGTTGGCGAGTAGGTAGGCGGCGCCGATCCAGGCGAAGCCCGAGTCCGAGGCGCCGACCTCGCGCGTGATGGTCGGCAGCGCCGTCGTGATGATGACGGCATCGAGCGCCGCGAGGAAGACGGCCATGCAAAGCGCCAGCATCAGGACGGCCGTCTGGGCCCGGCTGCGGCCCGGCGGTCTCTTGGTCTCCGTGGTTGTCGTGCTGCCTTCTTCGCCTTGGTCGGTACTTCTCTTGTCTTGGTCGCCTTCTCCGCCTCGATCGCGCGGCGGCGTGTCGCGCGGAGGAAGATTCTGGACCTTTTCAGCCGTCATCGCAGATAGCAAAGATATCTCGTGTGTCGGGAGCACGACATGTTGCTCGAAACTTCACTCGGGACTGGATTCATATACCTTCTTCCGCAAGGAACCAAAGAGGCACTGATCCTATTTCTTTTCTCCGTCTCTCAGCTCCACAGCATACGGCAGGGTCGTCGTAGCATCGTCGTTGTCCGATATCAAGAGAGCCCCTTACACGCTGGACCTTTGGATACTTCGGTACGACCCACCGTACATGCGATGGAGGGCATCGAGCAACAGGGGTTCCAGGGACGTGAAAAAGGGGCGACGTTGGCCAGATGTAGCTGCACGGCACATGCGCGGGAGCCACGCATACAGCTTTATCCGCTGCAAGCTGAGACTGTGCAACTCGCCATATGGTTGGCTGTTGTACGAGTTCGTCATGGGGGCCGGCCTAACTCTTGTCTCTCGCTCGTTCTGCCGACGATACTCTTGGGGGGAAGTCCCGAAACTGGTATACAACCAACGATTCTTCTGCCGAAACCCCCCCCCCCCCCCAAAGAAATGCCGGAGAGAAAAGAGCCCGAAAAGCCCAGCGCACAACGGCCGTACGTACGGATCTAAAAGTGCTATTCCGATCAACCGATGGGCGAGGCTTTCAACCCCCTGCCTGTTGGTCGGGCTTAGCTACGCCCGCCGTTTTCGTGGGCGGACGCTGGGCTGACGAAAAGTGACAAACGAGACACCCAGCAACACTTTCGGATCAGTCTCAAGACCATGGTTCTCGAGGTATCATTATTTTGCCTTCTTCAGGCCCTCTTTCCAACGCAACATTTAACGACGCAGGGGGGGAGGAAGCGCGCGCCCTCTCCTACTGATCGCGTAACCGGAACACTGCGTGAAGCAGAAAACCTGCAAGAAACGGGTTCCGAAGCGGACACGAGACGAGGACAAGAAATAGAGGTGGTAAAGGAAAAAAAAGACAACGCCCGGCCCGGCATCTAGTGGAAAGGGGGACGCGGCTGATAAAATCGCGTCTCCGATAAGCACGATCATGCGGACGGCCGTCATCACGCCGTGGAGGAGCAGTGCACCAGGTGACGGACCCTCTTTGGAACATTCGTTGCAGATGACGGCTGTGCCTTGCGTCACCGTGTTTTCTTTTCGTAGGACATGCGTGTTGCAAGCGTGTCGTGTCATCATGGCCCTGAGGCTACTTGGCTGAAGGGGCATGCGTCATCTGTGGATGTATGGATGGATGGATGGGTGTCTGTCGACCAGAATCACTGTGGCGTGCGTGTTCTCGTCAATTTTGCCTTTTTCTAGCGGTCTTCCCGAGTGTTCGTCCTCGTCCTCCCAAGCTTCCCGTTCATCTACCTAAGCCTCGTATTCATGTCCCAAGGCTCGCCTTTTGCAACGTGGTAGGCAGTTGACATGCGCCATGTGGTGTTTCGTGACGACCAGTCACACGCCCTTCGAAGCGCATGCGAGCCTCGTGGAGTTATTGTCTCACCAGCGGGGAGGGTGGACTCGGGGTCTTTTGCCGGGGACTGGGATTCACCTTGCTTCCTTCGGCGGTTATAAATGGAAGCCGGATGAGGGGAAAGAAGACTCAATTTGTGTACTGTGAAAAGACTGACTAGTCGTTCCTCCCTCTCCTCCTCTGCGTGCAGTCAGCCAAGCTGGAAAGCCGGTAATGAGGCGATAACAATATCGTATATCAAAACAAAACAAGTCGAATTCGCAAAGCGCGCCCACGAGACAAGACAGACGATAGCGCAGGGGCATTGTCGCCGTCATTGTCTCGGTTCAACACGCAGTCCCGGCGATGGCGTAGCAGCACTTTCGCGGTCGAGTGGCGAATAACTCGAAAGACAAGCGTATCTAAACACGTATGGGGTATCATCAAAATGCAAAACAGAAACGCAAAACTCATCCTCCTCCTCTTGCTCTCGTTTGTTTCCAAAACGTCCTCGCTTTTTTTTTGGTTCCCACGAGGCGGTCCGAAATGCGATAGCGCAAGAGCATTGTCGCCGGTCACCGTCTCCAGTTCAATACAGCCTTTCCCGACGATGGCGTAAAAGCACTGTCGCCGTCGAGGAATCCGGCCTCGTCTTTCCGCCGCTCATCGCCCTGCGGCGGCGTGGATTCGGGCCTTTCCTCGGATAAAGGTATATCCAAACGTCGGATGGGTAATCTATATCCGTAGTGTTTGTGTGTGTGATGAAGTCAAGTTGTCGAATTAGAGTTGCCAAGCAATGGCATAAAGAAGAGAATTCGCAGGTTGAGCCGCTTCAAAAAGGCAGGACGTCGTACCCGTTGTGGATCTGGGGGAGGCCATTGGCGGTTGTTGAATCCTTCAAAGCAGAGATTACTTCGATCATCGGTCGGCCCGGCGTCGAGACGGAAGTCGCTCAGGCTTCCTGGCGTTGGTTGTTGCGGGGGAACAACTTTCCGAAGCCTCGTTCCCGGGCCTCACGCCTCGCGGCACCGTCCTCGATCTCGCTGGAGGAGTCGTGGTTCGACATCTCGGCCGCGGGCTTGTTGCCGAAGATCTTCAACAGGAAAAACATGGCAAAACTGCTGAGGATGCTTAGACAAAGGATGCCAATCATTGCGTAGTTGCTGCGACGGTACTGGTAACGGCCCTTGGCAGCGTCCTCCGGCCATCCCGTGTAAAGCGCGTAGGTGGTGACGATACTTCCCAGGTTTCCGAGGCCGGACACCAGGGCGGTAGCAGCCGCCACTCCGACCTCGCCGTGGCGGCGTTGGAAAATCTCATTTGTCCAAGTCATGCAGTTGGGGACTGTTGGGCCCAGGCCAAAGCCGACCATCAGAAGCCCGCCGTACCGAGCCCATCCGTTGTCGAGGGCGAAAGTGACGACAAGCAGTCCGGTGATCTGAAGGCACACGGCAGCCGAGAAGATGAATGGCCGATGATCGTGGAAGCGGTCCGAAAGTGGCATCACCAGCAGAATGGCGATCAGATCCATCTGGGTCGAGTTAGCTGGTGCTGGAGAAAGACAGTGCGGAATACTCACAATCCAGATGGGAGCGAAGAGCAAGCTGATTTGGATGCTGGATGCCGTGGGCACAATGGAACGAATGATGACGGAGCCGTAAAGTTGAGTGCCAATGCCGACGCCGACGACTCCGAAGTACATGAAAGTCAAAGGCCAGAGACGCCAGTCGATCAGGACTCTGACGAGGTCCCTGAGGGTCCAGGGTCTCGGATGATAGACCCGACGAAGGTCATGGTAGTGAATGACGGCGTCCTGGCCCGAAAGGGCTTCCGGGGTGGGTGGAAGCCACTTCAGCCAGGCCGACCTTTGACGCTTCTGTCCAGGAGGAAGGGGGCGGTCGGGAAGCCACCAGAGCAGACAGAAACCAAGCACGATGGCGACGAGTCCGTAAATGAGGAACATCCAGCGGAAACCAACCAGACCTCCAAGGCCATCCATGAGCTGAAAGCCGGCAGATACGAGACCCACGACGGCAGCCGAAAGCTGGGCAGCCGTGAAGTACATGCCGATTCTCTTGCCGGTCCGAGAAGGCGGGTAGAACAGGGTCAGATAGTAGGACATTCCCGGCCACATGCCTGCAATGACAACGCCCAGCAAGAACCGAAGCAACCTGGGGCGGTTATGTTAGTCAGGACCAATAACCGGTGTACGAACGACGTACTTGACACTCCAGGCACTCTGTACGGCAGCGAAGCAGGTGCCAATGATGCCAGTGGCGATGACGATTCGAGCCATCCAGATTCGGGGGCTCAGCTTGGCCATGACCAGGTTCGAGGGACAGTCGAAGATAACATAGGCGACGTAGAAAAGAGCCAGCGCGGTCGAAGTATCCCGTGCCGACAAACCGAGAACCGACATCAAGTCATGACCTTGCGCCGCGTTCATGGTTTGGGCGATGCCGATATTGGACCTGATGGCAGAGCAGAGGAAATAGAGTGTCCAGAAAGCTGCTAGAACGTTAGATGCTTTGTTACACGGAGAAAGGGACAATGTAGTGAGTGACCTGGAATGATGCGAAGGTCGAGTTTTCTAGGGACTGGTTAGCATCGTCTGTGCATTAGAAGGGCGATGGCAGCGTTGAAGGGCGTACCGGTAGACCTTCTCGACCGTCTCGACATCGTATTCCTCCTGCTCCTCGTCCTCGTCTCGATGGGATGGTCCAGCCGGAGTATCTGCGCCTGACGAAGCAGCCGCAGTGCTGAGAAAGTCAATGGGTTGCTTGTCGTCGGCGCTGCGCGCTTCTCCATGTAGGTGAGCCATACTTGACCACGGAGCAATGGAAGTGCGTGCTACTGGTCTTTTTTCTGGCCACACGCTCACAAAAGGCTGATTGAAAGAACACTGGTGGATTCGTCTTGGGTTCCAGTCGGCTCAGAATTGCGTTTCCAGGGTGAAGCAACCAGCGCGAGGTGTGATCTGCAGTGGATGCTCAAGCAGGTGAGTGAGTGTATCCGTAAGGTAGGTAGGTAGGTAGTGAAAGATTTGACGAGCGGATATTATACAGGCGGGTTTTATTGCCTTCTGAAAGGCCATCGGAGCTGGTAGTGGACACCTCCCAAAGAGCAGCTAGCTAGAGCTCTTCTTTTTCCCTCAGGCGGTTCTGGCCTAGCTGCACTAGCAGATCTAGGCATGCAGCCCAAGGTCTCTCAAGCGGCCTAAGGGAGCGATGCCCTCTCCAGTGACCTTCCAGTGGCCTCTGTTCGGCCGTTCTCGCCCAACAGAAAATGGCGCTCCACCCTTCTTTCGCTGCCATTTGTCCGTCGTCTGCGGTGAGATCCACATTTTGGATCTTTTAGCGACTCCGGACTCGGTCACTAGAGCCAGTCCACCTGTGCAGAGTAGCGCCATTGGACCGGCCGGTCGAGGGTTGGGGCACCTTGAATGGTGGCCGAAGGAGCCAGCTGTTCGTGTTCTACTACGATGAAGAGAGAGAAAGAGGAAAAGAAAAACAGCTACAGAAACATGGGTGAGTCTTTCGCGCATGCACGACTTGTTGATTGTTACAGTACAATTAAGCCCGAGACATGTTGTGTGTAACAATGAGCCCGAGGTACTCTGACGGAGCAGACAGACAGAGACTGCTGTTGGGCGATGACGAAATGGAACGCGGTTTGTGTGTGTGTATGTGTGTATGTGTGTATGTGTGTGTGTGTGTTTGAATGGGGGTAGAGAGACCAGACTTGGTGGTGGGGTAAAACCTCCCAATAGACATTGGACGCTGCTTCAACCTCACACCCGCCCGTCTGGCTTGTCATCATGGCCGGCCCCAAGATCCATTTGCCTCACATGTCCTTTACCGTCGCGAGTTGTCACAGTATATGCTTGAACACTCGTGTACCGACCTATGCTTGTTCATAACCTGCATCCATCAGTGCCCATTCCATGTACATGCCTGGCTGGCCTGATACCCGCCTTCCCTTGGCCGTCACTGGCTTCAGGCATCAAAAAGTCTGCCTCAGAAGTGAGGGCAGACGCTCATCTCCTTTCCCTTCTCCTCACCACAACCCCCACTTCAGCGGTCTCATACCCTTCGACAACTCGAACTTCTCTCCTTTTCTTCTCTCTCGTCTCGCTTTCAGTCTCCCTGGTGTCTGCTGTTAACACTCCGCTAGGCCAGAACTGCCTAGCCAAGTCCCGGGTTGGAGATCTTGGTTCTCGTTCACACATTCTCATTCTGCACATCTTTGCCAAGTCAGGTGCCTGCTTGCCTATCCGATGCCCCTCGAGTTGCTTGGCCACCATGCTGTCAGCCACAACTACGATGCGCAATCACCTCGATGCGGCCTCACAAACTGGCAAGCTTGGCTCGCTAGCCAGCTGCTTCACCGAGGCAGCCGGTGACGATCCACCGTGAAGGAGTTCAGATCTGGTTCTGGTCCTGGTCCTGGTCCTGTCAGCGCGGGATTGTCCTCCACACACCCGTCGTCCTCCTGTCACGACACCTAACCCAGTCACCGGCCAAAAGACCGAATAGGCATCCAACTCCTCAGCTAGTAACCGATCAACAGCGGCGGCTTCTGGCGACCCAGAAGTGTGGTACGCCAACCGCCTGGACGGCGAGTATTGGGAAGACCACCCGAGTCCCAAAGAGGGAGGTGGTGTGAGCCGTTGCCTGTTGTTCATGGCTCAAGCAGACCCAAGACGCGCGAGTGCGAAAGCAGGCCACTGTACAGAGTACACAACCAGTGATTCTCTGTGGGTAACCTCGCGGTGAGCTCCAATGAGCAAATGCCAGCAGTCTGGCTGCGTGGTTCCTTACCAAATCTACCTCTTGCATGCATGCCTCATGTTACCACTTGTAACATGTCTTGTCGAAGAGGGCCAACCGCTGCCTGCGAGAATCCGCACATCGTGCTTGGGCATCAGAAGAACGGCATCACTTACGCCAGTTGGAACGCCCGCAGCCCCTAACGGTACGCTTGTCACCGAGAATCTTTTGTTGGTCTAGGTAGGCAGCACCACCAGCTTGGCCACCAGTGACTAGGCCCCCCAATAGCTGATCCTGTCAGACGGCCTCATTGCGGCTATGAATATCGATTTTGGACCAGTGCCTTGGTCTAACGCGGCTCAGTCGCGTTTGAAGTTACCAATCATGGGCACGAGGAATGCTTATGGCCTCAAGGACCATCTCTATAAGAGTCCTTCGCAAGCAGGTGAGTCCTCCAACACCATCCCTCTCCCATGTTTGGACTAACCGTGCAGACATCCTCGCCCGGAAAATCCAAGACATAGTCACGGGACCAATTCAGTGTCAACGAGGCGAGCGAAAACCCCTGTACAGGATGGCAGCCTGAACGCCAGCCGGCGTCGTGTTGTGACTCACCTTGGACGGGAGGCATAGCAACCAACACCATCGCTGAAGAATCGAGTCACCTATTGTCTGCCGCCTAGATTTCCGACGCGACCGTAAGACATATAACGGTTCAGTTGTCGCTCAGGGTACCAAGTCGAAAGTCTCGTATTTTGCTTTGTTTTGTTACAGTGCATCAAGGTTGATTATCAAGCAGCTGTAAGTTGTTGTCTTCTGACTGAGTGAGCAGGGGGGGGTTCTCTTATGTGCTTTCGGCTTCTGTCTTCTTTCCCGCGCCACATTGAGCACGCAAGTGTGGGTCCATGTGGCTGAGTGGCGAGCAAAGATAGTCACGTGGACCAGATCATCCAACGTTGTGGCTGCTACTACTGCCCGGTCTTCCGCCAGAATTCTCAGGCCAAACTAACTTTTCTGCCTTTCGCAGCACCACCCCGGAGCTCATCGCAACTTGTGCAAGCTTGACGAAAGTACGCGTTCTCGAGTACGAAAGTGCAACCGCAGTTGCTGCACCCCACAAACTGCACCCTTTCTTCTTTCTTCTTTTCATTCATCATCTTCTACGGTCTTGATTGCGCATTCCCCGCTAAGGACGTGGAGGTCACGACTTCTTTCCCCGCCGGTCACGACATCCTACGGCCATTCTACATCATTCGTAGCAAGCTTCATTCGGTAGCCACCACATCGCATTCAACATGAGCGTCGTCTACGAACCCCGGACGTTCATGCACGATGGGTCCTACCCTCCGATCGGCGACCCGGACCACGACCACAACGTCGACCCGACAGCACAGTACCAAGCGACCGACGTCCCAGACCTTGCGTCCTACAACCCGACAGCTTCGATGCTCGAAGATGATCGGTCTCTGATGCCAGATGGTCTCGACGATGGTTCCGTGGGTGTCCCTGATGCTACGCGACTCGATCTCTCCGCTCCCCCGACCCTCGCCTCTCTCCCCTCTCAACTTCCCGCGCTACCCGAACCTCTGCCGTCAAACAACAAGGACGAGGGTGAAGCCTCAACACCATCTTCGAGGGTTAAGTGTATAGCCAAACCGGAACGCGAGGTTACAAAACAGCCCGACGGAAAGTTCTATTGTACTTTCCCGGGATGCACGGAAGAGACGCAAGTCTTCACACGGAAGTGCGAATGGAGGTAAGCATAGCTCGCCCCAAACCTCGCCACTCTTTGTAACCCCACTAACATACTTCTCCTGTCAGCAAGCACATGGACAAACACGAGCGACCCTACCGATGCGCCGCCGAAGGCTGCGAAAAGCTCCCGGGCTTTACATACTCGGGCGGTCTCCTCCGCCACGAGCGCGAGGTCCACGGCAAGCACGGTGGCCCGAAGAACACAGTCAACTGCCCGCACCCAAACTGCAAGCGCCATACAGGCAAGGGCTTTTCGCGCCAGGAGAACCTAAACGAGCACCTTCGACGGGTCCACACAAGCGACGGCTCCAGCACCGTCCAGGAAGACGTCCAGACGGGCAGCGACGGTGACAGCGAAAAGGCCGGCGTCTTCGGCGCGGGGAACAAGCGGAAGCGCTCGAGGAAGAGCTCCGACGCGGGGCTTGACGAGCTGCGCGAGGAGATCAAGCGCGTGCGTCAGGAGAACGAAGAGCTGCGTCAGCAGCTCGACAGGCAGGGCCAGCACAGCTTTGCCATGATGACGCAGATTGCAGAGCTGCAGGACGCGCTGCGCACGAATCTCGACGGCACCGGCCTGGGTGCGCCTACGGCCACGATGTTGTGACAATCAGAGTCAACGCCTGCGCCCCCGCCCGAAAGCGACAGCTTTCTCTCGAACTTCCCGTTACGGCGTTACGACAACATTTCACCCTAGACATCTCCGGTGGTCGCGAAGACTCGCTCCAGGCTGCCACAATCTCCACCACTCCAAAACCCATCGCCCCCAATCCGCTTACGCATACGCATACGCACCACGCCACCCATCATACGACGTACACAATCTGCTCACGAAGCACGCATCAACGAGGCGTTCTGGGGGCCAGAAGCGCTTTTCATGATCCATACCTCATCTCTACCTTTCGACTCTCCTCCTTTTCCTTATCATTTTCCTAGGCGTGTGGCCACACGCCCCGTGTATAAGTCTGGCACAACGTGGGTAATTCTACAAGAGAAGGAACCGGCGTTTTCTACGGCAATCATTCGTGGGAGGGTGTTGCGATTTTTTGTTTTCATTTTCACCGGTGGCGAAGCAAAGAACGATGACGACTTACTTTTTTTTGATATCCCACTCTCACAATTCCCTTTTTCCTAATCCCAATTCTTCCTCTTCCTCACTTCACTTTCCTTGGAGCGTGAAACAAATCAGAGGGTGAGGGAGAAAAAGAAGGGGGGAAAGAGAGAGAAATACCACACCTTTTCCAGAATCCCCCCTCCTATTGCAATGGCAGCAAATGGTAGATTGTACATTTCCTCTCGTCCTTGCCCCCTCAACTCATGGCTTCAAACTTGTTGCTCAACACAACTTTGTAATTGTATTGTTATTGTATTTTGCCCGGCCTTTTTAAACATGTAGTAACATAGACCTGAGGAGATGGGATAACTTCTGTTCATGAAGAAAAAATGAAATGAAAAAAAGGCAGATGTCCCCTCATACATACCCAAATCAACAAACCCTCCTCTTCTCTCTCCGATCTTCACTGGCATCCGTGAACATTTCTGTGACTCTTTTTTTTTGACTTTTTTTTTTTTTTTTTTGCTTTTGCAGTACCACTTTTTGTATATCAGTTTTCTTCATTAGACGTGATCTATTGCGGCTCCAGATGTCTTGGTTGAACACCCCATTGCTTACAATCTCTCTCCCCCCTGGGGAGTACATGAGATGACGTACCCTCGAGGTGCTTTACGCGTCCATCGCCGACATGGGAACGCCCGGGTACGCGTCGTCACATGCGGTTTTGCCTGAGGCCAACTGCCTATCCTGCGCAGGGGAGGGGTCGGATGCACGATGCACGATGCACGAGTGACGATCATCTCAGGCTGAGTAATTGGGGGGTTTGGCGACCAGTGAGGGCGGGATGAAGATGCAAACCTGGCGATGCTGGTCTTGCATCGCTTCTCTCGAAATTCCCATTGTAGTCATCTGGATATCAGCCTTGGTCTACCCACCTACATAGTACATATGACACTGAGAACCCGAGTCAGCAGAAATGTCTTCAATCAAAACCAAACACCAAGTTCCTAGTTGCCACAGCTAGATCTAGACCTCAAACACCTCACCGACGCCTTCGGAGCCGCCCCGCCGGTTCTCAACGAGGTCCAGCTTCCATCCCTCCCAGTTCTTGAGAGTGCGCTTGATCTCCTTGATGCGCTCGAGACGCTTCTTGGACTCCTCTTCCTGCGCGCGGCGGAACGCGTCCTCATCAAAGTCCACGTCATCGTCCTCGAGTAGCTCGTCATCGGCAGTGCCGGTGAGGGCGTTGATGCCGCTCTGGAAAAAGTCCCCGATGCCTCCGGGTTGCTTCCTCTGCGCGGACGGCGAAGTGCCGCGGCTACCGCCGAGGTCAACGTTTTCGAAGCTGGGGCTGTTGAGCTCGCGGCGCTTCTCCTGCCAGTGCCCGTGGCGGAGCTCATAGACCTCGGCCTCGAGATCGCGAACCTTCTTTTCGAGCCGCAGGCGCTCCTCGTTCTCGAGCTCATCGACTCCGTCGTCGTCCAGGCCACCGCCGCCTTCGGCAGACTTGCGGCTGCGTAGTCTCGTGTTCTCACTCTCCAGGCTCTCGACTCGCGCTTTAAGCTCGCTGACCTCCTTCTCGGCGCGCTCTTTCTCCTTGCGCAGTGCCTGCGTCCGCGTGTCTTGTTCCTTGTGCAGCGTCGTAAGCGTCGAAACCTTCTTCTCCAGACCATCCGCCTTCTTCTCGGCCTCCAGCCTGGCATCGATGGATTCCGCGAGTTCGTGCTGTAAGCTGCGAAGTTTGGTCTCTGCGCTTGTACGCTCGCTGCCCTCGCGAACGGCCTTTTCCGCCGTACGGTCAAGGTTCTTCCGCAAGTCGGTGAGCTCCTGCTGCGCTTTGGTGGCGGCCTTCTCAGACCGAGCAAGCTTCTCTTCCAGAGCCGCGATCTGCTCGCGCTCTGAGGATGTGCCGCTGGCCTGACGTTCAACCTGGGCGCGCAGCTTCGAGATCTCGATCTCCATCGACTCGATGGTCGCTGTCTTGGAGGCCAGCAGGGCTTCGAGCTCAGCAGAGGGTGATGACACTGAAACCGATGGCGAGGATCCATGACGAGCACCAGAGCGAGAGGCTTGTTGCTGGAGCTGAGAGTTCTGGCGCTGAAGGGCCTCGATCTCGGATTTCTGTTCACAAGCATGTTAGCATCATGAACAACTGCTGTCGCACATTCGAAACCAGTAGAGTTCTCACCAGCTTCTCAACTTGACTGTCTGGTCCGCCCTTAGCTTCGCCCTCTGTCTCGCGCAAGTCAGCAAGCTCCTCTTCGGCCTTCTTCCATCTCTTCTCCGAGTCGGTAGACTCCTTGGCGAGGCGCTTGTTCTCCTTCTCGAGCTCTTCTATGCGAGCAACATGCTTGCGGTAGATATCGGTGGCGGTTTCTCCCTCCGGGCCCTGAGCCCCCCCAGGTGAAATAGGTCCACTGCCGGCTGACACAGATCCTTGCCTGAACGAGGCAGATCGAAGCTTGGACTGTTCAGCCAGAGACGGCTGGGATGCAGTTGGCGATGCCGGGTGGTCTGCGACGGCTTCCGCCGCCTCCCTTTCTTCCTCGTTCGTCTCTTGGTTGGGGTTTTCGGGCTCGGCAGCAGTTGTTGGCTCGGGTTCGGGTTCCTTTTCCGTTTCCTTAGGGGTGCTAGGTTCTGTCGTCGTCGTCGTCTCGGCTTTATCCTTCTTGGATGATCCGGCGGCAGCTTTCTTGGTCTTCTTCTTCTTCATCTCTTCCACCTGATAGGCTGTCAGTGCCGGGTTAAAAAGTCGCATGCTAGGGATAGAAGCTCACCCTCTTCCTGGCCGCAGCCAGCTTCTCGGCCTTGGCTTTCTCCTCTGCGTCAGCCATCGTGAGTCAGTGGACGTAGTTGCTGTTTGATTTGCCAACGAATCAGTGTGGTGACAGAGACAGTTGCAAAAGCTGTGAAATAAATCTGGAAGTCGTTGCTGGAAGGTTTGTGGCAGAATGCGAAAGGAATCGCGAATTGAATGGTCGAGCAGATTTGGCTGGCAGGAGCTTGCTTCAGCTTAGCTGTCCACTCGTGTCAGGAACAAGCCACATTCCACTGTCGGTAGTGGTGTCCAGGTAGGTATGGTACCGACAGTTGCGTGGGCAGGGGCCTTTTCCCCAATAACGCGCGGGCGCACGCTTTACGCGGTATCGCGGACGCTAAAGTTACAGGGAACAACCCTCTCATCCGATCTTCCTTCACCTTCATATCTTGACATCTCCAACGTCGCCCATCAACCAACAAACAACACTCCATGATACTCTTCTGGCTTTCAGGGAGCCATGCTCAGCCGGTGTACTGAGTGATCAGACTGACATCCAACCTCCTGAAGTATGCAGTCATCGTTTCAAAGAATGGCAGCACTCTTTGTGACTGACTTATTGGCCCCTGACTGACCCTGGCATATTTGGGCTTCATGTCACTGCTCCATGGAAAAGTCAACATCATGAGACGACGAACAGTTCGCGGCACCCGTCGAACGGGAACCTGATTCGCAGGTTCCTCCGATCCACACAGCAGTGGACGAACACAGTCCAACAACTCAAGCGGGCTTAGTGACAGCTTAACGGCACCGCTCAACTCCCTCTCCCCTGCACTCTCGTATGGTCCACTCGACAATTTCCAATGCGTTGGCGCCTTACGTCGTCCTTGTCGCATTGCTCCCCGTTCTCTCACGCACGCGACTTGATTGGCAAGCCCTCAGTCGTTTCGTCTGCGCCGATGTCCAGTTGGCACCAGTCCCGCACCCAAAATGGATGTGAAATGCGTTCGCGCCTCCAGTGACAAGGGGACCTGTCTCTCAGTGTCTGTCTGCCAGCGCGGGATGCGACAGACAAGGGGAGGGGTGCTCTGCAGCCTCTGCTCTGTCTGTCGCTCGTCAGGACGGCCGACCTGCCCTGTCCTGCCGGTCCAGAGGGACGACTTACCTCATTCAGGCCATAGGAACAAGCTGCCGCAGTAGCAACAAGACTGGCACCTTTTTTGTGCCGCCCAGATGTCAGACGGGTACTAAGCTGACCTGCTCTTCGAGAAATGCTCTCCTCCAACACCATCCGACCTCCCAGCGCGCGCTGGAGGAGGAAACGAGGACGGCAGTAGGTCGTCATGGGGCAGTGTGTTTCGAGCGGCACCTCCGGCGCCGACAACAGCAGCAGCAGCAGCAACAACGCCAATAATAACAACCTCGGCAAACCTAGCCCTCGCTGTCAGGCTTCTGGTTGCCAGAGAGCTTGCGATCCAGTGCCCAGGTCGCGATACTGCACTCAACATGCTGTGTGTAGACGACAGGGATGTACAAGGCCGCGATACCGCAAGGGCCCATACTGTCAAGAGCATTTAGGTGAGTGTCCCACCTGGCTCCTTCGAGGGCATGCGGGTTCTCTGACTCTCGAGCCAGATACGTGTCGGGTGTCCAGGTGTGCCAACGACCAGGTCAGAGTTCACGATGCTCGCTTCACCAACTATCTTTGTTGGGACCACCAGCCTGTCGAAACTCGCGAGGCCTGGTTCAACGTGACCCTCTTTTCAAACCACGAAGCATCCGGGGCAGGTGCTCCCAATCATCAGCAGCAGCAGCGCGCCCGACGACGTCGTTCGCGCCAAAACACCAATCCCACATTGGCCGAGGCCGCTCCAGAACCAGTGCATGAGCCTCGAGAGCACATTTCCGAGGTATCCTCGTCCGACGTCGATGACGATGACGATGACGAAACCTCGAGCGTGGGCCGCCGGCTGTCTACGATAGAAGAGACCGACAAAGCCGACACTGCGGTCTGCTTGAACAAGGCGCCGCGAGATATCCCTCTAGAAGTAGAGCCAGGAACGCCAACCGCTCGTCGCAGTCAAAAGACGGTGCATTTCGCCGAGTCTCCCCCCCGGGTGTCCTTCCTGGAGAAGCACCACGGTGCGACGGCATCCGTCCGGGCTGCCGACCCTGTACAGTCTCCCTCGGCAACCCGCCTCCGGTCCTCCCGTCACCGGCGCAGCGTTGACGGTCGACACGCAACACGCTCGACTCCCAAGACTTCGAGCAGCGCCGTCACCCCGGTGGTGCATAACCGCGAGAAGCGTAGGAGCACCGGCAGCACCCCCAAGTCAGCCGACGCCAAGCGAGCACCGAGACCAAGGTCCAGCCCTTGAAGCCAGACAAGCAAAACGGCCCCTGCAAACGAGGCTCTGATGTTGCGTTCAATGAGTCTCATGCCCAGTCTGTCGTCAGATAACTTTGCTGCGGCTACCTATCGTTCTGGGACCATCACGCTGCTTGTTATCGCTTTTCTGCAGAGAGCCCTCTCCTGTTTCTTTTGGAAGTGGGGAGGGGAGCAACAGCAGATAGTGTACTAAAGATCCCATGTCATATCTCTCAACGGCGGTAGAGAGTGTTCCACCTTTTGGTATCGGGCACGGACGGCATTTGGCGGGGTAATGGCGGGGTACGGCGCGAACCAGGCGCTACAATCGCTGAACCACCACAAATGCAACCCGCGCCAAACCGCACCCTGTCGCTCTCTGTCTCTCTCTCTCTCTCTCTCTCTCTCTCTCTCTCGCTCTGTCTCTCTTTCACCAAGCCTCGTCGTCCCTCTCCTCTTCTATTCTCTTTTCTCCTTCCAACGCTGATCTTCTACCAATTTGCTCCAGAATTCGATACCCTCGTCGTCGTCGATATTCTCCCCTTGGCAATACTGATTCTTTTCCACACCCTCGTCCCCCTCCCTGTCTTTAAGATCAGCAAATCCCCAATTCACACACACCCACCCAACCACGCGCGCGACGTCACAACAGTCAGTGTCAGCCCATCGTCGTCGTCGTTGTCCGCCGCCGTCCCCGACGACATAATGGCCTCCCTCCCCTCCCAGCACCCTTCGCTGGCGCTCCACCTGACGGACCGCGCCCTAAACCCGATCCTGACCTCGGCGCACTCCCAGGCTCAGCTCGAGGCCCTCACTTCCTTGACAACCACCTCCCTGACCGCCCACGCCGCCGCGAACCGCTTCTCTCTCGGCCCCGCCCAGCGCATCATCGTCGAGCACGGCCCGGGGAGCCCCGTCGTCCTGGCCTCCTTCCTCAACGGCGCTGACGCCCTGCCGCACGACGGAGAAGGCTCCGCCGCCATGAACAACAACTACAACCATACTTCCGCCGCCTCCTCGAGGTCCGTGTCGTCGGGCGTCGTGGCCGGTGCTGCCCGGACGGCGGACTCGTCGGTGGGAGGCGCGTCTTCTTCAGCGAGGACGGGCGCGATACCGGACGCCGGGAAATCAGACGATGACTCGGAGGACGCGGCGCCCATGCTCGTCGGCGTTGTGGTCGCGGCGACTGGCGAGGAAGCCATGGAGGCGCGTCGTGCCGCTGGAAGACTCGAGAGGGTGGGTAGGGAATTTCAGCGGGAATGGGCTGTCGAAGAAGGGACGGGTGACATATCCCGCGGAGGACAGTGAAACAAACAGATACACGGAATGGGTGTTGAGAGTCTGCTTTTTTATCGCAGTAGCGGCAGCAGCGGTAGCAACAGCTGAGGACATCACTGAATATGGGAGAGGAAGAAAAAAGAACTATTGTGTCCGCGAACGGACAATTGATGATGGAAGGACCATGGTTAGGCCATGCGTGACTTGGATGGGCAAGCATGCAGGCGGCCAGCGATTGATCATGACAAGGACATGAGCGATGAAACGAGAACTGGCCACATGAGGATTCGGCACGGCGCACCACCACAGATTGCAGCATCGGCGTACGAAAGAGAGCGCAATTCGCGTTAATCATAATCTTTTGATTTTGACGGTCTCTATATACCGAGTTCATTTTCCCCGTAAACATCCATCATCGCGTTAAAAAAAAACCAGAACAATCGCCCATTAACAAATTTCTACCCTTGGATATAACCGCTCTAAATGATCTGCTGGAAAGCACGGTTGATAGGAGAGCGGACGTTGGGAACGTCCTTCCAGAAGTCGACGGTGGCAACGGCGCGCTTGGCAATGCCCTCGGGGGTGAACTCGAACTTCTGCAGAGGTTGTTAGTATCGTCATTGCGTCGAGACAAGAGATGGGTGGAGCTTACCTTGTAGACATCCTTGTAGGGTCCGGAAGCACCGAAACGGTTGATACCGAACTGCTCGTGGGAGTATCTCTCCCAGCCGAGGGTGCTCATGACCTCAACGGACATGATGGGCTTGCCGTCGGGAAGGACGGACAGCTTGTAGTCCTTGGGCTGGGAATCAAAGACCTCCGTGCAAGGCATGGAGACGACACGGGCAGTGATGTTGTGCTTCTCCTTCAGGTACTGGACGGCATCAATGCAGATGCAGACCTCAGAACCGGTGGAGACGAGGGTAATGTCGGCGTTCTCGGCCTCGTGCAAGACGTAACCACCCTTGATGGCCTTCTCGATGATGGAGCCCTCAAGCTGGGGCAGGTTCTGACGAGAAAGGGCAATGATGCTGGGGGTGTGCTTGGAGGTCAGGGCAACGTAGTAGGCGGCGCTAGTCTCGTTACCGTCGGCAGGGCGCCAGACCATGTTGTTGGGGAGAGCACGGAAGTGAGCGAGGGTCTCGATAGGCTGGTGGGTAGGGCCGTCCTCGCCAAGACCGATGGAGTCGTGGGTGGCAACCCAGATGGCGCGGATCTGGGACAGGGCGCTGAGACGGACGGCACCGGCAGCGTACGAAACGAAGTTGAGGAAGGTACCGCCGTAGGGCAGGATGGTGCCGTAGGCGGCGAGACCGTTCATGATGGAACCCATGCCGTGCTCGCGGACACCGTAGCGGACGTAGCGGCCAGAGTAGTCACCCAGGCCGGTAGCGGGGGCCTGGAAGTCGACGGCGTCCTTCCAGCGGGTCAGATTGGAGCCAGTCAAGTCAGCAGAGCCACCGAGCAGCTCGGGGATGACCTGGTAGATCTTCTGGAGGACAGTCTCGGAAAGCTTGCGGGAAGCGATGGCAGGGTCGTTGGGGGTGTAGACGGGGAGAGACTTCTCCCAGCCCTCGGGAAGCTCGCCGGTAAGGCGGCGGGAGAGGTCCTTGGCCTCGTTAGGGTACTTCTCAGAGTACTTGGCGAAGAGCTTGTTCCACTCCTCCTCAGCAGCGGCGCCCTCGGCAGCGTGCTTGTTGTACAGGTCGTAGACCTCCTGGGGGACGACGAAAGACTGCTCAGGGTTGAAGCCGAACTTCTCCTTGAGCTGCTTGATGTCGTCGGTCTTGAGGGGGGATCCGTGGACACCGTGGGTGCCCTGCTGCAGGGAACCGAAACCAATGGTGGTTCTCAGCTTGATGAGGGTAGGCTTGTCCTTGGACTTCTGGGCCTGGGCAATGGCCTTCTCAATGCTGTCCAAGTCATTGTCGCCATCGTCGACGACAAGGACCTCCCAGCCGAAAGACTCGTACCTCTTGACAACATCCTCGGTGAAGGCAACGTTGGTGTCACCATCAATGGAGATGTGGTTGTCGTCGTAGATGGCAATCAGGTTGCCGAGCTGAAGGTGACCAGCCAGGGAAGAGGCCTCGCCAGAGACACCCTCCATCAAGCAACCGTCACCGAGGAAGGTGTAGGTGTAGTTGTCGGACAGGTTGAAGCCGTCCTTGTTGAAGGTGGCAGCGGTGTGGGCCTGGGCCATGGCCAGACCGACAGCGTTGGAGATACCCTGGCCGAGAGGGCCGGTGGTGACCTCAATGCCGGGGGTGTCGTGAGCCTCGGGGTGACCGGGGGTGATGCTGTCGACCGTCTTCAGGCGGTGTGAGCAAGGAGTCGTCTCATGGAATCGTCGAGAGGAGCAGGACTTACGCGGAACTTCTTCAGGTCGTCGATGGAGACGCCGTAGCCGAAGAGGTGGAGGAGAGCATACTGGAGCATGCAGCCGTGGCCGTTGCTGAGCAGGATGCGTCAGTCTTTTCATGTTCGGCAACGGTTGGTGCTATCGTCGGCAGGGAAGATGAGAACTTACGAGAGAACGAAGCGGTCACGGTTGACCCAGTTGGGGTTCTTGGGGTTGAACTTCATGAACTTGTTGAAGAGAACGTGGGCGACCGGCGCCATACCCCTGGAAGACAGATTGGTGAGCTTGATGAACTAAATGTTGTTGTACACGAAATGCGCGCATTGCGGGGGACTGCTACGTACATGGGCGCACCGGGGTGGCCGGAGTTGCTGTTGAAGGTGGCATCGACCTAGAAATTACAGCCATCGTCAGCAGGCCAGTACACTTTTTGGGATTGAGTCCCGTCCCCTCTCGTCTCGTTTGTGGAAGCTTGAGCTCGTTGAGAGAAGAGCTCATGGCGAGCTGTTCTCTCGTCGAGCCGGAGCAAGAGCAAGTGCCAGTGCCAGTGCCAATGGCGGGGTAGCCAGCAACGGTCTCTCTCAACGAGCGTAGGCGGGGTAAAAATTTGGCGGGCGGGTGAAACTCACAGCGAGCAGGCGGATCGTGTTGATCGCCTTCCAGTCTTGTTCGGTGTAACCCATGATGTCTGATTTGCTTCCAAGAGGTTTTGGTTGTGAAGAGCTCGATCAAGAAGGAAGAACGAGAGAGTGAGGTGGGAGAGGGAGAGGTTTTAAAAGAGCAGCCGGATGGGAGAGGGAGAGGGAGAAAAATAAGTAGATCAAATAGGAGGAGAGAGAAAGAGGCGGACGGACAGGGAATGGTGGTGGTAATGTCTCTCTCACTCCTCCCTCCTCACACTGCTTGTGTGCGTATGTCGACCGGGAAGGTAATTATTGAGCATCTGGTGGGGACCTGACGTGGGAGTGGACAGGGGACCTGAGGGACATGGAGGGGACATGGAGGGGACATGGAGGGGTGGAGGGGCAAGCCAGCGCGCGCCAGGCCAGACCACACCACACCAGATACAGACAGGCCAGGGACGCCTGCCGCCGGATGTACTCGCAGGCTCACTCGCCAAGCGCCCCCAACACAAAAAATGCAGTTGGTACACCAGTATCTAGCACCTGGCTGGGTATGCTTTACTCGCCATCACACGTTGGAATGAAAGCCTTGCCTGGGGGGGAGGAACGTGGCTGAAGAAGCTGTGGTGAGCTTGGATCAAGTAGCCCTGGCAGCCCACCAACAAGGCATGTCTATAGATTGGATTGGATCTGGGTTGGACTGGCCACCAATTAGTTGCTGGCTGAACAGTGGTGATGACTGATGAAGAGCATGGAATGTATCTCGATGTACCCAACGCCAGGTACTCACTGCCTGCCTTACTACCTACTTTCCTACCTCCTGACTGACTGACTGGCTGCATGTACAGATGCTGTAGCTTCGTTCCGTCGCCTCTGCCTCATCATTGTGAAAGGCGGGAGGTGAGGTGAGGAAGTAGCTCTGCCCCTCCACTAGCGCGATGAGATACATTGGCCCAGCTTACCAACCTGGAGCTATGCGCCTGCCTTTTCACTGCCATGTCCTTACTCAGAGCGGGCATCAGCTTTTGGACGGAACGCCCGGCGGGGGGCGACTCTTTCTTTCCTGCCTCACCAGCTTGACAGACAACACACAGTTCTTGTTCCCAGGCAATAAGACGATTGCTCCGATATGCATGTCTAGTATAGAATAACACGTCGAAGAAAAGAAGGGTAGGTACATCGCGCAAAGTCACTCGCTCATCCCAGGCATTCATTCACCGTCGTCCATCCCAATCCAGCTTCACATGGAGTGGGTTGTCTTCCTCGTCCTTCTCCTCCCTTTCTTGTCGCATCTCCAGTTTTCGGCCTTGAGAATGGGACAAGAGAGACCACGGTAACCCTCAGCTCCGTCTCAACAACCCCGTCGTCCCGGCAGTAGAAACGCTGTGGACTGGCCGATTCCGCCCCTCCCGCTGCCCAGTCACCCGTCTTCCTCGTCCTAGCATTGGTGGCTTTAGTCAAAACTTCAGACCACAGCCCGAGTCTCTCCCCAATTCACCCGGCAACCCCTGTGAGGCAAAAACGAAAAAAATCGTCGGGGGTCTCGAACTCCCGCTGTCGCTTGTGTTTTCTCGACCGCCGCGTACCGACGTCGGGGCGACACATGGCTCCCAGGCCATCCCATGATTTCGATCCCGACGAATCATACCGGGGCTCGGGCAGTCCAGGTTTCAACCGTCATTCACCATCCACCAGAATGCATCCCTCACTCAGTCAGCACCCAGATTGGCATATCACATACCTGTCGGTGACGTATTGTTCGCCATGAACTGACTCTCGACATCTTCGAGAAGTCTTGTCGAAGCCGTTATTGACTCGTGCGGACAACGGCAGCGATGGGATCGATGGGGACTGGAGACGAACTGTCGTCATAATGCCCACAACGCTTCACCAGCGGTCCTGTGCTTCTTCTGGGTCCCTCTTCTCGGTATCTCGCACGACTGGCACCGCTGGTTTCTCCTTGACTAATCCGTGGAGATGGCTGCCTCTTTTTTGGGTATCTCCGGTCCACCCTATCGCCCCTCTCCTGGTCCCCCCCCCCACGGGCCCTAGGAGCCTCGCGCTATTTATTCACTCACTCTGCTGGTGGCATGCTGTGCTACGACCCGCGTCGGCCATAGGCCCAGAGCCTGTGCCATGCCGGACTTTAAGCCTCGTCCCTAGCAGAGCAAGCCCACCGCAGCGTCTGGGACAGACTGGGAATGAGCCAAGCGCCGAAAATGTCCCGCCCTCGTCAGTTTCGCTCGTCGCTCGCGCCGTTTCAAGCCGGCGACGCGGATAAGCTCAACCACCTGGATCCCCCCTGGTCGAATCTCTTCGCGGCGTGCTCGTTGCTGAGAATCGCAATTGGGTCCAGTCAATGTCAATATCGGTGGACCCTGACTGCGTAATGACACCCCTTCCCGTCTGGTGTTGAAATTTTTTTACTTTACACTTCGGTCGCAGGGCCGACTCGCAGCCTTCCGTTCGGCGTCAGGATGGCCCCTCTGACCCCTCCATTGCGTCGTTGCCTTGCATTGAGATGTGCGCGCGATACCCGTTGATAACACATAATGTGTCCGTAGTGTAGGTGACACGGACAGCGCGGGAAGATCCAGCTCCAGCAAGACCGATGACCAAGCGTACCACCCTAACCCAAAGACCGAGCTGGCATTCCGCCAGATACTAATGCATGCAACTGAAAGAAGGACTTGAGAAGTTGAGAAAGGGGTTTTTTCTATTTTTTTTATTTCTGGGTTTTCCCCATGACCGATTCTCGGCCTGTCTCGGAGCGCGGCACTCGGGACCGGCAGAATTCACGCCGCATCGACTCCAAGCTGCGAAGCTTTTCTTTAGGCTGTTCAGTGTTGGCCACCTACCTACCTACATACATAGTGCGCTTTACTGCTTCACTGCCTGCTTCAGGGCGCCTCCGTCCCGCTCTTACCACCACAACGTCCGCCCGGAGCCGGTGCGCACGGGCCATCCGCCTGGGATCCGGCCAGTTTCGTATTTATCCGCACAAATCAAGGCGGCCCCAGGTCCAAGCCCCCTTCTTCCCTGCGGATGACATCAAGCCACTCCACCCGCATATCCGCCACATGTAGCGACTGCGTATCCGTTGTTGGCTGGGATTGAGCGGAAGAACATGCGAATGGATAGAAGCAAGGGAAAGAGGGGGAAATTGTGACTCTTGGTATTTCGAGACTCATGCTTTGCCTCATTTCATTTGAAATGGGATTAGCCTCGTCGTTACAGGATCGGAAACCGGCCGCTAATCGGGCCTCTTATGACGAGTTGACCCAGCGAGGCTTTGTTTTGTGCCCATGAGTTTGTCGATGCCGCGTTTGGCGGTGCAACTCATCATATCTTGTGTGATTAGCTCGATGTGAGGCCAGCAAAAGTCGATTTTGCGCTTTGCGAGATAACCGCCCATTTTTGAGTCGAGATGCGCAGACGAGTTGTCAAGACGAGACTCGAGCGTTGTGATACTACTACTAAATTACAAGGCTGGCTCTCTCATGAGCCCGCTTTCAAGCGCCCACTGACCTCGACCGCGAGTGAAAGCGGGCGGTGTGGATCCTGCCCGATTGAGTTTTCGCCTCACCCAACTTCAACCACAGCCGTAGCCGAAAAACACCCTTCTATGAGAATCCCATGACGTGAAGCCGACATCGATACATCGTGAGAATTAACCTACAAGTCTAGACAGCTAGGGGAAATAGACGATCTCAACTGGTACCACTCGAAAGTATTGTACCATTAACGCTAAGCCCGGTCCGAAAGAAAAGAAAGAAGAAGAAAACGAAGAGAGAAAAAAAAGGGAATTAGGAACAAGCGAAGAGAAGAAAAAAATCTACCCCTCCATTACCCCTCCATCAAAATTCTCACCCAGAACCTCGACTTTGTGTGAATATCAGTCCAACCCAAGTCTACACCCTCCATCCCTCACTCTCCTCTACACTCGAAAGGGAAGAAAAAAAGAAACAAGACAAAAAGAAGGGAGACCACCCGCCACACCCACCGCAACCATGGGCAAAAAAATGAAGGTCGAGCACAATATCCGCGACACGAGCCACCAGTCCGGCCGGAGACCCTCCAAGAAACCCGCCGCCGCCGCCGCCAAACCGAAGAAGCCGGCCAAGGAGGAGGCCCCGACCCCGACGGCCGAGTCCAACGCCGTCAGCGCCCTCCTCCCCATGCCCCTCCAGCAGCGCGTCCTCTCCACCTTCAACGCCGCCTACAACCCCGTCCTGACGTCCCGCGACCTCGGCGACGTCCTGCAGCGCGTCAAGGCCGCGCTGTACGCCCGCGACTTCGACGCCGCCTTCGCCCGCGCGACGCCCGAGGCCCTCGACGCCTACGCCGCCCGCTGGAGCCCCACCCGCGCCCTGGGCTACGCCGCCGTGCTGCTGGGCATTGCCGAGTACCTGGAGGAGCTCGAGGTCGAGGTCGATGTCGAGGCTGAAGCTGAGGCTGAGGCTGAGGCGGCTGAGGCTCGGACGGCCGGAGACAAGGTCGAGACCACGGCGGAGGTCGAGGCGGAGGGGACCGCGGGTGATGTTCACCAGGATGCCGTCCCCCCCTCCTCCCAGACCCAAGCCGTCGGCACCGCTGGACCCTCTGGAGGCGATGGACCCTCCTCAGAAACTGCTGCTGCTGCTGCTGCTGCTGCAGACGACGATCAGCCCGCTCCCGCCCCCGCGGCGGTGGGCGAGGACGTCACTCCTCCTCCACCCGCGGAGATCGAAACCACCGCCGCTCCCGCTGCCGCCCCCTCCACGGCACCCAGAAAATCCATCAGGATGCTCTCCGTCGGAGGAGGCGCCGCCGAGATCGCCGCCTTCGCTGCCTATCTCTCCGAGCAGCCCTCCCGCTCCCTCGGCGGCACCGTGGCCCTCCTCGACTCGGCGCCGTGGGACGACGCCGTCGCCAAGCTTCACGCCGCCCTCACGACCCCGCCGCCGCTATCGCAGTATGCCAATGCCGCCGCCAGGGCCGCCAACGTCGCCATCGTCGAGCCCGGCCGTCTCACATCCTCCTTTACGCAGCAGGACGTCCTCGCCATGACGCGCGACCAACTCTCGCGCTGCCTAAGGGGTGGGGACGGTGATGGGCACGGGAACAGGGGCGCCCCGGTACTCGTCACATTACTATTTACGCTCAACGAGCTCTACACAACCGCCGGCATCGGCAAGACCACAGCCTTCCTCCTCGACCTGACCGCCACCGTGCCCCTCGGTTCCCTGCTCCTTGTCGTCGACAGCCCCGGCAGCTACTCCGAGACCGCCGTCGGCAAGGAGAGCAAGAAGTACCCCATGCAGTGGCTTATGGACCACGCCCTCGTCACCAAGCCCGAGAAGGAGGGTATCGTTGAGGGGTGTCGCTGGGAGAAGCTCGAATCCCACGACTCCGTCTGGTTCCGTCTCGCCGACTCTCTAAAGTACCCAATCCCCCTCGAAAACATGCGCTACCAAATGCACTTGTACCGCGCCACAAAGCCTTAAAACGCCACCCGTAAATGGAGATGATGGGGAGGGCGGCCGTCCGAATCCGGCGAGCACAAGTCTATGCCCAGACGAGTCTCTTCAGGGAGTAGCTGATGTGGTCTAGCAGGCCGGTGCTCTGTCTCGCCTCCTCCAATGAGATAATGTCGCCCTTCTCTATAATGCTTTCGGTCCCTGGCTTCTCTTTGCCAGGCTGGCTCAGGAACGCCAATCGTTCTATATCAGCACAGATGCTGACAACCTGCTGGATCTCGCTGAGCTTCGGTCCCTCGCCCGTCACAGCGGCAGACGACTGCGAGTACGGAGCCTTGAAGGCGATCTTTCGTATCGGCAAGGCCTTGGGGCGTCCACCGCCCAGAAAACTGCTCAGTGCGGATTGAGGCTGTTGTTGCTGCTCCTCCGACGAGCGCGAGCGGTCTGTCTTGGTTTTGGTTATGCCCAAGTTCGAAAACGTTCTAGTGTTCGTTCTCGTGACGTCGTTCTTGCCCGGCTGGTACGACACGACGAAGCCTACGTTCTTTGTCTCGTCCGTCTGGCCCGGGGAGACCGTCGAGATGATGTACGTGCCGAACTTGATGCCGACAACGTGTGCGAGGTCGATCCGCTCAAAGGAGGAGACCTTGTCCATGTTCCAGTCGAAGCGGCACAGGTAGATAGCAGCATCGGTCAAGAGAAGCACCACTTCCTCGAAGGGCATGGCTCGCAGAGTGTCTGACTGATGAGGGCTGAAAAGAACCCAGCCGCCCATGAACTCCTCGCTCTCGTCCGAGATGACTCGTCTCCGGGATAACTCGATGGCCTGCTCCCTCATTTTCAGCATGGAGACGGCGGGGTCTTTCGTCATCATTTCAGCCTCGAACTCTTGGAAGACCATGGAGTTTACGTTGCCTAGAAGAAAGTCGATGGCGGCCTGACTGAAGTAGTCATTGACCATCCTGGATCATGCGTTAGCAAGTTAGAACTCAAATAACAAAACAAGAGCCAAAAGCAATCTCACCCGTTGTAGTATCGAGTCAGCGAAAGACCCAGATCGTTCAATGTGCCTCCAAGGTTCCTTTTCCTCGTCCTTGTGTAGTCGCCTTTCATGGCGGCCGTAGATGCGTATTGCTTCGACACCGCATCGCCGTTGTCGGCCCACAGCGTGTTGAACCATTGTGTTTGCTGGTCCACCTGAGCTGCGAGGTCGTAGCCCTCCGCCTTCAGCTGAGCCTCGAGCATGAACTTTCCAAACGAACTCTGGCATACGTTGGTTCTGTCGAGGCAGTCCATGCAGTTGGTGCGCAAAACGCCTCGCTGTTTGGCTGTAACCTGCCCAGCTTCTTCGACAGTGCTCCCAAACGCTTCCAGCTTGTCGCGGAGTGTTTCGAGAAGTAAACTGACGTTCTCGAACTTCATTCCCCGGCAGGCCGAGTGAAAGTCGAACCATTCGAATGCAACAGCCTCGTCCTGGCCCTTGAATTCTTCTTCGTTGAGTTTCTCGACTGTCTTTTCGTACTGGTTGCCGACCGTTGCTTCGACGCCATGTTTTTCGACAAGATTGACAATTTGCAAACCGCCATATTCTTTCTTCAGACGCTCCAGATGCCTCTTTGTTGCGCTGTAATTTGCTTCAACTGAGTGTTGAATCACGGGGGCGGGCTTCAAAGAGATGGGTGACTGCGTAAAGAACAGCGGGATGCTGCCTCTGATCTGTAGGAAGGAGTACGTCTTTGACGACTTGTCCCAGGAAGTGCTCGAGAGAATCTGTTCCGTTTCGACGGCGTTCGCAACGAAGCCCTGTTCGTCAATGCCTCGTCTCAGGTATCTGAGACCGGCTCGCTGCGTTGAACGACGGGAGATGATCGTCAATAAAAACTTTTTCTCAGTAGAACGAAGATCGATTGAGTCGCGGGCTTTCTCTGATGGCGGAGAGGGGAGCTCTGTGTCGGATTGTTTCATGGTAGACATCTCCACGGCATCTCCCAGCCCATCATCCTGCTGAGGAGGGCTGTTGTCCACCACGAAGCTCGTCTGGCCTACGAACCCCTGCATCAAGGGAAGTAACAACGTATCTTGCCCGGCTTCCATGAACGGCTTCAGGGTGCTCCTGTTCCAGAAGAACATCGGATCTACATGCTCATGGAGAGGTACTTCCTCGGATTGTGACGTCGAACGGCTTGCCCACCGCCGGGTGATATCAAAGTCGTACGAGAAGAAGAAGCTCCGCGACGAGCCAAAGAGAATCTGGGTCGTTCGGAGAAGCTTCGGCAGCAGTGTAGATGCTGGCGCCGATTCCTCATCGTCCTCCACTGCTGGCCGCGAAGGGGCGGCCTTTGTGGGACTGTGATCGACGGAGCGCCGGACTTGATGCGCAGCACCGCTCCAGCCAGCAGATCTCTTTTGGTCTTGCGTCCATCCACTCTTGCTGAACCAGGTCTGAGCGAATCTCCCATAACTTCCTCTTCTGCCAATAACGTCCTTAGCAACAGTACTCTTCACGGCCTCGGACCCCTTGTCTTCGTCCGCCTTGGCTTCTTGTGCGGGATCCTCAACTTCGTCACCGCTCGTGGGGAGCTCGACATAGTCATCACTGTCACTTTCATCAGCGTCCTTATCCGCATTACGGTCTTGCAGCTCCGAAGCCGTCTTCGCGATAGCCTCCCCGGCTTCTTGCTGCGAGGTGCATGGGGTCACCGCGACCTCGGTGACGACGTAGATCGGGAACCCGCAGACTTGCGCGACCTGTTTTCGTCGCGTAATCGTGATCAGGTAGCTCAAACGTGAGACGGTTATGAGTCCTACATCACATGATCTAGTCAGCGTCTAATGCACAACGGCTAGAAGAAGCTCGGAGTACATACCGATAACGCCGAAGGCTTCAAAGGAGGAGTTTGGTTGGGAGACATCGGGGATCTGCTCTCGAGATGCAGGTGTGATAGAAGCGTCGCCATATTTGATCCTGAGCGGCTGCGCGGGGCGCTGTCCCTTGGTCACAAATGGCTGGATGATAAGGCCGTCAACCGCAGCGCAGATGATAATCTTGCGGGCGATACCGGGCATCTTGCGATCCGGCAACCACACAATGCGCGTGGTTCTATGGAGATGAGTTGAGCGATCGGAATAGTCCAACAAAGACTCAAACGAAGCAAAGAATGAGGATACCAGCAATTCTTAGGCCTGAAGTATTTGCAGTAACGGTGTTGGTGAAGATGTGCAGGGGAAGAAATGGGATGTTGTACGCAGCGCGAACTGCTGATGAAGTGCGTGCATGCCCTCCAGCACCGCCCAGCAGTGTCAACCAAAAATCGTCCATGTAGCTATGACATGGGTGGTGGGCCGCGGGGTAACGTCAGAGTGCATATCCCAAGCGGCGCGACTGGCTGCGAAGCCAACCCAGGCAGAGTCTGGGGATCACGCCTGAGACATGATGCCAGCCGAAAGAACAACTGATTCGCTCTAGTTGTCCCAGTCCAGTTGGATCAGTTACCTCTTGTCTTGGCTACACCCTAAGCAACTGCACTCTCGTCTGCTCTTCAGCTGCACTATCTACTGTAGGTACGTAGGTGTAGCTTTGTCAGTGCCTCAGCTCTCAAGAGGTATCCTTTCAATTTCAAGTCTCCACTACCTACCTAGGTAGGTTACAGTTTATGCACTTGTTCCAACCAGGCAACGGTACCGTTACCTGCACAATCATTGATTATTGCATATGTGGTATTTTTAAATTTTAATTTTTTTTCGACGATCATCAATTGACACTTTTCCAGGCGCTGGCTATTTCGTAGCAGTCAACCGTACTCGCAGCAATGAAACCACTTTCATAGCCATTTAGCCGCTCTACAGGCGATGCCATCAGACAGCCTCAACTCGAGAACACCTAGCAACAGTTCAGGCTTTTCCATCCTAAATTGTTCGGTAGTACCTCCAAGCTATAGCGTAATTGCTGCCCAACATCCAATATCGTGGGTATCTTAGATGGCAAGTCTCTCGATCTTGTCGCGGAGAGCGCGAATGGGCCCAGCGAGCTCGCTGCCCTCGTTGGAGGTGATGCTGGCAGCAATGACAGCGCGAGAGACACCACAGGCACGGCCAAGGGCGGTCTTGGACTTGACGTAGACGTAGGGAACGTTCTTGTCCTCAGAGAGGAGAGGCAGGTGAAGAACGATGCTGAGAGGGTTGGTATCAGCGGCGAGGATGATGAGCTCGGAGACACCACGGTTGAGGGTCTTGGTGGCTTCGTTGGCTGGATCACAACAGTCAGCATGAAATGCAGTAACCATAAGATAGGAAGTATCACATACCGCCCTTCTTCAGCTGGCGGTAGTGCTGGCACTGCTGGACCAAGTCCAGGATCTCCTGCTGAAGAGCATCGTCGGCCAAGGGCCAGGCAGCGGATTGATCAGCCATTGTTGAGGTTGGGTCGAAAAGATGTCTGGCAATGAACAGTCAGATTCTGCCAATCGGCAACCAGAGAAGCGTATCTTACCGATGTTATAAGATGCAGGGTTCCTTGCGTTGGCTCGCCCTGGTGGTGAGGATGAAGATGGGTGGGTGTGTATGAGCGTGAAGATCCAAAAGTCTCGGTCTGAAGCCAGAAAAAAAATATCCCACCTTCCCCAAATTCGGGCGGCAAGTTCCGCTGAAAAAAAGAATGGGGGTGTTCCACAAATGTCAGCCACTCTCGGAAGTGACCTTTCACCGGGCTCCGTAGCACCGCCTCCTCCTTGTCTTATGTAAGGGAACGGAGCTGTCGACGCGCCGCAAAACCTTGCAACCAACCAGAAGGCCAACCTGGAAACGAGATCTTAACAAGCACACCTCATCTCGAGCAGTCGCCGACGCAGCATCGAACCTCGCCGCCCCAACACTCATCACCGCCATCGTTCTCAGCCCAGCTGCCGCCGCATTCCCCTTCATTTCCGACCTCCTCTCGACGATTTCTTCGACTTTTTCTAGTCCCAACTCCCACAAACCGCCAAAATGCCTACCGAACTTTGGTACGTCGACGTCAACATGCGTGTTGCCCCCGTCAACGATGAGCTCCTTATCCATCATTCGAAGCTCCCAACCCCATCCATTCCGACGCCCAACCTGCCCAGATAGCTTCCCATCCTTTTTCTGAAGCTCATAAGCTAACGCGATAATGCCACAGCCCCGTCTATGCGGTTCGTCACCCCTGTGCTTCGCAGCTCTTCGATCCATGACGTCGCCCCCTTCCAACTACCCACAATGAGCCATTTGGGCATCAGCTCGACATCGCGTTCACAACATCGCTAACATGGAACAGCCCTTTTTCGGTGCCATGGGTTGCACTGTGGCCATCGTCTTCACCTGCATGGGCGCCTCCTACGGTACCGCGAAGTCCGGTGTCGGTATCTCGGCTATGGGTGTCCTGCGCCCTGACCTGATCGTCAAGAGTACGGCATAGCCACTACCTCCAACGATCTCCCAAGTTGGGCGGTCGATGTACATCCAACCATGCTAACAAGTCAACTAGACATTGTTCCCGTCATTATGGCTGGTATCATTGCCATTTACGGTCTCGTCGTGTCGGTGCTTATCTCCGACGGCCTTGCCCAGGAGATGTCTCTGTACACTGGTTTCATCCAGTTTGGCGCTGGTCTCTCTGTCGGTCTGGCTGGTCTTGCTGCTGGTTTCGCTATCGGTATTGTTGGTGACGCCGGTGTCCGTGGAACTGCTCAACAGCCCCGTCTCTTCGTCGGCATGATTCTGATTCTCATTTTCGCCGAAGTCTTGGGTATGCTCCTCCACCGTCTTTGTGCCCAACCTACAGCGGCTAACATATCGCTACTAGGTCTTTACGGTCTGATTGTTGCCCTTCTCATGAACTCTAAGGCCACCCAGGACGTTGTCTGCCATTAAAAGACACCTACATCAGCGACGAATGCTCGGTTGAACGGTTGACAAGATGTACTTACGCCACAACTTGCACGGGCATCACTGCCACAGAGCAGACAAATATCATCAGCAGGCGCGTCGAAAATTCGATCAAAGGTTTAACGGCATGGACGTGGAAACGGTCAAGGGTCATGAGATGCCACTGTTTGGGACAGTCGGGGATCGCTCCGGCTTGGATTCAAACGTATATGTACTATTGTGCCAACAAGGTATGCTATCCATTTAGGGGGCGGTTGCTCAGCATAGACGACGGTGACGGGGAACGGAATTGTAGTCTAGGTTGCGATAATGCTTTTCTGCGTCTCTATTACATGTATGGATTTCCTTGCCCGCACGTGACTTTTGATATGACGGAACTCTTCTATGCGAGTGTCAGATTGTTGCCTAGTACTATACGCTCAGCCGAAGCAATTTGAGCGATGAGTGTCTATATGGACTAGTTTCAGTTTCTCCACACGTTTCTCGTCGAATATTAGCACAACGGAGCTCGCGTTGTCGGGCAGCTCCAGCAAAAAGTAGGTAACCAGTGACATGCTGTAGTGGAGAACTGACCGCTTGGCCGATGAAAGCGCCCTGTGAACAAACCGTCGGTCAAAGATAAAGTCTCTTGGGGCAGATTAGGAAGAAAACCTCGACCAAGTCTGCATCGAAAGACTTGGACCACGGAGAGTCTGGCAGCCTTTTGCTTTCCACCAAGAAATCACGCGGATCGGTGTACTAGCGACACAACCACTGACCGACATCAACTCGAGGCAAAATCTTCTCGAGATGTAATTATTTCTCTTCTTTCTTCTTCTTTTTCTTCTTCTTTCTTTTGCATTTCACTCATTTTAATCGGATTCCTAACTCACAGCGCGCACTGTGGATGATATGTACAAAGAAAGCCGCGGTGGTGCCAAAAAAAGAAAAGAAGACAGAACAAGCGCCACCGCTTGTGTTGTATGATTACAAGAGATCTGTGTGTCGGCATCGTTTCCATGTCAGATGCCGGCATCAGTTTGTTTTCCGTTTCCCGTAGCTTTTTAGCCTCGATTACCTCCAGCGTCAAAACCAGTCCCGCCAACCGGCTCCTTCCAGGTGAATGAAGCATTTATTTACAGAAAAGAATGACCCAAAGGTCGTGGCATAAGACGCCAATTGTTGTTGTTTTTTTTTGGGGGGGGGGGTTGTATCAGAGTCTTGCATCATTTAGATGACGTACTGTGGTCATGGTCAGTTCAAGAACACGATCCCGCTGGGTTGAACGTCGAAACTCACGGGGATGAAGAGGTAGGGAACCTCGCGCTCGTACTGGGCCCAGGCGTCGCCGTACTTTTGACGGCAGCGGTGGATGTCGCGGGCGGCGCGGTGGGCGATCATGCCGCAGAAGAAGACGGGGTAGAACCAGGGGAAGGGGCTCTTGAAGCCCGTGATGAGGCCCCAGCAGATGGCGAAGAAGGCGTCGCAGGTGTAGTGGATCTTGCGGGCGTAGCCGTACCAGCCGTCGGCGAGGATGACATCGCCCTTGGCCGAGGTGATTGTCTTTGGGTTCTTAACAGTCTGCCAGGGAAGCTGGGGGAACGTGCGGCGCTTGACGAGCTGGCCGCGCTCCTGCGCGCGGAAGCCGTTCTTCTGGCTGTTGGTCGTGTCCCAGACCCAGTAGACGAAGAGGTACGACGCGAAGAGGAGGGCGAGCGCGAAGGGGTTCCACTTGTACTCGGAGGGATGGTGGTTGGCCAGGAAGATGGTGCAGTGGCAGTACGAGAGCGGCACGCCGGCGAGATTCCAGAAAATGAGCATGAAGCCCCACTTCTCGTAGTACATGTCCCTGAGATGGTGTTAGTCAGGTTACTAGGTCGAGGATCACACGGAGCTTACCAGGTAGGAACGATGAGCTGCTCGCCCTTGGCGCAGGCGTTGGCGTAGAGGTAGTGAGCCATGACCAGAAAGAGCACCTCGCCCGAAACGTAGCCGTACTTCTCGTACTGGCGGGCGGCGGCGCCGCAGCTCAGGCCGAAAAGGATGAACCAGGGGATGCGAACCTCGAAGAACATCTTGAAGTCCAGAATGCCGAACATGCGAGGGTTCAACTCGGCTCCCAGGAAGAAGTCGTAGATCGGATAGCCGGTCATGCGGTGCTGGGCACCCCTCAATAGAGCGGAGAAGTAGGCGATGAAGGACACGATGAAGCCGCTCAGGATGGCAACGGACATCAGGGGACCGAACTCGTCAATAAAGGTGTAAACAGGGAAGAGACCGGTGAAGTGGAGGACAGCCATGACGGAGATGGTGAAGTAGAAGCTGACATAGGCGTTGCAGAAGTACTTGAGCTGCTTGCCGTTCTCGTGGGCGAGAGGCTTGCCCCATGCCCAGACGCCGGGCAGGACGCAGTAGCAGATGCCCTCGAAGACGAAGAAGGTCCAGTAGATGCGCCAGGCGCGGAGGCTGGGGAAGGCGCCGGTGTAGGCGAGGTCCACGAGGTGGCGGCCGAACTCGCCCCAGCTCTGGCCCTGCTCGCGGGTTGGCAGCTTGCCATCATAGTAGGTGGCGCCGATCCACATATACCACATGAGCAGGGGAAAACCGACCATCAGCGAGAGTGCGCCGATACTGCCGCCGAACTCGAACTCGCCCGAGGCGTCAACCTTGGGGTCTGTGCCGACCTCCCAGCCGTCGATAATGTCGCCCTTCCTGTAGGCGGGCAGCACCTCGTTCGTTTCGGAGTGGATGTGTCCGTTGGCTTCTGCGGTCTTCTCCGTCTTCACCTCAAGGTGTCCATTGATGGCGTGACCGTTGCCGTTGACAGCATGCTCCTCCTCCTTGACGTGCCCGTTTGTATGTCCATTGGCGTGTCCGTTGGCATGTCCGTTGGCATGTCCGTTGGCATGTCCGTTCGTAAGGGGTTCCTCAACCTCATCATCCGATATCTCCTCTCTGAATTTACCAGTGGTGCGCCGTCTCGGGGTGGCACGGGTCTGGGGCTTCGACTCTGTGACTTCTGCAGTGGTGGTAACCTCGGGAGACTTGCGCCTGGAAGAAGCACGGCGAGGTGTCTCGACCATGCCCTCAAAGAGCTCCTTCTTCCTGTTCCATAAGTTAGCCATGGCATGAGAGAGACACGTTGTACGGGATATTGACCCGTTGGAGGGGTGGGCAAGGGCAGCCATGGTTCCAGTTCGCGACAACGACCGCCTTGAACTGAGTATCCGTTGGAATGGTGGTAGTGATAGGTCCCAGCAGTCGGAGCAGGAGCTTTCAAGACCGCAGGAAGAAAAAGAAGCAACACAATTGGACTAACCTAGGAGTCTGGCGCAAAGAGTATCGACCTGTCATGTTGGCTGCTTCTTTTATACAGAGATACAGATAGCAGAAAACTTCAACGTGGGGTCATGCACGTCTCGTGTAGCTGAAAGGCCAGTCCGTGTGACGGTCGTGGATCTCGCAGCGCAATCCGGCCGGGGTGGGAAGGGGGAGGGGGGTTCGGAGACGGGAATTGTCTGACGGAAGCCGAATGGAAGCTTCGTCCAAAGAAGCGTCCAGAGCACACAGGGAGACGGAGTGAGGTGGGAAGGAGGCGAGGCGGTCTGGCACGAGGAATCCGAGTACGACCAGACAAACGGGGGGTGGTGTGGCGGGCAAGTGGAAAAAGCACGGGAGGATAAGAGACTCGGGACGGCGTCAAGTCAAAAAGTTCGCAGCGTGTCCTCGGACTTGGATTGGGCCTTTACCAATTTGGCTTGTCTCTGTCGGCTGCCACTCAAAATTTTGTTGACATTTGTGTTTGCCCCTTTCAGCCGGTAGTCATGGGTCACCACTCGAAGCCGGGAATTGGAGGTACATGAGAATTATATTGGGCATGCACCAAAAGGGATGTACCACCTTCCAAGTTCTAACCCTCTCGGGAGCGTCCCTCGGCTGCAAGGGGTGGGCGCCATATGCACTATTCGTCTAGACGAGCCGCCAATGAGAAGCTTGATTTTGCTTCAATTGAGATGGTAATTCTGGCTTTCTGGGTGGTGTGGCTCTCCAAGCTGCGTTTGAGCGAATGGAAGCGCGCTGCTGACAGTGGCTGCACCCTGCTGGGCGTTGAGCGTCCGAGCTCTGAGATTGTTCATCGTACCTACAGATAGGAACACGCTACGCTAGGTACCTAGGTACCCAGGTGGTTAGAGCTCCCCTTTTCCCACTGCTAGACGACGGCTGCATGACATGCATTGCTGGCCGGTATCTCGACCAGGGCTCAAGAACGGCCGGACCTCTGAGTCCCCGAGTTCCCGCCTCCCAAAGGGAATGAAGCACTTTATCGACTGGGTTCACCCTGATGTCGACTTGGAGTCGCCTTGGAAAATGTGATACCCCATGTCGATGTTTGGTGCCTGTGATTGGACTGTTTGCCTGCTGCACGAGACTTGATGTTCTCGAGGCCTTCTTGATATGCGAGGATACCCAATCGGAGCACATAGCGTTCATTGTCCAAAGGTCTCGAGACCTCCTACCTATCCCAGTTGAACCCGTTGCCAACAATCAGGGTTTACGGCGGGCTCTAGGAAGCCTCACAATGTCAACGGTCCAAAGATGCATTGACTTTCACTGTTTTATTCAGAGCAAACTATACTAAGCATGCTTACTTCACTACAGGCCCGTGGTCTTGCATCAGGAGGCCTCTCTTCAGAACCGATAGAGATGCCGATGGTAGATACTTCGCCGTCAAGGCGTCGTCAACCTTGGCAGCTCGACAGTTACATGCGTGGGGTCATGCCGAGTGCGAGCCATCAATGGAGTAGAAGCAAGGTGGCGGGCCCATTATGTCGCTGTTCGGGCACTCAAAGATGGCAACATCTGATGCATTCGGCCTTCCATGCACACCTTGTGCAGAACAGGCAGTTCGACCGAAATGCAGACTTCGACTTGGTGGTTCTGCCTGGATATCGATCGCTTCGACAGCGGAGAAAGTCGGGTGATAGTCTGCCAACAGGCAGCAAACCGTTCAGATACAAGGACCAAAGGGTGTCGAATGTAAGCTTCTGCACTTGCAAATGCGGACACACATTTGGCCTTTGACCTCTCGTTGCAGGCAGAAGTGATCTTCGATATCATCACATAATGTAGCTTCAGAGCCTGTTGGCTGTTGGTCGGTACGTACCGGTCGGCATCTTAGGTACCTAGGTAAGTACTTCAAGAATGCGCTGCAATACGGATACAGAGCACCTACCTACCTAGGTACCTATTTGGCCTCGTTTTCCCTTTGCGGTACGTACCGGCAGAGTGATCCCTAAGCCCGCACGGATCACTCGCAAAATGTATATAATCCCTCCTAATCCCGCGGGATCTTGGGATTTCTTTTTCTTTTCTCCTTAGCTCTTCTTTGCCTTTTGGCTTAGATCAAGTGTAGTATCTGTTCTTTTCAGTTTAATCTCTGAAAGATGCCTATTGGCATCAATCTTGATTATTCCTATTTTTGATCACCGGAGATGGCCTCTGCGGCTTGCTGTATGTCGTCTCCACCGTGTCCCTGGTATTTCACTGCTTCCAGGCGATGCAAACCCCCGATCTTCATTGCATTTGTTTGGCTTGCCCAGGCGTGTGAAGAAGTTCTTGTCTTATTATCCTGAATCTAGTGTTTACCAGTCGATTGTGCGGTTCAGAAGACGACGCTGAAGTGAACGAACGGTTGCGTCGATGCGTGCTAAGGGAATATTTGCTCTATCCAAAGTCTTAAGTCAGTTGCGATTGATGCTCGAGTTGCCATCCGTGACCGCCTTCTCTTTGCTTGATTTTCCTCGAGCCTTTGACCATCCATCGCATCGCGACTCTGCCGTGACCGTATATATTTCGTCCGTTGATGCTGCGTGGTTGTGACTGTAAATCTCATTGCCGTCAAAAGCGCGTCGTTCGAAGTAAGTAAAACTCTGATTTTCGGTGCCTGCCTCTGCCTCCTCCAGTGACGTCGCTCCAAATCGCGGGGCTCAATCCTCGAACCTCACCCTCAAAGTTGATACTGCCCGATTTTTTTTTTCTCCAGCAGCGGTTCAAGAACACTCATCGAAATTACGCGACTTTTTCGGAACGCAATTGGGCGAAGTAACCACTCATTTCAATTTACTCACCCGTTTGCCAGAGTCTTCTCCCATCCGCCGCCCGGTCGCATCATCACCAGCCATGGATAACGACACCAACATGGGCGAGGTTCCCGCCTCCCGCCTCCTGGACCCCCAGATCTTTGAGCACCTCAAAGATAAGATCGATGAGGATCAACAGGTTCGCGACCATATGAGCCAGACGGTCCAGAAGCTCGACAGGGCCATCTCCTATGTCCAGGGCCTGCTGTCCCGCATCCACGCCACCCCGCGTGAGCAATGTGAGTCCTCGCCCATTAGCACATGCCCCGTAGGCGTCTCTTGCTCGAGAAAGATGACTTACAATGATCGTCACCGACAGACCCCTCTCTGCTTTCAGACGTGCAGGCGGGCATCCAGAAGGAGATCGAAGTCATTGGGGAGCTCGAGGAAATCGCCTCCAAGCACCCTTACTACAAGTAGGAATCCATCCCATGTCGTCAAGGCAGCAAGCACCCCCCATCTGACTCATCCGTGTCTAGGTACAACCAGAAATGGAACCGCCAGGTCCAGAACGCCATCTTTACCGTCCTTCTCTGCGGCTGGTTGGGCGGCCTCACTTCCGACGGCAAGCCCGGTCCCATCGCCCGTCTTCTGACCCTCGAGGAGGTTGGCAGCATCTTCAAGGGTACGTGACTCATCTCGGCCGTCCCGGACGACCGTCGCTGCCTCGCTTTTCTCCCTTGGAACCTAGAGCTAACGACATGGCAGTCCCTGTTAACCTCAAGGACCGCGACGCCTTCCACCTCACCATTGAGGAGTACCTTCTTGCCCTGACGGACCTGACGCAGGAGCTCTCCCGCCTAGCCACCAACGCCGTGACCCTCAGCGACTTTGCCATGCCCGTCGAGATCAGCAGCTTCGTCAAGGACCTGTTCGCCGGCTTTCAGCTGCTCAACCTCAAGAACGACATCCTCCGGAAGCGCGTCGACGCGGTCAAGTACGATGTCAAGCGCGTGGAGGACGTCGTCTACGACCTGACCCTCCGCAACCTGATCCCGCAGAAGAAGAAGGAGGTCGCTGTCGCCGAGTCGTCCTCGGCCCAGAAGGCGTAGATGACCTCGGAGAGACGTGGAGAGACGTCGACAGTGCCCGAGGCCTCCGTCGACTTGAGTAAGCCTGGCCGCTTAGGAAACGGGATACGGACAGGATGCTTCTGGCACATGGTGGGTTTCGACAAGAAAGGATATTAAAAGCGCTCTTCACCAATTTATCGATGTCTTGGGTTTTGACCGTGCCGTATTGTGACCTCGAGGAGTTATCGTTCACCATCGCCACGTCTTTGAAACGGGCTATCCGACGACACGACTAGTGTCGTGTTGGCCCGCTGGACCACCTATATTGCCTTGTCTCTCGACTGCCCATCTCACATGCATTCGTTGCCTCCAGCCTCCAAGCAGGAGAAAACCGCTGGCATTGTACATTTTCCAGTTTGGAAAAGGGGCAAGGATCATGCATGAATCACATGATCAGCGGTTTCAGAGTGGTTGTTCTCTCGTTCTTTAGTTACACACGCCTGAGTAGCCGGGAAACCTCGTGAAGACATTTGCCGCGATCGAACACACGGCAGACGATGGATGCCCTCATTTCGCCTCTATTCCCAAGCCACTGCGACCGCAACGCATCGCAGAGACTCGCCCATAAGATGAGCAAATAAAAAAGAAACGCGAAAGAGAAAGACGAAGATCATTTCTGTCATGGGGACCGGCCTGTATGGCCAAAAGCAGACAAAGACGATCCGTGGGGGTAAGCACAGACACAAGACTACATAAATGCTCCACTAGCCGTTTCTCTCAACCAACTATCACTGGATGAACACATCCAATAATCCCCGATAGTCTAGTGGTGAGGATATCTGCTTGTCAATGTGAAAACACAACTCGCAGGGGACCGGGGTTCAATTCCCCGTCGAGGAGTTTCTTTTGCTCTTTGCCATGACCATCTTGCCAAGTACTTTTTGGCTGGATTCTTCTCTTTTTCGCGATGCTCTATCGTCGGCGTGAAGACCTGATGGGTCGGGCTTGCAAAAACCCTAGGTCAATGTGGGAAGTGGGCTGGGGGGAAATTATGAACTTGCGTCTTTGTTTTTTGGACTTCATTTCCAAGCAAGCCACCCAACGAGCCAAGAGGAGACTGGCAAAAGATGCGGTGCCACTGGTGTGATGTCAAGTCGTCATGAGAAAGTACATTTGGTGTGTCTATGACACATATTTATCGCACGCTATGCTTGAATCAAACCCATCTGGTCGGTCCCCTCTTGCGTATCATGAGTAATACAGGACGTTGCCCTCAAAAAGCCGCCGCGCCGTCCTCGTCACGACGCATCGGTCCACCGCAACTCCCTCTGCGCCCTCGTGGGCCCAGACTTCAACGTCCATTGTGCCACTGCCATGCTGGATCCGGACGATCCGGCCCGCGTTGTGCTCGCCGGTAAGCGAGCCGCCGAGAACCTCTCCTGTCGGTGACTTGAGGGCTCCCTCTACCGGACTCGGCGTTCTCCTCGGCGTGGGTATGCCCTCCGTCTGCAAAGTCGATCCCTCACCGCCCGCGATGCGATGCGCCACCGTTCCCTCCGTGATGACGGCGCTCGCCAGGGTGACGCCGCCGGTCAGTTGCAGGCTGGGGTGCGGCTTGCCCATGCTGTAAGCCTGCACCCGGATATCCGCCGCTTCCTTGGCCGTCGCGTTGTCGTCGGCAGATGGCCGCGAAAGGTACGCGAGCTTCGGCGTTCCCCTGACCAGACCAGCAGCCTCTATGGTGGCGGCGAGACCCATCCGGACAGCCCCCCGTCTCCGGATGGCCTCGGCGACCTCGAGAGCCAGCGGGGAATCTGCGGGCTGGCCCCTGAGCGGCGCAGGCAGGCTCTGGGCGTCGACGAGGACGAAAGGGTTAGCCGAGTCGATTAGGGTGACGTCCACCGCGAAGTCTCCCAGCGCGCGGACTTCTTCCAGGACGATCTTCTCGGACCGCTCCCCGCTCGGGAACAGCTTGCCGGTCATGCTCCCCACGGGCTCGACGAAGGCGACCTTGATCTCGCTGCCGGAACCCCTGACGCCGGGGATCAAGCAGTCCCCGTCCTCCTCCACGTTGCCGTCCTCGTCGAGGTGGACGGTCTCGACGATGAGCTTCGAGGTGTTGGTGTTAAAGATCCGCACGTCCACCGCCCGAGCCCCCGGCGGCGGTGCCACCAGCCGCTCTTGCACGGCGAAGGGACCGACTCCCGAGCAGATGTTCCCGCAGTTGCCGCTGAGGTCGACGGTCTCGCTGCCGACGGCGACCTGGACGAAGGTGTACTCGACGTCGACGCCGGGCCGGCTCGAGGGGGCGACGACGGCGACTTTGGAGGTCACGCTGCTACCGCCACCGACGCCGTCGATCTGACGCGCGTCGTTGTACCTCGATCCCATCGCCGCGAGGAGGGGGGTCGCCCACTCGTCTTGCGTCGGCGGGAGGTGAGACCGGTGGATGAAGAGGCCCTTGGAGGTACCGGCGCGCATCAGGACCGCGGGGAGGGAGTGCCTCACACGGCGTTTTGGTGTGGATGGGGTAATGGCCATGATGGGGATGGGAAAAGGCGGTGGTATTGAAGTGTGTAAGACTTGGTGAAGGAACCTGCGGGAGCCAATGTGCGTATTGAACGCTTTGGTGTTGAAGGGCATTGGTGGCGCTTATAAGAGAGTCCCGGAAGTCATACTCTTGGTATAGATAAGTCTTTTGAGTTGGAGAACGAGTGGCCTCTGTGCGTGTAGTGTAAGTCTGTAATCTTGGTGACGACAATGTCATTGTTCGTCGCTGTGCCATTGCTTGTTAATAACATGCTTCGGTGTCGTGAGTTGCGTCAGGGTGTTAGTGGTCCGTATCCGCGGGAGTGGTTCTGGCCCGCGGGACCTGACCTGGCGCCGTGTCTGTGCCATCCGCAGCAGGTGGAGCAACGGCCTCGCAGATCTGTGGTCCGGCCGGGAACAACCCCGTTCACTGATCAGAATGTCCCCTGCTGGTGGTGTTATCAATTAACTTGTTCACATCAGGAGAACATGCTGTCAAGCGCGGAGCCGTTGAACCCGAACAGAAGGTCGTCGAAAGAAGCAGCGCCGCCGTCTCCTTCTGGTATCCCTTGGAACCAAGTTTGGTTTCCGATAAAGCTCGAAGAGTCGAAGTTTGCCGGCTGCAACCCCGTTCCCGACGGGGCCGGCTGTTGGTTTAAGTCCGTCTGGTTCATATCCGTTGCGGCAGTGTTGTGCTCTTGCCCTCGCACAAAACTCTGGATGATTCCGTCGATATCTGACCACCCCATGGAAGGGGATACGTTCTCAAGCACTGTCTGCGGAGGGCGTGCCTCATCAGTTATTGAAAGGCGCACTCTGTCGTTGGGATTCCCTAAGGCGTCGGGCCCGTCGCCGTTCGCTGTCGAGACGGGAAAGGCATTGCTCCTCGGTCTTTCGTTGCCGTCCACGCGGGTGAGACTTATACCCAGACGCGTCATCAAGCCTTCGACGATGGTTTTGGCCCTTCTCACGGCCCAGTTTGTTTCCTGGTTCTCTCGAAACACGGACATACAGGTTTCCAGGCGCTCGCGAGCCTCCGATTCCGTGCTGCGCTTCGCAGCGATCCGTACGTGAATCGTTGCAGCGACATACGTGGCATATGAAATCAAGTAAGGTGCGTGTCGCACAGAAAATACCCTGTTGTATGCTCGAAGAACACCAACTATGCTGTCGGCTGCAGACGCGCAGGTGATGAACGAGTTGACCGATATGGAACGAGAGGTGTTGTACAAGTGGCCATCAGCAACAAACGGACGGTGAAGAAGGATGGTGAGAACATTGAACATGGCGCTATAGTCAAGTCAGATGGATGTTTGCGACGCCTTTGTTGACGCAATGGCCAGTTTGCCGCAGGTACTTACTGCAAGCTTAGTACGTGTGGAGGAGGAACTTGGTCATCGTTCTTTGGATCGAAAACGAGATGGGTAGGCAAAGCTTCTTTCCAAGCAGCCAGCTTGGAGCTTAGACTCTCTAGCATTGTTGAGAGCTCAGTTGCGCTTTTGTCAAAGGCTCTCTCCGTATAGATGCAGCTCAGAATATCGCTCATGACGACCGAGAGTCGACACAGGTAGGTAAAAGTAGACACACTGAAGGCAGGCGATCCAGGGTAGCTGGTGGCATCAGTAGAGTACGCAAACGGCTTCCAATTTTCAAACTCCTCGAACGTATCGAGAAATTTGATTGGTACCAGCGTGTCGGACTCTTTCAAGGAGGCCGGGCGTCCTTGATAGAGACTCTGGATCTTGTCAACGACTATACGATGGTTAGGAGTCTCGTCCGTCAGCTGTGCGGAGAGTGTGGTTTCGTACCGAATGCACCCCAGAAGACCCGCCGTCGTATCTCTAGGTCTTCGTCAGAGAACTTCCGTGTGCTACCGAGGCCAGGTGCATCAACATGCATGCCTAAGTCGATGATCATGCGGAATGCCAGGCCCGCGTATAGCCAAGCAGCACTCCTCTCGTCACCTAGGGCGAAAAGTGAATTTGTCATCACCAGCAAAGCCTGAATGGTTGTGATATCGCTGCTATCGAGCGCGTCGCCAAGTAGCTTCCTGACACGCTCACGGAACGCCCAGCCGGCGGTGCGCACGTCGTTGAGGTCCCTCCGGACTTCTCGACGCGGGCTGAACTTGGAAGCCCCGAAGTAGATGGCGTTGAGCAGTATCTTTGAAAAGTACGGCCCGTTGCAGGCCATGTCCCGCATGAATGCGGGTCGGTACGTGAGCAGAAAGGAATGGTGCTGGCGGTTCCAGTGCAGGGACAGGAGGTGCATGCCTAGTTCCGGGTCCACACCATCGAAGTCGAGCGTTCCCGCGCGATAGTTGAAGTCTTCGAGCTGGCCTGTTTTGCCCTGTCAGTGCGGTCCCGCGACAGGCGGCGCGAGATCCAACCGAAGCCAAGCTTCTGGTGGAGAAGAAGGATCATACGTTGTCTAGCCGCCTCGGCAACCAATCCCTTCTCTATCCATTCATCCGGCATCCGTGGACGTAAGTCGACGGCCGATGATCGTTCCTGTAGATTCTCCTCGAACAGGGCGCTCGTGCGGCCGTGATAGCTCGAGACTCCATTAGCGGATACCACAATGCGGGAGACACCTGCTCGGCGAGAAGGGTTTTGTTCCGTCAGAGCTCCGGGCTGTTGCGTGCTGGTATGAGGGGGAGGGGGCGGCGAGTGGATAGCAGGATCAGGGCCGTCAGGGGTGTGTGGCTGTGGCGTGTCGCCGCCATGCTCCGCAGCAGAGTCGTTGCCGCTAATGTCCTCCGGGATGCGTGACGGGGTGGTGCCGAGGTCTGTTCTTTGACGACTGTGACGAGTGCCTTGTCGCCGCCGCTCTGCACGGCGCGGCGTTGGTGTTGACTCTGCCACCAAAGGCTCATAGACGCAATCCTTTCCGTACGTCTTGCAATTGGCGCACGTCGGCTGCTCATTGTTGCACTTAATCTGGCGGAAGATGTTAGCCTCATCAAGTGTGCGACGGACGGCCACGATATCGACCACCACCACAACGAACCTTGCGCCGTCGGCAGAACGAACAGGCCTCAACGGCCCGCCTCCGAGGGCGACCGGATGCCGTGATACTGTCTCCCGGTCTCGGTGCCATGAGAATAAGAAGCGGGAGAGTACCGAATGTCTTGACCTCAATACCCGTGGGTGGCAAGCGGGTAGACGAGGGATTCTTTTCCACGTTCGTCAAACTGAAGGGGTTGTCGGGAGAAGAAGCATGCAAGTCTATCCGCGGAAAGAACATGACGTCTGGTGGGGGTTTGAAGCCGCCCACCCGGCTGCGAACGCGGGAAGAACCCCGATTGGTCAGCGTCTAAGTCCGCGCATCTCCCTTCACACCCGTCCAGTGTTCCCGCGGATAGCGAAAAGCGGCAAATCAGGGATCGGCCCCTTGTCCACAACGGGGTATTAGTGGTGGTGTGCATGTCATAAGGGAATAGCGACAAGGAATGGACTGCTTTCCGTGTTCCCACAGTTGACTCGTTTCCAACAAGTTGGTCGTGTTGATGAGACCGTCTCAAGGTTCGCATCGGATATAGGTTTCTTGCCACGCGGCAGTATTTGTTTTCTTCACTACTCGTCACGTTTTCCCTCGGGCATAGTTGAGAACGGGAGGCAACGACAGAAGCATCTGGTTTCTTCACACAATAACCATGGCGTCCGTGATCTCAGCCGTGCCGAACCCGGCACTCGGAAAAACAACCGTGCTACAACGGAAATCTGATTCAAACGCGAAGCACAAGATCTCTCCGAGCATCTCGTTATTCTCGGGTGGGGTCGCCGGGGCTGTTGAAGCTGCCGTCACTGTAAGTGATCACTCTGTCAATCTGGAGGTGATTTGTTTGTTCTCTAAGTCTACACTCACTGATACCCTTTGAAGTACCCTTTTGAGTTTGCAAAGACAAGAGCGCAACTCCAATCAACCGGCAGCAAGAACCCGTTTTCGGTTCTTCTCCAGCTTGCCCGACAAGATGGACCCAAAGCCATCTACACCGGGTGCTCAACATTGATCATTGTACGGCATTCTCCTTTCCCCTGATGATCTATCACGCTTACCAGTTTTAGGGAACAACTTTCAAGGCTGGAGTTCGATTTCTCTCCTTCGACTCCATCAGAAATGCTCTCATGGATGAAAATGGGCGTCTGACGCCCGCACGTGGCATCCTCGCCGGCATGATCGCCGGGTGTGTCGAAAGCGTCGTGGCGGTGACTCCTACCGAACGGGTGAAGACGGCGCTGTAAGTTCTCTAAAGCTCGCCGACTAGCGAGACTCGCCTGCTCAAACCTGTGCTTCTTGAGAGTATCTAACCAGTCATTGAATAACTGCAGCATCGATGATGCCAAAGCAGGCGCAAGGAAATATGCGGGTGGAATGCATGCGCTCATCACAATGGTCAGAGAGCACGGAGTGGGTGAAGTGTATCGCGGTATCGTTTCCACCACGCTGAAGCAGTCTGCGACCTCTGCTGTGCGGATGGGCTCTTACAACGTGCTGAGAGAGGTTTCCAAGCAGCATGGGCTCCCTAACAACAGCCTCGTGACGTTCGGCTCTGGGGCTGTTGCCGGCATCATCACTGTTTATGCCACCCAGCCTTTCGACACCATTAAGACGAGAGCGCAGTCTGCGCGTGGAGCCGGTACTCTGGAAGCATTTCGAATGGTACTGTCAGAAAGAGGTGTGAAGGGTTTCTGGAGCGGGAGCACAATGAGACTCGGTCGTCTAATCCTGAGTGGAGGAATTGTGTTCACTGTGTACGAAAAGGTTTCAAGCCTTCTGGCGCATTAAAATAGCTCACCAGAGTTACTGATATCAAACAGTGGAATTTAGAGTTATCTGCATAGTCTTATCATCTCAGATACTAGATTATTGGCGAATCGCCATGCGCAATGAATGCGAGGCCCTGACTTCGCGAACATGTGGCGAGACATCAACTGCTTGTTCGTTAGAACGGGTGGAAGTGACATCTTCCAGTCCAACTTGAGGCTATGCATCAGAATCAAGACCTTCGCAAAGTAGTTAGAGCCATAGAAGTCACCATCTCGGAGACAAAATCTAACACCGGCCCCAAGTCCATGCATGGCTTTTGTGGCTGGTGGTTGTTGACGAAAATGAAGGTATACATGTCCTAACCTAAACCAACTAGCTTGGTTATTGTAGGTGGGTTTTCCAGCAACTCAAAAGATTTCAGGAGCCCAACATCGCTCCCGGTCACGCAACCTACCGTCAAGGGTGCTTCCCGCGGGAACGCTTCCCCAGGTGGTGGATGTGGAGAGTCCGTCAGACCCCAATGCTCCTGGACCCTGCTAGACGGTTTTCGACGCGGGGTATTCTGGAGTCCCCGGATTGCCAAGAGCGCCAGACAATTCTTAGGACTTGCGACTCGCGGCTTATGACTGAGACGATGGCCTCGTTGTACAAGTATAAAGTGACAGGCCCGGATCGAGGGTTGAGGGAGACTGAGATGCTACCGACGAGAGGTCTCTCATCGCCTCGGTTCCAACGTCAGTTCGAGCACCAATACCAGTCTTCTGATATTTAAGCCCCCTCCAATCTGATGAAGATGACGGCGAACACTAATGACCCCGCGGTCATCAGCGTCACGAAGGATGCCGTCGAATGCAGCCAGCTCGAACACTCCAACAGATCTGGCGACGATTTGCAGTCCAAGGAGAAAATATATCGGCAGTATGAACTCTCCCCTCGCGAGATCCAGGGTCGCTTTGATCTCCTGCGGGATTTGAGCGACACGGAGATGGAGAAGCTCAACAAGGGGGTGGTGCGGAAGATCGACTGGAGGATGATGCCTACGATCACTGCCATGTTTCTCATGAGGCAAGTTGACGAACCACATCTGTCAGAAAGCCTATAGAAATCAGCAACTAATATTGCAGCGGCATCCCAGCTACCTCGATCGAATCAACGTCTCCAATGCACGGCTGGGTGGCATGCAGGAGGATCTGCACATGTCAGACACCATGTGGAATCTGGGGATCTCAACCTTCTACATCGGATATCTTATTGGACAGCTGCCGGGCAACTTGTGGTTGGCCAAGGCGAACCCAAGATGGTTTCTCCCCTCGACGATGTTGGCATGGGGTGCCGCGACAATCTGCACTCCGGCCCTGACAAAGTAATTATGGGCTTCTCGACACTACTTGGCAACTGATATGAAAGAATACTACTTACTAATCGTTATTCAGTGGCGCTGGCTTTGCCGCCCTGCGATTCTTCACCGGCCTGGCCGAAGCCCCTTTCTTTCCCGGCATCACTCTCAGTAAGCGGATGCCCTCGAAGTTATCCACAACACCAATAACATCGACTGACTGATTGACGTCTGTTAGTGACCTCCTCCTGGTACAATAAACACGAAAGCCCGACTCGCATGGCCATCTGGCACGCCGGAAACACCATTTCCAACATCATCTCCGGCTTCCTCGCCGCGGGCATCCTGACCACGATGGGCGGCGTCGCCGGGATGTATTCGTGGCAATGGTTCTTCCTCATAGAAGGTATTGCTACCTTCATGATCGCCTTCGCCGCTTTCGCCCTACTTCCGGACTGGCCTCACAACACGCGATTCCTGACCCCGGCGGAGCGAGAGATGGCTCAGTATCGCATCTTGTGCTCCAACGGCGGAGTCGAAGAGGTTGTGGGCGGCACCTGGGACGGTTTCAGGGACGCCGTCAAGGACCCTTTTACCTGGATCTTCTGCCTCATGCACTTTGCACTCGTTACAGCCCAGGCATTCAAGGACTTCCTGCCTTCGGTGAGCCTCATGTCCATCCGGTTCTCTCCCTTGCCGGGAAGATGGTCACAAATTCTAACATCTATCACCAGATTGTCAACACCTTCGACTTTGGTGAGCTCACAACCTACCTCATCCAAGCACCTCCGTACGCCTTTGCCTACGCTTTTGCATGCGTCGTTGCCTGGTCTTCGGGTCGTCGTCAAGAGTCCTTTTGGCACATCGTCTTGCCCATAATCGGCAGCGCCGTTGGTTGTGCCGTGTTGATCTCGACGACCAATGTCGGCGCCCGATACTTTGGCCTCTTCCTGCTCATCTCTGGCACGTACAACGGCCTGAACCTGCAACTTTCCTGGGAGACAACCGTAGTCCCGGCACCTCGGAGTAAGAAGGCTGCACTGATCGCGATTGCCAACTGTCTCAGCCAGGTCAGCCACTGGTTCAGCCCCTACTTTTGGCCTCGTTCGCACGAACCCTTCTACAGACTCGGCGGAGGCCTTGTCCTGGTCGGTTGTCTCTTGGTTGTCACGTCAGCCGGTCTGGCGAAATGGCGCGCGATTAAACTGAATAAGAAGTTGGATGAGGCCGAGGGATACTCGGAGAACTCGGGGGTCGAAAGAGGCTGGAGATATGCGCACTGAATAAGGGGGGAATTTTCCAGCCCGATGTCTTTGTCACAGGAACCTTGTTGGCGCATAACGCTCACTGCGGCATGAGGTATGGGTTGTTAGGCGGGCGATCGGAGTAGTTGGGGCCAGCATTTCTCAATGATAAAACGAAATGGCACGTCATTTCCATGTAGAGGATCTCACATCTTGAAGATGGATCCAGACTTCTAAAACCATCACACAGACATTGCTCCAAGTCGCCTGCACAAGAATCATACTCCTCTATACTTTACGGCTGAAGACGAAAGCGACAACATTGCCCCTGACCACACATAGACAAAGTCGATCCACGAGTGCGATGGAAGATGGATGGAAAGATATGCCGTATTTGTGATTCGGGGAATTGACATATTTGGACGAGAGGCATTACGCATGTCCCAGAAGCAAAATGTGCTCTAATTGGAGATTGCACATGAGGCGGATGTATCGTAACTGGTAGTCTGTGAAATAAAGATGATGAGTGACTTCAGGTAACATTATCAAAGAAGGAATTCATTGCTGTTCCAGTATGCGACTAGAACAATAGACCGAACTGGGCATGTCTCTTTTCCCAAGTTGTCTGCTCAGCTGCAGGCTCATGCTGCCGTCGCTTATGTTGCATCGTGCATAGCGTACCCATGGTGACGATTTCCCCGCCTCTGACCCTCCTCAATTCCATTCATACAAACAGCAGTCAGATATGTGGCTGATCAGTACGGAGACGTTGAAGCTTCACGCCTTCATTCCCCCGGACGTTCCACCTTATGCCATACTGTCTCATACCTGGGAGGCCGGGGAGGTGACTTTCCAGGAGTTCGCCGACCTCGATGCCGCCAGAGAAAAGCCCGGCTTCGCCAAGATCGATAAGACCTGCGAGCTCGCCCGCCAAAACGGGCTAGAATGGGTCTGGGTTGACACCTGCTGCATCGACAAGTCCTCGAGCGCCGAACTCTCAGAGGCGATCAACTCCATGTTCGAATGGTACAGGCTGTCGGCCATCTGCCTTGCTTATCTCGCCGACCTCCCCGTCGGTTCGCCTTCGCTCTGGATGTTCGAATCCGAGTCCGGCATCCACAAGCGGCCCTGCCGTTGGTTCCAGCGCGGGTGGACTCTCCAGGAGCTCATCGCGCCCAGCAGGCTCGAGTTCTTCGACGTCGGGTGGAACTCGCGCGGGTTCAAGACCGACGGGACGGTGTTGCGGCAGCTGTCAAGCATGGCAGGCATTCGCGGCAAGACTGCTCGGGTTCTAAAGAATAGCGACGCGATCGGCGAGATCTCCATCGCCGAGAGAATGTCGTGGGCTTCGAAGCGGCAGACGACCAGGACGGAGGACATGGCCTACTGCTTGCTTGGCATCTTCCGCGTGAACATGCCATTGCTATACGGCGAGGGCCCACGGGCTTTCATACGACTCCAGGAGGAGATTCTGAAGAACAGCACCGACATGTCTCTTTTCTGCTGGACCGCGTCGGAGGAAGCGATACAGCCTTACCGCGGGCTTCTGGCCCGGCATCCGTCCGAGTTCGCAAGCTGGTTCGACACGGAATTGACCTCGCGGAAGTCCATCAGCTGGGCCATGTGCGAGCAGGAGAAGGAGTTCTCCTCGACAAACAAAGGCATCCGGATGGAAGCGACACTGGCGAGCTTCTTTTACGATGGTGAAGAAAGAACCTGCTTGAGGTGCACCCTCTTCCCGGACGAGTATGTTGTGTTCGTTGCCCTCCGATACCACCGGGACAACATCTACGTCAGGGAGCTCCCCAAAGTCATCATCCCGTCGCGCACGACGCGGTACGAACAGAAGACCATCTACATCGCCAAAGACGTGGACCAGCGCATGTCGACCTCGCTGCAGGAGACCGCCGCGGAAGCGTTGAGCTTCGACACCTCGTTGCTTCCAGCGAGCTTCTCCCTGGAAGTGGCCGAGTGTTGGCCAAAGAAGCAGTGGCACCCACGACGGAAAGAGTTTGCGTTGACGGGCTCCAAGCTATTCAGCTGCACAGTCGTCTACACTGTTGCGTTTGACGGTGTTCAGATTGGAGAAGTCTTCCTCATATGCCAGCGGCACGCTTCTGCGCTCCAACCTCTGCGGTATGCCTTGATTCCTAGCCGGCATGCAGCAGGAATAAAGAAAGGCATCCTAGACCACGAGACGGGCGATGATCAAGGCAACCCTCCATTCGAGGCTTTCAGCATGATGGAGCAGTTCATTATTGATGGACGCCAGGAGGTGAAGCTCTGGCACGGGGAGACCTGCTTTTCGCTTTTCGTCACGCGATACTCCGAGACTGGCGAGAGCACCAACCAACTTTTTCTCAAGGCGACGTCGTCGGATGATCTTCTTCATCCCCTGCCTGTTCGGCTCCCAACCCCGAGGTCGACCGGCGAGGGGAACGAACCCGATCAGCGTCTCGAACGTGCCCCTCAGATCGGAGGCGACGTTGGTGTGTTTGTTGTACAGCAGCCAAACCCCATGGATATTTTGGAAGCTGAGCGCGAAAATACAGGCTGAGGATCATAGGAGCTGGCCTCCATCTGGGCTTCTTGACATCGTACCCACACCAGCAGGTTTCATGGGTGCTAATACGTCTTTTTCCCCCCTCTCTCAAAGCAGTATTTCATCTCTATCTCTATCTTGTATACTTTATGACTCTTGCATAACTGCCATCCACACCATCATTCCAAGCTCGTCCAGGCTCTCACACCACTCTGCAACCCGGCCTACAAGCCGCCCTTCCTCGCTCTGATCTGTAATATCTGTCTCCAGAGCTCGTCGCGCCCGTCGAAGGTCCTGTATATGCAACACGTTGTCGTCGCGGTACCGAGCATGAAGCTTTCTATACCGTGCCGCCCACTCATCATTGGACACGGTCTCCCACAGCTCCCGTCCCGAGGGGAGAGGCAGTTGGCTGTAGCCGCCGCATTCCCCGCCCGCGACGTTGAAGTCCACGTCCAACATAAGCTGGACACCGAAAATGATACATATCGTCCTGCAATGTTCTCTTCTCAGCAACTTCCCTACCAGACAATGTTGTGATACGTTTCTGCGGCTTACCTTCGAACACTTTCGCGAGCGACCCATTCCCGACGATCAATCTTGGTGCTGTTGGTCAGATTGACGGTGTAATCGGAGGACGTGTGAAGGGACTTGGCGATGGACTGCCACAATCAGAATTTTCTCGTCAGCAGTGTATGGGGAGCATTCTTCTAGGCGGAACTCCTCACCTCGGGGGCCGACACCAGTGCTGCGATATCGTTATAGGGCACCGAGTCCGGGTCTCCTGCTTGCAGCAAGATGTATATGACTACAGCCTGCAGAGCTTGAAGCAGCTCTTCGGAGTTGTATGAGCTATGCTTCATTCAACAGATCTGTTAGAGGAAGAAGCAAAAGAGCAGCCCAAGCGGGCCAGGGTGAACAACGACGGCGGGGGGCTTACCTCATTCTGGAGCCTCCCGACCTCTTTGTAAATGCTCTTCCATACAAACGACGCACTTCCAGCGGTCCTTGCCTCGAAGCTCTGTACCAAGTTGCAACAGATGGCCAAGGTCTCTGGCAAGCACTTGTGGTAACCAGTGCTAGAGCAATCCGTCGTCAAAGCATTCCCTTCCACGATGCAGGGGGGGGATATGAACGGCGGCAGTCGTCCGCCCTTGGCCATCATTTTGGGATAAGCCAAAAGCTGGCCCATGAGTACTTTGACGGTAAAACACGCCGCTACTACCTTGTTGGGTCGCAACGCAAAGGGCCTGTCCTGGTAGAATGGGCGGCGAGGTTGCCGGGAGAGGCATGTTCTAGCTTGCGTTTGCAGCTGATCTGACCTGGCAGTAGGAATAGAATGAGGACTGCCTAATAGAGACCGGGCCTCTGGATGCTCTGGTACACCGGATTGTTGGCCGTTCCGATTCCATGGCACCCCGCCAGACTCGGGTGGTGCCTGAGGGCCTTGGAATGCGTTCAAGCGCATGTCGGAGGGGAACGGGCTGAGTAAACTTGAGAAACCAAGCTCACAGCCCGGGGACAGCTGCAAAAATGAGGGTGAAAGTAACGTATCCCAATTCATCGACGGCCCATCAAGATGGTCAATGTGATTTTCCATCAAGGGCCCGGGAGGAGGGCTTCTACGGTGAGTCGATCTCTCGACATGGGATCTAGTTTCTTCTATGTCCCTGCGTGAGCTCTCCTCGGGGGTCTGCAGGGGGCGCAATGCTCGGTAGGCCGCCGGACGCCTTGGTGGATGGTCGTACTTGCAGTCGATATTTCTCTCCTCGCATCGCCGACACGGGGAATCGAGGGAACATCTCGCCTTACTGATACGGCAAGAGGCGCAGGACTTCTTGCGGCCGAGTGTCGCGCTCATGCTGATCGCCGGAGCAGTGCTGTATTTGGTGTAGGTATTGGTTGGAGGAACTTGACAAGTAACGTCGACGTTGCGGACTTCATCCGGTCTGACCGCGGAGTTCCGACCAATCACCGTCAATGCCGGAAGGCGGCTCCACATCTCCGACCCGACAGGCCGGAGTTTCGTCCTGTCGGGGCCTCTGTCATCTGAGACCAGGTACGTGCTGCCAGCAGGAAGCATAGGTATAGGAACGAGTAAAATACAATTAGAGGATCACAGTTTGTTGGTTTATATTGAAAGCGTATAAGATGACGCTTATCCCAATCGGCTGGAAACCTACAATCGGTCAGTCGTCGCACTAATACTCTTGTTGGTTGACTATTGAATCCAAAACTCCCCGAACGGTTTTCCCCCTCTTCTCCAAGGTCAAACCACACTCATTCCAACTGTTATGGCTCCCACACGCGTCGGAATCGTCGGGCTATCTGCCAAGGGGCCAGGTTTCGTTCCGGGAGTGTGGGCCACGTTGACCATCCTGCCGTCCATCCAGAACTCGCCCGAGTACGAGATCGTCGCCCTCTGCAACTCGTCCGTCGAGGCCGCCCGCCGCTCGATCGCGATGCACGGACTCCCGAGCTCGACCAAGGCCTACGAGGACATCCGTGAGCTCGCGGGGGACGCCGACGTAGACCTGGTCGTCGTCAGCGTCGGCGTGCCCAAACACCTCGAGCTGGCGGTCCCCGCACTCGCCGCCAAGAAGAAGGTCTATATCGAGTGGCCGCTTGGGGCCTCGGTCGCGGAGGCCGAGAAGCTGGCCGGACTGGCTGAGGCGGATGGGCTGCAGACCATTGTCGGTCTCCAGGGCCGGAGTGACAGCCTCACCGTCAAGCTGAGGGAGATAGTCGAAAGCGGCGAGATCGGCGACCTCCTAAGTACTTCTGTCGTTGGCACGCTCCTGATCAACCCTCCGAGTTACTGGATCGAGGGGGCCGAGTATTACCTCGACATCAAGAGCGGAGCGAATATGTTCCACATCGGCTTTGGACACTGTGAGTTCTGTGGTTCTTTTTCTTCCGGTAGTGTCTGTTGATGAGTCGACGTGGGCTAATTGACTCGGTGTACAGTCCTAGACTCATTTACTCACGTCCTTGGCGATTTCGACCTCGGCACTCTGTCGTCCATCCTCAAGATTGACCTCACACAGGGGCCCCTACACAACGCAGAGGGTAAGGTCGTCGATCCGGCCTACCCTAAGAGCGCGCCCGATCACGTCCTCGTTCAGGGAAAGCTGAATGGCGGTGCCACGGCCTCGCTCAACTTCAGGACAACCAGTGCCACTGTTGGTGACGTTGGCGCCCGCTGGATCATCAGCGGGACCAAGGGAGAAATCGAGGCCAGCTGGGGCAACATGGTGATGTGGCAGACCCCCCACCCCAGCAAGAAGCTCAAAGTTAAGCTCTTCACCGGGGAGGAGCGGGACATCGTGTTGAAGAGGCCGGACATCCCCGCCGTAGCCAATGTTTCAGACTTGGCGCTGAACACGGCTCTGATCCTGGATGCCTTCGCCAAGGGTAACGGCTCGCGGTATGCCAACTTTGAGTCTGCGTTGAAGACCCATCGTCTATTGGACGAGATCTTGAAAAGGTCCGGCTACGAGGCCTAAAGATGAGGGCCTGTGTCGCGGTTCTTGCCCTTCATCGGGTGAGAAAAACTCTTATCCGAGCTTACCTCGGGTGGACTGAGACTAGAGTGGCAGAACATTGAACGATTGTTTGATTAGCATCAACTCTAAGGAATGTCTCTCTTGGAAATATTGATTTTATCGAATCCAAGCTGTCCACTTGCTCATCTCATGTTGAAAACTGCAGTCACTTAGACTTGGGTTGCTGTGGGCCAATCGCTGGTGGTCTCGACTCGGCCCCGGAGACCGATGCCGGCGTTGACGTCCGAAAAAGGTGATCGTGACAAATCTACTCCGACTCGGAGCAGCTCCCGAGCATCAACAACGTCCGAATGCCGGCCAATGCCACTCGCACTGCTTCCAAGCTTTTGCCCGTTCGAGTCGCTGCGACACAATCTCGCCGTGGTTTCTAGTAACGAATACCTATACCCCGTCAAAAAACAATGAGACAAGAAGATTTGCAAGGTTAGTGGGCGAAGTGATGCAGAGGCCGTTCCTGTACTGAAATGCCGAGAAGCAGCCGGGGGAGGGGTGGCATCATGCACGGTGTCAGAGACAAACCCAGCCGAGACGCAGAAAACCAGGCACATCGCCATCCTGGACACGGACGTGATGGTCCCGGCCGTCGCCCCGACCTACGGCCGATATTTTAGTGGGCAATACATCAAGCTCCTCGGCGCAGCCGCCAAACGGCTCGGCGTGTCCTACCTTGTCCGCTTCACGACCTGGGACGTCGTCGCCGGCCACTACCCGGACCCGTCGAACGTCGACGCGATCCTCATCACCGGCTCCATCGCGGCCGCCTACGACACCGACCCCTGGGTCCTCGCGCTCGGCGCCTTCGTCGAGGAGGTCTACGCGGACCACCGCCACGTCCGCATCTTCGGCACCTGCTTCGGCCACCAGCTCGTTGGCCGGGTGCTTCTCGGCCCGCACGGCGCCGTCGTGGAGAAGGACCCTAATGGCTACGAGTTCGGCGTCCAGACGATTGCACTACACCCGAGGCTCGTTGAGGACTTCCCGTGCCTGGCAGCGCTCGGTGGTGCCGAACCCGACGCCGCCGCCGACGGCACGGGCCCGAGCCGTCGCGGCCTACGGCTCCAGATGTGCCACGGCGACCACGTCGCGCTGCCCCGGCCACCGGCAGGGCTCCCCGGGAATTGGATCAACATCGGGGGTACCGCGCATTGCGCGGTCCAGGGCCTGTACGAGCCGTCGAGGGTCCTCACGATCCAGCCGCACTTCGAGTGCGACCAGGTCGTCATGGAGGAAACGATTCGGTACTTTTATACGCCGGATAAGGGGTTCTCAGAGGAGTTCCTGGAACGGGCGTTTGCAGGTACCAGGAGAGAGGACGATGCGGGTGCCGCGGCGGAGTGGGTTCTGAGATTCCTGGCGAAGATCTGAGTTGTGTGAGGGTTCTTTTTTTCTTTGATCTTTTTGGAAAGGTTGGGGAGGACATGCCGTTTGATTAGCTTCTGGAAACGATCGTCACATCGGAAGGTTGATGGTCGATGCAGCTGACCCCAGGGGTACCAAGCAAATGGGGGAAAAGGTGACAGGTGTCGCCGCTTAACGGCTCTCGAGCAGCAACGCTACGACTGGGTGATCTATATACAGTATTCTACATGATGGTGCGGGTACGTTACTGAAACATGGCATGGGCGCCTACGGTCGAGATCGTCTTCGAATACGGCCCTTTGTGGCAGACCAGGAGCGGAGGGATGAGAGTCTTATGCAGAGAAGCGCTTGATTCCGTCTAGAGAGGGTTAGTTGATGCAGCCGGCTGGGCAATAAGGCCGGCTGAGAGCGCTTACCGAGGCGGTTAGTTGGTGGGTGCTCTACCCTAACTCAGCTAGGCTGTGTCAGTAATCCTTCACGACTTGAACCTGGACTCAAATTCGCTGCGGTGGTACTTGGGTTTGCTACGGTACGAGCTCTTGTGCTCCCTGAACCTCGTGGTAACCTTTCTTCTCGGAAGAGTCGTTCCTTGTGATCCTTCAAAGCCCGTTTTTCTCAAAGGAATCTTGCTTTGCGATTCTTTTAGAGGCCGTTTTTCTTGGAAGAATCTTGCTCTTTGTTCCTTGCTACTCCCAGACTTGAAAACATGTCTGTACCAGTCCGCCCATTCAGGTCGGCTGCTCAGCGCAAGTTGGATCTCATACCCGACGGTAGTCGTCGGGGCGCCTGCTTTCCGTAATGCCTTTCGCAATGCACGACGTCGGTCACCGCTACACTCATTGTCGTCGGGAAGCTCCCGCTCATACCACATTCTGGCGAGGATCTTGTCAAGCATGGCCAAGATCACTTCTAGTGGCGCTCCAGTCCTGTGGTGATAGCATCAGCATCGTTTCCCTCACCATGAAGTTGGGGGAAAACGCCGGGTACGGAGAGAGAAAAGAGGACGCGCGTAATCTGGTGTTCCTTACTTTAGGAATCCCTTTATGTTGTGCGGGGCGGGGGCTGCCAAGAGATGATGCAGTTCTTCTGTAGAAAAACGCTTCGCAAAGGCCAGCCACATTTTGAATAGGTTGTTTCTCACAATCGCGCCACTCCACGTGAAGTCGTCAGCAAGCTTTCTGTGGGAGAAAAGCCCGTGCAGCACTTTGTGGCATGGCTGGCAAAGCGCCATGACCTCGTCCTTCATGTCGCGAGGGTAAAGATGTGCCACGCTTTTTGGCACCACGTGGTGGACAGTCCTTCGGTCACTGTGTCGTAGACAGACGGAACAGTCTCCTGAGAGTTTTGATAGTGTGTCCGTGTTGTTGAGAAGCAGTTCGATCCAATACGCGTCGCCAATCGGCCAGGAGTCCCGTGGTCGATAAAGTCTCGCAATCTCTTCCTGTACGATTGGTTTCCCCGTTAAATCGATGGGTTGTTGGTCATGACTGGCGGTACATGGCTTCCAATACATATGCCCTTGTTGACGCAAAGCCCTCCTCTTCTCTTTCCTCGACGCCCTTTCCCTTAGCCTCTTCAACAATTTTGCAGACATGCTGCGGTTCTCTGACGGCGGTGCTGTCTCGACAGATGGAGACTTTCCTGAGGGAGGTTCCAGCACGTCGTCTGCTGTCGGCTGCAACTCGTTTGCTGCTGGCTCGTCCGTTTCGGCGGCGCTCACGACGGATGAGTCGACTACCGGAGGGCCCCCTGAAGATGCAGGTTCCCGTAGAGCGTGAAAAAGGCCCCATGGACCAGCCCTTTCCTTGACCGGGAGGTTATCAGGCCTCCATCGCGGCGCCGGTAGATGCTTCAAGGAAGTCCTGATGGCGGCCTGCCTCGGCTTCCTCTCAACCCTCGGGGGGGAGGGGACCGATTGCCTGTGGAAGGTTCCCCATTCCGCACTCTCAGATTCCTTCGGAGCAGGCTGGGCCACCTTTTTGCCGGCTGCCGTCTGCGTCTTCGAGGCAGTCTTTTTGCTGCTGGCGCGAAGGGCTCCTATGGTGGTAGGAGCAACGGCGGGCCGGGGAGGAAGCGGCTCAGGGGCTGCCGACCCCCATTTCTCCGTGCCTGCTTTTTTGGGGAGTACTTGAGGTCCTTCCTTCGCCGCGCCCGTAACGATCTTGGGGCCGGTGCTTGCCGGGGCACGCGACGTAATGTGGAACGCGTGTTCGCCCGCCGATGGCCGAACTTCACTTGGCGCCCCGGGCCGGTGAAGGCGGTGGCAACGCGTCAGCCGCCGAAACGGTAACGTGCAACCCAACGAGACCTGGCACACGTCAGAATGCGTCACACAATTAAACACGATACGGAGCTCTCGAGTGAGTCAATATCATGGGGACGGGTTTTTGGGCTGAGGGATTCCATGAGATGCTTAGGTAGGTAGTAGGGTTAACATGCTCGACGCGTACCTGGCTCCGTACCGTGGTTGCTTTAGCCACCGTCAGCAAGATGAGCATCTTCTCGAGGTAAGTTCAAGCCCGGATATGCCAGTTAGAGATGTAACTGGTCTTAGGAGCAGGCGGGAGTGCGACGCCGGAGTGTCATTGCTGCAGTGACGGGGAGTTTCTCGTAATTTTCATGTAGGTGCCATGGCGAGGTAGTGGCGACGCGGTAAACCACAGTTGATTTACAGCAGGTGAGACTATCGCACTGTGCAACTTACCGAGTCGGACAGGGAGCGGCTTGTCGGACTAACCGGACAATAGGTGCCCAAGTACCTATTGAGCACGGCTTCCTTCCTGTCCCCTGACTTACAACACAAGGACGGCGCAATCTGTGAGATGAGACCTAGCAAACAACACGGAGTTTTGGCTCATCTCCAGTCTACATTCACAAAACACGCGATTCGGCACCTCGAGCAATCGTCTGCACAATGAACCAACTTTGGCGTAGCGTGGTCTTGAATAATCAATCATCCGAGAACAGCGACGAGTCGTCACTACCCCCCAGCGAACCAGTGGTATTATACATCAGTTTGAATGCCTTCCATTTACATCATAATCAAACTCCATTTCCGAATCATCCCTATCCCGTCTCCGTCTCTCTGGCTCTCCCCTGTATCTAGGGAGCCATTGCCCTCTCGTGCTTGCGCTTGACACCCGCGACACGTCCGATGCGATCCTAGTACTCGGGCGTGTTGTCCGCATCGGCCAACCACAACGTTGCCAGGTCCCTCGAAAGACCCAGCCGAAGCATGCGAAGCACGTCCCCGGCCGACGTGCCAGCAGTGAGCCCCGTTCGCCAGTCCCAGCCGCGCCTCGTCTTGGCGAGAGAGAGACCACCGCCGCTGCCGCTGCCACTGCCACCGATGGAGCGGTGGAGCTGGCTGGCCAGCAGAGAGCTGCCGCTAAGCATGTAGCTGCTTCCGCCGAGAGAGCCGGTGCTCTTACGCATCAAGTCTGCCGGCGTAGAGCCCTTCAGTCCCGGCGTCGAGGCCAAGACGAGCTTGAAGAACTCATCCGTCGCGTTGAAGATGGTGGAATTGACCGTCTCGATATCCTCGATGGCCTTGAGCAGTGTGTCCATCTGGTCGAGAGTGATGACGGAAGGCTCCTGGTTGACGAACGGGAGAGCCTCGCCGAGGAGCGCGAGGATGAAGTCCTCGCTGACGACCGCATCGCGCGTCTCGTCGTAGAGACCGCCGCGGATGTTGTCGTCGGAGCTAGCAATGACGGCCACAAGCGCCGAAGCAGCTTGCTTGCGAAGCGAGGCGGACTTGTATCGTGACATGTTTGCCAGTCCTTCGGTGTCGCGGATGTCATAGAACTTTCGGAGAGTCGCGTATCCGCTGAGCATCCGGCCGAGGAGGTTCGCCGCCTCAAGGTCCTGTTTGGCATACTTCTCAAGCGTCTGACTACGCTCGTTGAGCAATCGGTAAAGGTGATCGTCCAAGTCGTTGGCGGGAGGATACACTGTGGAGTGAAGAAGAGAGTAGGATATGAGGAGGTTGAGCACTTCGCGTACTTTGCCTGGCCGGTGGGCCAGAGCGTAGTACCAGAGAGCCTCTCCGTATCTGTGCGAGTCCTTTGCGAGGATCTCCGCGTACGTCTGCCATGGTTAGTCGCGCTGTCAACCCAGGTCCACAGGTGGACGACATACCTCTGCTGTCTCTTCGGCATAGGTGATCATGCCGAGATCGTTCAGAATCCTCCAGACCTTATCGACGGTGGCGCCAGAATCCGAGTCCAGCTGCGCCAGGATGTCGCGAAGCAGCTCTCCAACCATCTCCTCGGATTTCGTGGCCGAATCCATACGTCCGAGCACTTGGATCGCCATTTCCCAGCCGCTTCGGTCTTCGGAAAGCTGGTCGATGCCAGCGAGTTCGCGCGCGTAGTGCGTAAGTGTCGTGTCTTTGATACCCTCAACCTCATCCGCCGTCTGGGGCGAGACTCCCAAAATGTCCAGGTCCTCCATATCCAGGCTCTCCATTGTGATCAGGTTGGGTTGTTCGGGCTTGGGCAGCCATTGGCCGAGAGACGCGAGTTCTGCGACCGAAGAGGCGATGGGCAGAGACCATGCTCGAAGGATGCCGATGACAGCCGCGAAATCCGATTCAAAAGCAGAAGCGATGGCAACCTCCACGGGATTCATGGAGTTGAAGTGGAAGCCCGACTCGACTGCCGTGTGGAAGGCAAGGGAGAGGCGCTCAAAGTAGCCCTCCGGGCTCGAAGAGCTACCCTGCATCCGCAGTCCCTGGGAGCGAGACATACGCAGGCTCTTCTGTTGACCCCGGCCTTCCTCCCACCACCCAAACAGACCAATCGTGGCTTCGCACCAGTCCTGTGCTGTGTCCAAGATAGCTTCCGGCGTTCCCAGAATGATCTGGTAGATGGACTGGAGGTGTTCGTAGATGTCCCAAGGAACCTGGCCCTCTGCCTTCCTCACCAGGCCAGCCAGAGACGCACCTCCGTTCCCGTTATCGTTTCCGCCGGCGAAAAGGTTCTTCTCCTTGCCCTCCGCAAAGCGCTGTAGCTTGTCGAGGGAGCCCTTGGCCTGAATGCGATACAGTGTCCAATCGCTGCTAAAAATATCCCAGTTGCCCTTGTTCGCTGGACACATGTCGAGTGCCTCGCAGGCAATGCCAACTGCGCGTTGCAAGTTTTCGAGAGCTTTGCCGGAGTAAGCGTAATCAGCTCTAGGTCCCTTCTTAACAGACTCCCATCCAGCATTCCTCAACAATTTGGAAGCAAGGTCGACACTGCCACGAATGAGCGCGCCTCGTAGCGTTGGCCAGAAGAGGCTGTGGCTCGCCGGACTCGGCCTGTGGTTCAGCACGATTTCGTATTGCTCGGGGTATAAATTGTGGTTTTCCTCGATCCATCGGAAAAGAACGTCGGGGAGCGGGGGCACCTCGGTTTCGGCGGAGCCCTGCTTTGCGAAGCGGGTGTGGTGCATCTGGAGAACCAGACGAGCGACGTAGGCGGCCTTCTGGAAAGGCTCACTGTCGGGGCCGGGGCCAATCTCTGCAATGTGTTCTCCCTCCAGCATGGGCAGGCTTTGGGCAAAGTCGTCCCAGAGCTCCACCAACGGGTAGACGATGGTCGATAGCGAAATGTCGAGCTGCTCGGGGTCCTCTTGCGCACCGATACCCTCGTTGTAAAGCTGATTGATCAGGTCCTCCGTCTTCAGAACGACCTCGGGCGACTCTGTGATGACAGTCATGCCCAGTCCCTTATACAGATCCTTCGCGATGGCGGAGAACTTGAAGTCTTTCCGTCTCCCAGCTGACGAGCGGCGCATAGACGAAGCACGGAAAATATCCTCGGCCTCTCTGCGCATGCGCTCCGTCGCGGCGGGTGTGGCCAGGAGCAGGAGATCCGAGTCCTCGGCGCCGAGGCCGCCTTCCCCTTCGTCCGAATAGTCGAGTTCTTGGTCGTCGCGGTCGCTGTGTTGCATGTTGAGGAATATGTCGTCGTCATCTTCGATATCCTCGACGCCCGGTTCCGCGGCAATGTCATCCTGATCGATGTCGGCCTCAAGGTATCGCTCCATTTCCGCGTCGACGGCGTCGCGCTCATCGTATTCGTCCTCCCCATCGTCCTCCTCGTCTTCGGAAGACTCCGGTAGCGTGTACCTGCCCGTCCGGTTGTCGTGGCTGGCTTGGCTGTTGCCGGTGCCGTATTCCCTGCTCAGTGCCGACGGCTGCCTCGTCGATGGCTTGGCGCTCTGGATGATGGATCGGCCAAGAGGTTGCTGAGAAGCCGAGTCGCTCCTTCCGAAGAGGTTTTGCCTGGCGCCATTTGAACTTGCGCCACCAAAGCTGAAAGGTTTCTGTGCGGTGACGCCCTGTAACAAGGAGCTTCCGAGGTAGGATTCGGATGGCGCGCCTGCTGGGGTGAAGGAGGCGGCCGAGGACGGTGGGGGCCCGGCCGGCGTGGTTGATGGGTTATCGCCAAATGGGTAGTGTGAGTTCTTCTGAGGGGTCTGGCCTGGTGTCGACGGCGGCGAGCTGTCGAAGGCTGAGTCGTCAAAGGAGAACTTGTTGGGCATGGCGACGTCGATGAAGCGGGCGACCTCAGGTCACCACCCCGTTGGACCTTTTGTGTGTTGTCGCCGTACTCTGATGGTGGGCAGGAGCGGGCAAGATTGATGCAATAACGATAACACAAAGTCAAGCCGTTTCCATACACTTTGCAGAGGTTGTCGCGGCTGATTGGTGTTGCAGGCACGGCCGGTGACGAGGCTGACAGGTGGGTGGGTGGGAGCTGTGTTTGGCCAGACGCGGTTTTGCTGGATGGGTAGGTAAATTTTGGAGATTCGCGATGCCTGGCCGGTCAACGCGGAAGATGCCGCTGACTTGGTCCCACTTGGAGCTTCCATTGTGCACGTTCCACAAGTGTGATGTCCTTTTTTTTTTCTTTTTTTTTTCTTTCCCTCAGTTTCAGTGGATCAAGCTCCATGGCCGCTTACCTCACACACCAGGTCGGGTTTTAGGCGCCAAATGTTCCAGAGCTTCCAGGCGGATGGCGCCGAAGCATCCAAACACCAACATCCCTTTCCCCAGCGTTGGAGACTCCCGCTTAAAGTTCAGATGTTCCCTCCACAACTATGCAACTGTGATGCCATTGTGATGGTTTGATACGGGGTAATGCGACACACACACATTTATACGCTCACATGACGGATCCCCTCTTTCTGTATTGTTGGTCATCTCCATCTCAACGACAGTCTCGCATTGAATTGTATCTGGGTTGATTGTTCATCTATTGTTGAGATAGAGAACCTCCCTTACCCCATTGTTGTCCCGCCAGCAATCTTCAACCGAAAGCATCCGCGGGCAACTTTGTCGTCTAATCATCTAATCCCCTAATCATGGCTCTCTCCCGAGTCTCCAGGACGTATCGGGGAGGGGCCGTAGATTAGATAGGGTACAGCTGCCAAAGGTGGTAAAACGACGAAGAAACCAGCTCCGGACATAAATCGGACAGTCAAGACAGTCGCCTGCCTCCCCCGACCTTGGCATCACGGGAAAGCCATCGCGAACGAGCCTTGGCCCAGACAATCGCCGATGGGCCATGCCTGGACGGCCTGCATTGACGGGAACTCAAAAGCCTAACCCCGACGGCCTGAATCATTTTGGCCAACCCCCTCATGGGCTCGTCATGCAGGTAGAACCGGCGGGAAGAGAGAGGGAGGAGGGGAGGCATGTAAACACTTAGATCCGGCACACAGACTACGGAGTACCGTACCAAGAAACTGGCCCCGGCTGCCCCGGCTGGGTGGCCGCGGTTCGGTCTTCGTTCTCGGAAAGCCATCCGCCGGTCGTCTCCTCGTTTGCTACGACACATGGCCAGTTCGCTAGGAGACCGGAACAGCAGCGAGGTACAAGTACATGTCTGTTGATATAGCTTCGTCGCCCAATGACGTAACTTACTCTCTCACTCTCTCTCTCGTCTCCAAGAGTCCCGGCTGGCGTCGCCGTGTCAGTCGTGTTTTTACCCCGTTCCCCTCTACTTCCCAACTCGCCTTCCACTATGGCGGTCACTCTGGCGGTCGATGACGGCCTGAGACCCCCGCTTTTCAAAAGCGTTTGGCAATTGGGGCTGGGCTGGCGTAAGGTATAAAAAAAAACCAGTATGTATGTACAGCTCAGCTCCCCGAACCCCCGAGGCTCTCGTCGCACAGGCAGCTTTCCCCTCCTTGCCGAGGGGGGGTAGGGGCGGGAGGGGAGAGCAAAGGTGGGGTTTGGAGATATGCGCCAAAGGACAACCGGGGCGGCGGCAGTTCTTGGCCCATTTGCATCTCGAACTGATCCCCCCTCCACTCTCCCTCCCCTTGAAATAAATACCCTACCCTGCCCAGTAAGCTAGGCTTAGTGTGTGATTTCTCTTCCATCAAGGTTCTCATAATCCCATCGTCAATCTTGAAGAATCAGCAATGTCTGCCACCGCGGGAAAGGTACGTTTAATCTATATTAGCACCCGTGTTCCCTGCTGCCGCTGCTTCAGATTGCGGGGTAGCTCTCTCGTCGAGGCGAGCCGAGTCGAATCGGATCGGCCAGAGGCCAGCAGCCAGCACGCAGATTTCCCGCCCCGAACGCTCCCGCTGACCCAATTGATCCTCCGAAACAGACCATCACTTGCAAGGCTGCCGTCGCCTGGGAGGCTGGCAAGCCTCTGAGCATCGAGGACGTCGAAGTCGCCCCGCCCAAGGCCCACGAGGTCCGCATCGAAATCTACTACACTGGTGTCTGCCACACAGGTGAGGAAACCCGCTCGCTAGCTGCCTGCGCTCCCGGAATCATACCACACAGACAGAAGCAGGAGAGAGGGAGAAATAGAGACGGAGACAGAGAATGCTGACCCGCGACCTCGTCCAGATGCCTACACCCTCTCCGGAAAGGACCCTGAGGGTGCCTTCCCCATTGTTCTGGGCCACGAGGGCGCCGGAATCGTCGAGTCCGTCGGCGAGGGCGTGACCAACGTGAAGCCCGGCGACCACGTCGTCGCCCTCTACACCCCCGAGTGCCAGGAGTGCAAGTTCTGCAAGTCCGGCAAGACGAACCTCTGCGGCAAGATCCGCGCCACTCAAGGCAAGGGTGTCATGCCCGACGGCACCTCGCGCTTCAAGTGCAAGGGCAAGGACCTGCTGCACTTCATGGGCACCTCCACCTTCTCCCAGTACACCGTCGTCGCCGACATCTCCGTCGTCGCCGTCCAGCAGGACGCCCCCATGGACCGCACCTGCCTGCTCGGCTGCGGTATCACCACGGGCTACGGCGCCGCCAAGATCACCGCCAACGTCCAGGAGGGCGACAACATCGCCGTCTTCGGCGCCGGCTGCGTCGGCCTCTCCGTCGTCCAGGGCGCCGTCGTCAACAAGGCCGGCAAGATCATCGTCGTCGACGTGAACCCCAACAAGGAGGAGTGGGCGAGGAAATTCGGCGCCACCGACTTTGTCAACCCCACCCAGCTCGGCGACCAGTCCGTCGTCGACAAGCTCATCGAGCTGACGGATGGCGGCTGCGACTTCACCTTCGACTGCACCGGTAACGTCAGCGTCATGCGTGCTGCCCTCGAGGCCTGCCACAAGGGCTGGGGTCAGAGCATCATCATCGGTGTCGCTGCTGCCGGTCAGGAGATTGCCACACGGCGTAAGTTCTAACCGACTTTTCAATCTCCTTATCCATCACCATCAAAAAGTCCTGTCAGATGCTAACTTTTTCCAAAGCATTCCAGCTCGTCACCGGTCGCGTCTGGAAGGGTTGCGCCTTTGGCGGCGTCAAGGGCCGCTCCCAGTTGCCCGGCCTTGTGGCGGACTACCTCAAGGGTGATCTCAAGGTGGACGAGTTCATCACCCACAGGAAGACGCTGGGCGAGATGAACAACGCGTTCGAGACCATGAAGCAGGGCGACTGCATCAGAGCCGTAGTCGACATGCGCAAGTAAGCAACGGGCTCTAGTTGCAACCTGTCTGCTTCGTTCCGTTACCAAAAAGAAAAAAAAGTACTGATAGTTTAATGCAAAAAAAAGTGAAATCGATATCCTTGGCAGACCGCGCGATTCCAAACTGTGAAGCCAGGCGGACGGGCGAGACGGTCGACGACGACGACGACTGCGGCGAGTTGGAACCCCTCAGCCTGTCCATACGAGCGATGCCGCGATGAATGTCAAGAGCAATGCAACATTTATGTCGTCAATTCCTGTTCTTCCCGATTCTCATACAATGTTGATGTGTGCTTTTGGGTGCTTATACCGAGGTTCCAGACCGTCGTCCATGTCCATGTGGAACGGGCCCAGTAGTCGGTAGGGTCTTGTGCAATGTGGCGCACCTGCAGGCTCACATTTCCGTCCTGGCTAGATCCGGGGGGAGCACATCGACTGCGGGCTAGCGCTCTTTACAGGAGGAGGAGGCCTTGCTAAGTGGGAAAGGGACAGCTTCTTGCTTCGGTAAGTCCAGGCGTGCAGTGCAGACCATCGTAAGTGAGTGAAGCTCGTCTTACAGCAATTCCCCCAAGCGAGCATATTGCCAAGGGTATGCCCACCGAAGTTGCTCTTCCTTCATCCTTCAGTGCAGCACGACGCGAAACTCCACGGGGCCATGCTTGGCCACGGGAACAAGCTGCATCGCCTCTTTGGGAGGGATCGATGAAGTCGAAACGATGATTCCAACTACAGCTCAGTGATATCGGATTGTCAGCGCGTCGAACCGGCGTCCCGTACCGACGCCGGGAAGGGGTGAGCTGATGCCGGAACCCCTAGCAAAAGAAAACATGCGCCGCGCCCCCGACAAACGTTATCCCATTGTGAGTTGCATGTACCCGGCATCCGCATGTCTTTGTCTACTCCTGTTGGCTCGGCTGAGACATGGCTGTCTCCCTCTTGATATGGCTGCCTCCTGGCCCTGCCTCCGGGCTGTCGTTTGGGATGCGCTCCTTCAAAGGACCATTGACCACTGTCTTGGAAACTAGTGGACGGCAGCCTCGCAGCATGTCTCGGAGCTCTGCGGACACATATTAGGTTCGCTGCAGGTGGTACTGACCTGTCGTGCCCCCTCGCCTCGCCTCGCCTCTCATCGACCGCTTGTCTGCTTGGTTCCAGTACCTTGTAGGTAGTTATCTCTCCTGGTTGTATGGGGGTGGGACATGAATGGACAGACGTCGCAAGCGCCTCAATGGGATATTGGCAGAGCGGGACCTGGGGGAATCGGACGATTTTTTGGAAAACGGGAACAAGGATTGGAAATGGAGTGAACCGTGGGGGTTGCATGGGAAACAACATGTCAATAACATCAGCAAACCCCGTCCGGTTCACCGTTTGGCTCGTCATTGCTAAGAAATTGGTGGATGGGGACTTCCCAGCTGTAATGGGTAGGGGGTTTTCCCCATCAAAAACCAAGATCCGGGTGCATTGATGGCTAATTTTGCTGGGCAATCAAGGCTAGACCGGCAATTTGGACTCCGGCGTCGTAGCGAATCGTACTGCCCGGGGAATAACCCAGAGACGCATTCCGTGAGAGAATGGCGTAGGATGCGCTCTGCCGGCGTTTCCATAATTACTGTACCAAACTTGGGATTCTGTTGGAATGTCGCGGCGTATGGAGCGAAGGATTTTGTAGGCTTGATCATAGCTCATATTTTGACAAATAGGCTGTTTGTTCCGAAAGAGACGAGGGTTTCCATAAAAAGGTACGGACGATGGATGGATCATCCACATCAGCCAGCACCACGCTGAATCCAATTGCTTCGAATGTCGGTCAGCTGCGCCGGACGGGATCGTGCTGGCTCGCTACCTCTGCAACGCAAGGCAGCCTTGGGTCCCCAGCGGAGGAGGCATTAGTGCCTCCGTACGGCCTAGGCGGTTATTACCCAACGATGCGAGCGAGGTTGGCTGGTCTCGTGGACAGGCCGAGGTCAACAATGCAATGCGTCTCTGCCTATCAAAGACGATAAGACAGATAGGAGGGGCCTGGCCGGCCATATCAACGATCCCGACAGTGTTCGGCGACGTAAGGATTGCTGCCCCGGAGTCTTAGTATCCATCCGTCCATCCGTCCGTCTCGTCTTCGATCAACAGCGGCCAACCGAAGTAACGACAACAAGTCCGGGTTCGGTATCAGGGCACGAAGTCAGTGAGTCGGACAGCGACGGCCGATGCTCTCTCTCGGCGCCAATTCCCTTCCACGATAATATGCTATACATGCCCACGTCATGTCTCTCAACCATCTAGCCACAGCACAGAGGCTGCTCCCGAAACCGCATGCCATGAGCAAATGGCGCCGCGCCCAAGCATCAGATTGTAGTGGCTGCAGGAAGCCAAATCCAATACGGTGGGAGGCCGGGGTTCACGGCGCTAGTCTAGGTGGCATCGCGTAAAGGTCCAGTTGCGACTGTCATTGGCAGGCGACGACTTCACCCAGTTCGCTCCAACCGTCAGAACTCAATTTATGGGTTGAGCTGATCAGGCCAGAGAAGGGAAATACGTGGTTCGGCATAACAAGAAGCGTTTCTGGGCACATACCGGTACATATCACCGAAACCCAGCCTACGAAGCGCAACACAGCAATGCTTGGTACGGCGTTGTTCTTTGACGATCTCAGCAGCCTGCTGCACCGCTCGGCCTAGTGGTGTCCGTCTGTCTGTCTGTCTGCTTGTCTCCCCTCCGAGCGACCCAATCAGACTGCCAGCACTAGCATCCGTTCTGTTCGAAAATAAAAGGTTGCCCAAGTCGTGGTCACTGAGTGCGGTGGCCCCGACGGAACGAGGCCGGCCCCATCGAAAGTGTGTGTCTGGAGAGCGAGGTTGTCCCTGGCAGGCGTCCAAGTAGGACAAAACTTCGGGCCGGTAAAGGGTCCCAGGATGCTTATCCTTTCTTCACAATAACTTTACCTTGATCCGCCGCCGTGGTTGCACGTCATTGTACAGCAGCAACGTCTGGGGCACTGCACTAATTGCAAGAGTGGATGAGGTGAACGCGGTTTGCAGACATAACTGATTGGGCAGCGGCATGTTCATCGCAGCATGTGAGAGTTGGAAACTGGTAGGTAGGCTGCATTTGTCGCGACGGGCAGCCGGCGATAACGGCTCGATGAGGGATGAGAGGTGAGACAGCCGGCTGAATGCCGAGCGCGCGCGAAATGACTGGATGACTACTTAATCACACCACGCACAGCAAGTCAGGCATCCGCCCATTGCCAGCCATATTCGTGCTGGGCTGCAAACGATTGCAAATCGAGCCGGGATATCTCCTGTAACTCGTGGTTATAGGGGAGCCATGATCCATGGGGCCATGCGATTGCCATCGTCCGTGCCATGCGGCACCATGTGATTACTAAAGCAAAGGAGTGGGATCCGGGATCCGGACCGCAGGACGGGCGCAACTCGTAAGTCGGCATGGTGTCCGTAGGATTTCCGTTACTGGTTTGTTGGATTGTGGAACAGCCGGCAGTGGGAAGTATCTCGACACTGAGAGGTGTACAGCATCAAGATGAATGAAACCGGTGGTTTGCATGGTGGTGTTGGTAGGCATGTCACAAGGAGAGAAGAAAATTTACGATTACCTTTGAAGGTAGATAGGCATTCGCAGATACCTCACTGTGTACAGAGTACAGAGTACGCATACAGTACGTACATTGATTGGCAAGGTGCTGTAGGCAAGAGTGTGTCTTCCCCAACACACTGAATCATGGGATGTTACTCTGTGTCTTCCCAGCCATTGTTTCTCTGTCTCGTCAATCGCAATTGCTCATTCCGAGCCAATGAACGCAACTTTCACGTCGCAGTAACGCCCAGTCGTGACATTTGTTCGAACATGGTCCCAGCATGTACGGCTACACTAACGAAAAGAACGCTCAACTCCCCATCTTCGCATGCATTGTTGGCAGCATTGTTGCATCTGCCTGACTCAGGCTCGGGATTCCGCAAAAACACGCCCTCCTCGGAGCTGGTCGCCCTCAATAGTCACCTCATCTCAACTGACATCCGACCGACCGCTGACGTACTTGGCACACTACCTCCTCACAGTTCAGTTCACAGTTCCCTGCCTGTCGTTCGGGCACCTTCATTCCACCTAGCTCGATCCTTTTCAGTCTCACCAGTGAACCCTCAGCATCCGTCCCCCTCACTTGTTACTTGTACCCGTGTATGACAAAAACTATTGCTGCATCGGACGGGGGAGCCAGCCAGCGATCGTACGCTGTTCCGGTACAGATCCGGCAGAAGTGCTGCGTCGATTCGGGACAAAAACATACGGCGGAGAGAGACATTACTTCCACACGACGCAGAGACAAGACATGAGGCGTAAGGTCCAGTCCCGGCCAGTCCAGTCCAGTCTGCGGCGAACCACAGCGGTCCAGCCGGAGCTACAGGTATCCCCCGACGTCGCCTAGTCACCGCTTTCAGAGCCTCGCAAAACTGTCGACCCCGTGTCATCGCAATTGCACAGGCGTCCATTTGACGCAAATCACTCCAGCCACCGCCAGCCCTGGTACCGCTCGCTCGTGGACCTTTGGACAATCCCGAGGTCCAAGCCACCACCGAGACCCGCCGGTGACACAACGAGTTCGATGTCCCCCTAGTCGCCGGTGTTTGCATTTGCACTGTTGATGGACGTGGTAGCCGGCGGGTGGAAAGCACCTCGAGAGGCCGGCGGGACCGGCAGAAACGTAGGAGCAAGAGATAAGAGAAGACGGCGCTTTCGTTCCGCACGACCCCGACTCCATCGCGCTCGTCTCCGTCAGCGCTGTCTCGGTCGCCTCCATCGGATCTACAAGCCCATCTGTTAGCCACTTGCCTACAGCCTGCATGTTACTACTAACAAGACGCTGGGGACAGTGTGGGACGGTACCCAAGTACCTCGGATGCACACGTACGCCGTTCACTGCCTGGCTGCCCGTCCTATCACAGCAGGGAAACACCCACTGTTCCGGCTGAACAAAGGACAGGGAACCTCGCCATTGTGAGCATGTGTATCACCAGCTACTGAGCCTCTCGTTCTTCATGTACCCGTTCGTACCCCCCTACCCTGATCTAGTTGCTTTCTGTATCTTTGCCTACCCCCCTCCCACTCACTTGACCTTATCCCCACATGGCTGTACCGGTATCCGCATCGTCAAGTGCGCTTCGAAGTTGGAGCTGACTCCCTCCCATTCGCGTCACGATGGCCAGTTGTCCATGTCGGTCTGCCGGGCTACAGCCCAACATCGTGCCCAAGATGGCAACGGCGGCCAACACTGCGTATCTGCTTTTCACTGTCTCGTGTCTCTTACCAGCACTAGCTGCCTCTCCCCCCATTGTTCCATTGGATTCTGCATGCGAAAACGGAAACGGCCACCTTAGCACGCTGCGTGGCATGGATGTCGCTGCGGACACCGCGGACGTCGTGGACCACGGAATGGTCTGGCCGTGCGTTGCAGCGCAGGCGTATTGTGTAGGTACTCTACTCAGTAGTAAATCGGAGCGCAACTGAACAGACGTCCCCTCGAGCGGAGGTGAGTGTTTCCACTCTCTCCTCTCTGGCGTGTAGTGTGTTGGAGCCACACCCACCGTCCTCTCTCCCGGCCTGGACGCCTCGCCGCTTCGTTGCTTGGGGTCTCCGTTTTAATCAATCCTGCATTGGCGCCTCCGATGAAGTGTGCCCTGCATGGTCATTTTCCCAATAAATAATAACATAATCCACCCCCCCCTCCCCGGACCAGACCCAAAGCTCCACCAGCCACCCTGTCCCCTGCCCCACGTCGTCTCTCTTGTTCCTTGTCTTGCGTGTCTGGTGTCTTGTGTCTTGCTTGTCATTGTGAGCGCTTCTCCCGCCTTTGACCTGGCGGCGGCCTGGCCTGGCTGGGACCTGGACCCGGACCTGGCTCTCTTGCTTATTAGATCATCATTGACTGACTGACACAATTCGCCTCCAACCGACTGCTTATTACTTCTCCTCTTGCTCACTACTTCTGCTTTTCTCCCCGTTCCCTTTCTTCTTTTCCTTCATCATTCCATCTCGTCCACTCCTACTCCCTCCTTACCCTCCTCTTGCAACTCCCACGTCGTCTCAACGGCGATTCACCTCCTCACGACAGACCAAAGCCGAGCTCGACTTCCGAACACACCACATTCTACGTCACCTCACACGAGCGCCTTACCGCTCATCTGACGAGATCGCACACACATAACACCACTACACCGACAACCACCCATCATGCCTCAGAAGAAGATTCGCTGCACCTTCAAGGAGTGCAAGGACGCAGCCCAACGCATCGTCGGCGACTGCGGTTTCTGCAACGGCCATTTCTGCGGCAAGCACCGCCTCCTCGAAGACCATAAGTGCTCCGGTTTGGAAGACGTAAGTTGGGATTCCAAATTTCCGTGCTCTTGGCTTCTCGGCCTCGGCACTGTCTTGCAAGATGAAGGGCTTCTTTGCTAACAACTTCGGCAATCAAGTGCAAGAAGCAGTCACACGAGCGCAACGCCGCCCAGCTCGAGTCTGAGCGCACGCAGGTCATCCGTGGAGTATAGACGCACCTTCAGCTACCACGAGACCACAATCTTCCCATCGCAAGCACGAGTGGTTTACACCGCACTTTCTACGTTTTCGTCCAAGATGCAGCGAGTCCCGACTTTCGCACATCTTGTCACGGCTCGGATTACACTAGCAGCGACAATGCAGACCGACAGACGCAAGACGGACTCATAATTGCACGTCCCCCTTCACACTTTGGGACCTCTGCACGATGCGATGGCTTCCCCTTTTTACACAGTTTCAGCGGCACTTTATAAGGTGCAGCCACAGCAAGCGGTAGCAGCAATGGACGGTGGCAAGCGCTCCTGTGTAATTTCTTCCCATCGTTGTTGATACACGGAGCGACTCGTCGTCCCCGAAAGTTCTACAACCAACCAAGGGTTATCATGTTTCAAGCTTTTAAGGATATTGTTTTAGGCTTTCTTACTTCCTCCCGCACGGCGTAATGGCGTTATTTCGGCTCATCGAGCGGCCGCCAAGGGAAGAGAATTGGCCGCCAGAATCAACTTGACTATCAAATTTCAAACCCCATTCCACGTTCCATATGTTCGCTTGTTTCTTACTCTCATTTATCATCGTTGAATTTTGACTATCTCGTATCGGTCGCCAACACACCGCACGGGTTGCGGCAGCGGAGATGCACCGGCAGCCAAGCCCGGAGATGTTAGTCGCCCATGTCAGCCGGATGTAAACACGGACGAATATTCCACACGCGTACCGAAAGAAAACGACGACCGGCGCAGGACATCTTTGATCCGTAACCTACTCCATGTTCCAGATGTCTGAAAGGGGAAAAGGTGGGGTTTGTTTCCTGTCTTTCGGGGAAGAGGGCGAGGAGGAGGAGGAGGACAAGCCGAGGCCACGCCATGGTTCACCCGGCCGCATTTGTCGTACGCTCTGGGCCTGGGGCGAGTCAGGCCCGCCCGTCCGCCTGCGCCTACGTCGCTGTCCACGTCACACACACTTACACTGTGAGGTAGGGTAAGGCCAGGTCTTCACATCGTTTTTTTTTTTAAAAGCCGACCGCGACGACGATGACGGCGAAGAAGGTGGGCACGGGCGCAATGACCGAACCCCGGCCCATCTCCGACAATGTTTGCTGCTGACTGCTTCCGTGCTCGGGTCGTTGATAATAGCATTGCGCTTTTTCGCCTCCCTCCCCGCCTCCATCTCACTCTTTCTCCCAGTGTCTGTCACCTTCTCTCCGCGGCAAAAAGCCGGCCCACCTACGAATATACACTTACCTAAGCCGCATAGTGCTGCTGACAAAGGCACTGGCAACGAAACACAACCGTGCAAACCCCCCTTCCCCCTTCGAGATGTCGGATTTCCTCCGAATCAGTTCGGGCCCGTATATGCCCGAAGCGAGGCAGGCAAGCCCCGTACATGCCCGCCCCCGTCGCACGGTCGGCGTGCGGTTCCCTCGACCGGGGCGGACTGACTTGAGCTGCGTCGCAGCCCCCTGTGTTGCACTGGGTTGTTGCGCACACTTCGCGCGTCGCACACTGATGATTCTAGTTTGTTTTGTGTCTCTTATGTCGGAGCTCCCGAGTTATTCAGCGTGGGCTCCCCCCCCCCCCCCCCCCCCCCCCCCTTTTTTCCCCCCCTATTCGCTAAGACGGACTAGTTATGCCTTTGCGGTGATGTCTTTCCCTTCCGCCTTCTCCGCGGGGCATCCGCACTCGCTGTCTCGTCAAGTCCTCCTCCTTCTGCTGCGGGCCGCTGCTCGCCATCCCCCAACTCGGGCTTCCCCGTAGCCTTGCTAACGACCTTATCTTGTATACTTTCCTCTTCCTTAACGACCTCCTCCTTCTTGATAACCACGCCGCCGCCATCCTCCTCTTTCACCTCAATTCTCACCTCCCTCGCCCTACGCCCCTCGTTGACCTTCTTCCTCTCCGCCGCCCGACACATCCCACGCAGCCCGAGCTCGCAGTCGCCACACTTCCGCCCGACCGGCAGGCACACGGTCTGGCCGAACCCGACGAGCAGCCAGTTGATCTCGCGCCACCTGTCCCGGGGCAGCCAGCCTTGCAGCGCGAGACGCGTCGCCTCGGGTTGCGTCGTCTTGTGCCACCCCCAGAGGTTCGTGATGCGGTGCACGTGCACGTCCACGCCGATGCCCTCGGTGCGGTCCCACGCCGCCGAGAGGCAGAGGTAGGCCATCTTGGGCCCCACCCCGGGGAGTGACATGAGCCCTTCGATTGTGTCGGGGATGTCGCCGTCGAACTTATCGCGGAGAATCTCGGCAGATGCCTTGATGTACCTTGATAAACGCCCCCGTCAGCGTCACAGCCCTCCAACGGAGGAGACTCCGTCACTTACTTGGTCTTGTTGTTGTGAAACCCTACCGCCCAAATCAGCTCGTTCAACACGGCGGGCTCCACGGCGAGCACGTTCTCCAGGTTCAACCCGCCCGCCGCGCCCGGCTCGTGCGGCGGCAGCTCCGCCATTAGCCTGCCCATGGCCACCGCGTTGACCGTGTCCTTGGTCTGGCTCGAGAGCATCAGCGCGATGAGGATGTGGAACCGGCGGTCGCGCTCCGAGGCGTCTGGATCGAAGAGCCGCTCGCAGCCCATGGTGTCGACAGCGGCGTTGCGCGCGGTGCCGTGCAGCCGCATCTGCTTGACCGCGTCGTACATCGCTTCCCAATCGGAGGGCGGTTCGACGCGAGGCTCAGCGGCGGTGCCGGCGCCCCTGATGACGCGAGCCGGCTTACGAGTGGCCTTCCGAGGCCGCGGGGGCGACGGCTGCGTCGCTGCCGTGCTTTCCGTCTCGACCTTTTCGATCTTGACGATTGCTATGCCGTGCCCGGTGTCCGCGCCAAGTGCATCATCCTTTGTCTTGGTGATCCGTCTGCGTTTCCTGGTCCTCGTGTTTGCGACCGCGTCTTCGATGTCGGCGACGCCCAGGACGATATCGTGGATGACGTCCGTCGCCGCTGTCGTCGCGGGTTGTGCTGCGGCGTTCGTGCCGGCGGCAACGGTAGCGGCGGCGGAAGAGGGTGATGGGTTATATGCGAACCGCGCGAGAGAGGAGCGCGTCGTCCTGCGCGTATGCTGCGGTGGCGACGGTGCCGTCGTCGGCGGCGAGGATGGTCGGGCCATCTTGTTGAGGAGGGCCGACGTCTCTTTGGAGACCTTTGACGTCCTCATCTTTCTTGTGTGCTCCCAAAACACATACCATCCGCCGGAGAACTGGATGCTACCCAATCGCCGACTTCCGGAGGGGAAGCTGCCGAAACCGGGAAAAGAAATCAGGCTTGGTATTTGCGATATCGAAGACGCAACTGACTTTGCAAGATGCAAGAGGACCCTGCCGCCCGCAGAGAGCGTAATCGTAAACCCATTGGTCCCAAAGCACTCCCAGGGGTTCGTGCGGAATTTGTGGATTGGCGTGACTACACCCCTGTCCCGTCCGCATAGCCGGCGTCGGGGGGCGGGTGGCTACAGGAGGCAGTTAAGCGGGGCAAGATAGACATCCCTGCTCGATGACGCTGCGAGCCAGGCGGAAGAGCCGAAGGTTCGTTCCATTGGCTTGGGCCTGGAACCGTTTAGGGGGGATGGGTACTTAGGGGGTACCTAGAGTGTGATGCGGCTGAGGGACGCCGGAGGACGTAAACCGACTGCGAGCTTGGGTTGGGCACATTGCGGTGATTGTACGTGCTTGGTTACTTGGAAGACCAAAGAAGACGAGCTTGGCACGGACTATGGTGAGAGAAAGGCGAATTTAGACCGACATCGTTTGTATTGCTCAATAGGATAGTTACGGCCCTGGAGGCTTTGACGATACTGCGTCTCTCATTGCCACAGAAACCATATTATTTCCAATGCTAGGCATAGCTTACTAACGTGGGGGGAGGGATCCCCTTTCTCTTCTACCTTATGTTATGTACCTGTGCGACTTTAAGAGGGACCGCCTTGGCTACGTACCTAGTCGTTTGTGATACCATTACAGATGGCTTAATTATACACATCCAAGTCTACGACCACTTTAGCCTAACCTTGAAGTCCAAACCAGTCATTCCACCAGTGTAACTGTGTCCCTCCCAAACCTCCGAGGCAGACGCGGAAGAACCCCGAAGGTCGAAGTGGGAAATAAATACCCAACCGTGCCAACTCCTTTTCTTCAGTTTCATCCCTCAGAAAGATGACGGGGTCACCACCGCGCAACACGTGAAAAGCTGAGCGCGAGCGCTCTGTAGATCAGCGGTACCTTCACTGAAGTGTCGCCGAATCATCAACGGAGTCCATACAAATGGATTGTGAAAAGCTCATCAGTGATGAGACATGGCTGCTGACGTTGGGGCCTGGCTTTTGCTGGACCCCGACCGTGAATAACCCACAGTCAAAGATGTCGTCTGAGATGAGGCGCTTGCGCAACGGTCGATGTCGAGGAGCGAGGTGTACTTGGAGTGGGAGGGGCTCAATGTACTGCGAAAGAATGTCGTGTACGAGGGCGAAGAGGCCGACGACGACGATGACGACCATCCACCTGCAGGCTCGAGGATGATGGGAAATCTAGAATACGAAGGGCAATACAACAGACGCTGGAGGATGATAGATGGGTTAGTATTCAGAATGGAGGATGGAGTCGAAGATTGGAGGTCGGTAGTTGATATAGTCCTACAAATCATGTAGGCCTTACATTCGTCTATTGTCCGACCTTGGATCCCAATTTCCGTCGCGAGAACGCAGAACCATGCATGTGCAATTAGAACCATAGGAATGACGTATAACGTAAAGCGTCCGAATGCTGGTGCTTATAGTATGCCTTCTTCTTTTTTTACGTTCGCTGGATAGGACAATTGGCTCCTTTCGATTTGCAGTACTGTCCTGTCTCATATAAGGAGTCGAGCTTTGCATTATCTCTCCCAGTTCAACTGATCGCTCTTACCTTGGAATACAGATAACAGGTATGGGTGTGGCAAACGAGCCGAGGCTCATCTGTCCCAGGAGTCGCTTTCAGCCAATGTCGGAAACCAACAGTCATCATCGAGGAGTGCACTCAAACACACAAACATTTGAAATAAATACGGGTAAAGAATATTACAAGAAGCAACCCCCCTGTACTGACACTAGGGTCTCCTCGAGGAGTCGATATTTACCAAGTCCCAACGCCTCGCTTACACCAACTCCAATTTGCAAAAGCCGATACCTAGACCACAAACTCTTCGTTCAGCCAGTGCTTCAGCACGACGTGCCCCTCGGCGAACCCCTTTTTCTCCCAGCGCACGATGATTGCGGCATGGCTGTGGCGGTCCTTGTGGATCCACACGGGATACTTGTGCCAGCCAACAGTGTCGAGGCTCTGGATCATCTGGAACTGGTAGGGCGCGAGCGCGAGCGTGGGCTGGGACGGCACCGACATGCGCCTCTCCCTAGCGAGCAGCTGCGTCGTGCTGCGGTCCATCTCGACCTCGTCCAGGTCGTCGTCCGTCTCGCTCGCCAGGTACTCCTGGTCCTGCGAGCTGTTGAGGGTTTCGTAGACGTGCTCCACTTCCTCCCGTATCTCCTTCATCCACAGCGGGCCGCGGTACTCGTCGATCGCTACGCCGGCGAGGCCCTTCTCGTGCAGCTGGATACGTTTTGACGAGCGGACTGTCTGGACGACGGAGCTGAAAAGGAAGGCAACAATTCCAATGGGGACGAAGATGACGAGGGCGAGGGCGAAGGGCACACGTTTGATTCCCTTCCAGCCGGCGGCAGCGACGGACGAGAGGGTGGCCGGCTCGGAAACCTTGGGCTTGGGTGCGACCGGGTGGTTGGGGTCGAGAATGACATCCTCGTAGCCGTCGACGAAGTTGCATTTGACCTTGTCGAGGTTGGTGTACGGGTCAGTCTTGGTAATGCCGGTGGTGTAGTGCACGGCGCTCCTATCGTTGACGATGTTGCTGTAGAGCGTGTGGCGCTTGAAGCGCTTCAGGCCGGCGAGGAAAATGGAGTTCGGGTCGGCCAGAATGGCGAGCAGCGGTCGGCCGGTGTCGCGGAAGTCGTCGATGGTGAACAGCTGCCGGCCGGACATGGACAGAGTGCGGGCGCCGAGGACATTCCAAACATGGTTGTGCCATCCGCGGAGCGGCGTGCGGACACCCAGATGAGGAGTCGCAAATGTGACAAAGTTCTGGATTCGGTCAGCGATCGTGAACAAGCTCTCTATCGACTGGGATTAGGAATGCGCAACCGTACCATGCATTCCAAACTGTCAAGGATGCCCTTGGAATGAAGCAGGCCGACGGCGTAGCGGGAGACAAGCCCACCGAGTGAGTATCCCACGATACTCAACTTAGTGATCTTGCCGCCCCTTGCCTCGATCAGGCGCAGCTCCTCCTCGATTTCGGCGCACACGCGCTCGCCGCCACGCTCGATACCATCGTAGGTGAAGGAGCCGCTGTTGCGTTTCGCGAGCAATAGGTAAAGTTTGTCGGCGGGGTACTTGGCTCGCAGGCTTTTGGCGATCTGGGCCATGTGGTTGGGGTTACCCCAAAGCTAGGCAGCGTTTCGTTAGCATGGTAGCAACATTCGGAACGTCGGTGCGGGCAAACGGTGCAGATGCATATTCCAGGATCGGGCGAGGGGAGGGGCAGCAGCACGACGGACGACGGGAAATGCATGTACGAACCCCGTGGACCAAGACGCAGAGATGATCGGCCTCCGCGGTGCCGCCGGTGTAATCCATGATGGAGTCGGATGAGATCAGGGACCGGTGAACAGATTGAACGGCAAAGGGCAACAACTTTGGCAAAAGTTGCAATGAGGAACGTCGAAGGGAAGCTCGTGTGGGACGCGCGCCGAGTTAATTAAATCTCGGGGCGACCACAAGAGTCCCTCCAACGGACTGTCCGCAAAAGCCCGACCGGGGGAACGAGGGAAGCCCAAGTCCGCCTAGGTCCTGTTCCTGCACACGTCGCCGTGGAATTCGATGACACTAACACCTGTGCCCGCCAGGCACACCACCGCTGCTGCGAGTGCTACTGTACGGATACCTAGCAGCGTATAGATAGGTACGTTGGCGCTATTGGGTGCCGTGCGCCGCGTGGCTTCGGCGGTGATTCGCCCGCCGGCTCCCTTCCAAGGTACTCGGTAATTGGGTGCTATCAGTATTACCCAGGGGTGACGGACCAAAATGGATTACGCGCACGCGACGTCTCGATTAGGACCTTGGTTTTACAGGCGGAGGGGCTGCAGTAAGTACAATAGGGACGAGTGGGGGGGAGGGGGGGTCAATCGGAGTTTCGATCCGTGACCGCTGACGACGAGCTGCTGGATTTAGCTTGTGATATTGGGTTGGGTGAGTTCCTGCGATGGTCGATGCGGTGAACCAATCGTCAAGGCTGGCTGGGTAGATGAGGGCCAATTTCGATGTCAATTTTCGAAGTTTGAATTCACGTTGGGAGCCTGAGCGTCAGGCATCCCATGTGCTCGCCCCAAGTCAGTATGGGTGTAAACACAGATGTCGCAGGAGAGCAACTCGTCGTCTTCAACAGTTGTCGTCAGTCGAGATAAGGCTCAAGATGGTGACGACGATCCCAGAAGAGTCACAGAGACCATGTTTGCAGGTCGGTGGGCAACGAAGGGTTGCTTTTATAGACCCTTCTCGGACGATGGAATCTCGCAGAAGCCTAGAAAACCCCGGAATGGCTTGTGGCCCCCGATCGCCATCATTGATAACGATTTCTCGATAAACAACTGAGGGCATTTCCCCCGCCGTCCTCCGTACACCGCCGGTGGGTTCTGTCCAACCGTTGTACCGCGATAGGCAAGTCCATCCTCAAGGCCAGGGCTGCCCATGGTTTGGCACAACGGCTTGGTGCCACTAGTATCCGCCGGGGCTCAGATACCGGCCACCCGTTATCAGTCATCAGCGAAGATAAAATGCACCCAAGTATGACCTTACTGGTGCTCCTTGAGTCGTTGCCCTCCGCGTCACCTTCCCATCCATCCGTACAGGCGAGAAACATCCGTCCGCCACGCGTGTGACCGTTTTCGTGTTACCCTTTTCAGATAGTCCACCCATGCACTCGATGGGCGCACATCAGATAAGAGGCGCCGAGACGAGCGAACATCTATCTCACTGGGGGAGGGCGGGGGGGGAGGGGCATGTATGGCTTGCCACGCCGTGGGGTTGTCAGACTTGGGTAAGCAGCCGCCAAAGTTAGCCAAACAATGGACGAAATTCCCATGACCTTGAATATTCCCAAGCCAGGAGTCCATGTCAGGCGTTGCTGAAATTGTCGGTGTGTTCTTGTTCGCGTTGGAAAAGATGAGACGGCGGATGAAATAGAGTTAGCGTCCCTAGATCTGCAGCGATAAACATTCTGTACCTCGGTGTCTGTCTCCTCGATCCTCCCTGCACAAGGACCACAACCCCCCGGAGATGGTGAGTAGGGACGCCGTCGTAAGGGAATCGAGAACCGCCTTAGTTCAATATGATTCAGAGATTCCGAGGGCATTTCCGCAGTCGAGGGGGCTAGATTGTCGGTAGGAAAAGGAGCTGGCGGTAGAGAATAGGGAAAGACTGCCACGACCTTGATGAAATGAGCCGCCCAGGCTGGCGGTGATTTTGCACTGGTCAACTATGAAGACGGCATTACCCTTTCTCCCTACGAGACACCTTGGCGGCTTCCATCGTCGTGTGAGGTGCGTAAGAGACAATGGCGAGGGGGAAAAGGTTTGGTTTCTGTTCTGGCCCAAGCTGGGAACTGGCAACGGTTGATCGAAAGCATCTCCAGCGGTGGCCCCACCACAGCTCTAACCACACAACACAGCATTACCTAATCCGTCCAAAGCTCGGAGCCTACCTCCATATCCCTCCATACCTTCATCCCAACTTTGACAACATTCGAGACACATCAACCACCTGTGACACGTTCTCAAACCAGTCCATCTTTATGCCTTGGACGTTTCCGTTCCCGTCGCTGTCGTCGTCTTGATCAGCGTCCAATCTCACTTCATTCCTGTACCAGCCTCATCCTGGCCACGCGCCACTTCCGCCTATCGTCCACTCGCCCACTTGGATGTCCACGAATTCTCCGACTGGAACGGGACAACATCACAAACGACCCGGCTGCGGTTTTGGTTATGAGATCTTCCCACCAATCCCCCGGATCTTCGCAGCCTTAATCGGGCGCATTCACCCTCATTCTAACCCCCATCTCCCTTGAAACGACCAGGCGAACACGGCCAGATAGACCCCTTCGACTGTCTGGAACCCAAGTCACCCTTCTCTCGCGGAGAGATATTCCTTCCCTCGGACGAGACTCTGGTAGTTGTCGTCACCTTCCGTCGTCATATCCCTTGTCTTATCCTCCTCTTCTTCCTCCTTCCCTCCGCTGTGTAGCAACAGTAGAAAGGTGGAAACAACAGCATACCCCTCCTGCTGTCCTTGCTGTTATTGGGCCAAATCTGGTGTATTTCCACAGCCCGAGGAAGGTCTTATTGTCACAATGTCCTTTGTTGACCTCAAACACATCCCCTGTCCGGCCGGAGACAGGTGCACCGCATTCCAATGCCTTTTCCAGCATAAAGATGACAGGGATAAGATGGCGGCACTTTCAGCACCAGCGCCGGCACCAGCACCGGCACCGAAGACGTCAGCGACGTTGGTCAAGAGGTCGTCGACTGATACCACGACGGATGCAACCCAGGGTGGCCCTCGAAAACGTCTGAAAATTGTTCAAGACGTCAGAACCCCCACCGATTCCGCAAGAACGCCTCCTCCTGTCAAAACCACCTCAAAACAAGACACAACTGCTCCGAGACCAGACGACATTCTGTCAGCTGTCACTCGGCCCATAACACCTCCGCCTTTAAAGCGCCCCTCGTCCTCCTCCACGGCCGTGAAGAAGGCCCCCTACTCCGGTCCAGTAGCACCTTCTGTCGCTTCGTCCGACCTCAAAAAGCCGTTGATTCACTCAACGACTCCCATCGGATCCTCTCCTTTATCTGTAGTGAATCACCCATCCAGACACAATACCACTACTTCAGTCACTACTCCGGCTTCTACTGCTTCTTCGCACACTCCTTTAAAATCCATCACATCCAAGGCCGACTCGTCACCCAAACCCAAGCCTAGAAAACCAGAGGCTCTTACCCCTCGTTTACTCAAATCATCTCCGGCCAAATTCGACATCCGATACAAGCTCGTGCAGATGCTACACGGCGAATACACCCGCCTCAACAACGAACTCAAGAAAACTGCCAAGGACGCTGAAGAGAAGCAACTCATTCTCACAGACCAGGACCTCATCTGGAGAGTCCTGGACGAGGAAGAGACCACTGCTATCGAGAAAGGCGCCATCTACTCCAACGTAATCAAGAATAAAATCATGCAGTACAAAAAGATGACAGTGTTGCAGTGGAAGGACGAGAGGGTCGTCCAAAGCCGCCAGCAAACTCAAAAGGGCCCTCACAAGAAGCCGCTTGCGTCTCCCAAGAAGATCGTCACTGGATTGACGCCGGCGCAAGAGGTTCGGCTCGTCCGACAGCTCATCACCCCTATCGACGACCTCGCTGTCCATGGATACGTCTCATCTGTCCCTGCCGAGGCGGACATCAAAAAGGCCCGTGAGGGCCTTGAGGCCGCTAAGGGCTGGGAGAAATGCGATCGCTGTGACAAGCGCTTTCAGATGTTCCCGGGCAGAAGAGAAGAGGATGGGGCCCTCGCCTCCGGCGGCACTTGCACCTTCCATTGGGGCAAAACCTACTTCCCCGAGCGCCAACTCGGCGACAGATCCCAGCAGCCGAAGCGTTACCGTTGTTGCGGTCAGGCTGTTGGTGACTCTGCCGGCTGTCACACCAATCCCCATCATGTCTTTAAGGCGTCAGACCCTAAGCGACTGGCCACAATTCTCAACTATGCCGAGACACCTGCAAACCCCAACGCACCTTCCGACAGAGCTGTCTGCTTCGACTGTGAGATGTGCTACACCGTTCATGGTCTTGAGCTAGTTCGCCTCACTGCCACGGCTTGGCCTACCGGAGAGGAGCTTTTGGACGTCCTAGTCCAGCCGGTCGGCGAGATTATCGACCTCAACTCACGATATTCGGGTGTCTGGCCCGAAGACATGGCGTCAGCGGAGCCGTGGACTGCCCATAAAGACGACAAGGAAGACCCGACTCCTGCCCAAGCCAAGAAAGTGCCCATTTCTAAGAAGAACAAGAAGAAAATGAAGATTGTTTCATCCCCCGAGGTGGCACGCGACCTGCTCTTCTCTCTCATCGCCCCCGACACCCCTCTTATCGGCCACGGTTTGGAGAACGACTTGAACAGCGTTCGCATCGTACACCCTACCGTAATCGACACAGCTCTCTTATTCCCCCACAAGCACGGCCTCCCCTACCGTCAGGGTCTGAAGATGCTTATGGACAATCTTCTCAACCGCAAGATACAGGTTGAGACGACCGGCAAAGTCCAAGGCCACGACAGTGCGGAGGACGCGCGTGCTGCAGGTGATCTCGTGCGCTTTAAGCTCTCTGAGGAATGGAAGAGCATGAAGCTCTTGGGCTGGAAGCTGGAGGGCAACGAGTTTATACCGCCAGGCGGAAAGGTGGACGACTTTCAGGGTCAGTTGACCGTGGAGTTTCTCGAATCTGCTCTCTAGCGACGGGCAGTCTTCGTTCAAACTTGATTCTGAGGGGTGCATATTGGCGTTGAGAAGGATCAGGGAGTCCTCAGATGCATTGGAAGGCGTGGAACGGACACAATGATACCTATCCCGTAAAAATGGGTCTTTTCTTTTTAATAATAATGGCTCTTTTCCATGAACCTTTCGACTCTCGATGACCTTTGCATGCCCAATTTCTTTATCTAAATCGGTCATTTACGTTTTCATGAACGCGATGTCAATTATACGCCTTGCTCCTCTTATACTCGTTAGGACTGGGAGAGATACCGGCACATCAAGCAAGCACTCACTCGCCCCCTTTGCTGTTGTGCTAACTCCGTGACATGTACATCGCCTACGCCCTTCTGGTGAGAGCACTGTAAGTGAGATACCGGGTCAAACCTGTTCCTTTTTATAACGCTAGGACTTCACTATCCATTGCCTGCCAATGGGCACTCCTGTCCATCGCTGGCTTGTTCCCCATGCTACACAACACAACATCCACGCATAATAACTCTTGGACACAAGGACAGCAAACGCGTTGTACTCTATCTAGAGTTATGCCTAAGACCGTTTCGAATCACATCGTCGTTTGTTTCTTTCAACTGACTGATTATTCTGAGCGTATTGAACGCATTTGTTGTACCTGCCGCTGCTCAGTATAGTGCAACTTTGCACGCCCCTCCCCTGAAGGGGAGCACCCCAGCACACACAGCACCCCAACGAAGAGGACGCTGGCAGTGAGCGAGCCTTGGAAAAGGGAGTTCAAAAACAAAAGAATCAATCGCTCGAAGGCGCAAAAGTTCCGAAACCGAGAATCGAACTCGGGGCTATGCCTAACCTCTCAAAGAGATGAGAGGGCATCATGTTGGCCACTACACCATATCGGATGTTGTTGTTGGAGAGCGCCAGTCAGTGACTTAAGTACCTCTGCCCCATAGCGCCCACACGGTATGATGCACGCCCAGGTCTCGAAGGCCCTCACGCTGCTTGAACATCAATCTGATCAACAGACTTGAAGAGAGTAAACTCAAACATTTTCTCAATTGCCGCTCTGCATGGAAGTAGAGTGATTCACTCAAAAGTGTTTTCTTGATAACCACTGATTGGAAACAGAAAGAAGGGGGGAAATGGAAAGGCGCAAAACCTGCATAAGAAGAAGGAGAGAAAGAAAATGGATGTCATCTTATCCTGTATCTCTACCCTGGGTGTGGATGCTTGTTGGCGGGTGGAATCGGGCTCTGAGGCTGCGATAACATGCTTGGACTTCTGTTCTTGAGGGAAAATAGGATGTTTTTGCTATGCACATGTAAACAGATACCCATCGGCTATTCTTATTTAACGGACCAGGCACCGGGTTTGTACCAGTTGTCTTAAAACATCAATCTTCCTATACCGCATCGTCCCGAGAGCTCAGATGCCTTCCATGGACATGAGGACGTAGCATCCGAATAGTTTCTAACGGATCACCGTAGGCCTACATATCTGCGAAGCGCGCTTGGGGGTAGCGTCTTGCTCTTCTTGTTCACCCCATTCTAAACGGTTCGGTCGAAAGGAACCAAGTCTCAGCGATTAAACATCAGTAACAACAAAGTCTATGATCGACACCACGCTTTCATGTTGTCACAAGCCACTTACTGTCGCACACATATATATATACAGCGCAGCAGATGACACCATTGCAGGCTCGGTTCGTAGAAAGGAGGCAGGATTCATTGCCCTATGATTACACTTATTGAAGCGGTGACTTGCCTTCAAAGTCTATAATACAGCATCGCCTTTTCTTCTCTCATCCAACCACTTCGCAACCCACTCAACGTCCGACATTCAACAGCATCTGGCTGCCGCTCTTGCCGCCACTGGGCAGGTAAACGACGTTGGGATTCGCCGCCAGCGTCGCGGCGATGTCCCTGCTGGCCTCGATCTTTCTGATCTGGACAAGACCGTCGCCGTTCTTGGCGATGGCCTTGCTAATGGTCTCGGCACTCTCGGCCTCGCCCTCGGCGCGGATGACGTTGGCCTGGCGTTCCTGCTCAGCCTTCTCGACGATGAAGCGCGCGCGCTCGGCGTCTTGCTGAGCGATCTGCTTCTGCTCGACGGCCTTGGTAAACTCCTTGCCGAAAGTCATGTGCGTGATGGAGACGTCCTCGAGGGCGATGTTGAACTCGGCGGCGCGCTTGCGCAGGTCGGAGCTGATGCGCTGCGAGACGGCCTCACGCTGAGTGATGAGCTCGGCGGCGTCGAACTGCGCGACGATGGACTTGAGAACTTCGTTGCCGATGGAGGGGAGGACTCTCTCGTCGTAGTCTTGGCCAAGGTTCTGGCAGCATGGTTAGAATCTCGTTCTTCTCGTCGTCGTGGTTGACTAGCTTGTGCGAGAGCTTTCGACTTACCTGGTAGATCTTGGGAAGAGCCTGAACTTCAGGACGGTGCAGCACACGGAGGGTCAAGCTGACCATCTGGAGATCCTTGCTACCCGTCGTCGTGGCGATGTTTCTGGGCTTCGTCCGCACGTCGAAGACGATGCTCCTCTGCAGCCACGGTACGAGGAAGTGCGTACCCTCGTTGATGACAGTCTCCTTAACACCAGACAGCCTGTCGAAAATGACGGCCCTGGATCCACCCTTGACATCGTAGATCGACGACTGCAGCACCGCGACACCGATGGCCGCGGGGACGGCCATACGGTACGCAAAGCCCAGAGCTTGAGCCATGGTTTGGGAAGCGGAAAACGGGGGGTTTATTCAGCGGGAGATACTGTTGACGAAGCGGTTCAGTCCGTTGGCGGAGATCGCGGGCTATCCAACTGGGTTTTAGACGTGGATGGTGGGCTTAGTTGTGCAGTGTAAGGACGGATGAAGCTGTCGAAAGCTCCTCTCGCGGTAAGCTCCGTCATGGAATTTTGGGACTTTCGACCGGGGTGGTCGGAGGGTGGTGGTGCACTGGTGACGGTTCGAAAGCGCAAAACGCGCTAGTCTATTCTGGGACGTGCACCTCAGCGTTCGGGTTCGGCAGGAAGGGGACAAGATTTGAACCTCGTCTGATTCGACCCATTCCGACCGCCAGCTTAACGACTTTCAACCCGGTCACACATCACCGTCCACCACACGCCGCCACGATGAGACCTACGCAAGCTCTTATGGGAGGACCCAGCGTCCCTCACGGAAAGTACAACCAGTAAGTGACGCCCCGTTCGAGGCCAATTGGGCGAAGGGGACCGGAAGGGCGTGCGGGCTTTTCAGATCGGGAGGCCGAGATGATTCCGTCTGCCCGCCGCTTTGTGCTGCCATCAATTGCGCTTTCGGTGCATGCCGCTGACATCGCGATAGCCACCTCGGCTGGTGGGGACACATTGGTACGTTTTCTTGCAATTTGTTCGATGTCGAAGCGAGATGGCGACGCGCTTGAGCGATGCATCCTGGGACCGGCCAACCAGATACGATGATACCGACGATGATGTCGACACGCGGCTCAACTCCGAGACGATATGACTGGAATTATTGATGTATGGGGCAACAAGCTGACGGACTTGCAGGCGGCGAGAAGCAGAGAGGCATCATCACCTTCGGCATTACCCCCAACCGTCAGAACCCCTTTGCCGGCGCTGCCCACGACGCCGTCTTCAACACCTGGCGCCGCACCAGCGCCCAGATCCTCTACGTCGTCCCTCCTCTGCTTGCCGGCTGGTACATCATGGACTGGGCCATTCACCGGTCCGTCACTCCTCCCGAACGCTCGCTCCAGAGATGAGCCTAAGTAAGATATGGTATTAACAAGTGATGCAGCAACCACTACCTGAACTCCAAGCAGGGCCGCGCCGAGTTCGCCGACGAGGAGTAAATACAATTTTCGACAATGGTGAATGGCGAGAGATAGAGGCGGACAACGATTCCCTGTGTCAAAACACGTGTATATCAACTACGTAGAGGGGAGATATGGAATAGAACCCCAATTTTTTGACGATTTCAAACATAGTACTTTCGGCCGCTGTAGATTTGCAAAACAGTGAGTATAATATATCAACCACCAAAGATTGTAGGTTTAGTAAGACAGTATTCAATGATCTGATTCGAAAAAATATGGCATCCGACCGCTTGCTTTTCTGCTACTAAGTCCATAAATAATCCGTGTAAGCTTATAAGCTAAAACGTACATTTGCTACGTCTATGTTTGACATTGACCGGGACTCGACCAAGCCCTCTGAAGACGGGCAGAATCACTCAACGAGGATGCGCTGACATTTGCCGAACATCCAAGCTGCGATTGGTCGGTCTACATCACGTGAGTGTCTCTCAAGTGATGGGAGCTTATTCGGCACGGATATACTACAATTCCGGGAGCACTCTCTGCACTTGGCTTGCACGGTGGGGCCCCGCCGAAAAAGCTGCATTGGCTCTGGAAGAAAAAAAATTGAGCTTCTGTAAATCGAGTCCCGCCGAAAGCTTCAACTACCGCCGTCGCCGCCAATTCACCGAGTCCTTCTATTCCCTTCGTTGGACCTCCTCCGCCCTTCGCACTTCGAAGCCCTCCCAACCAACAAAAGCAACCGCCCCTCCTCCCGACAAATCTTCACAATGGCCGCCGAGAAGCCCGACAGAAAGGAGAAGAAGGACAAGAAGCGATCCGTGTCCGACGGCGCCATCAAGAAGGACAAGAAGGACAAGAAGGATAAGAAGGACAAGAAGGAGAAGCTTGAGCGCGCCCTCGATGAGCACCTCCAGGCCGACGTTGCCGCCACCGCCGTCGCTAGCGGCGAGATCGCGTCCAAGTCTACCGCCGACGGCCTCCCCGTCGTCGGCGCTCTCGTGCCCTTCGCCGTGCCATTGGCTGATGACAAGGCCATGAAGAAGGTCATGAAGTCCATTCGCAAGGGTACGTTTTGTTACAAGTCTTTTCTCTCCCTCTAACGGAGTTTCATTTTGTACCTCTAATGGTTGAAGACCAAGCAAACTGACACCGCACCGCAACAGCCGCCAAGAACAACACCCTCAAGCGCGGCGTCAAGGAGGTCGTCAAGACCCTCCGCAAGTCCCCCGCCGCTGGCCCCGGTAACACCGCCTTCCCTGGCGTTGTTATCATCGCCGGCGATATCTCCCCCATGGACGTCATCTCCCACCTGCCCGTCCTCTGTGAGGACCACAACGTCCCCTACATCTTCGTCCCCTCGCGCGCCGAGCTCGGCGCCGCCGCCAAGACGAAGCGCCCGACCTCGGTCGTCATGGTCTCGGAGAAGCGCTCCGCTGCCGACGCCAAGAAGGCCGAGAAGAAGTCTGACGCCAAGGACGACGAGGAGGACGACGGCGAGGACTACTCTGAGGTCTACGCCGCGCTCGTCAAGCTCGTGCAGAAGGAGACCGCCAAGCAGTCTTTCTGGGCCTAGATGCCGGCTCCTGAAGGTACGGACATGGCTTCGTCTCACAGAGCGCGTCACACCATGCGAAGACGCAGACGGAGCGATTAATCGAACCAGACACGAAGATGACATCCCTTGACTTTGCAACGACTAATGTCACCGGGGAGGTAACATCTGCCACGCTTCGTTCCCGTCACCTTGACCAACGGGGAAGCGTGGTTCATGATCGCAAACAGTAACGGCTTTGGAGAGGAGTTGTATTATATGCACGCTTCCTTATTTCTGCCAAGTGCGGCGCGGACATACGGGAATCTGGCTGGGGAAAACAAAAAGAAGATATCGGCGTTCTAGGGCATGTCTTTCCTGCTGCGCTGGGTAGCTTTTCTTCTGCTACTCGAACCCAATAAATGATTTTCAATCATTACAACCTCCGTTGGAACCTTTAGGGTGCGGAGGTGTGGAGGACCCTAAATTTGCGTCTCAGACACGAGGTGTCGAGAATGCTTAGTGAGGCCGTGACCAAGTGTCGCGCGAAAGCTAACGACAGTTTTCCATCATCTCGTGAGACTGACAACCGAAGGCAGGGCTCTTGTTGACCTGATCGCTGCGCTTCTCATCGTCTATTAATCCTCTGCCAACCTATTTCAGTTCAGCTGACAACTGATTGGAACATGATCCAGTCAAGAGTCACTGATGACAATCGGTGCTAAGTTCCTTGCTCACTAATCGAGTGTAACAATTAAGATGCGTCGCGTACAATAAGCAAATCCTCACGAGCATGATTGATGATGGGCGATGGCTTGACTTGATTTAGTCAATTGAAGAATCATGGCTCGAGCAGACGTAAAAGTGTAGGTACATGGCAATAACCCTAGCCGCGATTATGGGCTTTCTTTAACTCCATGACCACATCCCATCCGACCCAACTATAATAGCACAAGAGCAATCCATATCCTTGGACGCTCGACGGAATTCATAACACATTAAACCCTTTAGTCGAAAGGGTTGGTGCGGGTGCCCCACCAGGTGAGGAAGACCGACAGGCCGACGGTCTCAATGACCTTGGCCAGGACGCTGACGCCGACGGTATCAACAGGACGCTTCTCGACGAAGACCTGGGAGATGTACTATGTTTCATTAGTGTCTGGATCATTTTTAAGGAAATCGATTGAACATACTCCGGGGGCAGAGGTAGCGAAGAAGATCAAAGAGCCGAGGTAGGCAGCGCCCTTGTACGACAAGGTACCAGTGGCGTTGATGAGGGCACCGACACCGTATGACTGGAGGGCGGAGCCGACGAGGGAAGTACCCCAAGCGACGGCAGCGCCCTGAGCCTCCTTGGAGCGAGCGAACTCCTCCTTGGTGTTGGCGGCCTTAGCGCGCTGGTAGGTCGAGCCGAAGATAGGAGTCAAGACTGTCAAAAGGAAATGTGTCAGTTGACCAGGTCTAGAGCATTACACAGTGAGTATCAAGGAGATCCATACCAGCGAGCTCGGCAGTGTGGTTGAAGATGGTGCCGAGGGCGATAGCCGAAGGCTTGACGGGGGGGAGGTCTACGGATGCATGTGGTCAGCGGGTTGGTTTCTTTGTTTCGACATTGCTTCGACGATGAATCGGAATCGAGTCTCAAGTCCATCAAAGGCGCGTCTCGAATGGACGCATCGAGATGCTGGTTCTTGGAATACGAATTCCTAGCTCTATTGTCGGGGATGATGTCGACTTACAGTGCAGAGACATGTTTGCAAATTTTTGGGTATCTTGTGGTGTAGAAGCAAGAATCGATTGGTCTGTTTGAATGATGTAACAAGGAGCTTGAGAGCAAAGTGGTGGGAGGGAAGGGTTTTTATGTACCGGCATGTCGGTGGTGTGAGCTACTTGTGACCTCAGCCTCTACATGCAAGCTTGGTTTGGTAAGTAACCGGAGCAAGGCAAGTGCGTCGTGCTTCCCCCCCGTTCGTCCTAGGCGAAACAGAAGCTAGCTACCTCGAGCTGGGAGGCGCTTGGTAAGGTGGCCCAGCCGGCCAGATCGAGGTCTCATTCCATCATCGGTTGTCCCTGGAGGCCTGTTTCTCTGCCACTTTGCCCTTTCCTTGTCACCTCAGGCAAAAGGCGGCGCGCAACTAGAAGGCAGCCGGGCATGGTACAAGCAAGGGGCGGAGGGTAAGCACCAAAAGCTATGTCACTGTGCTCTCCCTCATGGAGTTCCCCTTCTGATTCCTGCTTGTGCAATGTGTGCTGCTGTTGTCTCTGCCGCTTGTGTCCCAAGCTTTTCCAAATCGCGCCATGCCCCTTTCTCTCCTCCCCAGTGGTCGATGTCGTGGTGTCGTCACCTGTGCCATGATGTCACCACATACTTCCCCCGCTGAACCCACCCACGACCCACACATGCTCCGATAATTGGTCGAGACTCTTCTCATGGACATCTCTCCCTAGCCACATACTCCCCCTGGCCAATTACCCGCTTCTAGCCCGTCCACCTCCCATCCGTGTCGACCTGCTTAATGCCTGCCAGAGGCTTGCTCTGTGACGGTCTCGGAGCATGTCCTCCACGACTCCCTGTACCGCACGCGCTTGCAAAGCAAATCCATCTTGGTGGAGATTATGCGAATAAAAATGATCGAGATGGTACAGATGGGATTTCGTTCCTTGCCTCCCACGGCCAATGCAGATTCACATTTTCGCCAGTCCATTCTGTATCATATCCATGTCGGGCCCATTTGGACTGCGCCTCAATTGCTGCCAACGCAGATAGCTTCTGGATGTAGCTCCGGCGACTGGGACCCTTACGTACACGTTGTATCATTCCCGCATGTTATGTTGTTCTTCAGAGTAGGTCCCAGTTAATCAAGCCCGGGTGCATAGAGAGCAGAGACAAACGGACGGGTCGCCGGGCTGGCGGACGTTCAATGTCAACACTGACCAGAAACAACATTCGCCATTTATCGAGTGCCAAACGCTGCAGTACTGTCTCACAAACACGCGACAACTTTTTGTGTGGACTTTGGCAATCGCTAAAAGGCTGGTGCCCTGGCATGTGTTCTTGAAGCATTGCAGAGCCGTGCCGACGACACGTCGTACCACCACAAGAACTCCTTGTCTCCCGTCACTTTATCAAAATATTAATACAGACCTACACCACGTAGTTGAAGCCGTCGGTGTTCGCCTCGTTGTTCCCATGCCAGTACACCAAAGTTCCTTCTACAGACCCAAAATCTACGCCATGTGCTGACCGTCCTCTCCTCCACGCAATGCAAGTAGCGCCCTCACATCCGAAACATACTGTAAACCTTCGAGCAGTGGTACCAGATGCAAGAGGTCGTTGTCCGTCGGATCGTTGATCCACCCTTGGATAGGAATCGCATTGTCTATCGGAGAACGCACGTCAGATGACATTCCCAAGACCTAAGCAGTACGCGCCAATCCCACATACCTTGATGAAACATATAACTCAACGGACTATTGTCCAAGATCATAACCTTGCTCAAATCTGGTTCAACCGAGCTGAGGTCTTTGATAAAGGCTCCTTGCCGGAATGTGCAGTGCTGTCGGTAGTATCGCGCCGAAAAAAACTTCCTCTCAGCTTCCAACCAGTCAATGACAGGATCCGCGTATTCTTGGACCGAAGCTGTGAAGACGACTAGGTTGTACCATTTGCAAACCTTGAGGAAATGTTAGCGATCTGTAGCACATAGACCGGTTGCGACGGCTTCTTACCCGGCGCAGGAAGTCATCGCAGTGCGGGCGCTTGTTGACCCAGTAGAGAATAGGATGCTGCGGTCCGATAGACGTTTGTCCTCCGGCGCCCACGTAGGTCTGGCTCAGTCTGACCTCGACCATGTGCCCGGTGCTCATGCGTCCCCCTTTGGACATGCTGTGAATCAGAGTCTCGTCGAGGTCCAGAATCAGCGTCTTCTGGTATTTGGGGTCGGTCGAAGGTTCAAGGTTGAGGTACGAAGGCTGTCTGCGAGGAATCAAGGGGCGAGGCGGGGCCGGGGTCTTGGGATAACGGGTTAGCGCACCAGCAGGAGATGTCGGCGACTTGAGCTGTGCGGATATGTCGGAGGAGCCGGGTTCGCCGTTGCCCTTGGAGCGTGCTGCTGCAGATTGCGTCTTCCTATGCTTACGCTGAGGCAGGGCATCATCGCTGTGTAGTTTTATGCGTATGGACCTCCGTGCAGGCGCAATCTCCTCGGAAGCGGATTTCGAGCGGGAGTGCCGACTAGAAGAACCCCGGCGTTGGCGGTCTGCATCCGATTCCGATTCCGAAGATACACCTGACGAAGAAGACCCAGAGGATCCCATTGGCCTCGAGTAAGTAACGCCTCCATATCCAGCACTTCCCTGGCGACCAGACTTTTCGTCCATGGCATCAGGGTAGTCTGTCGCAAGCTTCCCGTTTCCGTTGTGAAATCCCAACAGCTTTTTAAACTGAAAGAAGGGCGCAAAGTTTCCTCGTTCGTCGCACAAACATGAGATCAGATAGACGCCCGGGACGGCCAATATGGACAAGACCCAGCGGAGCGAGTTAATGAAACCGGCAGCGATGCGCCGCGGCAGGGAGTGCCATGTGGTTGACCTCAAGCTCGGGTCTGTCGATTCGCCTATCAACGGCGTTGCTTCGCTGGCGATGTCCATCCCATGGCTGTCGTTGCGCTGCTCGAAGGCGGACTTCTCGAGTGGAAACGTCTCGTCGTCTTGGTCATCGTCGCCGTGGTTCTCTGCGCTTTGGCCGCCGCGCTGGTCGTCGGATTGTACGGCTAAACCCAGGGAGCTGATGGAGTTAGATCGCGAAGCAACCGGGCTCGGCGGCGGAGAGACGCGAGAGGTGATGATGTTCAGGGAGTTCATCTTTGACAGCATGTACAATCCATGAGGCATGAAGGCTCGACGACGGGTAGCGAGACGGGGACAAGAAAGGCCGGGGGAGGTCGAGGGTTCGATAGTAAGGGGTGGTATCGGTGGCCAGGAATGTTCCAGACGTTCCGCGCGACAGAGTATACGATGGGCTACCAGTCGCGTCAGGGGAAGCGGGCGTCGTGCAGCAGCGAAGGACGCAGTCGAAGGGAAAGAGTGTGCGGATGCCAATCGTCTGTCTGTTCGTCGCTGAGGTTCGATTCGGGAGGGCAGATTGCTGATGGTGGGGAATCGAGTCTGCGATGGTCCCGAAAGAGTTCCAGGTCGTGGGTTGGCCAGATGTTTTCCACCCAGGTCCAGAGTCGAAGTGCAAGGAGCGGCAACACTCAGCTCGCCATAGACGAATAACGAGGCCCGAGTTAAGTAAAGTAATCAAGCGCGAAGTGGTGGCGCTGGCAAAAAAAGGTTCGTCCGTCTGGTGCTAACAAACACTAAAAAGCGAGTTGTGGCCGTCAGCGCAAACCTGACGACTAGGCCGTGTGTGAGGTGTCAGATCAGAGGGGAGGAAAGTTGAGTATGCTGCAGAGGGAAAGGGACAGTCGGGCTCTCGGGAGTTGGAGGTATTGAGGCGGCCGGGATGCGGTAGGGCGCGCAATGAATGGGTGGTTAATGGTTGAGATGGACAGGGAAGTTGCTTCTGATTGGAGGTGACAACCATGCGTCCGGGGCCGCCCAGAGTCTAGAGTGCCTTGGAGTATCTACTGCCTCGAGGTACCCAGGTGGGTAGGTGAGTAAGGTACCTAGGTATGGTAGGTACCTTAGGGAGGTAAGTAGAGTGAAGTGGTAGAGAGCCCGATTGTTTCCCGCGACGCCCCAGTGGAAGCTACGGAAGAGGAGCAGCTGCGAGAGTCAGGGAGGGGGACAGCAGCAAGTAGCTCAACACTCTGCACTTTTGGTCTGGTGTGCCAATACACGTGTGGTATTCTGGTTCAGTCTTGCGTGGGTAGCAGCTTTGATACAGTACTGGGGTTACATTGCCTGCTGACCCTTGTGGGGGATGTGGAATGAAGATAGGTTCACGTGTCGAATCTCGAATCGTCCAATTCCCCCTTTAGGCGTTGCCTCTCGTTTTCTTCCTGTCACGTTGCGCCTCATCTTCTGACTTGCCAGCAGACAGTTTACTATGGGGATGCAGAAGAGGGAGAGCAAGGGAGCCAGCTGCCGCCAAGCGGCTACGTAATCTAGGTAGGTATGCACCGATACACAGGTAGGCCGGTAGGTAAGGTACCTACCTACTGTACCTCACTCAGCCCACATTCTAAGGTGGTCTTCCCCAACACAAACTGGAGGGACGGATACACTACTACTCTGTAGAGACACGCGGATCCCGAAGCCACTATGGGTCTGCAAGGCGGTTGCAGTCAGTTGTCTTCCCTCTGACCCTCTCCTCTGAGCTGGTTCCCCCCGCCTGGCTTTCGCCGCGGAGAGAATTTTTTTCCATCGACTTTGGTTGTTCGTTGACTTCTGACATGAGTGAAAGCGTCCATCGGCCGATTCCCGAGCCACCCTGGCTGGCAGCATGTGCTCTTTTCATGTGAAAGACCAACAACTCCACTTTTGTCGTTGTTGTTGAGGCTTTGATTGAACAGAGCCGGGGGCTGCAGGCAGCGTACGGATACATATGTAGCTCAGAGAGCCTTTGGCGGGATACGGACCCTTTTGGGTGTCACAACTCCGATCCATCTGTATCTTCGTATCCGTCTTCTGGTGCCGCCTAGCTATTCGCTCTGAGTTTGATGGTCGGCCCCGTTATTCAACTCTGACAGCAACAGCAACCCCTCTCTCTGCAACTCCACCCATCGCGAGAGTGACAAGACTGCCTCGAGAGCGGCACAGAACGCAGAGCCGTTCGGGATTATTGACATGGTAGTGGCGATTGGTCGGACACTGTCACTCCCTGGGCATAGCTAGTATCGATACCGCGTTGGGCACAGTGCTCTGACATCGCCCAGCATTGTTGTTATCTGGGCTGATTTGTCTTGTTTCGTATGCTCAAGTCAACGATACCCATCTCAACCCACGGTTCTTTAACAATTGCTACAAGCCGTTCTAATAGACGGCAACGTCGACTGATGACAATTCGCAGCGGGCGGAAACAAGGGTCCAGTATGATACGCGCAATGGCTTGCGTCTCTCAACCGAGCGGGATTTGAGGTGTGTCCATGCAATGCAATATGCAATGCATCGACAATGAGCTCTTGTTGTAATCGGCTTATAATAGATCAGATGATGCCGTTCAGCCTGCGGCCACCCGGAGGCAGGAAGTCCCTTATCCGAAGTTGCGATTGAGGGAGAACGAACACATACATGCATAGGTACATATATGTAAACATAAATCAGCAGGTCTGGAAGCGCTGGTCAGTACTAGGTACTAACTGTCGCTATCAAAAAAAAGAGAAAAAAAGAAGAAAAAAGCATACATCACAATCCAGCTAAGCAAGAGGACACTCGACAACCCTAGGTAGCTAGAACTAAAGAGTAAAGATGGCATTGGGTTTCTTGTAGGAACTCAAAAGGAACCCCAATTTTACTGCCAACATTTACCTTCGTTTCTATCTCTTCCATCATGTCGGTAGACCTGGTTCGTCGAGATGACGGGCAGCTCGCAGACCACTGGCCAACCATCTGGCGCCCTAACGTATCACTCACAGCAGCGATTCAGTGACCAACGTCATTTTGCAGTGATGGAGGGGCATCTGGATAGTGGAGTAGGTTTTTTTCTTCGCGAGGTGCTATTGGGGATATTGCCCATGTCCCCAAGCACCGGCCGCTTCGGTCCGAGCTTCGAGCGAGCTCCAGCGAGCCGTCACCCCCTGACGCCAGCTGCCTCCCCTAGAGCTGCTTCGGTCATCCAATGCCCCTCGAATTTTTTAGTGTGACAGGGGTGGGTTGATTGTCCCTCCACGAGCTTCATTGTTGAGTCACAGCCACCTGCGCACAATTTCCCAATTCACCATCAGGCCCATACCAAGCGACAAGAGCAGCCGCTGCACTGTGCGTTAATGTGTTGCTGCAGCTGAAGGTCACTGCATCTATCTCAAAAAATACATTGCGACTCCAGTGACCTACCGACTGCCTCCTGAAAACTTCGCGACAGCCCCGCGACACGACCTCGCCCAGCCTCGGACCTTGAAATTGGCACCCACAGAAAATGGCGACCCTGAAGCCCAGCGCGGGGGATCTCGAGCGGTATCTGAAGACCTTCAAGGGTAAGACCTTGGAAGCGTCAATCGACAGTCTCATCTCGTACGTACCCTCACAGCCGCAGCGTTGTACAAAATGTCGACTAACCCGATCCGACACTCAGACTCTTGAAGAGAAGACAGATCCAGGGCTCCGAGCTCTGCGCCGTAGCGACCGCACACATACTCCTCCAGGTCGTTGCCAAGGCAAAATGGAATGACGTGGATTCGTTGCTGGAAAAGGTCCAGCAGGTCGGCTTGCGCCTCATCGCTGCTCAGCCCAAGGAACTGGTGGTTGGCAACATCGTTAGACGCGTATTGAGCCTGATCCGAGACGAGGCTGCTGAGGACCGAAACGAGGATTTCAGCGAGACCGCCACAGAGGCAGGAGCGACGCCGACAACAGCGGTGCCGGACCCTTCCAAGCTGGAGCACCAATGGCCTCCTTCTACCTACACCAAGCAGGATGCCGGCGCAGACTACATCTCAAGCGGCCCGAGACCCGTTCGCCCTGGCGCCCTCACATCCACGAGCTCTTTCCACGTTTCCAAGTCGCTTTTCTCACTCCTCGAGGCCTCTCCCCCGATGGACGCCGCCGGCATCATGGCGGGCTCGCCGTTCGGCAAGGACTCGGGCGCCTCGACTCCACTCCGTGGACAGTCGACCAGGGTACACGCTCTGAGATCGGAGGTAATTGAGGGTATCGAAGAACTCAAGGACGAGATCGGCCAGGTCGACGACCAGATCGCTGCTGCTGCAGATGTCCAGATCCACCCCGGCGACTACGTGCTGGTGCACCAGCCCTCGGCTACGGTTCAAAAGTTCATCTTGCGCGCCGCGACGAGGAGAAAGTTCACCGTCTTTATTGCTGCCGGAACCGTCCGCAACTCGGCCAACGAGGCACCCTATGCATCGTTCAGGAAGAAGTTGGGGGCCGCAGGCATCAGCGCCATCAGCATCTTGAATGGTGGCTTGATGGCCTACATGCCACGTATTAACAAGGTCATCTTAAGCGCAAGAGCCGTTCTGGCTAACGGCGGCATCCTGACGGATGCGGGAGCCGGGGTCATTGCTCGTGCAGCCAAGGAGCAGGGCAACCCGGTAATCATCCTCAGCGGTGTTTACAAGCTCTGTCCAGAGAGCTACTTTGACGAGGAGAGCCTGGTGGAATGGGGCAGCTCCATGGGCCATGTGAACTTTGCAGACGGAGCCATGGTCAACGGTGTCGACGTTCGAAGCGCTGTCAGCGAGTTCGTGCCTCCCGAATTGCTCGACACCTATATCACCAACCTGTAAGTTGGATGGGCGGTTGCATGGTGTGGGGCCACACAGCTAACGAACACATAGCGGCGCGCACTCTCGCAATCACCTGTCAACCATCATCGCAGACCACTACAAGCCGGAGGACGTTGACTTCCATCTGTGGAGCACCGAGGCTGACCGATGAGGTGGCGCCTACGCAAGTACGTCGCAAGAAACGCCTTGAAACATTTAGAGGCCTGCCGGGACGCGACAGCAGCGTCCGCGGCCTTGGGAATGATTCGCGGCCCCCCCGAAGGCGAGAGCGAAGTATTGGCCCATGGCCAAACCATCAATGTATCCAGGCACATGCATAGCCTGGTCTGTACAGGTAAACTAATATGCGGGCTGGCCCTGGGCTCTTCCTGTTCTAGGGCTAGGGCCGGTTGGGTCGGCAGCACGGCGTCAGTTGGAGTGGTACACAAGTGTTTTTTTGAGGGTCCGGTGTTCCAACGGCAAGGCCACTGTGGCTGATGTGGAGGAGGGGGCCGCTGCTGATGATGATGATGGCGTACTGGGAATTGCTGCCTTCAGAGGGGCCGCGTCAGCCATGCTGCAGTTACCGTGAGCCAGCCTGCTCGCGTTGTGACTGCGGGCCATGCATCGTTTCAAGCGTCGAATCGGCGGTGGTTTTTTCAACGGATAAAGTTGGGTTGCGAGAAACGCGTTCCCCTCGCAGGTGTTGCTGCGCCGTCCGCAGGGTCCCCCCTAACCAAACTTGATGCTTATCTTTTATCTGCCTGGCGGCGTGGGATCGGCAGCACCGTTTAGGCTCCCGATGGCGGGGTTCCCCTCTGTTTAAGTGATGAACCGTGGTTCGATAGCTAGGACTTAGCTTGGTGTACGCGGTAGGGCTACGCGAAGCGAAGGGGGGACGACTGGATAGGAAGAAGACAGTGTTCGCTACCGCGGGAGCATGGGACTGGACTTGGTTTGAGGGTGGATGAGGAATTCGGATTCTTGTTGATGGAAGTGGAGGGGGGAGGAGAGGGGATGAAGGAGAAGGATGACTGGGTACATCTATCTACCTACCGAGTTTGGCCCATTTAGCTCAGCCAGCCCAGCTTGTCAAAATGCCATATGATCCCACAGTTTCCTCACCCTTCGACGCCGCCGCCGCCGATGTGCCGTTGTACCGTTCACACTGACCTTGGCTTTCTTTCCTTCTACTGTTACCCTCAATTTGTATCTTCATCGCCGACTCATCGAACGTCAGTAAAACAGCAAAGGTGTTAAATAACAGAAAACCGTAAGGATTTCCAGACCGTATTTTCGACCTTCCAGAGAGCCCCGCAGCTCTCGTCAAGCTTCACGAGTTATAACTCCCACTCAGTTCGTCGTGGACACGCTAGCCCATACCGCAAATGGCGATGCGGCAGACTGACGTCGATGACGTTCCGCCTCCGCCGTATTCCGAGACGGACATCTACTCAACTTCCGGCCAGCGCTCACAGCCGTCCTTGAACTCGCCGCGCATCCCTTCCCACCATGGGGACGACGCCGACTCGCGCGTCTCGTCGCACGCCTCATCTCACAGCGAAGTCATCTACACCCCTCCGCTGACACCGCGCACTACCGCCGCTGCAGCCGACCCTCACCACCGCGATTCGAATCCCAACCTATCCAATGGTTCGCCGCACTTCCCTGCCGCCGCTCCTTTGTCCACCTCATCAGCACACTCGGAATTCGCAGCCGCCTACTTCGAATCCAGGCCCGCGCCCACCCCGTCCCCACGGGACCAGCTCGTCCACCTGTTCACCGTGACCCCCTTCACGACGCCGGACGACATACCTTGCCCCCCGACCTGGGCCGTCCGCGACGTCACGCGGCAGGATTGGGCGACTTTCACGAACTGCCTTATCCCACACCACACCGCCGCACGGAACGAGGCCGTCATCAACCGCAAGCTGCAGGCTGAGGAGGAGGCCATCGCCGCCGCTGCCGCCGCCGCCGCCACGTCGCATGGCGGACGAGCGGGGAACACCTCCAGCGGTGCGCGAAGTAACAGCAGCAGCCACGCGTCGGCCCAGTTGGATCAGATCCGCTCCGACCCGGCCACCGACCCCGGCGCAGCGGCCGCCGTTTCGGGATTTAGGCGGGAGGACGTGGAGGCCGTGATCGCACAATGGAACGAGGGCTTCTTCGGCCCGCGCGGCGTCGCCGTGGCTCTCCACCCCACGGTTGACGAGCTGCGCATGCCGGGCGCCTGGGACCGGTCTTTCGACAGGAACGTTGAGAGCCCGTTCATCCCGGGCGGGGGAATCGGCGGCCCAACGCGCGTGTCATTCCCCGTGCACCCGGGCCCAGGTCTGAGCGAGAGTGCGAATGACCCCCGGGGCAGTTGGAGTTTTGGGGGCATCACGGTCACGCCGGACGGGATCTCGATCGGCGACCGCATCGTTGCGCGCAGCAACGGCATCCGGGTGGGAAACCTGATCGCAGACGAGAACGGCATCCGGTTCGGGAGCAACACCACGCCGCGCGCACAACCTCACTATGTCGGTCCGAATTCGAGCTGGGCTCCTCCCCACCCTCCTATCCCGCCTGCCCCCCCAGCGGCCCCTGCGGCGCCCGCGCCACCTCCACAAATGTTCGGTCCCGGTCCCGGGCCTGGCCCGTTCCCTCCCGGACCGCATCCTCCTCAGCCATTGGGACATCCGGGATCGCACGAGCACCCCTTCTTAACGGGCGGCCATAACCACGCTCGCGCCCATGCCCACACCCACATCCGCCACGACAGCGGGAGCCGCGGCCGCGGTCGCCCACCAGCCAGACACCCTTCCGACCAGCGCTCATCATCGACATCATCATCGTCCTCCTCCTCTTCCTCTACGTCTTCGGCATCCTCCGTCGGCTCGCTGCCAGATTACGAGGACCTCTATGCCGCCCAGCTGCCCGTTTACCAACAGCGCGTGGCGTCGTGGCTCGCGCACCCAGACCAACCCGTCTCGAGGGCCGACATCGCGCAGCTCCGCGAGGAAATTCGCTCCGCACCCGATGCGCCGGGGCAGCAGAAGCAGGACGGCGGCCCGAATACCGCATCTGCCGCGCCGAATACGGCTGACGAGGCGGCGCTGAAGGCGGAGCTCAAGGCCCTTACGCAGGAGTGGCGCAAGCTCAAGCGCCTGCAGCGCGCGGCGCGTAAGGAAAAACGGCGGGAGCGGCGCGCGAAGCGCAGAGAGGAGAAGAGAGACCGCAGGGAGCAGAAGAGGGAGCGTAGGGAGCAGAGGAGGGAGGAGAGGCGTGGGCAGAGGGGGACTAGGAGGGGCGGTGGTGGAGGTGGTGACGGCGGAGCGAGGGGGAGTCATCAGCACCAGCAGCAACATCACCAACAACCGCATCACCATCACCACCACCACCACCTTGGTCCGGGACCCATGCCGGCGCCGTCACCATGGGGTGCGCCCCAGCCGTTTGTGCCACAGCCGCCCGTTATGCACACCCCGCCTATACCGGCCGTCCCCATAGTCGCGCCGAACGTTCCTAACAGTTTCCCGTGGGGCTCCGGTCCCGGCAGGGGGTTCGCGCCACCGGGCGGGATCCCGAGAGGCGGGGGGCCGTGGGGCATGGGATTCGGGACGGGTTGGGGCCGCGGCCGCGGCCACGGACCCGGACACGGAGGTGAGCATGCGTTTCCGTTCATCGGCGGGCCTCTCCATTCACCCGGCGCGTGGCCCGTCAGCAGTGGTGGTGGTGGCGGCGGCGGCGGCGGCGATGAGAGAAGTCCAGGGACATCCACGCCGACCTTGCCACCGTCGCAGGGGCTCTTCAAAGCCGTGGAGGAGATGGAGAAGGACATTGCCCGGAGGGTCGACGAGCTGGACAAGCTGAGGAACGACATCAGAGGCGGTAGCACTGTCGGGAGGGGAAGGGACAGTAATGGTCGCGGTAGGAGCCGGTGCGGGTGGGGAAGGGGCGGCGGCAGCGGCGGGAGAGCTGACGAGGAGGCCCGGAGGATGGAGGACGAGATCGACGAGCTGTCGAGGAACGTCGAGAAGCTCAAGGTCGAGGCGGACGCCGAGTTTGCAAGGGAGCTGGCGGCGGAGGATGGCAAGTCTAGCGGGTGGTAGGGACAGCACAACAATAAGGGTACACATACACAAAGGGGGGGCTGTATGTAAGGTGTAGAAAGATAGACCATAGTGCTTCCCCCCCCCCTTCCTTTACTTCCATTCAAAACTAACACCTTTTGTCTCGTCTATTTTGTTCTTGTTTTTGGTAACCCGTGCTATGATGCGTTGTATTTGTCATCGCGATTCTTCCGTTCTTTTGGGGCATTTTTGAAACTTCTTCCCTGGAATGGTGTGTAGGGATACGCTGGTTGTCTGCCAACAGAACTCCTTGTTTTGTTGGCTCACCTTTTGTAAAGCCTGCAACCCCTTTGATATCGATTTCAATTCGGATTTAGCATCATCCCAAGATGTGAACTTCTGAAAGGACCAAGGGGTGTGGCTGTGACCGCAAGGCCTGCGCCATCAGTCTCTCAAAACACCTCCGAGATCCTTGCAGCTACTCCCTCCGCTGCGTATTCAGGCGCAAGACTTGCCGCTTTCAACAATGTCGACGAGGCCACCCTTCTGCAGCCAGTCTCTAGCTGCTGGATTGTACAAAGGTTCGGGTCCTTAGTTCTTGCTCTCGTTCTTCTCGACTAGCTCGCCGACGCCGAGGCCGCGGCCAACCTTGACCTTGCGTTTCTTGTCGGCGGCGGCGGTAGCGCTGGGGTCGCGGCCGACATCGCCGACGGCCTCACCCTCGTCAACGGGCTCGCCGTCCTTCTCCTCTTCGCGGTCGCGCTCGTCCTGGACCTGCTCGCGGATGTAACCCAGGTCGAGTTTCATGCAGAAGGCGTCCTCGCCGTCGGCGTAGTACTTGCTCTCCGTCTTTTCCGTCTTGAAGCCCAGGGTATCGCGGTACAGGTGGATGGCGGCTTGGTTGGAGACGCGGACGTGAAGGGAGACGTACTGGGCGCCAAAGGTCTCGACCATGGCGAGTTCTGGTGGTGGTTAGTGGGGGGAGGGCATGGTTTTTGGCAGGGCCGGCGGCAGCAGCAGCGAAGGCAGAGACAGAGACAGAGGCAACGTACGACTTTGGCGCATCAACTTTTCGGCGATACCCAGACGGCGGTGGGTGCGCATAACGCTGAGGCTGGTGATATGGCCGTGGGCAATGCCGTCGGCGGGCTCCTCCTCCATCTTGGCCAGGACGTAACCGACAATCTTGGGGTAGTCGTAGGGGGTGCGCTTCGGGCGCGAGACATCGACGGCGACATAGCTGAGCTGGGGCCACGAGAGGGCGTGGTAGAGGTAGTACTTGAGAAAGTAGTTCTCGGGCAGGTTCTCGAGGTTGGCGTGCTGTATGAGGGGGAGGTCGGCGGACTTGAGCAGGCGGATATCCATGATGGGCGTGTTTCGATCGCGGGGTTTCCGGGGCGGGGGAAAGGGTTTATTGGTGGAAGGTTCGATTCGAGGGAGAGAATCGAGTCGATCGGAAGTGACGAGGCCGTCTTTGAGTGCGGGTAGGCAAGCGGACGCAAGGCTGAGAGGAGGGGTGTGAGCGGGTGGTAGAATTGGGTGATGATGCAGGCTGGAGAGGGGAGGTAGACTTTTAGAAAGAACCCTGGTCGCTGAACCACGAGTTGGCCGAAGCCTGTTGGTGGTTGCTGTTGACCCCACCACTGCGGCACAAGGCTCCGAGGGTCGGGTCGCTCAGTGGTCACTGGTGCCCCGCTGCGATCCGAGCTGGTGATGCTTCTGTATCTTGTAAATTGCAAGATGACTGACTACCTAGCCTGTCACCCGAAAGTGCTCAATGATTGCAGGCTTATTCAACGCTTGAAGCCATTCTCTGAGCACGTCGTCTTGCTTGCTCCGCCTCCTTTATGTGATCCAAGTATAGCATTATCATGTTCTGGTCGGCCTACACTCCTTGGCAACTTGGATTATCAATACCATCATTTCTTAGGGAGTTGTGAGAGTTGCTTCCAACCTGAGCGTGACCTACGGCCACGATGACCTCTCTCTGAGTGTGTTGATAGTGAATGGCATCTTGCTTGTGTTTTACAAGCTTATTGCTGAACAGATATGTAACAAGAAAATACATTCAGCATAACGATTGCTTGATAAAGTCCATGCGGCCTCGCTGCCTCAGAAAGGGCGGTCGGCGGCGCCCCAATTCTCATCGTCGGTGTTATCAGACTCGAGTTTCCCTATACATGTGTTCGCACCTCAAGATACAAACTCCTCGGTCGTACTTAACGACAAATACTAAACACTCCAAAGGCATGTCCCCCGCCAAACGCGGAAAGCCGTAGCACTCACTAGCTGACAGGTGGCCCTGAAGGTCTAGAAGCAAAACCCTCCCCGATCGGATCAAGCCCTGGCCCAGGATTGGCGCGGGAGAATGACGTGGGGGGGGCACCACTTCAGCGCCGTTGCAAGTCCACCGCGGGGCAACTGAGAGCTGTTGCGACAGTGGGGTAGCTTTCACCCAGAACGCACCCCCAAGAAACCCGGCAACCCAGATTTCTCCCGGGATCGATGCCACGAGCTCGCCTTCCATTGGGCGGGTTGCGTCCATCTCTGGGTTCTCATCATAATCCCGACGGGTCACGAGAGCTGCTAGAATTGCCCGTTCGGGACAATCGCATCCTCGGGTTCTAGCTGCTCCTGAGTGCCTAGGGGTCAACATAGGTATAAACCTTAGGTCCCCCGTCTTCTCGTCCCACTCTTGTCGTGACTTGCCATCGTCCTCTTCTTCCTCTTTCCGTCTTCTCTCTTCGTTTCTCTATTACTGCAACCGTATCTCATTTTTGCTTGTATCCAACTTTGACAATCAACTTCGCTTGCAGCCCATATACCTTCTCAGATCACACGATGTCTCGTTCTCTGGAGGGCAAGCTCGGCATCGTGACTGGCGCCTCTCGAGGTAAGGAACCTCTTTAAAACACTGTGATGACACGGCAGCTTGTCTGACACAACACCCGCACCCAGGCATCGGCGTCGCCATCGCCGAGAACCTCGCCGCAAAGGGCTGCAACCTCATTCTGGGCTACACTTCCACCTCCTCAAAGACTCCGGCCGAGCAGCTCGCCACCGACCTTCAAACCAAGCACAACATCCAGACCCTCGCCGTCCAGGCCGACATGGGCACGACCGACGGCCCTGCGTCCCTCGTCGCGACCGCAAAGGCCCACTTTGAGGGGCTCAACGGCGGCAGGTTCCAGGTCGACGTGCTCGTCAACAATGCCGGCGTCGCCCACAACAACCTCCTGCCCGCCGTCACCGTCGACCAGTTCGATGTCTCGTACCGCGTCAACGTCCGCGGCCCACTCCTCCTTGTCCAGGCCGTGCAGCCCTATCTGCCCACCGACCGCAGCGGCCGCATCGTCAACATGTCGTCCGTCAGCTCCTCCACCGGCTTCCCCGAGCAGAGCGTCTACGGCGGCACCAAGGCCGCCCTCGAGGCCATGACCCGCACTTGGGCTCGCGAGCTCAGCGAGAACGCCACCGTCAATGCTGTCAACCCGGGCCCCGTCCTGACCGAGATGTACGCCGGCAACACCCCCGAGTTCAAGCGCTTCATCAAGGGCTTCATCGAGCACGCCCCGCTTATGAAGGCCCGCCCGGGCGTCGACTCGGACGACCTCGTCAAGGCCGCCGAGGAGGAGGGCGGTCGTCCGGCGTATGTCGGCGAGATCGCCGGTATCGTCGGGATGCTCGTCTCGGCCGAGTCGGCGTGGTGTACGGGTCAGGTTGTGTGTGCCAACGGTGGCATGTTATTTGGCATGCAGTGATTAGTTGCTAATGATGATGATTGAAAACGATGGGCAAATGGCTGGCTGGCTGGCTAGCTATAAGATAGACTTAGAATTGATTCCCCACATTCACAAATGAATCAAACACTCGCGCTGTTTCACTTTTGAGAATACAGGTCTATTCATGAAAGGGTTAAAGCCTCCTCAAAATGTTTTCCCGATCACAGTTGGTCTTTCAATGTGAAGCATACGTATACATGTAAGTGAGGTGAGTTGTGAAATGTCACTAGTAAAGAAAAAAAAAAACACCCGCTGAGTCAAACTCTCAAATTTGCCCCGCCACCATTTCAAATCACCCCTCCATCGGCCTCACAGCACTCACCACCGCGACTTACAACCAGCGCAAGTGTTCTCGTAAAAGACCACCAAGCAAGAAACAGACGAGCAAAAAAGCGCGGTTCCACCTGTAATTTTCATTTTTCCAACCCCCAAAAAATTTAAGCATGTCCCTGGACCCATTTGACGACGTCCTCACTCTCGAGGACCAGTTCTTCGCCGAGGGCTACCGCCAGGGCACCGAAGACGGCATCCAGGCCGGTAAGATCGAGGGCCGCTCCGTCGGCCTCGCCAAGGGTTACGAGAAATTCCTCGAGAGCGGCAGGATACACGGCCGCGCCGTCGTGTGGGCGAACCGGCTGTCCCTGCCACAGAAGGGCACCTCCTCCACCTCATCCTCCGCCGCCGCCGCCGCGAGGCCTTCAGACTCTTCGTCGCGGCAACAGCAGCAGCCAAAGCCCTGCTCCCTTCCACCACTGCCGCCCAACGCGAGGCTTGAGAAAAACGTCACGGCGGCCTTCGCCCTCGTCGAGCCCGACACGCTGGCCAGGGAAAACAGCGACGACGCCGTCAACGACTTTGACGACAGGCTCAAGAGGGCGCAAGGAAAGGTCAAGATCATCGAGCGGATGACGGGCGAGGTCGCCGCCGAGCCCAAGGCGGCGACAGAGGCCAAGGGGCTTTAGTACTGTTTCCTTTAGAGCATGAGATGGAGTTTCGTTTTGGCGAAGTAATTCGTCGGGTTTCGGGCTGGAGATATACCCCAACGGGTGAAAGGGTATAGACATGGCAGGGCAAACTCTCAATCCCAAGCCTGTTGAGAAAGTAAAACGTTCAATGGAATCTAGTGCCCTGTATATCTACATTCGTTGCACACCCTCTCCCCCCCTCCTCTCTCTGTTTCTCTCTTCTGTACAGCAAGAACTCCGAATTTCTCATAACTCACGCAAAAGTTCGGCAGGGGTAGCTGCTCCTTATCATGTTAGCAAACACCATTGTCACCGAAGCCCATTTTCAAAACATTGAAAGCCGCCGCGGACAGGAGAAACTCACCCCTCACCGTAGGACTGATCCTTGTTGACCTCGTACTTGTGCACATTCCACGTTCCGCTCTTGAGGTCCTGGCCGCTGGGCGTCGGCGGCAGGCCGTTGGTGAAGAGCGCCTCTTTGCTCGCCTCGACGGCCTTGGCAGCGTTCTTCTCGAGGTACGGCGCCAGACCCGTGGCGGCGGCCTCCTCGCGGGCGGCAACGAGCTGTTTCTCGCCGGCCTCGCCGATGAGCTCGACGCGCGGGCTCGCGGCCGAGCCGACCGACAGCAAGCCGACGACGTCGGCCTGGTTGACGACGCTGAGGGCCGGGTAGTTGCGGCGGGCGTCGCGCTTCCAGTACGGGTTGTCGGCGATGTCGCCCGCGGGCAGCGTGACGGGGTCGTCGTAGCTAAGGGGGTCGTAGGCGCCCGGTGTCGGGTTGCGGAAGGTCGGGTTCAAGGGCACACCGGAGGAGCGGTTGGGGTCGAGGGCAAGGGAGCGGCGGATACGTTCCCAAACGCCCTGGGACTGGAGGGTGTGCTTCTGTGGAGGGAAACAGGGTCAGCCGATTGAGCCAATTGAGTGGTTCCGCGGTCCTCGGGATGAGCTGGCGATGGTGGGTGGTTTTTCGTGCTTCGCTGGGAGCAGGAATGGGCAGTGGGTGGCCACTGGGTGTGAGCGACTCAGCGCAGCGTAAAGCGTACCTTTGAGATTTCCACAACACCGCTGGCCGCGGCCTTCGCAACTGCCTTGGAGGCCATATTGGGCGACGTCGTGGACGGTGGAAGGAAGATTGAGGGGCGGTTCGATTGGCAACGGTTCGATGACCAGCTTGAGGTTGGGACGTGAGCGTTGCGGCGCCTAGGTCGTCGATAGTGCTCCAGTTTCTGGCAAGGACCGGGCAGCCGAGGTTTTGCCGACCGAAGCAATAGCCGTGCTTGAATTTGCAACCCGACTTTCTCGAGGGGTATCCACTTCACCCTTTTCCCCTTGCAATGCCCTCTAGGCTGCATTGCTGCCACTCACTCAAGAGGTTCCGGGGGGCGATTGACGATTCGGCCATGGGTTGGTATGGCACCCGGGGGCCGGAATCATGCAATGATTGCGGTGCATCGCAACGCCGTCACTGAAGCGGGAGAGCGAGTGCACAAGACCAAAAACGCCAGTCAATCAATTCCCAGCGACTATACGGTTACAAGAAGATCGCCCCGTGTCCTACCCAGCCCTTTCGTTCGCATTCACATGTTTTCCCATCACGATTTCTACTTACGCAGAAGTACTGTAATTACTCGTCCTTCCCATCCTTCTTCTCGGCGGCATCCTCCTTCTTCTCCTCGGCCGTCTTGGTCTCGCCGTTGGCTGGCTCCTCCTCCTTGGCATCGACGGCAGCGGCGTCCGCGGCAGCCTCGACATCGCCGCCCTCAACGAGCGCCGTGACGACCTCGACGGTGCCGGCGGGGCTGCCGGGCTCGGCAATGAGAACCTTGCCGGCCTTATCAACTACAAAGACGCCGCGCTGGGTGCTCTTAGGCGCCTTCTTCAAGCCGATGGCACCAATTAGGGTGGCCTTGGGGTCGCAAAGCAGTGGGTAAGGCAGCTTCTGCTTCTCCTTGAAGGTGGTATTGGCCTTGGGCGAATCCGTGGACAGGCCATAGATGGCGAATCCCGTCTTGGTCAGGGGCTCGTACGAGTCTCGGAAGAGACAGGCTTGCTTGGTGCCTAGATATCACGGAGCAGGTTAGCATGGTTGGTCCGAGAGGACTACCGGGTGACACGCCGGAGCAGGCAGAAGGAGAGATACTCACATCCAGGAGTCGAGGCCTTGGGGTAGGTGAAGAGGACAACGCCGGCCTTGCTCTTGTCGACGAGCTCCTTCAGAGTTGTCTTGTCGCCTTCGTTGGTCTCGATCTCACCGCCGAAGCCGTCGAGGTCGATTGTCTCACCCTTAACTGCCTTGACCTTCTTGTCGGAGCCATTGGCGGCGGTAGGCTTCTCGGCAGGCTCATCGACGACTGTCTCGACAGGCTTCTCGGCATTACCCTTGACGGCGCCCTTGACCTTCTCTGCGGCCTTGGCGACCTTGGAGGAGGCCTTCTTGGGCGCCGGAGCCGGGACAGGCTCGGGGGCTTTGCGCTTGCGAAGCTCGACGGGCATGGCGTCTACTCGGGATGGGATTGCTGTGGGAAACAAGGATGCAACAGGTGTCGCAAAGGATGGGCGACTTGGGTAGCGGCGTCACGCTGATGATGCGATCCGGATGCGATGGGGAAAACGGGTGAAATTGCAACAGATGAGAGGGGGATATGGGAGTCGAGGAAAGATGGGAGGTGAACAGGAGGTTCAAGAGGACGTCCTCGGGACGAACCAATCACAGGTGGCCATGGCCAGAGCTTCAGCCGGGACCAGGGGGCTGATGCGATGCAGATGTTCTGCGGTGGTGGTGGTGGTGGTGGTGACTGAGTGGACTGCTGCTGGCTGCATTTTGCGGTGCGGTGCGGTGCCCCCCCCCCCCCCCCCCCTCGAGGCCCACTGGCCCAAAGGCCCAGACTAATTATTAAGCTCGGTCGCCGCGAACAGCAGAAACGGTAGCAGCCGTTGCTGGTTTTGGCGTGCGAAGGCAAGAGGATGGATGGTGGTGCTGCAGCTTCACTTGGATTTGCGTTGCTGCCAGGGCGCTGGCTCGGGATCTGCGTGTCTGTGTCCCTCCCCTCGTTCCCATACTTGAGCGGTACAGGCTTGTCAGTTCGTGTGTGTTGCTTTCGTGCTCTCTCGGCTGTTCTCATACCGCCGAGCTCCCATCTCTCCCCCCTCTCTCCCTTCCTTTCTCTCTCTCATTTTCTCTTCTCATTTCCAACTGACATTTCTCCTCACCCACCCACACCCCGGTCCTCGTCGTATCTAGTAAGCTTTTGACCACTGGCCGTGCGTTCCTCAACCCCGACATGGTCTTAGCCTCTGAGAGGGAGCGCACGTTCTGGTGCCCGTCGGGCTTATGTGGGGGATACTCCAGGTGGCTGGGCCCAACAGCCCGTGTAGATTACATGGTTTCACTCACAGGGCAACCGTCCTGGACGGCCAGCGACTGGTCTCTTCTCCGCCTTTTGCTGCCTGTTATCGAGATCTAGGACACTCACTGACGGGCTCTCTTCTGCTCGTCCACAACTTGATGCCGACCTATGATTTGCTTCCCGCTTTCGACCGGAACGAGTCACTCCATCCGGTAATTTCGTGCTCGTGCTTGACACGGTCTCTCCGGGCTTACCAACGCCACGCCGGTGTTGGGCAGGCGTCCGGGGCCACCGCCAGTTTTGCTTCTACCTGACGGAACGGGTCTGAAGACGACAATCATCATCTCCCCCCCCACGCGCCGTGCAGCCGTGCCGTCGACTTGAGGTCCCCGCTCTCTTCAACAAATCCTCTCCGCCGGGGCAGATGCTTAGACCTGATATATAATACCCACACAGCGCAAGCTTCACAACATCCACAGCGGCAAGATGGCCGAGCGGTCTAAGGCGCTAGCTTCAGGTGCTAGTCAAGTAATTGGCGTGGGTTCGAATCCCACTCTTGTCATAAGAGTCCAACATGGACTTCAGCTTTTGCTGTTCAAGACTACCGAGGTGTTGAAGGGAATTCCGAGGCTGTGACGACTTCGTTTGCGTTGGCATGATCGAGTTGACAGGCTTGGGCCCAGAATATCGCGTCAAAACTTTTAGCCTTTCTTTTCTGGCCCCACTCTGCTCTCGCACGCCTCCTTCGACATGGCTTCAATCGGCTTGACTTACAGCAAAGGACTCCGCCCTGTCCCTGTCGCCCAAGAATCATATGTGTAATATGTAATTATAAGAAACCGTTGTCGCCTTCGCCCTTTCGAAACCTCGAGCGCAGCCAGACGCAGAGTCCAACTGTGGTAGCATAGTGCGATGAAAGTGGTTCTCTAGGATAAGACGATGCAACAACACCCTACACAAAGTGCTAGCCCAATTCAGGCACCAAGTAACAATTCCAACACTCATAGAGTATATTGATTCTTCACTTGACGTGCTATTTCTGTCCCAAACCAACAATGCGACTCTCGTCCTTCGCCAGCCGCATATGCAACTATCATCGCCGCGGCCCCGGTACCTGCAAATATCCACCCCGGACCACGTCCTAAACTAAAATCAGCCCATTCTACCTCTCGTCCATGATCCCACTTACACACACTTATACTCACTCTACTCATTCGCAACGCAAACACTCCCTTTTCTTAACACAGACCGTAGCAGAGCCGAGGGAACACTTTCGAGATGCGGAAAGGAAACCTGACACCCAAGGTGAGCAGCTCTTAAACCCCCCACCCCCCGCTCACGATCCAATCAAACGCCTCCTGACTGCTCACCCGCGTAGACAATCACGGCCCCGCTAGCGGCGTTCACGATGGCATGCATCCTCTTCGCGTAGGTTATCCGGCAACCCCCTCCACCCCTCATCACACGATGCTCACATTGAGCATCGTAGTGACTGCAAAGTGTCGTACTGATTCAAAACAGCTATACCCGCTCGTCGATCCGCTCAGCGCGTGATCAAGCCGTACGTTTGCCTTGTCCCCGTATCATTGTCTTTCCTTCATTATCACATCCTCCATCATCACGCCCACTATCGTGTCGAGGCTGATATTAACAGCCGGCTAAGAGATACGGCAACAGCCCCAGAAGTCCTAGGTCATCATCCTCGGATTCCAGCCCCTCGTAGCACCGCGTATGTGCTGAACGGACAAAGGCATGCATAGGACCGGTTGTTATCTTCCGAAATGCATCCATCTCACCATGAGATAGGAGGATGAAGAGAAAACGAAACTTTGCCGTTTCATTTTTCTTGTCTTTTTACTGTTTTCCGTGCTTTCTTAATAGTTAATACCCCCTTTGTTTCTGTCTGCATTTGCTAGATACCACCAACACAGAACTTGCCGACTTTCTTTCTCTCATTGCATGTGTGGGTGTGTTTGATAAACCCTCGGAAATTCCATGCCAACGGTTTCAATGCCCCAAACTGCGTCAACCCCGCTGAATGAATCTCTTGCCATGCTGGTTTCGTTGGCTAACTTGAACTCTCCGGTCCAGTTTGTGTGAAAAGGAAAGAAAGCGCTCCGCAATGATTGAATGCGATGGAAAAAGAAAGGGGTGGGGCGAGGGATCAATCCGTAAACCGTCCCTCGGAGAACTCCTGCCGCAGTGTGCTTGTTTCGTGACCTGAATCGAGTTTGTCTAGAACTGACGACCAAAATTAAGGGTATCTGGAAAATCCCATTCCCATTTCCTAATCTCTCAGCAACTCTTCGCTTCCATCATTGTTCATACGCACATCTGGTCTTGCCAACTTCTGTCCCAGCGTCTTCTCGGAACGATGCCGCTTCTGGCCCCTAAATCTGCTGAGGTCAGGGCTCAGCAGGCGCGCTGCCCCTTTCCAATTTCCTCTTACCCTCGGCCCTCGCGTGGTTCAAATGCTTCATCACGTACTCGTACGTCAGCATCGTCACCGTCGCGGCTGGCACCGCTCGCATCATGTTGGTGCCCATGCCAGCGTAGAAAGCCCTCCAACCCTCCTCTTTGAGAATGGTACGAAAGGTGCTGGCCACGCCACGATACTTTGGAGATAGTACCTGCTGCGTCTTGCCATCCTCTCCTGTCACGGAGGGCGTCACCTTGATACCCAGGCCTTGGAGATACTCAGCCCCTCCTACAGGCTTCCGTTGGGTCTGCAGCCTCGTACGGATGACCTCGTGTGGGTATGTAGCACTGCTCGCCATGATCTTCGACAATATCGAAGCGCCCAGCACTCCCATCCACTGCGATTCTTGTGTGTCGCCCGGAGTCGGCTCTCCCATGCCCTGTCCGGTAAACTTCGTCTTCAGGTACTCGTACGCGGGAAACTGGACGGCCACATGTGTGAGACCCAGTAGGGCCGGAGTGAGGCCTGAGTAGAAGGAGAGTACGCCCTCTGAAGTGTACATCTTGCGTGCCGCGTCCATCGTTGACCGGTAATGCCACGAGCTGTGCATTGTCGGTCTCGAAGTTGGGGTGTTGCCTGATCTCGGGAACTGCGAGTAATGCTTGCCTGGGTCGTGTGCAACGCTCTGCGACATTAAGCGAGTCTTGATGACCCAAATTGGGTTCGTGACGATGGTGCTACTGGCACCGGCTATGATGGATGACCAAAAGTTGATCAACACTGTGTTTTCTGTAGTCCGAGTCAGTCCATGGGGCCCGGTCTCCGACCTGCCAGTTCAAACATACCATGACGGTGCTTCAGGTAGTCTTTGCTCTTATTGTAGACAGTAAACCACACAGCCCATGTGGGCAAATAACCCAGTACTATCGGGCCGAGTCCCCTGTACATGCCTCGTATGCCCTCTTCTTTCCATATCACACGGGCGGTGCCCAGCAGGCCGTTGTAGTGTTTCGGGTGTCCGACATGCCTCCCTTTTTCGACGGGATTAAACCCACCCTGTGCTTGCAACTTGGTCTTGATGACGTCGAGCGGGCACGTCACGACGCCTGAAGTGAAGCCCCCCACTGCACCGGACAGGGCGTTGAACTGGGCGTCGGAGGCACCGGCGGCCCACCTATCGAAGGCAGTAATGGTCTCGTTTACGGGTATCGCAGCGGCAGCCTTCTCTATGGTAGCCATTGCGGCGCGGGCAGGGGTCGGGGCCGGGGCCGGAAATGCTCTTGAGCTGCTATAGTTGGGGTATGTTGAGGTCGGATACGGCCCATATTCTTGGTCTGTCGAGTGCGGCGCGCCTCGTTGAACGTCGTGGTGTTCGTCGTGAGACATCCCCTCTCACTGTTGAGCTCGTTCAGGCTTCAGAATATATGGAGGTAAGGGGGGTCGAAATGGGAACTGAAAGGAAAGCACACGGTGATGTCCCGGGGTTTGTGGGCTCTCGCGGAGCAGCCAAAGCGGGATATCAACTTTTTGAGGGGTCTGTTCACCCGAGGCGGATGTCCAGTTTTGTCCAGCTTCGTCGTGTGTCGTCGGTGGTGTGTGTTTCTCTCGGTATGCGTCTGCCGTTTACCTCTCTCTATCTTTCTCTCTCTCTCTGTCAAGTAGATGCTGGGCCTTCCCAAGTGTCCCGGTATGCGGGGAACGCTCCCACGCCGCCGTGACACTGAGCGACTAGCGGTTATCGCAGCCCATTGGCCTTGCGAGGAACAGAATATCTAGCGCGGAGAGTCGAGGACGGATTCGGTGGGCAAGGCGCTCCCAAGCATACGGGAATGGGAAGTGAGGGGGAGAGAGGCGGGCGGCGGAGGAGAAGGGAAGTGGTGGTGGTAGTCGGAACGGTGCTGTACGGTAAGAGCGCAGTCGGGGGAGTTGGAGATGGAATATTGCGAAAAAGCGCCGAGTGTGGAGCGGGACGGAGCAAGAGAGCAAAATGATGCGAGCTGTCGGCTGTCTCTTTTGGCAAGAGTTCCACGTCCCGGGGGTACCCTTCAGGTGGAGGTGGAACCAATCCAATGGGCTGGAAGGAAGGAGGAGCACCTGCCGGGCTGGATAAGAGGCGCCGAAGCTGGTGGGACGGCCAAATACTGCGCTTCTGGGATGTTGTTGGCCTGAGTGAGACCCGGGAGCTGCCGAATGTGCCAATACTTGTTTGCAGCCCTGAGGGGTCAGCAAGTGAGAGATGACGCAGGGCCGATTATGTCAGATCAATCAATCACAGGCAAGCACGTGAAGTACGCAAGGAGTGTTGCGTGTTGCAGGTTTTGTGGCGTTGGGAAGCTGGGAGATGTCGAGACACTTGCAAGGGAAACACCACTGCTCTCGAAAATTTGCCAAGTGTCCAGCTAACACGCAGAATCTCTGAATGGCAACTTCAAAAAACCCAGAATGAGGGGAGGGGGGGAAGGTTTCGAGCTTCCTGGCCATAAAGAAATGAGCTCCACCTCCGCCGGTTCTTTGCGGCTTTGCTAGCACCACAAAACCACCATCTCCCATCAGTATCGCATCGCAGAAGGCCGCAGGGCATCCCGTTGGTAGCTCCCATTACCTCATCGGTTGACAGGCCCCAATCACGAAATACCTGTGTTGCTCCCCGCATGTGATCCGTGCTTTTCGACACCTGCCCCCCCACCAGCCACATGGAAATCTGGTGCCACACACTTGACTGTCATCCTGTGGCTGATGTCGGAAGCTCGAGGAAGGTCACATGACCCGACATCCCGAATCTTTGCGCCTCTCCGGGATGCTCCACGATTTTGCCAGAGAGACCAGTCCCAACCTCAGGCGATCCGCAAAACCGTACTCCGAGGCATTATATCGAACCCTCTCCTCTCCTGCGTCCACCACCCACCCCCAGCCGCCACAATGACTTCTCTTATCTCAAAGAAGCTCGCTGATGGCATCCTCGCTCGCCCCTTCCTGAAGAGCATCTTCGTCCCCTTCTCCAACTGGTACGCCAACGCTGCCGGCCACCGCAAGCTCGGCTTGAGGTAAGCAATTAGACGACACCCACCCTCTGCGACAATTGGCTACCGCCTGGAAAATCGATGACTGATTGTCCTTTTCTTTTGCTCCGCCTCCAGATTCGACGACCTTTTCGAGGAGGAGACCGATATCGTCCAGAAGGCCCTCAAGCGCCTCTCCCCCAAGGAGTCTTACGACCGCGTCTTCCGCATCCGCCGCGCCGTCCAGCTCTCCTACCAACACAAGCTCCTGCCCAAGAGCGAGTGGACCAAGCCTGAGGAGGTGCGCACCTCCCCGAACTATTGAAACTATAACAACCCGGCGTAGAGGACTGACCCCTCGATCTTTAGGACTACCCTTACCTCGGACCCATCATCCAGCAGATCCAGGCCGAAGAGGCCGAGAAGCTGGCCTTCGAGACGATGGAGGTCCAGAAGAAGCACCACTAAACGAAGTCTCTCTGGTGGGGGACACATGTTGACCGTGGAGGAGCGAAGCCGCGCGCACGATGCTGTAAAAGTATTAGGGACGAATGGAACCGCCTGGCCAGGGCGCGCGACTGAAATCTAGACCAGGGGGTTAGAACCAAGGCCAGGCGGTTCGTGTACCTTATGTATAGACCTCGGGGGGGTTCTTGTCTGTCAATTGGAACTCACTGCTACAGATATAGGTTCCGCCGCGCTCGAATAGCACCAATTGACGACTCTTTTTTTTTGCGTTTTGATATCTATAGTCTCGCGGCCCTCTCGCCCCAGCTCGGAATTGAAGCTAGCTGACATTATGCGCCCTCTGACTGGTCAAAAAACACCAGACCCACCACGCTTACAGCAACATCACGAAAAATGACTGTTCATCGATAGTTGATGGATGGGCTTGCAGCTGCACCACCACCGCATCCTTCAACTTCGACAACTCAAAGTCGACGCACAACTTGACAAAAGTTTCGAGATGGAGCCCTGGATGGACTGGCTCCCTTTTTTCCATCTGCTGCAGTTCCCCATCTCAACTCATTTACTTTTCAAATTACCATTCACAAATGCTTCAGCGATGAGATTGGAGAGAGCCAATCCTCTTTTATTGCGTCTCTGTTGACGATGCCCTCAACTGGCATTTAGGTCGCACTTCAAACTTCCTTGTCTTCTCTTTCTGACCTGTTGTTTATCGGAAATCCATTAAGTTCATAGGGTCACCATATTCATTCTCCAATGAAATTTGCCTACAAGCTTCTTCATTACTTCAGTTTCGATAGCCTAGTCACTCCTTATCTATGCTGTGACCGGAGGCGGGGGTCAAGGCCTGCAAAACACCGACCATTTTGCCTCGCCGAGGCTTCTGCAGCCCCAACCGACTAGCAGGACTCTTCATGCAGGTCAAAAGGGGCATTGCGATGACACGCTTCTTGATTAATGCAGGTTGATACTTGCTTGTTGATCTCAGGTGTCATCCTCCTATGTCTACTCTCTGCCATCGTCCGTCAGTAATATGGTTCAGTCACAGTAATGAGCCGACCACCTTCAGTTGCACCAGAGAGCTTTGGCAGAATGTGTCAAGATAGCAACTCGGATGTATGATTGTAGGAAGCAACTCCTTGTTGACATGTGAATGTATCTGTCAGGAGCAAACCCTCCACAAGCCGACTATCGACATCACGCCAGCAAAAGCACGTATCACAGCATCGCTATATAAAACGATGCAGGTCAGATCCAAAGGAAAGAACCCCGCTGAAGTACGGCAGGAGAGGGAGCTGGAAATGCTGTCCACTCTACCCACAAGCAAGCTGGATCCCCCCGCCTTTCCCTTTTCCTACGACGCCCAGAGTCAGAAATGAGACGTACACCTATGTAGAGGATCAAGTTGGCTTACAAAGGCAGCAGTGTCCCCCTGCCCAGCCTAGTAAGACCAAACCATGATCTCGACGAGGATGATCGATAGCCGACTTGACAAGGAGCGTATTCAAGTCTTCAATTGAGACTGGGTCTGATACTCGCGCGGCCTTCATCAACACCTCACCGGATAGATGACGCAAGGCCCATAACATAAGAGAGTAGGTTCATTATCACCGCCCAGGGACGATCCCACAGTCTACTCGCCTTCATGCCGCGGCGACGTTCCAGAGTCATAATTCCTTAGTCATGCTGCCATTGTCGTCATTCACCCGGCAAACGACTGCGCTGTATCAAGTTCGAAGGTTAATTTGGGCCATGTCCAGTTACCCCATGCTTGGCTATCTATCCATGTTCGTGTAGAGTAACTCACAATTGCCCGACATAGGACCCAGATTATCCTAGCTTCCCTTCTCCCGGTTAAACGACATGCGACCTACCTAATCCGAGGCCAAGGGTTAGAAAAGAGCCTTCCAGAGTACAGGTGGCAGAAAGGCATGTTACGGTATAGGAAGTGCCAGACCAAGTACTGGCTAAACCTGCCAAGCCTTGCAATCTCATGCCCAAGCGTAAGTCGTCGTCGAGGATTGATGATGGCCCCTTCGATTTTTTTCTCACCGGACTGGGTCTTGCTCGATCAGCCATTAGCCAGCGTGGTAAGCCACAAATAAAAGACGGACAGTTGGAGACAAGCCAGAATGTTTAAAATTACGCCTCTTTGAACTCCAGAGTTTCCTCATACCCTAGATATCACACTCAGACGTCGGGAGAGAGCCTCAACAAACAAGCGTCCTCCCCGCGCAATGCTGCTTCTCATCACCGTCCCAAAGTCTGAGGCCGTATAGAGGGCTTCCCTTCCTATAATGGGCGACACCTTTCTCCCTCCTATGCTAACAGGTGATATAACCAAGTCTATTATTACAGCGAGACATCCTTCCATCTGGCATGAATCGCCTGTTCTGACAAAAAGAGCACCCCTTTAGGTTCAATTCCGTAGGTTTTGCGTTTCCTGGCCAGCCCTTTCAGCTAGTTGAATTCGGGCGAAAGAAAGGTGAGGGTTTGCTGGATATATAGGTGGCAAAAAGCCAAACTTGCGAAGAAGCGGCGTAGCCGGGATAGGCAATCTAGGCTTTGAGCCTCTCGTCGATCATTCGCAGCCCAAGACGTTCCTAGGCCAGCATACGGAAATGCTTTTCGTCGTGAAACGCTCCCCAGGTCCCGTTTGTGTGTATCGTTACGTGGTCATACAGTGCTGTGTTCCGTCAGCCGCATTCTGCGGATGAGCCGGAGAAATTTTGTCGTACAATCGAAAGAAAAAGGTAAAAAACGCAACCATGATCATGCGTTTCCAGGCTTCTCCTCGGTATCAATGTGCCAAACAACGTAGTTGGGAAGACCGACAACGCGGTAGCCAGCACGCTTGGCCATCTTGGCGAAGCCTTCTGTCTCGGCCTGGTTCTCAAAGGCATAGCACGGGAAGTTGATTCCTGGAGAAGTTAGCAAGCGTGCAATTCGATTTTCGACGAATACCAACCTGACCGGTGGACATCGCCCTTGACGAGGATGTTGACGCCACCAATACCATCAAGCTCTAGCTCTTCGTCCTTGTTGTTGCGCCAGTCACCCTCCCTGGCCATATGTCTGCGACCAGTATCGTACTCCTTGTAACCTGGTTCTCCGTAAGCATGCGCATTTGACATTCAATGGCGTGGTCCTCACCTTCTGCGAGGACGACATCCTTGTCCAAGCTCGCTGCAAGCCTGCGGCCCTTATCAGACTCAACCCAGGAATTATAGTCGAAACGACCCTCGATATCGCGACCATCGCGGTAGCGGTGAAACCAGATGTCTGTCGGGCTGTTAGCATCGCGCGGGTTTTCGCCACGCAGCATGTGGACTCACTGGGCACAAGGATGTCGGTGTCGTGGGCAATGAAGTCCTCGAGGATCTTCTTGGGACTATCGACTATGTCGACATCGCGCCAGTAGATCCAGGAGTGCTCGGGCTTCATGGCGGCAGAGAGGAGATAGTTACGGGCGCGGCCCATGGCCATTCGTCGGGGACCCTGCGCCTTGAACGAATGGCGCTCCTCGACGCTCTGACTGAGCCCAAAGCCGAAGTCCTTCTCGACAATCATGGCGCTGTTGAAGGGAATCTTGTCGGGTCGGCGCTGGATGCGGTCCAGCTCGGAGGCAAGAATGGCCAGGGTATCATCCTTGGAATCGCCCACAAGGAAGGCAAGGTCGATCAGGTGGTGGGGGTAGGTGAGCTCGGCGATCAGCTCGAAGTACTTGGACAGGTAAGGGGCGGCGTCCTTGAGGGGAGTGAGGATCAGAACACGCTCCTCATTGGTGACAGCCTTGCGCGTGGACTTGATGGGGTTGAGGTTGACGTGTTGGATCGAAGTATGGTTGACTTCCAAGGGTTCGTGGTGGTTGAAGATGACGGGGGTCTGGAGATGACCGGCCCACGAAGCTTGCTCATTGAGCGACATCTCCATGGGGGGCTTCGCGGGACCCCAGCAGTAGAAGCTGTGCGGCGTCACATGTTAACGAGCTTTCTTGTACGTGGTGCGCGCGCGCATCGCTGTGCATGAATAACAAAAAAATTGTTGCGCCTCTTGAGGAGGGCTGGTCTCCAAAACCTTGGACAACATACCTCTGCATTTCAGAAGCTGACGAGCGGATACCGCGCCATAGCAGCAAAACAAAGCCGGTAAGGGCGATGAGAATGAGGAAGCGCGTCCTGGTCAGGAAAGCCCATATCGCTCTGGTAGGGGGTAGTCTGGACTGGGCAGACTTCCAGTTGATTCCGCCTTTGGGAAGAAGCATGGCTCCTGTGGAATGGATGGGTGGTCGGGGACACCACCCTAGAAGACGTCTGTACAAAGAGAGAAGATGTCGAGTGTGTATTCCAGCACAACAAGCGTCCAAAATGGCGGCGTTGCAGGTATGGCCGAGTTGCTGCTTGTTGCGCGCGCAAGATCGTTGCACGTGTCGCTTGAGGGCAGAGGCCGGGTAGAGGTAAATGGGAAGTCGAGCGGAAGGGATGTCTGGTAGCACAAGCCTCCCTAGAATAGATGCGAGTCCAGCGACAAATTGAAAAGTTGGAGGCAGCAGGCAATTGATTCAGCGTTTTTGTGTCGTCCGAAAGATGGCAGTCGTGGCAGCACAACTCTCTACACAAGGGGTGGGCCAAGGCTAACTGACGACGAAGGTCCGGTCGCTGGATTGAACTGATAAGGGTCGAGATGCCAAAAAGGTAGACCGCGACGTCAGTGGTTCCACGGTTCTTGGTTCTTGCGGGGGATGCAATGCGGTCGCAAGGTCTTGGAGCAACGGTTCTGGTTGTTTTTCAGCCTTGTTGTGCCTTTGAAGAGGGCGATGGTTTCGGCCAGAGTGCTTGTCGAAAGGCAAGAACAAGAACGAGGGACGTTTGGGTAAGCCCAGGCAGGAAAGGGAAGGAATTGAGAGAAAGGAGCCACGCCAAAAGGGCCCCGGAAAAAAAAAGGGTCGACTGAGAGGAGAAGGACTGGCGTGTGTGGGAGAGGAGAGAGAGCAAGGCTTGGATGGGACAGGCTAAGGCAAGTCAAGGTAGAGAGAGAGGCAGGCTTGATTTGGTGGTAGCAGGTAAGATACATGCAAGTACGCGGCAGACGGGAGACGGGAGACGCCTGGCCGGCTGGCAAGGCCTAGGCTCCAGCAGCGTACCACGATTGCGGATTAATTACAGGCCGTCAACAGACACCCAATCCCACCTTCAATAGTCCGGACAGCATGTAGAATACCGCCGTCAACTCTCAAGAAGACAACTTGACCGAAATCGCAAACCAGTGTTCTACGCAGTGAAGTGCGTTTGTGACCTACCTACTGTAGGTAGCTTGGAACGGATTTCGAGACAGCTGCCACCCGCCGTTGCAAGGTGGCAGAATACGAACGGTCAGCCAATGGAATGCCGTCCAAAAGTTTAATCAGGGTTCCAAAGTATCTTTTTGTACTGATTGCTCTCTGCACGCGAGATTGCCGGAGCTGCCAAGCGCTTCTGGACTCAGGAGAGGGCCTGTGCCGCAACCTGACGGTACCTGTCATCCTTTCCCCTTCTTCCTTGCACTCAATCCCCTCCCATTTCTGTAGAAGGCGACCAGGTTTCCGACATCTGGTATTTGTTTCTTTGCCATCGTCCACGGATCAATAGACGGCGATGTCTTTAGACATTGTATCCTTATTCGTCCTGAGGTATTTATATCAGCGGTCGGCGGCTGGGGCTGTCAGCAGGCTATAGCATGAACTAAAGGCAGTCATCAGCAAATGGAAACAAGTTGAATGACACAACCGCCCGCCAAGGACTGGTTATCTCGTGGATGGTAGAATAACAGACCAGGGCATACCCCAGTGGCCTCCAGGGGCCAGCCGAGGCATTAAGCACCCGAGGAATCACCATCTCGCTCTAGCTTCAGCACTTTGGTGGTCTGGATCGCTGGAGCATCACAACAGGGCTCAGGACTCGGCACCAAAAGCCTCTCTTGTGTCTTACAATAGCTAGCGTAACTGGTTCTCTTCGATGTCGTTGAAATCGACAGCTGTGGCCAGATCTCTACACGTCGTCTTCGTGTGTCCGACACTTCTTTAAAACCTCGATTCCTCGTTCATCGATGAACGGTCGCCGATGGGCCATGGCACACAGCTCCAACTTTGCTTTGCCAAATATCCGATGTCACCGCACCACAAACCATCACAGGTAGCAACCTCCCGATACTCTGTACTGGCCTGGCGTTGCCGTTGCCAGCGTTTCAACTCGACCACGGTCCAACCGTTTCCTGCGCCAAATCCTCACTGTGATCCAAGGGGGGAAGGGGTAAGAAGGGGACGTTCAAGCTCTTCGTGCAGCGGCATTACTGTACTTGGTACAGGTTAATAATGCGAGAAGGAAGAACCGACCACGCCGACGACCAATACAGTCCCCCCCCCCCCCCCCCCCCGACCAAACGATGACTTGGCAATTCCAGCCATCTTCTTTGTAAGGTCTCGGACATAGCACATAGCACAGTGCGGAAAGCATTGAAGGAATCAAGATGGAGAGGGGGGACGGACAGGGGTCGTGGTCAACCTCCAATCCACCATCCCACACTTTTGCCCACGCAATGCACGCGAATGCCACCATCCAGAAGACAGATATATGGGGATATGGAGAGATTCCCAGGTGTCCACGCCATTTGCCAGTGCACTGCAAACCCTCGAGCCCACGTCTCCGGCGCCAGTGTCCCCTCTCCTTTCCCCACGGACAGTGGGAGGGACAATGCTCTCCACTTCCTGGTAAGACATCACGATATCTAGTCGTCAGCTCATCGAAAAGCCCAGTAGTCGTCGTCATCCGTCATCATCATCACGATATAGGCACATCAAAAAGTCATACATCGCACCTACGCTTCTGAGGTTGTGCATTCGGCTTCGCTGTTGACTGCGGGCACACCGGCTTAGAACATCTGACTGTATGAGAGAAGGGACATCGCTGTAGGCAAGACTGAAATACGTTGACGCGGATATTTTTGCACTCTTGTGTTGACCATCAATGCTCCGCCCTGTCGGGCTATTAGTTGCGTGCGTCAACAGCGTCAACATACAGTTTCTACCGGCCATCCCCAACTATCTATGGACAACGGCCCGACGCCATCGAATCACCGATGCCGCGTCGATCCATCACTCTTAATTATAGCAACATGCCAATGTTCAGCATGTGGGAGTGCTCCATTCCAAGGCCGCCCAAACAAGGAAATCCGGAATAACTGCGTATCTCACGTGGCCAAGCTCACACCCACGCACATCCGGCTACTTTTACACCCACACAAGTGATTCTTCAAGCCGAAGAAACTATAGCTTGGTAGCTCAGTAGCTTGGTAGCTGGATCATCACTCTCTCGCAGACATAAGGACAAACCCCCCCACCGTAGGATGCGCAAAGGCCTAAACGCAGGGTTTCTAATCTGATATCTGCGGACGGTGCGAGGGGCAGCTGCTTTGCTGAACTTCGGATGAGCGACGACGACGCAAAGGTACGGGCTGCCTACATCTCGAGGGGCTGCGCTCCTTGCAGCTTCTTCGCCCATCAGATGAGAACGCAGGCAGCTTAAGTAAGCCGCTTTTGGCGGACGCCAATGTCGATCACGGCAGGATTTGTAAGCAGCAACGTCGAGCTCGAGCTCCTTCCCGGCCTGCCAAAATATCGGATGACAAAGCAACTGCGCTCCCGCCGAAGTGGCTGCTGAATCCCGCCCTGACTGCCTGCCTCCCGCCGCCGTGAACGACGACTGCATCATCGGAGACGTGACAACGTGTTGTTGCAACCCATTCGCACCAGATATATATAATTGACTTTGAACGCCAGGGGTTCCACCAACGCCTCAAGCTTTTTGAGACGTCCACGCAAACCATTGACTGCCAGATGAGATTTGGCGTGATCTATCGTCCACTGATTCCCCTTGCGTCCGCACAACTGGCACCTTCACAAGCTACTTGATACCGTCATCGAACAGGTACTTCGTCGCCCACGGCGGCCTACGTTTCACCTGGAGCGCGTTCAAACATTCAAAAACTTACTCTTCGTCATCAACATCGCCATCAGCAAACCCAACAAAGATGGCGACCCGGCGCTCATCTCGTCTGAGCGCTCAGGCGGACACCGTGATGGCGCCCCCTCCTGTCGCACCAGTGGCCACGAAGAGCCGAAAGAGAAAATCTGCGGCAGAACCTACACTTACAGACCCGGTGCCGTCCTCGGACCCTGTGACACCCCCGAGAAAACGGGGCCCGAAAGTTGCTCCCGTCACCCCGATCGCTCCGCCGATCACGCCCACCCCGAGCGCCGTCGGCATCATCGCTGAACGGGTGAACCGCACCGCTAAGGCCAAGGTGAAGGCTGTCAACCGCCTTGCTGATCCGAAGCTCACAAACGCACCCGTCATCTCGCCCGAGACCTCGCGAATAATCGCCTCTCATCCTGCTGAGGACTCGTCCCCGTCCAAGGCACCCGCGGCAGCTTCCGCCACTGGAGGCGGGAAACACACTACGACGTCAAACATTCTTGAGGAAGCATGCCGGCATCTTATACAGGTCGAACCGCGTATGAAACCTCTCATCGAGAAGAATCATTGCCGCGTGTTCTCGCCCGAGGGCCTGGCCGAGAAGATCGATCCCTTTGAGAGCCTCTGCAGCGGTATCATCTCACAGCAGGTGTCCGGCGCCGCCGCAAGGTCCATCAAGAACAAGTTCGTTGCCCTCTTCACGGAGGACGGTTCCGATGCCGAGTGCAAGGAGTTCCCCCATCCCTCGGCGGTGGCGGCCGCTTCCATCGAGCACCTCCGCACCGCCGGTCTGTCGCAGCGCAAGGCCGAGTACGTCAAGGGCCTGGCCGAGAAGTTCGCGAGTGGCGAGTTGAGCGCGCAAATGCTGGCGGAATCTCCCTACGAGGAGGTGCGGGACAGGCTCATCGCAGTGAGGGGTCTAGGGCTTTGGTCGGTCGAGATGTTCGCCTGCTTCGGGCTCAAGAGGATGGACGTGTTTTCGCTGGGCGACCTCGGCGTGCAGAGAGGCATGGCGGCCTTTGCCGGACGGGATGTGGCCAAGCTCAAGGCCAAGGGCGGCAAGTGGAAGTATATGTCGGAAAAGGAGATGGCCGAGATGGCGAGCCGCTTCGCGCCATATCGCAGCGTCTTCATGTGGTATATGTGGAGGGTCGAGGAAACCGATATAAGCACGCTGGAATAAGCAGTTGGCAGAGCTATTAGACGTTTTTGGTGTCCAAAACCATACCCACTCTTCTACTTTCCAATATCTCCATTTCGATATGTCGCGAAATTGCAGATTGACCAATACAGCATGTGGAGTTTCTTGGGGCAATACGAGTCCAGACGATACGAGGGAACTCGACCCTGTTTCGCTCATGCTCAGAATGACCGAAAAAGGGGCTACTCACGGGCTTCCCCGACAAGCCTTCCCGGTATAGAATCGAGTCATCAATATCAATCTTGAATAGAGTTGAGCGGGTCAGGTTATAATAATTGCCAGCAGCACCGGGTCAGATTTTGGGCCGCATCCCGAGATTCCCGCCTGTGGCAAACAAGCTTTCTGGCTATCCCAACCTTGTGCTGCGATGGCCAAAATTACGGGCATGGCTTGTGAGCTTGTCCGAGTCAAGAGGCAAGCGCCAGCCGCAGAGCTTTTGTGCATCTGAGGTTCTGAGGCGTTGCGGGTTGAACGACGCACCGGCACGAGCGCCACACACACATCAAATAGTAGTATGATGGCAACACAGAGACGGGAGGCTGGCGGCATATAAACTGCCGCGGGCCGCGTCAAGGACGGACATTCAGTGGTTCGCGACAGGGATGGAAGGCTTTCTCCACGCGGATACTCCGTCTGGAACATCGTGACCGTGGGGTGTACAAGTTGGACGTGCGTGCATCAGTCAAGGGTGTCGATGTTTGAAGTTCCGTCGCAGGATGATGAGCCCATTGTTACCACTATACTTGGTGGGCGCACAAGACGCATTCGATGCTGGAATAACTCAAGGAGCGTCTCGAAATACTTGCGTCACAGGCCGCAGAGTGAAGCCTGTTTCTCAATGTTTGTGGTCGGTCCAACACGACAGAAGTGGTCCAATTCGTTCGTTGCCATGAATAAAGATCTGGAGCGATCTGCCGCAAAACGCCGTCTGACTCCAAGACGCTGTACCGCATTTCGGAGACGCAGTTGGCCAGCTGCGATTGATCGGACGCGGTAGCACATCAGCCGTTGCAGGCTTTGTAGGTATTAGAAGCGTCCGTTTGGCCAGCGTCGTTCGCTAACGCCAATGGGTGCCATAAATGCAGCCACAAGAAAGCCGAGCAAAGCCGTCATGAAGCCTGGAAAACCTTTGTAGGAACCACCATGCCCCCCCCCCTGCAGGTCTGCGAGATTGGATAACTAGGAAGAGCGCGGATAAGCCAGGGGGAAGCGTTGAGTACGCCGCTGAAGTGTTGTGAACAGGCGAGCCACGGTGGGCATGATGCAAGGTCACACAGATGTCGAAAACGAAGACTGGCATGTGGTAATATGTTGCGCAGCAGCGGCACAATCTTGCAGGGTGTTGTGTTTTTGCCTTCTCCTTCCATTTGTCATTCCGACCTCCTATTTGGGGTGGATAACATTCAATCGGTGGGTGATGAGGCTGGCATTGGAGAGGCAAAGAGGCAAATCTTGGATGGGGCGAGCCAGGCATTGATGGACGGCCGGGGGCGAAACGGCAAAGGAAGAATGCCATCGAGTCAAGTCTTGGTCGAACCGTTGTCTCGGCACAGTATCGTGGCAGACCAAGACCGAGAAGAAGCCTTGCTTCCGGCCACTCAGAGCCGCGGATGTTGTCGTGGGCTGCTGAAAACCCCTTGGAGGCTTGGATGGACCCGTGTAAGGCAAAGAAAAGAGTCGTCAGCCCACTCAATCGCCTCTCACAAGCTGGCTTGCTAGCCTCGCTCAACAGTGTCGGCGCGTCCTTGGTAAGGTTTTAGCGTCTGTGGAAGAAGGCGCAACAAGTGGCTAGCGATGCGAGACTGTGAGCCGCCGAATCATGACGATGACGGTGGATAGCCGTCGTACCCAGATATCGCCGTGGTTGGTTTCAGGGATGTGCGAATACACTACTCCGTCATATCCACCAAACGACTACGCTCTGCTGCAGCAAGACTGCTGCAGACCGGTGAGTGCAGAGGGGCTACAGGACGAATGCAGAATGCAGAATGCTGATGGACAGGCCCCCATCCACACACGCACATGAACCTCTCGCTAGGCCTGTTAAGCTGTCAACGAATAGCAGCGCTCAATGCATTTGGATAGGTTCCTATCTGACGCGTCGCGCTATCTGCACAGCCAACTTCTCTTTTCAATGGGTTGCTTGGTTGCAATTCATGGCCCAGGCCGCCTGGGGCGCGGCGAGATTTGATATGGAGCGAGCGGAGGGGTGGCTATCCGAAGCTTCAGCCAAAAGGTTCAGGGCCCTCTCAATACTTGCTTCTTGCCGGTCTTTGATGGCAGTAACACTCCAAGTCGGGTCAGGGCCAGGGCCGTGCCCATCGTCATTCGGATGGCCGAGCAACTGCATCACGCAACAGCGTCGGTCCTTGGTGGTGTGCTGGCAGTTCTGGAATTGTCGATTTCAACAACCTAACTCTCTGATCAAACAGGTAAACTGGTCATTGAGGTGAAACATTTTGTGGATGGGTAGCGTGCAGGCGTTCGTGTCGTGGTAGTGACCACAATGTACTTGGTACACGCCCGGCATCATATTTGATAGGGTTTTCTCTGGCTTGGAGGTTCGGCTTGGTTGCGTGGTTTTGGATGATTCGAGCAGGAGCTTTTGGAGACTGGGCCTGTTGGTGGTGTGTGTCCGTTCGCGATACGGCTTGGGGTGTGGCAAAACAAGAAAAGATCGGACCGCAGATTAATTGCCAGATGAGGCCTGGCTTGGAAGACTCGGTCTTGATTGGCGCTGGTAAGAACTGATTGTGGATTGGGAGTCCTTGAGTTGTGACACTTTTGTCAGAGAAGGAAGTCCCGGTTGGAGCCCCAGGCGGTAGAGACTCGACTAGGGGAGGGTCGAGTGAGGGAGAGAATCGCCGGTTACTATGTAGTCTCAGACTAGGAATCCAGTACCATCGGTGGACACTGGTCCATTTCTCGCGTCTGAACTTGGCAGGGCCTTGTGCGGGATAACTGGGGAGTGGGAGAGTCCGCGACCATTTCCATGCGCATCTCCATCTCCATAACCAGGCTTGACCTTACTGCGCAGGGAGAAGTGCTGCAAGTTATGTAAGGTACAGACCGTAGCCGGTGGATAGGTAGGAGGTTGTTTGTTTTGCTCGTCGACGGCCGATTTTGGTGCTGGCAGTGTCATGCCTCGTGCATCCATCCTTGCGGATGGTCGAAATATGGTGGAAGTGGTGGAGGGGGGTTTGCACCCACCAACCTGGCATGTTGACTTTGACGGAATTTTTCTCTCTCGGGGCACTTGGTTCGATCCGGTGGGTTGGACCATTATCGAACGTTTGTTGCCCGGGATCCCGAACACGACACATGATGGCTTTGGCAATCGGACTCGATTTAGCCGCGCAGTTTACGGATACCCGTTCATCCTATATATCAGCAAAGAAGCCAACTCTCGCAGATTAGCATCCGTACAGGTACTGCATTGAAGAAGGTTTCTGGCTGCTGTTATGTTGTTGGCCTGTGTGTTTTGATTGAAGAGTTTGTGCTCGTGCCTAAGCACGGGAGTGGTGTCCTGCCTCTTCTTGCCCATCATTGCCCGACTGTGTCTACCTAATACCCACACCCCTCTCTTTCGAACACTCACCCCAACCCACTCCTCATATCGCCCCCCTACCCCTGTGCTAGTGCAAAGAAGGAGATGGTCTGCTCCAAAGTGGTTCCCGATGGGCGGAGCTAGGCAAAAAACCAAGACGCTCAAATCTCGCCAGAACGGTGGAGGCAGGGTTAGTTGCAGCATAATTGCCTTGGTCCGATGGGCACCGCCTTGGCTTGGGCGTCCACCGCGAATTCATTGTCACTGAAATCAGCTGTCCAATAATTGCTGATACGGGCTTTTACTCCGTTGGGTGCAGCAAATCCTTGGTATGGAGTTCCCCGTGTGGAAGGGTGAGGTCAGATAGGGGAAAAGGGCCCAGAGTCGGCAGATAGAGTCTGGCGGGAAAAGGGGGTCGGCAAGGCGAGTTTGTACATGGCTGAACACATGGTCAACGCCCATTTCTTTCAGGAAGCCCACTGACGAAACACCACAGACGTCGTCCTGTCGTCTTTGCCAGCTGACAGGGCTGCCACTGTGTGCCAGTTTCTGAATGATTGGCGACTATCCACAACGGCGGCAGCCTACGGAGTGTCCGTCCACGCCGTAGCGCACCCCGTGTCAGGTACACGCAACTCTACCCGTCCATTCTGACCAATGGCGTACCTGTGGAAGAACGTATTGAGTATTGAGTTGATTGGAGGCGTGCTCGAAGCCAGCGATCGATGTTGACTTTCACGACAACGATGCAATACACTACCTCTCGCGCGACAACACTACCATCCATCCTCCTCCTCCTCCTCCTCCTCCTCCTCCTCCTCCTCCTCCTCCTCCTCCTCCTCCTCCTCCTCCTCCTTCTCCTCCTCCTCCTCGTCCTCGTCCTCCTCCTCCTCCTGAGCATTGGCGAGTATACCTATGACTAGCCATGATGTGATCAATGAATGATGAATTGGTAGACACCTCGCTCTCCCTCTAGACTAGCCAGTGGCCAACCCAGCCGGTCCAGGTCCATTTCCAAGTCGGCTCAACCCCCGTCGGTTCTTGGTGTGTCTCTTGGTCCCAGTTTTGACCACACCCTCGCCGACCCTGGCCCCTGTATTGGTCACTCTGTACCCGCAGTGTGCACCACGAATAGCAGCGTGATAATTGCCTTGACCCCCTCCACCTGGGTTGTTCCCTGTCGCTCTCCGTCTCTTCCTCCTTCCAGACTCCCTCGTCCTGGTTCCCCCTTGCCCCCTTCTCCAAAAGTGTGTTTCCCCTTCAAGCCACACCCTCCTCTCCCGTGTTCTCTGTCTGTCCGCTAGCGCCAGCCCACGCCATCTTGCTCACCACACAAAGTCCGTCTCGTCCCTCCCTCCAGCTTTCCCAGACCATACTCTCCCTCTTCCCTTTCCGTGACAGCTTCGTTTCCTGTTCGTTTTGACATTCTATTCCCGTCTCTCGTTCATCACTGTACTCACAAAGGCTCTCCTTTCCCGCCTTTCTCAGCTTCCTTTTCTTTATCTCCAAGAGAAAACGAAGTCCAAGGACCAAAAACAAACACAGCCAACACACGTGGATAAAGGTACGTAACCGTCGTACAACAACGCCAAAGGAAGAAAAAAAACTCCCCCAACACCAACGGAAGGAGCGAGGCAAAGAGACGCCGCCAATGCTCGGCAGGAAATCTCCAGCCATTGCTTGCCGCGTCTTGGAATTCCACCTACCTTCCTGCTGGCCTACTCTTTCCCAAAAGCCCGCCTCCAATTCCTCTCTCTCCCTTCCCACTTCTCCTCAAGCCTAAGCTCTTGCCATTGTCGACACGAGAAAATAGGAGGCGCCCGCAGATTTCCTCAGAGAAACACACGAGGCCCCAATACCCAAACCCACCAGATACCCCAGAGTTGACCTTGTCCACTCTTTCACCTTTCTCTTCAAATCATCGTCGCGCTTTTTGGACCACCACCTCAGCGTTATCGACCTGGAGTAGCTTGCTCCGACTTGAATCAAACCCCGAATCAACGCTTCCATTATCCTTCTGTCGAACCACCATCTCGAGCTTTTCTTCTTACAAAGCCCGCTGACCCCAAAACCACAGCGTCCAGATCAATCACAATGTACTCTAAGATCATCCCCGCCCTCGCGGCCCTTGGTGCCGGTGTCGTGTCCGGTAAGTCTTGCCATCCGTGGTGCCTCCCATCTCTACGAGAGCATCAAGCTGACAGTAATACGTGCTTTACAGCCCAGAGCAGCAGCAACATTTGCTCCTCGGCCACCCTCACCATCACCGATGCCGCCATGGCCACCAACATCCCTTGCGGCACCATCAACGGTGCTGTCAAGATTGCCGAGGACATCACCGGCAACGTCGACATTAACGGCCCAAGGACCATCAAGGGCGACCTGATCGTTACCAACGTCACTCAGCTTGTTGGCCTCAGCAGCTCCACTCTCGCCTCCGTCGAGGGCACCTTCAAGATGCAGGGCCTGACCGTCCTCTCTAACCTTCAGTTCACCTCGCTCACCACTGTCGGCTCCATCGACTGGGTTACTCTGCCTGCCCTCGGCTCCCTCGTCTTCGGTACCGCCGGTGTCACCAAGGTTAACGACATTCTCATTAGCGACACCTTCCTCAAGAGCTTGGACGGCCTGAACGTTGCCTCCGTCGACTCCCTCCGTATCAACAACAACAACCAGCTCGTTTCCTACAGCAATCAGCTGGCCAACGCCACCAAGACCATCGAGATCAACTCCAACGGCCCCGACCTGGGCATCACCCTTCCCAACCTTATCTGGGCCGGCGAGATTATTATTGCCGATGCCGCCAAGGTCCAGATGGACTCCCTTGAGGTTGTCAACGGCTCCATCAAGTTCGACAAGAACACCTTCACCGAGTTCATCGCCCCCAACCTGACCGAGACGTCCGATGGTGATGTTTCCTTCATCAACAACGTCGAGCTCACCAACTTGTCGCTGCCCCTTCTCACCAAGACCGGCGGTGGTCTGACCATCCAGAACAACACCCTGCTCCAGAAGATCGATGGACTTCCCGAGCTCAAGCAGATTGGCGGCGCCGTCCTCCTCCGTGGTAACTTTACTGAGTAAGTATCAACACTAGCTCGGATACCATGCCAAGATCTAACCATCAAACAGGGTTGCCCTGCCCGCTCTCGAGGACGTCAAGGGTGCCTTCGACACCCAGTCCACCGGCAACATTGACACCTCTTGCGATGCCTTCAACAAGATGGACGGCCGCCAGATCCAGGGTGACTACAAGTGCCGCTCCAACAACACCAAGGCCAACGAGGACGGTGACTCCAACGGCGGCAGCGCCGGCGGCTCCCAGAACGGTAGCGGCAGCGGCTCTGAAGGTGCTGCCGGCATCGTCTCTGTTAACACCGCCCTTCTCGGCGCCGCCCTTCTTTTCGGGTTCGCCAAGCTGTTGTAAAAGGCTGACACCGGATAACATGGGCTCGGATAATGGTGGCGTTCTCCATACATCTTTCACTGTTTGTGCAATTTCTTTACTGCAATTCTGTTTTTACAGCTTGCGAAAATCCTTCCCCCGCATTCCCTAGACAGGGAATCTCCTACGTACAAGGGGAACCTCTAGATTTAATACTGGACGACGGGTTGAGATGTACCGGACCCTAGTCGACTTTTCACTCCTTTTGCGTGATGAACCAAAAGCACCTACAGGCCAACGCGTCGCGTCGTTGCCATCGAATCGCTCGGATCCGGCCTTGTCGCACACAATATCATCCCGACTGGACTATTTTGGGAATAGGGTTGGCCAAGCGGCATGTCGGGGCTTGGATGATAGATGGCGAAGCACGAACGATGAGATGGCAGATACTTGATGGAAACATGAGATTGAGGGGGCAAGCGGAGGATCAGGCAACGAAGATAGAGAGGGTTGTGGTGTGTATTGAAGATCCATGATGTGTATACCTTTTTCCATCTTGGTTGTGTTCATACCTTGCCGCACGCGCTATGACCTACTCGTGTATCCGTGAAGCATTCAACTTGTGTTTACTGTGGAATGGCCGGCTCAAGTCTCACAACGATGACGGGGGTTTTCCCCCAAACAAGGTGTATCGAACGAGGAAGCTAACATAAAAAACAACTTGATGTATACGGATAGGTGAGAGGATCAACCTGGATCATTGTTGGTGCTGCTAGTTTCACACTACTGATAGACCCCTCTCTCAAATTTTTCCGTGTCATAGAACTTGGGCACTACGGTGTTGCCATTGAAGACGCGGCCATCCAATTCGTTGACGGCCTGTTGTGCAGGGCGATGGTTGAGTCAGCCGGTTCAGGAACATATGGGACCAAGATGTATAGAACTTACGCGAAGTGCGGAAACTTGATCTGTGAACCTGATGAAGACCTGCCGGTTCTCGACGTCGATGTATAAGCGCTCAACACGGCCATACTGTTCAGCGTCAGCTTGTTAGTCCATCATATTGCCAGAACGTGTCAAAGACAACGAGGGACGCGGTAGGAATCCATAAAATATACCTTCTCGCCGCACTCTTCCCCAATCTCCTGTCCCAGGCCATTTGCGATCTCTCCCCGGAGGTCTTCCATGTTGTCAAGCATCTGCTGCAGCACGATGACTTCGCTCATGGGCCCGCCGAACTTGCCGCCCTCAGCGTCGTCCTTGCGCTTCCCGCCGAGGACCTTGGCACGGTTGGCGGGCTCAGCCCAGCCGCCGCCCTCGGCGTCAGACCTCTTCTTGCGCTTCTCCACTTGCACCCTAAGCGGGTTGACGATGCCGGACTCGTCAGCGCCGAGGCCGGAGCCCTTTGTCCAGCCGTATTTGCTCATCAGGCGCTGGGCGAAGCCAGCTTGGCCTGGGCGGGAGGAGCGCGGGACGGGCGGTTCGTCGTCGGCGCCGGCGGGGGTGGCGCCGAGGCCGAGGGCTGGAGGAGGGGAGTCTCGGTCGGAGTCTCCCTTTTCTGCTACCGGTTGGGGTTCCGTGGACGGGGTGTAGCGAACGGGCGCGCGGGATATGGTTGTTGCGTCTGTCGGAGGTGGCAGAGGAGGAAGATTGGCGTCGGGAGGGGGTGGCGGTACATCTCCGGAGAGAGCTAGGCGGCGAGTGTAGGCATCGTCACCGGCTGCATCGTCGGGAATCTTTACCGCGGACGCCGGCGGCGGGGAGGCCGGGGGTGGAGGGACGAAGGAGTATTCGGGCGGCGGCGCAAAGTGGTCTAGCAAGGTGTTAGTCACGGACCGTCTTTCAGCATATGCGAGGAGATACGAGGGTGAAGGTTGGAACGGACTTGTTGCCTGCTGGCGAGCCGGCTCTTCATCACTGTCATCGCTTGAGCTCCTGCGTCTGCGGTGGCGGTAGAGCACCCTCTTCCATTCCTGCACCTCGCGGATACGTTCATCGCTGCGCAAGTACTCCTCGACGTTTGTGGGCTTGGTCGGGTCGTAGATGTCGTCCCAGTTCGTCTCAGCCGGCTGGTCATTGTGACCTTTCTTCTTCTTCTTCCGACGGCCGCCGCGCTGGTGGGATTTATCGCCGCTCGCGTTCACGCTGTACCGCCACTCGTCGTCCTCGGTGACGGCCCAGTCGGCGAGGGTGCTTTTCGGCGGCGGGGGCTGCTGCGGGGCTGTCGAGGGCGCGGATGCGGCCGACGGTGCTGATGATGCTCCTGCAGAGGCGTTCGCGCTGGGTATCGTTTTCGGGAAGGTTGGCTTTGGTTTTGTGGTCTTGGCCTGTGGCCTACGGATGGGCTGGAAGCGGAGGGCTGGATGGAGGTGAGGTGGTAAGTTTTCTGTGGGCGAACGAGGATACGGAGTTTAAGAGGGTGATGTGATACATGGATCTATGAGCTTCCTCGCTGCTGCGTCGTCTTTTGCATCTGCAACGGTACCATCTTGATTGTAGCGGACTGGTGCGCTGGAGATCGTGGCCGAGGAGGCGTCGATAACCGGGTCGAGGAGGTTCGCGTAGAGAGACAGGCCGCCTCGCGCCGGAGGAGGTGGAGGGGGCGGCGGCGCTGCCATTGAACCCGAGTTCGAGGCGGTGGAGTGTTCTTGAGAGGTTGATATCGTACGCGAGACTCAGGTGGATCGTGTCGGGCGGATTGGTTTGTAAAGAACGTGTACGGAGAGTGGACTATCGATGCGTCGCAGGGGAAATCGGCAACATGCTCTCAGCCTCCTTGGGTTGCGATCCAAGTTGAAGCTGCAGAGCTGTGGCCCCACCCGCTGCCGCTAGACAGCTTTCGAGGAGTCTGTGACTGCCGTTCTTCCGTCAAAAGGCGGAGCCCAGCGCCTGGGTTTCGGCGCGTCGGTGGCCTCTGGGGAACATTTTGGGGCATCTGAGCCACTGGAAACCCACCCCCAGCGCGATCCGGCACAGCGCCCAGCCCGCCGCGCAAGCGTATATCCAGGTTTCCACCGGGGAAGGGCCACCCGCTGTTGAGGGCAATGCGCTGGAGGGCCGGACGGCGGGTAACCGAGTGGGCGAGGGGTTCAATGGCCAGAAAGGACGACCAGGGTCATCCGGCTTGTCCCAGGCTGGGCTGGTCCCGAGCACATCATTGTTCTAGTCAGGTTTCCCTAGCAGTCGACCATATTTGCGCCTCAACTCTTTTTTACTTTGTACTTGTCTTCCATCATCGTCCTGTACTGTTTACCTTTGATTTTATCGGAGTAAATATATAAGCTCATTGAAGCTCGGCTTAACACAGATTAAGCTCATATCCTGGCTGCAGTTAAGACTTCCAGCCGGTTTCACGCCACCTCGCTCCACCTCATCTCACCCGAGTCTACTCCGACTTCGCTGGCCTTCGCATTCTCTATCAAGTGCCGTCCAGCCGCAAACGCGTTGAACCATACTCTGTCCTCCAAGAGACTGAGAGCGAGAGACCTGCAACAGTGAGCGCAAAGATGGCATTGACTCTCCAAACCGCCATCAATGGCCCCACCAACTCGACGGCTGTCATCGTGCCGTCCAAGTCCAACCCTCTCACTGTCACGTACGGCGACCTGGTCAAGGAGACGTCGGCCTTTCAGCAGAAACTGGCGGCCATCGGTATCACTCGCGGCTCTCCCGTCTCCATCGCGACCGTCAACTCGTACGAGTTCATCGTCTCCTTCCTGGCCGCTTCGTGGCAGCGTGGCATCGCCGCGCCCCTGAATCCAGCCTACAAACAGGACGAGTTTGAGTTCTACATCGAGGACGTCAAGTCTGCCATCGTCTTGGTTCCCAAGGGCGCCTATGCTGCTGGTGCTCCCGCCGTCAAGGCTGCGAAGAAGTTCAACGCTGCTGTTGCCGAGACGTACTGGGATGAGTCCAAGAAAGAGGTTGTGCTGGATGTGAAGGACCTGGGCCAGCTCAAAGGCAAGGGGCCCGAGAAGGTACTGAAGGCCGAGGTGGACGACGTCGCCTTGGTGCTGCACACCAGCGGAACAACGTCCAGACCCAAAGTCGTAAGTCACGGTTGCAAACTAAGCTCACCAGCTTGACATGCTAATACAGCCTAGGTTCCTCTGACACACCGCAACCTGACCAGGACGATGAGTGAGTCTGGGTCTGAACTGATGAAGAGATCCTTGGCTGACGCAACCCCCAGAGAACATCCAAAACACCTATCAGCTGACGGATAAGGACCGCACCATGCTGGTAATGCCTCTTTTCCATGTCCACGGCCTCCTATGCGGTCTCCTCGCACCCCTGGCCTGCGGCGGCTCCATGGTGGTTCCGTCTAAGTTCTCTGCTACCGAATTCTGGGGAGATTTTGTCGCCCACAAAGCCAACTGGTACACCGCCGTGCCCACCATCCACCAGATCCTCCTCAAGAATCCGGCGCCCAACCCGTTGCCCAACATTCGCTTCATTCGTTCGTGCTCCTCCCCTCTTTCGCCCACCGTCTTCCACCAGCTCGAGGAGACGTACAAGGCCCCCGTCCTCGAGGCCTACGCCATGACCGAGGCCGCCCACCAGATGACCTCCAACCCCCTGCCCCCCGCGAAGCGCAAGCCCGGCACTGTAGGTCTCGGCCAGGGCGTCGACGTGCGCATCCTCGACGACGCAGGCAACGAACTCGCGCAGGGCCAGGAGGGCGAGATCTGCATCCGCGGGGAGAACGTTACCAAGGGCTACCTCAACAACGAGAGCGCCAACGCGTCGTCCTTTACTAAGGGCGGCTTTTTCCGCACGGGCGACCAGGGAAAGAAGGACGAAGATGGCTACATCATCATCACGGGCCGCATCAAGGAGCTCATCAACAAGGGCGGCGAGAAGATCAGCCCCATCGAGCTCGACAATGTCCTCACGCGCCACCCCGCCGTCTCCGAGGCCGTCAGCTTCGCCATCCCTGATGACATGTACGGCCAAGATATTGGTGTGGCTGTTGTGCTTAAGCCGGGACAGCAGCTCAAGGGCGACGACTTGAAGAAGTGGGTGTCGGAAAAGCTGGCCAAATTCAAGGTTCCCAAGAAGGTCAGTCCTGCCTTTTGCAAATGTTGCGATACGAAGTCGACTGACGGCTGCAGATTTACTTCACAGAGACGATGCCCAAGACAGCCACCGGCAAGATCCAGCGCCGCATCGTTGCCGAGAAGATGCAGCAGCAAGAGGCGCCCAAGGCTAAGTTGTAGACGTCATCAAGCGGTCCACACCAGACCATATCCGTCCATTTAGATGGTGATGTAAGAGTGTTGAACGCTCGTATATTTCCCGACAGCCGAGCAGAACGATTTAGAGCGAGGTTTCAAGTAAGAGTAGAGAGAACTTTGTTTAACACCTAGAAAGAATAGAATAGAGGGACTTCCAATATCTATAAACGCCGGCCACCCCGCATGGGTTACAAACAATGTAGCAAAACAATGCCTCATGCGTTCCGAAGCAAAGCCGCGTACTTCAGGCCCTTAGGCCAAGTCATGAATTCCTGCATCCCAGTCGTTGTCGATCCATCCGCCACCCAACCGTTGTGCCAGTCAAGCCCGCGGTGCAACGGTGTTCACTACCCAAACGCCAACTCAAAGAAACCAGCCCGAAGCAGGACGTCTGCAGTCTCCCTTAGTCGTAGTGCCCGCCCTCGTCCTGGTCGTCGTCATCAAGGTCAGGGTCCTCGCCCTCCTCGGCGTCGTACAGCTTCTTCGGCGGCTGCTGCTCCGCCGGCGACGACCCGGCAGACGTAGTTCTTGGCACGAAGGTCTTGGGCTTGACGGCGTGCGCCTCGACCCAGCACGACGTGCCGTCGGGGGCGTCCCACCGCACGGGGCTGATGTCGTTGGCCGCGACGTCGGCGAGGTTGACACCCTGTTCCCGCGCCAGCCTGCGCACCTCGGCGTTGGCGTCAGCGAGGCTGGCGTGGACGCCCAGGACGGTCGTCGTCGAGGAGGGGGACGTCGTCGCCAGCGTCGCGGTAGAGCACAAGGGCGACGGCGTGCGGGAACTCGCGGCGTGCGGGCGGGAACTCGCGGCGTGCGGGCGGGAGGGCGGTGACGGAGGGACCGGGGGTTGCCGCGGGGCGCTTCGCAGGGGGAGGGGTAGTCTGGACGGCGCTGGTGGCCGAGGCGGTGCGCTTGTGCGCAGATTCGTCCGTGGTGGACATTGGTTTGATTGCCATATGGCTTCTTCCTCTCGGCAGGTGTCTGGTGATGAGGTTATGAGACTTATGTGAGGAGGGCGGGGCGTGGGTTGATATCGATCAAAGTAGGTTTGTTTGTATATTGAGGGGCTCAGGTGTGGTGTATGGATGTATGCAGTTGTGAGACCTCAGTCGGTGAGATAATGTTGGTCAATGGCAGATGAATTGATGCAAGGGAGAGAACCTTCCGTGATTTGTTGTAGAGCAGGAGATGATAGATTGATGCAAGATCGTAGGCAACGCTCCATTCGTCCCCTCGAGCGTCCCGAATTACCCTTATATATCGAAAGAAAAATCTCTCGCCCAGTTTTGATGAGTGATTCTATGACTGATACCCAGATACAGAACGCCGATGGAGCCTCGCGGTCTGCCGCCGCGCCGCCGTCCGCTTCGCTCTTCCTCGGAGCTGTGCAAGCCGGGCCACACGCACTCCTGGCAGCTCCCGTTCTGACCTGACATGGATCGATGGCCGGTGGAGCGCGACGCATCACAAGACAGGCTTATTCTGGGAAAGGGCTCGGCTGGTCCGATGACCGGCACTCGCAGGGCTAGGTCAGCCATGGGCCCGGGACGTTGCGTGATGACATACCACGCTCTGTCCAGGGACTTTGTTCCAAGAAGGGGGGGAGGTGTGTGAGCTGTAGGGGACCACCCCTGGAGCTGAAGGAGCTTCGGGGTTGAGCTCGAATGCGCGAAGTGCGTGAACGCTGCGTGAGCCGACTGTAGCCAGCTGGCCCCGCCGTGGGTTCCAGTAGTGTTGGGGCTGCGTGGTTCTAGGTCCAGCACATGATGGAATGGTGGAATGCCGGAAGCTCCTACGTACTACGTAGAGATACGGACACCGAGCTCCCAGCTTCCTGGGGCCGGCGGTACCGGAGATATGGGGCTTGGTGACTCAACAAGTTCAACAACCCAAGGCCGGTTCGTCCTTCACCCGTTTTGCTCACACTTCACGATACGCTAGGAAGGGGGGCGGGGTTGCCAAGGTCGGCTCTTACTTTCTCGTTTTCCCTCGTTTTCTGCGCGTAGGTAGTCGACCTGAGCAGATGGTTCTTCTTTCCATCCAGCTTAGAATAAACCTAGCCGTCACAAACATCTTTCGACCGGAACCACGTCGCTCCAGCCGTATCTTAACCGTCAGCCCGCCTTATCCATGTCGGCTCCTTCAGAGGGGCCGGGGAGGGGGGAAGAGCGGATGGTTGGGACCATTTTGCACTGTAATCTCCCATCTCTCGATTTCTTATCTTCGTGAATTTCTCCGGTCGACTTGCAACGCGGGGGATAAACATACAAAGCAGCCAGACGTTGTGACTGTCAGCTCATAGATGACTCTCATCCACCACCTCTCCCCGCAGTTTCTCATCAGATGCATCCCCTGTAGCGTCTTCGAGGTCCTCTTGCCCACTTTCCTCTCTCGTCCGCGGGGCAGCATCGAAGGATTCATCATTCCTTGGGAGTCAGTTAGGGCGTCTCCGGTGGCTCTGCTAGACTGAAGTAGGAAAGAGAAACAGAATGCCCAGCCATGAGCGTCGGGCAACATCAGTATTTGCAGTCTCCCATCGCCCTCATTTGATCGGCTCGTGGCTTGGGAGTCGCCCGTGTCGCGAGTCTGCATGAGACTGGCCTGCGCACGCGCGGGGGAGGGAGGTGCATGCCAAAAGTCGATTGAGCCCTTCAAGTCATTGGTAGACGATAGCGAGCTTCCGATATTGTGACAGCGCCCTGTTCTATCTATATGACTGCCCTATTGCCCTGTATTGTCAACATGCAAAGTTCAGGGAAATAGTGATGGCATCTCGCTACTCAACTTCAGCTTTTCTCCGGTGCACAAGCCGGCGCTTCAGCCTCGGACAGCCCTCCGGATGCCGTGGCATGGCTACCACGCCGACGAAGTCTGAATGGCTCGTCATCATCCCTGACAAGCCCGGTTCTCTCGCGACGCGCTTCGCTGTCCGCTCGTATGGCCTGTATAATCCCTGTATATCCCAACCGGATGCTCACTCCAATGGATAGCACGCACCTCAAAGGCGTCGAGCCGTTTCGGGATTCCGGCGTCTGGAAGATGGGCGGCCCCATCCTGCACGAACTTCCCGCCAACGAAGAGCCTTCGAGTCTCAAAGTCATTGGCAGCACCATTGTCTGCGTAGCCGAGTCCAAGGAGGAAATCATGGAGATGCTGAAAAGGGACGTCTATGTCGACAGAGGCGTCTGGGATCTCGAAAGAGTCCAAATGTGGCCTGTGAGTCTGGTCATGGCCACCCTGTGACATGATGTGATGGACTCTCGTGCGAGCTAACACATCTGAAGTTCCGATGTACTTTCAGAAACCCTTGAGTCGGGATGGAATGTCAGGGCACAACCGCACTGCTGTCGGCCGAGGTGCCATCCGATATCTGGCAGAAGCTCGAGCTCAGGCTCCCCGACTGTTGAGAAATCATGTCATTGGTCCATATTTGAATACACTTGAGTTTGCCTCGTCCCGTTTAACCTTTCCCATTAGACTGTGGTCCTGACAGTCCCAGTGGCCAGTTGAGAACCCAAGGCCGACACAATGCAGCCGCTATTCCGCTTACGCCCCGAAAACCCAATATCCCCGCCCGTCATTAAGCCTCAGCCTGCTCTTCAGCGGCGACCCTGAGCTCGTAGTTGAGCTCAAAACACTCAGCCAGAAGTTCACTGACACTACCCTGCCCCTCAGGAATATCGTTGTTGATCATGAATTTTCCGTCCTGGCGCATGTTGTCAATCGAGTGAAGCTGCGACACAGTTAGTCTCGTCTCCTGATCGGTTCCCGGGCTAAAGTATGGCACCTTCATGCTGTAGGGGTACAGCTCTCTAACGGATTGAACGCCACCGCTGTTCTTCACCTCGATCAGGCATCGCTTCAGCGTTTGCAGCTGGTTGTAGATCGGTAGCAAAGCCTCCGACACTGGTTCCGAGGATATCATAAGGGAGTAGATGTAGGCGTAGCTTCTTCTAATAAGGTATAGGAGCGTCTACGAGCGTCAGCCGAGAGTTCCGACACGGATCGGTGGGTTCACTTACACGCTGAACATAGAGTTCAGCAGGCTTGCCTTCATCGTCCAGCCAGTTGCCGTTGACTCTGCTCTCGTCGATCTTGTCCAGCTGCCGCTGGAAGTCAAAGAGATCCGCCTCACGCAGAGACCATGCTTGCGTAATAGAGAGCTTCTCAAGCTCATTGCGGATGCGAAATAAAACGTCGTATGTCGGTCGGAAAGAATCGGGCATCACTCCCTTTCTAAAACCACAAATCAGCAGCATTCTTGGTAGCGGAGGCGCAGTGTTGTACCTATCAAGCACAGTATCGGACCATTGCAGACATTTCTCCAGTAGTGCGGCCATTTCTTCGCCCCCGGCGGGAGCCTTTCCATCCGCCGTAACGAATTTGCCATCCTTGCTCTGTTCATCGATCTCTCGCAATTGAGCTTGAAGCTTTTGTACTTCTGACGACGAGAACTGCGTGACGTCAGACGTTATACCACATGCCTCAAAACACCAAACCTACCTTGGACCGTGTGTTTGCCAGAGACATGGACCTCAGAATAGAGATCAGCTTCTCGTAGGTCTTCGGCAGTGGATCCTCGAGACGTTCCAAGCGCTTTCTGAGATTCGCCAGCGACTTTTCACAGAGCTCCAGCCTGTTAGACAATAGAGTAATGATGTATGGCGAGTATTCGTTCTCGGTGGACTTGACATTATGCGCCAGCTTCGTCAGAGTGTGCGACAGACTCTCCAGGTCTTTGGCCGAGTAAAGATCGACCTCGGTGAGGTGATCCAGCAGTCTCCTAATGGTGGACGTCAAGGCATAGGCGGCCGGAGCCTCGTTGTTTCGACCGATCGTCATGAAGAAGAGCGACAGCAGCTGGAAACAGCTTTCCAGCACCCTGTCCACTGTAGTATGCGGGTTAGCCGTTGACCCCGCACAGTCGCGGCGATAGCGCAATACCTCTGTTCTCCTCCCTTCGATCAGACGACCGGCACTCGTTGAGCTGGCGGACCTGCTCGATGGTCTCGTCGTACAGTGGGAGAACATCCTGACTGCGAATGTAGGTGGTGCGGTCCTGCTTCAGTAGCTGCAGTCTATCGCGGATCGCGACCAGCTTCTCCAAAATCTCCTTCTCGCGGTCGTCCCGCGGCGGGGGGCAGGTAGGGGTATCCATTCTGCGTGACGTAATCTACGATGGGCGCTGGTTGCTGGGAGGGTTGTAAAGTTGAAATAAAGGTGACTGGCGACTGTTCGAGATCATGGACGGCCAAGGCATGCACCTCTTGCGCTGAATGTCAATACCCTTGCAGGTCTGCCAATGCTCCAACATTCAACGAAGCACGATAGCGGGGACTAGGAACTCAAAGGTCAGTCAAGTCCGGTTGCCGGTCGTGTTCTGCGAGCGGATGAACACGGTAAAAGCGTATTGGTGAGGGTGTCTGTGACAAAGAATGTCTCCCGTGGGATCCGCAGGTAGATATGCGTGGAGGGGTGAGTATGTGTAAGGCGAGTGGTGTATTCCGGATGATGCGCGTGGTCGTAAGGTGGCCCAGCTGGTCCGGAATCTGATGGAAGGGGTGCACGTCGACTGCAGCAAGCCATCAGCGGTGCTTGTGATAAGTAACAGTGTGCTGCAAGCAAGGTGGGGGTCTGACCCGGTGCTGCCACACCTGGGCGCTACGTTGAAAGTCAAATGGAGGTGTTGATGTGGGGCATGACCCAAGTGACTAACGGTAGCGGGGTCAGGTATACCCAGCAGCCCAGGCCGTCGATCTGTAATCCCATTGGCTCGGACGTTCGTCCAATCACAGACACTTCAGAGCGGGACCATCGGAAAGGCACTTACTTTAGCCGAAAAACCGCCGATTGCAAAATTAGGTCTTGAAAGCCCTGCTAAATTTCGACGGTGGATTGAACTCGCGATTACCATATTGACTGCTCCTTCGACAATCACACTCACCATCCGCGAAGTCAACCTCCAGTCGCAAACGCCCCCCCAAATCAGTCACAATGTCGACCGCCGAGCTCGCTTCTTCCTACGCGGCCCTCATCCTCGCCGATGATGGTGTCGAGATCACTGTGCGTCCCCCCGAGAACACACACACACACACACCCCGCAATGGAATTGATACGATACAAAATATCCCGGACTCGGACGAATACTAACGATGGTGTTTACTAGGCCGACAAGCTCCAGACCCTGATCAAGGCTGCCAAGATCGAAGACGTTGAGCCCATCTGGACCTCTCTGTTCGCCAAGGTACGACGCGACAATTCTTCCAACGATCCAACGAAGAGCAACGAAGGCTGATTTTGAGGAAACACAGGCTCTTGAAGGCAAGGACGTCAAGGACCTGCTCTCCAACGTCGGTTCCGGTGGTGGCGCTGCTGCCCCCGCTGCCGGTGGTGCTGCCGCTGCCGGTGGTGCCGCTGAGGCTGCCGCTGAGGAGGCACCGAAGGAGGAGGGTACGTTTCGATCCGCGTTCCCATTCAACGTTCCACACACTGACACCTAGCTACAGACAAGGAGGAGTCCGACGACGACATGGGATTCGGTCTCTTCGACTAAGCGATTTCCGCGACGATTTCCTTCCCTTTGTAACTTCAACTGCATGGATCCGGGGGTTCTACGATTCGCGCGATCATAAAGGATTGGGTGGAGGCACGATATCCTGCTGCCTGGACAGAGTAGCTCTCATACGGAAATGTGAAGACGCTCTCTACGCGGAGTTCACTGGACATCCTAAAAAAATGAAAGTGGAATTTGGCATGCTTTGAACATACCGGGACATACGCGCGGCGCCTCTGACGGAGTGAGTCGCGTACGTCGACATGATACACCAGCTTAGCTCGAGCAGAAATGGCTTATGATTCAACCCTCGGTGCCTATCTTGCCTAGAGTGACTCATCATCACTTCTGGTCCGTGTCGTGCCAACGCCCTCGGCACCGGCGCAGAGCGATGCCCTACGTCATCAAGGTCGAACGCGCTGAATTTATGATTGCTTCAGTGGTTGAGAGGTGTTTAGTCTTAAAGGGGGGTGCCCTGGACTGACAGCCCGTACTGTATGTCACTGGATGTGTCGGTATTCTCGTCTTGCTCATGGTTATTGACATCCGCATGCCTGTTCCGAGTCCAGACCTGAAGTGTTTGGCCCGGAGCTGTACAGTCATACTGCCTTCTAACTCAAAGTTTGTCTTAGCTGCGGACGTGAAACGGCTCAATCAGCCGTTCATCTGAGTCGGTTTGAAAACTCGGGTATTCATGTGTATCGCCCTTCCTCATCGAGGAGGGTGTGATCTAGCTTGGGTCACAGTATGCGTGCTTGAATTTAATGTCATTTTAATGGTTAGGCCGGTGGCTAGTGTCAACTTCTTCATTCTTATGTCGCACTTTGGCATCCTTTCCTCTGCCTTCTACACCCCCAACGCCAGCCTATGCAGCCCTATACTTCCCGATCGTTATTCCAAACTGGCGCACCTATTTGACGATGAGAACAGCGCTAGGTGTGAGACCAGCCTCCTTCAGGGTCTTGCTGAGATCCATGTGGCCCTCAAACGTCTTCCTCGGGAAAGTGGTCGAGAAGCTTGTAACCTCCAAGCCGTTCTCAGACTGGAGCATCTGCGCCACCTCGAATAGGGTAGTCTCGGCTGGAAGGGTCTTCAGGATGTTGCCGCCCGACGTCTGCAGTCTCAAGCGAGCCTCGTTGTGGTTTGCAGTGGCCTTCGGGATGGAGGGCGCGGCAACGGGACCAGGTGCAGGGGCTCTGCCTTCTCTCGCGGCCTTGGCCTCCTCCGCCTTGCGGCGCCGATCCTCCTTGTCAGCCTCGATCTTGGCCTTGATGCGGCGCTTCGCCTCGAGGTCGTCCTGCTTTTCCTGACGCTTCTTGGCAGCCTCCTTGATCTGCTCCTTGCGCTGCAACTCTTCCTTGGCTTCCTGGCTTTCCTTTGTCGCCTTCATGCGGATTTTCTCGTTGCGCTTGGCTTCCTCCTTGTCCAAGAGGGCCTGCTTGGCCTTTTTCTCCTTAAGCTGCTCACGCAGTTCATCAAGCTTAGCCTTCTTCTGATCATCTGTCAGGGGAGCAATCTCCTCTGTCGACTCCGAGAAGTCAGTGTGGTCCCTGTTAGGTGTCAGCGCACAAGTCCATCGTAAACAGAGCCATGTCTATTTGAACAGGCCTGCACTTGCTTAGGGTTGCCACTGAGATAGAACCCCGTTTCGTGCAAGCGCAGACGGAGGGCAAGGCAGGTGGCAAGGGTAAGATAGGATAACTCACGTCTTGGTTGCATGGTAAGAGGCCGTGTCCTGAGATCTGAAGCGTTTGCCACATTCATTGCAAACTAGCGACTTTGCGGTGGCACCGCTCTCAAGAGCATCGATGTTGGCCTGGACTTCACCTGCATCATCGTCGTCGTCCTTTGCAGCAGTGCTGGAGGCAGCAGCAGTGAGCTCATCGAGGGGCTTATCCTGGTTTGCCTCAAGCCATTCAAGGGCTCCATTTACTGTGAAGTTTGTCAGCAAAGCTGTTCTTGGGGTCTGTTTTTATGACACGAGACGGAACTGACGGTTGCCTGTCTTCTTAACCGCCAGCTCAGCCCGGGCCTTCTCAAAGCCCATGTCGAGCAGCTGATCAAGGTCGGACTGGGTCATCTTGCGTGGCGGGGTTGATGGTTGTTGGTTGTTGAGGCAACGTAGATGACGAACTGCAGCTTGAGGAAGCTTGGTCGTTGAATGAGAAAACGTATGGCGGTAGACGTCTGTTTTTGGTAATTAATCAGAGTCTGGGGGGGGGTTGTGAATAAGCGTTGATTTTGGTGTATGCACCGCCAAATATGCAGGAGGTGAGGGAAGTACTGATCTGAGTCGGATTTCTGTTTGGAGACGTCATCTGCAGCCTGCAGGTCTCCGAGTTGTGGATAGAGGGGCTGTTTTCCCTGAAGCAGAAGTGGCTGGAGCGCGCGGGAGGGACCGAAAACACGGACGATGGGCCTCTCTCGTTTCTCATCTTGTATCCATACATTCATTGATTGCCCTTCCGTTTCTGACTAATACACCTCTTCTTTTCTCTGTTGACCCTTCTCCATTCTTTTGACAGCGTCTGCATTTTCTTCATTGGCCAGCTGCGTATTATTTTCAATATTTCTAAGGAAAAAAGAAGAACACAAGAGCAAAGCATTCGTCGTTGTTCGCCAACCCACCCCCTCATGCCTCAGAAGCCATCTCGTGTAAAGTACATTTCATCTCGGAGGCCAGGCCACGAGGAAGTGGTCCCTTGGGTTTCCATTTTAGTGGACAAACACCCCGGGAGCCGGATTAACCCCCCTGTTCCCAGAGCAGCTTACTAGTGGAGGGCCCCAGCGCGCAACTCCGATTGACCGCCCGCTAGGGGCTAGAGTGCACCTTAAGGAAACCTGGCCTGGACTCCTGGACAGGATTGCTCAGAGCCGGACTGTGTGCGCATCCTCCCTATCCCAATCGAGTCCAGCCCGGGTCGTGCTACTGTTGGTTACCTACGGTAGTGTGTATTACGTCGTGGGCTCCTGCGTGCGAAACACCTGCTTTTTTACCCTACTACCTTCCTTTACTTCCTTCCTTCCTTCCGTCCTTCCGTTCGAACTCTTCCAGGAACCTTGACCTTGCCTTACCTACCTTTTACCCTACAATCCGGCGCCTTTTTCTAATATTGCCCCGCGCTCAACACTCCTTCGACACGTTTCTCTCCTCGCCTTTCATAATTCTCTTTTCCGATCTATCTGCTTAGGCTAAGGCCTGCGTTGAATGCGCCGAGACCTGCCAGACTCCTCGCCCGTATCCTAAGCGTTTGCATCTCCCTCCCGAGCTTCCGCCATGTCCGTCGACATTGAGCCCTCCGAGCTGAGCTTCCGACGTAAGGACTTTCTTTGCGCCATCAATCACGTTGCCTCGCACTCACATTCCCTCCTCTCTCAGGGCCTTTCACCGTCGAAGTCTCTCAGATTCTCCGGATCAAGAACCCGAACCAGACCCCCATCGCCTTCAAGGTACGTCATCGCCCCAGTCCTGGCTCGCCATTTAACTCTCCTCTCACACGATATGCGACCAGGTCAAAACCACCGCCCCGAAGCAGTACGATCCCCTGCACCCCATGCAGGTCCTCGTAGGCGACTGACGACATCTCCAGGTACTGCGTTCGCCCCAACTCGGGTCGTGTCGAGCCTGGACAGGATGTGGAGGTTACCGGTAGGCAGCTTGCAATTGCCAGGTGGTCACACGCAACTGACCGCAACAAGTCCTTCTCCAGGCCATGAAGCAGGAGCCACCTCTCGACACCAAATGCCGCGACAAATTCCTCGTTCAGTCCGTTCCCATCACTGCCGATAAGGAGTTCGCGAGTATTGCCAACATTGTGAGAACAGACTTTAAACGAAGCCTGAAAACGTGGCGCATGGGCTAATCAAATTTGGTAAATAGCTCGATCAGACCGACAAGTCTTCTGTCATTGAGAGGAAGATTCGTGTCAACTGGCTTACCGCCGATGACCAGTCGCCCAACCCGCCCAGTGCATCTGCTGTTACCTCTACCCCGAACCGCCACTCTATCGTTAACGGCGTACGTCGATACCAACATTCCGATCGAAATTACCTCGCGCCCATGCTGACAAATAACAGGACAACACTCCCGATGTTTCGAACGTCTACTCTTCCCCTGGCCAAGAAGCCGATCGCTCTGGTAGCCCCAGTGCTTCAGCTGTCCGCCCCTCGACTTCCGACACGAAGGACGACACCGTCTCCGAGAAGGCCCAATCAACAGTCAGCGCCGCGAGCCACGTTGTCGCCAACACCGCCCAGGTCACCTACGAAGAGCTGAAACAGAAGCTTTCCCAGGCCGAAGCTAAGATTGCCAACCTGCAGGATAGCAGTGGTCTACGCCAACGTATCAAGACGGAGAGCGAGAAGCTCCCCAGCACCCAAGAGGCTGCTGCGGCGGTAAGACAGGGAGTCGAGGGTGTGTCGGTGCAGATGGTTGCCATCCTGTGCCTCCTCAGCTTCCTGCTTGCCTACTTCTTCTTTTAAACTTGGTAAACCCCGACAAATAACCTTTTCGACGAGCTTTCTATTGGAGGATTTGTGAACAAGAGCTGTAGGGTATTGGAGTGCCTTGGTGTCATTGCCATCACTCTTATAGGCCCAAGGAAGACAGCATGGCGAGAGGAGGTTTTGACAACGGGGTTTGGTGGATGGAGAGCTTTCATCCACAACAACCCCGATTTGACATGGAATGGAGTCACAAATTACACATGTAACCATACGGATTCTTTTTGTTCTAACGGCCCGGCGTCCTGGACGCGAAGTAGTTGATTTCATAAACTGATCTCACAATTTGGCTCTGGCATTTGCAAGTGACAGTGACCTAAACTGACTTGCCCCTCCCTCGATCCCTTAGGCTTTCGCTTCGAGGACTGGTACTGTGGCTATGAATAGGACGTTTTAAGGGAAGCTTCGAGGATGGGGATAGGTTTTGGGCAAAGTGCTTCAAGTTGATATTTGTATTTGCCCCTTGTTTGTCACTTATGCCTTGGCCATATCGCAATGAAACCGACATCCTCACCGAAAGTTGTGTTCGACCGATAACATTTCAAGAATCGAGGTATTGAAGCACCTTTGCTCGGATTTCTAGCAGGCGGGGGTATCTAGCAAGACCCTTCTAATGAACACAACCCAATGTCTATGTATAGTGAGTGTTCGCATTCGTCATTGCCACAAAAGCTTCGTACCGACGTGTTCTCGTACCAACAGGCCATTTTATCAACGCCCACTCATGAAACCAAAGGCAAATGAACAACAATTCTTCTTGCGGTTGCTGTTCCATCTTTTTTCATCTACCGGCCCCAGCGTTCTTTTTTCGTGACAAAAATATTAATGAAGTTGAAAAGGTGGGGTTTCCTTAGAAATTTACGGCTGTCTCTAAACTCAAGCCTCAATCTCCTCGCGCGACCATTTTGCGCCGCCACCAACAATGCGGCCGCCCTGCTTCCTCTTGACGCGGGAGGTGATGCCAACGTTCTCGTCGAGGATGAAGCGCCAGATGACATAGGTCCAGCTCTCATGGCGGGGCAGGTCGTCGTAGAACTCCTTGGCGAGCTCACGCAGCTTGGGCAGACGGGTCCAGGGGACGGCGGGAAAGTCGTGGTGCTCATTGTGCAGGCCGACGTTGTAGGTGAGGAAGTTAAGCGGCCCGTAGTAGGAGAAGGTCTCGGGTACGGGGATATTGTTGGCGGCGTCGCGGGCAGCGGCTGGGACGGTCTCATAGACATAGTGCTCGGCGATGAAGTGGCCTGCGAGCGGGTGCAGAGAGCCGGCGAGGAAGGAGGAGAGAAGTAGGTAGAGAATGGCGTTGAAGCCAAAAGCGGAGTAGAGAGCGAAGTCGAAAGCGAGCTGGACGGCGATGTTGACGTAGTGGACCCAGGTGAAGGCGACGGTGTAGACGAGGGTCGGGCGGATGGCGTAGAAGAAGATCTGGAAGGTGCAGAAGAAGGCCTTGCCAAGGATGGAGTCAAAGAAGACGACCTCGATTGCGGTAGGGAGGTCGGTATCGAGGCCGTCGACGCCGAGGGACTTGTGGTGGGTGAGGTGATAGGGGCGGAAGGAGGCGCTGTAGGGGACGCCGATGGGCAGGTTGGCGACAATGGCAAAGAGGCGGTTGGCAAGCGGGGAGCGGAAGGCGAGGTTGTGGGAAATTTCGTGGATGGCGAGGAAGAGGTTCTGGTTGGCGGTGGCGCCGAAGACGTAGCCGACGAGCCAGAACTTCCAGGAGAAGAAGGGCGTCTCGCTGAGGTACCAGGCCCAAAATATTTGCATCGCGACGACGCCGGCGACAACGTACTTTGTCAAGGGCTCCGGCCCGCAGAGCTTTGTGACCTGTTGGAGGAGGGAGGATAGTCAGTTGCCTGCGAACGCTACGGCGACCCATTGGCCAGTAAGGGAAAGTTATGAGAAGACGGTACCTCGGGGTGAGCCTTGATGATTGCAAGGCGGCGGGTTCGGTGCGGCTCCTCGGTGTAGGTCCAGAAGAAGTCTTTCTCGGCGGACGGCGCGTCGGTCTTCAGCTTACCGGCGGCGGTGCCATCTGCAGCGGGCGCGGCGGTGGACTTGCGCTTGGACGCCTTCGTCACGGTTTCGGCGCCGGATGAGGCCATTGTCGCAATTTAGTAGGGAAGTTTGTTGTCTGGTGTATCCCCGTGTTTGCGTGTGTGTGTAGGGAGCGCGTGAACACAGAGAGATGGCACTGTTGTTGTTTTTCCGGCAAGAAAGGAGTGGAATATATCTGTCCTGAGTGGAGGGGGCGAATGTGACAAGGTAAAACGAGGGTCCGTCACTGCTCTGGGTCCTAAATATGGATTTATATGAAGACCGGAGATCAGATGGAAGAGGGCGCCCGTGGAAGAAAACGACAGTGTTGACCCTGTGCGCTTTTCCTGTACGAAAAGAGATTGTTGTGTATTTCCCCCTCTGCGCGCAAGCGAATCGAGTGTTGTCGGGAAGAAGATCACGCCTCGAAAATGGCAAATCTCCTGATGGCCGGCTGTTTTAGGGGATGGGGGGGCTTGGGTGGCACTGAGGAAGACGAAGGGGTTCGACATTTAGTAAAAGCGGTGTAAAGGTTGCCTCTGCAGGACTGCAGCTGCTACTGCTACTGCTATCTGCAACCTGTGGCGCAGCGGGTATCAGTGGGGGAAGAGGTGGAGCAGGATCCCTTGCCCCGCTGTGGCCAGTCGTTCAGGCGGCTACACGTTGCTGCGTTTCTGGTTGCATGGTTGCACAAGGTGGCAGAAACCCAGAATGAGAATGCAGCCAGGGTGGTAATTGCGCTGTAAATTTTCTTGGTCGGGGAAGAATTGGGGAAGCTAGAAAGAACTACCCACACACCAATTATGTTTTCGTGTGTTGGGGAGCGAGATGAAGAACGTGGCCCATTTTAACACCGCAATGGCTTCTTAGGTATCTCTGAGTGCCGGTTCTAATTTCCGTCGCTCGGAGTGGCCAATGCCAGCGGCGTCGCCTGACATCACCCGACGCTGTTCTGTAACCCGTTCTACGTACGTCGAGTATTGCAATTCGGGGCTTGATCAGCTCTAGACAGGGCTACGAAATCTGTGGTCTTTTAGCTTCGTATGCATGCATTCCGTGCCTTGCGTGTTGCGTCTGATCAAGTATGGTCACGTTGTGCTTCACATCGTGCGAGGGCGTTTTCATGATCATTTGTTCATATGCAAACTTCCGTGTTGTCGCGGTTCTAGTTGATTAAGTGAGCCACGGGCCATTGTACACATAATTGCATTTCATGTCTTGATCATCAGGATCGAAAACGCAAGACACAGCCCATCTGTTGATATACCCGCCATTTTGATCTGCCTATGTCCGAGGAAACCGCAATTTTCCGTGCCTTGTGAGCCTCCGTCGCTGAGGATCTTGAGCTGCAACGAGGGCATGCTGTGAATGTTCAGAGTGGCCCGTTAATGACCTTGATGATCCTACGTGTGCAAGTCCATCAACCTGTTACTCGACCTACATGTCACAACCAGCCAGTGATTCTCAACGCAACGTTCCAGCGAGTGCGTATTCGTCCTACTTACGACCCGCCTCGGTCCCCTTTCCAGGAGGGATGCTGGTCAAGCCCGAACACCAGGGGCGTGAGCAGCCCGGACAACCGCCTGTACCTGGAAGTGTAGGTAGCTCCGGGATGAGTCGAGCCCGATGCTGGTCCTCGGCCGAGTTCTCCAACATCGCCAGGGCCACCCAGAGCACCCGATTGAGCTTGCAATTGCACGATGGGAGCAAGGCAACGGCGTCAAATATGTTCCTTTTCGCCGTATACGCCTAAGAAGTCTTGTCGAAATCGCACGTATACGAACCATTGATGGTGAGCAGATCTGAACGTCGTCTGTAAGCTAGGCGAGAGCTGTTGGTAACTGTATCTACAGACCTGCAGGAACGCCCAGACGGCGTCTCCTCCACTGTATGTAAGCGATACATGGACACGGCACTCGCTGGCGGTAAGTAAAGTATCCGTTTGCACTTGATGAACTTAACATAGTTGGCAACGTTGCATCCAGGCAATCGCTACCAAGAGATATCATCCACGAAGCTGTGGCTGACGACTGAAGAAACACGCGCCATTGTGCGACCTCGAAAGAATGGTTTCGAATGCTTGCATTGGCGAACAAGGAAACCGTTGGCTGTCAGGGTCGACGCCACTCGAGCGATCGGCCGGTCAAACCATATTACTCCGATCACGGATGAGGTCTCACAGGGCTACACCAAGCTCCTTGAAAGCCTGGTTTTCACTTTGCATACTTGTTTGGTGTTGTTCTGCCTGTCGTACGACCACTCGCATCTGCTATGAGAAAAAGGGGCCGTATGGATGTGTGCATGTCACGTATTCTGCCTCAAATTGCGTGAGAAGTAGAGTTGATGCTGAGGTTATTTCCTCATCGATCGGATCAGAGGTGATATTCCTCTGTGTACACACGCGTTTCGGGGGAGCGATATCGGCGCTTACCCTAGCGGCGGCTGAGATTCCTCTCTCTGTGCTTTTCATGTTCGATCGATTCTGGCCCCCCAATGCATGATCCTTCTAGCTCTGTTGGTCGTCTATACTTGTGCATTGTCCGTATTGAGAGAAGGGCCTTCTCCTATGCTTCGCTGACCGCCCGACCTTACCGAGTTCGCATAACCATGAGAAGTGAAGTGAAACCCAAAATCAAGTCCGACAGACGGTAACGACTGGTATCGTGTGCATGAGAAAGAGGTGAGCTGTTGACAGAGACGCGGTCTCCGCCCTCAGCCTCGAGAGTCGGGGTTTGCCCCGAGACAGTCCCAGTCAAGGAAGCCATCCTTAAGAGCACTAATGGCCGCAGTACATTATCGTCAAGTCCGAGTTTGCCGGCGAATTTGGGCTGAAGGATGCAGAGGGGTTTAAACAGTTCAGGTGACCTGCGGTGGCTGTTCAATCGTGATGTCAAAGGAGGGTTAGGTGAGGTTGGAGCAGAGACACTATAAGGAGGGGTGGTCTGTGATTGGCTGTCACATGCAGACAACTTGGAGCTTGACTTATTTGGATAGATGGAGAAGCAGAGGGGGCCAAGGGCAGGGATGATATCAGACGGGCCTAGAATTGCACCAACTCGAGAAGTGGAGAGGCTGTAGTTTACTGTAGCTGCAAGGGCGTCTCTGGGAGAGACTGCAACGCTGGAATGACCGCTGCAATACGTCCAGGCTGTGTCGTCGTCGTTTGGCAGCCAGATTCCATCAACGCCCCCCTAGAAGGCCGTTATCCGAGGCCTAGTTGAAGGAGACTGCGATAGGGGCACGGGACCTGGGAGCTATCTCCATGCCCACCAATGCCGATATTTTTCTTCTTCTTTCTGCCTATCCTGCATGTGCGTCACATGCCGCCTGTGGCCTCATGTATTGCAGATCATGGTCTCATTGCTGCTTCCCCAGCATATACAGTATGTAAGAACACCGGCCATTTGTCCTTATTGTCTGCAGGGGTCTGAAGAAAGAAACGGACAATAAAGGGGGAAGGAAGGGAAGGAGAACAAAAAAGCTTTGACACTACACCAGAGCTGCAGCTTCACCGCCCACAAGCCTAAAGTGCTTACATCCTTGGGCTTTGTCCACTAGGTAGCAGACGGTGCCACGTGAAGATAAGAACTAGGCGAGAGCAGCCGCCTAAAACGATAAGCCCGAGCTCCAATCCTTGGGTCCGCTTCCTGCCACCTCGCCCAAAAATTCCCCGTTGAATTTAATCACCCAATGCGAATCCTCCTCCGGACAACAGTACAACTGCAACCAGCAACCACGCTCTTTCTCCCACGAGCATCTGCCATCCTTACACAACAACGGCTTTCTCTCCAGCTCTTGGACCACCTGCTTCGACCGCCTATTCTCCCGCTAGCCTCGACCGCCGAAACAAGACGATATACCTTGCCTCGATAGCAACCTTCAGCCTGCCCTCAGTCCCCTCGTCGTCTCTCCTCCACCACCAACCCAAGTCCGGCCCTTTCAAGGACTGCGGCAACCCCACGACGGCCTCTCTCTCTCGCGTTCCTTGTTTGACCTCTCTCGACCCGCCGAGCCGTCCAAGGTGGCCGGCCATCGCCAGAAACAAACCCCTCTGTCGGCGCGGCTCCAGCAAGCCAGCTCGTCGCGCCGATGTGGTGGTTCCTCCGAATCCTCACCAGTGCCATCTTCCTGCTAAGCATAGTGCTTTCCATCCCCGTTGCGTTCGATGTTGGCGGCAGGGATAGTGGCCTGGCATACAGTCTTGCTCTCTGCAGCTTCTACTTTATCTACTCGGCCATCGCCGTCGTCACCCCCGCCGAGTCGCGCGTCCGATGGGCCATATCCGTCATCCTCCGTCTCTCGCAATGGATCGTCATTCCGGGCCTGCTGATCTGGGCCCTCGGCCGCTTCGCCGTTGACGCCGGCGCTACCAACTGGGTTGAGCGCACGTTACAGGGCATCACGGCCTCCAAATCGACGTCATGGGGCGAGTGGGTGTTTGGCGAGGGCGGTGTTATCGAGACCATTACCTTAGGTGGTTGGGATAAGACTTTAAGGTACTCGAGTCCGGTATTTCAGCTTCTTGAAGGGTTTTGCACCTTGCTCGTCATTCAGGCCGCAGGACAGATCACGAAGTGGCTGGTCAATAGAGGGCGAAGTGACACTTGGATTGTACGTCGAAACCCCTCCCTGTGCCCCCAACGTACGGAGCAAGACCCAAAACGTCACCAACAACCTGGTGATAGTAGGGCCGTACGAACGTTGGAACTACCAGGCACTTTTGTGACCGACTTACTAACAAATGTCGCAGATCATCCTGCTCGTCATCTCCGGCAGCGTGCTTGCGAGCGCCGTCTACTTCCTCTGGCGCGTCGCTCACTTCCCCTACATCGACAACTCCGATGCGATCTTGATCGGTGTCACCATGACCTCGGCCTTCTTCCTCTGCGCGTATGGAATCGGCAGTGGCCGCGGAAACCCTGTCGAGTCGTCGCTTCTCTTCGCCTACGTCGTCCTCTGCGTCTATCAAATCTTTACTGATTACCTCCCCTCCGAGTCCACCGAGGCGGACCAGCACCAGTCGTCTCAGCCCGACTTCCCGCCTCTGCCGCCCATCATCATGGCATCGTACTCGACCCTCCTTCACATGCTCGGTTCTCTTCCTTACGCCGTCCACTCGTCTCTCAGTCTTCTCTACGCCGCTTTCCAGACCATCACCCCATCCGTCATCATTTCGCTTGCTTTCCGACTTCTCGTCTTCTATTGCGCTACCCGCATCATCCCTGCGGTCCGCGAATCTGGGGCTAGGGCTCTCATGGAAGAGCCGTCTCTTGAGGAGTCGGACGCAGCCAACTGGCTCATTGGAACCATCACGTACTTCTCGCCGTCGATTCTGATTGCCATGTACACAAGCTTGCTTCTGCAGCATTTCTCGACCAACGACGGACCGGATGGTTGGACTCTTAGAGGAGGCGACCCAGGCGGGAACGTCTGGCGCTGGACGAATGTGGCCGCGACAATGTCTCTTTACGCGGTCGAACTCTATTTGGGCAACGAAGACCACGACAGTGGTCTGACAAACCATTGGAAAATGGATTGAGCGCGAAACCATCCAGCATTTGCGAAGCGGTTACAGTATCTACGCCACGAAGGCATAAGTGGCTACCTGCGTCCCAGGAAGACTTACTGAGCATCGCCTGTTCAAGCAGGCCAACCAACAAAATTGACCGATCAACGTACATAGGTTGTAACGACAGAACTACAGGGGCAGGCACGGAAGGGGAATAGGAAAGGCACAGAAATACGGCGTTTCGGGGGATTGAGGAGTCTGCATGCTCGAATGGCGACTCTTTTACTGCGTATTCTGCGGAAGGGCTTCAAGAGACTTTGACGACAAAGGCGGCTCAATAGTTCGTGCTGCCACTGCTTAGGCATCTCCATATCACATTAGGAAACTTATCTTTTAAATTGATTGCCTTGGGAATCATTTCTGTGTTATCCGCTCTCCGTTCTGAAGCCGCTCTCGGCAAAAGTATTATGACCGAAACGAGAGGGTTCAACTGGCTTGGGGGGATCGGATCAATCCTCGACACGACGGTCGCTGAGGCTGTAACAGGATGAAGTTAAAAGTCGGGATGGGTTCAGAGCTGCTCGGGAATAACGCCGCTCGCACCCACTTTGACGACACTCGACTCCGTCGCAGCACCGTCTTTTCTGGGGCCTCGGCAACGTCGTGCCCGCCCTCCCACTTACACCTAACCTAGACTTCTTCACTCACCCACCTCCTGCCCCATCAATCCATCAACTCACGGTAAAACCTTTCGTCGTCGCTAGCTGCGTGTTTCCTTCTGGGCGTCATAAGAATACAAGATTAGCCATACCCTTGCTATAAAATCATTTGAGACTTGAGAGCGTCAATACCACCTGCTCACGATCAAGATGGCATCGACAAACAACCCGATGAGCTCGTCCACCCCGGCACCTGCCGTCTCCAAGACGACCCTACCCATGTCAGGCCTCCTCTGCGACTTCTACGGTCTAGAGGAGCTCATCGCGAAGCAGGCCTCGACCGTCTCGTGCCTGTGGCTGCACCACCCACGCCTGCGCGCCAAAGAGGACATGGCGGACTTCGCGAGCCGGGTCATCTCGCAATGGGAGCAGACATCCGCATCCGAGTCCACTCCCGTCACCGGAAATACGGCAGGCGGCGGTGGCGGCAGGGCGCTCATCGCCGTAGCTTTCGACCAGCAGAACCACGGCACAAGGACCGTGTCCTCAACGGCGAGCGACTCGTGGCGCGAGGGCAACGCGACGCATGCGCTCGACATGTGGGCAATGGTCTCGGGCATGGTGAGCGACACGACGTCACTGATCGACGTCGTCGAGGGGTACTTGAAGCTGGAGCTCGCGCGGAGGGGCGCTGGCGCCGAGTGGGCGATGGATCAGCACCTTGTACTGGGCGTGAGCTTGGGCGGGCACAGCGCGTGGCAGACGATGTTCCGGGAGGAAAGGGTATCAGCTGGAGTTGTGATCATCGGGTGTCCCGACTACATGGGTGAGTGACGGTGACTAAGGGTCGAAGAGGGAGCTAACGAATCGGTGACAGCTCTGCTATCGGACCGCGCGAAAAAGTCCAAGCTAGCAACCTTCTCGGCGTCCGACGACGGCGCCTCGTTCCTCGGCAGTAGGGACTTCCCGCCGGACCTCGTGGCGTCTTGCCTGCGGCACGACCCCAAGGGCACCCTCTTTGGCACCGGCGTTGTCCCGGCGTCGGCGGAGGGCCTCCCCGAGGATGAGCGGCGGCGTCTCGGCGGCGTTCTGGACGGTCTCGGCCTCCGACGCAAAAGGTTCCTCGTGTGCTCCGGCGCCGAGGACAAGCTGGTCCCGTACAAGATGTCGGAGCCGTTCGTCGAGTTCTTCGCTGGGGCGGCGGGCGCGTGGTACGCCGACAGGGGCGTGGTGGTCGAGAACAAGGTGTACGATGGCGTCGGGCACGCGTTCAGCGATGGGATGGTGGAGGACTCGGTCAGATTCCTGGTCGATGCTGTTGCCGAGAAGGATGGCGGCCGGGGGGGTGACGAGAGGAGGGCGAAGATTTAATGTGTCCATATCGTGGGATCACGGTGTGGGCCCGGAATCGACTACAAACTCTTGGCGAATTGGATGGAGTCTATACTATATGCTCGATTTTATGGTCTATCTTTCCCAAGCCCACGGCCTCTTCGCGTCTTCTACCAACGCCTCGTGGCCGTCTATGACCCTCGTGACAACACCGCTCCCCGCTCTCTCCTCCTCGCTCGTGAACAGCCTATCATCCAGACCCCACGGGTTTCTCGCCCTTCTCTTGCCAGCCAGACTCGGCCCGACGCCGTGGGGATCCTGCGTCCACTCGTCCACGGCACGCTGCACGCCCACGATGGCCCCCGTCTTGATATCGCTCCCACCATCGTTGCCCCCGTTTCCCTCGGCACCCCCAGTGTCGGCAGTGTCACGCATCCCCGGTGGGTTGATGCCGACGAATCGCACCCTCCCATCCGGGAATCCGATAGCGACGCAGTGACCGTCGACGATGCGCGGCCTCTTGAAGGCGTGGCTGACCACCGTCAGGGTGCGCGGCCAGGAGGCGTGGAGGCGGCGAAAGAGGAGAAGGGAGTGCAGAATGTTGTGATACGAGTCCAAGGCGAGAGCGTCTGTGTGAATGCGGGACGCGAAGGGGGCGGCAATGCCGCCGCCGGGGGAGGACGGGAGGATGCCGAAGTAAGCGTTGGCGGCGGCGAGGTTAGCGTAGCTCTCTGCCTCCGAGAGGCGGGTTTCCCGACGTGTTGGTCCCCTGCGCGGCGGCCCGTTAGCGTAGGTGTCCTGTCGACGAGTTACATGTAAACAGTTCGACTGAATGGAGTTTGGGATGGCCCGTCCTAGTGAGCGCAGAGATAGACAGGCACGCGAGCGATTTTCGGTGAAAAGAGGGGGGCATCAGTGTTCCGCGCAGGGCCGAGGTGGCTGCGTGAGCTTACCCCGAAAATACCAGCACGGAAGCCGGGTCGTCCCGCAGCGCCGCCAGCCCGGCTTTGATGTGCTCGATGAACGTTGGGGTCTCGCCGGCCTGGAAGCCGGCGATGAGCCACTCCGACTCGGCGGCGCCGTTAGTGGGGCCGCCCGTCCAGATGCCGTGGCAGCAGACGATGATGAGGTTGCTCGTGGCCGACATTGCGTGGTTCCGTTAATGGCACGAGGGGGAATCAGGTCGTGGCATTGCACCGTACAAGTTCCTGACGAAGTCGGGACAGATCCCCGCGCATTGGATGGGCTGTTGTGGATCATGTGATGCGGTGGCGGCGAGGATGTGGTGTTCTCCATTCATGCCATCCAAGGTTTCGCGAATGAATGGAGTGAGATCGTCACAGTCAGCGAGAGCCGCAGAGAAACCACAATCTTTACGAATCCAATCGTACCGTGCTGGCGCAATATGCCAGAGTGGTGTATTGCCATGCACTATGCCTTGATCCTTGATACTTGATTCAACCCTTTTTCATGACAGAATTCTGTAGGCATCTCCAACCAGATAAAGGCTCCCAGTCAAAACAACAGGTCCGTCTCTCGCAGTATCGACAGCCCATTGAGTGGCCGCCTCAAGACCTCCCTCACCCATGAAAATCTCCTTCGCGCCTGCGTTTGATGCCATTTCCCTCAAGGTGTCCAGCGGTAAGGGTTCAACCCAGGGCATGGTCTCTCGCTTGGAGAAAGGTACGCAAGCGACGCTGTCGCCGGGCCTCAGCAAGGTGCGAAGCATGCCTCCAGCGTCCTTTCCGTCCTGTTTAGAGACCGACACGATCCACGTAACGGGTTTGTCTGCATCCCGCAGGCGTCGCTCGACGTACGTGGACAGAGTCTCGGCCGACTGCGGGTTATGAGCCCCGTCAATGAGAATGGGCTTCCCTTTTCGTGACGGATACTTCTCGCCGAGTTCCAACCAGGACAGCCTGCCCAGATGTGTGATGTCCTTCAAGATCGGCAATGCCTTCTCGACGGAGAGGTCCAGATGCGGGTAAGCAAGCTGAAAAGCTGTGATGGCGCATGCCATGTTCTGGGCCTGGTGAGGCATTAATTCGGATCGATACAGGGTCTCCAGCAGGCCGGTCTGATTTGTGGTGAGGTGCAGCGGTGCCGAGACACTTGCCGCGTGCTGCCGGAAGACCTCGAGGACTTCGGGCGGGTTGCTACCGTCGACGACGCACGGAACACCAGCCATCATAATGCCAGCCTTCTCCTTGGCGATCTCGGGTAGGGTGTTGCCGAGGAAGGCCTGGTGGTCGAGGCCGATCTTGGTGATGACGGTGACCTTCTTCCGCTTGAGGGCGTTTGTTGAGTCGAGTCGCCCGCCAAGGCCGACCTCGACGAGACCCATCTGCACGTCGGCGCGGCCAAAAGCGCCAAAGGCGATGAGGGTAGTCACCTCGAAGATGGTTAGAGCCTCCTGCGATGCATCTTGCGATAAACGGGCCTGCTCGTCGTCCAGGATCTTACGTCGGACGTCGTTGTAGATGTCTTGTTGGACGGGGACGCCATTGATCTTGATGGCGTCGCGCGGCTCGACAAGGTAAGGTGAGGTGAAAAGGCCGTTGGATATGCCGAAGGACCGACAGAGGGCCGCAAGGTACGTGCAGGTGGTGCCCTTGCCGTTGGTCCCGGCAACGTGGATGGCATCCCACTTCTGCGGGACGCCTTCGAGAGCCCTGGATATGCGGTGCAGGCCTAGGCTGATGCCCTTCATTGCCATGCTTGGAGCGTGCTGAAGTCTCGGGGTGTCTTGTAATGGAAGTGCTGCTCTGGATAAACGTTAGGCCCGTGGGACCGCCAGCCTATCTCTCTCTCTTTCTCTCTCTCTTTCTCTCTCTCTTGGCTCTCTGGGGCGGACAGACGTCAGTGAGTGGACATGGAAGCCCGTAGCCCGGCAACGGATGGAGATGCCTGGGAGGGTGGTTCTGTCTGTAGGAGTGAGTCACTGGAATGCTCTGGTGATGAACGGGTCTTGGATTTTCAGGGTCCTCGATGTCGCATCCAGGGGCGGGCTGGATGCTATTAGTGGTTGGTATTGAGGATACAGGCCTTTCCGTCTAACCCAAGCAAGTGTGCACGACAGGACAGATGCTACCATGGTATAGACATGAGATCAAGCTGGGCTTGGTACGTACCTGCCTCCTACAGTCCGCCCAGCCACGCCTGTCGCAGCCTGCAGACAATGCATCGACTTGCTCCCTCAGCCACACTGCGAAAGGCTCCCCGATGTCTCCACTACCAAGACCCCATTCTTCCCCATACCGGGCGTCGAGGAGCCCCCGTGATTGGTTACATATAATTTGCTTCTCAACCTGACGCCACATGGCAAGGAGTCCTGGGACTGCAGCCAGCAAGGGGCAGGATTGGAGCGGATTGGAGAGGCCAGCCACTCACAAAAACGAAGTAAAGCGGCTGTTCCCCAAAACACCGGCGCATTTTCCCTATTTTCCCTCCTGTTTTCCTTTTTTTTTTTTTTTAAATTCCCCGTGCATGCCTTTTGGTTTTTCCCTCCCGTCCCTGATTGTCAATCCACGTCCAGTCCCAGTGCCCCGTTTCCGTCACTGACTCGACCCATCCTTTTCCTCTTTCCCGCCCGCCTCCCGCCCCACGTAAGAAGCTACCTATATTGGCTACGCGCAATCGCGAATCCATCGCGAACCACGGCTCGCGGCCCCATTTCACTTTTGACGACGACGATTGGATCCATCTCGCGATCCATTCGATATCCCTCCTCCATCACCCCTCATCTTCGTCGCTGTTGATTCATACATCGTGCGCGCAACGAGCCGTTCAAGATGGGACTTCCGTAAGTTTCCCTCCCACCCCTGCGCCTTCACCGGCTCGCTGCACTTGCCTATGCGCCAGGCCTCGACGGACGCTGGCTCAATCTCAGCCCGCGCAGCCGTGTCACCACAATGTTCCCATTCATATCCATCTCGTCTCTTCCCGTTCATCACAAATCGCCTGCATTTTTGTGCGCAAGCGATGCCCGTCGATTTCAATGTCCGTCCTCGATGGCGCCGACGCCGATACGCATCGCAATCGCAATCGCGTCTGATGTCGGCAGCCGCCTCCAATCTCGCCATCGCACCCCTCGCTAATCTCGCAACCGCCCATCTGCAGTCTTTTCATCGCTCCCGTCGAGTCGGACGTCCCCTCTCAAATTGGCGACAAGTCGGAAATGTCGCGCCATGCCCGCTCCGCCATTCGCCGCGCCCGCCGCAATATTGACTCTCGTCCTTTTCGACGTCGCGCCGCACTGCTCCGCGATAACTTCCCCACTCCCGGACCCGAATCCGTCGCGCGCGCCCGTTATCCATGGATAGAGTCTGGTCATCTACCACCGCCGGAGGCTTACGTCGCCCCTCCCCCGCGGACTATGCCGCCCACGGAGGCGGATCGGGGTGCCCCCACTCCCGAGAGCACCGAACTGCGTGATGCGCTGCGGGAGATGAGAAACCGAGCCGCGGAACGGGGCCCCGAAGCCAGTGAGGCTCGATTGATCTCCCTTTTCGGCGAACGCTGGGCTTTTGAAAACTTGCCTCAGCCCTCTCGGACCAGCGCCACCCCCCCAGCTGGCGAAGAGCAGAGCGGCTGGCAGGAGCCTGAACGGCCGTCTCATCCGCGATTCCCCCGTGCGCAGCTTGATCGCATGTCGATGGTTGGCTCCCTTGTCAAACTGATTGACTTGAATTGCAGAACTAACGTGCAAAGTAGCCTGCCCCACCGGTTGCTGCCCGGTTTGACCGCAGTCCCGACAACCTGGTTGCCGCCAGATTCTCTGGTGGAAGGCAGCGTGTGGAGCCGCGAACGGTACCCCAGACTCTGCACCATCGCATCCGTCGGATACGTCCTTCTGGACAAGCCAATGAACCGTCTTTGGCTGACGGCCTCGGCGACCGCGACCGAAGCTTAAGTCCTGACGAAGACGGCGTGTGGGACACGCTCCTTACTACGCTGACACCAGATCCGCAGCCTCCAAGTGCTGGATCGTCCTTCGCCTCGGCGTCAGCTTCCGCATCGGCCTCGGCCTCGGCCTCTGCATCACAGTCACAGAGTGCCGCCGCATCATCGCGCACCTCGCTCACCGGACCCGAGACGACCGAAGAGGCTCTTGAACAGCCCTGTGAATCTGGCCTCGACAATTCTGACGACGAAGGCCAGGAAGCCATGCATGCGACCAGGTCCTGGGCAGACCACTGGACAATGAACTATCCCTCGAGGCACCGTCGGTTCGTCGCCGATCTGGACGCAAACGACACGAGCAGGTTGTCATTCATGCGAGACGATCCATCATACAGGCGAATCGCCAGAACGCCCGCTGCCCGTAACGCCCAAGACGACGAGGAAATGCGAACTCGTCGACGACTCGAACTGCTTCGACATTACCGGATCGCCACCCGCGACCCCACTCCGCTCCCGGAGCTGTTGGATCACATCGTGCGGGACTCGAGCGAAGAGGCAGGAGGCCCCGGTGGCCAGGGGGATAGCAACGGTGACGGTGACGGTGACGGTGCCTCATCGAGCCACAACCAAACATCCAACGACAATGCATTGCATGGAATGCAGATGATTGTTCGCAACCTCGCGCGTCGGGAAGACATTCCCGATGAGTGGTGGGCTGGTGCCGGGCTCAGCCGGACCCTGCCAGAGGGGTCATGAAGAGCGGCTGCGCTGCGCAGGGGTCGCTGTAACGTTCTTCCATGAACAACAAGGAACGGCGTGCTGATGATGAAAAAGCCCTTGAAAAGGCATTGGATTTTTGACTGGGAATTTTGGCGTTCAAGGTGTTAGACACCTGCTATGGACAGGGCACGGTCTTATTGGGTTTGCCGGGGCCATGCTGCGACATGGGCCGTCTGTATAATATTGTGTAGTCGTGGAGCGGGTCAAGTTCAGTTTCCCTTAGGCGTCAAATCTCTACGAGTATGCTAGGGCTGGGCGATAGGTGCCTCATTTGGACGGGCGAAAGGACCCGATACTCTGGAGACGGAGACGATAATGAAATCAACCAGCAGCCAGTCACTTGTTTGTTGATTGTTGTGAAGTTGGGGCATGGCGTGGGTGATACTATTGACAGCGTGACCGGCACAGAATGGACACTGGTCATAAACACATGAAGTCGGTATGTCTCAGTTCCACGACCCCGTCTCAGTGGATTTGTTCATTGAGCGAATGCCCTCGACAGTCGAAGAATGAAAGCTAGCAATAAGTGGAAGTACTAATTCACAGCGTTGACTTGATTATCGGTCTCGGTACGAGGTGTTGTGAGCCACCTCCTCTAGCATGATTAGGTGACGATCCGTAAGTGAACGTAACCTGCAGTGTTGATATTTGACGGGTGCACGACGAAGACCACAGTAATGGAGTAAGAAAAGAAGTAATATAAGAATAAGAAAAGATTGTTCTCGGCGCCCGGGGCAGACGTTTGCGGCGGCGGCCATGTTTCTTGGGGCTGATGCAGGTCGCCGGGCTGGCCACTGACATACGGATCCGGAGGGGTCCTACAGTATTAGTGTATTGTTCCCGCGCAGATCCGTCAATTTGAAACGCTGCGGCTAGCGTCGTCTCCTTCGCCCTTGTCTGCCGGCCGTCTGTCGTCTTTGCTTGTCGCCGGGCTGGGAGCTTTGGGGAGGAGGGAGACATTGGGTAGAGGAAACCGTGGATAAAATGAGAGGGGGGACTCAGTGGCCCTGTCCTCGACATGGGGGTTGGACTGGGGGTGAGCTGAGGTAGGGGTAGGTATCCGTAACATGCAAACCAGGGTTTTGTTGACCTTTACCAGACACTGTCACGTCGTTACTACGGTGAAGAGCGACTCAGACAAACCCTGAATGATTGGAGAATGGGACGGAAAGGGGGGGGGAGCGACCTGGTATTGTCTTGATACTCCAGAGAGTTTGAGAGAAAACTGCTATGCCGCGTGCCTGGGTGGAATGCATCTCTCGCAAGGACGGGCGCCCTGGTGTGTCTGGCGTGACGTGGTTCCTGTCTGGTTTTTGGCACGAATTGGGAAATTCTGGGGAAGACCAAGAGGCGCGGAATGTGTCTGAGCGGGACAAGACAGGGTAGCGTCGAGTGTCGTCCGTTAGATGGCTGCGCGTGTCCGCCTTGACCTTTTTGTTGTTGTTGTTATTTATCGAATACGGACATCAGGGAGGAGCGTACGGATAGACTGTCCAGGAAAACAAAGCGATGGAAATCGAGTCGAGGGTGTTGGTGGCCGGCAAAGGTGAAGCCCGTTCATTGTGTTTCCGGTTCAGGCCGGGTGCTCCTTAGCCCTTAGCGCGTCGGCGGAGCGGCCTGTGAGAGCTTCTAGCGTGGCTAGCGCGCGTGGCCGGCGTTTGTTCAGCAAGTCGCAATCCATGCATCATCACAGCACCAAATGCGGTACCTGTAGGTGCCTAGGTACCTAAGCATTGCCCACTCGCTGCCCCGCTCGCCCCTCATCGGTCATCACAGCCAGCCCAAGCCCAGGTGGATGAAATCCCAGCAAAGGCTACCATCACGATCGGGTGAGGTTCTGACCAGGGTCCTACGAGATGAATCGGTGATATGATGGTCGTCACTTGTGAAACTAGATGTGCGTGGGAGACGAGGACTGCCGGTGCGATTTGGGTCGCGTGAACGGGTTCATGATACCCAGTGTACAGAGTACCTACCGACCTACTTACTTACCTACCTAGGTAGGTAGGTAGGGAGATGAGGTGGTAGGTGCATCCGTCGTTCGTTGTCATTGCTGCCCTGCGGCTACCTGACCACTGACCATTGACCGCTAGCTGGGCTGACCGCTGGAGTTGACCAGACGGGCCCTGGCCGTGTTGTTTTTCTAATATTCATCGTTGCTTTTTTACAGCGAACGTCCCTGGAAGAGCCTGATGCGGCCAGTCCTCTGGCCCGTGTGCATCAGCATCGGTCAACGTGAGCCCAAAAATTTATCACCTTTCTCCAAGGGATCCAGCAGCCGCCGTTTTGGCTTGTTCTCCCCTACCAATAGAGTAGTCATTTCTAGGCGGCCATTCTCCCTCTTCTTCTTTCCTTCCTTCTCCTTTCCTTCCGTCGCTCTTCCGCCTCTAGTTCCTGGGGTTCACTGCTCCCTAGCAAGGTTGGTATCTAGGTGTCTACACCACGACATCGTCGCATCTCTCTCTCCACCTAGCGCGCCGCTCGTTTCCCTTGGACCCGAACCCCCTCCACCAACACCAACATCCACCGCGCGACCGGCATACAAGCCAGACCAGACCGAAACCAACGTTTTTGAAGACAGCAGAAGACGCCGTACGAACTTCTAAAAAGAGGGGATCAACAAACGTCATTCGTCTTGTCTAATTCTGCCCCCGAATTCCGAACGAAACAAAACGCCCATGTACTTTCACAACTTGGAATCTCTGTCGCCTGTCTGTGTTCCTCGCATGTTGTACATGTGTGTGTCTTGAGCGTGTACGCATATATCGCCAGCGTCATTCGGCATTGTCCCTGCACCAGAGTTGCGCGCGCGCCCTAGAACGCATTTGGCTCGCTCGTCCTTCGACTCGGTTTCTTGTCCCTCCCCACTGATGCTCACAGGCATCTCCATGGACTAAACCGCCTACCGACGCTGACCCGACCGACCGAATCCACGAATCGCGACTCGACTGGCATGCCGTCCTGCCACCGGGCTACGTGCAGCGCGCCCTCTTCGTCTCTGTCCTAACCGTTGCCCGCTTGCTGTCCCGCGATCCTTAAAACGTCCGTACCTACCTGCGTCGATTTCGGCGCCGTCCAATTCCCCCCTCGGAACAGCTTCCGCCCACGAGGGCTCCCGCGAACCCCCCGAATCCGATCGAAGAAGAGAGAGTGAGAGTGAGAGAGTGACGGAGAGGGATAAAGTGAAGTCTGGTCCCGTGCCAGACTGTCTGCCCGCCGCCGGCCATGCCCAATCCTTCGCCACCCTCCTCGGCCTCCTCCTCTGTCGAGCGCCAGTACCACGCGAACGGCAGGGCGGCCGTGGTCGCCTCCCGCGAGAGGGGCTCGGGAACACCGCGAAAGGAAAAACAGGGCCCAAGAGAGAGCTCTGCGCTGCAGGACCCTGGCTTGAAAGATTATGTGCGTATACGCGGCCATTAGGTCTGACCCGGACACCTGGGCAACGGTACTTTGTCAAGGACGCATGGCTGACGCTCTTGTGTACTACAGCGCTTAGGAGAGTGCCTCGGAAAGGGAGCTTTCGGGACCGTCTACAAAGCATTCAATTGGGGAACCGGCGAAGCTGTCGCCGTTAAGCAGATCAAGCTCGCTGACCTGCCCAAGAGCGAGCTGCGCATGATCGAGGTATACCATTGTTCCCGGAGCATGTATCTGCCCAACCTGTGGCTAGCCGAGACTGACGCCTTTCCAGTCTGAAATCGATCTTTTGAAAAACTTGCATGTGGGTGTTTCCGAGCCAGCCAAGCTGTGAGGCGCCTCGGCTGACAGTTTTCTTAGCATGACAACATTGTCAAGTACATTGGCTTCGTCAAGTCGGCTGACTGTCTCAACATCATTCTGGAGTAGGTCAAGCCCTCACTCCTTCTGACCATGGCTGAAACTGCCCCAGGTACTGTGAGAACGGCTCTCTCCACTCGATATGCAAGTCATACGGCAAGTTCCCCGAGAACTTGGTCGGCGTCTACACGACCCAGGTCTTGCAGGGCTTGCAGTACCTTCATGACCAGGGAGTCATTCATAGGGACATCAAAGGAGCCAATATTCTCACGACCAAGGACGGCAAGGTCAAGCTTGCGGATTTTGGAGTCTCGACAAGCACTCTCGCTGGAGGACAGGACAAGGAGGCCCAGGTCGTCGGCACTCCTTACTGGATGGCGCCCGAGATCATCCAGCTTTCCGGTGCCAGCCCTGCGTCTGATATCTGGAGTGTAGGGTGTACCGTCATCGAGCTGTTGCAGGGCAAGCCGCCGTACCACAATCTTGCCGCCATGCCCGCGCTTTTCGCCATCGTCAACGACGACCACCCCCCGTTACCTGAGGGCATCTCACCGGTGTGTACCTCGCCCATCTCGGCGTCCAAAGCAAACACAGCTGACATCTTGTAGGCGTCTCGGGATTTTTTGATGCAATGTTTCCAGAAAGACCCCAACCTGAGAGTGACGGCAAGAAAACTCTTACGGCACGCGTGGATCATCGGATGCCGAAGAAGCGACGTACCCGTATCCAAGGCCCCAGCTAATTTCAGCCAAGCGGTGGAGGAGGTAAAACAGTGGAACAAGGCCCTCAAGTCCTCCGAGAGCTCACTAAGAGTGTCCACCGGTTCCGACAGCGGATTTCCTGGCATGCAAGGCCATCCTGGCGCAAGATTTGGCGCCAATGAACCGCACCGGCCGAGCCTGATCACTCAGCCCAAGGGGCCTTTGGCCCTCGCGAAGCCGAGAAGGACTCCCGAAGCCTTCAGATCTCCCGAGCTTGCTAGTAAGTATTAGTCAACATTCATGGCGGCGAAGGATAAGTGAGTTGACACGCTAGCAGACGACGACAACTGGGACAACGACTTCGCGACGGCCATCTCACCAAGCGCACTGCACTTGCCTCACCTTAAGCCCCAGGACAACTTTGGCGGTCTGCTCTCTGCCGACAAACTCAAGGCCTTCGCTTCAATTACAGACCCTCGAAACGATTCTGAGAGTTACGATGACGACTTTGAGGGTGAGCTGTTGACGATCAAGGGGCCCCGGCAGTTCGCCGACTTTGAGCTTCAGGAGCAAACAATACGTCCAATGTCCCGCAAGAAGAGTGACAAGTACGCAGAACCCACGAAACAACAGCAGCAACAACCACAACAACTGCCGGTAAAGTCTAGCCCGCGGAAGACGGCGCATTCCAGAAATCCTTCCCGCCCCAAATCCCCCAGCAAGCCGCAGCTCGGCCCTGGCAGATTTGAGATCCCCGCTCCTCCAGACCTGGCGTACAGAGAGCAGAATACCGAAGACTACTCGGATTTGTTCCTTGAAAACGACAGTGTCTTCAACGACAACGAACTGAACCCATTTGTCAAGAAGGTATGTTCAGTCTTAGTCTTTGTTTCCCTTGCTGACACAACCAGGCCGATTCTCCTCAGCTCTTTCATCCTTCGGATCTTACAAGTCTGCCTCGTTCGACACAGTCACCCGTGGCAGGGGGCTCGAGGCGGCCACCTAGCGCGAAACTGCGCCCCTCCGTATTGCCAGATCGCCCAATGCGAAGAACTAGGTCGTCCATCGAGATACAAAAGTTTGCCGAAGACGAGGGCGACGAGGACTTCTCTGACATTTTCGGACCCGAGGATGCGGTCACAGAGAGGGAAGAGAGCGACAGGGGCTCGGAGGACGGCGGCCTGATGGTGCTCTCGAAATATTCGAATAACTCGTGGTTGGGCGATGACGAGGATGAAGATGACCCCTTTGCTTCCATGGATCCTGGGTGGGACGAGATGGATTTGGAAGCAAACATTGCCAGGGACAGACACGCGAGACTGGCAGGCAAGGTCGAAGGACTCGTGCGCTCCCTGAAGACCTCGGAAGGCGAAGAGAAGCTTTGCGAGCTGGCCGAAGACTTGGTAAGATTGATCCGACGCACTTTATGGAAGAGTCGGCTGACCAAAATGCAGCTTGCCTTGCTTTGGGAGAATACCGAGATAAAAGACTTGATTCTCAGTGCTCATGGTCTGCTGCCCATTCTGGAAATCCTTGAACCTTGCACGGTCAAGAGCAGGCAACAGATGATCCTGTCACTTTTAAAGGTCGTCAATACTGTAAGTCAAGACAATAAGGACTCAACGTGTTTGGCAAAATGTTGACTGGGCCTCGGCAGATCATTCTGGACGATGTCGAGATCCAGGAGAATCTTTGCTTCGTCGGTGGCATTCCGATCATCACTAAATTTGCAGCCCGCCAATACTCCAACGAAATCAGGCTGGAAGCAGCCGCCTTTGTGCGCCAGATGTACCAGACTTCCACATTGACTCTGCAAATGTTTGTCAGCGCCGGTGGTCTGAATGTGCTTGTCGAGTTCTTGGATGAAGACTTTGATGATGCGCGAGACCTCGTCCTAATCGGCGTTAATGGCATCTGGAACGTCTTTGAGCTTCAAGGACCTACTCCGAAGAACGATTTCTGCCGCATCTTCTCGAGAAGCAAGATCCTGTACCCGCTTGCTCTGGTGCTCCATAGAGTGCTCGACGAAGAGGGCGAGGACGATCTCTCCGAGCTCATCGAGGGGCGAATTGTCAACATATTCTACCTCTTTTCCCAGGCTGAAAACTACGTCAAGGAGGTTGTCGCTGACCGACAAGTATTGAAAAGTGAGGAAGCCTTCACTCGGTATAATTGACTGCCCGATTGCTGACACTCGATCAGGTGTTTTGAAGGACTTGCGACGAATGACGCCGAACCACCAGATCACGATGCTCAAGTTCATCAAGAACCTCTCTATGTTGTCGACGACGATAGAAACGCTCCACACCGCTGACGCCATTGAGTTCCTGATTGATGTTCTTGGCTACAGTATGAAAAAGGGGCACAATCACTTCCGAGAGATATCAAACCAAGTTTTGAACACCTTGTTCAACCTGTGTCGCCTGAGTAAGGAGCGACAGGAAGACGCAGCCGTTGGCGGCATCATCCCCCTGCTCATGAAGATTATGCAGACCGATCGGCCTCCAAAGGAATTCGCCTTGCCTATTCTGTGCGATATGGCGCACTCGGGGAGCAAGGGCCGAAGATATCTGTGGCAAAATAAGGGGCTGGATTTCTATGTCTCTCTTCTGGCGGACCAATACTGGCAGGTCACGGCACTGGACGCTATCTTTATCTGGCTTCAAGAGGAAACAGCAAAAGTTGAAAGTCATCTTCTGGATGGGAAGTTTACAGACGCGATTGTCGCCTGTTTCCACACTAACAAAGTCAACTCATTCGACGCCAACCTCTTGGAACCTCTGCTGAAGCTTCTACGGCTGAGCCCTTCCATCTCAGGGTCGCTTGCGAAACCCGAGATGTTTGCTGGCATTGGTCAGAGACTGGGCCACAAAAAGGCCGTCGTTAGACTTAACTTGCTACGTCTGGTGCGCAACATCATGGACGCTTGTGACCCAGAGATGTTGGGCATGGGCAATGGCAGCAGCTCTTTGAACGTCAAGCAAGTCAGATCTCTGTTCGACGCCATCCAAATGCTGGCAGAGAAAGACACGGCTGTGCTCGTTCGCAACCTCGCGTCAGAGTTGGTCAAGTCGCACAACGAGAGCGAGCTATACGACATGGCCTCGGAACGCAACGGGTCGTCTGGGTCGGTGGCATCTCGACGCTCGGGATCCGGGCCCAGGCGGAAATCTTCATACACGCCGCCAGGCCTTCATCACGCAATGTCGATGCCTGCCACGCCCACGCAGCCACAGTCCCGTCATCATCGGCTATCTCAAATACCACCAGGATCCGGCGGCGCGTACATCGAGGTGGCCGCAAGCCCACGGCGGACGGCTGTGCAGGAGCGGGAGGCCATTCTCTACCGTCCACGCAGCAGAGACGGGGCCACGAGCATTCCTAGACGTGTGAGCGGCGAGATGTCGTCAAGCATGCCTACCGGGCCATCATCAGGAAAAAGCAGATTGCCTCGTCATTCGTTCGCGAGACCTAGCAGCTCGTCCGGACAGCCTCCACTGGTGAGGTCAGAGAGTTCCTTGTCAAATAAAGAGAACATGGGCAGAACCACTTCGGCCATATCAACACCTGCGGCAGCATCGCCAGCTCTTCCGACGAGCATGGCTAACAAGCGGCGAAGCAGGGCTCCGAGCTCGGACGTCAAGTGGTCTTCATAGTTGGAAGATTCAGCGATAACCACATTCCAGCCATCCGGCTGTATTCTCTTTTTTTTTTGTCTTTTTTGTCTTTCTTTTTGCATGTGCGAGCGGACGTCTCGTACCATTGGGCCACATGCCCCGTAGGCTAAGGGCCTCTCTACAGCTCCCACCTCGGTTGGGATATGACATTTACTTATATTGTGTGAGGGCGGGTCCGGGAATGGGGCTTAGACGAAGGGCTGGGAGGACGACGGGTATGGCTTTATCACGTTGTACGTTCTGCTATGAGACGAGACGAGGCTGCCATGGATCATGCTTATGCGTGCGGGGCGGGCGCTGCAAGGGAATGCGAAGAGGGAGAAGAAAAAAGCATACCGCAGCACCTTTGTCCATTCGATTTTTTTTTCTTCGTCATTGACTTATGAAGACCGAGGGCGTAACTGGTCAAGTTACCCAGAACACGCACGGGATAGATGCGTTTGGACAAACGCATTGAGTAAAACAGAGTGAGGCATTAGAAACACCGTATAGCAAGCAATTGCATCTTTTGACTTTAACGGCCATCCTACGCCGTCATTGCGTGTCTGCGTCCTTCGCCCCCTCTATGGATGAACAGTATCCCAGCCTCCCAACCAAGGCCCACCTGTCGAGTTCCTCCACGGAGAGGGAGGGCAGGAGCGGCGGCGACACATGGCTTCTCCTCTCCTCAGGAGAGCCACGCGTCGCCGCCAAGGACCTCGCTCCAGGCCCGGCCCTCGTCACCCCGGACGAAGCTGCGGGCGTCCTCGACGTCGGCGGCGCCAAAGTTGCGACCGTAGAGGTGCGGGAAGCAGCCCGCCCCTGAGGGGAGATCGTCCCACCGGATCTGGGCCTCGAGGGCGGCGTAGGGGAGCTTGAGGAGCCAGAGGGAGGCGGAGGCGGAGAAGAAGCGGTCCGCCGTGCCGAGGACCTGGGGCGTGGGGACGCGCGTGATTTTGTCAGTTTTGGTGTCAGGGGCTAGGACTCTGAAGTGTCGGGGGATCGAGGATGGGGATGGGGGATGGGGGGCGTTTTCTCCCCGAGACAAGATGGGCCGGACGTTGTGTGGCGAAGAGGAAGTGTGAGAGTGAGTGAGATGATCGAGAAAGAGGGGGGGGGGGGGGAGCGTGGTTTTATTTGAAACCACAGCGGACAGACGGAGCGCCGGACTCACCTGCTCGGCAGTGCTCAGGTGGATGAAGCCGTCGTTGCGGTCGAGGTCCGAGAGGGGGTACTCGGCTGGCAGCGGCGAGGGCGGCGCCTCGGGGACGATTTTGTACAGGTACTGCGGCATCTGCGCAGGAGCGGGCATCTTGGTCGGCTTTTCCTTTTTTTCCCTCTCTTTCGTGGGCTGTTTATTCTCTCCTTGTTCTATCTGCCTGTGGAGTTGCCGACTCTTCGATGTGTGTGAGAGAAGTCTTCTAGATACGCGATATATAAGAGTAGCCTTCGATGAGGTCTGAACGTTTCGGGACGTTTGAGTGGTTTTGTGCGGGGGACGTATGCGTAAGAGTGACCTTGACCCCACTTTGACGTTCATCGGCCTACACACATACACACATTCCTATATAGCCAGCACCTTAAGCATCTCGCACCACAACGACTATAGTGCGGTATATTTATCATCAATGGGGTTTTATTTTTACAGGGACACTTACATCCCATGTTTGGCTTCATTGATTCCTTCGTCGCTCACCCCCTCCTCCCTGCTTTTCGGCTTAGTCTTCTCCCCCTCCCTTAAGTGTGGCCGATCGCCGAGACACACCTAACCAACACCTTTGCTCCCGATTCACCCCAACCATGCCACCTCACCTCACCTGCGTTCCTCCTCTCCTTTTTGTTAACCACCACCTGTCCAGACCACCAGTTAGTCATAAGAAAGCCTCCGCGACATTCTGCAGATGACTCCGATCAACTTTTCTGTTCCTGTCTCGCCGGGATGTTGAAAAATAAAAGCCCTTCCAACCGACACCGCCGTGAATATGTGTAGTCAAATTAGATACCAGAACATCGCGGCATAGTAAAGGCACCCCCTCTACCACTCTCCTGTCGTTGTTCCGTATGGTTGGTAAAGCTGTCGAGGTTGAAGCGCCGCCTCTCTTAATCGTTCATCCCCACGCGCCGTCAGCACGGGGGTTTTCTTTCGATCTCTGCCCCCATCTCCTCTTGGTTCTCAGATGCGCTGGTAGAATAGCAGATACGCGACCTTGTTATCCTTGATGTTGTCCTTGGCCGGCTTGCCCTTGGGAGCAAGGCCGTTGCCGTTGGCGACAGCGCTCCATTTCTTCTCACCACTCTTGTCACCGCCCCTGGCAGATGTCGTGACCTCCTTCCAACCGTCACCCTCGTCCTCATCGGCCATGGCACCGAAGCGGTTGGCCGATGCGTCGCGAGAGGCAGGGCCGGATCGGCCCGTCTCCTTGACCTCCTCCTCGGCACCGGCCTCAGCCACATCTTCGCTACGGACCCGTCGGATGACCGTATCATCAAGCCGGATCCACTCGCTGTCGTCTTGCCGTCGCACATCCACCGTGTAGTGGCCGCCGTTGGCTTGTTTGCCGTGGTGGTAGACGACGCCGATCAGTCTGTACTTTGGCATGGGCGCACCCTCTGCAACAAGCGCGTTGCGTCGTCTTTTAGAAAGAACCTCGACCGGAAGCTGCAAGTCGAGCGGGTAACCAACTTTTTTTCCGATCTTCGTGGTTCCCTCGGTGTCGAACTTGAAGCGCTTGAGATGAAGGATAAGAATGGGGGGAAGCGTCTCAATCAGCGTCTGCTTCGTCATAGGGGCAGCATCGCCTTGCAGTCTCTCAGGCACCGTCAACCCCTTGATGGCATCTACAACGTTGTGAATGTAAGGAGCGCCAATGTCAAGCTGGAGCGACTGGAAGGGTTCGGTGGTAACCGAATCCTTGACACCAGGACGACGAAGCTCCGAGCGGTACTGTCCACTGAAAAGCCGAGTGATGGGCGTTGTCGAGCTGGCCCCAGATGAGCGCGTCTCAACGGCCCGCTGTCTGGATCCAACCTCAAACCATCCCTCCGCGCCGTCAGTTGACTCGACAGCGCTGGTAGCAGAGGATGTCGGCCTCGTTTCGGCAGAGCCATTGGCGAGACCACCGGCTGACATGACCTGGGCACACTCTTCGTCAATGGCATTCAGAATCAAGCCAAGGAACTCCTGGGCATCTTGCTGGTGACCGCGCTGCAAAAACATTAGCCGGGAACTCGATCAAAAGCAAAGGGCAGCATACTCTCATGCTCGCAAACGCCGGGAGGGGCTGAATAGCCTTGTAGACAAACTCCGGAATGAACGATTCGCCGTATTGCTCCAGTTGTTCGCTTTTGAGCTTGCGGCGAAGTTTCTCGACTGAATCGGTTGCGTCGATAACCCGGAACTCTCTCATGAACATGATCCTGGCGGAAAGTCAGTCATCAAGCTTAGCTTTTTGGCAACAGGCAATGAAACTTACATGGCGTCAATGACGGGCGTATCGCTCTTGAACTTGTGGACGGCTCTCTTGCTGACCTGGTCCAGGAAGTTGTAGAACGGTGCACAGAACAGGAGAACTTGCAAAACCTGCACTTGTTAGCAATTTAGCTTGACGATATGGATAGAGGGTACCCACGGAATTCATATAGCACATGTTGCCGGTATTGATGAGGCCTCTGGGCTCGATGAACTGGACCTTGGCAGGGTTGCTGACGCGGAAGTCCTGGATAGCAGCAGCAAGAGAGTTTGTGTTTCCCGCCGAAAAGCTGGAAGCACCACCATTGACCGCACCATCTCCATTCGTGGCCGCTCCGTTGGTCGCCGACGGAGCAACAGGGTCATCGGCACTGGGCTGGGACTTGGAAGCTGCGGCAGCCGCAGCAGAGAAGAGACCGCTCCACGTCTTCGGGGCTGCCTTCACGGGGGCCGCCGGTTGGTCACCGACCTTCTGCTCCGCACCAGTGGCATCTGTTGTCTCCGCTACGTCTGCAGACTTGGTCTCCTGGGTTGCGGGCTGCTTCGGCTCTTCTGCAGACTTGCTGATACTAGCGGGCTTGGTCTCCTTGGGGCTACTTCTGGGAAGAACGGGAACAACCGGGATGATGGGAACAGTAGGGCGAGAGGCAGAAACGTTGGAGGAGCTTGTCGTGGGTCTCGCGCTTTCCTTGGGTGTCTGGGGTGCGGCACGGTCTGAGGCAGGCGCATTTGCCTTGGGGCTACCCGCGTTTGACACACTGGTTGCCGATCTGTCACTCTCCTTGGGTGTCTCAGAAGTCATGGAATCCGCTTGGAGAGTGGCGCTCTCTGAGTCGGTGTCCTTCGAGTTCCAGAACGCCGTCTTCTTGGATTGGGCCTTCACTGCCGAGCCAGGCGTCGCATCGCGCACCTCAGTCGCACTTACCTCAGCGGGCAACTGACTGGCCGAAGCGTTGGACTCCAACGCGCCTTCATGTTGTTCCACGGGCAGTGTCAGATCTTGAGCGTTTGCGCTCATCAATCTTCTTCGCCGTCTTGACTTGGGAGCTCTCCTCGGAAACGGCGCCTGGTCAGGTGGCGTCCACGGGAGCTTTGGCTGCTTAGCAACATGATCGATATAGCAAGGAGTAGATAGACTTACCGGTGCCCGGAATTCCTTGTTCTGTTTAGGAAGCTCCGGACTCTGCGGGACTGGGGCGGCAGGTACTGAAGGATGGAAAGGCTCGGCAAAAGGCGTAACAACTGAAGACGAAACGACTGAAGAGGCGACACCTGAAGGCGCAACCACCGAAGGCTCAGGAGTCGGCTCAATGGGCTGAGGCGGAGGAGGCGGCGGCGGCGACTGAACAGGGATGGCAGTGGGCATAGGAGGCGGTTGGTAGGCCGTCGACAGCGCAGGAGACGGTTGAGGCGGCTGGGTGTACGGCTGTGGAACGCTGACGCCGGCCATGGGAACATACTGAGGCATCGCCTGTGGTGACCGAACGTAGGGCTGCTGTTGCTGGTAGTGCATGTAGCCTGAAGGCATGCCGCCGTTCTGGTATTGATGCGGCAGCTGATGGTAGTACGGCGCCGCGGCGTAGGGGTTCATGTAGTTCGGATACATGGGCATGTGCTGCTGTTGGTATTGCTGCTGCTGATACTGCGCGTATGTCGGTTGCTGCTGCATCCTCCGCCTGTTACCTCCTCCAGGCCCGCCACCCATATCAACTCCTCCAGCACCTCCAACCCCCGGCATGGCTTGCCCAGCCGGCAGATGACGATTGTTCATCCTGCCGGCTTGGGATTCGTGTATTTGCAGTGACCGTCCACGGCTGGAACTATCACTGCCTTGGATCTTCGACTGGCTTCGACGCGGTTGCCGGGGCGGCCGCGATGGAGCGTCGACAGGGAAAGCGGCGGCCGGATCGTCCGTTCGATTATTATGATGTTTGGTCGCGTGGGATGCGCGAAGGCAAAGGTTTCCAAAAAGCTCGCCAAGTAGTGCGTCGAATTTGCGGGGGACCGGCAGAAAGAAATGGCTCGATTCAAATACCCGCCGGGGCGAAAGCGTCACACTCGTTAGGAGTGATGAACCGCGTCGAGGCGAAAGGGCGGGCTGCGAAGAGGAAGACGGCAACGGTGAAGGGCCGTTGACTGGGGCAGGGCGACAAGTGTCAAGCTGTGCGGTTGCCTCCAATGGAGGTGGATGACAAAAAATTAAAGCCGCGCGCGGGAAAGGTCCAACTGACGCTAGCAAGCAGCGGGATCCGGGCTTTGTTGGCGCAATGCGATTGCCTGGCTGGACCGAAAGCCTCGCGCACGGATTGTTAGGTGGTCCCCGCATGGCTACCCCCCAAGAGTCTCTCTTCCGTAGTTTGCCCGAGATCGGCCCCACCCTTTGGTTGACATAGAGCACACCTGCTCACCTGGAACACTCTCAAGGTGAGCTCGGTCAAGTTTTTGATCTTTGATCCGCTTCCGAATTCGCTTTTGGTAGGTGTGGTAGTGCTCACTTGACTCTCCCTCATCTGGTATGAATCAAGCCCTCGGAAAGTGTCTATTGAATCAGTTTTACCAGCCCTAGGAACCCCAGGACATTCCGTCTCACAGCGTCCGTCTTCGTCACCATCGCTGTGAGACGCCAAGCTTGTAAACAAACAAAGTTTTCGCACTACATTGTATGCCTCTATCTTTCTTCGACAAGTGGCAGGGAACACATTGTGGCCGAGAGGCTGAAACAACGTCATCACCAAATCTGAAGAAAAGACACAATGGCGTTTGAAGTGTCACCTGCACCGTCCCATTCATCCTTGTCCTCTGCCTTTTTGTAACTTCTCCGAGCAACCATCCATAGGGCTTGTCCATCTATCGTGGATACTTCATCATTCGGCGTCGAGTAGCTGATGCTGCCTGGTCATCATGAGATCAGTTACAGCAGGAAGATCACCGGGGAACTACTGTATTGTGAGGGGAAAAAACGCTGCGCCATTCGATCTGATAAGATATACCGTCTGCGCCTTGGAGCCACGCTATCGAAAAAGTATCAAAAAAAAAAAAAAAACCACACCATAAGCCACCAGCCCCAGCTGACGAGACGAAGGTACGACACGATGCAGGTTATCAAAAAAAATTGATCAAGCACGCCGCTTCATTCGTCCCTGAACACCCACCGCCCTCCACCTCTAATCGCCTCCCGATACCTCTCCTGAATCAACTGCCTTTCCCTTTTCTCAGCCTCAGACCTCTCGTCTTCTACCTCCTGCGTGGTAGGGAAATCTGCGTTCCAAAACCCTGGAGGAGAAGGCCTTCGGGCATATCGGTGACGATGCTTGCCTAGTTCGTTGGCAAGCTGCCACGTCTTGGCCTTGATCCACAGCTCGTCTTTTTCCGCCTTGGACATCCCCAATGTTATCGTGATTCTGTCGCCGAGGTAGTCTTCGAATAGTTTTGCGTCCGACGCCGGGGTGCGATCGATGTTGTTCCTTTGGGCGAGTGCCATGGCACGGAATTGCTTACCACAGCAGTCCATGTCGACGCAGCCAGGTAAGCAAGCCCTGTCGTCTTTGCCCCTGACTACCTCCGAATATGCGTAATCTGAACCGCCGTTGAACTTAGGGTTCACCTTGAAATCCTCGAGGCGCATGGACGCCATGGGTTTGGTTCGCAACGATCCTCTGACCGTGGGCAATGGCGTTGTAGCCCCGCTACGGTTCCGACCAAGTGCACGTGGAGTATCATTTTCCGTATTCTCATCGAGCGCTTTCCGACCAGCAGGGGCTTCCTTCAATCTCTCACGACGATCCTTGCTAAACGGTAGCTCTCGTCGCTCCGGGAAGTGAGGGCCATCGTCTGTCGCCCTATGCGTATCACGAAGACGCGGCGCCGATCGTACTATCGTAGGAGCCTGCTCCGGAGATGGCACGTTCAATAGCGTTTTCAACCGACCAGGGGGCTGTGGTGTGCTAAACAGTCCTCCGACTGGCTCTCCACGGCCTGTTTGCTTATAGGCAAGTCCATCCTCGGCCAGGCTTTCTATACCATGGGCGAGTCCTTTCTTGTTCGGCTTGTCCAAAGTCTTCAACTCGTGTGGCCGCACCGGACGGACGTTAGGGTTGACTGGTGTCAGAACAGCTGATGGTTCGGCGTTCCTCGGCGTCGGCGTACCCGTATTGTCAGGTCTGACAAACAAAGGACCCGCCGTTCTGGCTCTCCCAGTGTCCACCTGTCCTGACGCAGCAAGAGTGTCGGGCAATGTTCTGTTCTTCCTCGGCGTACTCAGTTTCTGGCCGACCTCGTCGAGGTCCATGCTTTCTTGTTGAAGTTGACTTGTGGCAGGACCTGCAGAAGGATTCGAGCTCTCAATTTTGATTCGACGTCGCCCTTGTTGCTCAGCGGGGGAGTCGTCCGAATGCTTTCTCTTGCCCACAAAGCGCTCCGACACGACAATTGGACCGTCGGAAGAGGGTTCTGGTTTGATGCGAATATCGGAATCCGTTTTGGGGGGCTGTCTCAGGGGTGGAAGAGTGAGAACATCGGCATCCTTGCTGCTCTCTGTCGTGTCCTCTTCCGTCGAGTCCTCCAGAGGCAGATCTCGAGTCTCGTCATCGCTTACAGCAGAAGCAGCAGCGATGGGCTCGGCACTACTCCTTCTGGTGAGCTTCGTAGTATCATAAGTCGTTGTCGGTCTTGCACCAGGATCTGAAGCGAAGCTCGAGGCCAGACCAGCCTCAGGTCTACTGGGTTCTAAGTATGCTTCTGTTGGGCGCGCGGCTTCGTCTGACCCCCCTCGATACTGTTCATTGCTCTTTAATTTGGCTTCCAAACTTGTCGCGTACTCTTCCCATTTCTTATTCTCGTCTCTCCTTTTTTTGAACTCTGCCTTGAGAATCTTGAAATTGCGATCCAGCGCATTGTATTTCCGACGAAGCTTTTGACTCTCGCGCAAGACCTGCTCCAATTCTTCGTCTTTCTCGGAATTCACAGCTGACGTAGAATCTGTGATGGTGCCTCTATCATGGGAGACATACTCCGAACGAGAGCCGTAGGGCGACTCGGCGGACCGGGTCTGTTGGTGGAATTGCAGCAATTTCGTCCGGAGCTTTCGATTCTCCTCCTCCAAACGGTCAACCTCGGCGGAGCGAGACCTTAGTATTTCGAGCTCATCGGTAAGCAGTGCGCGTGATCGGTTGTCCTCTTTCAACCGCTGCTCGACCTCTGTTCCTTGAGCTAGTATCGCGGGCCATTACGTCAGGGCGCGTTGTTGCACGTACCGTTCTGGGCTTCTTTGCTGATGGTTTCACGTAAGGCATTGAAAGCATTCTGAACCGCCGTCCGGCTTTCCGGTGACCAGCTCTCCATGATGACTGACAAGAGCGTTGTCAATGATGCATGTGAGGCTGATGTATTATGGTAATCATAGGGCGAGGGGCTTCGTGCGTTGCGTCAAAGCAAAGACGCGTCTTCCCTGCACGTGTTGCCTAGAGCTCGGGTGCATGCGCCACATCGTAAATATGTCAGCAGTCTTCCTTCATCAGCCACACCTGGCAAGCAACAAGCACATTTGCTGTCACTCACCAACAGTCGACTTTGGTCGAACCGGCCCTAAACGCCTTTACTCATTATATTATTCCCTCTGGGACTGTTGCGGTTTAATTCTGGAAATATTGTCATTCACTTACCGGGGTCGCAACGACGAGAGGTCTCGGAATGGACTAGACGCCCGAGACTGCGACTCTCTCCACACTTTTCCATTCGTCGTACACCGCATCGGAGCCACTTCCGCAGTTAGATACCAATTCGAGTCGACCTTCGGCGGGGCACTGTAATCAAGAGCTCATTGCAACATAACTTCGACTTCAATTGGTACGGTTGAACTGGCTTACGATTGACAGTGGACCTACGCATCACGGCTATTCCGACAGAACATCGGGGTCGAAGCCGATGGGTCATGCCTCCCGAAGTCTCCACGGACTGCGGTCCTACAGCCTGGCAGGTCTTTAACGGTCGCCACTCCTGGTGATTGATCGTCGCGGGAGAAAGTGCGACATGGGTTCCGTTTGTCGGCCCTCTTGTTTCTGTGCTGTCTGTCCATAGCGACACTTCATGTCTCATTAAGAATGACAATGATCCTCCCGGCGCCTGCACTAGGTCACGAAAACATTACAACTGTCCAATCCAGCGGATCGAACTCAAGCCAAGCTTTGAGAAGGACTCTGCACGAGGCAAGCGTCGATTCCTGTCCAAGCCGGGTAGCCTTTCGAACATGGCACCGCCCACAAGACGGACTGCGGGATGATGGCATGCCCCAATTCGTTCCTAGATGGAAGTCGTCGACCAATGTTTTCGGCTTCTCGATGCCACGTCTTCGCCTGGAGGTTGCATGGTGCTGAGACTTCCAGTGGGCGTATGTCGGACAATGCTCATGTTGTTGGTCTTCATCCGCAGCTCGTCGGCTCCTGCATATGACTGAGGCGGATTGTGGTTACATGCCGTCCTAGCGTCTTGGGTCGCAGGTGCGGCCTCGAAGAGGCCAGTGATCCGGCATGTTCTCCACCAGGGTCGCATTTGAAGAGGACGGTGCCTGTCTCGTCTTTTGCAAAGATGCAATGAGACCGTCATGTTATCCCTACGTCCCCATTGGCAGCTCGTTCAGGCAGGTCATGGGCTTGTGGGCATCATCGCTTCAAGTGCTCCTGGCGACACACCTGCGTTCCTTGGATAAAGCATAACTCAAAATATTCATGAGCTATCCTATGAGCCAGAGTTGGAGATTCACAGGATCAACGATATCTATTTAGCTTGCAGCCTACTATGTAGACAAGACATGGGGTTAGCGGCACGGTGCGCCCTGCCCTTGCACGCCTGTTGCGTAAACGCTAATCAAGCGAAGGAAGATTCGATGGAACCTGAACATGGCCGTCGACCAACGGCTTTGATGCAGCAAGAGCTGCGCATTTGTGAACAGAAGCCAGCTTAAACCAGGACAAAATTCCGGACAGGTGTGCAAACGCCACGAAAATTTGCTGGCATCCAGTACGTAGGGTGTTCATCGGTCGAAGTGGGTGACGGGGTTCATCCGGTCGACTCATTAACAGGCTCGGGCGGAAAGGTTACCACCAACCTGAAAGGGAAGACTGGCCGAGATTGTGCGCGGCAGATCTCTCCGGACCGGAGCAGCATCTCGGTGCAACGAACCAATCCTCGGTCGGAGTTCGTTTGGATGGCGTGGCTCACTGGGCGTTCGGAGCTCTTTGGAAATTCGTGCGTTATTTCCTCCAGTGAGATATCGCACATTCGCTTGCAGGCTGGAAGGAGGTTGGAAATACGGAGCTGACGGTGAAGGCTTTCATGGGGTTTGATGAGGGGAGGACGCTGTCGATCTGGAGGAGGCGGTCCAAGCCTCGGTTCGGTTCCAACCTATTTCGGTGTGACCTGTAAGCGTGCCTCTCCATGGCCACCAGGCCAATACGGCTCTCAGCAGGTAGCTGGTGGCATTGGCGAGCAAGGGATAGTTTTTCTTTCTCAAGACATGACTGACGCGGCAAAACCTTTCTACGCCGGAGGATCCTTGAGTCTGGATGTTCCGCCTTGGACGATAAGGAGCAAAATACGAAGCTTCTTCGACTTGGCTTCCGCCTAGTAGAAAGGGAGGATCACAAGGAGGCGTGTGTCATCCCACTGACGCAGTGCAGCCGAGACCATCGGGCCAAAACAATACGCGGGAGAGCCATTACCTCGTACGTAGGTAGCTACGCACACACACACACACACACACACACACACACTCAGACATGAGTGCGATAGCACAGTGTGAGTCAGCGTTGCTTCCGGGCAGAGATTTTCCATTGCATGAGGGGGGATGGGATATGCTGCAGCAGTGAAGGAGCCTTGTGAGACGGATTTATCAGTCCACTTTTGACTAGGAGCGTCGTGTGAGTGCGAGAGCAACTGAGAGGAGGGGTCGAAAATCCTTGATTTCGTGCGCCACTGTGCTCCCGTCCCTTGCATCTCTCCCTGTCCTGTCCGGTTCTGTCGTAAGTGCCCCTCACACGCTCGCCAGGGATGGAAGCGGCTTAGCGAGTTTTGGGGCATCACCTCCCACGGTGCCTAGGCCGGGCCTGGCCTGCCATTTGCCTGTCCTGTCGGCGATTTTTAGAATCTTGCACAGGGGGTACCCCACCTATCAGCTTTTATTTACATGCTGAATTTTCTGATGAGCTGGGTATTTTTTATATTCCCCATGGCAGAAAAAAACCGAGTCGGGAAAATGGAGGGGCAAGAAGGGTCAAAGACAGTGGGAGACCGGGACCGACCACCTCACATGTAACACAGCAACGCAATGTCTGGGTACCGCCCAGCAGACGCTGAGATTTGAATTTGCGAGTCGCCTGCCTTTGAGTTCGCCGTCCCTGGTGTCTGAGAAGCGCATGGGCCCGACCCTCTTCTTCTCCGTTCACAACCCTGAGTTGTGTCCCGTCCCATCCATCATTGACGGAAATGCTGGGTTTTGTTTTTGTTCTTGGAAGCAGTGAAAGTCCAGACTGTGCCTCGTCATCCGAACTTTAGGAACCTTCTTCTTGCCGTGGACACCCATTCCACCGGGAAACATACGTAACAGCTTGGGAAAATGCCCCTTTGGGAAGCCCGCGTTGCTTTCCGACAATGCGTTAAATCATTCAGGCAAATCACTGGCAGCAGCTAGCTGATCTCTCTCTCTTTCTTTTTCTCTTGCTTCCGGCCTGGGTCCCGAGCAGATGATGTGCACTGTACCGTGCCGGTGTAGATGAAGCGGAAGCACAGTCTCATCTTCGGCTATTGTAAGGCGCTGGAGGCGCACCCTCGGGCGCGCAGCCCGGCCCAACGCAGGTGTAGTAGCAGGCAGTCTGATCAGTCCAGGCTAGCCACAGACGGAGCGGAGGAAAGAGCAGGCTCTATGGCACAGTGACCGATGATCGATCATGTTGAGTGGCGACATGGAGGGGCGCGTCCTCTCGAAGCGATGTGAGCCAGCAATGCGTACGGGGCGTCAGCCGGCAACGACACTATCAACATCATCATCGAAATGTCATATCAACCGGCCGTTGGCGGTGGTCAGGACGAAGTAAGGTTACATGCGAAGGGAGGCTGAAGCTGGAGACTCGGTCACACACTCTCACCTCCCACATTTTTCACACAGTCCGTTAGTTAGTTGCCTGCCTACTTCGGCCAAAGGTAAGGGAAGGGATCCGGGAAAGTGAGGTAGGTAGGTAGGTTAGGTTAGCTCGCCTCTTCCCCTACGGGAAAGCTCTTGCCTCGTTGATTGGTGCTCCGCGCCTGTCCGTCTACCAGATTTTCTTGGGCTCCACAAGGCGGTCTGTCTTCCAAATTGACTGCCTTTTCTTTTTTAACCTTGCCCACTCCCTGCCGCAACCACCGGTCTCCTCCCCTTCTCTCCCACAACATAAACCACCACCATCACAAACCTTGCAAAACTTCCAAACCCCCTCCTTTTCGAGCAGAGATTTCTTCCAGCTCGATAGTCGCCCTTCATTCGTAAGTACCAAAGTCTGCTTCTGCTGTGTTTTGCGTCCGCGGTCTGAATACGCGATGATACGGCTGCTTGGCCATCATCAAGACCTCTCGAGTCGCCTTTGGAATTGGCACGCGCGTGCACACATATGGCAGGGCGCCTACCCATTTGCCTCCTGTGTACCTAGTGTATCTGGCGAAGGCGGCGCGGCGCACACACTCACCCCCTCCATCTCCAACTTCCCCACATGGCGCGCGCACACATGCCACTTTCGACTTGCCCCTCCCCATTTACATCGATAGCGACAAACCATTTCCCTTCACCTCCCAGATCTCCCTCTTTCACACACGGAAGCTTGGCTCAATCTTCTCACGACATCTTCATCATCACTTCATCAATCCACCGTGCCTCTAACGCATCATTTACCAGACCAGAACCAATACCTTTACGTCTCCGCATCACCAACCAACATCATTCGCAATGGACTTCCAGGGATCCGCCGGCGCTCCTCCCCAGGCTCGCACTTGCTTCACCTGTGAGTTATCTCGATGCTGCAATTTTTCTTCTTTTCGCCACTACCCCATCCATTGCCTTTGCCCGCCACCACTGGGGGCCCTGCTGGAATAGTGATTTTTTTTCACTTTCATTTCTTGTGGGTGGCTTCGGCATTCGGTAACAAATGACATTGGATCTCGTCAAGACGTCTGGTTGTCATTGGTTCACCGAATTCTCACCGCTTCCACGATGAGCCAAGTCAATCTGTTATTGGTGGCAGCTTCTTGTGCAACTGGTCTTTGGGACTTGTGTGTTCCAGTGCTCATACGCACCTGCCCCAATCGGAAGCCTTGCATCTCAACCCAGCCAGCCTTGGGTTCTACTGTTCAGTGGTTGCCGAGGTGTTTGTCTTGAAGCCTGCCTCACCTGGGGTATTAGGGTTGGATGGATGGAGCACCTCAGCACCGCTTGAATGGGAATATGTCACTTGACAGCTCGGCACCCTCGCATCACCTCTGTGGCAGACTGTCAACACTACTCAAGAGCCCGCATGTAGACCCTACTGCGACGTCTTGCTGACTCTGAGCCGGTGTGCCAGCGACACCTTAATCCCACACTCCCCACCATATCACCATATCATCACCATTGAATGAGCGCAAGAGTCTGACCAGATAAATTTAGGCGGTACTGCTGGTCACCAGGTATGACACGGGATAGAATGACCGTATTCGGCGTTCAACGTACTAACAAAATGGTAGGCTCGCGAGTGCCCTAACCGTGGCGCCGCCAAGTGGTACGTTGACTCTCACCGGCCTATCTTCTTGATGTATACTGACATATTATAGCTACAACTGCGGCAGTGAGTTTTTGTGCCTGTCCTGATGACAAGGAGGTTGCTGACATATGTCTGCTCCAAGACGAGGGTCACATGAGTAAGTTGACGTTCGGACCAGAGACATCCACTCATTTACTGACTTTCCTCAAGGCCGTGACTGCCCCGAGGGCCCCAAGGACACCAAGTCCTGCTACCGCTGTGGCCAGGCTGGCCACATCAGCCGTGACTGCCCCCAGGGAGGCAACGTCGGTGGTGGTGCCGGCCCCTCCAGCTCCGAGTGCTACAAGGTCAGTTGATGCCCACTCGACCCCGAATTTGAACAATGCTGACTTGTCAATAGTGCGGTGAGGTCGGTCACATTGCCCGCAACTGCCCCAAGTCTGGTGGTGGCTACGGCGGCGGCTTCGGCGGCGGTGCTGGTGGCTACGGCGGCGGTGCCGGTGGCTACGGCGGTGCCAGCCAGAAGACCTGCTACTCTTGCGGTGGCTACGGCCACATGTCTCGTGAGTTTTAGCCAAGCCCGCGACCTGAAGAACTTTGCCTCCCTAACATATTTTAAGGCGACTGCACCAACGGCTCCAAGTGCTACAACTGCGGCGAGAACGGCCACTTCTCCCGCGATTGCCCTAAGGAGTCTTCCGGTGGCGAGAAGATCTGCTACAAGTGCCAGCAGCCCGGCCACGTTCAGTCCCAGTGCCCCAACAACTAAAGTCTCTACAATGGCTTATCGGTGATGAGTGTTCTGCCAGGTGATGGCAGTTTCGGTTTCGAGACAGTTTGACGGCTTCGAGGCCACCATGGCCATGGCTCACTTATGCGATCGACTTGGCATTGCGGATGATTTGTACATTTCCTTTTTTTTCTTTTTTTCGTCTTCTTTTTTTCCCAGTCTTTCTTCCTTGCTCTCATGTTCTTACGGCAAACAACTCTGGGACTCGGCCCGCGGAAAAGTTTTACACGGACAACGGCATATGAATCACGGCTTTTTCTTAACGCACCAAAGATACACCTTTCGCATTTGGTCGTCAACCTCGGCAAAATGCGGGGTTGGTCGGATCGTTTGGATGACGATGGCAGCAAAGCAATTGGGGGAAACAAGCTTGCGCTGACCTTCTCTCCGGTTTATGAATGAGAGAGAGAAGAGCAGAGTGGGAGGGGCCTCCTCGGGCCGGATAGCTTTCGACTCTGATAGATATACTGGTCACTCCGGTTGAGCAGCTGGGAAACGGGCTCTCAACACGACCTGGACAGTGGGCCGTTAGAGGCGGTCATAGCTGTCGTTCAGGGCAGGGAATGGAACGTTTGCGTCTCACTTAATTGCCTTCATTCGTGTGTGCTGTGACGGCGTTTGTCCGTAGCGACGGACTCTACTAAAGAGAGACTTTGATGCCTTACATGCTGGTCCAATACTGCGTCCCACCTCGGTATTTCTGAAACTCGATAAAGCCTGCCCTCCCATCGCGGGGGGGGGGGAAGCAACTGACTGAGATTATTCTATTTGAGCCGGGAATTCGGCTTCGGAACTCAAGAGGCTTGGTTGGGTTACCTTTTCGCCTGGCCCCTAGAACGGAAAAGCAATACCGGATGGCTGATACGAAAACCCACGCTTTGTCTGATTTTCGTAGGCATCTCTAATCCGAACATGTTCACGGAAGTCTGGAGAAGCCTCGAAAAAGGGGTCTGTCCACAAACTCAAAAATGAGAAAAGGAGAAGGGGAGTGGTAAGTCTCATCCAATCTTTTGGTTTAACTTTGTTGGTTCTGCTCTACTCTACTACGTGGTTGCCGTGATGTTCCCGAACATGATAGTTGATACATTACAATCCCGAACCCACCTCTGTCGGCCCTCCCCCCTCCCCGGCGCTGTAAAAGTGGTGGTCGTGGTGATAGAGAACGAGGAGGTGGCGGCGGCGACGGCGCGACTTACAACCGCGCCTTGGGCATGAACTTCATGGCTTGCCTGACGCCCAGGTCGCCGAGGACCTCCTCGGCACCGCCGAGGATGGCATCGAACTTGTAGGTGCGGTTGAACATCTCGATGACGCGGCCCATGCCGGTCCGGGTGAGGCCGCGCCCTCCCCAGATCTGGACGGCCTCGTCGGCGATCTCGTGGGCGGCGCGGGTGGCGCTCATCTTGAGCAGGCCGATGGGCCCGCCGAGGTGCTTGGCCTGCTCCTTGTAGGGCATCTGGTTCATCTGGTAGGTGACGGTCTCGAGCCAGGACTGGTGGGACTCGGTGAGGGCGATCATCTTGGCGAGCCTGTTGGTGGGCAGGAGAGGTTAGCTTGGCTGGCTGTGCGTCAAGCCGGGGATCCGGACATGGGGGGAGGGGTTGGTTACTTGAGGCGGATGACGGGCTGGTCGATGAGTTTCTTGCCAAATACAAGGCGCTGGTTCGCCCAGAGGAGGCACTCCTCGACAATGGTCCTGCACTGACGGATCGTGGCGCCTATTATCATCATGGTCAGCTCCAAACATGGTCTCCCCCTTCGGTGTTCTCTCTGTCTCTCTCTCTCTCTCGCCTATGACTTACAAGCCATGGTCCACCGCTCGTGGTTGAAGTTGCTAAGAATGACGTGGATTCCCTTGTTCTCCTGGCCCAAGAGGTTCTCGACGGGGACCTTGACGTTGTCAAAGGTGATGTAGGTCGTGCCGGCGGCGGGCGAGTATGACGTCTTAATGGCCTTGGTTTCGACGCCTTCGCCGCGCTCGATAAGTAGGACGCTGAGCCCCTTGTCCGTCTTGACGCCGGTGACGAAAAAATCTGAAAAAATTCCGTTGGTTATCCACTTCTTACTTCCTTTGACGATCTATATAACGTATTGTGTTAGTTAATTTTAAAACCGTTATATAGCTTTCTATAAGGTAGGGCTGGGTGGTCATGATGGTTGCGATGGTGATGGTGGCGACGGGAAAAGGACTTACGTAGTGCTTGCCATCGGGCGTCTTTGTAGCCGTCGTCCTCAGGCCCGCAACGTCACTTCCGGCAAAGGCCTCGGTGATAGCCAGGCAAATCTTCTTCCGGCCGCTGAAAACCTCGTCGGCGATGCGCTTCCTCAGGGACTCGGAGTTGGCAAAGTTGAGGACGACGGGCAGGCCAATGGTCATGCCGGCCAGCATGCCGTCCTGGAAACCGCGGCAGTTGGTGCGGGCCATCTCCTGGCTGAGGATCATGTCGTGGAAGTAGTCAAACTCTTCGCCTTTGACGGCGCCGTTGAGCAGGTCGACGCCGTGCAGGTGCTTGCCCGGGCCGAGGCGCATGTGCAGGACGCCCGCCTTGGACATCTTGTCGATGAGGTCCTGGGGGATGTGCTCGCCCTTCTCCTCGCACTCGAGGGCGACGGGGGTGATCTCGCGGTCGGTGAAGTCGCGGATGGCGCGCTGTAGAGCGCGGTGGGAGTCGTTGAAGTAGGGAGACTTGAACTGAGGCGTGAGCCAGGTGGGCTCGGCGTAGGGGACGGCGGACAGCTCGCCGGGGCCGGGATTGGCGACCTGGGGCGTCTCGCCGGCGACGGTGCCGATGACGAGGGTCTTGTCGTACTTTGTCAGGACCTCGTGGCGGTGGAGGTTGTAGAAATCGGCGGTGGCGTCGCGGCCGGCGACCTGGCGCAGGACGGCCTCGCCGCCCGGGTGGCCGTCGACGAAGTCCGTGAGGTCGTAGACCTTGGAGTCGATGATGCACCAGAGGGAGTCCTCGGTGTTGTTCTTGGCGACCTCGTCGCGGGTGAAGGTCTTTGCGGCCATGGTGGGCGAGAAAGCTGTAGAGCGCTGTGTTTTGTGTGTTTGTGTGTGTGTGTCCTTTGTTTGGGTTAGAACAAGAACAGACGGCTGTGCGCGGGCGTCTTGGAGCTGGGCTGGAGTCGCAACCCGTGGCAGTGGCAGGAGGGTGAGAAGGGAGTCGAGATTCTCAGGCGTCGAGGAATCAGGAGGATGGAAGTTCGTATAGCTGGCAACTGCGGTCAACTGAGTCGATAGGATGAGGAGGAGGAGGGACGACGTGTATCGGCTGACGTCGGTCTGGGGGCGCACGGGCGGCGGCCAGCCATGTCTGGAAGTTGTGCTGCGAGCCTCGGCTTATGTGGATGGAGAGTGTGGAAGACCATTCCGGAGGGGGGCGTGCTGAGATTCGGAGGAGACGTGATTGGGCAGAGGGAAGCTGGGGGAACGTGATGGCGTCCCGGGGCCCGGGGGAATGACATTGAGGGCTAGCCGGGGGGGCTTGCCAGATCAGAAGCTAGGTTAGTAAACTAGAAAAAGGCATGCCGCTGAGGTCCAGGTCAGCGAGGGGTGTTTGATTATTATTTTTTGAACAAGAATCCTGTATCCGAATGACGCAAATGACTTGGCACACACGACGAAGTATAATGATATGCAAAGACACGACGGCCGAGGGCGGGAAGCTCTTTCAGAGTGCTTGATCGCTTCTTTGCGACGTCTGAAAAGCTGCGAGCCTCGATGGGACCCCCCTGTCGGACGCTCCCCTCCCCACATGGGAAGCTTTTACCCCGCAGAGGGGCGCTTCTCCCCGTACCGTACCGCACCGGAGCAGAGTTGCATCCATTCCGGAGGCTGGAGGTCGGTCGCCTGCCTTCGGAGCCGGCGTCGTTTTGCCCCATTCGGCTGCCGCGTCTCTTCTCCACGTGCATGGCTCGCCTGAGTGTCCCGGACCCGGGGGTGGGTGGCTCAGCACCGATCAGACGGCAACCAGCAGGATCTGGGTCAATATTGAATTGGAACCCCGTCACCAACATCGGACTGTCGTGGGGAGACGGCGTTATTATCTCTCCTGAATTGGGCCGGCAGGGGCTGGATACCCAACAGCATGCATCAACCGAGGCCGCCTCCACCGAGCCAATTCCTTCCCGTCCCATCCCTATCCCAGCACTTCCGTCCGTGCCGGTTTGTAAAAATCGCATCCGGATCATGCGTAGAGTTCCATAGAGATGGCCATCATCACTACAACGCGTGAGCCGTGGACCAGAGTGGGAGAAAGGCAGATCGTTGGCTTAGGCGTTTTGTTGCAGTGAGTATCTGTAAGTTGCCTGCGTGTGCTACATCTCAAGATAAGAGGACATAGGCCCACGGATCTTATCACAATGCCCCAAGCTGAGAGAGGCTGCGTGGACAGCTCACCTCTCTGTTAACTGCTCCCAGAAGGAATAGAAGCTGCAGAGAATGAATGCATGCCGCTGTGTCGTTAGAAGAGACATCGCAACGATGAGTGCTAGTTTTGCGTCTGCCTCGCAGGGGCTCGAAGACGAACATGGCCAGATCAGGGAATCACCTCGATGCGAAAGAGACTGCCTAAATGAATTGCCGCCAGAGCTCAAGTCTGAAGCGTGGCCTTGTAGGAATTGGGCATGGCTGCTTGGGACATGAAGCCCGAGGACGAAGGCGGCGGTAGGAATGAGAGTATCGAGCTGTAGGGGCTGAAGGTTAATACAGGTGAGGGCATTGGTTATGTGACTGTCGGTGGGTGACCGGGTTGCTATGTCGAGGGTAACGAAAACGATGGTTATCACGATAGTTGGCTGGTTATCAGAGGCCTTTGAGGAAGGGGGCAGGTCAGTCAGTTGCAGTGCCTGACGCAGCCAGGACCATGAGGACCAGGGGGAGCGAGTATCGGCAAGGCTTCGTCACCGTGGGCATGAGGCTCTGACAGGGACTTTGAAGGCAAAGCTGCAAAGGTGCGGATGTGGCGGCCATGATCGGCGAGATAGCGTGACCGTGGACATCCATTCCCTTGTCGCGTCGGTCGGCAACATGACCCAATTGGATTGGCTTGCGGACCACACGGAAGGCATCTGTGTCCGTATCCGTCCACCAACGAACACAGGGGGGTGCGGCGTGGGGCATTGCGCATTTTGTAGAGGGATACAGCGGCTGGAGAGTACAAGGCGGAAGGTGAAGGGCGAAAGGTTGAGGGTATCGTCGGCTCCTCTGAAATGCAGTTTCAGACTCCTTTTCGTCAGACCGTCGTTACGTTCCATCGAGTCAGTCAGCGACATCGTGACAGGGTGGGCATGGCGGGCGCTCTGTCGATGACCGGAGGATTGCAACACACGCACACACACACTCTCTCGCCCTTCTCTGTCTCGGACTGGGAGGGCGGACGTGGTAGGGAAGAGCTTGAAAAGGAGCGGAGAGGAGCAGAGTCGGATGGAGAATGGAAAAGGTGGAGGGATGACGCCGACGGTGGAGAAGAAAACAGTGAAGTGTCACCGGCCCAACAACTCACTGTGACTGCCCCTCCCTCCCCTCTCCTCCTCTCCCCTCCCCTCCTTGAGTCCTTCCTTGGGTGCCCATCATCCCACACGCTGTCGCCATTGCTGTCGTCGCTGTCGCTGTCGCTGTCACCTATTCACACACATCAGGTCGCAAATCGCAATTCTTGCATTGTCCCGGCCCCACCAATTCCACCAACCTAGTAATTCCACTGTCCACTGCACCGTCACCGTCACCGTCGTGGTACATCTTTCACTATCCCGATCCCGCTCTTTTCTCCCTCTCCCTCTTTTCCCTCTTGGTCTGTTGGTGGTGCCTTGGCTTGCGCATCTTGAGACCCGACCCCGAAAACCGAAGACCAGGACCCTGACACCCGCTTTTTCTCTGCCCGCCCAGAAGAGAAAGAAGAAGAAAAAAAAATCTCCCGGAGCGGCGAGAGCTTCAGCAGCAATTCACCGAACCCAGTCTTACCAAACAACAACGCCAACAACCGCCTGAACCAGCCGGACTTCTGTCCTACCTGGACGTCGTCGTCTGTCGTCCGTTCATCCTCATCCTTCGTCTTCCATCCTAGCTCCATTTCTCTCCCCTTTCCCCTCCACCTTTCTATCTCACTCACACACACACACACTCTCTCTCTCTCTCTCTCTCTCTCTCGGGCCTATTCGATCAATCCCTTTCACTCGTTTATCCCGGATGATATCGAGGCTTAGCGCGCGCGCAATCCCCCCCGTCCGCTCGCGTATTGCATTGTAAGTCCTTTCGGCGCTCTCTTCTTCTCTACCTTCCTGTCCTCACTCCCCTCGCCTCTTGTTCACGTTGCGAAACACCAACACCAAACACAACTTGCTTCGATGCCCCTCCCATTCCCTCTCCATGAAAAAAAGAAAAAAAGTGGGAAAAAAGAAAAGAACAAGGAGGGAAAAGAGTCGTCAAGCAGCAGCAAGCACTTAAACGTCCCGAGGGGGAAGAAAAGAAGAAGAAAAGGAGAGAGATAGCTGCAGACCGGATGCGAGCCGCTACGTTCCATCCCACCCACGACCAGCCCAGCCGCACGTACTAGAGCACAACATCACCCATCACCCGACTTTCGCCCAGCGGTCCATGCCCCTGAGTCCAGCGAGCCCTGTTGGCGAGAGTGATGGGCGCCGAGACGACACGTCGGAATGGGAAGGGTGACGGGTGTGACTGGTCATCGCTGCGTCCGAACAGCTTCTGCAACCCAGCTCCATCTGAAAAGAGACGGAGAAACAGATACAGTGTGTGAGAGCGAGGTTGAGGGTGAGTGGACGAGTGAGAATGAGCGCAAGAGTGAGATACCGAGAATGAGAGGGCGAGGTTGGGTTTCGAGAACTGCAAACTCTGGAATGGCTCAAGTGTCTCCAGTTTCTTCTTTCTTATGTCCTCCTTACCCCCCTCCTGTTCCTTATCTACTTTTCGGTTAAGCATGATACGCTCAAAATGGCACTTCGTGGCGCACCTCTTGGGCCTCTCATCCAAGCTCGCTCTGCTCTACACCTTGCAGCTTGCACCACCCCAGCCGTCTCGTCTCGCCTTACCTCTCTCCTCTCGACCTACCTACCACAACTTATCTGGACCTCTCGCACTTGTCCTCCTCGGCCGCTGTACCCAGATCGACGGGTCCTACCTACATATTCAGATCCCCCCCCCATGATCCCAACCGGAAACCCTCTAGCCGCTGGTTGCAAGACACTTTACCACGTTCCTCGCCTATCCATCCCCACAATCGCTCGGCTGCCGCCTCCGCATGACATACATCCTCTCCCGAACCCCAAGTTCCCTTCCCACCCCCAACTGCTCTTCCCATGTCTCACTCACCCTCCTGGTTTCCCCCCCCAGAACCGGACCCGAACCCTGTGACTTCACTTGTTTCCATACCGGACTCGTGCTCAGTCGGCAGCATCGTGGTCTAGTTTGGCCTCTTTCCCCCCGTCAGCCAGCATCCGTGACCGGCTCATCAAAACCCCAAATCATACCACCTCTTCTTTTACCCTCCTCATCGAGGACGTTGCAGCCATGGACGCTTACTCAGTATCTTTTACCAGCCCTGACCACCGGAGTACATCCCGCATCTACCAGGACCTCGAATCCTGTCGAGTTCAGAGCCTCTTTGGGACCGGCCGGGACAAGCTGCTGCTCAGATCGCTGACAATGGACTCACTTCTGCGGGTAAGTCTGCTTCTTGTCAACCGCCTGCCCAACGTCGCTAGTGGGACGCTTCGGGCCTGGGCCGCCGACCTGTCTCCTCTGATGAACGATATTCCGTCTTGATCTTTCCCCCTTGACCGTACTACCTGTCCTATGCCTCAGCGTATAAGACGTTAACGGCCTCTTGTTCCTGTACAAGCAGCTTGCTCCTGACACGTCGCAGCGCAAACAATCCGAGTCAGGCCCCAGACCTCATGTGGCTATCATCGGCGCTGGCCTCGCCGGATTGCGTTGTGCCGATATCCTGATCCAACATGGCCTGCTGGTGACCATCATCGAAGGCCGGGAACGACTCGGAGGCCGCATGTTCCAGGAAACGCTGCCAAACGGACACACCGTCGACCTTGGACCCAACTGGATACATGGCACCGACGACAACCCCATCAACGACCTTGCCAAGGAGACAGGAACTGCTACTGGCCACTGGGACCGTCGGTCGTACGTATTCGATGAGGCGGGGGACTTATTCGATCTGAGCGAAAGCGAAGTCTACTCGACCATCATGTGGGGCATTGTCCAAGATGCGTTCGACCATTCGAATAAGAACACGGCCGATATCCATCCCGATGAGAGTCTATGGGATTTTTTCCAGTATAAGGTGGTGGAGAAAATTCCCGATACCGAGGAGGACTACGCCAAAAAGAGGCAAACCGTTCTCCAAATTGCCGAACTTTGGGGTGCTTTTTCAGGAAGCCCAATCGAAACCCAAAGCCTAAAGTTCTTCTGGCTTGAGGAATGCATAGAGGGCGGTGAGTCATTCTGCTAATACGGACCCCAGAAGCCTCTCTTTGTTTGCGGTTCTCTCGGGAAAAGGTACTCTGGCTGACTTGCGGAAGAAAACGTATTCTGCGCCGGCACCTACGAAAAGATCTTTGATAGGATTGCGCAGCCTGCGAGGCACAATGCGGATATTAAATACGACACCCGGGTTGTCAAGGTCGAGTTAAAAACCCCGGAGCGCGAGAAGCCCAGGGTACACACCAACACGGGCGAGACACTTGAGTTTGACGAGGTCGTCATGACGGCACCGTTGGGCTGGCTGAAAAAGAACCTGCAAGCCTTTGAGCCGCCGTTGCCCGACAGGATCGAGCGCGGGATCCAGGCGATTGGCTACGGGTGCCTTGAAAAGGTTTACATCAGTTTCCCTAAGGCGTACTGGCTCGAGCCCGACGCGGAAGGGCGGGTAGTGCAAGGCTTTTGTCAATGGCTGGCGCCGAATTATACCCCAGATACGAACCCGAACAGATGGAACCAAGAAATTGTCGACCTCGCCTCGTTGGGCGAACACTCGCACCCGACGCTACTGTTCTACATTTACGGAGATGAGTCGAAATACATTACGGAGGAGGTGGCCAAGCTGAAGACGATTCCGGAAAGGAACTTCTTCCTCTACGACTTCTTCAAGCCCTACTACTCCCGGCTACCGCACTATGACGAGACGTCGCCCGACTGTAAGCCCACGGGTTGTCTTTCGACAGACTGGATGCGAGACGATCTCGCGGGCAACGGTAGCTACAGCAACTTCCCCGTCGGACTGACGGAGGGCGACAAGAACATCGAAGCGATGCGGGAGGGCGTGCCGGAAGGCGGTCTATGGCTGGCCGGCGAGCACACGGCGCCGTTCGTGGCGCTAGGGACGGCGACGGGGGCTTACTGGAGCGGTGAGAGTGTCGGTCTGAGGGTGGCCGAGGCTTACGGCAGGGCGAGCAGCAGCAAGGTTCCCGAGCGGAAGGAGGAGTAGCCGAGGAGAGCCTGGTCGCGGGTCGAAATTTCGACAGAAAATTGAGCGGGCGAATATTCTTCATGTGATTGATCGGCTACGTCCATGACGTTGCGCTACTTACGAACATGGCGGTAATGCGGGACGTTGAAACGGGTCGTGGTCATTGCATCTGCTGGCCATAGGGAAGCCTCGGGGCTGCATTCTCTTTTGTTTTAGACGGACCCGACGGCCAGAATAGCTATCCGATTCACCCAACATCTATTGACACTACAATCTAATCACCCTCATCGTTCTTCCTCTCCCATGCTCTCTGTGTGTGTGGCTAGGAGCTTGCTCATCACACGTGTCGGTGCTGGGAACTAACCTACAAGAATTAAATGCGAATAATGGACAAGTCTGCTGTGTATGTAAGCGACAGCAGCAGTACTGAAACACGCCCTCTCAAATGGAGCAGGTAATCAGTACGAGATGCTTGTACCGAGTAAAGCACCCAGACCTAGGAAAGAGAAACTGTCGCCTTTGTTCCATGAGCGTTGTGCCTTGGCCTCTGTTGTTAGAACAGAGCCTGCCTGCCTAGTCGAACAAAGAGCATTGCAACGGCTAGTCTGGAACCCATTCCAAATAGATTCACCTGCATATGTAGAGTACGCCCATTGAAGCAAATGGGATGGAGATTTAGACGCGTAAAACAACAACAAGGAAGACTACCTATCTATTTAACCCTGGGAAAACCGTTGCCAGGCAGACATGGGGTATGGCGAGTGAGTGGCATGCTGATTCTTTCATTTTGGGGAGAATGACGACTTCAACAACTGGCAGGCTGGGACAAAGAGGCAGAAAGGAGCACGCAAAACTGTAACAAGACGCACTGCACTCACTGAGACAGAGACAGCCAGCTGCAGCCAGCAGCCAGCAGCCAGTCGGTAGCCTGCAAGTTGGAGAGAAATGTGCGAACAAGGCGTGGCGTGGTGGCTTCCTTTTCTTCTGCATCAATCAGGTGGAACAGACAGACGCACGGCTCACTGCTGTCCTACTCATTGGAGTCAGTGATCCAACATGCCCAGTCACAAGTGAAGGGTACCCCTGGTCCCTCCAGTGAGTTTTACCCCCCCTTGGCCCTTGCCCCCTCCTCCCCAGCATCAAACCGTCCTATCGGCTTCAGCCACGGTCATTCCCCACCACTTATCGATAAGAACTCAGACCAAATCACTCAGTCAACTGATACAACTGATAGGGCCCGGCGCCCCCTGCGCACCCTGTCGGTGACGTGAACCCGGCCAGAGTCACGCGCTGTTAGAGCTTGTGGGGGGGAACCAATCTTTAGTGCATTTAGGTGCCAAGTCGCTCCTCTGCATCTGGGCCCCGTCTTTCCGGCCCAGCCCACTGCCTACCGCCAACCTGCCTCATCAACACCCACATCCAGGCATACATACCATTTGCTCAAGGTTGCCATTACCGCTGTCTAAGAGGGCACCCTACCTTACCGTGCCTTAGGTACATACTCTGCCATGCCTTAGTTTGACCCATCTTCGCCCTTTGCCCAACTGCTTCAAAATCCCAACTGACTTGGAACCAACCACACACAACTGCTTGATTCTTGTTTCTCTACTTCTCTCCCAAATACCTCTTCAACTCCAACCTCTACCTCTCCGGCCCCTCCCTCGGGCTTGGTTCATCTTCTGACATTTAACCCCCCACTCTACAGTTCGACATCCCTCTCTCTCCCTTTCCTCCCTACAGCGAAACCCTATCTTTGGATGACGACCGCACCATGAACAGCGTCCCCTCCTTGGGCCGGATGTCTTCTGATAACACGGCGACTGCAGACTGCGTCACCCACCCCCGGTGAACCGCTGCCCTCGTCATCCACTTGTAGACCAGCTTCGGACGTTTCTTCTGTTGTAGTCTGAGGAAGTAACCCTGGCTGTATTTATTGTTGTCTTCAAGATCGCCTCTTCCTCTTTCCAACTTCTAAAGCGACCGATTGAGCAAACCCCGCCCGATCTCGAACCGAATCGAACCGAGCAGCCCACCGGGGGCCGGGCATACATAGCCCATCATGGCGACGATATTCCAGAGCTTCCGAAGCTCGACCCTGTCGAAGCGTCTGCTCATCTACGCTCTGCGGCGTCTGGAGCTCCTGGACGAGGAGACGCTGGACATGGAAAACCTGCAGTTCGCCCTCGGCAGAACCACCACGGCCGAGTTCAAGGATGTCGGAGTGCGCCTCAAGGTACGGCTCGGCGTCACTCTTGCATAGTTCTCTGTTACCTAGTAGGTCCCTCTAGCTGACATGATCGCCAACCTCTAGAAACTCGAGCGGCTCCTGCAACTCCCCACCTCGTTCCAAATTCAAAGAGCAAAAGTGCTAAAGCTCAACGTCACGGTCCCCGTCGATTTCTACACGAGCCCCATCATTATCGAGATTGACGGCGTCGACGTGCGCCTAAAGGTGTCCACCGCCGGCGAAGACAACAAGAGCAAGGCGGCGGCGGCGGCCGCCGCGACATCAAATGAAGACGAGTCCAAGGGACTGCCGAACACCGTTAACCTCGCCGAGTCGTTTCTCAACGAGGATGCTGCTTTGAAAGATACCAAATTGGCCGACGAGAAGAGGAGGTTGGAGGATGCCTTGGCCGCCGAAACGCAGGACCTCGGCGGTTCGACCTTGAGCGAGAGCTCCACGAGCGACGACGGTAGTCAGTTCGGCACAGGCCAGGCGCTGTCACTCCCGGGGTTTCTGGCCGGCTTCCTCCAGGGCATCGTCGATCGTATCCAGGTCCGTATCCGGGGGGTCACCTTCCAGCTGGACGTCGAGGTCCCTGTCGAGCCCAACTCGACAACCCCTGAGCTGGTCACTTTCCAGCTCGCCCTCGATCGCATAGATGTCGAAGGCGTCACTGCGGAGGCGCACGACGATGAGGGTGCGCCAACGATAGTGCCAAAGGACGGTAAACGTCACATTGCCTTGTCCAAGATCCGTGCCTACCTGATATCAGAGGCGACCGTTTTTTCGCAGTTTGCGCGCTCTCCCTCCGTCTCGTCACCCGCCGTCTCGCAGTCTCCGTCGTTCAGCGAGCGCGCTTCCGCATCAAGACACAGCTCCTTCCGACCGACTATGCAGGACAGTTATCTTTCCGACTCAGCAGACCTCTCCGAAGTTGACGATGCGCTCCTGCAGGACAGCGAAGATGCGTTTAACATACCGTACGACTTTTCCAGCCAGGCGGAGGAACCTGTCGAGGAGGAGGAAGCGAACACACCCAGGGCCTCGATATACCAGGACTTTTCTCCTCGAGGCCATGTTCCAATGTCACAGTCCACCGTCGTGGGAGATGATGACCGTGCTGCGCCGTGGGCGACCTTCCAGCGGGAGGCGAGATCAGAGCCCTCGCTCCAGCCCATTGAGGGCATACAGACAGCCGACCTGCTTGACTTTGGAACACCCGAAGCATCGCAGCACTCAAGCGCGACCGGCCACAGCTCGAGTCCTGGGGCAGGCGAGGATTTGGCGCAGTCGCACCTGTTCACCCACGAGGAGGCTGAGAGCATGTACATGAGTGCCTTTTCTCAAGCCGAGCCACAGCCAGAAGGACCAAGGATGCCAGGCGGCTGGGATGCAGATTCGAGCCCGGAAGCCTCGCCTCAAGTCAAGAAGGCGAGTCCAGTCCCGCGCAAACCGTCACCGCCCGCGTTCGAGGCAGCTCCAGATATCCCCGAGTCAGCGACCCCCAAGTATCACGATGCACCTGCATCTCCGCGGCCAAAGACACCGCCATCGAAAATCGAGTCTTCCGAGCCCAGCTTTGAAGATGCGCGGGAGCCAAAGCAGTCTCCTCCGCGGACCCCCGAAAAAGACGAACCAAGGTATCATTTGGCAGATACACCCGCGCAGGCGGACGATGTGGCGACCCCGAGAGGACCTACCAGATTGGTGAAGGAGCTTGTGTCTCTCCAGAACATATCGCTATACGTCCCATCATTAAACCAGCACCAGCATGTACATGCGCCACTCGATGCACAAGCCTCTGTTATGAGCCATAATGCGGCGTCAACCGGTCTTGCCAGATCAGTTGCGCCTCAAGTCCCGGGAGCCTTCTCAGTGTACTCTACGTCACCAGGAATGAGGTCAAGCTTCGCGCCGAGGTCGCCGGGACTCGCTATGACCGAACCAGACAGTGATGGGCCTCTGGAGGTACAACTCTCCCCTCTAGAGATCCGTTTCGATGCCTCGCTGGCGTACCTTCTCGCCGTCGTCGTTGGCAAGTTGCTCGATGCGTTGAAGGGCAATGCCGGCTCTACTCCTGCCCCGAAGACGACTGGGACTGCAAAGGAACAGCAGGAGTCTACAATACCTGACATCAAAGTCGTATTCGAGAAGATCTCGCTCCATTTTCTCCACCAACTTGGCGGTGTTGCCGACACTGCGGAAAGAATCCTGGGTTCTCCGAGGTTGCAGCTACAGCCAGAGATCCTTCTCCGCACCGATCTAGACAACCTGAGCGTGTCGCTCAAGAACTCCAAGAAAACCCTAGAAACGACAGTGGACCTTGAAAAGTTCCGCTTTGGCTATGCGAAAGACGACATTATCTCGTTTGACCAAAGCCTCCAGATGCGTGCTTCCGTCATGGACAAATTCCCTTCGGCCGGCTCAGACATATCTGTCAAGGTGATAAAACTATCTGACTCGATTCGTACAGAAGTCACGACCTTGCCATTGCTGGTGCAACTCGACCTACAAAGACTAGATGAGACATTCAGTTGGTTTGGTGGCCTGAGTAGTTTCCTCAACATGAGCTCTTCCATGTCATCAAGCGCCTCCCCATCGGTCAGGTCGCCAGTGCAGCCGCCTCCAAAGCCCCGTGGAGTTCGCTTCGACGCGCCGATCAACCCAGATGACAAGTCAGCATCGGCCGAAAACAAGATTGACATGCGGATTGGAGGCTTCAATCTCGAACTGAAGGGCAAGGAGTGCAGCGTTGGCTTGGAGACCAGTGCCGTTAAGATGGTGAGCCGAGAACTGGGCATCGGCTTTGCGATCAGCAAAGTTCGACTCGCTGGACCTTACATGAGATACTCTCGAGGTGAACCGCCTATTTCGGCGGATATTGGAGGTGTGCGCTTCGAGTACCTCGCGACGCCAAAGGACAAGGATCTCGAAAGGCTTCTCGAGCTCATCATCCCTTCCAAGGCCAAATTTGACCAGGGCGACGATGAAATCATGGTGGACACGCTTCTACGGCAACGGCGCAAGGGCGGCGTCCTGCGAGTCACATTTGATCAGTTCAGCGTCAGGGTCGACCGGATGGATCAACTGAACTGCCTTCCCGTCCTGGGAGATGAGGTGGCGCGACTTGCAACCGTTGCTAAGTATCTTCCGGAAGACGACCGCCCTGGCATCCTCCTTCTAGCCGAAGTCAAGGAGCTGGCTGCGGTTGTCGATTTTGGCGGAAAGCTCGGCGTGCTGAACGCGAACCTCCGAAACTTCGAGGTCGCTCAGATTACGGTACCGTCGCTGGTGGCATTCGGCGTGCATGCTATCTCTGTGAATCGCAACCACCGAGAGGATCTCGTGAGTTCATCGACGACATTGCCGCCCGGGACGCTCACCCAAGGGCCCGTGCTCATGGTGCGCATGATTGGAGATGAGATGGAGCCGGTGATTAAAATCAAGATGCGCGATGTGACGATTGATTACCGTGTGCCGACGATCATGGACGTCCTTGGGCTTGCAGACGATGCAACGCCTCAAGACTTCGAAGCCAGCCTCGCCGCTTCTGTGGCCAATCTCGGCGAGCAAGCACACACTGCTCTGGCCGGCAAGAAGCCTCAGACCACGACTCGGCTGCCAGATCCTGCTCGACCTAGCAGTAAGCCTATGACGGTCGACCTGGTTCTTCGCGATTGCTTGATCGGCCTAAACCCCCTGAACCTGCCCTCGAAACTTCTCATCGCCCTGACTGATGCCCGGTTCCAAGTGGTGCTCCCCAAGGACGTGGATACCACAGCAAGCCTGGACTTAAACAAGGCCTCGATCTTGCTCATCGACGATGTAGCTAACGTAGGTGCGAGCTCAACTGTCAACCGTCGGCAGTCGGCCGACATGTCGTCCCAGCAGGTATCTCGACTGGTTTCGCAAGGGTTCGTAAGCATCTGCTATATATCGTCGGCCAAAGCGGTCGTGAAAGTGTCGGAAACCCCGGATGACGGTGAAAAGCATGTCGACATCGAGCTCCGTGATGATCTGCTTGTGCTGGAGACATGCGCCGACTCGACGCAGACGCTCATTACCCTGGCCAATGCATTAACGCCGCCCACGCCGCCCAGCAAGGAGAACAAGTATCGAACATCGGTTGTCCCCGTGCAGGATCTGTTGGCTTCGATCTCGGCGGAGGCGTTCGGCAAGGCGGAAGGGGATTACGACTTTGACAAGGACTTTGAGCTTGCCCAAGAGCTGGGCGGCAGTGACGAGTACGATGCGGCGAGCGACAGCAGCCCGTTGCAAATCGATTCGCGCTACTACGGGGATGCCGGCGGCCCCTCGGAGCCGCTCTTTGACGCAGAGGGCTCAATCACGTCGAATGCCACAACCACTCAAGACACCCATGATGGAGTGTTGCTGACCAGCTTCAACGCGAGCGCATCTCACCATTCCGATGACAGCAGCGACCTAGTGATCCACGAGCACTTCTTCGATAAGGGACCCGAGACCGACGGTAGAGCCCAGGTCTGGAACTCGTCCAAGAACAGCTACGACAGAGCGCCGAAGGAGCTCGTCAGGAGGAGCCCGCTTCGAGTCTCGGTTCGCGACGTGCACGTCATCTGGAATCTTTTTGACGGCTACGACTGGGAGCGCACCCGGGACGTGATCTCGAAGGCCGTGCAGGACGTGGAGAACAAGGCGTATGAGCGCCGCCGGCGATCGGACCGCGCCGTGTTCGAAGACGACGCCGAGGAGGATGAGACTGTCATTGGCGACTTCCTGTTCAATTCGATCTACATTGGCATCTCAACCAAGCAGGACCCCCGAGAGCTTGCGCAAATGGTTAATCAAGAGTTGAACGACAATGCGACCGAGACCGAGTCTCTTGCGACCACGGCGTTCACCACGACAACGAGCCGAGCGGGCGGTTCCAGGCCCAAGAAGAGACTGAGACTGAATCGAAGCAAGCACCACAAAATCACGTTTGAGCTGCAGGGAGTCAACGTCGATCTGATTGCCTTCCCTCCTGAGTCTGGCGAGACGCAGAGTTCCATCGATGTTCGAATTCAGACCCTGGACGTCTTTGACCACGTCCCGACGTCAACATGGAAGAAGTTTGCCACGTACGACCAAGACGCCGGCGAGCGGGAGATGGGCACCAGCATGGTCCACCTGGAACTGCTCAACGTGAAGCCCCAGATGGACCTGGCGGCCTCCGAGATGGTGTTGAGAGTCACGGTGCTGCCTCTTCGACTCCACGTCGACCAGGACGCCCTCGACTTCATCACCCGATTCTTTGAGTTCAAGGACGACAGTGCTCCTGTTCATAGTTCTACCAGCGACGTGCCGTTCCTCCAGCGTGTCGAGGTCCACGACATCCCCGTCAAGCTGGACTTCAAGCCCAAACGGGTTGACTATGCAGGGCTGAAGTCGGGGCGCACCACGGAGTTTATGAACTTCATCATCCTAGACGAAGCGCGCATGACGTTGCGGCATACCATTATCTATGGCGTCTCGGGCTTTGACAGAATGGGCAAGATTCTCAACGACATCTGGATGCCGGACGTCAAGGGCACCCAGCTGGCCGGTGTCCTGGCCGGTCTCGCGCCGGTCCGCGGCATTGTCAACATTGGTAGCGGTTTCAAGGAGCTCATTGAGGTGCCCATGAGGGAGTACAAGAAGGATGGCCGCATCGTGCGCAGCATCGGCAAGGGCGCGGCGGCCTTTGCGCGCACTACCGGCACGGAAATGGTCAAGTTCGGAGCCAAACTGGCCATCGGAACCCAGTATGCGCTTCAGGGGGCCGAGGGTCTTTTGAACAAACCGCAGGCCGACAGCACCTGGGAGGAGGCCGATCTCGACCCAGAGGAGAAGAAGCAGATCTCGCTGTACGCGGATCAGCCGACGGGGGTGATCCAGGGGCTGCGCGGCGGTTACTCGAGCTTGACGAGAGACCTGAACATGGCCCGCGATGCCATCATTGCGGTTCCGGGTGAGGTCATGGACAGCCAGAGCGCGCAGGGGCTCGCAAAGGCAGTATGGAAGCGGGCACCGACCATCATCTTCCGACCAGCCATTGGGGCTACCAAGGTGATTGGACAGACGTTGATGGGCGCGACGAACAGCCTGGATCCTCAGAACAGGCGTAGAGCTGAAGAAGTGAGTGACAAACGCATCAACCCTCACCTCAACGAGATGAAGAGTGACTGACTTTGCATGCAGAAATACAAGCGGCACTAGGTTTCAGTGCTGCCAGGAGTGCACACGCGTGAAATACACCAGATACCAGTAATCGGACATACATTGGGGACGTTTCTTTTTCCTTGTTTGGATTGGCTTTGAGCGTTTGTCGCCAACGACGGGTCCTGTACGGCTGCATGAGACTGCATCATAGACTGGCGAAGGAGGGCTCGTCTTTTTTATTTTCTTATTTTACACGCAAAGTTGGGATTTTGTGAATAGTTCAAGGGCACCCAACCAGTGTATTGCTTGCAAAGTAGCAGGTAGAGAGAAGCATGCACTTGATATCTTGGGGACTGGACTTGCTTCACTAAGCTGGCCTGGGCATTTTGGGGGAAAGTCGAAAGGCCAGCCTTATTTCTGTAACTATTTTGTCTGAGGCAATAGGGGTTCATGGCCTTTCCTCTACGAACATTCCAACCGAGAAGATTCCGACGCGGGTGATGCGATATGTTTGAAGCACACGGAAGCGAACAGCGAGACGACGACCATCGGAGTTTCCTGCGCCGGAATGTCGGAATCCGAGTATCCACTCTTTCTGCGAGGGGCAGTTAGGCAGGCACAGATATCGGGATCAAGCACGTCAACGGGCTGGAGGGAAGAAGGAGGAACACGATTGGTTCCGCCGTCAGATCTGCTGCGGGTTTAGCGGGGGTCCCCTAGGAGACCGCGGACCGACTGGGCGAGCTCAGCTCAGCGTGTCCTTAACTCATGCCGGATGCCGGCTGGGAGACGACCTCTCGTGGCGGAGACGGCGGGCATTGAATGGGGAGGGACGCATTCCGCTGAACGAAAAAACGGCTTTTCGGTTTGCGGAGCGACGGACGGATTGAAGACCGATCGTCCCCTGTCTCTCAAGCATTTCCAGAATTTTCTTTTATTATTATCATTATTAATCCAAGAAAAGGGAACTTAAAAACTAAGGGGCCAAGCAATGTGCTAAGAATTATGGTTATGAAACGTGACTCGGGGGAGAAACAAAGTAGGGCTGACACGAGCAGAGCTGATACGGGTGGTAATATGCATGCGCGCGTTATTTGCAGGGATGAACTCTACGATAAGATGCCGTTCCTCGCTCTCGTTTTCCCGGATCCTGAATGGGGTGGGAAATCTATGACCCTCACACTGCAGAAGACGCCCGGAAGCCATGGGGAGGGGGGGGGGGACTAGGACAATTTGGACAGAGGAATTCCCCTCTTTTTGGACATGGGCAATCTCTTGAGGTCGTGTCAATTCATGCGGGAATGAGAGAAAAAGAGAGAGAGAGTGGGAGAGGAAGAAGCACCACCGCTCTCAGGTCAGAGTTCACAAACCCGCCTGTTACTTCAGGCTGTCCGAAATCCCCGGCCCGCTCGCGCTCGCTCTTTTCTGTATCTATCCATCCCCCCCCCTTTTGCATCCGTAGTACCGAGTTGCGCGCGGCTATCCGCTTCGTATGTACTTCTCAGCTCGACCTCGATGTTCCCAGACATGATGGCGTCATCGACGCGACGGCCGATCGGAATCCCTCGCTGTCTATCAGTCGAATTTGTCCGTCAACCACCCCCCCCTCTCTCCTCCCCGCTTCAGCTTAGAACGGTTCCTTAGGTACATGGGCGAGGATGGGGAAAATGGAAACAATTCCCATTTATGGCTGGCCAATGTGGCATCGTCGGGATGACTCGTGGGGGAGTGAGGTTTTTCCCCCCCCCCCCCCCCCCCCCCCCCAATTTGACGCGCCAATTTTTATTTCCATTGTTGACATTTGGAGCTAAAGTTGACATTGATTGCTGCTACTTTATCTTCCACTGAAATGTTAATATCGTGAACCTGTCCTCTCCCCCTTCTCTTTCTCCTTTTCTCTCCCTTTCCTGCCTTCCCCTCCTCCCGCCTCTTACATTCTACCTCGCATTCACACGAAGGGCGCAGACAAGACATCCCCCAAGAACAACCCGGCCGTCCCGAAATACCTACCCTGCACTCTTCTCTCCGTCGCGCTCAAGCTTCCATCAAGAGAGAAAAGAGGGAGACACCAATACCCCGCCTCCACCGCCGGAACCTGCCCCGCCAAAGTCGACGCGCAGCCCGCGCATCGCATTCGCAGCCCGCCGTCGCAACGAAGCGCCCCCTTTGGATTTTGTGAGGTTTGAGTTGACAACCGCCATCATTCTTTCAATCGCCAACATGTCGGACGGGAGACGCGCCGTCGAGTCGGACAAGGGTTTGTCTCTCTCCTCCCCCCTTCCCGCCTGTTCTTGCCCGCGCACGCACGCAACTGCATCACTCCCGACTCTCATCCCACTCACTCAATGAACCCCCCCTTGCACCCAACCAACCACTCACTCGAATAACCCTGTTTCTCATGATGTTCCCCCTCCATCGGCGCATCGTCGCAAACCGCTCCCAATCCTCACCAAGCTGACTTCCCGGCGCACAGTCTGGACAACCCTCATCACCAACCTTGACTATCTCCCCGGCCTCCTCACCCTCAACCACTCCCTCGTCAAGTCCGGCTCGGCATACCCCCTCGTCGCCCTCTACACAGACTCCTTCCCGCCCGAGGGCCTCGCCGCCCTCGAGCGCCGAAGCATCCCCGCCCAGCGCATCGAGTACCTCCTCCCCACAAAGGGCCGCGACTACTCCAACGACCCGCGCTTCTACGACTGCTGGAGCAAGCTCTCCCCCTTCTCCCTGACCCAGTACTCTCGCGTCGTTCAGCTCGACTCCGACATGCTCGTCCTCCGCAACATGGACGAGCTGATGGAACTCGACCTCGACGACGGCGACTTCGCCGCCCAGCAGACCCCCGGCGCCGCCATTGGCGGGTCCCCTAGGAACCCTTCCTTCCCGGGTTCCCCGTCCCTCGAGGACCTCGCCGTCAAGAACCCGAGCACCCGCGTCTTCGCCGCCGGCCACGCCTGCGTCTGCAACCCGCTCAAGAAGCCTCATTACCCGGCCGACTGGACCCCGGCCAACTGCGCCTTCACCACCCAGCACGCCGACCCGGACGCCGCCCAGCGCACCTCGCCCGACCCCGTCACCCAGTCGCCCCTGGGCTTCATGAACGGCGGCCTGCAGGTCGTCAACCCCTCCAAGAAGCTGTTCGAGCAGATCGTCCGGCACATGGAGCTGGGCGCCATGGACATGGACTTCGCCGACCAGAGCCTGCTGTCCGACCTGTACCGCGGCCGCTGGGTCGCCCTGCCGTACGTCTACAACGCGCTCAAGACGATGCGCTGGGACGGCGTCCACGCCGACATCTGGCGCGACGCCGAGGTGAAGAACGTGCACTACATCCTGGCCCCCAAGCCTTGGGACGAGATCGACGCCGACACGGGCGAGTGGACCGGCACCGAGGAGTCGCACCGCTGGTGGGTCGACTTCAACAGGGAGAGGAAGGCGGGCGAGAAGGCGAGGGGGGTCGACGACCGGTTTGAGGACGCCCGGGGGTGGGGAGGGGCAGGGCGAGTCGAGGAAAGTGGTTTGAGGACGACGTAATGAGGAGGAGGAGGAAGGGTGGACACACATAGGCTCACTGCCATGGCAATTTTTTCTTCTTCGGTTTACTTGGCTTGGCCTGGCTTCACGGTATCAAAGGGGATGTTGGGATACACTTCAAGCCTCTCGGTTCCATGGGAAACGGACCGACATAATAATACCCGGGTATTGAATCGTGCTAGACATCAGACACGTCCCCCCTCTCTATGCTTGCGCCGCGCCATGTATGCCCGTCGTGTTTCCCGTCTCGGGCGAGAATTTTGTGCGCCCTGCCTGATCCCGCTTGACCTGCTAACTTCCCGGGTCAGGCCACTACCATCACCCATTTGTCGAACACAATTCCGGTAACGTCAACTTGCGAGGCCCGAAGCCCTCCCCTCTTCTATTGATCTCGAGATAAATCCGTCAAAACACCATAACGCCGGGGTATCTATCTGCCTTTAGTTTCCAGAACGCCTTCAAAGCTCATCCGTACCGTCGTCGTCCGTGTCGTAGATGAAGACCGACGTCCTCTTGGAGACCACCTCAGTCTCTAGCTTTACCATTTTGGGTACCTCCTTGACCCCTTCTTCCTTGACGGCGTCCTCATCGTCCTCCTCCTCGGTTTCAGCGTCATTGTCAACGACCATGACGTTGTCCTTCCTCTCCTCGACCTTCACCCCCAACCCCTCTTTGACCTCGTCTTCGACCTCGTCTTTCAACCTCGGCGACTCCTCTTTGGCAGCCAGTTGCTCGGCCTGCATCTCCGCCTTGACTGTCTCCTCAGCTAGCAGCTTGCCCTCGCGAATCTTGTAAAACGCCTCGAGGCAATTCCGCCTCTGGGCCTGCGTCCAGCTGCCGACCACCAGGGCGAACTCCGTCGCGCTCGCGAAGCCGAATTCGCGTGCCATGGAGCAGAATTGCCGTCGCATGACATCCTCCGGGGGGTTGTAAATGTACGAGAACCCTTTCAGCTTCTGAGCCTGCTCGTCAAACGCCTGGCTGTCTGCGAACAAGGCGCTGTCGCCCTCTCCGTCCACGTCAGAGCTAGCCGCCATTTCCGCCTTGCGGGACAGCTGCTCCTCGACTTTGGACGTCCCAATCACTTCCGAGTTTTCGTGCATGTACTCGACACCTGCCGCCGACAGGATGGCCTGGACAGCATCACTCTTGGCCTGCTGGGCTTTCTCGGAGCCACCTGCATTGGACTTTTTAGCGGCCAGGAACGCGGCGGGCTGGCCCATGTCACCGTCTTCAGAGTCCAGGGGTGGCTGTTGCTTCAAGGGTGCGAGTTCTCCTTCCTCCTCCTTTGCAAGCTTCTCCATGTCGACCGTGGTCATTGCGATGCCCGTTCCTGCTTTTGCCTCGGCAATGTTGGTCTTGTTGACAATGTCACGGATCACGAGCTGGTTTTCGCGATACGTGAAGAGGTTCTCCAACCCAAAGATCTCTCCCTTGCGTTCAGAGTCCTGCTGGACACCTTTGAAGTACCGGCGCTCCGACGACGCCGTGTAGCCGATGTTGGCCTGCTGCTGTTTGTAAATCTGCCTGCCGTAGACAATCTCCTCGATAGTGCCGGTCGAGACCAGCCGGAAGACGTCGACATCCCGCACCTGGCCAATGCGATACGCTCGGTCCTGGGCCTGGAGATCGTACGAGGGGTTCCAGTGAGGGTCAACAATCACCACCTTGTTTGCCGAAGTGATATTCAGGCCCACACCGCCGGCCTTGGTCGAAATCAAAAAAACAAACTGAGTCGGGTCGGAGTTGAAGTCGTCCACGGCCTTTTGCCTGTCCTCGTACGTCACCGAACCATCCAGATACGTGACGCTGTAACTGGTGTTGTGGAACAGGTGCTGCAAAATCCGAAGCAGCCGGACGCTGTGCGAGAAGACCAGGACTTTGTCGCCGCTGTCGTGCCAGAACTTGAGCAGCTTCTTTAAAACCTTCCATTTGCCACAGAATTCGGGGTTGGCCAGATTCATGATCGCGTCTCGGTTCGTGTAGAGTTGGTGCCACGACTCTGGACAGCAGGTCTGCAGTGTGCGCATCTCTCTCTTTTGCTTTTCATCTTGCTCGCCTCCCCCGGCAGGGATTAGAAGGGTGAGGTGGTTCGACAGCTTTTGTAGCGTTGTGACGCAGGGGAAGATAATTGACTGCCACGACGTTCCGTCGTCGAGCGTCTTCCGACAGCACCAGCCTTGACCAACACCCGACCCGCATTCGCAGGGATTCGAAAGGGTACGAAGAAGCTCGACATCAGGCCTACTGATGAAGTTCTTGTATGCTTCCTGTTGCTGCTCGGTGAGCGGGCAAAAAACGACTCGGTCACTCTTCTTGGGTAGCTGATGGGCTATCAAGGTTTTCATTCGGCGCAGGAAAAATCCGGGGAGCAGGTTAGTGACAAGCTTCCTGGCAGTGACCCGGGCATCTCGTAATTGATTCAAGGTTGCATCGTGAGACTGGCCTCGCGTCAGTGGCTTGGTGATGGTGTTGTTCCATTCTCCCAAGGTCCCGAAATGACCTGGATTTGTCCAGTTCAACAGAGTCCATAGCTCTTCGTACTTGTTCTGAATGGCCGTGCCCGTCAAACCGATGCGGCAGAGCGCATTCACGTCGTTCATCGCCTTGGCAGTCTCGGAGCTTCTTTCCTTCATTTGGTGGCATTCGTCGGCGATGACGGCATCCCATTTGACTGTGTTTACCAAGCTCTTGTGATTTTTGTACGTCGTGTAGGTCGTGATCATGATTTCCGTGCGGCCCGCCTTCGCAGTGGAGAGCACGTCCTCTTTCCCTGCGCCGTGGAAGACGTCGACCTTCCACCAGCCCCAACGGTTCAGTTCGTTCTTCCAGTTTTCGATGATGGATCCCGGGCAGATGATCAAGATTCTCGGATACCAGCGACCAGATACATCACGGCTCTTCTTCAAACGTTTCCTGTCACGCTCGTCGGCGGTCTTCCCAAAGGCCGCGGTGAGAAAGGTGGCAACCTGCACCGTCTTTCCGAGACCCATGTCATCTCCGAGTATGCCACCTCTCTGGTAAACGAAAAGACGATGCAGGAACTTGACGCCGACGATCTGGTACTCACGTAGATACTGCGCAATGGAAGCAGGTATGATTCCTGCCGAATACTCGAGCTCGACTTCTTCGTAAGGCCGGCAGGGCTTGATCTTGGTGCTCTCTTCGAACTTGGGTCGGCGTTCCAGGACGTCCAGTCGATCATCGTCGGAGAAGACGACGTCGGAATAGTCGGGCGGCAACAGAAGGCCGGCATCCTGCAGCCTTTCTCGGTTCTGGTCGAACTTTTTCCTGCGCTCCTTCAGATAATCCGGCGCTTCGGCGACATCAAGGTCGTCAGGCTCCTCGGTCTCGTCGATGTCTAGCTTGACAAATGCGCTTTTCCTCGACGGCCTGCCCGTACCCGTGCCCTTGATCTTAGTCTTGGTCTTGTCTTTTTCCCCCTTGCTAGCGGGAGCACGCTGGCCTTTCCGCTTCTTGGGCTTGGGGAGCAGCTCAAGGTCGGAATCTGCGTCCCACACTTCTTTCTCTTCGAAATCGACGTCGATTTTGCGTTTGCCTAAGGCTTTCCCGCTTGAGGGCTGAGGTTGGTCGCTTCCTGATGCAGTTTCCTCGTCGGAAATAACGATGGGTTTCTGCTGGACCTGACAAGGCATGGTGGCGGCAATCGCATCGGTCGCGTTGCGCGCATCAAGGATCTCGATGATGATGATAATGGGTCGATGATGGTGGGGGTGTTGAGAAGCGCGACGCGACAGGAGACGGACCTGGAGTTAGAGGGGATGCTTGCGGTTAGTAGGTGGCCTGCAGGACCGGCTGGGTCAAAACTGATTTAGGCACCCAGGTACCACCTAGCTAGGTAAGTACCTATTTATATGCACAATTATGACAAGTAGGTACCTAGGCAGGCACCTTTTCACATTCTACAATTTGCTTCACTGGCAAACCAGCATGTAATTCAATTGGCTCGCTCGCAAAATTGGTGGACCCAGGCACTGCAAAAGGTGCTGCCTTTCGTGCCTTTCGCCGTGCTGGCAGCAGTGGACAGGTGCGTCTTTTTGTAGACCTAGAGTTTGGTTGAATCCTTGATGGTATCGTTGCATTTTAAACCCAATGCTTGCAGACAAGAGGCCTTTTTTCATGCAACCAAGAGATGGTACATTTTGATCTCCTCTCATTACGCGGCCATCCCTATTTCCCCGGCCGATTGCTGAGTGTCCCCCCTCCGCAGCCCGATCGGAACGGGTTTGTTTCCTTCCTGCATCGCGGCAAACCATCGCCAAGATGTCATCGTAATAATGCCCAGGGACTGATTTCTCAGACATTCGTATTTCCCGAGTGTGTTCGCCGGACAGTATTCCCTGGACAGAAGAGTTTCCGTTAGGTTTGCTTCCAAATAACTGATCGGAGCATAATACACCCAGACCGGACTACTTGGGAGAAGGGATGCCGCGAGTCATGTCGACTTCTAGAAGATGTCTCAGACTGGGCCTCGTTTCTGTCCAGGTCACTTTCTTCGTTGAAGAGGATTCGGTATCAAACAACAACAAAGAAAAGCAAGCGTCAAACTTCTCAGACCCAACTTAACGACGACCGGCGGGAAGACTTGCGTATGATAGATAGGGGGTATCCGACGCCACGCTCCGCTGTACGTCTCGATCGAAGACGAATACTTCGATGAGCCGGATACCCCGGGCTGCACCCCATGCCGGGGCGGCAACGAGCACAGGACGCGAGCCTGTTTCGAACCAGGGGGGAACCCCTCCGGAATACTTGCTAACCTGCCAGCTTCATCGTATTTGCCGACAAGCTGCGGCCCAGGAGTCCGAGCTCGTCGCGGTGGGATGCCCAGTTGATGGATGGGCAGCAAAGGCAACCTCGAGACACAAGGTTCTGGACCGGGCGTTCTTCCTCTAGCTTCAGACGAAACAGTCCCTTTATTCCTCTCTTGTCAATCGAAGCAACGTGATCCGCGGGAGGGGTGAGCGTCCCCATCCCATGCAAGCAACAGGGCCCCTTTCCTCTCTTCTTGAACCAAACCTATTTCATCCAGCGCGTCTACCACCACTTTACCTACCCGACCGGCTTCCCATCCGCCAACTTTCTCAATCCGGTTCTTTCATCGACGAAATGCAGATGCCTCCGGCGACGACCCAGGCGAGATTATGCGGGGACCAAGCTCAAATGTCCAGTTGGAGCAAGATGACTCTTATCTACCCGAAGTCTGGGTAAAAACCTCAAAGCCAATTCCATCCGCGCGGGACCAGAGGCCGTAGCTGACATGTACGTGATGCGCCAGGCTTGGTATGTCATCGGCGTCTTGGTAATACTTCTTCGATACGCGGTGCGACTCCGAACCGTTGGCATCCATGGGCTCCGCGGCGATGATTACCTTGCTTTGCCTGTAAGTCCATGAACATCTGTCGGGCGGTAGGATGACTGATGCGATGCAGTATCTCTTGCTATACAGCATCAACATGTACGTTGTACAAGTGAGTACTTGGTGCGTGTGCAACCGTCAAGGAGGTCGGCTGATGGCGGTCCAAGATCACGTATTACACAGGCGGGAACATCGATATCACCGCCGACTTGGTACCGAAGTTGTCGGACCACGACGTCGAAATTCTTGAACTCGGTTCGAAGCTCGAGTTTCTCTCCTGGTACTCGTACCCAGGCTGCATCTGTATGCATCTTTATGTGGTGATTCGGCCCGGGCAAGATCTAACTGGGTTTCAACAGGGGTCTTGAAGTTCACGGTACTGTTCTTTTACAAGCGTCTGAAGATAGGGTTGTTCAGGAGGCGAGCCATGGTTGGGCTCTTTTGGTTGTGCGGCCTGTCGTACATCGGCTTGTGCATGACGGTGACGCTCAGCTGTGTTCCGTATGTTTTCTCTCTAGCAACGCCTCCTTTGCAAGTCGGGGTGCTGACTACTAGTTTGGATTTTCCGATAACTGGCGCATCCGGCCATTGCCAGGCCCCGAATGCACGTTCCGACCGCAGAACTTCTGGGTACTGCTCTGGCTCAACATTTTCACCGATGCGGCGCTCCTCACCATCCCCATACCGATCCTTTGGCACCTCCGAGTATCCCTGAAGCGGAAGATTGGCGTTGCCATCCTGCTATCGTCGGGCGTGTTCGTCATATCGACGGCGGTCGTGCGAGCAGTAACGACGCTGAGTGGCGCGCCATCCATCATCAACATCAACCGATGGGGGTTTCGCGAAACTGTCGTGGGTCTCATAACCGTCACCCTGCCTGTATTGAGCCCCCTGGCCACCAGAGCGTTCTGGCGTCGAGGCCCGTACATCCGAGACTACTACGACCGAATCCGGGGCCCTCGGGAGCAAAACCATGCGCGGTTCGGCAACTGGCTCGGCACTGTAGTCCTGAGGTACGTCGACGACGAGGACGGCACAATCCCTAGGAGTTCCAGCGCAGCGAAGCAACTGGAAGAAGAGGGACATGGTGGAGAACAGGCCGCGCCGGCCGAGTCGATTCGAAAGGGCAGCTCGGAAATCTACGAAATGGTGACGAAGAGCGTCGGGACGAGCACGATGACTATGGACGGAATCGAGGAGGCATGACACTCAGTCATGCGCTGAGAGCTTTCCGGCGTTGGAGAGGGAGGAAAATCGCAGGGATCTTTTCTTTTTGAGATTGATTGGAACAGTTGGATCTAGTGATACCCCAAGAGCAAATGTAGACCTAGGTCTTTTGACATTGGAGCCGAACTCAAAGTCCGCATGTTGGTTTCGCTACCGACACAATGGAGTCGTTACAACTTTGTCCGCCGCGCAGCGTCGGAGCCCAGCCTACCGTACACGATTATAGTGTTTCTTCTCAGCCGATCCTCACTGGAGAGCCGCGTCTCATTCTGTGCGCCCCCTTTGGATGATAGCCCCCCCAGAGCCGCGCGTGTTGAGCGAACTTTATGGCGGCAGAGAAGGTCGAATGCCGCTGCGCTCTCATCCCTGGCATAGTCCATGTGCAGCAACAGTCCGATAAGGGCTTCGGCCACTGTCCAGAGTATGTACCTCGCGTGTGCAACAAGCTCCGGCTGGGTACTACCGCCCAGTTCCCTCCTAACGTCCCGCCACGAATCGTTCGGGCTCCCGTTATCGACGGAAGAAGAACCCTGTCCGGGCCAGTCGTTCTCCGCGAAGAGGGCGTCCAAAGCCTCGACCGACCCGGCACCGCCCTGGGGGTGCTTCAGCGCGCGCACAAAGTCCGTCGCGAGGACGTCCGTGGTCCCCTCCCAGATGGCGAGCACGCAGCAGTCGCGGTGGAGCCGGGCGACGTTGAGATACTCGGTCTCTTCGTTGAGCATGTAGCCGACCCCGCCCAGGGCCTCCATGCAGCCTTGGAGCAGCTGGATCGACGTCTTGCAGACGTATGCCTTGCAGAGCGGCGTCAGGACGCGCAGGAGAGGCGCCACGTGCTTGCGGTCCAGCTTGAGGGCGGCAGGCGCCCCCGATCCGCCTCCGGTATCCAGGTGCTCGTCCAATCCCAGGAGGTGTGCCGTGAAGAAGGTCAGCAGCATGAGGCCGTGGTATTCCCCCGTCATGTCCGCAAGGGTCTGCATGTGCAGCGGGCTTTCCGACAGCGGCATCCGCCGTCCTCGCCCCGCGTGGACCTGCCTGACTTTGGCGTATGCTCTCGCCATGGCCAGCCCGCGGCCGACGTATCCCACAGCGGCCACGGCCGAGTGGACACGCGTGAGCGTGAGGACGGTGCTGATCTCGTGGACCCCGCGGCCTTCCTGGCCGAGGAGCCATCCACGCATGCCGTCCAGCTCGAGCTCGGCGGTCGGCAGGGACTGCGTACCCGACTTGTTCTTCAACCGCTGGATCCTGACCCCGTTCAACTCCGTGCCGGCGACGCCCCTGGGTCGTCCGACCATGGTCGCCGCAGAGGAGCTGTGCCTCCTCATCGGCGCAAAGAAGGCGCTGATGCCGTTCTCCGTCCTCGCGAGGAGGATCGTCATGGCCGCGTCGGTGGCGCTCGAGAACCACTTGAACCCAGAGATCGACCACGGCCCGAGCGGGACGCCCTCTTGTGCGTCCGCCAGCCCCTGTTCCGCGGACGGGGTGTGCCTGGCCACGGTTTCGGTGAGGGAAACATCGCTCCCGCCGGTCCGCTCCGTCATCCACTGCCCGCTGGTCCAAGCCGTTGCCGGGTCCCTGGACAGCAGACGTTGGAGCGCGTTCTCGAGCACCTTTCGCTGGGTCGGGTCCGCGTCCTTGGCCAGGTGCAGCTGCAACAATCGGGCGGCGCCGTCTTGCATAGCGGACGGGCAAGACACATTGGAAGCCGAGCCCTCCCACAGATGAAGCCTCAGGAACTGGACCATCCGCGCGGATGACCCGAGTGAGGCGTCGTATCCGGTCGCGACGATACCCTTCCTGATGCCGAAGTCTTGTAGGCAGCGCCACCCTTCGCCGACGACTAGTTCCGATGTGGGCCGTCCAAAGGCGTCGCGGCCGTTCCCTTTCAGGTACGGCTTGTTCCTCTCGGAGTCGGTGACCCACGAAAACACCCGATCGGACAGGACGTCCTCGCCGAGGTGGGCGAGCTCGACCTCGACGCGTTCGACCACGTCGCTCGGCAGGAACACTGGGACCGCAGAGTTAGCAGCACCGGACGAACGTCGCGTGTCACGAGGTACGCACGTCTCAGAACCCTTTGGAAGCTGGAGTCTTCGAAAAATTGGTTCGGCAGGACCGGCAATTCCTGGAAGAAGCCGGTGTTCGCGGTGGAATGCTTCATGGCGACGTGTTACTGCCCATGTGGCAAGGCAATCCTGATGAACTAGAAAGAAAAGAAGAAGAAAAGCCAAGAAATACCGGCATGTCTGGAGACTGCGCTTCTACGGTCAAGCTGTCCGTACAAGAAGTCCGGACCTACACGCGTTGCTGTGGAACACTGTATGCACCCCAGACTGGCCCCCGCGGGGTCGGTAATTTGTGGGGTTGCCGAGGTGCGACTCATGGAGTGCCGGTGGAAGGGTTCACAAATTACCGGGATCATCCCCGGCCCGAAAAGGAGATTCGGCCGAGAGGTACCGCGCCCCCTTGGGCCCTGAATGTTCCTGACCAAAACGTTCAAGTACCTGCGCCACGGCGTCTTTTGTTACTTGAAGATTGCCTCAGACGGTAACAAGAAGGCACAGCGACGTAGCGCGGGTAACTGGCATACAGAACAGTCTCGCATCGGCCAGTTTTGTTTCCAGGCCGATGGGAGTAGACAGGATCGTGAACTTCGCCACCCCGTTGAGGGCAACAACCAAAGTACACATGATTGAAAAGATCTCCCACATTCGGAATCTCATCCGATTAAAAGGCCAATCGTCAGCATAGGATAGATTGGCCTGTACTGCCGACTACAGCCTGCCAGGGAGTGTCTTAAGCTGCATCGATTAAGCCAAGCGGCGGCCAACACCGTGGTTGTTTTTCGAGCATGTGTATTTTTGGAAATTAGCTAGCTCTAGCTGATAGGATTTTCCCGGACATGGATTGCCCGTACGTGTGTGCTTGCATTCGAGTCGTTAATGAACTGACTTCAGAAATTTCCATGTCGCTTTGCGCAAAGAGGGTTGGACCATGAGTCGATGACTCGCAACAATTAGTAATGACACCACTTGTGTTCATCCGTTGTGCTTGGCACTATCAATAACAGAGGCGTGATAAGTGCTCTTCAGCCTATAAGTCCCGTCGTCCAGGCATTCAACAACCGCAGATCAGCCTTGGGGAATTAGAGGCATGTTTTCTTCAAGGTAGTCCCTGTTTTTTTAAATTTCAATACGGGATAGATCAAGCTGCTATTTTTCGCTTACTTATCGTCAACAAGAACCTTCCGATGAGTAAACTTGGGATTAGTTGTTCTAGTTCCATTCTCAGACCCGCTCGAATAGTCAAGCAGTCAGTTCACTGCGCCAAACTATTTTTTCACCAGGCTTGTCATCAATGCAATTTGGAAAGCACACGTTTGATAGAGAGTGCAAAGGCTTATAAAACCTATCAAACATTCCTTCTCCTCAGCCTGCCACAGATCGATCCCCCCTATCAGCAGATCTACTGTCACAAGTTAGAGCATACAGTAAGGCATAGGAGAATAGGGGAGAAAGATGCTTATTCTATATAATGTAAAGAGAGTAAAATGTAGTCTAGTTATATAAGTCTAACTACATAAGATAGTATGTAAGAAGACTAATTTAGTAAGCTTTAATATACAAGGGTATTCCTATAATATACCCCTTAATTATTTAAGTAATTAAGCAATTATTTCCCTTATGCTAATATATAATAGCCCTTTAAAAGTAATCCCTTAGGTGCTTATATAATAGATAAATAAAAGAAATTAAGAATAAGTATATTATAGTATATTATAACGTACATGCATAGTGAGTCGGCCATCATAGTGAGTCGGCCACTCCTCTTTACTTCTACACCTTTCCTCTTTATACTAAGTTTCCTCTACGTACGACTATGGAATCCTCCTTAAAAGAAAGCCGCATTATACTTGCACTTCAAGCTATCAATAAAGACCCAAATCTTTCCGTACGAAAAGCAGCTACTATCTACAATATCCCAAGAACAACACTTCAGGACCGACGCATCGGACGACTACCACGACAAGAAACGCGATCGAAATCAATGAAGATGACTGAGCTAGAAGAAACAGTGATTCTTGAACGAGTTATTGACCTAATCGATCGAGGATTTCCACCGCGACTTGACGACGTACGAGATATGGCTGATTGCCTCCTTGACGAACGCGACGCGACGCGTGTCGGACCCCGATGGGCAGAGAACTTCGTACGACGCCAACCACAACTAAAGACGCGTTTTCGACGTGGAATCGACTATCAGAGGGCATTAGCTGAGGATCCTGCAATTGTGCAGGCCTGGTTTGCCCTCGTACGAAACACAATTGCGAAGTACGGAATCCACGATGACGATATCTACAATTTTGATGAGACGGGCTTCTTGATGGGAATGCTGTCGCACGCAAAGGTTGTTACAACCTCTGATCGCCGTGGAAGGCCTCGTACGAAGCAGCCTGGCAATCGCGAATGGGTTTCTGTCATTCAGGGCGTATGTGCAGATGGCTGGGCGCTGCCTCCGTACGTCATCGTCAAGGGCAAATATCACCTCCTCTCGTGGTATACCAATAGCCAATTCCCACCCCAATGGCGCGTCCACCCTAGCGAAAATGGATGGACTACAAATGAGATTGGCCTAGATTGGCTACAGCATTTTGAAAAGTGCACAAAGTCTCGTACAAAGGGTGTTAAGCGGCTCCTAATCCTTGATGGCCACAACAGCCACAAGTCTACCAAGTTTGACGATTACTGCAAGGAACACAGCATTATTGCTCTTTGCATGCCTCCCCATTCATCGCACGAGCTCCAGCCTCTTGATGTTGGCTGTTTTAGTCCGCTGAAGGCGTCGTACGGCAAGGAAATTGAGAAAATGATGCGGATGCAGATTACGCACATTACTAAGGACGACTTCTTTCCTGCCTTTAAGGCAGCCTTTTTCACTTCAATGGGTGAAGAAAACGTACGAGCTGGCTTTAGACAGGCTGGCCTTATCCCTTTCAACCCAGAAGTAGTTATTTCCCGCCTGGATTTCAAGCCAAAGACGCCAACACCATCCAACTCACGCCCAAGCAGCCAGGGCTCCTGGGACCCAAAGACACCAACTACAGCACATGACGCCGTACGAAGCTCTGCATCACTTAAGAAAAGGATTACCAGTCATCAAGATAGCTCACCAACCCATTTGTACGAAGTAGTTGACTTGCAGGCCAAAGGTATTAGCAAGTTAGCACACAAACTAGCTCTTGTTGAAGCTGAGTGCCGTGGGCTTCGTACGGCAAATGAGATACTAAGCAAGCGTCGGAGGGCTAAAAAAACCCAACTGCGTCTTGGAGGGTCCCTTAATGCAGCTGAAGCAGAGGCAATCCGGGTAGAGAAGGGGGTTGTTGATGCTGGAGGCGAAAATACACGTCAGGAGGGGGCTCGTACGGAGGGGGGTGAATTGCGCGGTCGGCGATGTGGCAATTGCGGAAAGACTGGACATAACGTACGAACATGTCAGGTAGTATGGGAGACCTCTGAAGAAGAGGATGATGAGTAGTTTTAATTGATTTCGTACGATGCTGCTTGATTGACTTACATAAATAGCTGGAGGGTAGGAGGAGGTGGCCGACTCACTATGATGGCCGACTCACTATGCATGTACGTTATTACCTTTATTAATAGCCTTACTTTACTTATATAACCTTTTTTAAAATAGGTAAGAGGGTAGCTAAAGGTAGTATAAGTAGTATATATATAAATATTCTACTCTACCTATTATTATTTTCTTTTCCTTCCTTCTTTATACCTTTATTAAGTTAATATAAGTAAAAGTTTAAGCTGTTTTTACTACATTAGTATACTTTTACTATATGTTTTTACTAATAAGACTTAATATACTAACTATATTAATAAATAAATTTTAAAATAACTAATAAAAAGAATAGTATATTTACCTTTATAACGTGTTTGATAAGCGAGCTGGACAGACAAGCGAGCTGGACACAAAACCACCACCATATCGCGAATGCGACCATAACGGAACAACAAAAAGGTTAAATCAATTCAAACTACTCAGAATCCTCTTCTATAGACATTTCTTCATCAAACTGACACGTTCGTGCATTGTGTCCAGTGTTTCCGCAGATGCCACACCGCCGTTGACCTGTTTCTGTCCTCAGTCTGCGACCACTACTCCGACGCGTTTCCTCTTGTACCTGGGCTGTCGCCTCTCTCTGGGACTGGATATCCTGTGCCTCAGATACAGTAAGACTTCCTCCTTGTCTAAGACGTGTTTTTTTGGTTCTTTTACGTCGGTTAAGTAGACCATTCTCCTCTTCAAGGCTCTTAACCCTAGCTCTCAACATTGCATTCTCATGCGCAAATTCTAGTGCTCCTTTTAGAATATGCTCAGTAGCTGTACATCCATGTGTCGGAGAGCTATCTGGATGATTAAGGAACCGATCCTTAAGTAGAGTTCCTTGAGAACTTAACTCTGCAGTGGTGTGTGGTGTCTGGGAAGTCCAAGCTGGTGGTGTTGTTGGGAGGGAACCTGGAGGTGAAGGAGTATGTAATTTGACGTCTAGCTTAGATAGCACACTTTCTGCACTTAGAGGGACAAGTCCTGCCCCTCTAAAACCCCCTTGGATGTTTTTTTCTGTGAGAGCTCGCTTGAAGGCGTTGTGAAATGCTGGAAAGAAATCGTCCTTTGTAATATGGGTGTTACCCCGTCGCATCTTATCCTCAATTTCTCGACCGTACGCCAACTTCAGAGGCCCAAAACACCCTACGTCTAAGGGCTGAAGTAGATGAGAAGAATGAGGCGGCATACAGAGGGTGATGATGTTGTTTTCCTGGCAAAATAGCTCGAAGTCTGTGGAGTGGTGACTTTCGTGTCCATCGACGACAAGGAGGCGATATTTACCCTTCGCACGCGACTTTGAATGCCGATCAAAGTGCTGGACCCAATCTAGACCTCTTTCATTTGTTGTCCATCCATTTTCAGACGTTGCGATAACCCAGTCGTGTGGGAGGCCAGATTCAGTGTACCAGGTGGAGAGGAGATTTTTGCCTGCAACAATGATGTACGGCGGGACGCTGTAGCCAGATGAACTAATGGCCTGAATGACTGTAACCCATTCTCGATTGCCAGGCTGCACCATCTTTGTGTTTGAACGTCTTTCGGAGCTCGTAACGACCATTCCGTAAGCAATCTGGCCCATCATAAAGCCAGTCTCATCGAAGTTGTAGATATCTGACCCCTCAATGCCGTATTTCGCGATTGTGTTTGCCACAAGGCGAAACCACGCGTTAATTGCCTCAGGATCTTCGCATTTAGCTCTCTTATAGTTGTATCTGCGAAAAAAACGCGTTCGGAGCTGTGGTTGTCGTTTGACGAAGTTCGAGGCCCAGCGCTTGCCGACTGGTGGCGCGTTGCGGTCGGCAAGCAGTCGATTGGCCATTTCTTCAACACCACTGATCTGGGGAGGAAACGATCGGGCATCTAGGTCAAGAATATACTCAACTAGCTTGTTCTCTTCCAGCTCCGTCAAATTCTGTGAGTTAGGCATGGTGTCGCGTCGGGATGGTATACCCTTAAGTTGCGTCGCTAAAGTTGAATGTGGGACTGAGTAGATCCGAGCTGCCTCTCGAATGCTCTTTGCCTGGCCTTTTTGGATAGCCTGAATGGCAAGATTTAATTGAGCCTCTTTGTTTTGCACAGACATTGTTGTGGCGGTCGGAAGACGCGTCGGAATGATGTAGGTGGCAGGTTTGTGGTTTTGTGTCCAGCTCGCTTGTCTGTCCAGCTCGCTTATCAAACACGTTATATATATAAAATAAATATTAGTAGTTGCTAATATTATTTATAGCTAACTATACCTCTATTACTAAAGAGGAGGAGACTAAAGACTAGTTTAATATACTTTTTCTACTACCTTTTACTACTACTACTACTACTACTACTACTACTACTTCTACTACTACTACTACCCCTACTAGAAGCTTATCTCTTAAGGAGCTTATAGTAAGGACTCCCCTACCTACCCTTAAGGAGGAAGAGGAGGAAGAAGAGGAGGATAAAGCTAAAGAGAATAAGAATAATAATAGCCTTAAGGAAGGTAAAAAGGAGAAGGAAGGTTAAACCTCTAAGGAGAAGACTTTAGTACCCCCCTCTAAGCATTAGTTATATATATTTCTTAAATTTAGTTCTCTAGCTAACTATCTTTTTAGGTTATTATCTTTTTATATTTATTAAGAAAAGTAAAAAGAGTATTTTTAAGTAACGTACATGATAAGCGAGCGCGCCAGACAAGCGAGCGCGCCACCCAACCAGCCAGACGCGTCTGTCTGACTGTTTCCTTTCATTTCTCCACGAACAACAATGCAATCCACTAGCAACGAAGCTCAGGTACAGCTGGCTGTCCAAGCTTACAAAAAAGACCTAAAACTCAGCATTCGCGCTGCAGCAAAGATGTACAACGTCAGCCGCGACATTGTGACGCGTCGACTAAAGGGAACAGCATCACGACGCGACACCATGCCGAACTCACGGAATTTGACGGAGCTTGAAGAGCAGAAGCTAGTCGAGTACATTCTCGACCTAGATGCCCGATCGTTTCCTCCCCGGCTTACTGGTGTTGAAGAAATGGCCAATCGACTGCTTGCCGACCGCGACAAGCCACCAGTCGGCAAGCGCTGGGCCTCAAACTTTGTCAAACGACAACCACAGCTCCGAACGCGTTTTTTTCGAAGATACGACTATAAGAGAGCTAAATGCGAAGATCCTGAGGCAATAAACGCGTGGTTTCGCCTTGTGGCGAACACAATCGCGAAATATGGCATCGTGGAGTCAGATATCTACAACTTTGACGAGACTGGCTTTATGATGGGCCAGATTGCATCCGGCATGGTTGTTACAAGCGCTGAAAGACATTCAAACACAAAAATGGCTCAGCCTGGCAATCGAGAATGGGTTACAGTCATTCAGGCCATCAGTTCGTCTGGCTATAGCGTCCCGCCATACATCATTGTTGCAGGCAAAAATCTCCTCTCCACATGGTACACCGAATCTGGTCTCCCACCCGACTGGGTTATCGCAACATCTGAAAATGGATGGACAACAAATGAAAGAGGCCTAGATTGGCTCCAGCACTTTGATCAGCATTCAAAGTCGCGTGCGAAGGGGAAATATCGCCTCCTTATTGTCGATGGACACGAAAGTCACCACTCCACAGACTTTGAGCTGTTTTGCAAGGAAAACAACATCGTCACCCTCTGTATGCCGCCTCATTCTTCTCATCTACTTCAGCCCTTAGATGTAGGGTGTTTTGGGCCTTTGAAGTTGGCGTACGGTCGAGAAATTGAGGATAAGATGCGACGGGGTAATACCCATATTACGAAGGACGATTTCTTTCCAGCATTTCACAACGCCTTTAAGCGAGCTCTCACAGAAAAAAACATCCAAGGGGGTTTTAGAGGGGCAGGACTTGTCCCTCTAAGTGCAGAAAGTGTGATATCTAAGCTGGATGTCAAGTTCCACACTCCTTCACCTCCAGGATCCCTCCCAACAACACCACTACCTTGGACTTCCCAGACACCAAAGAACGCAACAGAGTTAAGTTCTCAAGGAACTCTACTTAAGGATCGGTTCCTTAATCATCCAGGCAGCTCTCCAACACATGGATGTACAGATGTTGAGCATATTCTGAAAGGAGCACTGGGATTTGCCCATGAGAATGCATTCTTAAGAGCTGAGAATAAAGCCCTTCGGGAGGAAAACAGCCTACTTAACCGACGCAAAAGGACTAAGAAAACTCATCTTAGGCAAGGAGGAAGTCTTACTGTAGCTGATGCACAGGATATTCAGTCGCAGAGAGAGGCGACAGCCCAGGTACAAGAGGAAATACGTCGGAGTAGTGGTCGGAAGCCGAGGACAGAAACAGGCCAAAGGAGGTGTGGCATCTGCGGAAACACCGGACACAATGCGCGAACATGTGATTTTAATGAAGATATGTCTGGAGAAGAGGATTCTGAGTAGTTTGAATTGATTTGATCTTTTTGTTGTTGCTTGGGGGTTATATTTGTGATGTGGTTGCGGTTAGGTGGCGCGCTCGCTTGTCTGGCGCGCTCGCTTATCATGTACGTTATAGTAAGTAGTAGATATTATATTTAGCTATTAGAAAATATATTAATAGTTATATAGCTCCTAAGAAGAAGAGTACTACTAAGCCTAAGGAGTATAAAATCTTATGCCTCTTATACTTAAAGGCTGCCCTTTATAGTAATAGCATAGGCTATTATCTAAAGGGTAGTAAAAGGTGCTATCTATACTACTTTAGTAGTTAGTCTACTAAAGACTATATCTTAATTATATTAGTATTATAAGCCTTTATAGCTAAGCTCTAAAAGAAGCTTAAAGGTCTTAATAATAAGACTATAAGTCTTATATATATTTTTATAGTAAAGTAGTTACTAATAGTATATATAGCACTTTAGCTATCTATAGATAGTTATTTATAGTTTAATTAACTATAGTAATAAGGTTGCTACTAACGTTTTAGCTTTACACCTTACTACCCCTACTACCCCTACCTCTACCTCTATCTTTAAGCCTGCAGCTATAGACATACTATATACTCTTCTTAAGTATATAGTATTAAAGCAGCCTATAGTACTATTTAATATTCTACCTATAGCTGCTATCTTACTAGTTGCAGTTACTATACTCTTTAGAGCTAATGCTCCTTATAAAAAGCATAAAGCTTACCTCCTTAAGGCAGTTAAGCCTCTTATTAGAAATACCCTTATAGCTCCCTTAGGCTAATACCTTAATAAGCATATAAAGTAGCTATTAAAGTTAGTATTCTTATATATGCTTTATAGAGCAGAATTTTGCTTTTTTTTAGGTGTAGCCTAAATATAAGACTTTTCTTAGCTGCTATTTATTATTAACTATATAATATATATTACTAAGGTTAAGCTGTAAGCAGAAGTCTTTAAACTTTAACTATAAGAGGTTTTTTATTAGACTATTAGCTAGTATATTATTTATAAGCATATATACTACTATAAAGCTTTCTTTTATATACTTTTATTATAATTATATATTCTAAATAACGTGGCTGATAAGCGAGTCGATCAGACAAGCGAGTCGATCACCCAACCGCGATCATACCATCTTCCCGCTTTCAACACACGTCCATCGACCATAAAGAATGTCGTCATCAAACAAAGAAGCGCAATTGATCCTAGCGGTTCAAGCGATTAAAAACACTCCAAATCTTAGTATTCGAGCTGCAGCACGGATCTATTCAGTACCCTTCACAACATTACGCGACCGACTTAATGGAAAACCTTCGCGACGCGACATCATGCCGAAATCACGGAATTTGACGCTGCTTGAAGAAGAGAAGCTAGTTAAGTACATTCTTGACCTAGATGCCCGATCGTTTCCTCCCCGGATCAGTGGTGTTGAAGAAATGGCCAATCACCTGCTTGCCGACCGTGGCGCGCGACCGGTTGGGAAGCGCTGGGCGTCGAACTTCATCAAACGACAACCACAGCTTCGGACGCGTTTTTTTCGCAAGTATGACTATAAGAGAGCCCAATGCGAAGATCCAGAGGTTATTCGCGGTTGGTTCGACCTTGTGAAGAACACAATCGCGAAATACGGCATCGACGCGTCTGATATCTACAACTTTGACGAGACTGGCTTTATGATGGGCCAGATTGCACCCGGAATGGTTGTAACGAGTGCCGAAAGGCGTTCAAACACGAAAATGGTGCAGCCTGGTAATCGGGAATGGGTTACAGTTATCCAAGCCATAAGTTCGTCAGGCTACAGCGTCCCGCCATACATCATCGTTGCAGGCCATTATCACCTCTCAACCTGGTACACTGAAACAGATCTCCCACACGACTGGGTTATCGCAACATCTGAAAACGGATGGACAACAAACGAGATAGGCCTAAATTGGGTCAAACACTTCGATCGTCATTCAAAGCCACGTGCAAGAGGTCCTCATCGCCTCCTTATCGTTGATGGGCATGAAAGCCACCACTCTGCAGGTTTCGAGCTATATTGTCAGGAAAACAACATCGTCCCACTCTGTATGCCAGCTCATTCATCTCATCTACTTCAGCCCTTAGATGTAGGATGCTTTGGGCCTCTCAAAACGGCGTACGGTCGACAAATTGAGGAAAAGATGCGGCGAGGTGTAACCCATATTACGAAGGAAGACTTCTTTCCAGCGTTTCGTGAGGCCTTTACACAAGCACTTACGGGAAAGAATATCCAGGGAGGTTTCAGAGGCTCCGGGCTTGTCCCTCTGAGTGCAGAAAGTGTATTATCAAAGCTGGACGTCAAGTTACACACTCCAACGCCTCCAGGATCACTTCCAACAACACCGCTCCCTTGGGTTTCCAGGACACCAAACAACCCAACAGAAGCAACTTCTCAGTCAACACTGATCAAGGATCGAATTGCCCGTCATCAAAATAGCTCCCCAACACCTATCAATAACGACGTTGACTATATTCTTAAAGGAACACTAGGAATAATGCATGAGAATGCATTCCTGAGGGCGGAGAACAAAACTCTTCGAGAGGAAAACAGCACACTAAGCCGACGTCGGAGAGCTAAGAAAACGCGTCTCCAGCAAGGAGGAAGTCTTACTGTAGCTGATGCAGAGGATATACAGTCGCAGAGGGACGCAACAGCACAGGTTTATGAGGAAACGCGTCGGAGGAGTGGTCGTAAGCCAAGGACTGAATCGGGTCAACGACGGTGTGGCGTGTGCGGAAACACAGGACACAATGCGCGAACGTGTCAGTTTGATGTAGAAACGACTGAGGAAGAGAATTCTTAGTAGCGTTAATTGATTTAGTGGTGTTGATATTGATGTCTTCTTGGGTTTGTAATGTAGTCGTGGTTGGGTGATCGACTCGCTTGTCTGATCGACTCGCTTATCAGCCACGTTATTATAGGTAAATATATTAGTAAATAGTTTAGCTATAAGTATAACTATAAAGGTATATAACCTTCTAAATCTTATAGGTATCTATTTATTTATTAGATTAGCTAGTAAGTATTAAGTATATACTAGCTCTAAAAAAGCTCTTCTTAGCTATATTATTATAAGTTATAATATTAAAGATCTATTTTAGCTCTAAAACTAAGAGTATTAAGCGCTTTAGCTTAAGGTTTTTAATAAGCGTTTTATATATATATTTACCTTAAGTTAAGTTTAACTTAACTTAAACTGCATTAAGGAAGTCTTTTACTATAAGCTTTCTCTATACTTTAGGGATATTATAAGTATAGGCCTAAAGGTAGGCTGCTTACTAGTCCTTATACTAGTATGTAAGGTTAACTTCTCCCTTTATATATTTAAAGATGTTGAATGGACTTTGTACGTGCACGCAGGTACTCAAATGTAGGGTGAACCAAAGAATGATATCTGTGACTGTCCTTCCTAACTACAAGATGGGCGTCGTACGAGACAGATATACTGTCTCGTCCGGGCCTGAGTCATTCGGGCCGAGCCAAGAGGTGGTTCCCTTGCGCATGAGCGAATGCTGCGCTATCCGATCTGTGCACTCTTCCCCTGAGTCGTAGGTGTCGTACGATCATGTGATTGTGTTATTCCAACACTCACAACTTTTTGTTTTGTGACCTGACCGTACGATCCCTTTGACGTGGCGTCTACAAGCTGGAGTTGGTTGACTTGCCCTTTCTGGGTGAAGGTGATAGAGTTGTCGTACAGTCGAATTCGTCCTCCATTAAAGTCAACTCCCTGGTCTTGTTGAAGTATGGTCTTTGGCTTCGCACGAAGCCCCTTTTTCAACAGCTCTTCCTCTTCTTTCTGGGAGAATTGAGGGGTTGCAAAACTTAAGGTGTCATCTGTCTGCATTGCTGTAATCCCAAAGGTGTCTGGTCCCTCAGTGGTGTAGAGTAGGCAGGGGTCGTACGTAGACTCCGTCATGCCTAAATCCACCTTGTGATGTTCTGAGTAGGTCTTATACCAGTAAAGCCCAGACTCTGCAAGTCCGTACAATGGCTTTATGACCTGTAGGAGTGTCCCCTTAGGATATCTGCCTTCAAGTTCTTTTGGCAGTCTTGCAATGATCGTACGAGTCAACTGGTCGATCGCCTGAGTGTAGGCTTGTGTAATGTCTCGTATTTCTCCATGACACCCAAAGTCTCGTACGAGGGTTGGTCCAAGGACAAGGAGTAGCCGTTGGCTCATCCTCTGGATTGTAGGTGCTTGGGTAAGGAGTTCCTCCTTTTCCCAGTCCCCATAGCCTTGGATCACAAGTCTTGACTTCTCGTACGGCTTAGCAGACATGTTCTTTATCTCTCGTACCATACGTGTGCTGTAGATACGGATGTCGCCATGCTTGTCTGGATCGTACAGGATGAAAATGAACACTCCCTGATTGATCAGGGAATCAATCTCAATCCCGTCAGATTCTTCGTACGGTGCTCCTGGAGCTGTGATGACGTTGTCAAGTCGGAGTTTGACCGCAAGGTTATAGTGATCTTTCTCCTTCTGAGATAGATACACCATGTGTACACGTGGTGACTTTCGTACAGCAGGTCTCTGGCCTTTCTTTGGTCTTCCCCTCTTCCTTGGTTGTTGTTGAGGGGTTGGTCGTACGACGTCAGGGTCAGCCTCTGTCTGTAAGGTGTCCTCTTGGTAGTAGGGCTTGACGTGCGTCGCACGAAACTGGGTAGGACCATTGACCATCTTGACTGTCACTGTGTATCCGTCTATGCCTTGGATCTCGTACGGTCCAGTCCAGCCCTTATTCTCTCTCCATACCAGGACTTCACTCTGGATAGGGAGTGAAAGGACCTTCTGGATGTTGGGACCATTTCTGGTATTGATCGCACGATTGATCTCAACCTCTGCTCGAATGCCTTGAAGCATCTTCATTGCTTTCTGGATGGCTTCTGCCCTTCGTACGACGTCTAGTGAGGGTGGTGAGTCCTTGTTGATCCTTGGGTATGTGCCAAAGACAAGGAGAGTTGGTACAATGCCGTGCGGACCAGCAGTGTCGTTCAGGGCCTTGACAGCCATCTGAAGGATTGTCTCCTCATCTGTATTGTGTCCAATCTCATGGTACAGGATATCGTACGTACGCCTGAGAGGTGCATGTGCCCTCTCAACCTTGCCAACAGCCCAATGGGCTTCAACTGGCATTTCGTCGCACGAAATCCCCATGATTTCCGCATGATTTCGGAATTCTGCAGAGGCAAAATTGGTGCCTGGATCATGTACAATGTGGTCTGGTGGACCAACGTACGTACTGATCCAACACTTGCAAAGGGCATTCCAGGTGTCTCGTGCAGACAAGGATTTCAGGAATGTAGCCCCTTGGAATCCAGTCTCTGTGTCAATGACATGGAGGGCGTTCTTCTCCCCTAGTCGTACGACGTCCACAACTATCTCATAGTTAAAGTGGCTTTCGTCTTTCAGGGAGAATTTGAATCGTCTAGGTGCTGGGTCGTGCGACTGGCAATGATGGCAAAACCTCTGGATCTTTTCTAAAATAGCAGAGTTGACATCACTGTGTCCAGCATTCTTCAGCAGTTGGTGAAGGCGATCCGTACGAGGGTGTCCGAATCGTCTGTGGAGGCGTCGAAGTTGTCCCTCAGTAAAGAACATACTTGCCTCCGTACGACTGAGGTTGAAGAATGGGTGGCCCCATTTCCGTATAACTGGAATAGGTGGTCCATTCTTTCGTACGATAACGTTGTCTACATTGTTGAAGTACGCTCCAAGTCTGTCGGCGTCGTACAAGGAAAATAGGAAAGGTGTAGGTGCGTCCAGGATGTGGTACGTCACGCTCCCAAGGGGATTCTCCATGTTCATGGTCCCTATGGATGCAATCGACGTATTGGCACCAAATCGTACGTGAGCAGATCCTGGAACCCAGGATATCTTCGTACGAGGGTATTCCCTTAAGTACGCTAGTACTTGAGGTTTCCCAACAGTTGAAAACTTAGCTGCACCTGTATCCCATAGTTCTCCTTGGTATACTGCACTGTAGGGGTCGTGCAATAGGAATTGGCTTGCTTCCAACGTCTTTGGAGCTGAGAAGATGTCTTCACCTGTCGTACGATGAAAGAATGCTGATGACATAAGGAAGGCAGATGCCTCCTCGTCCCCTGAATTGGCGTCTTGTTCCTCATCGTACGAGTCTTCAACAGGGTTCTCTCCTTCAACATCTAGTAGGTATGACGCAAAGTCGTTGTACGGTTCCTGATGCAGTATAGTGCATGCTTGTAGGTATTGGTCTTTTGCACGCTTGCGTTCATCATCTGTGTGATTTGTTGACCAACAGCCTTCCTTCTTGCAGACAAAACATCTCTTGTGGCCTGTACGAACAGGTCCTTGCCTTCTAAAAGGCTGGTTCCTCCCTCTGTCAAACGGTTGTCTAGGAGGACCTCTGTCGTACGGCTGTTTAAAACGTCCCTTGTTGTTGGATGTGTACCTTCTATCCACAAAATGGATGTCGTGCGAAGGCGTCTTTCGGTCTAGTGCAACCTGGAGGGAAGCCCTTAGGTTGGAGAAGAATTCTTCGCACGTGTGGTCTGCCTTAAGGTTGCTGAGAGCAGTCTCCAGTTCAGGCACTCCTCGGCATGCCTGTGTAACTTGCGTACGAAGCATAACTTCGCCCTGGAACCCTGATCCAAGGGCTCGTTGTACGAGGGGTATCTTGTCAAGAAGAGTTTCAAGCACCTCCATAAGGGTCTTGTCAGGATTCTCCCTTCTGACTCGTGCGAAGGACATTGTAGTCCAGTCAGCCCAATAGAGGCTGTGGTTGATGTTGGTGTTGAAATGCTTGTCAAGCATGTCGTACATCTCATCCCACCTCCTGGTTGGGCCAATATGATGCAGGTAGAATTCTTCTGCACGATCTTCAAGGATATCTGGAAATACAGCATGGTATTGGTCTTCTGTGATGCGGAGTCGTCGGCAGAAACTGATGAAAACTTTGGCTTTGTCGTACAAGATGTCGTACGGCTTGCCAGTGTAGTTCCTGTCTTTCCGCCATCCTTTCTGGAAGATGGATACTGTACTTGGCTCACATGGTCCGTTCTGGACTATGCGTTTTGGTGGAAGGTCATAGATACTGTCTCTTTGATAGAGAGGTGTCGTACGACCTTGGAATTGCGGAAAACTATCAACCTCCTGGGTGAACCGTGTTCCTGGTGGCATGTTTCGTACAGCTGGTTGGTGGTCTCGCACGACTGACTCTTGACTTGTCTGTACGTCGTACGAGTGTTCAATTGAGTCTATTGCTGGTTCAGCTGCAGTCTGTGGAACGATTGGTTCAGGGTTTCGAACAGGTGTGTCTGTAGTTGTAGTGATTCGTCCTGGAGTCGATGTCGTACGAGGAGTAAGTTGCTCATCCTGAGCATCAAACTCCTGGGTTATTGTCTTGATCAAGTCTGTGATTTGCTGCGTCAAACTTCGTACAGCATTAATACGAAGTCCTCTTATTTTAAGGATTCGTACAAGCTCTAGTCGGTATGGTCGGCTGACATGATTCCATTGGGTTGAGGTCCAATGATTGAAATCTTCGTACAAGGTGGTTTTAAGTAGATCTTGATCGATGTTGGTGTGCAGGATTCCCATCATAACGTATCCGACGTACGTAGTCAGTTCTTCCTGATTTAGTTCCTGATTGATGTCGACTTGATTTCCCCAGAACCTTGGGTTTGTTGATTTCTTCCACGTAATAAGTGGAATCTCGCTTTTGGCGCTCATCTCTTCGTACGTAGGCTGGTAAGGTTCTTTTTCTTGGATTTGACCTTGTTGGCTGGTCTCTGGTTCTTCTAATGCAGCCATGGTGGTAACCGTGTCGGATCGTACGGTATCAGATTATTGTTATTGTGTTTAGTGCTTTGGCGCACACTACGTACTTCAAATATTGTACGATAGGAGTCTCTGTCCGGTTCTTACTGGAAGGCGACAACAGAGATTCTTCTCGTACGATACTGTAGCAGTAATCGTCTTATTCCTAGTACCCGGTTCTTACTGGAAGGCGACAGTAGGTAGGAATAAGGAATTAGCACAAGATGTCTTGCACCTATCTACCCGGTTCTTGCTGGAAGGCGACAGTAGGTAGGATTAAGACTTATTAACGTACGACGTCCAGTACGTTAATTCTTGTCTCTTCACTCTTGCTAATCTGTGATCGCACGAAGCAATCCCATGTGATTGCCCAAGCAATCACTGATCAGTGTTGAATGGACTTTGTACGTGCACGCAGGTACTCAAATGTAGGGTGAACCAAAGAATGATATCTGTGACTGTCCTTCCTAACTACAAGATGGGCGTCGTACGAGACAGATATACTGTCTCGTCCGGGCCTGAGTCATTCGGGCCGAGCCAAGAGGTGGTTCCCTTGCGCATGAGCGAATGCTGCGCTATCCGATCTGTGCACTCTTCCCCTGAGTCGTAGGTGTCGTACGATCATGTGATTGTGTTATTCCAACAAAAGACCTATTAATATTCTTTATAAATAGTAGATAAAGTGCTAAGGTTATTAAGCATAAAGTTTACTTTTAAATAATAAAGAGTTTATTAAACTATAGCTTTACTATTAATACTTACCTTTAGGTATATAGTTATAAGAAGTATTATACTTATAGTCTTTATTATCTAGTTAAGTACTATATATAGACTTTTAACTTAGTAGGCATGCAGTAAAGCTATTATACTATAGGCTTTAATAGTAATATTTTAGTTTTTTAAGACATCTAATTATAAGATTAAAGGTTTTAATAGCTTTATAAAAGGATATATAGCTTAGTTAGGTAGAGAAGTTAATTCTTTAGTAGTAAGGTAAGAGGGATAGGTATTATCCTAAGCCCTTTTGCTTTCCTTATATATCCTAAGGTTAATCTTATACTGCTAGTTAGAGGCAGCTTATTTTTTAGCTATTAGCTTCTTAATTATTAGAATCCCTTCTTTAGATAAGGCTTTAAAAAGAATATCTTTAAGATTAAGGTTAATAAGTGCTTAAATACCTAGTCCTTAATATTAGGATTTTAGTGCTTAGTACTAGGTTAGCTAGTTGCATTAACTAGTTAACTTAACTATATTAAAGAAGGTAGAAGGCTAGTCTATTATGTTAGCAAATAGAAGACTACTTAAAATATACTCTTTTTATAAAAAGGATGTTAATAAATAATTATAGTTAACTGCATAATAGTAAGTAAATTTAGGCTTATAACTATTATAAGTTAGAGTATATAGTAAGGCATAAGAGAATAAGGGAGAAAGATGCTTATTCTATATAATATAAAGAGAGTAAAATATAGTCTAGTTATATAAGTCTAACTACATAAGATAGTACATAAGAAGACTAATTTAGTAAGCTCTAATATATAAGGGTATTCCTGTAACATCTACGTTCATCCCTAAATTCAGCAACTTTAGCATTGCTTAACAGACCATCTAGCAGTTGCATTAAGAACAACCCAAGCACGACCTAAACACTGCCTAACATGCAGTTCCACATCCCTGCTCTGCTCGTCACCTTGGCCGTTATGGCAGCGCCAGCTGCCGCTTCTTGGGTATTCTTTGCTTCCCTGCGCGCCTCCGGCCCGTTAGCTGACATGCAGCAGTGCGAAACGTACGATGGCTTCTATCTAAGTGGCAAAGTGTACAACTGCTGCTATGGCAAAGACGGCAAGTCGTGCAGGGCACAAGGGAACGGACGCAGGTGGTGCAAGAAGCAGAAGGCGAACTTTTGCTCCAATGTCTTTGTCCAGAACACAAACAGGAAGGTCTCGGAGAGTTGCGTGAGTATCTTCCTCATTTCCCCCACCTCGAAACCCTGGGGTGCTGATAGCCCTGTACAGGACGCCGACTGCTGCGATATCAAGACTGGATGGGGGATGCCTTGCCCCAAGTAGTCAACGAATCTCTAGGCGTATCAGACTGATTGACCGAGATCTCCCCTACAAAATCGTTACGAGATAGATACTTGAACTTTTCGCGGTTGCATGGAAATGGCCTGGGTGTCTAGTGGCACTGGGTTACGGTTAATATCTGGGATCTGGAGCCCCAAAGCAGGTACTACGAGACTGAATATACGACACAGACAAACAAGAAGTACATAGAAAAAGAGGGTTTGCCCAATCTATCCGTTAGACGAAGTGTCGTTTGCTAGTCAAGCGACGAGGACGCCAGTAACACGCGAAGAAACTCGAAGGACACAGTATTTAACGCTATTTCAGGGGGGTTTTGGACTCGGCAACCTAGCCGGCACTTACAACAGAGACTAGGTGATCAAAGTAAAGCCGGTTGAACTTATTGGACTGACTGCAAGTCTGCAACGGTTCGGGAAGCATCATGACATGAGGAGCAATTCGGTAAGTGTGTGGCTGGGACGGGATGTGGCGCCACCTCCCGCAGGAAGAGGGCTGTGACGTCACTCTCACGTTTTCTCGGTGAGCCTGGTTTTTCGCTGTACAGTACAGAGTACAGGTACGAAAATGGCGATGAAGGGAGGAAGCAGGGTCAGCCACACAAATTGCATGGCGTTGTCCGCGTGACGGTCCATCGCACGCGCCCCGAGCCTGTTCCCCTTGCCGAATGCCGATCGCAAGAGCCTGGAACCTGTTGAGCCACAGCGATCGCCACAGACGTCGCAAGCGACCACACTGGACGGTGGCCTCCTGGCAAGTAGCTAGTAGAGCAACTCGCAAATGAGATGCCGCCATTCCGACATTTACGCAAACATTACACAGTCGGCCAGGTCGAGGGGAGGGAGAGGTACGACGCAACGGTGTCACCGTTGACAAACTCTCCCGATGAGGTCACGTTTGGAACCCAACTTCGAATAGCAGCCAACCCCCCCAAGCCGCTGTCGCACGACAAACCGCCTCCTCGCTGGTCGCTTGGCTGAGTGGTCTCGGCCTCGTCAGCCTGGTGTGGACTCTCCACTGCCCAGCAAGCCGGCCCGCATTGGCTGACAGCATGCAAATTTCCCCCATCATGCACCGAAAGGAAGACCGAATGGCTGTCCGGACATTGCATCGCGGCCCTGCGAAAGCGTGTTTCAAACCTTATGGCCAGGGTGGACAGTAAGCGCCGCCCTACCGGGAGGCATGCCAGCCCTGCCATCGTCTTCTCATACGGCCATCGCTTCCCTTCACCCTGATCGGGGATGACCTCATCCGGGACAGCTTCAGGGCTGGGACAAGCGGACAAGAAGAAGAAAACGAACGGACTCGATAGCGTGCCACGAAGCCAGCCTGGTGACGTTGAGCCAACCACCCCCCCTAGTTTCCTCCCTCCCTTTTCTCACGGCATAGGTGCCGAAGAAGTATGCTTGGCAGGGTCTCTGCGTTATGTACCGGCCCCGCACCAAAGAAACCGGGACTGTTGTTGGGTGTCTTTATCGTACACCGACACATGAGTCTGTCCGTCTTTCTTGGGCCTCTATGCACTACGTGTCTACCTACCTTTACCTACATCTTTAGCCCGGTCCCTTTAGTCACAGATTATCGGCACACTAAGACCCGCGATCCAGGCGCGTCTGCTGTGCTCGGCGGTGACGATGCGACTGACTCTCCTTGTTGGCGAAGTTTGCAATGTCAGACCACACCACCCTCAAACCTGCTTTCTCCCCGATCGTCATCCTGATGTGTCTCTCCCCCCAACTGACCCAAACATCTCGGCATGCCCGCAAGGGTGATAAATAGAGATAACTCCATGCCCTCCCCATCGCTTCTTGATATTCCATTCCATCAGGACAGCAACAGACCAGCAGACGACGCTCAGAGGGACAACCTTTCTTCTCAGCCATACCCACACTACATACACCACCAACAACAACACCACAACCGCAATGGCGTTCGACCGTATTGTGCAGTTCATCCTCCGCGGCGCCCAGCTGGCGTTCGCCGCCATCGTCGCCGGTATCACCGGCTCCTACCTCCACAGCTCCAACGCATCCTCGTGGGACAATGGCCGCTTCATCTACACCATCGTCGTGGCCAGCTTGTCGCTGCTCTTCGCCCTCCTATGGCTGCTCCCCTTCTCGGCCAGCTTCATCCACTGGCCCATGGACATCTTCCTCAGCATCCTCTGGTTCATCGCTTTCGGCCTGCTTGTCAACGTGAGTTTCCCCTCGACTTTGTCACTGCCCTAGGCAGGCGCAACCAACATACTGACATGTATACTCTCCCAGCTCATCGGTGATGGCTGCGGTCCCGTCTTCGACTGGAGCAACGTCAGCCCTCGCGGTGATGCATGCGGTCGCAACAAGGCCAACATCGCCTTCTGCTTCCTGTCCGCCATTGTCTGGCTTGCGTCGGCCCTCGTCGGCCTCTTCTGGGTCCGCCGTCGCAACGCCGTCGCCGACAACCGCCACACCCACGGCCGCCGCCGCTGGTACCGTTCTTCCCGCGTCTAAGCAACGCGCGCTCGGTGTTCATCAGCTGCCCCTCGCGGTTAACACGCTCTCACTACTTGGTGAATTGGTCTCCATGGTTTTTACATGCCAAACGGGGACCACAGGGGCAATGGTTGGATCATCGTCTTCTCGTAATACACCATGCCAAGGTGTTTTGATCGACTTTTTGACGGCCTATGGAGGAGTTAACTAATGGGTTTTGTGCGTTTGTAATGTTTTCATGTGTAGGTTCATGATAGTATAAGATGGCCTGAAGCTTCACGGGAAGGCTTGATACCCAATAATACCCAGCCTGTTGTATCATAGTATCTACCTTAATGTTATACCATGGCACCTTTCTATGACTCGGTTTGGTTTTCACGATTCCTACGATGAAATCATAATGCTTTTGGTTCACTTAAACCCTGTTGCATGGCATTTCGTGAATTAGGTTTGTGTCTTACTTTAAGTCAGTTCGGATGACACTTGCCAAGGACCCTGTTTAAGCCGGGTGACCTTGGCTGCCCAACTCCGCCGGTCGAAACACGTTCGTATGATTCCAGGAACCCATCATGTTCAGCGGTGCAGCCACACATAAGCCACAGTCTTTCGGTCCAATGTTTCGCCCCTGGCACATACATAGCCTTATCGGTAAGCGTTGATTCAATACGGCACTCGCATAACGTTAGGACGCAGCCCTCAGTCACTCACTTACCTGGCTGCCGATAGGCCTCTCCCCCCCCACGTAGGGATGGGTGGGTCTCCGCGGCGACGGTCTCAGACGATCCGGGGAAAGTGGAGTCTTCCGCCCGGGGCGCAGCCCTAGGAAACCCCCGGAGGCGGGCCGCGATGTTTCGGGATGCTTGACACACGCGGTCCACTTCCGATGGAGACGGGAGATGGCTTTCTGAATTCTTTTCTTCAACTGCGGAGGGAGGAATCCCGCCCGGCGGTGTTTTAGGGGCCCGGCCGATGACAGTCATGGAGCACAGCAGCGTCGACACGACGCACTAATCAGGGTGCCGACTTCATCCGTTACGGCCTTTGGGTGAATCGCAGGACTGGCGGCGAGCATTTACTTCCTTCCTCCGCACGCAGGCATTGAGACCTGAAGTTGCAACAGTGTGATCCTGCCTTTGGATCGTGGTTAAAAGTAAACTGGGGCCACTTATCGTCGCACAGTGCCACAGACAAATGGGCGTCTTGCTAGAGGGTCACCGGCGGCGTCGGCTCTGGATGAGCAACTGGTCCTGAGTAGCTTGGGGGAGCCTGAACGGGTTTGACCCCATCAAGGACCTCGTTCTACTCGTCAGACTCCCATGTCCAAACCTGAGGCATTCGACTCATTGTGGCGTCGAGGACGCTTTAAGCATTATCGCCAGATGTGTGGCATCGCCTCTTGAGAGGGGGGGGTTAAGGGCGCAGCAGACGGCCTTATGTGGCAACCTTGCAAGATGACGTAGACGCGCTGGGAGGAAACTCCCCCCAACGGGAGATCAACCACTGTGACAGAACGAAATCAGGGAAAAATTGCTGCCGGCTCGAGCAAAGACCGAAGGACAGACGAACCCGCCGTGGCAAGCGAGATGAGAACGAAGCGGGCATGGCGGCCCAAAGGAGACAGATGTAGAGAAAATTACCCCTCCCCCCAAAAAAACAACAACAACCAAGCAACCGAGTGCTGCATACCATCACGATTTACCCACCCCGCCTCGGTTACTGACCGCCTCTCGTATCAGTATTTCAGCGGCCGCCATGCCGTTCCGAAAACAGCCTTGTGCTCCGCGAGGAGAGCGTTTGAAATGAAAGAGAGGACACATGGCGTCTTGTTCCTTGGCCCGCCCCCTCCCCCTCTCGTGACCACACTAACGCTGGCGCCCCCCGTTTGGGAGCCTGCCGTTCTGGACCGCTCCATACCACCAGGTGCGAGCGTGTGTCTCGGTTGGTTTGTATGGCTCTAACTTCGTCTCGATATTAAACCTGATCCACTGCAAGTATTCTCCCCGTGGGCGGGGCGGTGCACTTCTGGGGGCGGACCGAGCTAGCAGAGATGGGAATCCTTGTATCGTTTTCAAATGAGTGTTACGTAGGATGGTCGGTAATCGAGATGGCTTTGGGATTCCACGATCTGCAATACAGAATGCCACGACGTTCGGGCTGAGAGGCCAGGGCTGGGCGGGAGAGAGAGAGGGAGAGAGAGAAGAGACACATCCTCTAGGCCGCTTTCAAGCTGCCGTGCCGTGATTCCCTTAGCTTTCCCCTCACCTTCCTTCGTGTTTGGACTAGCTCTCCTGCAACCGCTTCTTCCCAAGAGGGCGCGCGACTGCCGGGTCGAACGGGAAGGCGACATGCGGGAAAGACGAGCGAGCGCGTTTCATCGGCTCTGGCAACGAAGAACCAACAGGTCACGCAGCATCCGATGCGCATGGCGTAGTGAGGGAGTGTAGTGCGAAGGCAAGGGGGTTGGAGGTTGCGGGACAGTGAGGCACATGTGGCAGATCACTGTAAGGAACGGCGACGGCGACAGCGACAGCGCAGGTCCTGCAGGGAAAAGGTTGGAGGGATCGGGTTGATGGCGCAAATTGGACTTCACAATGACCCAATTCTGGCGATCTTCACCCCCATTTTCTAAGGTTGGTAGTAGGTAGGGAAGAATGTTTATTTTTATTTCTATTGCGTGACATTGAGTTGAGGGGCAAGCGGAATAGGGATGTAAGGAATGGCTCGCTACCTGGTATCCACATCCATGTACATATGCGAAGGTAGTCAGCTCAGGTCTGCTGGGAGCCAGGAGGATCTCGAAGCAAACAGAACAATCTTCTGCCTACCTAAAGACATGGAGGGGAGGGAGGGATGAGGATGTACCTGACTTTCTTGTCCGATGAGAGCCGCATGGCGTAATGCCCCGCAGAGCGGCGTCGGAGCAGGTTACAGGCTTAACAGCTAGCGCCACGGGGCTGCAAGAGCTGATCCATCTATGACCGCATGCTTTGCATTTTGTGGGGTAGGTGACGCCACAGAATGCTTCACCAGCCACATCGCAATCTGCTGGAGCTGTCCCATTGCCTTGGGGATCCAGCCAATGATGAAGCTTGCGCCACACGCGGGGCCGCCCAGCCCAGCTTCCGAGCTGCGTCATTGGCGGGGTTTCTTCTCCCCCCTGGGCCCTGCCTTGGTTCTGTGGACTGCACATTTCGGGAACGTCAAACCTCGATCCATGTCACTCCTTCCGTCGCCTCACGCCGCACACACGCCTCACAGCAGACAGGCTTCTCTCCCTTCGTCAACGTGCAGACCAGCTCTCAGACCTCTCTTGGGGGTTCATACCAGGTCATGCCCATGCCGGGGGGTAGAGAGAGAGAGAGAGAGAGGCGCGAGTCCAGGTACAGATACACACAAACGAATAGATGGCTCGGATCACGTCTTTCCTCGTACAACCGCCGCCTTGGATTGCGTATTTCTCGGCCTGGCACCCGGCCAACCGCCATTGAAGCCGCGCAAATGATCTCCGATGTCTTACAGATTGATTGACTGTTGTCCCTTTCTAGCCTGTGCTGGCATGGGCTGACACAATAGCTGGACACACCCCCGTGAGACACGACGCGCGGCAACCGGTATTCCAACGACCGCCGCACTCGGATGCCCATTCTAGCTTGGCGATTTTCCAGACTTCCCCCCGTCCGCTGGGAGCGGCAAGGAGAAACGAACAGGGACAGGAGCCGCCCTCCCCCACCACGTGTAGTAGCGTACCTGATCAGAAAGCTGCTATGGTGCTCCAGGGTGAGCCACAATGAGCCAGTCGCCATCGCCCTTGCCACAGTCCGTGTCCATCTGCCATCCTACGCAGCCTTAAGACGTCACTAGCCACAGATCTTCATGGCTCTGCAACCACCGTGACCCGCCCTTCTTCCGCTCATGACGACAAACCCTTGATACATTACGTCCTTTCTCTCCTCAAGAGACCCTGAACTCCAGTGTACCCCATGTCGACAGGCAGGTAGGCACTGTATCCCGTACAGCGGTCCACCACGCAAGATATGCGAGATTCGTTTTCATGAGGCAGGCAAAAAGAAAAGGCTTGTCGAGAACAAGCGCCGTGTCACGCCAGACAAAGGTTCTGGGTCGTCATCCAGCCATGGCAAACTGGGCCCAGACCCGTCGCCTCGCCATTGGCCGTGGGTCCCGGCCCCCAGTCGTCGGCGGAGTCCACTCCATGTACCGGCGTACCAACACCTCATCCCGACTGGCCGACAATTGAAGCTTGTATTCCGAACGAGACACCTGCGCCCAAGACCGATGACGACGTATCAACGTAACGGCTCAAGCGCGCCTGTTCTTTCCCTTCCTCTGCGGTCCTTTCTCCCAGACCCATGCCGGCACGACGGATGATGGGCGTTGGCGCTGACCTGGCCCAGGCAAGACGAGCATGAGCATGCCGATGCTGTTGCGGATTCCTTGATTGCTGTCAGTCACAGCGCGCGCCGCCAGTCGACCTGCGCTGCATAGGCTGCATGGGTGCAGGGCAGCCGCAGGCTTCCTGGATCGGCATCGTAATTCTCTCTGATCTACCATCGGCAAAGGAAGGATGAGATGCGGCCTTCCAGATGCCTTCTCACATCTATATAACCACCTCAACCTCCCACCCTCATCACCTTTCTTTTCTTCTCTCCTCATCATAACACAAGATACCCAAACAAAACAACAACCCACAACAAACACTACCAACAAACCATTTATCTCCCAATACCTACATTTGATTTTATTTGATACCCACATCGCGAAATCAGCCCAACATGTCTTCCATCGTCAACAAGGTCAAGGACGCTCTTTCCTCCGACAAGAAGCACGACCAGCCTGAGGGTACTTCCGGCCCCCACACCAACCGTGCCGCCAACGCTGCCGACCCCCGCATCGACTCTGACCGCGACCACCGCGCCAACCCTGCCGGCACCACTGGCACGCACACCGGTACTCACACCGGCACTACGGGCTCCGGCCTGACTGGTTCTCACGGAACCACCGGCACTCACACTGGCACCACGGGCTCCGGCCTTACTGGCAGCCACGGCACTACCGGTTCCGGCCTCACTGGTAGCCACGGCAACACCACTGGCTCCGGCTTGACTGGTTCTCACGGTACCCACGGTACCACTGGCACTTCTGGTCTCACTGGCAGCCACACTTCCGGCACCCACGGCGCCACTGGTTACGACGACCCCGATGGTGTCCACGGCCCCCACAGCGGCCGTGCTGCCAACAAGGTTGATCCCCGCGTCGACTCCGACCGTGACCACCGCGGTGCTCCTGGCTCCGGTTTGACTGGTAGCCACGGCACCACGGGCTCTGGTCTGACCGGCTCCCACGGTACCCACACTGGCACCACCGGCTCCGGCCTTACTGGCAGCCACGGCACCACCGGCTCTGGTCTTACCGGCAGCCACGGTACTCACACCGGCACCACCGGCTCTGGCCTTACTGGTAGCCACGGCACCACTGGTTCCGGCCTTACCGGCAACCATGGCAACACCACTGGCTCCGGCCTCACTGGTAGCCACGGTAACACCACTGGCTCCGGCTTGACTGGTTCTCACGGTACCCACACTGGCACCACCGGCTCCGGCCTTACTGGCAGCCACGGCACTACCGGCACCCACGGCACCACTGGCTCCGGCCTCACTGGCAGCCACGGCAACTCTAGCTTGACCGGCAACCCCAGCACCGGCGCCACTGGCGGTGTCTCCAACACCCACAACGCTGCTGGCCACGTTGGTTCCGCCGTTGCTGGCACCCACGGCACTGGCCCTGCCCCCAACACTGCCGGACCTCACAAGTCTGATGCCCTCAACAAGGTCGACCCTCGCGTCGACTCTGACCTGGACGGCTCCAAGACCGTCGGTGGTAACAAGACCTACGCCCAGTAAGCGACCATCTACGAGCGCGAGCCGATGTACGACTGTCGAAGCCGAGAGAGAATGGGGACTGACGAGCAACCTCAGGGACACCACGGGCGTTGCCAAGGACCCTACGGATGCCGCTCAGGTCCCTCCCTCGGTGCTGGCCAAGCACATCGGTGAGCCCGAGATTGCTCACGACGACCACTCCCACGGCCGTGCGAGACGCAACAGCAAGGTGTCAGCTCAGGAGCTGCACCGCGGACTGTAAAGGTTCTCGATTAATGCGAAGGAATGGAGGGATTGATACCTAGTACTTGCTGTACACTAGCCTGATATGACTTAATGATATTAGCATCGTTAAACTGCTACAACTTATTCACTATTTGCGCTCCTGTGTGAAATATGTGGTATTAACCTATACTTTTACCATGATTTGTCTCTTTCAACGACACGTTAAAGTATCAAACTGACTATTTTGACTTCGTTTGAATTAACTTCGTTTGAATTGTAATGTAAATTTATAATTCTGTTGCTAGACTCACATAATGGGTTGAGAGAGACGAGTTAATGCACAAAGGAGCAAACTATTGGCTAGTTCTTCATAGCATGTCGAGGACTTATCCTGTCTTATCCATCCAACTATTCCCACACTCTATCGACTACAAAGAGCTTGCTTGATCCATCATGCGGATGGTAAGACAAACCATGGGCTCTCACCCCGCGGGAGTCCTCGGTCGAGGGGTTGGTCGGGCTGGGTTAGTTGGTAGCAATCGGCCTCATCATCCTCCCATCATCTCCGGGTCATTCATCACCCATTCGCCGTTGCAGGTCTCGTACAAGAACCGCCGATGGTGATCCGGATCGTGATGGCATCTCATTCTTAAAACATACCAGACGCTGCAATGAGACGCACCCCGTCGTCTTTTGCATTGTGCCGCTTCACCCCGCTTCCCGCCCCCTCTCCTCATCCTTACCAATACGTTTCCACGCCGACGGGAATCGCGTTGCCATGTTTTTATTCTCGGATGTTGAGCCTCGTCATCTTTTTTGGGGGGATGGGTGTGTTGGAGACGAAGAGCAAGTGCCGGTCTCACGTCGTAGCCGTCCTGTCGTGTCCCCCTCCCCCCCGCGTCGTTGAAGTGGGAGCGATGCTGACTTGCATGATTACGGCAATCTCCCGGCGCTGTCCCGGACCGTCATATCTGTCGTATTTCTCTCTGTCTCTCACACATCTCATACCCCGTGGAATCGTGCATCCCGCCGGCTTTTCTGGCGCGAAAATGCTCCGACGGACTACAACGTGGGCACATGCAATACCGTTGGCGAAGTAGCCCACCCCCGGCCTCCGGGACCATGAACACCTTTGTCACCATTCCGTCACGATGCCGTAGACGGGGCAGGGTCCGGGGGGGAGGAAGGAGCGGAAATTGGGGCTCGGCGGCGTTCGGTGGTGTCGAATCAGTCAGTCACCTCATGCATCCCGTCCGTTTCGAAAGGACCGGACCATGCTTCTCTGGAACAGCATTGCCCCTACGTGGTTGTCGCGTTGTATGCCCGCATGGTCGCATGCAGTGCTGTCAAAACAAGGGGGGGTTAAGGGGGTAGGGCGATGCTCGGTGTTTGCCTGAGTTGTCATCTGTATCATCACTGAGAACTGAGCGATGGAGAGGTTGAGATCCACCTCTCAAATATCGAACAGATCGCCTCGGAACCTCTGACAGCTAGCAACGATGCGGCCGCTGCATCTCGCTTGACAATGGATGGAGCGGGAAAAAAAGACAGCGGATTGTGTTCTATTCGAGCACAGTATCCATCCATCCATCCATCCATTCATCCATTCATCCACCACTCGCTATGGAGTCGCTTTTGGAGGACCAGCGCCTTAAGAGGTCGCCTTACTTTCTTTTTAGATTGTGTGTTGGCGAACGAGTGCAGTGGTCTCGCAGCGCATCGCCTCGCCTTACGTGCGTGAAAAGAAAACCGACCGATTGGAAGGAAACGAAAAAAAAAGGGGGCACTGCTGCAACATTCGATGACTCGCCTCACTTAGTGTAGTTCAGAAGGATGCTGTCGAAACCGGAGTTTGGCTGCGTGTGATCGATGCACCGGGGAACTTGGCGGCATGGAAATCGCATCGCATCGCACCGCACCGCCCCGCCTAGCCCTCCCCTCGCTCCTCGACATCCGTCGACTGTCAAAACAGGTTGACAGGCAGCACCCCCTTTTTTTCTTTCTCCAAATGTGATGGCCTTGAGGCGAGAGGAGTCGACAAACCAGTCTGTTTAACCCTGCACGTTGCCGTCCCCCGCTAAGTCTCTGGCCCGGGGAATGTAGCGTTTGGTGAAATGGAGCCTTGGAGGAGGTGGAGAAGCGGTGGCGTTTCCATCTGGGAATCACCCGTCCCTGCCAATGCGGCGAATTGGAGAGAAGAGGAGATGGATGGATGGATGGATGGATGGATAGATGGCTAGGCAAAGCAGGCCGGCACAGTAATCTGCATGCACGGCAAGCAAGACACACCCCCAGCGGATGACGGTTTCTGGATTTAGTTGGTGATTGACTGGGGGGGGGGGGCTTCGTGATGGTCTAAAGGGATCTAGACAAGAACCACAGAGCCCGGAGATTGGGAAGGGAGGTGAAAGTGGGCGCCGTTGTGGCGTTGGGTTCCACTGGGTGATGACATGTGCCTTTTTGGGACGAGAGGGAGATATTCGCCCCTCGGAACTGAAGGACCAGTGCCTCGGGAAAAACGTCGAGCCTCGTCTTTCTGATGAGAAGCGGGCTTGCCTTGCTTTGTCTACCCAAAGGAGGCGGCTCATCTCTGCACGGCTGACGGGACGGACGGATAGACACTCACATGGCGAGGCGGCGGTCGACGCAGGGCGGGACGCGGGAGGGGGCTGGTCTGTCTTCGAAGGGAATTCCTTCGGGAGGTGGGGAGGGGACCCAGGCCAAAGGACCGAACACCCGGGCATGGGATAGCGGTAAGGCACGGGAAGGCCAATCTCTGTTTGGAGGACGTCCGGGGGGGGAAGGGGTGGGAGGAGGGCTAAGATGGATCAGGGTGCCTCGCGATTTGCAGATTCTGCCGTTCGACGGCCATCGTGGGAGATGGGGAAAAAGGACTCGAATGTGAGAGCTACGAGGGAGCTGTGGTCCATGGAGGTAGCTAAGCAGGGGAGGGGTGTGGATGTGTGTGTGTGTAAGCAAGGTACTTGAGGTTGGTCGATGGCAGGGGGGGGGGCAAAGTGAGTGAGACTGTAAGTGCGTTAGTGTCCATGTCAGTTAGAAAGAGCTTCGCGTCCGCAAAGGTGATCTGGCCCTGTATGCAACGGGGAATGTCACTCCAGGTCACTCAACCCAAGAGGTACATTGCGTTGGGCCAGGTTGATGGGAGCTTGAGGGGCGGCTGGGTGCGCAAGACGCAGGGAAGAAGAAGGTCGCAGCGCATGTGCTGCTGCGGTGTGCTGCGCAGCTATCTCGTTTGAGTGATTTTGTCAGGAATGATAAGTGACAGCTGCGAGGGAGGGGCGTGTGCAGACGGGCAGACACGCCAGATATACTACTAGCCAGCGCGTCAGCCTGCAACTCATTGCGAAAGGAAAGGGAAAAAAAAGAAAAGCAAACAGAGTCTAAAAGCCAAGGAACCCTGAATAGTGTCTCCCGTCGCAAAGCGCCCCCCCGGCCAGCAGCAACGCAATACCGACAGGGATGCGCTTTTTGGTACTCATCTTTTCGAGAGTCTGGGAATCTGATAGCTCGCGCCGATTGCCGATTAGTGAACCGCGCTAGGACGGCATCAAACGCTAATATGAGCTTTGCCTCGCGCTGATAGCTGAGGAAAACGAAAAAGGGCTGATTGAATAGTGTTGAGTGCATCGCATTTTCGGTGACATTGGGCCCAATGCACATCCAGACTCGCCAGCGTTTGACCGCCCGGCAAGAGAGTTGAGATACTATTGATCGCACCAGCTCCCGCGCATCATGCACAAGGAAGTAATACCTGGTCCCCTATCGTTCGGACCGGGGAGTACGGGGAGTACGGGGAATAAAATCCCCCTCCCCCCGTGGGCCAACGGTCGACTTGGTTCGTGCTTTATCTCGGAGGAGTCATGGACATAACGTGCTGGCCACGCGTGCGTTCCAAGACTGGGGGAGAGAAATTCTGCGAGAAAAAGCGAGCACAACTTCGAGAGCGAGGTGATCGTCTTGGGGGTGAAAGGGGGGTGGGTGTGTGAGAGCGCTACGAGGTCGCTTGGTTGGCTGGCTGCTATATTGGAATGCTGTGTAGGCTCAATCAGCTACCAAAGAGGGGCGCTTTCGTTCCCGTGTAACCAGAAGGTGCGCGTATTGGTGCTGTTGTTTGCTTTTTCCTTCTCCTTGCTCCCTGCGCCCAAGTGCGCCTACTGCGCATGTCGCGTTGCATCGGGCCGGGTTGGGACGAGGGCGTGTTTGTGTGGAATGGCGAGGCGTGCCGCCGTAGCTTATACACGTGTTCTTCGAGTGAGAGGCCCGCGTCGGTGTCCCTTTTCGGAGGTGGATATCCATGAATATCCAGACAGGACGAGCGATTCGGCGGTGGACGCGAAGCGAGGGCGATCGGTCGGGTCATGTGTTATCTGGACGACTGGATGACTGGATGAGCTCTCCCAGGCAGAAGGCAGAGTGTCCAATCGCTTCATGACAATGGCCCCTTCCCCTCCCTTCCCTCGCACCCCCCTTGGCAAGACGTGATAATTCTTGTCGTATTATATGGAACCTGTCATACCTGCGCTCATCACGTTCGTTGCACCGGAAGATAACGCAGGCACCAAGGCTCCGACGATATGCTCCTGCTGTGATTGGGGTTCGTCGGGACAATCATGGCTTGGGGCCAATGTATGACATCTCCAAAAACAACAAGAAAAAAAGCCCGACACCCCCATAGGTGGAAGGGGGTTGCGTGTCAGAGCTTCAGAAGGCAGATGGATGGATGTTGTTGGATTTTGAGTGTGTTGCGGTTGCAGTAGGATTTCTCAGCTAGGTGCGCCTAGACCATCCCCATTGTCCCTGTAGCGGCCAGGGAAAGAGCCGCTGTCAGTGCTGGGAAGCTCCCTGGAAGGGAAGCCTGACGACGAACAAGCTGCGGGAGGCCGGAGCTGACCTTGAGCCGAGCTGAGCTCCAGCCCTCTAGGATAGTCCCAGGTGGTCGCAGCAGGCAGCGAAGTGTCGCTTATGTAATTGAATGATATCAAGGTACATGCATCTCCTCGGAAAGCGGGGCTTCGGTTCGGCCGGGCTGAGCGAGGTCGCCCCACACTCCCGTCCGCATCCCGTCGTACCGTCGTCCGTCATCCGTCATCCGTCCCCGAACCTCATTCACCCTCCACCGCTCCTCCGGACGCCCCTGCAACCTCAGTCCCCGCGCCCGTCTCCCCGTCGGGACTGCGTCCAAATCTCAGCACTTTCTGGAAAACGGCTCAGCGGCTGCCTCGTGGCACTTCACAAACCCCCTCCCGCGCAGACGACAACTCACGATGATTCCCTGACCGCCGTCTCTCTCCCCCACTCCACCGAAACTTCACCTCATCTCATTCAATTCCGTCTCACCTTTTTTACCGGGACCAAAGTGACCGTTGCAAGCCTCCTTCAGAAAGAATATCCCTAACCCGGCACCACCACCAAACACCACCATGGCCTCCATCCCCCAAGCCCTCTGGTCCGCCCAGATCCCCCTCCACATCATCCACCCCTCCCACCCCAACACGCCTCTCATCACCTCCCTGCCGCGCTTCTCTTACCTCGCCCTCCTCGTCCCACGCTGCTCCGCCTTCTTTCGCGCCCCGGTCTCCGCCTTCCACCACGAGGACCTGCTGCTCCGGAACCTGCCACTCGGCCTGCTCGTCGACCTCTACCAGCCCCCGCTGCCCTGGCGCCTCACCGTCAGCGATGGCGACAGCTGGGACATTGGCGACACCTTTCTCAACTGCGTCAAGGAGGTGAGTCGAGCCGCTTCCTCAACCCCCCCCCTTCTCTCATGAGACCTTGTCTCTCAATTTCTTTTCTCTCCCAGCCCTCTTCATTCCTTGTCTCATTCCTCACTCACCGGAGACCTAAACGCTGCCAAGCGGACATGTCATGCCATCCGGATGTCTCTCATCCAGCTGTTTTTGCTTTTCATCAACGCCACTCAATCCATCACCTGCCCGTTCGTTTCCCCCTTCACCTGACCCGTTCTTCCGTGCCACCCTGCCACGAGGAAAGCTCTCCACCACCACCACTTCACCTCACCCCCCCCCCCCACCTAATCATCTGCATCCTCCGTCTCTCTCCTGAGACCGACGCTAAAAACAGAGAACCACAGGCAGACTTCGTCCGCTTCGGCAACGCAAAACGCATCATGTCCCTCTCCAAGGCCGACACCTCGGCCCTCTGGAACGCCGTCCGCGACAACGACCACGCCTCCTTCGCCAAGATCAACGCCCTCCTCCTCAACGCCCCGACGCCCCTCCGCAACGTGCCCCTGCGCGTCTACATCCCCTCCTCGCCACCCCCGCCCTCGTCGGCGCTGGCGGCTCCTGCGCCAACCTCGCCCTCGCCGTCACCTACCCCGGACTCACCGTCACCGGCTCCCGCCGCCGCCGCCGACCAGCCCCCCTCCACGGGCGCCTTCAAGGTCCTCCAGGCCCTCGTGCCTCCGACCGTCCCGGGCACCCGCTCCACCCCGCAGACGCTCGGCCGCGCCCTGCAGTCCCATTTGCCGTCCCTCTTCCCCTCGAGCCGCGACCCGGTCCTCGCCAACGTCGTCCTCCACGGCTCGCCCGTGCCCTTCTCCGCCCCGCTCGAGGACCTCATGCGCGAGGCCGCCTACCCGGATGGCTGGCTCTGCCTGGCCGTTGTGTTGCTGTGATGGTGGTGGTGGTGATGGTGGAGGGGACCTGTATTTAATGGGACTGGAATGGGAGTGGTGTCACTGGGCGTTTTTTTGGGAGTTTCAAGCTGAGGGGGGGAATAATAGTAACTTCATGTTGGTATTGTATGGCAGTAACGTTCATTTCTGTTTTGTAGACAACCCTTGAGAAGCAGGGGCAAGCATTCTTCAATACAGCACAAGTAATTCCGTCACACCCATATCTGTCTGGTATCATATTCTAGCTATACTCCGTTCTCTTCCGCTCGTTGTTCCGTGAATCTGTTACCCTTCAGCTTCCGCCACAACCAAACCGAGGCCGTCGATGCGTTGATATTGAGAAGCCACTCCGTGGAGGAGGAAGAGAAGGGTGTGAGACCTTACACCTGTTGAATGGTATATCCTCTGCCAAAACACGCCTAACTTTGATTTTGAGATGGATGGAGATGGAGATGGAGATGAGAACTGGAATTCTTTTTTTGTCTGTCATGGTTTTTATTCGATATCATGGAACATCCCGCCCAGAAACACCCTCCACTCCCGATTGAGAAGGGAAGAGAAAACCAATATATAAAACGACCAAAAACAGACACCACCCGTCGACAGGACGCGCAAACAACCCAAACTTCTCCCGATATGCATGCGATGCGGCTAGTACCCAAGAATGCAGACATAAACAACAAAGTCGCCGAAAAGGAAAAGAAAAAGAGGAAGACGCGAGCGGTATAATGCTTGAAGGATGTTTGTGTTTGTGTGGGCTGTCCAAGGCTTCCCCTCATGTAAGAACAAAAGGCCTCGCAAGCCCGGCAAAACAAGAAATAGAAAACAAAATTCAAAGAAACAACGAGGGGAGGGAAACCCCAATAAACCAAAAAAACAACCAAAACAAACAGAGCGCAGAACCGGACTCAGTCCCCCGGAGTCACGTCTTTATATATATATGCAATGTTTCCCTCCCCCCTCCTCCCATCCCCTCCCTCCTCTTTCCGGCGGCCTCTTTTCCCTCCTCCGAACCCCCTCTACCAGTTCCATTCCAGAAAGCCCGTGAAAGAGATGTCGTCTGATAACGACCGGCGCGTGCTGCTTTTCAATGAGCCCCCACCTTCCCCTCCTTCCCTCCGTCAGCCGGCCTGTTGTGTCCAGATATGCTGCCTCCCCCACCTCATTACCCCCCAATCCTGCTTCGGTCCCCCCCCCCCCCCAATGATTGTCGGGCTTTCCTGGCAACGACGGACAGAGTGGCGGCAACCCTAGACGGGTGTGGCCCAGAGGGTGTCGTTGCCGTGCGTCGTCAATCTTGTCGAGTCGAGGTTGTTTTCGCCCCCGGGGAGATCGAAAGTAGATACGAGAAGTGAATCGAATTCGCAAAATGAAACAAAAACGCCGGTTCATGTATAATGATAATAATGATGATGACGATGATGACGATGTTGTTTGGGTATGAAGAGAGGTTCGTGGCCAGGAGCGGGGAGAGACACCCCTGGCCCGTATCATCAGGTTCGTGTCCGGTTTTCCTCCCAATTAGTTATCCCGTTCTCCCCATAGCCACCCGGCTCCTTTCCCATGAGGTGACTGGTCCATCCGACCTCGGCTGACATCTCTTTTCGTCGTCGCACGCAGGCCTTTATCGTGTACGTTTTGACTTCCGCGTATGGGTTGCCCCGTCTACATCTGCATAGGATGCTGGCCTGGCTGCGCGGGGTATACCGCGTGGCCGTGATAGCTCTGGCCGTGGTTCGGCGGGTGCCCCGATCCGTTGCTCAGGATACGGGGGCCCTGGCTCGGGGAGTTGTGGGCGCTGTGGTGGTTGGGCTCGACAGCGTAGGACATGGACATCGGGCCCTGATTGTGGTGAGTCGGCGGCGGAGGCGGCGGCGGGATGGTTGGACCCGTCATGCTGGCCGAGCTCGAGAAGCTGCCGGAGCCGACCCTGGGCTCGTTGAAGAAGAGCTCCTTCTCGATGTGTTGCAGGATGTGCATGTCGATGGCCAGCGCGCTGGAGGATTGGGCGTGCATGTTGAGCATGTCAATGGTCTTCCTGAAGAGTTCCTGCAGCTGCGTCCGTTCGATGAGGCGATGGAGGTAAGGGTCTTTGTAAGCGGCGGCCAGAATCAAGAGGTTGCCCCATTGCCTACAAGAATGGGTTAGCCGTTGTTCGCTTATGCTTCGCAAGAGGGAGGGGGGTTGTCCTCCAAAGGGTCTAGCTGTTTACTTACGCATGTGCTGTGCCAAAGATGTTGGTCACGAGGAGTCGCTTGCTGTCAACGCCGTGGAAGGCCCGGGTGCTCTGGATGAGGGCCTTGATGCCTCTCTCGGCCCAAGCCTTCACTTCCGGGTCGAGCTCGTCGTGTCCGCGGATGCCGTGAGAGCCGTGTCCCACGAGTGCGGAGGCGTCGTGCGGGTTGAAGACGCCGATGGCGGCGACGTTTTCCTTGTTCAGCATACCCGAGTCGTCGGATCGTTGCTTGAGCCTCTCCGAGACCTCCAGGATGAACCTGATGAAGGGCCGGTAGATGATGACCCGGGCGCCCCAGTACTTGGCGCGTAGTCTCGCGTCAAGCAGGTCGGTCGCCGGGGGGTCTTCCTCTTTGAACCTAAAGTCATTGGAAACCCACGTCATGCTTCGCAGTTGTTGCTCCAGGGCCTGGACCTTTCTCATCTTATCGTACACTGATACGTGTTGTTCTTTTGGATCGTACAGCAACGTGTGGATGGTGTTGAGCGTCTTGCGCAGGTACAGCTGTCCGATGTAAGAGTCGCGGACACGGACCGAGAAGTCGGGGTCCATGAGCGCCATGTTGGGCCAGGGCATCTGTTCTTCATAGTCCTGACACCTTGACCGTGGGAGTTCAAGCTCCGCAATGATATCGCTGCAAAGTAACAGTCAAGTCAGTACGGGTTAGGGGGGGGTTGACGGCAGGCTAGGCTAGTTGCCACTTACTTTTCCAACTGCAGGCAGCTCCAGAACGCAAGGAGAATAAGGTTGTCTCGCTTCTTTTCCGGAGGGTTATACACCCCCATCTTGAAGAAGCGGCTCATGTCGCTGTATAGTTGAGCTTTCGTCAGCCGGTGATCCCCACCCATAATCCACCTTCACCAGTCTTGCATTACTTACCGGCGCATGATCATGTTCAGTGCTCGGGCGGCGTTGAAGAACATGGCGTCACTCTCCAGAACCCGACCCAGCTGACCGTAGTACAGACCAGCAAAGATGAAGGTCTGCGCGTGCTTCATAGTCCATCCGGCCATGTGGTTGCCCATAATGTCGGAGGCGTAGGCGAAGTACTCCAGCCCCGGAATGATGTCGTAGTTGCGCCTCAGGGACTGGCCCGTCTTAAGGGCGCCGGTGCCTTGCATGGAGTGCCGGCGGCTCGGCAGGCTGTTGTTCTGCTCCTTGGGCGAAGGCAGCCCTGAGGACTGCGAGTGCGCCGAGTAGGAAGGGGGTGATGCCTGCGCGCCGGGGGAGGACGGGTATCCGTTCCGGTTGGCCGGCGAGTTGTGGTTGTGCTCGGGAAAGTCTCGAGGCAGGTCGGGGATCTTGGATTCGTGCTGGCAGATCTTGCCGAGGGCGAGGATGACCAAGACGAGAGCGTTCTCGATGGTCCTGTGCGGCCGACCGGGCTTCCTGGGCAGCGGAGCAGGCTCGTCGGGCTGGTCGCCTGCGGGCGAGCGCTTCCGCTTGTTTGACATTTCCGAGAAGTTTGTCGGCGGCACGAACTTGGCGACGCCGGGAGCGGAAGGCTTTGTCTTCTTCTCGGTCTGCGCCAGGCTGTCCAAGAAGCGCTTGACCAGGCTCCTCAGGTCGCCGAGCGGCAGGATGGGGTGCAGGCTGAGGATGTGCTTCTCGAAGCTGTGCACGTACGACTTGACCGTCTCTTCGGAGAAGTCCGGATGGCCGTCGCCGACGAGGGTGCCGCTCGTGTAGCCAACGCTCGTGGGCGGACTGAGCCCTCCGACCTGGCCCCAAGCCTCCCCCGGCGAGGGCGAGTTGCCCGTCTCGGAGAAGTTGTCGTCGATGGCGTCGACAGTGCCAAACGCCTCGGCGGCGTTGCTCCGTTCGTATGCGGCGGCCGTGGCACTGGTAGCTGGGGTCGTTCGCTCTTGGCCGCTGCCCTCGCCTCGGCCGTACAGGCGCAAGACTCCGCGCTTCTCCTCCTGGGCGATGGGATACTCCTGGGGGTACCTGACGCCCTCCCTCTCCAAGATGCCCTGGGTCATCTCCTTGATGCCTGGCCACGATAACAGCATGTCGGCACGGGTAGTGTGGTTTGCGGGGATGGATGGCGCGCCCGGTGCCACGGGTTCTCCTGGCGGCATATGTTCATCGGCATCTTCGGCATCGTGCATCTGCTGGGGCAGGTCCGTCTCGCCCACGGCCATGGGCTGCGGCTCGTCCATGTCCACATCGAGCGCGGGCGGGGGATACCTCTCGAGCATGGGCGCGGCGGCGGCGTCGGCGTCAGCGGCGGCGACGGGCGATGGCGACTTTACAATGGACTTCTGATGGATAGGCGAGTGGTCTGCCGGCTGCATCTCGGGTTCGATCTTGATGTTGTGCATCTTGAGCGTGTTTTCCAACTTCTTCATCCACCGCTGCTGGGCCTCGATCTGGGCCTCGAACTTTGCCTCCAACTTGGCCTCCATGGCGCACTTCATCTCGGAGATGGCCTCGAGGATGTCGGTCTGTCCCTTGTCGATACTGTGTTGTCGACCGGTCAGCAAGATACGTTAGGAGCGGGAGGGTAGGCAAACTCGACTGACGCCTTTGGGATGGGGTCGCGATATTTACACTCGACACCCTTCTCTCTGCAACTTTTGCAAGGCTTGGTTTCATCACATTTCGCCTTGAGCTGTCGACAGCTATCGCAAGCCTATACACGTCGAACACGGGGGGTGATTAGCGCCAACCGGCCCATCAAGCAGCGCAACATGGCGCAACGGAGGTACGGGGGGGGGGGGGGTAAGAGGAGGAGACCGGCCGAGGGCTTCGCACCTGGGAGGCTCGTGTCGCCTTGCGCTTCGCGGTGGACGAGTATTGGATATTGTTATAGATGGACTCTGGAGGAGCCTGGTACTGAGGCGGTTGTTCGTAGTGCTGGGGAGGAGGAGGCGGCGGTGGCGGCTGGGATTGGGCCATGGGCGGAGGGGGGTAACTGCCTCGGTAGCCCCCCGGCGTGGGGGGCATCTGCTGAGGCCCGCTGTCGTAGCTCATGTGTCGTCTCGAGTCGTCGGGGTAGGATTGATGAGGTTGGTGAGAAGGGTGAGGCGGCGCCGAGTGCGGCGGGGGAGGTAGGCCGTCTGGCGGCGCGCCGCCGCCGGTCGAGTGCGGGCGTCGCGGGTGGGCGAGGTTCTCTTCGTGCTGCTCCCTCTTCACGCTGCCGGGGTCTCTGTTGTTATTGTTGTTGTGGTAGGGAGGGTAGTGCGGGTGGGCAGGCGAGGGCGGGTGTCGGTAGTGGTCCTGCATCGGCGCGTAGGGAGGCTCTTGGTCATGGTGTCGTCGGTCGTCGGGGTGATGGTGTTGGGGCGCCGCGTGGGAAGGGTGGTGAGGCTCGACGGACCGAGGAGGATAGGGCGGCTGCGGCTGGTGGTTGTTATATGGGGCGGGCTGCTGCTGCTGCTGCTGCTGCGAGGGGTGATGAGGCGGCAGAGTATGGGCCTGGTGAGGCGTCGACGGGTGCGAGGAGGACGGAGGAGGAGGCGGCGGCGGCGGGTGGTGGAGTGGCGGTAGTTGTTGATGCTGCGGTGACCACGAGTTGGTACTCGACAGACGGGGGCGTTTGTTATCAGGCTGCCCCGGAGGATCCATGCTTGATATATATGTACATGCGTACACAATGTTTATGAAAGAAAATAAAATAAAAAACAAGAGACGAAGAGAAAATAGGGTCAGGCCGGATCCGAGAGGAGGGAGTGGGAGCAGGAGGAAGCGGAGGGAAAGGAGGAGCAGGTGGCGGCCATGGACAAGCTATGGGCAACTCGGAGGAGTAGCTGGTTCCCAGTCGCAAGTCCCAGTCAGTCAGGACCTTGTCTGGTCCGGTCCGGTCCGGTCCAGTCAACGTCCAGTTACTTGGGCCAGCGCAGCGCAACGCAACGCAACGCGACGCAGACGGGAGGTAGGTGGCGGGGATGGTGAGAGGAGACCAGGAGGAAGGGTTAGGGGAGAAGGAGGAGTTAGGAGGAGGCGAGGGGGACAAGCAATCAAGCAATCAATCAAACAAGCAGGTAGGTAGCCTGTGTGAGTGAGTGACTGAGTGAGTTGACAAGGCCGGACGGGAAAACGGAGGGGCCAGGTTGAGTTTGGCTGGGGGGCGTGTGTGTTGTTTCTTGTGTGTGTGTGTGTGTGTGTGTGTATGGATGGTTTGGTGTCCGTGGTGTATCTGATTTGGATCCCGGGAGGGGAGGGGAGGAGGGGGGGGCAGGCGGCGCAACGGCAAGCAATGGGAGGAGAAGCTCGCCGTGTTTGGAAGAAAGGTCGAGTGTGCGTGCCTGTCTGTGCCTGAGCCTGAGCCGTTCCTCTCCTGACGAGCAGTTGACGGTCGACGGTCGACAGTTGACGGCGGCGTGTGTGTACCGTACACTATGTATGCAGCGTACCTAGGCAGCACGTCGCGCGGTGTGTATCTTGCACCGTGTGTGTATGTAGGCGGAAGGGGGAGAGGAAGGGAAAGGAAGGGGGATCCTGTATCCGCAGGTTGGTGTGAAAGTCGGGACAAGAGAAACAAGGTACTTTGTCGTTGGTTCGCGTTCGTGGCCGGGATCCGGGTATGTCGTTGGGTTGGGAGGAAGAAGAGGTGCGGGATGGCGAGGGGTGGTGGTAGGTAATCCTGTCCGAGGCGAGAGTAGGTAGGTAGGTAGGTAAGTAGGTAAGGTAGATCGAGCTTCGAGGTTTGTTGGAGACTTGCGAAATGTCGGTTTTCTTCCCTATCACTTTTGCGCCCGGATGCCCAAAGAGGGAACTGACTGGATAAGATGGATGCGCGGCGGAGAGCGTGCGAGGGGCGGGGATCAGCGCCGCGTTGACGTTGGGCAGAGATGGAGATGGAGATGGAGACTCGTCTCTATCTGAGAAGAGTCTGGAGTCAGTCAGTCAGCCAGCCAGTCTGTCTGTCCGTCCGTCTGTCTGTGTGGTCCTCTGTTTCTCTCGCGCTGTCGTGGGGTAAAAGATGCGAGCGAGGTGGGGGAGGGATCTCTATCTCTCTCTCTCTCTCTCTCTCTCTCTCTTTTCCTCTCGGTTTCTCTCTCTCTGTGTGTGTGTCTCTCTCTCTCTGCCTCTGTCTCTGCCTCTGTCTCTGTCTCTGCCTCTGTCTCTCTCATTCACTTTCTCTCTTCGCGACGTGGGAGGTGGTAAAAAAAAAAAAAAGGTCGAGCGAGGAAAAAGGTCAAATTGTTTAGCGGCGGCAGCAGGCGGAGGATAGTGGGTGATGGGGATGGAGATGGAGTTTTCCAGGCCGCCTTGCTATGTACACCACCCACCATTCAAGTACACCACCGCGCACTTTACCCGCCCCAAGACAAGAGATGAGCAGAGCGAGGTAGAGGCTACGTGCGCTAGCGTGACAGTTGTGATGCTTAGGAAGGTATCAAGTACCGACAGAGGGGCGTGTGAGTATAGCGAGCATGTGTGTGTGTGTGTGTGTGTGTGTGTGTGTGGGGAGCTGATGGATACAAGAAGAAAAAGTTGGAGGCAGAAAATGGACACACCCACCACACTTTGAAGGCGGTCTGACTCTCTCTACAGGTATCTATCACTCTTTCTCTTCTAACTCTTTTCCTCTCTCATCCTCTCTTATCCTCTCTCAGAACCCCCCCTTCCTTTGCGTTTCAGGGGTCTCAGAGAAACAGCCGGGATGGGGTATGGAACTCGTAGGTCGCATTGTGTGTACTTGGCAGCACTTGAGGAAAAACAGACCCCGGAGAGAGGAAGAAAAAAAAGGATTGAAGAAAAAGAAAGCAGGGAAAAAAAAAAAGGACAGGGAAACCCCCCCCCCCCCAGAAGGCACACAAGTAGCGGCGGCGACGGCCAGCTGGGATTGGAGGGGTGAGGAGGAGGAGGAGGTCTGACCAGGGGAAGAGGGGATCTTCGTGCGAGCGAGAAAGACGAGACGAGAGCAAAGGGAGGGCGTGTCGATAGCATCGCAGCCGTTTCTTCCCACCTCCACCTCCACCACGCGCCGCCAGCAAGTGCGTGCGTTCCTGGCCCCAAGAAAGGAGACCGGGGGGGGGGGGGAGGCTGTCATGTCATGTACACACCAAGGCATGGTACGAACACTCGACCTGCAGGTGCTGAACCGCCTAGAGAGTACCGGCCGTCTGTACCATACCGTCACGGGACGTCTCTCGATGCTTTTGCTTGGCCCCCCCCCCCCCCCCCCCCCCCCGGGAAACTCTCGGGCATGCCCTTCAGACTGGGAATTCACTTCTGCTCTGCTCTGCTCTATTTTGCTTATGGGCCGCACTGCATACCTGGACGGCGGGATACCATCTGTATCATGGTTCATTCATGGATGTGTACAAGTATTACCGTACAGTATGCTGCATGCCAGACACCAACACACCGCGTGGGCGTGCCCAAGTATATCTTTTCTGGGGCAGAGAGTCCTCCTCGACTACCTATACTTCGTACTCTCTCCCGTAGCTAAGGTTTGTCGCACGCCTCATAACATCCGTACCGTAGTCAGGGATGGGCGGTGACCGGCAGAGCTGACCGATTCATACTCCCGACGACACCGCCCTCTCTCTCTCTTTGTCTCGCACGCGTGCACACACACTCTCTCTCTCTCTCTCTCTCTGCCGCCTCCCAGTCTTCCACCAGTCTTCCGACAAGTTCCTCGGCGGCTTCCCAAGGCACAATGCCAGCCCGGACGGGACGCGCCGTCCGGAGGAGGAGCTGTCGGAAGCGAAAAAGAGGCGGGGGGGCCAGCGACTCGAACCATGGATGGCCCATCCTCTCAGCCACGGGTCCGTCCTGCTGCCAACTGACCAAACCCCTCTCTCCTCCTCCGCGGGGTCTCATGTTTTTAATTGATTTACTATGGATTGTTTTAATATTTGCCTTCTCTTGGTGTCTCTAGTCCTTCTTCGACACAAGTCATGGAACGGCACATTCTGTCTGGATCATCATGGTCCATGCTCCTGCTCCTGCTCCAGTCTCCAGCCTCCAGCCTCCAGCCTCCATGCCAGACAAACTGGGGATAAGGAGGGTCACGGGACGGGGCTCGACAAGGAAATTTGCTTTCCTGGCAAACGCCCGAGCAGAGGAATGACGAGGTTCCGCTTTTTCCTTTTTTCCCCTCTTTTTCTGGAGACACTCTCTCAGGAGCTGCTCGAGGATGCCCACGCCCCTCTCTTCTTCGTCCTTTGCCGGTGAGCCCCGTCGGCCCGCGCGAGTCGAGTCGAGTTGCCGTTGACGTTGACGGGTGCCAAGTGAAGACGATGTGCGCGCGCGCGACCCGAGGCAGCGGACAGGAAAATGACGGCGGAGCAATGGGTAGGTTAGGTTAGGTTAGGTGTGCATCGCTTCATCCCTGCGGAGAATCAGCTCCTTCGTCACTTGACCGCTGAACTGAACTGAGCTGAGCTGTGCTATGCTGGTGCTGTGCAGCTGCTGCGCGATATCTTGGGGTTGTTTTGTGTGTGTGTGTGTGTGTGTGTGTGTGTGTGTGTGTGTATGCATGTTTCTGTCATGGTTCACGCCGACCGCTACATTGGCAGACGGCAGACAGCGGGCATTACGATGTCAACTCTCCCGTCCGTCCCGCCCCCAAACGAGCGAAGTCGAAGGCGAAAAAGTGAATCGAGTGCATGCTCGAGTCGTGGAGAAACAAGCGCCGACGACGTTATCTTAGCGAACACGTTATCCCAAACACAGTGTCTGCCCTCCCCGCCTTCTAAGTGTGGCACCGTCGTGTCAGTCTTCACTTCTATACATCATCTGCCTGCTCTCCTCTGCGTTCGAGGCTGTTGTTTGTCAGGAAGGCGACAAAGCAACACGCGCCTCGTCAGGAGGAAACCCAACCCAACCCAACCCCCTCCAAAGACAAGGGACAATGACCAGCGCGAGGGCGATTGTGTGCGTACAAATTACACAGGTTTTGGAAGCCTCCGCCCAGCAGCTGCGATTGAGCAAACATGCGCCGACTCGGCGGTCCAAGGGACCGGTACCTGGAAAGCAAATGCCCGGGGGGAGGATGGAGGGGGGGGAGAAACTCTCGGGGCGCTCAGAGGGCCCTGCCTGCCTGCTTGCCTGCCTGCCTGCCTGCCTGCCTGCCTGTCTAGCTTGTCTCGAGGGGTCCTGGGGGAGGGTTGAGCAGCAAGCAGCGCAGCGAGACATGGTGCATGTGGCCGCGGGATCAGATAGGGATAGATAGGATGGAATGGGGGGGATGGAGGGGTCGACGGCCGAGGGGCAAGGGGGCGTGCGGGGATGCAAAAGGGTTATTGCTCTTTTTTTTTGTGCTTGTGCTTCTGCTTCTGCTTCTGCTTCGACTTCTGCTGCCGTCAGTCAGTCGTGAACTCGTCGTCGTCGTCGTTGTGGGTTAGCTGCCGAAATGGAGGGGGAGGGGCACACCCGAGACAGATGCAACAGTCGGCCGGGACATACAGTACATGGTATGTGGTGGTGTTCCTGGTGGTGGTGGTGACTCAAATTCGCCCTCTGAATGGTTGGAGCTGAGGTCCGGCCGAGCTGAGAGAGAGTTTGACGTCGAAATCGAGTCTGTACGACGTTATCCGGTACACTAAATACATCCATCGTACACTGACGGCCGTCAAGTAAAGTATAGTTAAAGTACCTGCTTGTAAGTCTGTACAGTAAGCAGTGCAGAGCAGTGCAGTGCAGTGTACATCGTACGGATACGAGCAGGTAGACTTCGTTTGTCGAGGAAACTCTGATGCGCAGTCGAAAGCAAGTGATTCCATTCTCCGTCCAGTCCACCGCCCAAAAAGGCGCCGTGCTTACTTGCTCCTTTATTTTTTATATTTTTTTTTGGGTCTTGTGACTCGATTGTTTGAGTCTGAGCTTACGCCCGAGCCTGAGCCTGAATCAAGCTCTTACTCCTTCTGGCCTCGTCGCAACAACCGCAAGGAACTCCAAGCCTCTCCTGGCTGATGGCGGTGTTCGCAACGGCGCCAAAGGGGGGGGAGGGGGGTGTAGGCGGGGGAGAGATAGGAAAGCCTAGCTGTTGGAGCTTTCCTCCCTCCCTCCCTTTTTGGGTCGCAGCCGAGAGAACGCTCGCTGCCTTATTGTCGGCCGGTTCGGTCAAGACTTGAGACTCTCAACTCAACCCTCCTCCAAGTCATCTGACCTAGCGCGCGATGGCCTCGGGACATGGTGGTGAGTTCGCGTTTGGTGAGGCCGGGTGGCGACTGCGAGGTATCCCTCAAGTACCGAACAGTCGCCTCTCATGCTGCGAATCTACTCCAATATGGCTGGCCGGCGGCTTCTCCGTCCTCCCCAAACCCACGTACTCGGTACTCGCCAACCCCGTCCGTCGACGCGCGGATCGCGTCCCAAAATCCGGACAAGACTCCGTACTCGGTACTTTGATGCCCGTACCCGCCCGACTCTCGGCGACTCTCAACTTGGAGAAGCCGAGGCCTTCTCTGTCGTCGGAGGCTCTATCAACACCCATGATGTCCATATCTCCTCTCGGTCTCGGTCAGTTGTCATCATTCAAAGACCAAGAACAGAACATGAGTCTTCATTCCACACGCCTAGTCGTGCACGACTCGGCAAGAAGATGGGTTTCCCACGACGGTCGGTGGAGCAAGCGGTTGCCGGTGGGTTGAGCCCAGGAGCCTAGGAGCCCAGCACGACGTTGAAAATTTCCCTTTTTTTTCTTTCTTCTTTTCCCTCCTCTCTCCACCTCCGCGTCTCCCAAAAAAAAAAAAAAGAGGGAAAAAGAAAAGAAAATGGAAAGGGGGGAGAGAAGCAGTAGGAAGGGTTGCAGCGTGCGCCGAGTCCTGACGCTCACTCACTCACTCACTCACTCACTCAACCATTCAATCACTCACCTCCTCCCGCTCACCATTGCTCGGTCGGTCCGCATTCCCACTCCGAAGAGAGAGCGCCCAGTTCTGCCCTGTAGCTTTTGCAAAGAGGACGATGTCTCGGAGTTTGTGGTGAGTTGCGACCGCCACTGTTAGTGGTGATTGCGACGCCCACCCCTTCCCCCCCCCCCCCCCCCTGGAGGAACAGATATCTCTCTCGTCGTCTGCCCCAGGAGATTTGCCAAGCGGCGAAGCGAACCTCGCTACACCGCGAAAGTATCCGTACGGCCGTTTGCCGGGTTTCCTCAACGTCGGCCTGCCACCCCCAAATAAAACTTCCAGAAGTTGAGAGCCATGGTGCCCACATGCCGTCATGATTAGAATCTGTTGCGCCATGCTCTCTCTCTCTCTCTCTCACTCACACACACACTCTCTCTCAGGAACCTGGCCATCGTCCTGTGTCCGTGCCCCCCGGGTTCCGATTCGGCAGGGCCGGCGAGCTTCGCCGCACGTGGAATGTTCACCGTCCGTGGGCCCTAAAGTCTGCCCATATTCTGCTCCTCACCTTTCCTACAGCATTAGGTTCTCTGTAGACGCCGCCCATCCATTCCGTGTTATGGGGAAACTAGCTTTCGTGGGGTTATGACGGGGGCTATGTTGGCCAGGCCGTATCATCAATGATGTCGCCGCCTCTCTCAAGGCACCGCGCGCTTTCGCCTCACCTCGCTTCCGCCTCTCTCTCTCTCTCTCTCTCCCCCCTACCACTCGGGCCGTTCGGACCTTGGTGCGTCTCGTGTAGTGTACCCGTTACCGTACAGCAGCCATGTTCGGTTGCTCGTCAGTGCTCAAAAGTTGCGTCACGCCCGACCGAGGCTCTGTGTTGTTCCTCGTTGCAACCCACGCCCGAACCCTCCCCCAAGGTCGGTCACATGGGACCTCATCTCGTCACTCCGCGAACCACAGAGACGGCGAGAGCTGACAGCTCATCGGGGCCTTTGCTGCAGGGTATGATGGACGCAAGATACTGCGCGCGACAGAATGCGACTGCCGATGAGCGATGCGCCGGGGTCCGGGTGGCCCGCAACGGGCTGCCGTCCTGCCCAATGAACGGCTGAGGCATGCTGATGTTGCTGCTGCTGCGCTGCCGCTGCAGGCTGCTTTGCTTGTTGGTCAGCTGCTCGTCACTCGGAACGGGTCAATGGCTGCCGAGACTAAGCCTGAGCGCAAAGCTCCTGTCGTCGCTGAAGGGGCGAATCCAACCGAGGATCGGTGCTCCACCCAGGTCAACGTGTTGCTAGCCGTTGGCTGCTCTTTGTCGGCGAGGCTGCACAGTGAGGCGTACGCCCAGAGCCAAAGGCATCACGGCACAGGGTAACCCGCGGGGCGGAGGGAGTGATGCTCCTGCAGACAGGTAGAGCAAACATGACGATGAATGCCAGTCATGTCAGCCACACAAGTCGTCTGTCGTACTCACCCAACTCGCGTGTCCTTGTCAACCCCGTCCAAGCTTGTTCCCTGTACGCGAGCTGTCGGCACCTGCAGTTCGTCGCCGGAGGTTTTTTTGTTTTTTTTAATCATCAGGGCATCCCGTGACGTTCGAGAGCCGCCGTGATGAAATGCTCCGACCGCAGTCGTCGTCGACATGTTCGTCCATGGCTAGATGGCGAAGGAGCTGCAACAGGAGGGTTCGTGTTCATTGCGATTCGTGTAACGGCTTCCATACCCATTCTCCCCCTCCCGTCCGCGAATAGGCACCCCACGCTGCCGCTTTCCACTGCATCGAGTTCGTATCCCCTTCGTCGGCCTTGTCATTCTTGACCTTTATGGGCGCCTGCCTGACGGGGCTCCCTGATCGTGTGTGAACCGGCACGCACCCTCAACGACGACGCCTCAGCGTTTCTTGCCGGCACTTCCACGTCCTTGTCGAAAGGGCGTCAAAAAATCCGATTTCGAACCACTCGCTACAGCATAGTCCGTACTCGGCAAGGTTAAGGCGGCTGAGCGGATGAAAGTCGTTCGGAGCCCGCTCCGACAATATTGATCACCCATGTGTGACAAGGGCTCGGTTGGTCGAATCGGCTGCTGGGCAGAACAAAGACCTGACAACCGACCAGGCTCTGCCGAAATGAGGTTGCTTCGTGATCGGAAATACCTTTACTCAGCTGCTGACAGACATGCCGATATCATGTGCCCCAGACACGCCGTTACCGTCACCCATGGCTGGTTGAACGCGGTATCTCATCGAGCATGCAGAAGAGAGAGGGAGACAGGGCAGGAAACACGCCGAAATTGACCTGTTCATGTCCAATAAGATGCCCATCTCTAGTCATGTCGGCACTGGTAAGCACAACTCTCTGCATCACCCTGCGTCTCCTCTCTCTCCTCTCTCTCTCTCTCTCTCTCTCTCTCTCTCTCTCTCTCTCTCTCGCTTCCCCTCAAACATGACGTGAACATCACGAACACGCAGTCGCCGAGCTTTGTTGCTGGCCTCGAATCAGTCACCGCCTTTTGAACCCTTCTCTACGGTGAGGGGAGTTCGTGATCTGCGGGTTCTCGTCGACCGTCAGTGGGCCGTACGGTCGACGATAAGAGAGGGGAAGCGCACATCCAACTGGCTGGGCTCGAGGTTCCAAGTCAAATCGGCAGACAGATAGATGTTGGTCTTATGCGACCGCCCCCCCCCCCCCCCCCCAAAACCCCAGCAACGTCGTTGGAAACCCGAAGCCCGCTGCCCAATTTCCTCATTGCGCGAGGGGATTGCGCGGGTTTTCAAGACCCCGACTGCAGTACATACAACTGCCGTCGAGGAAAATCTTGCACGCACCCCCTCCTCAGCCTGACCGGTTTCTTGCCGGGAAACCGTGCTTGAAGGGCTCCCCCAATTTTTCGTCGTCTCTTGTCAGTGCCAGTGGAAATGATCGCTTGCTAGAGTTCTGGGGCGCAGGAGTTCCGCCGCTGAGTCTCAGCCCGCAACAACTTATCCCGGATGCTTAATCTTCTCGTCCATCAGCGTGATCGGCCGTCTGATTGGAGCCCGTGTGGACCGTTTCCTGGCGCCTACTGTGTACTAGTAATAGTGGTAGGAAAAGTAGTAGTAGTACTCTGTACTAGCCAGGCTTTGCCGCCTTATACAGCAATATCCCCTTGCGTTCGAGCAGCTATTCTGTAGCGCACTCGATAAATAGTACCGAAAATGGCGTGAGTTTGAGTCAAAGAGGTTGCATTGCTAGGCCTTTCCCTGCCCCAAGAGCCTGCCAACCTGCCCCCTCGATGTCCGTGTGCTTAGCTGCAGGAGGACGTGCAGCAGAGAGCCACGCATTGCACACCAAGCACGCCAGAGATAGGGCCTGCGTGAGTATCCGAGAACGAATCCACCATCAAGTCACGGGATCGGAAACCGACGTCTCGTACGCTGTTGCTGGATGGGAAGTGTCCCAGTGACAAGATGACAAGGGGAAGGGCGGGAGGAGGCACACAACCTCTGGGTTCCAGAGTCAGCCGTAGAGAAACCCAAGGATCGTTGGTCGGCGGGCTCGGCCGGCCGGGGAAGGCGGAAACTGGACTTCTGTTCGTCCCGTCTCGGCTTAAAACCGCCCATGAGTATCCGTTAGTGTAAGGCTATCCGTACTTGAGCTCCAGAGGGCGTGCCCGCGAAAGAGAAACGGCTTTGTGATTTCCAGTCTGGCGCGGAATGCGGGGAGCAAATCTAGTCGTGAGATCGACAGGGTTCGCGCCCAGTAGTTTGCATTGACGACCGAAGTTTGTCCATCGCGAAGCCTACTACCGTTCCTGATCGTCCCGAAACGAGCCTACTTCGTACGCAGCCACACTCATCAGCCGGGCATGGCGCCCAGAAGGCAGGCCGGAGCCCTTACGCAGTCACATACGCAGGCAGGCAAAGCAGACAGGAAGACAGGTAGACGGGCAGGCAAACGACGGCGAAATCCGGCATCTCCCCCTTCGGCAGTGAGACCTTGCCGTGGATGGGTCGAAACCGGTGATTGCAAGTTGACTTTTCCCGTGCTAACTGACTGGCACCGCCTTCTGCCTGCCCCAAAGACTCAAAGAGGAAATCCGAGGAGACGTTAGAGATCCGGAAATTGGCGCACCGTAGACTGGGGACGAAGGTTTACCAGGGCCTGCCGGGACCTTGATGAAGTCCAGGCGGCCATGTTGCAGAATTCATATGCCAGTCTGGCATTGCGCTTCCCGGTTCACCCCCCTACCCCTCAACCTGGCGCGTCCATACTCACCGGGCGACGTCGGACGTCAGGCAGTAAGCTGAACGGAGCCGGATTCGTTCCACGAGATGCCACCATCGTTTTGCCTTCTTCTTTAGTATGATTTCAAATGACACCTGACGACGTTGGCCGTGTGTCAAACAGCTGTCATGATTACGGTCTAGGTCGCCCGAGGTGAGCCGAGCCATGCCATGTTGCACCGTTATTACGTGGGCGGCTACATCGTATAAGTCGTCTGATTGTTAATCGTACGCCCGTTACGAGTACAGCATTCGTTGCAAAAGGTTTCGTTCTGCCCAGTGACACCTGCCACACTGCCTCGGCGGACAGAAAGTCGTTACTCTCGGGAGGGTTATCATCGACCACCGCGCCGCCTTGCTCCTTTGGAGGGTTCGGAGACCCGGCCACAATACCTTGAGCTTGCCCAGGGTATCAAGGTGTGTACCCAATGGCAGTTGAAGGATGATTCCGATACAACGGTGCCAGCAAAAAAAGACTGCATGGTCCGCCCGTCATCCCACGCTTGTATCATTTCTCAGGATCGTTTAGCCTGCAGGACAGATGAATGACTTCGAACCTCGAGGCGGCCCCACAATGGAAGCTCAAATCCCTTTGCCGGTCACTTTCTCACAGGGCTGTCCTGGACAGAAGCCGGCCCGGAGCCTCGGCGGTGAGGGAAGTCGGTCAACGTCCAGGCTTGATCCCTTCTCCAATTGTGCATTGCATTGCTGCAAGTACTTTGTGTGTAGGCCGTTCCCGTCATGTCGAGACCAAGAGCGGGCATCAGTTGTCATGATCGGACAAGATGACAATGACGTCCAGTTGTTTTCACGCAAGTTTCCGGGTGTGAGATTTGCTGGTCATCGGGGCAGGCTTTACGACCCGCATTATGACATTGATTTTCAATCGGCCTTGTGAAGAAGATCTCAAGATGCACAAGGACTTCTTCCTCTCTCGCGCATGGCGTCCAAATTTCGGAGACAGCGCCATAGGCGGGGAAAGAAGTACTCCAACGAGAGCGGACCCTACGTCTGAGAATAGTAACCACAGCGTCTAGCCGGTCCTTAACAATGCCGTTACCCTCTCCCTGTCTTCAAATATGCAGCATGTATCCGCAAACCCCGCCGCAGTCAAACAACGAGATGTCGGTCAGGACTGGCAGCCACGTGGAGGAGGCGGCGCATCGTTATTATGTCCTGTATGCGTTTTCTTACTCGTACAAGCAAACTTTTGTGCCGTGGCTAACAAGACGCCGGGTCCGGCTTCAACACAAGGCGGGGCCGGAGAGGGCTGCCAATACACTAGAATGGCTTGTGACCTCCATTCCTGGAGACGAAATCCAGTTTTAGGTCCGGCGCCGAGAGCTCTAGAAGGATGGACCGCCGTTCCACCCACCGACACTATTTGTAGAACAGCGTTGTCGCCCGCCACGCCATAATCTGAAACTGGCCACCGGTCCACTTCGACAAAAAAAAGAACCGTCGGTGAGCGTGCAATTCTTGCAAGTTTGGAACAAACAAGTACGAATACTCCCCTCCGTCCCGATGTTGTACGTACTGGTGCGGAGCGGATACTCTGGCCCAGCTTAGGATGGCTGGGACATGCCTGCTTCGCTTCTGCTTCTTTTCTTTTGTTTTCTTTTTCTGCGCTCGTCGGTAGATGCCGTGCTGACAGCTAGCCCTATTTACCTTGCGTATATCAAGCAGTCGCGAAACTCAACGGCCGGAGACTTGGTGTGCGCCTTAGCCAAAGAACCTCCGGAGAGATGGGTCATGAAGAGGAAACACCAGCGTATTCACGTAGTTTGGCTGTGACGCAACGATCACTCTCGTGAGTGATGCCGTCGTTCTTCGAATAGAGAGAAAGAGGCAACGGAAAAAATTAAAAAAAGGAAAGAAAAAAGAACTTGATAATTCTGCTGCCGTGATCTGCTGTTGTAGTGAGAGCCACCTGCAGTTGGCCTAGCGTGACCGGGAATCATGGACAGTTGCGCGGCATTCATTTGCCCCTCTCCGAGCATGACACCCAGTACAGCAACTGTATCCGTAGAGCAAGTACAAGATGGAGATGGCGTGCAGGCAGTCCGTCCATAGGTATTGCCGACGTTGACGAGATGCTGCTGAATTACCACCTAGGAGGTACTGCACACTGTTGTTGCATCGACAGTCACATGACGAGACCGGCACCGACACTGTGATACGCCCCCTTGCGAATCGCGTGGCCCGCCAGGGATGGGTAAAACTCGACGCTTAGCTGTGATGCCGCCTAAGTGTTGCAAAGCAGGGTGGGAGTCTGGGAGATCCCATCAGCCGGTCAAGGGGTTCCGTTGCGCGAGGGCTGTCAAGCGGTCAATGCGAATTACACATGGTCCAACACACTTTCGTCGCAAGGTCGCCAGTTGCTGATCTCGATGCCCAACCACAATCATGGACGGCATTTCCGACTTCATTGCTGTTAGGCGACCGCACGATGCCTCCTTCAGATAGTGAGCCCCTAAATGTCTCCGCCAGCTTTAGTGTCGTCGCCATAGGCAAAAAATTTCGCCTCCCAAGGTGATTTCGCGAGAGGGGTTTCCGTGGACCGTATTGTAATGCGGGCGCAACTTGCTGAGTGCAGCCAGACGCGAAAGCCTGCAAGGAGGGTAAGAAATCATAGTGTTTCCTCTAGTCACTCATGCCTGTCGAAGGAGGCCACGCCAACCCCTGGTTCCCCATACGATACCTAGTAAGGAAGATACGATTAGACCTCGGAAGGGGGGTTGCAGTCCCCTTTCATGCCACTTAGGGGTTTTTGGATTGATCAGTGGGTGGCCTCAGCAAATTCTTCCTCTAATGCCATTTCAAATGATCCCCTGAACCAGAGACTTGCTGTCCGATGCCGGCAAACTTGACGTGAGGGCATGGCTCTGCGGCCTTGGTTGCTACACTCTGCTACCTCTCTGCTGGACGAGAAGCGGATCCGTCAATGTTGTTTCGCCACCGATATCGTCGAGAAAAGCTCTCTTCGCCCAACAGCATGCAGGACCGGAGGAAATGATCGGGCTTTGTGCCGGATGAGTCCCCCCCACCGACATCAGGAAAGCCACACACGCCCGTGTCCACCTCCACTTCGGGCCCGATGCGCCGGGTGTCACTTGATGGGAGTATCCGGTCAACAATAGACACGAAGCGTCCAGTGAGGTCTTCTCGGATCTCGAAACAATCATCGCCGGCAAGTTTGGCTGGGCTCTGAGGCCAGCGACCTAGGTCCGATTTTGGTCGCTCGCTTTGTGTTTGTCTCAGCCATTATCTCGTTGGATCCCCAACGCTGAGCCCGAAGCAGGATGAAGAACGAAGGCTTCCACTTGTATCAGGGCGTCGGCCATCTCTGCCAAATGAAGATTTTGTAACGACGGCCGGAGCGTCCGGCGTGTGAAGGCGCTTGACGCGAATGAATGCACACCGTTGGTGGCTGGATTTGTATTGTCAGTGGCATGCGTGGCATGTCTGTCGAGTCGCAAGTACAGTGACAACGAGTAACACTTGGACCGCAGACCAAAATGGTTGTCAAAAGCAAGTGCTGTGAGATCCTGCAAAGTAGCTGTTGCTACCATGCTTGAGTCCTAGTGGCGAGCTCCTCGCTCTTAACGGGATGCCGCAAGCCGTGTGTAACGAACGAACCGCAAGGAGCGTTGCTATTTCTGTCATGTTACCTCCATTCGGGGCTCAGCAATTGACCGGGAGGTGAGAGAAGATCCGCTGTACTGCCGACGTTTGTATCCATGATGACATCGCTCTTGTCGAGCCAGCAACGTCAGCGTCCCACACGTATGGAAGTGCTGTTCTCGCCAGCCATATCCACCGCTTCGCAATTTGATGGGAGACTGGTGGCACGACGTCTCTTGGTTCGCCAAACTCCTTTGCGTCTAAATTGTGTGATACAAAAACGGCTAATAACAGACTGTATCAATCAGCAGTTGACGCGCAAACCGGCGGGGGCGACCACCATCGAGGGGTCAAAGCAAACAACTTCCAGGTTTGTCCCGGTCTGCGCCGTGTTTGCACAACGTGAGTGGCCTCCCAACAACTGTTTCCTAGCCGAGAGCATGCTGGAAAGAGCAGCGTCCAGCGCGTGCCGGCGACGTCATTTATCCAACCGTAGCAGTAACAGTCAAGGAACCAAGTGCCCCAGGAAAGCTCTCTCTGGGTTCAGGCGCGCAGATCTGGTTGCGACGACAGAGGAAAGACAACCAAATGTAAGTGGGTGCGCTAGCTAAACAGCTCTGATTGCACTTGCCCAATTCAACAGCCTATTGTAGTGGTCCAACGGCCAAACCCGTCTCGATCTGTCGTAGGAATGGGGTTGGTGGATGGAAAGCAGCTGGCGGCTAGCAGATTTGTGTAGTTGGGATTGGTCGGCTAGGCTCGGGCGTAGAGCCCTCTGCAAGTCACGCACTCGGGCTTATTAAAGCGGTGCTTCGAGTGACGTTGACTTTGCAGGCTGATATGTTTGTGCTCCAAATTTTCAGGAGTAAACAGGGCCTGGTATGGTGCAGGTCACCAGATGTCCTGGTACATTGTGGTACCATCTGCCAAGTTGCCGTGGTACGATTTTTGCCTGATCAGCCAGCGAAGTTCCATTCTTTTTGCGGGATGTTGGCAACGGCGACCAACAGAAAAAAGTACCAACGAGCCAACAATCGTCAGGGGCTTCGATTTGGGGCGTTGGGCATCGGAACCAACGGCGTGAACACAGCAAGATCTGGCGGGACTCTAGAAGTCGTCGAGATCGGTCGTAAATTTTCGGCGTTTGGGGGCCCTTTTCCATGATCCATGGTCGACGAAGTCAACAGACGACTGATGGGGGCTCGAGTGGGCGGCCAGAGGTTGACTCGGGGGGTCGGCGGCAGTGCGTGATTCCGAAGGTTGGTGGGCGTTTGAGGAGATTTCCAGGCCTTCAGTGAAGACCATGTCTCCTTTGTTTCCCAATACATCTCTGCCGGCTTCCTCAAGCAGAATACCAAAGGCCAGCAGAGCCGACTCGTCCATGCTTCTCTCATCAATGTTTCGGCGGCCGACTTGGTACGAGAGATTGCGCTCGGCACCGCCCAGGGCAGAGTAGAAGTGGCTGGTGTATGAGTGGATAGACTTGAGGAGGTCAGAGTCTGGCAGCGATGCAGGGCTGTCAGCCAACAGGTCCCGCTCGTGCGCCATGTAGATGTCGAACTCGGCAAAGCGCTCAGGTGCGGCCTTGCGGCGAAACAGCACCTCCTCGGGGGCCAGGGCAGAAGCGTTGACGGGATGTCTGCTCAGCTTGGGCGGTTTGGAATTGGTGTCGGGCCTCTTCCCGTCCTTGACGGCGGCATCCGATCTGCTCTCAAAAGTGATCCGACCTGTGCAATGATTGGCATCGCGTTCGAATGACGGGGGAGAGGGGGATCTGGTTGGTTCATCAAGTGCTTACCTGCGACGGCATCGTAGACGTTAGCATGGCGCAGCGAGCGCTTGGCTTCGGCTGCCGGAGGGTGAACGGGGCCCAGCTCGCTCGCTTCAGTCTGGTCTTCCATTTCCGGATCGTCATCAACTCTTTGAGATTCCATGTTGAGTGATATTTGTCGATCGGAACAGATCCGGTGGGCCGAGCAAGGTGATATGTTTTGCAGGTGATCAAGAAGTGGCTACACTCATGCGATTAAACGCGATCGATGAGCACCGAAGGATGCTCCGGGTTGAAATCTTCGAGCTTCAAGGCTACCGTGGTTTGACATGAGGTGGCCAAGCACCAGCAGTTTCGGGTTGATTCTTTCTTCTCTTATCTTCTTTGCTGGAACAAGAAGAGTAAGACAAGGACGCTTTTAAATTTGAAGTCGAAGAGACGGACAAAGGAAGGAAAGAAAGCTGGAATTGTAAAAAGAGTAAGACTATGGACGCCCAAGTCCCTTCACAACTTCCGGTGGCCTCGGAATTGGGCAGGAACCAGCGTCGGTGAGAAAGTTTTGGAAGGTGGGTCTATCAAAGAAATCTGGCCAATGGTGTGGTTCCATTGAGCAGCACCAAGAAACAGCAGGAGCAGTAATAGCGGCAGCAGCAGCAGCTTCCGCAACAACGGAGGCTGCTGACATCATCGCGACCTTAGACTTACCTTAGGTAGGTAAGGTCGATATCTTGGTAAGTACATCTCTATCCATCAACTTCGACTTCCCCTAGTATCAACAACTGTAGCACTGGCATCGACATCGACATCGACAACGGCTTCGACTTCTGCTTCGGTTTCCACACTAACGAACCCTAGACTCATCCCTGCTGGGTGCTCCACGCTGATGAATGCAGGCCCGTCTGTTTGCCCGCTCAACGGGTGAGCTGAGCCCGGACGGATTCGCGCGAGCCACGACCTCGGAGCTCGTCCGGTCTTTTGCCGCCGCCGCCCACCACCGATTCGACGGCGAGGGCGCCGAACCCGAGGCGGAAGGCCGCCATGTATCCATCTGGGCTCACCGCATTGGCGTCAATGCCCTGGCTCTCGACAAATTCGATGGCCGCCTGTAAGTCGTTTTGTTCCTCACCTAGGTACGCCGGAAGCTCCCCGTTGTCTGACGCCAAACGTTGGACGCTAGCCTTCTTTCCGGCGGCGCAGACGGCTCTCTGAAGCTTTGGGATCTTCATCAAGAGGGGAACGCGCGTGCGTCTCACATATTTCGTCCCGTCGCCAATGTCGCCCGCTCCGTGGGGGAAGGGGCTAACGCCCACAAACACGGCATCACCCACCTCGGATTTTACCCCTTTGATGCAGAGGCGTTTCTCTCCAGCTCATTCGATCGTTCACTCAAGTTGTGGTCCACTCAGCGCATGACTGTCTCGGCCAACTTTGACCTGAACGCCAACATATACACTCATGCCACCAGCCCTATCGCCAACCACCTCTTGGTTGCATGCGCAACCCAACATTCATCAGTTCGCCTGATCGATCTCAGATCCGGATCTTCTGTTCGATCTCTTGTGGCACACGGAGGTGCTGTTCTCTCGGCAGTCTGGAGCCCCCGCCACGAGCACGCCCTCGCCACAGGCCATGTCGATGGAAAAGTCCGCGTGTGGGACATCCGGCGCGCCTCTGGCTTGGTCGGTCAGCTCGATCAAGAAGACAGTCTCGGAGTCGTACACCGCTTTGACCATGCCGTGGCATCCGGACTTGATTGGAACCATGTTCCTCATTTCCGCACATCGGCTCGTGCACACAACGAAGGCGTGAACGGCTTGGTATGGACCGACGACGGCAAGTACATCGTGTCAGCCGGCCTCGACCGTCGAATCCGCGTGTGGGATGCCGCTACAGGCGCAAATACGCTTGCTAGTTTCGGCTCCATCGTACAAAACCGACAACCCAAGACGGTCGACATGTTCGTCACGCCCGCCCGGCTGACTCCGATACGTCGCGACCTCCTGTTTTACCCAAACGAGCAGGAGATATTGGTCATGGATCTTCACGAAGGCACCTTGGTATCTCGCTTACGTGTGCCTGGGCTGTCCCGAGCGGCTGCAAGTCAGGGTGGTAGCAGCGGTCTAAACGTGAAAAACCGGACCATGAGCATGGTATGGCGTGGCAGCGGTGGCCATGGGCTTCACAATGGCCCCGTGATGGGTGGTGGAAGCTCCTTCGGCGCAGTCTACACCGCTCACTTGGACGGCCAGATACGGCCCTGGATGCCACTGTTGCCCGGATCTGATGAAGACGATGCAGCTCCTGATCCCCAAGATGCAGACGAGGAAGAGAAAACACGCAAGCGCAAAGCCCTCGATGATGCCTTCAGGAGTTTAATGGGCAGACAGATTACATTCAACTGATTCTTTTTGTTCTGTCTCTGGCCTGCCTCATCTCGATGCCTAGCTCCTCTCATTAGTGCCTAGTGCGAGGTGGACGAGACAGACTGAGTCAATCTGTAAGCCGAACACTTCGCCGACATTGTCTCGACTTCTTGCTGAGGCTGCCCAGAGCACACCCTCTCAACCCTCAATCAGGCATCATGATCCGCACCTCCCCGATGTCGAGAGGCTGAAACTCGCCGTCGTCCCTCATGATGAACTACATGATGTCCCTTGTAGGTTTGACTCGGACTTTGAAAGGAGTGTCGGGGTGATGCCGACGATCTATTCGCTCGATGGCATCGCCAATCCTCTATCTGAATGGCGCCTCTACATAGACCCTTCGTCCATCAACCGTAGGGTTGCATCCTTCTAGCTATGCTGGTGGCTATCTGCTCGACCACTTGGCGACCATCCAGGACGCCACACTCGTTGTATAAAACACTAGCAAGATGATGGAGAGAAGTGCGCCTCTTCAACACCCCCTCCCGGAGGTGCCGAAATCAAAATCCCACTGGCACTTCATGCTTGTCTGGATTACTATCACCCCATCTTTCAGTCGTTACCAGCGGACCACTCATATCATTACCGCTCGGATGTCCATGCATGAACAGCCATCCACTCGCCTCCGGTCCGTCGATAAATTCATTGTCTACGACGTCTTTCTTGTAATGTCGTTACATCGCTCGTCTGCCGCAAATTCCGAGCTCAACAAGCTTCACCTTCGTCGCCACCACCCCCTCCCCCCCCCTCCTCTATCATTCGCTCGGCACTAGAGCTGGCGGCCAAACCATCCCGAACACCCCCGGATGCGCCGGAAGCTTCCCCGGCGCCTCTTTCGACCTCCTCTTACATTAGCTCCCGCGCGCCGTCCCAGCATCGTGGTTCTCAATGACCCACACTCCCAATGAAGACATGGTACAATTTCTTCCAGCTAACCGATCGATTGTACCAATATGCGTATTTCAGCGGCATATAAAAACCTGCAGCGGGCGATGGCGACGGGGTGCCAGTCGCCAGCCACCAAGTACTGATCAGGCGATCCCATAACACCATCGTCGTTGGATCGGAGCGGGGATCCGGACCGGGTTACTTGGAGATCTTATTTACAGAACAAGAAAGTCGGTGGTAATAACAACCGAGCGTCACCCGTGACATCAAAACCGGCATCCAGCCCTCTCCTGTCAGAATTCACGGGCACTAAGCATTTGAGCCCTTGTCAGTTGCAAGACTATGGGATGAAAATCCAGGCTAGCTTCCACTAACTTTCCACTAAGCTCTCACTTGGTTCCTGCTGGGTTCCTACTTGGTTCTCACTTGGTTCCCACTTGGTTTTCACTCGCTCAGCCAAGAATGTGGACGGCTCATTCTACTGCAGACATGATGGTTGCCCAACCCGCATGGCGCCGTGACGTCCGAATCTCGCCGACTGCGCACTATTTCTGCAGGTCGAACGCCGGAACACGCCTATTTTTCACTCGAGGCCGACATTCCGTGCTCCAGGGGGGCCTCGCCATCCTGCAAGCCGAACCCTCCCCCCTCTCTGGATGTGTGGTAAATCAGACACCGGATGCTCTCCGCCCTGCCCGACGAACCCTTTTCCCGCGACCGGTCTGAGACTTTCTTCTTGGCACGGAGCGGACGATGCAGGGGCTCTCATGACAGGGCGTGGTCGTGTTTTTTACCCCAACCACCGAGCAAGAGTGAGTGATCTACGGACGGCGTCGAACATCGTCTTTCGGCCCCTCCCACTTTCCATCACACTGGTGCCCGTCCGGGGGAGCAGGCGCCATCAGGTCCTATGTGCAATGTCTTTGCCTGCAAGCCCCGGCATCGGGCGTTTTTTTTCCCTCGTCAAAGGGGTGGGCCAGCTACAACCGGTGAAGATGGTATGGTCGGCGGTTAGGGTGAACAAGATGGGGGGAGGGGGTTGTTGATTGCGGGTGTTCTATGGAGGGCGCCTGTTTCTGGCGACGTTCGTGAGATATGGACGTGTTGTATTGCTTCAGAGCCAGGATCCGGCTCGCATTCCAGCAAACGTCGAATGCAGCAAGTGGTCAGAGGCAGATGTGGAAGGAAATGTCCCACAGGGCAAGCAACGTGGACCACGTTTCAACTCGGCCTGATAGTACGTTTAACGGCTTAAACTTGGTCAAGGGAGAGTGGAGACGGGAGAGGCTGATTACGGTATGCTTAATATCGATCGAGCATGTTGTCACGTCCACCATTGCCTCCCCAAATTTGACTCCGGCTTCGGCGCCGATTCCGGACACGTTTCGTGACGGCCAAAACCCTAAGCCTCACATTCTCACATGCACAACATGTACCTACCTCATGGACGACGTCGCCGAGGGGCCTCCCCAGCCGTGCTGCTGGTCCGCGCCGGAAAACATACTCTCGAGGTCGTCGAGGAGAAGGTCCTGCTCGCGCGAGTCGTAGCGCAAGCCGATCCCAAAGTCGAACTCCCCGAACCCCTGGCCGGCGAACTGCAGGTCGGTCGCCGGCACGGGCTGGATGACCTCCGCCGGGCGCGTCTGCGGGGGTCCCTGCGTGAACGAGTTCCCGTGCGCCGAGGACGCGCGGCTCGGGTTCTCGGACTCGGTGGGGTCCGACTGCGGCGGCGTGAGGTCGATTGCGTCGTGGGGCGGCTGCCGCAGGCCCCTCCTGGTGGCCCACTCTTCGTAGATCCTCTCGAGCACCCCGTCCCTGACGAAGCGTTCGTACAGGCTTGCCCTGTCTCCGCGTGCGAAGTCGGGGTCGTGGGCGCTGAAGTAGCCGACGACGATGTCGTTGCCAGAGTTGGCGAGGAACTCGTGGAAGCTGCAGACGTCTTCGGAGAGGACGCCGTCGATGTAGGCCGAGGAGGGACGCGGGGTGTTGGGGAAGATGGTGTCCCAGATCACGAACCACTGCTCCTCCTCGGTGTGCCTCGGATCCGCTCGTTTCGAGACCTGCCTCATCCGCCCGGGAGCCAAGCCCCCGCGGTTCGCGATGTAGACCGGCTCCACGACCTCGCAGCGCCTGGCCCGCAGGTGCTCGTCTCGCACATCCTCGCTCTGGAACTCGGCACCGCAACAGGGGCAGGTGATCGGGGCGGCATGGAAGCGGTACAGATGGGTCTTGACGTACTTGATCCTGCTAAGGACCTTCTTGTAGCACTGCCGGTGGTTTTCGGGGTCTTTCTTCCAGAAGGGACAGGCGAGCGTCCTCGCAGGAGGCGCGGGGACCTTTGGCCTCTTGTGTCCTGGAACCAGCTGGATGTCGTCGTCTGAAGCAGGGTCATCGGGGAGGCCAGAGTGTGATCGCTTTCTCGAAGAACGGCCAGAGTCATTCGTGTTGAAGCTGACCCGTCGAGCCTGACTCCGTCCCTCCTGCATTCCACTTTGCCCCCTTTTCTGGGCTTGCCAGTCTCTGAAACGGTCGAACGCGAAGGTGACGGCAGCGACCAAGTGCGGCACGAATGGATCGTCGTCTTCAAGTTGAAAGGGCTCAATCGGGGAATTCGGTACCGAGAACATGCCGGATTCCACAGAGGACTCATCGCCGCTTTCGTTGAACACTTCGTACTGCTCTTCGACGGACGAGAACACCAGTTTCGGCACGGCCGTTGGATGTCCGTTTACGGGCAATGCGGGCGGTCCAGATACCGGCCGCGGCTGTCTCTGGACCATAGGTCGAGCTGTGCCTTGGCTGGTGGGAGACCACGTCGAGGTCTTGAGGAGAAGGCTTGGTATGCGGGCTTGAGGGCTGTTCGAAACATAGGTGTTGGGTTCGGTCGTGGTCTTGATCCCCGGCCTCGGTGGCCGAGGCTGAGGATCGACCTCTGGCCGCAAAGTAGTAGTCCCTTTGACTCGTCGTAATCCTTTGGGCGAATGAGATGGAGAACGTGTCAGACCAGTAGTCTCCACGACTGATTGCTGGTGCTCATTTGGTGCCACCGATGTCGCATCGCTGGTGGCCTCGGTGGCTGCTGCTAAGCTGTGCCGTCGGAGGCGTCTCCTGGGCCGTCTAGGGATGCCCAAGGTCTCGTCGCTGTCGGAGTCGGATGCCGGACAGCTCGTGACAACCGCCTTGGACTTATTGGAGAGCATCTCAATGTCGACTCTCTGCGCATCAGAAGCAGCTCGTCTTTGCTCGCGGCGTCGGCGGCGTGAGTCGGAGCCATAGCCTGAGTCGCCGGAAACCCTCTTGCAGTGCCTCTCCTCTGTAGAATCTATCTGTTCTTCCACGTCGTCGAGCGAAGGGCTCCCCCTCTGATGCTTCCTCGGATTGCTGGCCTGTTCTTTGACGCGGTACGCCAAGCCCGAGGTTGTCCCCGGCTCGAAGGACGAGTGACGCCGACCTTCGGGCCGAGTACATTCAAAGGAGAAGGTGACACGATCTCTTGACGGCGCGCATCTGGTGGGTGTGACGGAGTAATCGTCGTCGACTATGACCACACGGCGAGCGGTGCGGTTCGTTCTAAGAAACTGATAAGCGAGGTCCCTGGAAGCCTCGTCGGTTCGTGCTGATGCGTCAACAGACGTTTTCTGGGGTACAGCACTCTCGTGCTCTCCCGCAGACCAGGCTCTCGCCACGCGGTTGCTTGCGACTACTTGGTGACTCATGGTAACGGGTATTTGATATTAGAAAGGTTTCGCAATTGCGTAAAGCGACATGTGGAAAAGAAAAGTCGAATGGATCGGAGAGAAGAGGGGAGGGGGGAGAAGGGCTTTGAAATGCCTCGAAAGGCACCGCCGTGTGAATTGCTCAAGAGCGCATTCGCGCCCTTTGCTCTTATGCGGGCTGCGCCTTGCCAGGGTTGTCATGGTGCCAAATCCAGGCGTTAGCATGCGAGTGCAACCAATGGTGGGCATGCTGGCGACCGACAAGTCAGCCTTGAACACGCGCCTCGAGGGAGCGTTTGCGAGACGCCAGACAGAAACTGCGCAGTTTCGTGCAAGTACTGCGTGGCATTCCCCCCCGGGCGATTTTTGTGTGCAGGTTGAAGGACTCGATAATCTAGCGGATGCTGAAAGCGCGTCTGTGCCGTTCTGGATATTCTCAAGTGAGCAGAACACAGTTGAAGCCGAGCAGAAGATGGAACGGGAGACATCCTCAGGACGGTATATCAACGAGTGGTCTTCCGGCCAGGAAGAGAGGAAGCATGCATGTCAAAGACAACATTGCGCATATACTCAACCGAAAAGATCCAGACGAAGCCTATCAAATCCATCGCAAAGTGCCGTATCCCAGGCCTGCTACTGCTTTCGGTCGTTGGAAACACCAAAATCCGGCAGCCTTTTTACTCCAAAATGCCCCAAAGATCTGCATCTTCCGCTGCCACCGCATCAAATGGCGGGTGAGTATCTGTACAACCCCGACTGGCAATGGCTGGACTTCGGACTGCGTGCTGACATCGGGTGTGCCAGCTCGGTCGCCTACCATGGCGCGGCGCCGATGATGGATGCGTATTATCAGAGTCCCATGGAGATGCCTGAGAGACTGCTGTCCGTCGCTGCCGGCACATCAACAAGGCGAACGACCTCGAGCAGCCGCAGACAGGCGCAGCAGGCTCTGGCAGCATGGGACACTCGATGGACCCAAGCTGGCCAATCGTCGTGACCGGCCATCCCTCCCCCCCCATGCGAAATGCCAGGCAGCGAGCGGCACTGGGTAACTTGGTTGGCCAACTTCATGCACGAACGGCATTCGTGTTCTTGCCTGGTCAGACAGAAGAGAACTTTCGAGCTCGGATTTGAACGAGATTGCCGTCGACGAAGAGATTGTGACAGAAAAGAGAATGTTTTTCTTGTTAGAAAGGTGCTGCAGGCGAACGCGAAGGAGGTAGTCGAAATACAAGGGAAGGTGGTCTGTGCTTCAGAAGGCATGGTATGGAGACATTTGAGTGGGACAGGCGGGGTGATTATAAGATATGTGATAAGGACATATCACCTGGATACACCGATATATATCCTTTGGAGCGGTTTGTGTTGGTAAAGAGAGAACGTTCTGATCTAACACCAATACATGCATACCCCACTTAGTAATACTTCTTCTCTCTTCTCGCCTCGAGAGGTCGGCGGGCGTCCTCACCCACTTATACGGCAAACCCGGCCAGACCCCGGCATCGCATTGCATCCTTCGCACACCATTTCACGAGTGAAGCCAGGGTTGAGACCTCCTTTCCCTTGACTTATCAAACCCTTTATCATTGCGCTGCATCGTCCACCCCCCTTCATCTCTAACTTTTACCATCTATTGCCCACTTACCACCCACCCCTTCCCCTTCCCCTCCCCCCATCACCACTAAACATTTAGCTGTCACGCCTGTCATGCCCACTCTCACCGAGATATCCGAAGTCGTCGGCGGCCTCGTCGGCCCCTGGGTCTTCCTCTCCTACTCCTTCTACTACCTGCCCGGCACCGTCCTCCGCCTCCTCCGCTCCGCCGACTTCGCTACCCTGACATCTCCGTCCCGCCTCCAGGACGCCTGGTTCTCCGCTTTCTGGGGCTGGGCCGGCCCCAATATTCGCGAAGGCAACTCGGACCGTATGGTCGCCCTGCTCGAGGGCCGCGTCACCCACGGCGACGTCGTCGAGGACCCCGTCCACCCGCCCGTCAGCGGCGTCGTGCTGGAGATCGGGCCCGGGTCCGGCCTGTGGGTGGACCTCTTTTCGAAGCGCGGCGAGAAGCTTGACGCGTCCCGGAATGACGGCGGCGGCGGCAGCAGCAGCAGAAACGGTGGCGTGAGACGCAGGGTCGCCGAGGGCGTGACCAAGGTCTACGGCGTGGAGCCCAACACCGAAGTCCACCCCGCCCTCAAGAAGCGGTTGCATGACGCCGGGCTCGAGGGCACGTATGAGATCGTCCCCACGGGCATTGAGTCGCTCTCCGATCCGACGGCGTGGGGCGGCAAGATCGAGAAGGGCAGCGTCGACTGCATCGTCTCCATTCTCTGCCTTTGCAGCATTCCCGAGCCTGAGAGGAACATTAACGAACTGTATTCGTATCTGAAGAAGGGCGGACGCTGGTATTTGTTTGAACACGTCAAGGCGACACGCAGTTGGCCCATCCGGCTCTATCAACGTAGGAGCACTCTGATCGCAGTCATCCAACGAGGCACCTCCCATACTAACGTCCGCTGCAGGTGTCGTTAACCTCGTCTGGCCGCGCGTCTTGAACGGCTGTCAGCTCTGTCGCAGCACGGAAAAGACATTGAGGTCCGCTGGACCCTGGCATGACATTGATGTCTTGCAGCCCCCGTCCGAGCCGTGGTTTCAAGTGGTGCCGCACATCCTCGGAACACTCACCAAGTAAATCCGAGTATGGGCATCCCGCCAAGGTCGTGGAAGACCCTAGGCTCTAACCCCCCTACCAGCTCGACTACATGTCACAGACAAACGTAAATGATCGTTGCGTAACTTGTAAGCAATACTCGCGTTGATTGACGTAGGTAGCTAGCTATACTGCGCGGCCCTCGGTTCCCATTATCATACAACCCTTCGCTCATTACCGGTGCCCATCTCGAGGTCTCTGCCACAGGGGCCATCCAACCCCATTCCGTCAAATTTGCCCTCAGAACTAAGCCAAAGAGAGGTTACCCATGTCATTTCAACCCAGAAAGCATGGCCTGGGCAGCGTGAGACAACGCTTCGCAGTCCTCGTCGGTGCTTTCGAGAATCTTCCGGATGAAGCCGAGGACATTGGGAACATATTGACACAAGACGGGAAAGTTCTTCTCGCAGATGTCATTCAGTCTGCCCCGAAGCCATTCGATGGCTTCTTCCGGAGTCATTTCTGAGGCATTCTCCGTATTCGACCGGCCAGCTGACCCGATTTCAATGTGAGCAGTCCGTAGTGAACTTGAGAGAGCACGCATATCAATGCTGTTGGTGCCAACGTAGGCCCGGACGGCTTGGCCGAGCCTTGAGATGTCTGAGAGTGCTTCCAGGAATGAGAGGACTGCGTCCATGACCAACGGAATGAAAGGACACAGTGGGTCAGCGACCTCGCATGCCAAGTCCAAAATATCCTGGAAGCCCTGGATGGTTCGCCTCAATTCGAGCTTGGGCACGACGTCCTTGATGTTGGAGGTGACAGGGCATGTGCCGGGCAACCATCCACAGAGTTGGTCCAGGATAAAGCCGATTCCAAACCGGAGTGCGTCGCCGTTGTCTGATTTAATGGTTTGAGAGCTCAGCGTCCAGGGGAGCCAAGGACATCTGTCCGAGTTGGGATGTTGCTGACACCACTTCAGGGCCCGGTGCCAGGGAGGGAGACAAGAGTGTGGCTCCACGGAGCACTGCGCGTCGACATCATTTCGGGCTAGGATGGTGGCAAAGGCACTGCCCTGCTGATGATGGATGTTGAGTCGAAAGTTGGTCTTTCCGGTGCAATTGTCGCAACAGTGAAACTTGTGGCTGGCCTCGTCAAGAATACAGTGGGCGCCATTGGTGTCCTGGACGATGCCTGTGGTATGGTTGAAGCAGAAAGGGCCTTGGCCAAGACGAGAAACGTCAACCAAGGACTCGCCGACGCTTCCATCAAGCAGAGACAGGGGGTAGCGGCCCGTGGAAGGGTCAAAAGAGCCGAGAGTGAAGCAGCAGTGGTCTCTGTGAGGCCGATGGAGGGGGCCATCTTGAGAGAATGTTGCCATGGGAACCGGATAGAGTGTTGGAGAAGAAGGATAGTTGGAGATTGGCGATTTCGAAGAGACGGCTACACGGGCGGCCGTGGCGGAAGCGAGCAGCAGCGGAGAGGCCGAGACAGCGTTGAACTTCATGATTGATGTTCTTGATAATGAAAGGAGTTCCAAGAAAGCAAGAATGACAAAAGTAGAGTAAAGAGTGGCTTGGTTTGATAAACAGGGAAAATGGGGTTGGTGGTCGATGGAGTTAATGTTGATGTGTTGATGTTGATGTTCGGGGGATGTGTTGAGGCACGAGTCGACGTCCGCTTGGACACATGTACCTGCGTGTCTGTCGTCATCCTCGAACGGCAGGAAGCTGCTGTGGTAGATCAGAAGAACATTGCAGGTACATATGAGAGTGGGAAACAGCCAACCTGACACCTCCACCCCGCCTTGCCTCTGAGGAAGGAACGGAGAGAGGGGGGGCATACACCTGAGGGCACCGTGGCCAGGACGCACGCACGTGCTTCTTCGCACAACCGGAAGGAGCAAAACTGCATTAAGAGGGGGTACCGTCTGCAATCAGAAGGAACTGCCAATCTGTAAATGACTTCAAGCAGGCGGGGAAGGTGCAAAGTGACAGACATCCCAGGTCCAACTTGCACTCAATGTGCCAGACTGTAGCTTCTCTGCCTGCATTCTTCCAGCACACGACGTTTCTATGAGACTCGGGAAATTTCGACATGCAGGATTACAAACGGTCAAGTTTGCATCTTGAAGGAACTCTGCAGTCCTCGCTCCTGCTCAAATTCCGAAGTCACTAGAAGACACGCTCCCACGTCTCTCGGCGTCCCTGGCACATATGTTGCCACAGTACGTTGCAATGTTGCTGTACTGCGTCGTCGTTGACATTGGCAGCCATCTGAACCTTGATACGCACATCAATTGCCATCTACCTATTCAATATCGCAGGGTGATTCCTGGTATCGGAAATTCATCTACATCCATACGCATTGAAGCCGCTTTACCGCATTTTCGGCGTGGTGCAGCGTTACGAAAGACCGACCGGCACTGGCCGGCACTGGCCGGCAGCGGAGTGGGGCATCGGCGTCCGACTGATCTCGGCCCGAGACGGCACATATCGGATGTCCTGGTAGGAATTCGCTTATTCCGCGCCGGCCGATGCGCCACTTCCAGTCTTGAGCCTCAAGTCCGGCCTTGACCGGATTGTGACACAAACCCTGGTGAAACGAGACTCATCGACCCCGGAACTATTGAAACCCACCGACTCTGTACTTTTATTCCAGACCACCTGCGGCACCTGAACAAAATCATCTATTGAAGTCACAGCGAGAAACCAACGGTAAGACTAGCTAAGGGAGTAAAATTTTGCGCCAAAGACGGTGCCATGAATTCTCACACCCCTTCGCTCTGCTTGCCACCCGAAACCTGAACGCTGTTCTTGGTCCGTATGCTCGTTCGACTCTTGGAACTCCCTCAAACCCGACTCATGGTGGAACTTTGGCTGCTCTCTTTGTTTTGAATTTCGAGAAATGTTCGTCCTTGCCAAAAAAGCAAGCGTATTCCGGTTAAACCAGCAGCCAGTTCCGTTGACCGCAAACGGAGGGTGGACGATGCATGCTGAGACCCATGATTGCCAAACGAGAGTCCACTGGATCAACTGACTTTGCCAGCTGTATCGCGACGAGGTCCCTCAAGCCATTTCCGTTTCATTAGATATTTGGGGGGAAACTTCTCCACATCGGGCTTGTAATTTAACTACTCGCCAGTGTAGTCAAAGGCCGCGCACCAACTCTCACAGCTTCTGCGTTCAGGGCGTCAATCTCTGCCTGTACCAGTGGAATCCCGTTCTTCTCCCGGTCCTGCTGGTTCAACTGCTCAATCTCGCCAGGGAAGTAAATCCTGTCCACCCCGGCCGCCTTGTCCGAGCCGACCACGCGCTGGTACAAGTAGTCCATCCTCTCGCGGAAGTCGTCCAGGCTCATGAAGAGGTCCGGCTTGACGGCGACCAGGAAGTGGCCGACGTCGGCGGGCTTCGAGGGGTCGTACGGGTTCGTCACGTGGCCCGCGAAGGCCGAGCCGGAGAGAACGCCGGAGAAGACGTCCATCATGATGGACAGCGCCGAGCCCTTAGGACCGCCCATGGGGAGCATGACGCCCTCCAGGGCGGCCGACGGGTCGTCCGTCAGGCGGCCGTCGGCGTCGAGGGCCCAGTCGAGGGGGATCTTCTCGCCGCGCCTCTTGGCCTTGTAGATCTTGCCCCTGGCCGCCACCGACGGGGCCATGTCGAGGATGAAGGGCTTGTCCTTCCCGGGCGCGCCGCAGGCGATGGGCGAGACGCCCATGAGCTTGCTCTTGCCGCCCCAGACCGGCAGCGCGGGGCTCGAGTTGGTGAAGACCAGGCTCATCATGTCGGCGTCGAGGGCCTGCTGGACGACCCAGGCGGACATGCCGAAGTGGTTCGAGTGCGACACGCTCGCCATGCCGATGCCGAACGTCTTGGCCGACTCGATGGCGGCCGCCATGCCGATGCGCGTCGCGACGAAGCCGAAGCCGTTCTTGCCGTCGACGTGGGCGACGACGGGGGTGACCTGCCGGAGCTCGGGTTGGGCGGCGGCGTCGAGGACGCCCTGGCGGACGCGCTCCATGTAGGAGGGGACGCGGTTCATGCCGTGCGTGTCGACGCCGCGGAGGTCGGCGGCGACGAGGCAGCAGGCGACGACGGCGGCGTTCTCGGCGGGCACGCCGTTGCCTCTGAGTATGTCCTCCACGAGGCGGCGGGCCTCGGAGGCGGAGACCGGGATCTTTGTGGATTCGTCTGCCATGTTGATGTTGTCTCACCTGTGCTGGGCGTAATGGTCGCGTGGGCTCTTGGACACGTGGATGTGAGACAATGCCGAATTACCGCAAGGCGAAGTGATGATGTGTAGTGTATGATTAGCGACGATTATGTTTTATTTGGGTTTTCCATATCCGACGTCTGTTTTAGAAAGATGACATTCATTCACAGCTTTGTACGTGATGGTTCGTCGTTGAGCACAAAACGGCGGGAAAGACGCCCGAGAGCGGATTTCGTCCGTCTAAACAAAACTCGGACACCGCGGGGAAACCCCGCACGTGTCGTCTTCTCGGCTGTCTTTTCCAACTTCATCATTCCCCGTCCCACTGCGGACATTTCCCGAAACCACCCTTTGTCGGGCTCCCAAGCAGCAACATCAGTCCAGCGCAGAAACGCGGCATCGCAGTCCAAGCCCAGCGTCGATTCAAGAAAAAAAAGAGGCCCCGGAACATGGCCGATGCAAGCAATCACCGCCACGAAGCCCGGCAGTCCCGGAGAAACCCCAGGTTGAGGCTGGCCTGCTCCCGGTGCCAGCGGAGGAAGATCCGTGTAAGTGGTTGGATGGACACGCGGGACGACGGGACATGGAAACCGGGGGTACTGATCGAACGCAGTGCGATGGACAACTCCCGGCCTGCAACAACTGCAAGAAAGCCGGAGTGGCCTGTACCGACGGCGAGAGTGTCCGTCTCCGAGACCTGCCAAGAGCGTAAGTCGAGCACCCGCTTCCGGTTGGTCTGAAAAACCTGTCTGACAGCGGACCCAGTCAGATCGCAAACCTCAAGGAACGTATCAGATGGCTTGAAGGCATCGTCCGTGAAAGGTGCCCCGATGTGGACCTCGGCCAGGGCCCGGCCGGGGATCTCAGCATGGATGTCGACGGTGACGAGCCCTTCGTATCGGACTCCATGATCGAAGCCAGCAACGAACGGCCCGACGACACCTTGACAGGCACAGAACACAACGCCCAAAGTGCCCGGGGACAATCACTGGCGTCTTCTGACGGGCAACGAGTCCCACAGCCCATCATCCGCTCGGACCCCCGACTGACCGATCCCGCCGCCAGCAGCACTCTCTCCCACGAGATCGGGCTCGTCTCACTCGGCAGCAGCCAGGACCCCAAATACATTGGACCGTCGAGCGGCTACTTCCTGGCCCGGATCATGTTGACCTCGAATCGACAAGACGACCAGACGGCTTGGTCGAGCAGGCATCCGGAGCCCGTCTTTTCGATACTCACAGCCCTGGTCGAGGCAATGCATGGCCCGATGCCGTTGCCGACGAAGGAGCAGGCGAAACTGCTGGCAGAGAACTACTTCGACGTCATCAACTGCCAGTTCCCCATCCTGCATCAACCAACCTTCATGGCCCTGCTCCAACAGGTCTACGACGTCGGCGTGGACGCGGACCGTGGGCCCACGGGTGCTTTCCAGGTCTTCATGGTCCTCGCCCTCGGATCGACCGTCCTGTCTCGCAGGACGAGGGTGCGTCTCCCGGCGGAATCGTACTGCCTGTCGGCGATGCAGTACCTCGACCGGGTCAGCGTCGACAGCTCGATCCCGGGCCTGCAATGCCTCCTCCTGCTGACCATCTTCACCATGCACAGCCCCAACATGCGGCTCAACGTGTGGTACCTCAACTACCAGTGCATCGCTGCCGTCCTGGACCTGGGCCTGCAGCGCGACATCAACACAAACTCCGGGATCTCCCTTCTCGAGCAGGAGATGAGGACCAGGATATTCTGGGTCGTGTTCTCCCTCGACAGGATGATTGCGACCATGATGGGGCGTCCGATTGGGCTGCGAGATGAAGCGTGCGACCTTCGAGTGAGTACCACCAGCCTCATGGCGCAGTGAGATGACCGATATCATGACTGAAACCCTCTCAGCTGCCGCAAAACATCGATGACGTCTCTCTCCAGAGCTTCAGCCAGCAGCCGTCGGACGGTACAAGCCCCGGCCGCATGGCCTTCTCGATCCACCTGTTCCGGCTGGCGAAGCTCAACTCGGAGTTCAAGTACGTCGCCAACAGCATCGTCCGCGACACCCCCAGATACGCCTATCCCGCGGTGATCGACATCAACGAGTGGCAACAAGGGATGCTCCAGCAGCTGGACGAGTGGCAAAGCGGCATCCCCGAGGCGTCGCCCGGCTCCGACTACATTCGCACCGTCTGCCGGATCCGATGCCACAGCCTCCGCATGCTCGTACTGCGGCCCAGCCCGGCGATCCCGAACCCGTCCCCCGGGGCGCTGCGGAAGTGCTACGCCGCGGCCCGCGAGGTCCTGTCCCTTTTCGACCAGCTGTACAAGCAGAACCTGCTCATCCACACCTGGAACACGTGCCACTCCGCCGTGCTGGGCCTCATCACCATGCTGTACTGCATCAAGATGGTCCCCGACATCGCCAAGCAGACGTCCCTGGACGTACTGCTGTCCGACTTCAGCGCCGGCCTCGGGGTTCTGGCCGCCACGGGGGAGCACTGGTCCGGGGCGAAGCGGTGCAGAGACATCCTCGACGACATGGTGCGGGCAACCGTCCGGTGGATCAGGGATCTCGCGAACCAGCCGCCCGGCGCCGAGGCCCCGGGCCAACGTCGGTCGTCGAGGCTCGAGTCGGCGGGTGTGCAGATGATGAGCCCCTACGACGACAGCGCCGGTCTGAACGGCGCGTCCGAGGCCCGACTCGGTTTCTCTGAAGGGATGTCTCACCCGGTGGCCATGGCATCCGTGGCGGCGGGAGGTCCCTCTAGCTATCTGCCGCAGGATCCCTTCGAGGCATTCCTTGCCAGCACTTCGTTTGGGGAACAGTTGCCGGTGGGAGACGCGGCGAACCTGGACGGCATCATGCGCGGCCTGTTTGACGATTTCATACCGACATACCCCAACTTTAGCTGACAGGTTTTGTGTTTACTGTTCCGAAATTAAATAAGTAGATATGCATTAACGTGTTTGATAAGCGAGCTGGACAGACAAGCGAGCTGGACACAAAACCACAAACCTGCCACCTACATCATTCCGACGCGTCTTCCGACCGCCACAACAATGTCTGTGCAAAACAAAGAGGCTCAATTAAATCTTGCCATTCAGGCTATCCAAAAAGGCCAGGCAAAGAGCATTCGAGAGGCAGCTCGGATCTACTCAGTCCCACATTCAACTTTAGCGACGCGACTTAAGGGTATACCATCCCGACGCGACACCATGCCTAACTCACAGAATTTGACGGAGCTGGAAGAGAACAAGCTAGTTGAGTATATTCTTGACCTAGATGCCCGATCGTTTCCTCCCCGGATCAGTGGTGTTGAAAAAATGGCCAATCGACTGCTTGCCGACCGCAACGCGCCACCAGTCGGCAAGCGCTGGGCCTCGAACTTCGTCAAACGACAACCACAGCTCCGAACGCGTTTTTTTCGCAGATACAACTATAAGAGAGCTAAATGCGAAGATCCTGAGGCAATTAACGCGTGGTTTCGCCTTGTGGCAAACACAATCGCGAAATACGGCATTGAGGGGTCAGATATCTACAACTTCGATGAGACTGGCTTTATGATGGGCCAGATTGCTTACGGAATGGTCGTTACGAGCTCCGAAAGACGTTCAAACACAAAGATGGTGCAGCCTGGCAATCGAGAATGGGTTACAGTCATTCAGGCCATTAGTTCATCTGGCTACAGCGTCCCGCCGTACATCATTGTTGCAGGCAAAAATCTCCTCTCCACCTGGTACACTGAATCTGGCCTCCCACACGACTGGGTTATCGCAACGTCTGAAAATGGATGGACAACAAATGAAAGAGGTCTAGATTGGGTCCAGCACTTTGATCGGCATTCAAAGTCGCGTGCGAAGGGTAAATATCGCCTCCTTGTCGTCGATGGACACGAAAGTCACCACTCCACAGACTTCGAGCTATTTTGCCAGGAAAACAACATCATCACCCTCTGTATGCCGCCTCATTCTTCTCATCTACTTCAGCCCTTAGACGTAGGGTGTTTTGGGCCTCTGAAGTTGGCGTACGGTCGAGAAATTGAGGATAAGATGCGACGGGGTAACACCCATATTACAAAGGACGATTTCTTTCCAGCATTTCACAACGCCTTCAAGCGAGCTCTCACAGAAAAAAACATCCAAGGGGGTTTTAGAGGGGCAGGACTTGTCCCTCTAAGTGCAGAAAGTGTGCTATCTAAGCTAGACGTCAAATTACATACTCCTTCACCTCCAGGTTCCCTCCCAACAACACCACCAGCTTGGACTTCCCAGACACCACACACCACTGCAGAGTTAAGTTCTCAAGGAACTCTACTTAAGGATCGGTTCCTTAATCATCCAGATAGCTCTCCGACACATGGATGTACAGCTACTGAGCATATTCTAAAAGGAGCACTAGAATTTGCGCATGAGAATGCAATGTTGAGAGCTAGGGTTAAGAGCCTTGAAGAGGAGGTGGTCTACTTAACCGACGTAAAAGAACCAAAAAAACACGTCTTAGACAAGGAGGAAGTCTTACTGTATCTGAGGCACAGGATATCCAGTCCCAGAGAGAGGCGACAGCCCAGGTACAAGAGGAAACGCGTCGGAGTAGTGGTCGCAGACTGAGGACAGAAACAGGTCAACGGCGGTGTGGCATCTGCGGAAACACTGGACACAATGCACGAACGTGTCAGTTTGATGAAGAAATGTCTATAGAAGAGGATTCTGAGTAGTTTGAATTGATTTAACCTTTTTGTTGTTCCGTTATGGTCGCATTCGCGATATGGTGGTGGTTTTGTGTCCAGCTCGCTTGTCTGTCCAGCTCGCTTATCAAACACGTTATAATGGATGTTTTATTATTACAGTTATAGCGGGAGAGGTTTTATGAAGGGCCATCAGCTGTAAGGAAATCAAAGTCGGCGCCTCCCTCGGCCTGCAACACGGAACGCAGATACAGCCCGCGGTAGCCACGGATTCGCTTCTTGGCCACCCACGGCGCGTTGCTGCCTCCGTTCTCCTCCTCCCTCTCCAGCGCCTCTCTCCTCTCGGCTATCCTCCTCCGGATCTCGTCGTCCGAGACCTCGACCCGGATGACGCGCCGCTCGACGTCGCACGTGATGACGTCGCCGGTCCTCACGACGCCCAGGACCGATTCGGGATCGGCCGCCTCGGGGGAGATGTGCAGGACGATGGTGCCGCCCGCCGTGCCGCTCATGCGGCCGTCGGACAGCCGCAGCATGTCCTGGACGCCGCGCTCGGCGAGCTTCCGTGGGATGGGGATGAGCCCGGCCTCGGGCATCCCTGGGTTGCCGACGGGTCCGATGTTCTGAAGGACCAGGACGCTGTCCGGGGTGACGTCCAGCTCCGGGTCGTCGATGCGCAGGGCCATGTCCGCCGAGCCGGCGAAGACGACGGCCGGCCCGGAGTGCCTCAGAAGCCGGCGGTCCTTGGACGCGCTCTGCTTGATGACGGCGCCGCCGGGGGCGATGTTGCCCCGGAGCACGGCCAGCGCCGAGGCCGGGTACAGCGGGTCGTTGAAGGGCTGCAGGCAGTTGACGAGGCTGTCGCGGGGGATGGGGGTGAAGGGCGTGGCGGCGAGCTCCTCGCCCAGCGTGCGGCCCGTCACCGTCATGGCGTCGAGGTGCAGCAGCGGCTTCAGCTCGTGCAGGAGGGCCAGCATGCCGCCCGAGTTGTGGAAGTCGTCCATGTAGTTCTGCCCGCTGGGCTTCAGGTCGACCAGCAGCGGCGTCCGGCGGCCGATGTCGTCAAAGGTGTCGAGCGTGATGGTGCCGGCGACGGCCGGGTGGCGCCCGATGATGGCCATCATGTGGACGACGGCGTTGGTCGAGCCGCCGATGGCCTGCAGCACGGTGATGGCGTTGAGGAACGACTCGCGCGTGAGCAGGTCCTGCGGCTTCAGGCCTTTCTTGTGCAGGGCCACGGCGAGCCCGCCCGTCTGCTCCGCAATCCGCAGCCTGGCGGAGGAGACGGCCGGCGCGGTGGCGCCCTTGAAGGGCATCATCCCCAGGCCGACCAGGATACACGCCATGGTCGACGCGGTGCCCATGACGCCGCAGGTGCCGCCCTATATTTTGATTGATCACAATTAGCGCGGATTCTATAAGGCATGAAGCTTGAACGAACGAGAAGAAGAAGAGACTCACCGTCGGGGCAAGCTCGTCGTTGATGGCCGAGATGTCCTCGATGTCAATCTTGCCGGCCCTGTAAGCGGCCCAGTTATTGCGGCAGTCGGTACAAGCGCCGATCCGCACGCCCTTGTGGCTTCCCGGCATCATAGGTCCAGTAACAAGATGCAGGATGGGCTTGTTGGCAGATATGCCGCCCATCAGCTGCGCCGGGGTCGTCTTATCGCATCCTTGTCTCGTCTGTCAGTCTCACTGGCCGCCCCCTCGCCTCACAGGGAACTATCGTGATCTCGCCGCACTCACCTCCGATGAGCACCACCGCGTCACACGGCTGCGCCTTGATCATCTCCTCCGTGTCCATGCTCATCAGGTTGCGCAGGTACATGCTCGTCGGCGACGCGAAGCTCTCGTGGATGCTGATGGTCGGGAAGTCGATGGCCAGGCCGCCGTTCAGCTGCACGCCGCGCTTGACGGCCTCGATCAGCTGCGGCACGTTGGCGTGGCACGGGTTGAAGCTCGAGTACGTGTTGACGATGCCGATGATGGGCCGCGAGAGCGCGTCCTCGCTATACCCCAGGGCCTTGATGAACACCTTGCGGAGGAACAGGCTGAAGTGGTTGTCCCCGTACGAGGTCAGGCCCTGCCGCAGGCCGACGCTCGAGTCGATCGGCGTCGAGAGGTCGTAGTCGCCCGTGACGACCGTCGCGGGGGGCTTGCCGTCCTTGCCCGGCGTTGGCGATTGTTCGCTCATGGTTACTTACGGATGGATATTTTGGGGGGGATATTTGGGGAGGGGACAAGGGGGGGGGAGGGAGGGCCACCGTGAAGATGTAATGCGGTGTCGAGAATTATAATTCCTCATCTTATGGTTGGCCAGCAGGATATCCAGTTCATTACTTATCCGCCGTCTCCCTCGTCCCCCCCAAACCCGTCCCTCCCTCATCCTGTGGAGTGGGCGGTGCGGGGACTCGGCATGTCGTGATCGTCCCGTCGGCAATAGCGCGGCCGAAGGTTTCGGCGACTGGGCCGTGAGGCGACGGAGTTTCCCCGTCCGGCGGCCCCCGGAGACGGGAATGCCGCCAAATTACACAAAGGAATGGATAGATGGCCTTTGCGTGTTTTCCTTCTTTCAGATGTTTCTCTTTGTTGGAATAGAGTCAATGAGCTCAAATAATACAAACTTATTATCGACCTCATCTTATAATAGTCATATAATAGACAAACACTCACGGTCACCTCGTCGTCGAGCCCGCCCCCCTGACCTCTTTTTCCGCCATAGTACCTACCTATTCTTCCCTTTTTCCGTCCCCCCCATCGCCATGCTCAATCTCCAAGGAAAAGTCGCCCTGGTCATCGGCCTCGGCCAATCAGGCTCGGACGCCTGGGGCATCGGCGCCGCCTGCGCCGTCACCCTCGCCAAGCAGGGCGCCCTCATCTTCGGCGGCAACCGGACCGTCGAGTCCACGACCAAGACCCGGACGGCCATCGAGGAGGCCGGCGGCGTGTGTGAAGTCGTCGCGACGGACGCGACCTCGTCCGAGTCCGTCAGGGCCCTCGTGGACGCCTGCCTCGCCCGCCACGGCCGCATCGACATCCTCGTGACCAACGTCGGCCAGTCGCAACCCGGGTTCCCCGCGAACATGGCCGAGGCGACGTGGGACGCGCAGATGGACCTGAACCTCAAGAGCGTCTACCTCGCCTGCCACCACGTGCTGCCCGTCATGGCGGCGCAGCCGTCCGGGGGCAGCGTCGTGTGCGTGTCGAGCATCGCAGGCATGCAGTACATCGGCAAGCCGCAGGTCGCGTACAACACGACTAAGGCGGCCGTCATGCAGTTCGTCAAGGCGACGGCCGTCATCTACGCCGGGAAGGGGGTGCGGCTGAACACGGTCGTGCCGGGGCTGATGGACACGCCCTACACCAAGGGCCTGTCGCAGAGGTTCCCGCAGGAGGGCGGCTACGAAGCCTTCCGGAAGATGAGGGACGACCAGGTGCCGATGGGGCGGATGGGGGACGCGTGGGACGTTGCCAACGCGGCGGTGTTCCTGGCCTCGGACGAGGCGCGGTACATCACCGGGCAGAAGATTGTGGTAGACGGCGGTATCACTTCGTCCACGGGGCGTGTCTAGAAATGTAATCGCTCCTTTGTTTTTGATGAAATACCACCATTGTTCCTTTTCGGTTCTTGCTGAAAACTTTCCATGTATCATGAGACCAAAGCTGCAGTCTGACTGAATATGTGAAGAAGCTGTCATAATAAATGTATAGTTCAATGACAAACGCGTATACCAGCAGACTGTTAAAGTGAAGTCATAGTCACTTGCGTCTTATACCGTGCCAGCATAGCTGGAAAGGAAACAGCCAGTCTTCATTATGCACATCAAATTAGCCGGAGAGTATCTAGCTTTCCGACTTCCATCGCTTACATCTGCTTTTATGCTACATCGTACTTCCTACTCATTGCAATATCACAAGCCTTGCCCGCCTACGCCGAGCCGTTTGCCAGTCCGTTCGCAACAAATTGACACATGTATTCGTCTTCCTCTGCCACTTCAAAATCAAACCGCGTGACGTCCTCCTTGAACGGCCAAAGGTAGGTGCTGGTGACCCTGATTGATATGAGGGTTAGCATCTCTTCCGCGGGTGCAAAATGGGATCCGCTGGCGTACCTGTGATGCTCCGCGCTTGCCTGGTACTCTTCGAGCGCCTTGCGGTCTTGATGGAAGCTCAGCAGGGAAAAGTGGTACCCCTTACTCCTCTCGATGGGATCCGTGACGGAAGGCCCGCCGACGATCAGGCGATGGTCCTTGACGCATGGCAGGGACTTGAGCGTCTTGAGCTCCCGAACGAAAGTCTCCTTGTGTTCCTCAGAGACGTCCGGGCGAAATTTAAAGAGAACTGCAGGCGGCAGACTTTGATCAGCACTTCTCTTCAACACGTCCATAGGAAATCATCGCTGGGATGACGCGATTGGGTCATACCAATGTGAACCAACGTCATGTTGAGAAAAGGTTACCGGTAACGGGTATGTCAACTTTGTTTGGGCGTCCAAATGACTTTGTCTGAATCCAGTAACCTTAAAAGGTTCGATGGCTTGAACTATGGGATGATAGATGAACAATGAGTTTGCGGTCGTCTGACTCGAATTTCCCTCCTACAGCGGATCTAGCGGCAAGCCAATCTGTTTGCTTTGGAGCGAGACGGACAAACCCCGCGAGCCACTTGGACGACCACCCCGCATGGCGGCGGGATTCGTCCGCTTCCGGCCCACGCCTAATAACGGCGGACATCTATGCGCTTCATCACGGGGTCGACGAGACATTCGGCACTTGAAAGCTCCTTCGAGGTCTGCCATTGCCAATGGTCGAGGCTTCTAGGTCTTGCGATGACGACGAAGAAGGCGTTGCAAGGCGCCGCTGGGCCTGGCGCAGCGGGATTTGGACGTACATATTCGTTGACTCATCAATGCACAAGTTTGGCTGCAGCCAAAGGACTCGAGGCCCGTAAGAGAACTAGCGGGTCTTCGGCGCATCTGACGGAGTCCGGTTCGGCTGGGTGGGTATGGGCCATACGCCGACATGCCCCGTAAGTCTAAACATCGCCCGAGATCAGCACCGGAATATGCCCCACCATGCTCCGTGACACGGCCGGTGAATTGTATACATGTGTTCCTCATGCTTTAAAAGAAAAGTTTCGTCTTTGAAACACTGGAAGAGTTTCATTGGTTTATAACACAAGCATCTTGTGTGTCTTTGGTTTTTTCTTTTCTAAAGTAAAAGACATCCCAAGTGTTGGCACAGGTTTCTCGATATATCGATAATGGTGATAACTTCACTTCTGGATTGGTGAACGGCTATGGAGGAGGGAGGAAATAACACAACAGGGGTGCCTGCGTCCAGGCCGCTGAAGGAGGCAAGTGGGCTGTGGACCCACTTACCGCCTTAACCCCGATCCTCCCCTTAACTCCGAACCGCCATTCCGGCAACCTTGATCCTGCCGAACCAACACTGGCAACTTTTTCTTATGGTGAAAAAGTGCCCTTTTCGTGTTTTTCGCAGTATCGGCCAATTCCTCCAAAAACGCAATAAAACAAAAGTATAATACTTTTACAGGTCACGTGGCCTCCCCACGTGATGTGTTCCTCCTCCCATTTCCCCCGCGTGAAGCAACGCATCATCATCATCATCATCATCATCATCAGCAACGCAGTCTCACAACGTCACGATCAGGGGCGTTTCTCTTCGGCCGCAGCGTCGGAGGCGTATTCCTTCGTTTGACGAATTACCGCTGTCGATTGCCTCATTTCTCGTCTCCATGATCCTCCGCGTATCCCATGTATCCCGTGTATCCTTCCTCAGCCTCGCGGGCTTGGCCTCGGTGGCCCTTCTCACGGTCGGGTGAGGATCTTGTTTTCTCGCAGCTTCGCAGGCTCTTCGTCTTGATGACGGCTTTGCTCGGTGGGTTCCTTTCGTCAGGCTCGTGAGACCCATCCCTCCATTCGGATCTCTGCCGATGAGGTTGTGATGAATTGCTCCAGCGCCTGGTTCGGCGATGACTTCGTGAACCCGTCTGCCAGGTTGTCATTGCCGTCGATCCACCGGACCTCGTATAGCTCGCGTCGCTCATATGACTGTCGCAAGGCCATGATGTCAATCATGAGTCTTTTCTCTTGCGTCGTGCCCAACTTGACGAGGCATTCGTATAGTGAGTATGAATCGGTGCACGCAATGGTGGGAATAGTGGGAAGGTGGAGTTTCTTCGTGATCATGCTCAGCGTGGATGAGATGGCATAGGCCATGTCGACGCCTGCCACCATGCCGTAGATCTCTGAAGCCAGCACGCTTCTGGTGACTCTTTTCGACTTCGTTGAGCTATAGTGGACGACGTTGCCGGTCAGCTTGAAGGTATCATCATCGATCTGTTTCTCGTTTCCGAGAATGATGATGAAGCCTAGCTGTGAGGTCATATCGCGATTGTTAGCGAATGATCCATCCGCGAAAACAAAGAGCTTTGCGGTCGGCAGATCCAGCGGTACGAAAGTGAGTCCTCTGTCAAGGGACTCCATCTGCCATTTCAGGCGCTTGTTGAGGTTCTTGATATCCTCCTCCGTCGGGTCCTGCTGCTGAGCAGCAGTCGACAGATCGAAGCACGCCTCAGGCTGGCAGATTGAAGCGATGTATGCTCCTCGAGCTCTCTGCTGGACATAATCCTGCTTGGCGGTCGGCGACTTTGCGTCGATCAATTGAAGCTTCGCCCCTTGGCCCTTCTGGCGCTGGACGAGGACTGTGCTGTCAGGTGACTCCCTTGAGACAATACCACCATTGAAGAGAAGGGGACTATCGACGGTCAGGTACGTCTTCGGCTTCGCCGTGAAGTTGGCCTTTTTCAGCTCATCGTCTTCCTTCACGTCGAACTCAGCGTCGGAGAGCCCGATGGTGTCATCCGTCTGCATTCCGACGATGCCGAAATGGTCACTGTCATCTGACGGCAGCAGAAGGCAGGGATCATACGTCGATGAGGTCATCTCGAGATGCTCCTTGTGGTGGCGATTGTAGGTAGCCCACCAATGAGTTCCCGCCTCGGCGATGCCGTATAAGGGCTTGATCACCTCCATGATGGTGTCTTTCGAGTATTGGTCACGGATCTGGGCAGGAAGCCTCGCCAGGATCATCCGCTTCAGCCTCGACTCTGACTGCGTATACGCCTGGGTTATGTCTCGGAGCCAAAGTGTGAAGCCCTCATGGGTGAGCAGCGACGCGGCGAGAGCAAGGATGAGTCGTTGACTTGCTCGCTGAATAGTAGGGGACTGAGTGAGGATGGTCATTTTGCCATCGTCTGCGTAACCTTGTATCACGAGTCTCGACTTCTCGTATGGGGCGTCGGTCGTCTTGTTCTTCACTTCATTGACGATGCGTGACTTGAAGATCCGAATACCCTTATGGAGGACGGGGTCATACTTGATGAATCGGAAGACCCCTCGGTCGATGAGAGTCTGGATCTCTGCCTTCGTCGATTGCTCGAAGGGAGGTCCGAGGGTAATGATGATGCCCTCATTTCTCAACTTGACCGCCAGGGTCCAATCGGCCTCTTCCTTCGCCGACATGAAGACCACGATCTCAACGTCAGTCTCCTGGAGGAGGGCGGCCCCGTCGGAAGGCGTCTTGCGCGGCCTGCCTCTTGTGCGCCTCGGCGGTGGCGGTGCTGGTTGCGGCGTCGGGTTCGCGACGACGATGGTGTCTCGAACCACGTCGCTTTGCTCATCATTGCGCTCTCTGTTGCTTGTGTCGATGATCTCCGGATCAGGGGAAGCATCGTCAGGATCGGTGTGGTATGGCTTCACCACGGTCGATCGGAAAGTCCTCGCGCCGTTGGCATCCACGACGCAGTCTTCGCCATCGATCGCCAGCAGGCGGAAGGGTCCCGTCCATCCCCCCTTTTCGCGCCACACGCGCACAAGGGATCCGATCTCTGCAACCTTCGTGGCAGAGGTGTCTGGTCCATTCCGCGTTGCGAGGGCGTCATTGACCTTTCGCGTTGCGTGAAGCTTCTTGATGGCTTCGCTGGCCTTCCTGACGGCGGCAGCACGTTGTATGATGCTTGACGAGGGTGCCGAGTCATGGGTTAGACGCGGGTATGCCCCGAAGACGAGAAGGGTCGGGACGATGCCGTCTGGCCCGGCCGTGTCGTTGATCGCTTTCAGGGCCGCTTGAAGTACCGCCTCCTTGGGCATCATGGGGCAGTCGTTTTTGATGACGGTGTATGCCCTGCGCAGCACCGCGTGGTATCTCTCGACCTTGCCGATGCTGTGATGTGCCTCGACGGGAATGATCTTGAGCTGGCAGGCCATTGCTTCGGCCTCTTGGCGGAACTCTGATGCGACGAAGTTACGCCCAGCGTCGGCCACGATCCAGTCAGGTGGTCCCTGATACACGTCGATCCATGCCATTCGGAGTGCCTCCCACGCAGACTTCGCAGTCATGTCCTGGAGGAAGCGCCCGGCATTGAAGGCAGTGGCTAAGTCGACGATGTGAAGGACAGGAACATTACCGTCAAGGTAGACAACGTCAATGAAGATCTCGTGGTTGAAGTGGCACTCGTCGCGCAACGTGAACTTGAACCTCTGGGGCGCGCTGCCATTCATCTGGCATTGGTGGCATACCTTCGTGAGGTGCTCGATCGCGGTCATTTCGACCTTGTGACCAGCCTCGTGAAGGACTTTATGTAGTCGTTGGATCGAAGGATGGCCGAAGCGACGATGTAGTCGACGAAGCTCTGTGTCCGTCAGGTGACACGTCGCGATAGTCTGCTCAGGCGGTCCCAGCAGCATCCATGGATGACCCCATTTGCGGATCACGGGTACGGAAAGCTTCCCTTGGCGCATGACGTTGGCCAGGTTGTCGAACTGAATGTGAAGCCGATCCATATCGTGAAGACACAGCAGAAACGGGGTATCGGCGGGGACGACGTGAAAGTCGATCGGGCCGAAGGGAGTAGGGACGGTGACGGTCCCGACTGAAAGGACGGGCTCACCGCTGCCGAATCGAATCTTCGCTTGCCCGACTTGTGATGTATCGGTCGTCAAGTCGCGATGACTTCGCTGGAGGGCGGCCACCTGGTGTTGGCCTGCCGTGGAGAAGTTGGCGGCGCCAGTATCCGGAAGGATGCCTTGAAATACCTCCGATGAGTATCGATCGAGTGTGAAGGCCGTTGCCTCGCCTTTGGGCTTCTCGCGAAAGTCATCGGTCTTCGTCAATTGATGACGGACGGACTGATCGGCAAGGTATGATGTAAGTGCGTCTCCGTCGAAGCTCTTTTCGCCGAAGAAGGCGGTGCTGACCATGAAGGCATTGTCACACCCGCCCTCATCGAGGTCCGACTCGTCGCCGAGGCTGGCAGCAGAAGTGACCTCGAGGTGGTGGCGAATATCCTCGTCGCTGGAGCTGTTGCCGTCGCACCCTTCGTAGCTGGCCAGGAAGGACGTGTATGTGTTTTTCGACGTATCTCTCACGTACTTGTTGCCCTTGAACTTCGCGTAGGCCTCACGCCGCTCGTCTGCAGTGTGACGCGTGGAGTAGCATCCCTGTCGACGACAGACGTAGCATTTCTTGTCGGTCGGAGGGCCACGGTCGCGACTGTTGCCTGAAGACGAGTCGCCTTGCGAATGGCCTCTTCTTCCGAAGCGGTTGTCCCTGCCGGAGCCACGGTATTGTCGATCGGTGACGTATTGGTCGTTTCCCTCGGATGTGTATTGTCGATGAGGGACAACACGCATCGCAGTCGCGATCGATGATCGAAGTTGTGAGCATACCCCTTCGAGTGTAGGGGCCGGAGCATACAGGCAGAGATTGCACTCCTCGATTCCGGCGCATGCATTGAGAAGCTGCATCTTCATGGCTTCGTCATTCTGCATACTGTCTGGGAGTGCCCTCTGAATGACCTCAAGCCTCTCGATGAGGGTCTCAAGGACCTCCAGCTTGTTTTTGTCGGGGTGTTTCTCGCTGACGTTGATGAAAGTGGTATCTCGCCATTCGGAGATGTATGACTGCTTCATTTGAGGGGTTTCGAAGTGGTCACGAACCATCTTCACCATAGTGGCAAAGTCTTTGTTGCTGCTCTTGCCGACGCGTCGATAATAGAAGTCGGCAGCTTTGTCTCGAAGCATCATTGAGAAGGCACGCGAATAGTGCTGTTGTTTGATACCGACTTTGTCACATGCGTCGAAGAACATCTCGAGCTTCATGTCGAAGACGTCGTACATGTCTCCACCGTATTTCATCTTGTCGGTGTTGAGGATCCGGGCGAGATCTCCGTATACCCTTGACTGAAGCTTCTCTTCGTCATCATAGCTTGGTGATGGGATGAATGACTCTCGTTCTCGTTGACGGTGATCGATCGGATCCTGTGAGCCCCCATGTCCGCCGATCGTGTTCGACGGCGGGAAGAAGGAGTCTCTCCGACGATGGCGGCTGGTTGGATTGGGTAGACCTTCATGGTCATCTCCTGTTAGTCCATTCATGTCATCATCATCGTCGGGTTCATTCGGGAAGAATCGAGTGCTTCGACGTGATCGTCGTGTTTCCTTGTCGATAGATGACTTCCCTTTCATCCTCGTGAATCTGTCGTTGGTATCTTCCAACATATCCTCCATTCGTTGAGCATGATCGACGGCGGCCTGCTGGTTGTCGTTGATCCTGCCCATGGTGTCTCTCCGTGATGATGAGGTTGTCGCCTTCGGGAAGTTCTGGTTCGGATCTATGATGTCGTTGTAGGCAGTGTCTGTTTGGATGAGGATTTTGAACTTCGTGCTGTCCTTGACCACCTCATCGACCTCCTCGATGGTCCACTCATGGTACCCTTGATGTTCGAGACATTTGAGGAGGTTGGAAGCGATGCTCTCGCGGTCCTTGGACACGTATACTCCTCTCTCGCGGAGGGTGTCCCTCCAGATCTCCTTCACGGCGTTGTTCGCGGCATGGATGGTCTCTTCGGTCCATCCGCGAAAGTCCCTGACGAAGGCACGCCAGAGATCTCGTCCATAGAGGCCGTCATGTTCCCATTGAGCGATGGCGTAGGCGATGTAGGAGGCCAGTCTTTTCGTCTCTGACTGGTCTGTGAATTCCTCGTCGACGTCGCCCCATGACGTATAATCGACGTATCTCGCGAGAGCTGAAGGAACAGGAAGGAGGTTAGGGGTCGTCAATACCCTGGGTTGCGACGAACTTGATTGACCCGATGGGTTGACCATTGTGATGGAAGGTCAGACCGGTGATGAAGGGACGAATGATGGGGTGAAAGATGTGATGATGATTGTGATGGTAGCGGTGCCCTTCGCGAGAGTGAAAGTCGCGTTGTTGTTGTTTTTCTCGCGTTCGTCGAGCACTGTGGTCCTCAAGCTCAACCTCGTACTTCCGCTTCAGCGTCTCATTATCAGCGTCAAGGCCTGCGACTCAGGTGAAGGGAAGAAGAAAGAGGGTAAGGAGGAGCGTGAAGGGCGCGTTATATAGGTCTCGTGATGGTCGTGATGGTCCGCCGGCCCATACGATGATGGTGGTGATGGTCCGCGAATGGATTTTTCGGGTGAGGTGAAGGGTGAAAATTCGGAAGGAAGGAAAAAATCGTGCAATGTGAAGATACTTATCGAGCGAAGCCTGACTTCGCGAGGTCGATAAGCAGCGTGATACGACGCAACTTGAGGGTATCGTCAACGGCCGACTGAACGACGGAAGGCGAGTCTCCTCAAGGCAATCTCGACGGCCGACTGAACGACGGAAGAGATCGTTGTAGCGATTCCAGGGGCTCGCAATGAACCGCCGAAATCCTCTTCTTTGCCTAGCGTATCTGTGGTTATAGTCAACCACTGATCAGTGTTGGCACAGGTTTCTCGATATATCGATAATGGTGATAACTTCACTTCTGGATTGGTGAACGGCTATGGAGGAGGGAGGAAATAACACAACAGGGGTGCCTGCGTCCAGGCCGCTGAAGGAGGCAAGTGGGCTGTGGACCCACTTACCGCCTTAACCCCGATCCTCCCCTTAACTCCGAACCGCCATTACGGCAACCTTGATCCTGCCGAACCAACACCAAGTATTGTGTTAGGGTAGAGCTTCAAATGACTACCTCATCCTTTTTTCCAACTATTTTGAACTGTCGTTCTTCTCTTAGTGTCTTTTTTCTCACTGACCGCTTTTCTTAGGTGGCTATCCCAATATGGGAATATCAGTTGGCTTGTTGGGGGTCACGCAATTCAGATAACCTAAAACTCTTCCTTCCAGCCTCTTCTTCCTCTTACTTATCCACAACCCATCTACCACCGCCACCACCATCACCACCACCATCACCAGCAGCAGCAGCAGCAGCAGCAAGTAAGCATCAAGATCCCCCTTACATCTGCTCCTATCATACGAATGGAATTTATTCATTTCTTCCTTTCTTCACTTACTGACACTCTGTGTAGACAACCTCAAACATGCCAGGCCACAACAACAAGCGCGGCGGCGGCAGCAGCGGCGAGGGACGCGGCGGAGGACGCAACTTTGTAAGCACAACTCTGCTGCAAGTCCCTCTGGTTATGCACGCTAACAAGGTAATGTATCAGAGACCACCAAAGCCCACGATCGAGGAGCGCGTGGAGCAGAAGAGGAAGGACTTCCAAAAAGCGCAGGCGGAGCTCCTGCAGGCGGAGGAGCTCCACTGGGCGCGCGCCCATTCCCTGGAGCTCCTGGCGGCGATGACCGATGGGCCTGAAAAGGAGGCTTTTAAGCGCATGCTCCGCGCTTTCCAAACCTTCCCCAGAGACAAGCCAGAGCTTGTCGCTGCCGATGCCCCGTACGTGCTCCTGATACGCGATCATACTGCTGCAACATACTAACTCTTGTGGGACATCAGGACCGTGACCGACGAGACGCCCGCCGCCGCCACGACCGACAACACCGAGTAAGCTTCTTCTCATGAATCCGTTCTCCATCTAGGTACCACGCACGTCACTGACATGCCGACCAACAGAGAGGCCGATGCCTAGCCTTCCTCCGCGGTGAGCGCAACTAAGCGCTGCTGTCTTTCGGTTTTCTCTTTTCAAGGGTGGTTTACGACTCGACGTCTTGGTTTTTGGGGTGTCACCTGGCGTTAATAATGCGTTGAAGAAAAAGTAAAGACAATGAAGAACGAAAGAAAGATTCCCAAAAAGCACAGATGTCACGACTTGGGCGTGATAGTACCTATCAATGACTCGTGAGCTTAAGGGTCTCGCCTAGATTATTTTCCCTCCAGCCGCGGCCTGAATCTGTCTGTCCCTTGTCTCTCAGCACTGAACCGTCTGATACTTCGTGTATCCATCTAGGTGTCCAGCTCAGTTGGATGTAGTTCGTAAGGAAAGAAGGTCGGTGGGGTGCCTCGCTCGACGCTTTGAGTTGAGCAATGTCGGGTTTCCCCTCCTTATCTCTTGTTGCCCGTCTGTTTCTGTTTTCTCAAAAGCGGCCACAGGCTGACAAAAAGGGTAGGGCAGAAGCTTGGAACACGTGGCCCAGAGTGCAGGATCGTCGAAAAAGATAGCTGGCCGCCCGAAACTGAAAGGTGCTTCACCTAATGTCAAAGAGACGAGCCGCTATCAAGCGCGTCAGAACCCTTTACGCGTCCGAGGTAACGCGTTTTCTGAGGAGCTGCCTTCACTTTCACCACTCTTTTCTTTTGGACATTTGTCATCAGATACACCAATACCGACTCAAGTTACCGACTGAGGGCTTTCTTGCTCATTTGATAAAGCTGACGAACATCCGGAGCTCGCTGGCCGGCTTAAATTGCCTCCACGTCAGGCCACCCGATCTCGATATCTGACTGTCTCTAAACCCTGAAATCACGGCTTGAGGGCTTTTGTCAACACGGGTTTCTCACCTGGACTCCAGCCCAACTATTACCACTCTCTATTGTACTTGAGCATCGACTTTGTCCCCCACTTTTGATGACTCTTGAGCGGCATCAGTTTCTTCGAAAGCAGCCCTGACAGTGTCTTCGTTATCGGTAGAAGGTCCTGGATCATCTTCTCCGTGAAGTTCTGATCTCATTGCGCGTATGATTTGCCAACAGAATTCACTCAACGTCACTGTGCTATCACACACGGCAGTCAAGGAGTAGGCGCTCGCGTTCAGTCTGATGACCGAGTAGATGCCCTGTTGAATGTGCGAGGCAACCTGGCACAAGGCTTTGTCAGTTGGACAATTGAGAGGAACCCCAACAGACTTCCATCCCATGGACGAAGTCGATGACGCCACATTAAACCACATGGCCTGGATGCTCGGTGGACCTGCAACAAGCATGGGCCCTGTATCCTCCACTTGTCCAGTTGTGGGATTGGTGACTTATCCGCCTACAACTGGTCGGTTGTATTTCGCGTCCCAGACTTCGTAGGTGGAAGAGGCCATGGTGTTAGGCAGGGAAATAATACTCCAAGTTAGCCTCGCTTCTCACTCTGGAGAGATTGTTGCCGCCACGTGAAAAGCATGCAGAATCGACTTCCACTACAAGGGTATTGCTACAGAAATCTATTTGAAATAAAGCAGCAGGTAAAATGTAACATTCTAGAAACTTATCAAGACATCTCATTAGCGACACCCACCGACAGATTTTGTGCTGCTGTTGCCGAGTGCTGGTCCTGCTCCGGTTCTGACGAGCTTCCTATTTCCAACAGCACCCAGCCCAACTAACCCATGTTGATCTAGACTTGTCTCTCAGGGACTTGGAACCCGCCCGCGTCCAGGCTGTTTGTACTGTACCATTCTTGTCCTTTCACTTCTGTTTATTCGTTCTCAACCATTATCTCTCTCATTAAAGAGATTTGTCATCTTGTCTATTTACATAGATACATAAAGACAACCGCATTGAAATGACAGGCCGCTTTTGCCGGTTCCTAGTAACGCTGAGTTAATTACCGCCCAACTCCAAGATGACTTGAAATGACTCGGAACTGTCTGGATCGCCGTGAGGAGGGTTCGATCTATCATCTATAACCCGAGCATCTTGTTGAACTAGATCAGATTCAACCACATCCATTCCGGATCGTCGCCGACACACTCTCCACACATGAAACCATCAACGTACGCATCTCCAACGAAGCTATAAGTCACAAGACCATTCCCAGTCTCATACCCCAGCTCTTCGTGGAGCACGTACGGCACCCTACCGCCGGCTAGTATCATAACCACATCACCAGGCTGAGAATCCGGGGCCACCATGCCAAAGTGTCCTTTCCTGGTCCGCATGAACCTTCGAGCTGAGAGCGTTGCTACCAATGCGTCTTCAAATGCAGGTCTGTCATCGAGTCGGGGGTCCGCGGTTGGCACTCTGTTAACGATGTCGCTCCATTGTAGGTAGGATTCATAGTCAGCCGCGGGGTCTGCAGCTCTCCAATCGCGGGATTCCTCTCCAACGTGAACAGCTAGGTTTCCACATAGAGTTCTCCAGAACCCGAGTTCTCGGGCCCTGGCCGCTTCGAACGATTCGGGTGGGCGGCCAGGCAAGCCCGCCAATCGACGGGCCTCATTCACGTAGTCTTTTGCTTGGCCGCAACTTGCCAGGTCCGAGAAAAAACACGCAGGGCCGAGAGCCTCGATCCGGTCAATCGCGATGCCTTTCGTAAGCGCCCGGTTACCAGGCCCGATGTGGAACTCTGCCGGAAAGTCACCCGACGCGTTGTAGTGCGGCAGCGTCATTAGGTGGTCGATGGATAGGTGGTGGGTGAGGATGTTCTTCGTCATGAGCGTCCAGTCGGGCACGTACGAAGGGATGCCCAGAGACGTCCTCCTCTTCCCCGGGACGACGCAGCTGAGTACGTCCAGGGTCCGCGTCTGCTCCAGTTGCTCCCGGGCAACATCGACGAAGAGCTGCTCGACCGAGATGTCGTAGTTCGGCTGGAGGCAACTTGCCTGTCCTTTGAACTCCATGCCCAGCATGCCGTAGATCTTGTCTCGGGGGTCTGTGCACCGTCGCTGACGGCAATGATGCAGCGTTTCCAAAAAGCTCGCCGCTCTGGGGAAAGTCCTCATGGCGTTGAGCGCTTCCATCTGAGCCATCACGTTAAGGAACGTCTCGCCACACGCGAGAATGGAATGCGGCCCGCAGCATCTATTTTGCGCGTGTTGCCGAATATTGATGATGCCTTGTTCCAGCCGCTTACCGTCGACAATAGTCGCTCCACAGAAAAAGGTCGTCTTTCGGGCGAGGACGAACTCTTGTACTGTCCACACTCGAGAGAACCACGCCGACGAGAACAGCCTGAAGAGATTGTCTCTCAGATAGGGCGTTGAGATGTTTTGACCACGAACCTAACTCAAGCCCATCAGCTTCATGTCATTTTGTCTAATCACAGCTGTGGTATTCTTCGCCATCTCCCTCTTCTTTTCACAGGGGGGTGCGGACTAACCTCTAAATGCGGTTGAAGTGACGGGGCGAAGTGAGCGTCCTCTCGCTGCGCGGCGAGCTCGAGGTATTCGACAGCGATTCCCAGACCGTCCCATTCGTTTCCGAGGTAAATCAAAACACCGGAGGCTTCTCGGTAGATGTGCCCCATGATGCTGACCTGGTCGCAGCGCTCACCGAGGTCTTCTTGGTTTATGCATAGTGCATCGATCCAGGCAGTACGGCCCGAAGCTTGCCGCCGTATGTTGAGGAGGACGTCGAACAGGCTGCCGGTGACTTGTACGTCGGCGCCATCCACCTCTACTGTTTTTGCAAGGCTCTTATCTCCCCAGACGTAGGAAATCGCCTCATAATCCAAGGCGGCTTGGCCAAGCGGAACTGTTCGTAGACTGCATCGGATAGGGTCGAATCTTTTGGTTGCAGGTTCCAATTCTAAAAGGCGAATATGCTCGGGTTCGAGCTTCGAATAAGTTAGACAGCCACGTCTACTTTTGTGCGTTTCGTCCATTGCGTTCTTTATGTGCTGGCTGCTCACCCCAAATCGGTCGAAGAATCAAAACGGGGGATGTAGGTATTAGTTAAACTGAAGGTGGGTTTGCTGCAAGTTATGAATGGACTGCTGTGCCGCAAGATGCCCCTGGCAAATGCCAATTTACCAGAGAGGCAATCAAACTTAGCCCACCTTTTACCCCTTGCTACTGTTTTCACGGCAGCGAGGTCTTCTCATGCCCCCCCATTGGTTCAAGCAGATCGAGCGGCTAGCCCACACGCCAAGAGTCAGCGCTTACAACACCCGCGACAGTTACAGGGCGGGCTATATCGTGATTCGTGAGCGATGTGTTCCACAGCCACAACACAAATTCGAGACCGAAAGAAAAACTATCGAAACTTATATATAGAAGGAGGATGGATATATGGTTGAGTTTATATTGAATGCTTTGCTATGTGTTAGTACAGCGGAGAGTGTTGCGGATGAGGTTGAAACGTACATGTTGGACATTACAGCCCCGATCGGATTGTCGATAGAAAAATGGAGACGGCGGCCCAGATGGGCCAATCAGATCAGACGGATCCATCTTGGTCAGAGTGGGTCCGCCAGGCCAGCCATATCACGGCCTCTGTCGATTGCTGCCCTCCACGTTAGATCCTCTCTTCTGTAACCCACCCTACGGCAGCCTGCAGGGACAAATTGAGTTTTGAAGGGTACAAAGCTCCAACTTATTAATATAGCTACACTACTCTGCAAAAGGAATTCCCTCCAAGAGCATCAAATGCAGCATGTAATCAGAAACTGTTGGTATCACGGGTCACTTGAGTGAACAAACGGTTCATATGGGTATCCCCTCAACCGCGAGAAGGCCTCAATGCGGAGTAGGAACCAATAAGATCAGGCTTATGTTACTTCCTGATGATTTCCAGTAGATGCATTGGCTCTTAGAGCTATTGGGCCTGAAGCTGTAGCGGTCTCAGTGGCCTCTTCTAGTACTCTTAGGTGTCTTGATGTACTGCGGAGAAAAGTGGAATTTTATATGGAGATTGAGGCCTTCTCGCGGTTGAGGGGATAAAGGTATTCGCGGATTCTGGGGTGTAGATATGTCGTAATAGGTAGGTTATCAATGCTACCTTACCTAGGTAAGGTAGTCAGAAGAGCTGGATCCCTCATCGCTGCTGGGCAGAAAGGTGGATCCTACGTCCGACAACGTTCGTCCACTAATATGACCCCTCACCAGACCCCAATTCAGCCTCGCTTATTTCCACTACTCGCCCGCCCACGCCACCACCCTTCTCAAGATTGCCTCCCCATCATGTACGTCGTCGATACCCTTGAGCCCTTCCGACGGAATCCATTCTGCACGGTCCGACGCGCCTCCCGTCGCAAGTCCGGCAAATAGTCTTGCAAGAGCGGCGTCCATCTCCGGGTGGCCTTGGAAGGTGAGAATAGGAGGGCTGTGGGAGAGGAGAACCTCGTTTTGAGACGAAGACGAGCCGGAAGCGACAGGTGTGAGATATGGCCCGGGGTGGGTTACAACAAGGGCGTGATTCTTTTGAATGTCCTATAGTAAAGATAGAGGCATATGTTAGTTTCTCTGTTGGTTTGTGGGAATATTTGGGAGAGGGTATCGGGTAGGCAGGTCCGTCCATACAAGCAATTCGGTTTTGAAGAAAGCAGCGCCTTGAGGAGTGAGAGGGACGGTCTCAACACCGATTAATTGTCCGCCTCTCTCCTGCAGCACCTGTCCCAACCGCCCTCCAAGAGCCAAGGCAATGGCTTGATGACCCCAGCAGATACCCAGTAACTTGGCCTTCTTCTTACTACCTGGCTCACTGAGCCCACCTGCTTCGTGGATTTTCACAGTCTCTTGGATCCAGCCAAGTGTTCGCCGCACCCACTCCGGTCTCTCGTTCTCCTCGGTGTGTCTCAACAGGTTGAACGGTCCTCCCGTCAGAATCACCAGGTCGTACTCGGACGGGTCCGGGAAGGCATCGCCGCGGATGGCGGCGTGGATAGTCATCTCAGTAGCACCTGTTCGGGAGCAGCGGAGGAGGGTGGTGATTCTGGATAACATTTCGCTTCCGCCTTGTTCGTCCGGGTCGAAATTCGCGAGGATGGCGACGCGGAACGCCATTTTTGGCTGGTCTGTTGGGGGGAAATCGTCAAGATTGTTCCTGAAGAGTTGTGTGCTTGGATGATGGAGTTGTGAAGTTAGGGTTCCTGTGTTGAATTAATAGCTGATTCACCCGTCATACGTAGGGGTCCGCCCTAAACCTTTCTGCCTAAAAGCGGAGAGGGATTCGGCTCTTCCGACCGGCATTGCTGAACTTCAGAGGTACATAGATAGGGGTTATAGGCAGATTTACGCGCAGATCGCAGTACAAGAGATTTAGTTAGATACACACGAGACAACACACTGAAAAGGAGACTTCTCAAGTGTCTTCCGTTAGGAAGTGTTGTATTGGTGAGAATGTAGGGTGTGGAATGGTGTGTGGGCGTAATGGACGCCATAATGAAGGCCCTTCCAAAAGTTACGCGTAATGTCTGACAGGCAAACCTTTCCTAACAAAGGCATAACAATAACAACAAAATAAAACAACCCATCCCGCCGTCTAACGCGAGCCTAGACGAAATCATGAAACTAATTCTCTCTCACATGACCTTTTCCCCCTCCTGCCAGACTCTCTAGAACCTCCCTCAAGCATCCCACAACATGATCCGCATCCCGTTGGTCCAACACCATGTTCCCTATCGTCAGCGTGATTTGCAAATTCCCCTCTTTCTTCGGCCTAATCAACACATTCGCCGTCCTGGAGGGCTTATTGGGCAGACTCCACAGCCCGGTCTCACAGCTCTCTCCATTCAGAGAACATCGCATGCCGTTATCACCCTCGAAATTCTGAAACCTCACAAAACTCCCAAACTGCGTCCCGGGTGCCCAGCGGGTACAGTGTTCCGTAATGGACGAGAGGGACAGGTTCTCTACCGGGAGCGTGGCCATGTGTTGCGACTGGATCTGCTCCAAAAGCACCCGCGTGCTGACTGGGTCGTCCAGATTGGGTGCTTGGGTGGGTGGTAGAAGAACCCGGACGGGAATGATATTCAGACACGGCCCCACGATCCTGTCTTCGTAGGGGAGCGAGAGTGAGCGGCCGTGGATGACTTGACCGAAGACCACACTCCTTCCGCCTTCCGGCCCCTTTTCGTTGGGTTGGTTTGGCAAGAAGAGCCTCGAGAGCGTGAGAGCCCAGGCCAGCTTCACCAACGTAGCCATCGTGGTACCCGCTGGCGCCACCAACGGCGCTGTCTCGGTCATGGCTGTCACGACGCTCAACTCCTCCTGAACGCTCTCCTCACCCTCCTCTTTTCTCTCCGCGCCACCTCCGCGGCGCAGAATCTGGCCATCCAACCTCGTCATCTCCGCGTCGTCAAGGACGTCTTTCCAAACTTGGTACGCTTCATGTGTCGTCTTTGTTTCTGCCACGCACTTGACTTGGTCCGAGAACTGCGCGCAGGGAGCTAGAGAATGGTCTGTATTATCATCATAGGCGGCCGACAGGTCGTCGATGAGGATGTTGAGGGACAGGCCGTCAAATTGGGCGTGCGGGAGTCTCAGTGCGAGGTATCTCTTCTGCCCGTCACGGAGTGAGAGAAGTTGCACCTGGAATCCTTCGGCGCCGTTGATCGGGGGCCCGTGGGACATCGAATCGGTGGTGAAGTGCTGTTCCAATGACTCGATGTCTTTGTGGTATTTCAGGCCCACCGAGAGGCTGCGGAGGACGAGCTGGACCACGGAGGCAGTGGTGGTGGTGGTGGTGGTGGTGGTGGTGTAAAACACGGTCCGCAGAATCGAATGCTTCTCCGTTAACATCTGGCACGCCTGCTGCAACCTTTCAGTGTCGATGGTGTCCGGAAGCGAAACCCACAGATAGCGCGAGTAAAAGTTGTACAGCGTCATAGTCTGGAAATCTGTCGCGGGGAGAGCCAATTCCACTTGCTGCGCCACTTCCTGTGGCAGACCAGGCGGTAGTTCACATCCCAGGGCCTTTTCGCTGTTGTTGTCGGTGGTCGACCAGCTTTCAGACAAATCTTGAGACGTGCTGTCGGTGGGCGACGAGGTTTCGGACAAATCCCGAGAGGTGGTGCTGTCTGTGTCTGGCTCTGGACAGCAAGAAGCCGCGATCTGTGATAGGGTCTGGTGCTTAAAGATCTCGGCGACGCCCAGTCGAAGTCCCTTGCGTCGAGCGAGCGCAGCCACACGCATGGCCGAGATGGAATCGCCGCCTATGCCAAAGAAGTTGCCGTTGATAGGCACTTGTTGCGCATCCAAATGCAACACCTGGGCGATGATTTGGAGGATTTGGGTCTCATGTTCCGTGAGAGGAACCTTCTCTCCGTCCCCTGCTTGCTCGCGTACTGTGCGTGTGCGAAGTTGATACTTCTCCCTGTGATCCTGGCTGCCGAGGAGAGTCGTCGATTCTTCCCGTAACAGTTTGCGGTTCACTTTTCCGGACAAGCTGAGGGGGATGTTCAACAAGGGAAGGAAATATGAGGGGAGCATGTATGAGGGTAGGGTGTCCTGGAGAGAGGTGTAGAGGCTCTCGATGGTGGTGTAGAAGTTGTCGTTGGGGTTCTGGATCACTTCCAGTCCACCCTCCTTTCCGACTTCTCCCCAATCTTCAAGCTCGTGCGGCGCGACAAAAGCCACCAAAAACGCCCTCTTCCCTCCTCCTCCTCCTCCTTTCTCCGTGGTCTTGACACAATCCACCGCCACCTTGCGGATACTCGAGCACAGCGAGGTGATGCTGTGTTCCACTTCCTCAACCTCTAGCCGCTGCCCGTGTAGCTTGATTTGATCGTCCTTGCGTCCGAGGAACAACAAAGTGCCATCCTCTCTTTGCCTCACCAGATCTCCCGTCTTGTACACCCTGCCAATCTTGCCGCCCTGGGCCTCGCCGCGGATCTGGGTCAGCCATGAGGGTGGATTCGAAGGAGAAAGGAACACGGCATCCGTCTTCTCGGCGTCTCCGAGGTATCCTGACGACACGACGGGGCCTTCGACGAGCAGTTCGCCAATGGTCCCGATCGGCACGAGCTTGCGGTGGTCGTTTTGGCTGGCCACCCACGATACGGCGCCGGGACTGCGACCGATACACGCCGGCGGTGTATCTGCTGCACCTGGTAAAATGCGCGAAATGTGCGAGATGATGGTACACTCGGCCGGCGCATACATGTTGAACAACCTCACCCTCCCTGCCCATCTCTCCACAATCTGCGTCGTAAGCTGCTCCCCCGCCGACGCCAGGACTTGCAGCGTAGGCACCTCTTCGGGGTCAAGCAGGCCGATCACGGAGGGTGTCAGCAAAGCCCACGTCACGCCCAAGTCTCCAGCGGCTTTGGACGGGTTCGCTCGTCTCTCTTCCTCGGTCGGCACACAGACCGTCGCGCCCGCGCTGAGTGAGAACAGCAGTTCGCCGATGGAGAGGTCGAATGCAAACGAGGCAAAGTGGAAGACACGGGAGCATCGAGAGAGATGGCCGGCGGTGGAGAGGTGATATGCCGAAGTGGACAGCGCGCGGTGCGGGAGCTGGATGGCCTTTGGGAGGCCAGTTGAGCCGGACGAGAAGACGACGCAGGCTGGGGCATCCATGTCAATCTCTGCAAGTCCGGCGGGAGCAGCATCTCGGGTGCTTTGGGAGACATCTGCGACAACCTCCGGATCGAAGATGACCTCCGGCAGCAACAGATCCTTCTCCACCATCGTTTGATGGTGAGGGAAACACACGACTCTTTTGGCCGATAGCACGGCGCACATTGTGCGGAGTCGCTGGACCGGGTGTGAGAGATCAAGCAGGGCAAAGGCCGCGCCGAGTTTGAGGACGGCAAGCATCAGCACTGGCGCCCATGGAGAGCGTTCCAGTAACAACGGCACAAAGTCCCCCTTGTTCACACCCGCGGCGAGCAAATGCTGCGAGAACAAGTTCGAGTAGCGCTCTACTTGTGCATAGCTCAAACGTAAACCATGAGAATGGACCGCCACCTTCTCCGGCTGAGAACCGGCGTTCTTGCGGATGGTGTGGTGGATGGGCGTCTCGACCCCCGCTGGTAGAATGCCATTCCACTTGCTCAGCCTTTCCACATCCTGCCGTGGCATGAGATCGATGTCCTTGATGATTCGCAAACCATGCGCCTCTGAGGAGGAGGAGGAAGTCGAAGACAGAATTTGTTGCACAACATGCGCCATCTGCCTCAGTATGCCGCGTGCGGTATCCGTATCCAACAGGGTAGGATCCACGGCGGCGGTAAAGGTGATGGAGTGTTGGGAGGGGCGGCAAGTGAGAACAAGCGGATAACTTGCAAACGCCTTTGCGTTGTCGGGCGACTTTGAGCCCCCGGTGCTTGCCGAAGTTTCGAAAATCCTGCTGCGTGAAGAGTGTTGGTCGTCCATCTTTACCGTCTGTTGCTGGACGACGAGGAGGTTTTGGAACCCACACGCGTCAGCCGCCTCGCTACTCGCTGCTCGAATCCGCGGCAGGCCCGTCTGTTGATGTGCCATCATATTGGCAAAGCCCCTTTGCGCTTCCTCCAGCGCCTTGTGGATGGCTTGGTCTCCTGGAACCTTGATACGAACAGGCAACGTAGCAAGCGTGGGTCCTGTGATTTCGAGGTTGTCCGCATTCCGACCCGTGACTGTTGCGCCAAAGACCACATCCGGAGAATCAGTCTGGTGTGAGAGTACGATAGCCCACGCTAAACGGAGAGTCGTGGAGAGTGTGTATTTGGAGTGGGCACTCGTCATGGTCGTCGGGCCGAGAGAGAGGCTGCGTTCGAGAATGATCTTCTCGGCGGTGGAGGACGTGTTGCTGCTGCTGCTGCTGCTGCTACCGCTACCGCTGCCGGGAGGAAAGCGTTCAGTTCGTAGGCCGGCAAACTCTTCCCTCCAAAACTCCTCAGCAGCGACATTTTGCTCTTGAGTAAGGAGGTTTTGCACAAATGGTGAAAAGGGTCGGTAAGGCAGAGGTTGTCCAGCATACGCCTTTTCAACCTGCGCCAGAAGGAGATCCAAAGACCATTCGTCAAAGAGCGCGTGGTGAATGTCCAGCCGAAAGGCTTCTTTGCTCAGATAGAAGCGCACCAGAGGGCTCTTCCCATCAACAGTAATTTCCACCGGTAAGCTTGATTCGTCGTCAACATGGTCGACCATTGTCCATGGTATATCACAACCACTTTCAATCACAACTTGGAACACCCCCTCTGGAACCTGCACAACACGGGTCCGGAGAACGGTGTTCATCCTCCATACCTTCTCCCATGCCTGTTTGAGTTGTGCGGCAGAGGTTTCATGACGTACGGGCCAGGTGTAGCTGCCGATATACGCACTACTATGCTGTGCCGTAAGCGCGATGAGGCCCGCTTGGATGTGTGTTGCCGGATAGATGTCTTCAATCTTGTCTCTCGAGAGACCGACTTCCTCGAGAATGGTTGGGATGATTGATTGGGGAGCTTCCAGCAGCGAGAAAGAAGGCGGGACAGCTGACGGCTGTGGTGGTGATGCTTGGGAGAGGGCGGCGCCAGCAGCGTTGACTCCTCCTTGGACGAGGACAGGAAGGGCGGCCATGTCGGCGAGGGTGGAGTGTTTGAAGACATCCTCAACGTTAATCTGAATCCGTTTCTCGCGAAGATGTGCGGCGAGTTTGATGGCTGCGATCGAATCTCCACCTCGTCGGAAGAAACAGTCTTCCCTCGAGATGCCCTCCTCGTCGATGTCGAGCATTTTGGACCAAGCTTGGACAAGAATCTTCTCCGCGGCCGTGGTGATCTCGCTCCCAGCTTGTCTAACACCACCACCACCACCAGACGTTCTGGTCTGACGGTCGGAAAGTCGACGAATCGCTGTCTCTTGAAGCGACACCCTGTCTATCTTCCCCGATGAAGTGAGCGGCATATGCCGAAGGAACATGAATTCAGAAGGAACCATGAACGCGGGCATCCGTTGCGAAAGGTGGTTCTGCATCACCTCTTGTAATAAGCCCCAACTGCCTTCAAGTTTCGTTTCGAGACTTGCTGCAGGCGACTTGCGGGAGGTTTCGACGCCGAGAAATGCGAAAAGCTTCGTGCCACCCCCTCCTCCTCCTCCTCCTCCTCCTTTCGTCTTCACGGCCACCACGGCAGCATGCTGAAATTGTGCTGTGGACGGGTCAAGTTGCGTACAAGCCACAACATGCCCCTCCACCGCCGCCAACTCTAGTCGCTGCCCATTGACCTTCACCTGATGATCTCTTCTGCCCACCAACTCCAGCGTTCCGTCCAGACGGGGACTGTACCGGACCAAATCACCCGTCCGAAACGCTCTTGTCCAGGGGAACCTCTCATCACTCTTCTCGTCTCCATGCGTTTTCTCAACAACAAGCCGTTGAAGAAAAGCCCTCTTCCACTCTGGCTCCGTCTGGAAGGATCTTTCAGTGCGCTCCGGGTCGTTCAAGTACCCGCGTGCAACAGATGGCCCTTCAATGACGAGCTCACCCATGGCGCCAACGGGCGCGAGGCGGGAAGGATCGGTCATGGAGAGAACCCAGAGCGTGGAACCGTTGCCACGGCCAATGTTGGAGGGCGAGGAACCACTACCGGGCTGGACGTCCCGCGCAAGAGCTGCGATGCCGGTGGATTCGCTGACGCCGTAGGCGTTGAAGAGCTCGACTTTGTTGTCCTCGTCACTCGTCCAACTCTGAGCGTGCGATTCCGTCATCTGTTCTCCGCCGAGCACGAGTCCCTTCAAGCTTGGAACTGAAGCTGGCCGCAGCGTCCCCGCCATGCTCGGCGTCAAGCTCGCCAGCGTGACACCCGTTCTCTCGATGAACCCGCCGAGATCCTCGACACGCTCCCGCTCCGAGGGCACGCACACGCAGCCCCCAAACATGAGCGGGATGAGCATGTCCCGGTTCGCGACGTCGAACGTGTACGAGGCAAACTGCAGCATGCGGGTAGATGGCGAGATGTGCAAGGCACAAGGGGACGCGGTGGCGATGGCCATGTGGTAAAAGGCGTCATGAGAGGTGGTGATGGATTTCGGGGTGCCAGTCGTGCCTGAGGTGAATGTTGCGTACATTGCTTGGGAGGGGCTTGGGCTTTCTTGGCTTTCTTCTTCGGGGGCGTTTTCGTCCACCGGTGATAAACCCTTGAGGTCCTCACCGGCCTCGTCTCCCAACTCCACGAACCTGGGAGCAAAGTTTTGCGCCAGTGTGTGGTGTTTCGGCGAGCAGACGGCCAGCTTGATATCAAACGGCTTGCACAGCGTCTTGTTATACTCGACTGGATGCGTAGGGTTCAAGAAGAAGTATGCACCGCCTGCCTTGAGCACCCCAAGCAGCGCCACGATCGCCCACTTGGACTTGTCGAATACAAGTGGCACAAAGACCTCTCTCCGAACGCCCAAGTGCCTTAGAGACACCGCCAGTGCAGAAGAGAGGCGTTCGAGTTCGCCGTAGGTGAGGTCGCCATCCCACGAGGAAACGGCGGTGGCGGAGGGCTGGGAGCTGGCTGTGGCCGAGATGACCAGGTGGATGCATTCCGCACGCCCAGTCTCCTTGTATGGAATGGAGTTCCATTGCAAGATGCGAGCAATGTCGGCCTCACTGACGAGGTCCAGGTCTGAGATGATGGAGTTGGTGTGGCGTACAATCTGTGCGACTGCTCTAGCCGCCGTTGCCGCTATCATGCGGGCCTGCTCGGGTGCAATAACGGCAGGACTGTGCTGAAGACTGATGCTGATCGTGTCTTTGTGAAAAGACACGGCAAGATCGAATGGCTTTGAAAGCTGTCAGCCTTACTCCTGGTTTTCCCCTGATGCCGAATTCGTCCTGACGAGGCTGGGAGAGAGAGAGAGACGAAAATTTACCTTCACAATACCCTGAACACCTTCTCCCTCACCCTCGAAGACAACCGAGTTTTGCCCCCAAACAACCGTTCCCTTCTCCTCGGAGGCATTCCCGCGCGGCTGGTTTTCATAGAGTGAGCGCACGGGTTGCGTCGCCGAGGCGTGAGAGTGCCACCAACTTGATTCATTCTTATCAGCCTCCTGAACTCGCTCACTGGCTCACTTAAGAACGAAGCTGGGAGGGATCCCATACCTATCTCCACCACCCTGACTGTATGAACGAAACCACACATCCTCAGATCCTGTATAGCTCACCAGCGTGATCCCCCATGCCGCTCGCAAGAGATCTAGCAGGGTTTTGTGCTCTGCTTGAAGCCAGGAGGTGAGGGTATCGCCAGAGAGGTCTGGCACCGTAGCGGTGACGGTGGCCATTGGTTCTTCGCAAGGGCCCTCTTGACTCTGCACAGGCGAAGAGTGCGTTGTTGGTGTTGGTGGGATGGTTACTGTGAGTTCTTGTAAGGTTGGGATGGGAAAGTAGGTGGTAGTCATGGAACGGACGTGGTTGGTGATGAGTGCCGACTGACTAACAGTATCTCCCGAGTTTAGCGGAGTTGGAAGAACACTGACCAGACCGGCTCGGGCCCCCGGGACAGCTGCCATACAATCCTTCGCCTCCTGATGGAAGCAGTTAGTCGGGATGAATCCCGCGAGCTTCTGAAGTCGGAATCAACCGCCGCGGTGTAAAGGTGACTTGGGTGGCTTGCTGTTGCATCTCGGCTGCTCCCCTGTCTTCAGGAGCTGCTGATCAGCGGGTACACAATACATGGTATAAAATCCTGCCAAAGCTCAAAGCGCAACGAATCATCCGAGGCATATAGATCACGCTTGGCGCTAGGTAAGAGCGCTTCTCCTGTGACCCGTCATGTTGCGTAGATCCTGTAAACAGACTGGAAAAGTCTTGGTATTGTCCCTTTCATCCGCCGCCGATCAGTGCCCAAAGGTCTTGCTGATGAGCGTTGAAGAATCCCACAAGCACGAAACAAACCCAAAATCTAGACCGTCGGCTTGTGCTTCCGGCCACCGTTCGAAGAGAGGTGTTGGACTATACGGTGGTGTAACATGAGCCAGCCATAGCGTCGAATTGCGCGGCGGCCGAATACACGTATACGTATCATGTTCAAGAGGGACTTTGAGTTCAGAAAATCTGTCATCGTGGCACCTTTCTTCCTTTGGAGGTGTACGCAATGGTACAGAGCCCCGGTGGCCGGGCTAGAGCCGCGGTATGCGTTGTGAGGTGAGGCATTTGGTACAGGCCAGTCTCAACAAACCCGCATCTGCTTATTCCAAATAAGCACTACAGAGTACGCTGCAGTATGGCCGGCATAGTGCGTCAAACAAAAGATCATACCGCAGTAGTATACGAGTCAGGTAATGTGACGGTCCTGACGCCCGGAAGTCCTGCTCGGGGCCCCTGGCTTTGCCCGGGCCGGCTCGAAGGCTGGTCAGGCTGTCAAGTCGCCTGGACCCATCCTCTGGACCGCGACGATCAGATGCATCACCAGTAGGCCCGATTTCTTGCGGAGCAGTTACACTTCGCCTGCGTATTACTAAAGGGTTGGCAACGCCTTGTACTATGTGAAGCTTCAACAGTGGGTTCAGGATGCAGTCAAACGTGACCCACTAGTCCCATTGTGGGAGTTTGTGATGAATTTAACACAATACGGATTAGGATGTGGAATATCCAATGGTTACGGTCTAGGTCCAGGAGACGGCATAAGCTCCTGGACCCATTACACACGCTTCAGCCCCCCCCCCCCCCCCCCCCCCCCCCCCCTGCCATCACGACTTGTCATACTTTGACAAGGTAGCGGAAAGTCCACAAATCTGTTCCAGATGCACCCTGCTTTGTACAGAGTACATTCTACTATGTACCCTTGTAGCAATCGGGAGCCGTGGTTCCTCCGCAAAACACTCTCTTCCGAAGATGGAGGCTTCCGTGATCCGCGCTCGGCTGGCTGACTTCGGGTGAGGCAATGGTGGAAGAGGAAAGACCTTGACAGTTTGCAGTGGGGGCAGGTGGAAATCTCATGCTGTGCTTACGGCCAAAGCAGCATTAGTGCCTCCATCTCCATGAAGACCTTGGTTTCGATCTTGTGGACACTACCAAAGTACTTTTGGAGAGAGCGAGCGCGAGTGTTGGGGCATCTGCTGTCGACTCAGAGTAGCTTGTCTGGAATCTGACATGCCCGTGTTATCGATAAGTAGATGATGACTCGTGAAATGTATAATTATATCCTCTACTGGATTCGATGTTGACTAGCTGCCAGAGGCGTGAATAGCGAGGCCACAACGTCGGAATCTTCCATGGTACGCTTTGTTTGAGGCCATTCCAACCCAGCAAACATGTGCGGAATCAGCGCCTTCATGAGCCACGGCTCCTCCCGCCGTAGCCCCGAGGAGACCAAACAGGTCGTCGACGAGCTCGAGAGCAGCCTCGACATCATCGTCCATCGCGGTCCTGACGCCAGAGGAACATGGTACAGTGAGAACCACCAGGTCGGTCAGTATTGATACCCTTCCCTCGTGAAGCGTCCAATCGACAGCCGTTTTTATCTGACACCACCCTTTCTTTCCAAAAAAAGGCCTCGGTCACGTCCGTCTCTCCATTCTAGACCTCTCTCCCACCGGCAACCAGCCCTTCCACGACTCCCACCCTCCCGTCGCGCCCACCATCTCCGCCGTCGTCATCGGCGAGCTCTACAACCACGAGTACTACCGGGATCTCCTCTCACCCGAGTTCCATTTTGTCGGGACTTCGGACTGTGAGATTGTCATCGCACTGTACAAACACTACGGCCTCTCGTTCCTGGAGCACCTCCGCGGCGAGTTTGCGTTCGTGCTGTGGGACGAGAACAAGAAGAGGCTGATTGCCGGACGGGATCGGTATGGCATCAAGAGCTTGTACTATACATGGCACGAGGGGAAGTTGCTGGTGGCCACCGAGATGAAGAGCTTTCTAAGGTTTGGAAAGGGAATGGAGTGGGGCGTGAGGGAGTTGCGGGAGCAGAGTTGGCGGGTGGGAAGCGAGACTTACTTCAAAGGTGTCTACAGGGTGAGTATATCTTTCTTTCTTCCTTGGACCCTTTTGGGCGCTCTGTGGACGAGGCGTGGGGAGAGCATGACGAAGTGCTGATGAAACGGGTGATGTGCTATAGGTTCTCCCGGGACATTACTTGGTCGCAAGGCCTGGTGAGCAAGAGTATCAGGTGCCTTATTGGGATGTCGAGTATCCGGACAAGGTAAAGTCTCTTTCCTGCATCTATCTGTCCTATATGGCACATCAATCCTAAAGCCCACCTCGCAGTCAATCCCTGATTCTCGTTCCGCCGCTGAACTCACGGAGAACGTCCGCACACGTCTCCTGGAGGCGACCAGAATCCGCCTCAAAGCCGACGTGCCGGTGGCCGTCTACCTGTCGGGCGGCATCGACTCGTCTTCGGTGGCCGGCATGGTGGCCCACCTCATGAAGCAAGGCCACCACCTCGGCTCCGAATCGTCGACCGTGCCCTCCAAGATGAAGTGCTTCACCGTGCAGTTCGACGAGGGTACCGGCGCAGACGAGTCGGTCGTGGCGTACCGCACGGCTGCATGGCTGGGCGTGGACATTCACATGGTGAAAATGGACGAAGAGGCCCTGGTCGCGCGCTTCGAGGACACGGTGTGGAACGCCGAGGTCCCCCTGCCGGATCTCAACGGAATGGGACGGTACGCGCTCGCCGAGGCCGTTCACAAGCAGGGGATCAAAGTCGTCATCACCGGGGAGGGCTCGGATGAGCACTTTGGGGGCTACGACGCCTTTCGCGCCGACTGGCTGAGCGAGGCCGATCATTCGTGGGCGGCGGCGCAGGAAGAGCAACTCTCTGCGAGTGACCGTGACGAGGCGCTACAGACGGCCGTGGCCGCCAGCAAGCGCGGGATCTTTGGGGATTTCACGCCAGAGATCCCCGCTTCCTCCGGGAGGATGATGAACCACGGGCACGTCGTCCCCTCCATCGCGCGCGTGGGCTCTCTTCCCTTCGCAGAGTGGACCAGACATGCCCACGGGGACACGGCGCCAGAGACGGCCCTTGTTGAGGGCCTCGACGGCCGCGTGCGCGAGAACATTCGGAAGCGGTGGCATCCCTTCCACGCGGCGGAGTACATGTTTGTCAAGACCTTCATGCCGCACTTTATCCTGCGTTACAACGGCGACAACGTCGACATGAAACACCAAGTCGAGTCGCGTTGTCCGTTCCTGGACCACCATCTCACCGAGTACGTCAACAACATCCCGCCGGCGCTCAAAATCCAATATCACCACGGCACCAAGTCCTGGCGGGAGAAGCATATTCTGCGTGAGGCGGTGAGGCCGTTTGTGACGGATGAGATTTACAACATGAGCAAGAAGGCGTATATGGGGCCCAGGAAGTTTTGGGTTGGGGGCCCGTTGTGGCAAAAGGTGACGGAGCTGGTGACGGAGGAAAACGTCCAAGAGCTGGGCTTTGTGGACTGGCAGGCGGCCGAGGAGGCGGTGAAGAGGGCGTTTGAGGAGCAGGATGCATTGTCCTTGAGGAGAGCCATTACAGTGGCCCAATTTGTGGTGTTGGGGAAGGGGTTTGGCGTGAAGAAGGCGGTGCCGGAGCAGTAGAAGGAGAGTTACATAGATCCGTAATCGGTATCCGTAGGAAGGGTTTGGCCAGTGGTGATAATTTGCATCCATTCCCTCATGTTCACTCGTCACTCGTTCCTCCACGGGGAACCCATTTGCTGCGGACGCCCTTTTGCCCCTAGGTATGGGGGGACGGACGACCCGGCGTTAAACAATAAAACAACAATGACAACTTGACACGGGAAACCGATTTACAATTTGTTGCCAAGTTATGTACGTGCCTAGGTAGGTAGGTAGGTAGGTAGGCAGTTCCAATATCATCCATGTCCCGACTCCCCCGTCTTACCAGAACGCCGCAACCCTCACTTCGATGCTCTCACGGGCCTCCTCCGTGCCATCCTGTCCCACAAGTTCAAAGGCACTATGCACCGTCCCGCCGACGCCCAATTCTCCCTTCCCTCCATCCTTGCGCGGTGCCCTCGCATTCGCCTCCATCTCATTGTCAAACAGCTGGATCACCAGGACCTCACTCGGTTCCTGGTCTGCAATGAAATGCCAGTCATGCGCTCCACCCTCCTCTCCATTCTTTGGTGCGTAGGCCAAATACCCCTCGGTATCATACGTCGTCTCCTCGGATGAAGAAGGAGCGAGAGTAGAGGCGGAGGCAGAGTTGGGACTTTGGGGACCAATGACTCGCGACAGGTGAGCTGGGATGGTCCGGTCAAGCGGCTCCAGTTGGGCCGAAACCACGTAGTCCTCCTCTGGGAACTTGTTGGCCGGTGCGAGGGCCAGCGGATCCCGCTTGACCGTCTTGATCGGGCGCCAGATGGAAAACAGCGCAAAGCGCGGGACGCCGGCCTCGTGGTAGTGGTCCTTGAGATCTTCCAACCGGACCCCGGAGGAAAGCAGAGCGTTTTCCGCCGTGATGACGTGCTCTGCCGCCGAAGCGACTTGGTGGGCGTACTTGCGAATGTGCAGTCTTGCGCCCTTGGGCGTGAGGTCGAGGTGGACTTTGGGGGCGGGGGAGACGGTGTTGGATTTGGCGAGGCCGACGATGGGAGGGAACTTGGCAGTAGTACCGCTGCTGCCCTCTTCTCCCCCCTCCTCCTCCTCCTCCTCGCGTTCCCCTTCTCCTTTCCCGCCGTCTTCTGCTGAAGAGCAGCTGGAATCGCCGGTGCCCTCACTGTACGGCTGCGTCCGCACAACCGCCGCACTCACCACCGCTGTCTTGCAGCCCGTCAATTTCTTCACAAACTCTTCGACCTCGGGAAAATGGACGTCCCTGAGTGCCTTTTCATCCTTCCAGCTCGCATGGCCGAATGGCTCAGCGTGCAAAGCCGAGTGGTGCCGACGGGCGGTAAACCCATGCACCGAGAGCTTATAAGGGGAGGCATCGCCCAGGTCGAGCGTGGGCTTGAGGTCTATGAGTGGAAGCGTGACGACGGAGCTGAACTCGGAGAGGGAGGGCAGGAGGTAGGCTTCTTTGGCCGAGGCGGGCCTTGCGTTGGGAGGCAGGTAGCGGAAGATGCCTTGGTGGGACATGATGAAAGTTTGGCGTTGACGGTGATAAACAAGCGTATGAACTTTTTTTGCACTGACAGGTCCTTCTTCGTTTTACTTTATTTCACCACGAAACTCTTTTAAAAACGACGAGGTAGGTAGGTACATGAAAAGAACCTGGGGCGCGTCAAATTGCCTCACGCAGTTATCCGAGACATTTCTTGATCTGCACAGTAACCATGTGCCAATTCCAAAAACACGCCAGGAAGGCAGGCAGCCTTATTAGAAGTTGCACCTCGTAAAACGGAGACTTGTTCGCGTCGCGTTGACAGAGACCGGCCCGACACAGTCACACGCTCACTGAACAGCTCTGCCAAGCAGGAGATGTCGTTCCAGCCAACCGTTTCGCGGCTTTTGCCCACGAGTGTATTGCCAAACGAGGGTCTTTCTTGCGCGCAACGGATCCACCCAAAATCCACTGCCCACTGCAGTCCCATTACGATGTACTCGGGGATACCCACCCCACGATTCATGCGCAACGAGTACTGAGTACTGTGCGCGTAGGTAGTACATTTGAACCGGAAATAGACAGGCCACAGGACGTAATAACAGGTACCCTCCCGAGTGGTTTGGGAGAATCCTCCGGCCCACTGGCTTGGCGCCTAGACGACACGACTCAGGGGTGGGTGCAGGCAGGGCTGACAAGATATGCCAAAGATCGGATGGCATAAGTGCGGATGAAAGGGTACAGCCGAACGATGGGCCGTGCCGTGGTGGAGCTTGGGAAAGCATTTTAAACGTCATAAGTAGTACGCAATGCCCTGGGGCACATATCAGGGGTCCTGAGGTCGGCGTGGCGCCGCGTGTTACGGGCCGGTGCCCGAATGAGACGCCGGGACCCTGTTCGGGCCATCCGGAGCTCAGCGGGGGCTCAGCGGGGCTGTCAGCCTAACCCCGCCGGTTCCCACCAGGTGCCCCCCCCCCGGCTGGAAACCCCTCACTTCACGTTGCCTTGCCGAGATGGAACAGCAAGGCTATGACGAACCAAAAAAAGAAAAAAAAGAAGAAGACAAGCCACCCTTGCCTGCATAATATGATAATATCCACGCAGACATGAACTTCCCTTCTTCCCTTCCTTAGCTTGAAGGTAACAGTACAGTACGGAACGGAACGGACGAGAGAATACCCCGCGGGCTAATTAGTACCTGGTACAAGATCAACTCGGCCGGGTCGGCTCACCCACTGACCCTCTCTCACTTCTTCCTCGGATCCAAGCCGATGATGCGCAAAATGCCTCTTGTAATCGTTGCTTCGGAACAGATCCACTCTAGCATCAAGGATTTTTCTTGCTTCCGTCGCGATTGAATTTCCCAATTTCCCCAACTCCACTCTCTGAAGTCGTAAGGACCTCCCTCACACACCTATCATCTCACCCCCGCTGTCTTCCACAAACCATCTGTCCCTACAAAACCCTCCCTTATTTCTCTTAAGCTCCTCCTGGTCGTCAAAATCACACTATCCCAACACATCATCAAATCCCACCCCCTGCAAACCATCGCAAGTCACCCCGGAGTGAAAGATGGGCCGCATCCTCATCACCGGATCCACCGACGGCTTCGGCCTCGGCGCCGCCCGTCAACTCGTCGAGCGCAACCACACCGTCTATCTGCACGCGCGCAACGCGGCCCGCGCCGAAGAGGCCAAGAAACTCGTCCCCGGCGCCGCGGGCGTCTTCGTCGCCGACCTCACCAGCACGTCCGAGACTCGCTCCCTCGCCGAGCAGGCCAACGCAGTCGGGCAGTTCGACGCCGTCGTCCTCAACGCCGGCTTGTTGTACGGGCCCTTCCGCGAGACCGAGTCGGGCGTGCCCGCCCAGATCTTTGTCAACTTGGTGTCGCCGTACATCTTCACCTGCCTGTTGACGCCGCCGAAACGGATCGTGTTCGTGGCGTCGGTGCTGCATCGCGAGGCCAAGCCCGAGGTCAAGGACATCTTCTGGCTCGGGAGGGGCGAGAAGGAGTGGAACGACTTCGAAGCCTACTGCAACTCCAAGTTCCACGTAATGTGCCTCGTGAACGCGGCCGCGAGGAGGATGCAGGGCAAGGGCACGTCGGTGGTGGCGATGCACCCGGGCTACGTGCCCACCAAGCTCACAAAGTTCGAGGCGACCGACAAGATGGAAGACGGGCTGGAGACGTATGTCATGCTGGCCGAGGGCGAATACGACGTGAGTGGAGAGACGGGTCGGTACTTTGATCCGAAGAAGCAAAAGGGCGAGCCGTTGCCCGCTACCGAAGACGTGGGCTTGCAGGAGGCGGTGGTGAAGGCTTTGGAGGACTTTACGGGACTGAAGCTGCCGGGTTCTGCGTGAGGGCGCCGATGGTCGATAGATCACTGTCTTTTTTGCGAGCGGAAATAAGACGTCTGTTCTTGATTCCCGTGTTCGTTGTTATGACCATCTCAAGGCTAGGATGAGAATCTTTCCGCGAATATAACAGTTGTATTTTCACTCTCCTACCCGTTGTTCATAGACGAGTACCTAGGTCAGCCAGCATATGCCAACAAACCCCCCCCACAAGAGTTGGGTATTGGTTTCTATAATGTCCCATATCATGTTCAGATAGTCAGTCACCTTCCTCATTACTCTACAGTCAGTTGGTCTTCGAGTAGACTCATATCTGCGAGATTATCCTCATGCTTCTTCCGAGGCAAAGCGCGGGGTGTTTCGAGCAAGTTCACAGTCTTAACATTGAATTAACCAAACCCTCCGAGCCGAATTAAGTAGTGTACTCGTCCTGCAAAGCGAGAAGAATCCAAACTCACCACCAAAGCTCTATGCATAATCTAACATTCGCCCCCCCCCCCCCCCCCCCCCACCTCAACTCACCTAAGCAATAGGTCCATAAAAGCTAAACAAGCCGTTGGGATCATACGCCGCCTTCACTTCCCGCAGGCGAGTCATCCGCCACTCCTCATGCCCATACCACTGCTCCGGCCCCTCATTTCCAAACGCATAGTTCAGATACGCGGGAACGAAATCACGTCCTGTGCCTTGGTGGATAATCTGGCGGAACTCGTTCCCTAGCCTCGCAACCTCCTCGTCCAGCGCCGCGTCCCCGGGCATGTACTGCAACAACGGCCCGACCAACACATTCTGGGCGCGGTGCCCATACGCACTCGAATCACTTGCCTTGGCCTTGACCCCTTGCATGGGATAGTCATCAAAGGTGACCAACGAGGTACTGAGCGCCGGGTTGGTCACGATGCTGTTGGCGAAGAAATCAAAGGCGAGCTTCTGGGCGGTGGTGTTGTAGGTCTCGAGGTAGATGGGGAAGCGCGGGTTGTTGGCGTCGGTATTTTGGCACGGGCCGTCGGTGGTCCTGACGCCGACGAACTTGGCGAGGTCGGTGTATACGCCAGATTCCGACGAGTTGGAGAGGGGCCCAAGGGCGTGGAATGGGGCGGTGTAGGCTGGGTCGACGGCGGTGACGCCTTCTTGCATGAGGAGGATTTGAACAATGGGCTGAGAGAGAGTAAGTTAGATATAACCCTTGGCACACTTTGGGCTGGCGAGGAAGACGAGAGAGAGGGCTGGACTGACTTTCGCGGCATCAAGATCCGGGCTCATCATCCAGTAACTCCAGTTGATCAAATCCACCGGCTGCGTCCCGTTCTTCAATATCTCGTTGTTCGTCACCTCGTACAATTCCTCCACCAAGTCGCCGCTGAAGTTCATCAGCTCTAGCGCCCAGTCTTGATGCTCGACATCGTAGATCTGGGATGTGACGCTGGTGACAATTCCAAAGTTGTGGCCCGCGCCGTTCATGGCCCACCACAGGTCCGGGGTCGCGGTCTCGTTGATCGTCACGAGTGTGCCGTTGGCGAGCACAACGTTCATGGAACGGAACTGGTCGCCAATCAGCCCGTGGCGGCCCTGGAGGAATCCGTGGCCACCACCAAGGCCGGGTCCGAGATACGAGACACATTCACATGCGCCAGTGACTTCCAACCGCCATATGTTAGCATCATCGGAGGTACAGCACGGGATCTAGATGGGTGTAGGAGGGAGGGACACTTACCTGCCTGCTTGCCAGCATCCCAAAGCGCGTGAGAGAGAACATGCGACTTGGTTCCGCCGGCCACCGTCACCGTCTGTCCATCTGCGGCAATTTGCACACCCGTGAGCTCATCGAGGGATAAAAGGATGCCGCTCTTCATCTTGCCCAGGGTGGTGATGGCGCCATGGGCACTGTTTGTGGCCAGGAACGGGAGGCCTTTCTTGTTGGCAAACTTGACCTGTGCGCCAAACCGCCCGATTTCATTGTTAACCATAGATCTACTGGGGAAAGTTTGACAGGAAGTATGAGAAAAATAACAAAAAAAAGTGGACGATTCTTCTTACCGTCTCGACAACATCGTTTTCGGTGGTAGGCCTCACGACCACGTTCACCGTCGGCATCTCCAAGTTTGACCACCGCGTCGTGATGTTGTTGAAGTCGTCGGATCCCGCATAGAACACCTTGGCGGTGCTCGAAAGCGATGAGACAAGGGCTTGGTAGTCGGCGTCCTGCCGGGACCAAAGGGTGTGGCCATTTACACCAACAGCAGTCAACGCCGTAGCGAGAATTTGCAGGCCGCTGGTATGCATCGTGACTGGAACTGTGACCCTGAGGGCTGTTGAGGAAATGAGTACGAAAATGACTGGTGAGTGATCGGGGAAATACCTGAGATGGACTCAAGATATAGTGCGGGACGGCGCATATCGCAAAAGTAGCCCTTTCAAGGGAGACCGACTCACGACTCATGAGCCCTCACCGACGCGGAACCGGGACTAACGGTAGCCTAATTTCGGAAGCAGGACGGAAGCTAGCAAACCCCATCACCCGTGTGCGTAGGATGCGGATATCGAAATCGCGGCGAGTTGTCGGCCAAAGGCCGGGGGGGGGGAGTGTTTAAAAGTTGACAAAAACAGGCATCAGCTCGAGACATCGGTCTCCCTTCGAACAGCAAGCGAGGCTCATCGCCATCATGGCCCACGCCGGGAAGGAAGCTGACTGCATTAGCGTTGCGATACCAGGATATCAACTCAAGAGAGTCGAGAAAAGTAGGAAAAGTTTACAAAAAACATCTCGTACTGCGATGTGACTTTGCTCCTCTCAAACGGCCCGCTTCGATCGCGGGAAACAAGTCCCTGCAAGTCCCACCGTAAAGAACGTAAGCCTTAAAAACGTAAGAGAAACCAGGGATCCATCATTGTGGGCTTGGCGGAGATTCAATAGGAACTTTGGTAAAGTCGGACCCTCCCCCCCCCCCGGGAAACGAGAGGCTCAGGACAGGCCAGGTACAGTACGTTCCTGGGCAAAAAGTGGCACTTTTTGCCCGTCACACCGTAAGTCACTACCTGTACACAATATACCATCGTAAATCCTGGGGCCCGGGATGGGGAGCTCTGGCCAAGTTGGAGAAGTATTGGCGATCATGCCGAGTATCGCCGAGTGTGCGGGAAGCCGGGCTGTTTTTGTTGCCGTTTCACGTTTCTCGGTTCTGGGAGATAGTCGACCCCCCCAGTAAGCTTCTGCTCGCAAGGGAACCCAAAGACCGCGGCCGGTCCAATTCCTAGCTTCAAGTACCTATCTAGGCATTCGGCACAGAGAGCTTGGGCCCGGCCGGGGATTAGAACGACTCGGTCAACATGACGCCGAACGCTTTAGGGGGGGTTATTGCCCTCCAAGGCGAGGCTTCTTAACGAATGCGATGCTGCTCCTACATACGCAGGCTTGTTCATTGTGTATCTAGTTCATTCCTGTGGAAGTATTTAGTTCGTTCCTGCTGGCTTCTTGTTTCTAGTACGCTGTTCAAATGAGTGGATAGAGAGCCCCCGCTATCGTCTCTTTTCTGAAGCGAAAGTGCAAGGGGAACAGCAATATTCTTGCAGACATTCCGGAAGAACGCATTGTGTCACCAGCTGATGTGAGGGAGCCACCAGATAGGAGCTTCGTGGAGTATCTTTCTCGCAGAGACCAAGGGGCTAGTCATGGGGAGGCTGTTCAGTCGACACAACGCAATATCAGCGACCAGGAAGTTAACGTGCCGACTGTCAAGTACGGATCCTCGGCTGGGTCTGAGAAAAGAAAGAGACAAGAGCAGGTAGTTTGACCTAGGATAGTACCTGAACGGACACCTCTTGATTGGAAACCTGGGAAGAAATCGAGGACCTTCAATCCTTGAGACTTGTGTTGGTTGGGTGAAGGTCGGGCCGACCAACCGGTTGCTTGGGGTGCAATGGTTTTCCGCTATGGAAATCGCCTCATGGTCACTTAACAGTAATAGTAGGAGATATGTTTTGCCATCGTTGGTGGCTTGTGTTTGCAGACTAAGTTCGGGCTCACATCCTTCTCAGCCACCCAGGTGTCCGTCCTCCTCATGAGGCCTACCATCCCAGCGAACCTTATATTCCGTCTTTCCCTTGCGAAACCTAGTCTTAACCACCTGCACACCATTCTCGAAGCCCTCGTATTCTTTCTCAAAACGTCTCGGCCAAATCGTCATCGAGTAGATTCTCTCGAGGTTCCCAGCTGTAAGTGCCGTCGACGTCGACCCAGCGTAGGAAGAATAAGTTTCTACCCCATCTTCCTAAAATTCGATCAAACTGTGGAGGTCTCATCGACGTCGTCCTTGGTTGCCAGCTGTCGTTGAATGATCGATTCAGGCAAAGGGCTATCTGACCGGGGCATAACATCATCGCATTCTTCCCCAGCGAGGGGAGAAGGATCGATAAGCATGGGTTGGCTATCGCCGACACGTACTGCATCTTGGTATGGAAGTGTACTCTCATACTCGACCGATATGGCACTGCACTCCGATGTATTTCGCCGGCGCCCGACCGGAGGATGATTCGCACTTTTTCTGGGTCGTGAAATCTCTTCCTCTGGCTCGGATGAGGCTGAGCCAACCGACGGCGTACTACCCGAGAGTCTGGTGACGCTGTCTGGTGACGCCACACGTTTGGTGTTAGAGGAGGAGAATGCCTAGTCGATAGGCTGAGGGGAAGGTGGAAAATGAAGGCAAGATTCTATGAATCCATCCTCTAAAACTGCATTTTCTAAATCAAAACAACTTATCATTCACAGGCTTCTTCAGAGGGCACTATGAAATTTCATCTTCCGTGCAAAAGACAGCCCCTGCTTCTGTTGACTTGATATAAGTCGCCTTGACTTCAGGGGTTGGTTGGCTGCTGCTTACAGACGTCTTGCACACCAAGGATGAAACTTCTAAAGTGGTTTTTGTCCTTTGAGCTTGGCTAGCCTGTGCTGCAACCTTAAGGAAATAGGAGTATGACAAATGGCACTCTAAGGGCTTCTTTAATCCTTGAGTGTTTCTAAGCATAGTAGACAGAAGGCTAGATATATGTTGCGCACTTCCTCTTGTTTAATGTGTTGCACTACGTCTGCATCTTGTTTCTAGGAATGCAAACGTTTGGCTGGGCTTTTGCCTTCAGTAGCCAGACACTACAGGCAGTAAGCCGGTTGCATTACTGTGCGCGCCGAAAGGTGGTTGTAGATGGGAGCGGCAGTGGTTGTCCTAGGGCCCTCCTTTGACGAACTATTCAGCGCAGTTGTAGCAAAATCGGATATCCTTAGGTTGAACTCGTTGTTCTGCAGCAACATAATTCCTGTTGCCTGCATGCGTATAAGAGCTTCGAGCTCTTGACTTATTAAGTTAGTAGTTGAAGTATAGTAAAAGATAACTAGCAAGATCACCTACATCTTAGACAAGTGCGTGCTGCAGAAACGACAACTGCTGCTAATAGGGTCCTCTCTAGGATAGCATAAGATAGTATAAATGCTTAGAAGCCAGACTATAGAGATCTTGAACCGCTTGGCGCATGGATAGTTTGCCAAGCTTGCTTATTAAGACTATCAACCTTTCGACGCTTTTTAACTGTAGTTGCATAGACTATAAGAATGAAGTGCAGTTGTATCCTCATTCTTTTGTAGCTGACATTAAGTCCGCTCTAAATCACGCAGAGAATGCAATCAAGAGCTACAACATTGATATTGTGTTTAGACTTTTTCTTATCCTTAATAACACAGTGCGCAGTTAGAACATGTTGAAGTTACTGGATTCTATTAGCATAGTGATGTATTATTTCGATTATAGGGTAGAACGTATGTAGTAGGCCTTACTTCGTTGTGCCTTGCTGGTCTCTGTCTGAGTCTTGCAGGTGAATGCTTGATGGAAGATCTTTGCAATGCCAACTACAGACTCTGCTGTTGGCTGCCCGTTCTTTGCAATTCGGCATTTGCTGCTTTCAATGTAGAAATAGAAAAGAAATGCTTTGCTTTGTCAGACTTGAAGCCGGCGCACCCCTCTGCAATAGCAAATGCTGAGTACTTTGGAAGTCGGGTGGCGTTGCTCCAGAAAGCTCGGCTTCATCACGAATCCGACCCTAATACCAGCTGGATAAGCCAGTCAAGCACAGTAGATGCCCAGAAATGAGACTACTCACATTGCAAACCTTTGAAGTACTGTTGCATGCGTTGCCGTCGTGTTCGAACGGTATCTTTCGAGTTTTGTCTGACCGTCTTGATCTTTGTAAGCATCTCTTTTATATCCTTTGGCCTTCGCCAGAGCGATGACGGATTCTGGCGAGGGAGGCATCTTGCTAGCGCTACGAGGAAAAATCGCACGATGAGTTGGTCTTAAATTTGGGGAAAAGGAGGGACAAGCGGCGTCTTTGATTAAATAGTGTTCTCCCACTGTGAAACCTGTTGGTGCAAAATCATGTGTTCTACAGTCCTGAAAACTGTTTACAGGATTGAGAAGTTGGCTCTGAGTTATCCGGTGCCTGAAAGCGCTAACATGACGAACAACAACCTCCTATCTATCTGCTCACCTTCGTCACCTTGCTCATCTCAGGCATCACTCCGCAACGTCAAACGCGGCCACTTTTTTGGTGAGCCCCAAAGTGAGTGAAGGCCATTTGGTCAGTGTGTTGATGCGCCAATATGTGGAAACAGTCTGGGGTTGTTGCGGAGAAAAGAAAGGTCGTTTTCTGGACGGAATAGTTCATCGTTGACGCGAATGTATATACATGCATACACAACATACAGACATGCATGAAGATATGACGGAGCCACCCGCATGCGCAGCCGAGGCTCAGTCGTAGAACCTCCACTTGGAGGTCTGCTCCGGGCTGAGACTCTGGTTCAGGAGCAGCGCGCGGAGCAGCTCGATGGGCATCGTGTTGGCCCTGAGGATCCTATCATGAAGCTCCTTCTCGCCCATGACACCCTTCGTCAACACCTCCTCCCGCAAGCCGTGCATTTGCAACGCGCCCAGCATGTAGCCGGCCTGGTACAGGGGAGAGTAGTCGCCGCCGAACGACCGGGTGACCTCGCCCTCGGCGTTGGACCTCTCGTGTCCGACCCAGTCGACCAGCATGTCGACGCACTGCTGGGGCGTCATCTCGCCCAGGTGGTACTTGAGCGAGAAGATGATCCTCGCGCACCGGTGCATGCGCCAGAACAGTGTGCCGATCTTGTCCTCGGCGCTGACGAAGAAGTCGCCCCGGTTCCAGAAGACGTACTCCCAGTACATGGCCCAGCCCTCGACGAAGAAGGGCGTCGAGAACAGCTCGCGGTGGGGGCGGTGGCGCCTCCCCATGAACAGCTGGAGCCGGTGGCCCGGGATGAGCTCGTGGAAGGCCGTGGCGCGCGAGAAGTGGGGGTTGTTGCCGCGCATCACCATCATCTTGAGGTCGTGGTCCATGGTCGGCGTCGGGTACGAGACCCAGAAGGACGGCCCGCCGAGGAAGAAGGGCGACTCTTTTTGCTGCTCCGCCGAGATCATGAACATGCGCCACGTCTCGGCCACCTCGGGCACTGTCACCAGGTCGTGCTTTTTGACGAAGGCGATGCCCTCGAGGGCCAGCCGCCGCACCATCTGCGGCTGCTGTCCCGGCTCCACGTAGCTGTTTTTGACGTATTCCATGGCGGCCTTCCAGTCATCGCCAAAGCCGGTATCGGCATCTGCGAGGCTGGATGGCTGTCAGCGCTTCCTCGAGTATTAAAGAGATCCGGCTTCACTTACCCCGATGTATCGCTAGTCCCATGTCCCTCTGCCGCCGCTGGAACGGCGCTCACTGTGTCGCGACGAATGCTTCGCGACGCTTTTTTCATCTCCCGCTCACACCAATCGTACTGCTCCTTCGCCAACTTCAGGAGCTCCTCGGGCGTGTAGGGGATCATCTCCGCCTCGAGCTCGTTGAGGAGACCGTCCCTCCCGATCGGCTCGACCGCGGCGCGGATGGACCCGGACCCGTTCTTCTGGGTGAGGCGGGCGTCGATGGCCCCCCTCAAGCCGCCTAGCGCATCGTCGAGCTGTTGCTTGGGCACCGAGCACCACCAGGGGAACAGGGGGTCGTACGGGGCGTAGAAGCCGTAAAACTCGTCGACGCGGCCTCGCAGCTGGTCGATGGTGCTCATGGCCCGTGAGAAGGTCGAGTCGGCTGCTTGAATCCCATTGGCTTGGATGGCCCTTGTCGTCGTCACTATTCTCTTGACCGTCTCGTTGAGAATCATGGCCGTCTTCTTGCTGTCGATTGGGGCCATGTTCTGGCGAGCCTCGCAAATATCGACGAGGGCCTGGGCAAAAGGCAGCACGGGTGCCACTTGGCCGTCTCGCTTACGATCCAGGAGCAGGACACGGATGTTCCGCCTGAGATAGTTGCGAAGCAGCAAAAAGTCGACCTTGTCTTCCTGGCTGAACGTGTCGAACGGCGCCTTGAACAAGCTCTCGAGCTCATCGTTGTAGAACTTCTCGAGACGCCGAGACCTCGTAGGGGAACATTTGATGTTGTAGAAATCCGTGAGATCCCTTTCATCCTCGGTGATTCGTACAATGCGTTCCGTCATGGACTCGAGGTTGGCAGCGGCAGGTTCATGCTGTTTGGCAGCATGGAGATGGATCCAGTCGCCGTCTGAGTCTTTGGTCACTGCCAGATGAGGCCTTGATGCAAGTTGTTCTGCGGTCATAGTGATAGAGGAGATGGCTCGTACAGAGATGAAAACCTGTTGGAATGGCGATGGATATATGAAGAGACTTGATGTCTCTGGCAGTGATGAGAGCAGAGGAGTGCGGGGGAAACGATGGTGTTGAAGCAAAGGCACGGGATCCAACCCGAGTGGCTTATCTCGGCTCCGGATGCCGGTCCCCTGGAACAGAACAGGACAGGACAGGGGAGATAGCGCCCATCCAAAGCATCCTTCAGTGGGGCCGATAACGACCGTAGCGGGCAGGTGCGCCAAAGCGAAGCTTTTTGGTGACGCCGGGGGTTCCTTGCATGCGCCTGCCTACTGCTGTAGCAATGAGGCAATGAACTGCTGCAATTAAAGCAGTGCTAGCAGGCGCTAGCAGCAGTAGGTAGGCAGGTACGATGCAGTACCTTACTCTAAGACATGTTTTTGGGGAAAGCTTATGTAATAATACAGAATCTGACTCAGCTTTTAGAAGGGCGTACCTGGTTCTTTTATCTTAGTCTGTAAATTCAGCCGAGTCGTCCCTCGGCCCGGCCCATGCTCCGGCTCCGGCTTTCCCTGCGGCCGACACCACCAAGCAAGTTCTATGGCATTCACGTCCCATCTCCGATATGATGTGTTCAGTGTTGGGTATGACACTTATACTGTATTTTCTTTTACCGTGTTTTTCTTCATATTGTGTACCTGCGCGACCTTAAGAGGGACCGCCTTGGCAACGTACCTTAGTCTTACCTCCGATGCACGTTTCTGACATGATTCTCTCGACAGGGATCATAATATCTAGTTCTTTTTTCTTTCTTTTTCTCTCTTTTCGTGGGTGGTTTACGACTCGCGTTTGGGAATGCTTGACGAATAGACAGATCGTCACGGCTTTGGGGGTAATCGGGCGTTGACATTTCGTTGAAGAACAACGCAAGGGCTACACATGACAAGAAATCAATCAAATTTCTGTCTCTTCCCGTTTCTCCGCAACAACCCCAGACTGTTTCCATGCATTGGCGGTAAAAATGCGGGGGAAGATTGCGGGGGTGCCTCGGTCCTTCGGGGTTTGTCGACCGGGCCGCCGGCCCATTCGTCCTGGAACCATATCTAGACCAGCCTCCGCCATACTTGACGCGGGACTGCCAAATCCGCATGTACCCTGGAAAACTCTTGGGCCCCAATGCCCCCCGATCGACCATGGATAACGGGAGTGAGCTAAGCCACCACGGCGAGGCCGCCGACGGAGGCGTTCTCCTCGACGACTCCGGCGGCGCCTCCGAGGCGGCGGCGGCGGCCCTGGCCTGCAACTGCTGCCGGCGCCGCAAGCTACGGTGTTCCCGAGAAGTGCCTATGTGCCAACACTGCCGTAAGACAGGTGGGGACTACGGCACGAGATCAATCTTGGTTGGAAGTCGAGGTTGACATGCAGCAGGGAGCGAGTGTGTGTACCAGAAGCAAAAGTCCAAGCCAGGGATGAAGGCTGGGGCGATTGAGAATTTGCATCGACGATTGGGTTGGTCTCAGCCACATCCGTGAATAGTCCCGAGTCTCTCCACTAACGCCTGACCAATTATCAGATGTTTTGGAAAGGACTGTTCACCAGCAGCAACGCACGAACAACACGACGCGGGAGAGTGGACATCCTGAGGCGGATCACTCGCCCAACCATGAAGACTCTCCTGACACCAACGGCGGGCTCGAGAAGAACGCGTACAACATCATGGCCTTCTTCGCCAAAGAGCTGCAAAAGTTCAACTCCAGCAACAACACGTTGGCCGATGACGAACGACGGCAGCAGCGAGAAGCCCCCGAACAACCCACCCGGGCCAAGAGACGTCGAATCAACGACGGCGAACCCAGTGTTGTCGCCAGCAACATACCCGCATTGCCGAATGCAGAGACCATTCAGGTGGTCCTGCGAGCTTACTTTTCCCATGTCCACCAGTGGATCCCCATGATCCACGAAGCGAGGTTCCGTCGGCGCCTCGACCACTCGAATGAAGCCGACGCCCTTGATGTCGTACTCCATGCCATGATCCTGTCTGCTTCGAGGTACATAGACGATGAAGACGTTGCTTCCAGTCTTTTCGGCTCTGTACATCAACGTGATACCGTCAGAGACTGGGTCGTCTCGAACGCCATGCGTAACCTGAGCGTAGAGAGCCACCAAGCTCTCATCATCGTCGCCTTCAACGATGTAAGTCCCAGACTCTGCTTACTCTCATCGTACCAACTCACACACCCGCAGATCGGCAGCGGCGAGGCAGCCAAAGCCTGGTCTCTAGTCGGCTCCCTCACCCGGACCGTCGAGTACCTCCAGCTGACGGTCGAGCTCGACGACGCCGAGAGGCCGTCCCTGTCGCAGCCTTTCGTCTCGCTCGCCCCGCCGGGGAGCTGGACCGAGGCCGAGGAGCGGCGGCGCGTCTTCTGGAACGTCTTCAAGCTCGACCGTTTCATCTCCGTCACCATGGGATGGAACACGAGCCTCACCTCGGACGACGTGCGCCGCCGGCTCCCGTGCGACGGCATCCTCTGGCGCAAGGAGGACAAGGTCGCCACGCCCTACTTCGGCATCTGGGACAAGGCCGCGGGACGGATCGGGAACCCCATCGCTTTCATCCCGTCCCACTTCGCGCCGCCGGTTTCATCCCAAACCGTGGCGACGTCGTCGGCGGCGGCGGCGGCCGAAGAGGAAAACCGGACCCCCTCCGAGGCGGCGACGTCCCCCGGGGCCGCATCTGCCAGCGTCGACATGTCGACCGTCGGCGCGTTTGCCTATTCACTCGAGGCCACCGAGAGCCTCAGTCGAGTCACCAGCTACTTTCTACAGCAGAAGATCAACATGCGAGACCAACGCGATATCAGCAGCTGGCTGACGCGTTTCAAGGAGCTCGACCTGCGTCTGGTGCAGTAAGTCGCACAGCCCCCCGTATAATAGCAACACATCAGCAGCGATTCTGACCTTAAACTCCTTCGTGATACTAGTTGGAAGATGCTCCTCCCCCTCAAGTGGCAGGCCAACACGGCCCGTCAGTCGACGCGGATGGACCCCAACCTCACGCTGGCGCACCTCACCCACAACGCCTCCATGATCCTGCTCCACCAGCTCATCGCCTTCCCGCCGGCCGAGTGGCCCTTCCGCGCCCGCCTGCCGAGCGTCCTGAGCGCCGACACGTGCCAGGCGGCCGCCGTGGAGATCGCCATCATCACGGAGAACTACCTGAAGCACGCGCCCCGCGCGGCGCCCGTGTCGAGCCAGTTCGCCTTCTGCGTCTACGTCGCCGCCCGCGTCCTTCTCCTCCGGTGGCGGCACGAACGCGGCCCCGGCGGCGGCCCGGCGCCCGAGTTCTGGTCTCTGGTGCGGATCCTCGACCAGATGGCGAGCCAGTGGGCCGGGCCGCACAGCCTGGAGCCCTCGCGGAACAACTTGGCCGGCAAGTACTCGATCAAGCTGGCCGAGATGCACGCTCGCTGTCGGGAGGATCCGTCGTTCACCATCAACGTGCTGGGGTATACGACAGAGATCGACCATACGGCCACCTTCAGAAGCTCCCAGGTATACCCACCGGCAAGGGAAAAGTGTATCCAACACCAAGCCAACGCCCTGCGAAGTAAACCGGGGCTTGGCAGGAATGGCCAGCCTGCCACGGGCTTTGGGCACGTTTCTGCCTCTCGGGAGGATGCCAGACCGACGACCCATATGGATACCATCGTCGTCGGCCAGCAAATAACGGCCAACGCCTCGGTCATGAACCCGAACCCGAACCCTCCGTCGTCGTCGGTCCTCGTCCCGCCCGGGATGGAGATGAACGGCGTCGAAACGATGCACCAGCCGGACATGTACCACAGAGGCAGCGTCGGCAGCGGGGACCTGAGCAACATCTCCCAGATCCTGCTCGACCAGCAGTTCATGGACATGGACAGGATCATCAGCTTCGACGACGGCATCTTCGGCACGGAATACGAAGGGGGAGGGTGGTAGTCTAGTGTATTATTCCTCTATATCGCGTCCAAGAAACCCCCCTTCCCGGCGGAAGCGGGCAAACCAAGCAAACAACAAAACCGTGAAACATCTATCCAAATAGTAATCATACTCTACGCCAGACCCATGTTCAAGAGCCTGTTCCCGAACTCCACGAGGTAGTAGTCCCCGTACACGAGGCTGTGGTTACAGTACCTCCGCCTCGCGTTCTCGTTGTTGTTGGCGGTGCCGTGCTTCAGGATGCCGTCAAAGGTCTTCCCCGCGGCGGCGACCTCCTCCTCGACGAGGATGCCGCCACCGCCACCGCCGCCGCCGGAATCCCCGTCTCTCGCGAATCGCGCCTTCTCGACGGCGAGGGAGTGGTCCAGCGTGTCTCTGACAATCTCGATGGAGGCCTGGTAGAACCTACGCCCAAGTGCGTGCTGTTGGACGCCCCTCAGGGCCTGCGAGAGCAGCAGCATGCCGTTGGCCGCAATCACCCCGGCCGAAGAGTCTCTCAGGGGATCCGACTGGTCCTGGATGGGAGCGTCGAAGTCCCACAGCGGCACTCGGCGTCCCACGGTCTTCTTCGGCAGGCCATGGTACAGGCCAGAACCCCGCCGCCCCTCTTCGTCCGCAACCGGGATATCAACACACGAGGGTGCCGTGTCGAGCCTGTACAGGAAGTACTCGGCCACTCCGCAGGCAGCTTCGAGGAACACCCGGTCCTTCGTCCAGAGGTAGGTCTGCGCATACCCCAGGACCGCCCACGCCTGGCCCCGCGCCCACGTCGAGTCGTTGGCGTACCCCTGCGCCGTCCAGCGCCATTTGAGGTCCCCCGTGGCCGGATTGATGTTGGCGACGTGGCATGTCGAGTAGTGCTGGCCCCTGTACCCGTCCTTAGCGAGCGAGTTCGTGGGCTCCGGCCGGAGGTGCGTGTGCAGGAGCGTGCGGGCGTGGGTGGTGGCCATATCCGCGAGGGTCGCGTCCCCCGTATGCGCGGCGGCGTAGAACAGCAAGTCCAGGTTGCAGAGGCTATCGATGATGGCCAGGCAGTTGGTCGTCTGGTCCGTAACAGTTATATCCTTCTTCAGGAGGCAGTCCCAGCTGCGGATGGCGCCGGCGGAAGGGATGTAGCGGGTGGCCAGGCTGCGGGCCGCGCGGACGATGGAGTCGAAGCTCCTCTGGTTTCCGGTCAACTCCCAGTCCCGCTGCAGGGCCGGCATGATGATGAACCCGATGTCGTGGGTATCGGTCCTACCGGCCATACCGTGCAAGGGGTCGGCCCAGGTGTTGCACAAGTCCCGCAAATGCGCGCGGAGACTGGCCGTCTGGAGCTCCGGGCCGGCGTCCGAGAGCCGCATCGTCTGCGGGTGTTTAACGCTCCGCTCCAGCAGGGCGTATAGCGTCCCCGGGAAGAAGCCGCAGGTCCAGAAGTCGGCGTCGCGGAACTCGTACTGCCCGGCGTTGGGGCCCTCCTGGGGCACGATTTCCGGGTAGGCGATGGGCATCTTTCGCACCTCGCTGGAGGCGAACGAGACGTTCTCCTGGAGTGATTTCGTCGCGGTGCGGCAGATCTTGGCTGTGATGTTTTCCTCGTAGAGCTCCGAGAGATAGGATGAAAGAGGGAGCACCGGGTCGAAGGCGGGCCAGTCTTCGGTCTCGACGGCCGCATCGGACCAAGACGTCTCGCTGCTGACTTCCAGCGATCTGTCACCCGGTGTCGAGGTTGGTGGATCGGATGACATGCTGTTTTGACGGCGGGCTGAGATGCTGTCTCTGGACGAAGGTGTTGTATCCATGTCGACTTGAAATGCTTCAGCTTCTATTTCCGCCATGTTTAGGAAGCGTAGATAAACTGAGATGGGTTTACAAAAAAACAAAGGTTGATTTCAATTTCAAGATAGGGTATGCAAGAAACTGGGTTGATGGCCAGTAGGGAAGACATTTTGTATTCTTACACCAAACCCCCAAAGCTTACCCGCTGATCACCGAATCCTTGAGGCAGAAGTTAGTCATGGGCAATGGCCCGTCGCGGTCAAAGATCTCTGGCTCCCTGGGGTCGGATCCACGGTCTGTCGGTGGAAAGTTCCCGCGAAGTATCACGTACCGAAGAGGTATTGCCCGGCACCCATGTTTCGGGGTAAACATACCCCTACGCCCCGAGGACAATCCTCCGAGAGGCCGTCACCGGCCCACGATAGTTGATCAACACCGGCCATGCCTGCAGGCACGTAGTCTACTCCGCAAGTTGTCCACTGCGGGGTCTGGGGAAATCTGGGCCGAAGCAGATTCCAGCCCGTTTGGTTTTCTTTGTCGAATCCGGGGAATCGATTCTTGACCGGGTCATGCTGGTTTACTTAAACACGCCCACGCGCTCGTCAACCACATTCACCTACACTGTCATATTCATTACCTCTAGCTTCTTGACATCCACTTAGCAGCACAGCAGGAAATCGTCAACACGATGGTCCCTCTCCGCTTGGCAGAACGCCTGAAGGCCACCGGCTACGACGACAAGATCGAGCCAGTTCAAGACCTGGATGGCAGAACTATCGTCAGAGTCAACGACACCGAGGTCGTCGTCAGCTCCGCGACGCAGAAGCCAAACCGCTCCCTGTGGGTGGCGTGGATGTACATCTTTGACGTGAGTGCACATTTCCCAACCTCTCTGCCTCTTAGCCGAGGCCTTCGGTGACTTTGCTAATATCGATGCGACCGCAGTGGTACCCGAGTCATTACTCCAAAGAGGAGAAGCATCTGGTTAAGAAGCTGGACCGCGTCTTGCTTACGCTTTGCTGCCTGTGTTTCTACATCAAGTGGCTCGACCAGAGTGCCTTGAACACTGCGTACTGGTCAGGCATGAGGGAGGAGTTGAAGATCAAGGGCAACGAGTGAGTTCAATTGTCTATGATAACACAACACTGTGCCGTTCCTTAAGCTGACGGTGCCAGGTACTCTCTCTTCGGCACCTTCTACAACATCGGCTACATGATCTTCGAGATCCCCAGCATGATGATCATTTCGCGTCCCCAGTTCGCCCGCTACTATGTTCCGACAATGGAAACGCTTTGGTCTGTCTTGACTTTCACACAGTGTACACTCTCCAGTGTCTCTCAAATCTACGGTACCCGCTTTCTGCTGGGATTGCTTGAAACACCGGCGGCGACGGGGTCTATTTACCTGCTTACGTCCTGGTACCGCGCCGATGAAGTCTTCAAGCGCGCCGGCGTCTGGTATGTCTCTAGCAATGCTGGTGCCATGGTTTCTGGCTATCTCCAAGCCGCGGTCACAACTTTGGATGGAACGCACGGAATGTCAGGCTGGAGGTGGCTGTTCATCGTAGACGGCTGCATCAGCATCACCATCGCCATCGCCGGATTTTTCCTATATCCCGGTCTCCCCACCACGCAGCCCAGAGTCTGGTGGTTAACGGAAGAGGAACGCCTGCTCGCAGTCGCCAGAATGCAGAGTCAAGGCACCAAGCAGAGCTCCAAGATCGGGAAGCGCATGCTGAAGCGCGTCTTCACGCACTGGCACTTCTATGTCGCTGTCCTTACCTACGTCTTCTTTCAATGCACTTCATATGTCTCAGGGCAGATGCAAGCATGGCTCAAGAAAGAAGCGGACATGAACGGAACTTACACCATTGTTGAGATCAATCTCATCCCCACCGGCGTCCAGGGGGTAGCCATTGTCGCCGGCGTGCTGGTCACCAGTCTCGTCATGATCTACCCATTGTGGGCGATCTTCTCCGGCGTCACGGCAGTGCTCCTTTTCGCCAACGTCTGCCTACGAGTTTGGAACATCCCACTTGGTCTGCACTGTAAGTGCGCAAATAAACGAATCATCAGAGACTCTTGCTGACGGAATACAGTCACATGTTATTACCTCCTCGGTTTGACCTCTTGCAGTAAGTCTTTTTTTTTGGGCTGCTGAATGTGTGAACTGCAGCTAATTAATCCTAGTGACACCAATTATCTACCCATTTGTAAACCTGATCATGAAAGACGACAATGAGGCACGCAGTTTTACCACTGGTGCCATGATGACCATCGGCTGGGCCTTCTTCAGCTTCTATCCCATCACCGTTTTCCCCATTCTAGAAGGTAGGCAAATCATCGTCACATGTCTTCCTTTTCATATATTAACGCTTCTTAGCGCCGGAATGGCGGAAGGGTTATTCTGTGAATATCGCCTTCATCGTTTGTTACTGGACAATCTTCATGATCGGGCAATATCTCTGGCGCAGGGAGGAGCAGAGCAAGAAGTTCGACATCAACCAACATGGGAACTCCGATGCGGAAGAATTTGTCAAGCCGGAGGCAATCGAGGTAGAGATTGACGATGAGAAGATGGCGAAGAGCACAAAAGCCTGAGGGAATATGTCTTGGCGAACAACTGGGGGTTATGCGGTGCTCCGGAGCTGAGCGGAGCGGCGCGGCTGTAGTGGGACCGGGCCGGCCGGAACGGAGCGACCGCCGCTCTGGAATATGAGAAACCTTTCTGGGTCGGTTCTTTTCCAGACTGGCCAGAATCTCCTGAATCGTTGCGAGGATATCAATAGTTTCATGCAAACTCTGTCGGACGTTCTGTTGTGAAGATTTTTGGAGGATGTTTCCTTCTGTCCTATATGAGTACCTAAGTCGAACGATTCCCCATCGCCCATTAGCCTTGACATGCTTTAGTCACATGGTTACTAAGATGATGGAGATTATGACATTTGGGCTTTAATAGTTTCTTTATTACGCCGTACGGGATAAAAATGAAGCTCAAGCATTCGCTCCTAGAGATGTGGGACGTCTCAGCGCCACAGCATCTCTAGACTGCTGCCATTTTGCATCACTATTACTACTAAGTAGAAGACACGCAGGTGGTCGTTTTCGGCTTCTGTTCGATCGTGTTTCTCATTGTTGCGATGATCTTCGGGTGTCTCTGCACATTCGGCCGTTTTGCGAGCCAGGAGAATATTTGGCATTAACAAGACTTAGCTAGATTCTAAAACCAGTCGGCCAACAATATTTTCGTAAAAGTTGACTTGGGAACTGTTGGCATTGTCTAACACTGACCTTCAACAGCAACAACCTCGGACACGCCGGTCTCGATGCCCTCACCGCTGCTCTCGACGCGAACAAACCGAGCAGACCCGGCAAAAGAGGCCTTGGTCTCGAAGCCCGTCTTGTCGACCGCCGCCTTCTCTTCCAACGCGTCCTCGGAGGCGCCGGCGAACACGGTCCACCTCTCGTTCTCCGTCGCGCCATTCCAGCTCATGTAGACCTCGGTCCGGTTGCCGGCGCCGCAGGCAAAGACCTTGGGCGCGTAGTGCGGCCTGCCGACCCACGGGTACCGGTAGCCGCGGTAGCTCTGCACGAGCCTGTCGGCGCCGAACTGCGCCGTGAAGACGCACTCGCCCGCGGCGTCGAACTCCTTGATCTTGGGTGTGCTGCCGTAGCCGACGACCACGTGCCCGCTGCCGTCGTCGAGGACCTGCACGTTGCCCTGGGAGACGGCGAAGATGGCGTCCGACGGGTCGATAAGCTCCCGCTCCAGAGCGGCCTCCCAGGTGGCCGTGTTGACCGTCAGCAGGATGCCCGAGGTCTCGTTGACACTTCATTCGTCAGTCAGTGGATTATACTCTCGGACTAAGGGCAGTTTAGGAAAGCAATGCTGCCTTACCCGGAAGCAACGCCGCTGTTGTCGTTGTTGAACAGCGAGATCAAGGTAGTGCCATTGCCCTCCGAGTGGATGCGGGCATCGTGCTGATAGCAGAAGGACAGACCATTCTTGAGGGCGAAAGAACCACCGGTGCGACCCTACTGTTGTCAGCTCGAAAACTCATCGGGGCGGTTTCAAGACAGCAAATGGGACGTACGTTTAGAGTCCACTCGACAGATCCGTCCTGAGCAATCTTGAAGATGGAGCAGTAGTACCGCGAGGGCACCAGGAAGCCGCCATCGGCAAACCGTTCGATCGAGTTGATATGGAACGGGCCCCAGGGGTAGGTCTGGTTATGTCCGAGATCCCCCAGGGGGTAGACCGCGGCAGAGTCGGTCAGGGGGATCTCGTCGAGGTGGTCCAGGTGGCTCCACTGGAAGAGGATCTCGTTCGTCTTGATGTCCATCTCGAAGAAGAGGGAGTCGACGATCCAGCCGTCCGCAGGGCCGCCGACGGGGGTCAGGTCGACCTGCGTGACGTTGTTGGCCGGGACGTACATGGTGCCGCGGGGCGTGATCAGGTCCTCGTGCATGTCGATCCAGCTGCCGTCCGCGAGGCCGGACGCGTCCCAGCCCGCAAAGGTCTGCAGGTTGAGGCCGTCCTTGTGCTGGGCGAGGGTGACGTTGTAGATGTTCCTGTATGTCTGGTCGTAGATGAAGACGGCGCCGTAGCCGAAGCCGTAGGGCTCCGGCATCGTGATGCCCGTGTACATGGTCAGCACCGGCTCCCCGTCCAGGGTCTGGGCGCGCCAGGCCGAGACGTCGCCGTAGGGGCCCTCCCAGATGAGCTCGTTGTCGTTGCTCATGATGAAGACGGAGTAGTTGTGGGCGCCGGAGCCGGACTGGTCGAAGAACAGGTTGCCCTCGGCGACGTCGCCAGTCTGTGTGATCTTGAGAGACGGGGGCTGCAGCGCGGGCTCGGAGCGGTAGGTTTGCCATGGCCAGGGGTCTGCGGTGCTGTTCTGCGCCGAGGCCAGATGGCCGAGGCCAAGGGCGGCCGCGGCCGTGAGGAGAAGGGCAGAGTGAACCATTGTGACTACAGTCTGACTGTCGGTTAGTCAACAGGAAGCGAGGCCTTGGAGGGAAAGAAGACGAGAGGTAGATATGACGCTGGACGTGAAGCCTTTTGTATCCTGCAACATGTGGGCACCGTTGTGCGTTTTACCGACATCGGTCATTCGAGTTCGAGTCTTCGACTTTGACTTGAACTTTCCTCAAAGGTATTCATCTTGCTACCCTCTCCGGCCGGTCTGTTCCTGACCGCATGTAATGCGGGGCACTTCTGAGGAGCAGTCTGGCTTTTCCCAGACCATCATCGTCATATGTCTCCATCAGATAAGATGAGATTGATTAATCAACAGCCGTCAACGGTCTTACAGTTCCGGCTTGTGGGGGATCCTCGCATGTTTTGGTGGCATCGAGCCCCAGTATATAAATCAAGGCACCCACCGTGGAGGCTTGTTTTTTCGTCAACACGCATCCACAACTCTTCGAATCGGCATCCACAGCGGCAGTCGGGAGCCATCGCGACCGAGATGGTGATGAGGACCGACTGCCGTCTGCCCTGGTGCTTTTGTTGAGTCTACTGGGAACCAGGGAGGGGGGAGCTTTTGTGTTTTTTGGTGTCTTGCTTCAATTTGATAGGGTTGGAAAAGCATGCCGCGAAGACTGCCAAGACGAGGTACTCGGGACTCCGGAGTTCCTCACGAGCAGGTGCCGACAAGTCCATCGCCAAGGTACCGGACTCGGCCCTCTCCCGACTGCCGGGTTGGAGAGTGATTGCGGATGGAGCCCGGTGGGCCCTCGAAACTCCCAGGGACATCGCACCTCGGAGATTTCTGAGCACAACCCGGGCGGAAAACCTCGCCATCCGACTCCTGCTCCGGTTTCCGGTATTAGGCCCGGAGCTACGTGACAGCAGGGGTCGAAGCCTGTTTCCAATGTCTTACAGGATTTGGCTGTACGGGTATTGAATACTTGGTGCTGGTTATCCAGATAGATTACACAAGTGTCACCTGACTGGAGGATCACTGTGAGCAGTGTCAAATGACCTGAATTTGTTTTGCCTAGGGCCCTCGCCTGAGCTAGATGCAAATCTCGGGAAGAGTTGTATTCAGCGCCGACCCATGCAAATTACTATTTAAGCTTACTTACTTTGGTGCAACAAATGTATGACGTGCTTGGTTCACTGTTTGATGTCAAGGAGGGATCGTTGAGTGTAAACTCGACACTATACTAGCCTCGTCTGCAATCTATGTGAATCGCTAAGAGAAAGATACTGTCAGTAAGTCATTAGCAATAGGAAAGAAAGTAGAGACATGAGTTACTCGTAGCGGTGATCTGGTTGAACTAATATCTGTAGCAAAAGGCCTCCAAGACAAGGTCCTATGGTCGTGGACCAGAAGATTACATCAAACCTTCCAACTTGAAAAGCAACGAACCAAGCCTGCAGTCCGCGTCGCAATCGTTTGGGAAAGGACGGCATCGCTTGACACGAACAACACAACGGGCCTTGGGCTGACTACCGGGTAACCCTTAGATGGCAGTGTCGCCCGACGAGGTGCCGCGGCACCTCCAAGCCTGCTTCGAGTTCCACACATGCCTTGCGCCAGTTGAAATGGGCGCGGGCAAAGTCCGATGGTGTCGACAAGCAACAGATCCATGTTCACTCTTGATGACGTATCACACTTCAAAGACACAACGATCGTTGAGGGGAGTCATGAGAATGTCGAACCGTCTGTATTGTTGTTAGTATCACAGGTCAATCGAGTGAACGGACGGCTCAATAGATGAGGTTATACATAGTTGCTGGGTGTGATCGAGTGTGTAGGAGGAAAAGGTTCTAAGTGAAGGGCAGCAATCGACGGAAGCCTGTAGTGTGGCTGGTGGATCCACGTGATCTGATTGGCTCAGTCAGGCCGCCGTCTCCATTTTCCCAATCGATAATCCAGTCGGCATATCAACAATTTTGCTACAATGTTTGCTAGTCACTCACCATGAATGGCTGAACAAGGCGAGAGAGTCCTGATTGCGCCCATGCAGGCCATTCCAAGGGTCATCAGGGAGCCCTGCAATCCAGGACTCGTCGTACGAGAGGCAATCAGCCGCAAGGTCAACCCCATAACTCGTGTTTTGAGATCCTGAGTAGCCATAACGGTCTCTCTCTTCCTCACACCTGTCGCCTAATCCCCGGGTCCGATGGAGACTGGTCTTGACAGAGACAACCATTACGGGAACGGTCACGCCCGAGAAATTGGAGGACTACGGGTCAGCCATGCCGCGAGAGGTCCTGCACAAGTGCTTGGAGGGAAGCTCTCTCAAGAGCCTGTATTGAATGACGGGGCATCTCTACTGATCTGGTTCAGTTTCAACAGTACCGGGGAAACGGCGACTGGACGGGCCCACGTCCCGTACACAGCTCATTGCCAACCCATTGTTTCGTAACTGGAAAGAGCAAACAGGATTGGTTCACTGACAACCGCCGAGCTTATTGCTCAGTTTCGATGGATGCAGGAACCAACAAGTGGAAATGACGCCACGAAACCCCTGGATGGGTAACGACCCCCCAGCGTTTCGACTTGTGCCCGTCCAATGGGGGGATACGGTGCGTTCATATGCCTCACGGTGCGATGGAAAAGAACTACGTGGGTGGCTTGCACAAGGGCTCGGTCTAGTGGAGAAAAGCTTTCCAGCGAGCGACGGATCGACGGGAAAATATGGTCGACCGGCTCGCGGCACTTAGTGAGACGCTAGGGAAATTGTGTCTCAACAACCGCTGGGACGGGCAGGGCGGCTTCCAAAGGTGTGGGAAGAGTGGTCTAAGTGCGGCGGTTCACGTCGCTGCTCACCACCTGATTGTGGCTTGCTTCAAACACTGATATGATGGTGATCGGCGTGGGGCAGTGCGCCAAAAAAAAAAACATTGGGCAGAGACCATCCATGACAAGGCAAACAACTTACGAAAAGAGAGACAGTTTGATAAACATTGGAATCCAAGCGTCTCATAGCGTGCGGAATGCTTGCTGGGAAATCTTCTTTTACCGGGGTGGAAGGATGGCGTGTGGCCCAGCGTCAATCTCTCAGAAGGATCCGACAGGCTCCATTCTCGCGGTTGTTTGTTGTAGCAATAGGCTCGAGAACTGTGAACCAAGGTCAGCGGTTGTTTCGAGACGAATTTTAGCGTCATAACAAAATTGAATCAACACCCAAAGTCATACATCCAATGGAAGTAAAATATTGGCGCTCATCGCACGTCACAAAGGCTCGAGTGACAGCTTGCGTGGAAACTGCGAATAGTAGAGGAAATCTAATCATGTGGTGTGGGAGGGGGGGCAGGAAAGAGAATTCATGTAATACTCACGTTTGTTTCAAATGCTGACCCCGTTTGACGGTTCGGAGAACGTTGCGTTGTTGGGGATTGAGATGAAGACAGAAGATGTAGTTAGGAGGAGAAAATTTTATCTTCAAATAGGCAACTTTGGAATTTGCTGTTGAGTGGGACTAGCGAAGGGGCGGAAGGACCATCTGCCGGAGATACTCCGGGCCGGTCAGGCCAGCCAGGACTGCACAGACCCCCAAGTAGACCCATCCTGTTCATTTGTACAAGGGGCGTTAGTCATCATCTGCTCCGTGCCCAAAGGACCTAAGGTGGTAGGTACATACGCTAAAATCCTACAGGGGCAGAGTGGCGTGCGTCTGCCCGTCTCAGACCGGACCAGACCACCGTCTAGGCCTGTGTTCAAGGCAGCCAGCCAGCCGTTGGGGCAGCCGTTGGGATTGGTGTGTTTGGCAATGGTGTGTTTGGTGTATGCAGTTGGAATTGGGAAATTGGAAAAGATCAAAAAGGATCGTTGGTGACGCCTGTTTCCATTGTATTCTGGTTTCCCCCTCTCTCCCTCTTCTCTCCTCTTCATCAGCAAACACACACTCGTTCTTTTCCATCCCATCCCATCCCATCACCACATTCGTTTGAACATCAATACGATATAGCCCACCTATAGTAGTGTAGCCGTCCACACTAGGTACTCAGTCAGTCACTCGTTAACATCCAAAAGAAAACAAAATACCGATACATCATCATCATCATCAAGAAAACTCCACAACAACAACAACAACAACAACAACAACAACAACAACAACAATGTCCTTCAGAATCGTCTCCTCCCTCGCCGTCCTGGCCACCGCCGTCCTGGCCAAGACCGACCTCGCCGGCTGCGTCTCCTCCGACTCCATCTTCACGCCCACCCAGGGCGGCACCCCCTACGCCACCCGCGTCTGGTACCTCCCGGACACGGGCGAGATCTGCGCCGCCCTCGACTGCGGCGGCGGCCGCGCCCCTCCCAAGACCACCGTCCCCGGCTGCGCCGCCTACGAGGGCACCGAGACCTACTCGCCCTCCTTCCTGCCCCTCAAGACCACCGCCGCCGACGCCGTCGCCCAGACAACCCTGCCGACCATCACCACCTCCGTCCCGGGGACTGCCGCCGTCACCACCGCCACGGGTATCGCTAGCAGCACTGCCACTGCCACCGGCGAGAGTGCCCTCGCGACGGGCACCAAGTCCGCCGAGACCGACAAGGTCGAGAGCCTGACCGGAAGCGAGGTCGCCACCTCGCCCGCTTCGGAGCCCACCACCACCACCACCGCCGCCGCCGTCCTCCCCGACGTCGGAGGCAACGCGACGGCCACGTTCTTGGTGTCGACCACGTCTGGAGCCAGGCGCCAGACCTCCATCCTGGGCGGCGGTTCTGCTGCGACGGCCGTGACTTCGGCCACCAACAGCCCCAACGCCGCCGCCGCCCCCACCGGTGCGTCCCGTGAGCTTTTCGGTCTCGTCGCCGGCGTGGCCATTGGTGCGGTTCTGTTGTAAACGTGATTTTCTTTTTGCTTTTTTCCAGGTTGGAAAGGGCGCTTCTGGTGTGACCACGTCTCATGAGACATACGAACCAGACCTCATGAGAAAAAAAGAGTCATGATTTATCCATAGACAACTTTGTAATGCAATAATACACACACACACACACACACACACACACACATACAAGCTCATACCCACGTGGGATCCGTCTCGTGTCCTTCAGACGGTCCCGCCCTTGAAAAAGTCCGGGACCCTCTCCAGCAGCGTCTGGAACTCCTGGTCGGAGTTCGTAAACTCCCACCCGCCCTCGAGCCCGTCGCCCCGCCCCGTCTCGACCCGGAACCCGTAGACGTTGGTCCACGTCCACCTGCCGACCTTGCTCGTCCGCGGCGGCACCATCTCGAACGTGACCCAGCAGAGCGCGCTCTGCGACGAGACGACGTCGACCCGCCCGTCGCCGCACAGCCGGATGTCCGTGCCGAGCCCGCTCTCGTTGAGCCGCCGGAGCTGCTGCAGCACGCCCTTGGCCGCCGTTTCCCCGCCGCCGACGACGCTGACGCCCCCGAGGGTGAAGCTCGTGAAGTTGGCGAGGTAGAAGGACGCCAGCGACGAGGCGACCTGGGCCAGCGGGACGGACGCGTTCCCGGCTTGCTGCGTGGCGAGGCCGTAGGCCGTTATCGCGGCCTGGGCGGCTTCTTTGACGTTGACCATCGGAAATTTCACCCCTTGAGAGTCACCTCTTGAGATTCAGCCCTTAAGAGAGAGAAAGAGTGAGAGAGAGAAAGAGTGTGAGAGAGAGAGAGAGAGAGAGAGAGAGAGAGAGAGAGAGAGAGAGAGAGAGAGAGAGAGAGAAAATCGGGGGAAGGGAGTTGGATGGGGCTTTGTGAGTCGCGTGACTTGGTGAATCGCGCGTTGGCTTTTGGTGGAATGGAGGGGAGGTGAAGCTTTTCATTGACTGACGTTGGGGAGAAGAAGGGTCGTCTTTCGGATGTCCTCGGCTTCCGCAAACGGCCGGGAGGGGGCACGTGGGTGGCTGGCCGCTTCTGACGACGGCGGTCACCGTAGCTCTCCGGACACGATTGCCATCCCGAACGATGCGAATGGCTCGCGAAGACTTTCGGTGGGGGCAAACGCTGAACGTCTTGGATAGTTGGCGTCGTCGACACACGGATGTCGGCAGTAAAGTTCGCATGCTGTGCTCAACTGATTATTAAACCCAAGGAGCGCCCGCCACGGGGCAAAACCTTGTTCCCCACGGGGGTAGTAGACCCCACCTGAACGGCATACTGCATCATTCGGGGCCTGTCTAGTTGAACCTCCCCAGGCAGGACAATGCACAGGGGCGGTTCTTGGGAGCGTAGGTTCTACCTGTATTGAGGTCTTGTAGGGAGTAAATAAGGTTGCTGGGGCTGCCGAACCGTGTTTCTGGGCGGGATAACTCCGTGAACATCCATGCAAAGGTTGTTCGCAGGACTTCAAGTCGATTGCTCCGTGTTTCTATTTAACCTTATTCTTGCATCGTGCCACTTGTGGTCTTTGTTCCCTGTATATCAACAGTGAAACCCCCGGCCCAGCTCCGCCAAAGCCCGTGTGCCTGTATGAAGCCAACGTCGCTGCCCGGGCCCCCCGTGTCCGCCTCCCCGCTCTGACCGGGCCGGTTTTTTTGGGGCGGTGTGGGACAAGCCGGCCCGAGATTTCGATGCGGCCCGCCGACAAGCCGTCGGTCATGTATCCAACCTGGTGATGATGTGGTACTGATGTTATCTTTACAACAGAATTCGGGAACATCATGGCTTCATTCGAGGCGCAAGGCACGTAGCGGACTTCCACGCCTTTCCGAGCTTCTACGGCAGCCCAACCTGCTTCTTGAACTCGGCCAACCACTCGGGCGTATCCGCCGGCGTCTGGTTCCAAGGGTCATCGCTGCGAAAAAAAAAAGAAAGCAATCTGTTAGCAAAGACCAATCTTCCATCAAAACATTATCCTCCCCTGTTTTGGTCAAGATGGGGAAACGTCGGTCACTCACTCGTCGTAAAAGATCCAGCGCGCCTGGTACCGGATCTCGTCGTCCGTCGGCACGTGCTTGTTGGGGTTGTTGGCCGACATGGAGCTCGCGACGAAGCGCGAGAGCTCCCCGGCCAGCCGGCCGTACCGGTTCGGGTCGTTGAGGAAGAAGGGCATGCCCTTGGCGCTCGGCTGCTCGGTCCACCCCAGCGAGAATCCGGACCCGGCGAAGAGCGTCTTGCCCGTCTGCAGCCGTGAGTAGAAGTCCTGCGCGCCCGTCGCCGATGCCGACGTCGACGCGCCGTCCTTGAAGAGGTCGTCGGGCATCAGCCCGGGCCCGGACCCGGGCGGTTGCGAGTACATTGCTGGCTCGAGGAAGCTCGCTAGAGTGGCGTCGCCACCGCCGCCGCCGCCGGCGACGGCCATCCTGTCGCCCTTGCCCGAGGGAGCCGGCTGGCTCCCTGATCCCAGGGTCATCTGGCCCAGACCCGCCAAACCGCCGCCAAAGAGGCCGTTCATCGGGTCGTCGGCCAGCGACTCCAGCGTCGCCTGGACGGGGCCGAAGTCGAGGTACGGGTCCCCGACGAACTGCTCGGCCCTCTGGCGCAGAGACTCGATCCAGTCGGTCGACTCCCAGATCAGGCGGACCAGGAACCCGGCGAAGCGCCGCGAGGGGTTCGTCGAGGACGCCTCGACGCGGTACAGGGTGGCGCAGGCCTCCTGCTGCAGCTCGGCGTCCGAGACGGCGAGGCCGAGGCTCGTGTGCTCGCGCAGGTGGCGGCACAGCTGGGACTCAAGCTCGCAGTCCTCAAAGATGTCGGCCTTGCCCTTGATGCGCAGCTGGCTCATGCGCAGCTTGGCCAGCTGGTTCATCGGGCGCAGGCGGGCCCGCGCCGCGATCTCGGTCGCGTCCATGAACAGGTCGCGCAGCCAGGAGCTGGCGGCCGGGTCGAGGTCGGGCGAGAAGAGCTGCGAGCCGAAGATGATGGTGCACCCCTCGTAGACGAGGTCGTCGTCCGACGGCAGGGCCTCGTGCGCCTCGAAGAAGTTGCGCACAAAGTACTCGAGCTCGAGCTTGAGCAGCTCGTACGCGCTGGGACACGTGTCGGCCGGCCCGTCGTTTGCGCAAAAGGGCACCGGGGCGCTCTGCTCCCACTGGATGAGGTCTGTATCTGGCGTGTCAGCGAGGTCGAGGCTTCTCCTTTCTTCTTCCTTTTGCTCCTTTTTTTTATTTTATATTAAATCTTTTCGAAGAGGGGAAAGGAAAAAGGGCAAAGTGAGGTAGGTAGAAAGGGTAGAAACCTACATGGAGGCACCGCGTTTTCCAGCTTCGCAAGCACCGAGGGCTCGAACCCCCAGTCCCCTTTCCAGTCCGACATGGTGATGCCGTCGCTGCGGTAGTGGTCGGCGATGTGGTCGCCGCGATGGGACCACGACTCGAGCGCGGCGTCACAGAACCCGCACCTCGACCGGATGGCGTCCGTCGTGACCTTCCACTTCTCGGCGCACTTGGTCATCTTCTTGGTCCGGTGTACGAGCTTCAGGTGCTGCCGGAGGTGGTCTTTGCGGTAGAACGTGCGCTCGTCGAGCGGCCTGTCCGAGCAGGCCGCCTGGTGGTGGCCGTCGAGGTGGTGCTGGTCCGGGCCGACCTCTTCGCAGTAGACGCACAGGATGCCTCGCTCCGGGTCGATCTCGATGGCGCCCCCGGGCGAGCACACCCACTCCTCGAGCGAGAGGTGGAGCGTCTTCTCGTGGCGCTGCCAGTCGTACTTGGTCTTGAACGTCTCGGCGCAGAAGGTGCACTGGTAGAGGTTGCGCGTCTGCATCAGGCTCTTGGGCTTGTCCCTCTGGCCCTTGGCCATGGCCCGCCGCCTCCGCCGGCTCGAGTCCTTCCTGATGCCGTGCGTGGGCACGGGAGACGCGTTGGAGCCGTACGAGTACGCCGAGCCGTTGGACCTCGAGCCCCTGCTCGAACGCGAGGTGCCGACGCTGCTCACCGACGAGGCGTTGTCGGACGACCTGGCGGACGACCGCGACCGGTTCGAGAGGCCCGACCGCCTCGACGACGACGCGGCGACGGCGCGCGAGATGTCGGACACCAGGGCGGGCTCGTGCTCCGGCGGCGAGTGCTCCCACCTCTGCAGGGGGTTCATCTGCTCGAACGGCATGGGCGTGGGCCGGCGCGCGGGGATGTCGATGGGCCCGGAGCCGGGCTCCGTGAAGGACGGGACCCGCGGGGAGGCGGTCCCGTTGGCGCAGAACCGCTTGCGGCGACGCGTGTTGGCGAACCAGTTCGTGAGCTGCTGCTTGCTCAACCCCGTCCGCTTCTGTAGCCTCTCGACCTCCTCCGGCGTCGGGTAGGGGTAGCGCTCGTGGTTGTCGAACCACGCCCTCAGCACCCTGATGGTGGTGGAGGTGAAGCGGCTGCCGGCCTTGGATGTTGTTTCTGCTGCGGAGGCGTTCGTGTCGTCTGCGGTCTTGGGGTCCAGGTTGCCGTTCTCGACGAGGTCGGACAGCATCACACCTCCGGAAATGCTTGAAGACGGCGATGCCATAGGCTCGTCTGGTTGTTGCGTGTCACCGCTGGTGTGTTGAGCCTGGCCATGGCTGGCGGAGGCATCCTCGTAGATATCTTCTGCGGAGGGGAATAGGCAGAATTGACTGAAGTCGAACTCGATGTCATCCTGGAGCACTGGGGGCAATTCCGTTGCGAAAGGGTCCGCCATGATTGCTTTTGGATGTCTTAAGAGGATGTTTGGGTATTAGTCTACGCCCTGCGAGTGACAAGATTGATTTCTGGGCTCAACGAGAAACCGATTCCAGCCACACAAGCCCAGGCACCTTAGTGTGCCAAACAAAGTGAAAGTTGAAGAGAGAGAGAGAGAGAGAGAGAGAGTGCTCAAGTTGCAGGAACACGTTCAAGTCGTCCGGTTCCAGGAGAAATTGGGGACGCGGATGTGGGGAATCGTGGGTTGACATGTCAATTCAGGGCGGAAGTCTTGCATGGAAATCCCTCCATCACACTCTGCCAGCCATCCAATAGAGAGTCGCAAACAACTCATCAGCGCTAGCCGCCGTGCCGCTTTCGTGCCGCTATTGTGCCTCCGAGTCCGGTCTAGACCATGCAGAGCGGCCAACCCCGTAGCTGTAAGACCGCGTGATTGTAAGACCGAATGAAACCCTGAAAAGATAACCGTTATAAAAAGGATCTTCTAGAAGATGGGGGAGGGGGTACTGAATGACGGTCGGTTTGACTACTAGGTGAGTTACTAAAGGCGAGTTATTAGCCTTAGGAAACGCACTGGATTTTGGAGCGCGGATAACTATCGCAACGTCAACACCATCTTTGGGAATACATATTTACACACGAACAGTCAACGTCCAGCCAAACACAGCCGTCCTCCGCGTTAAGCTCGGCCAGTCGTAGCCCACTGCGCCGCACGGAAGTGTGCCAGTTCCTCCGCCCCCCTCACTGGGCATCATCTCCAACTGCGACGACGGCAACTTCTGCAGAAGGTATCGAGCCCTAGAACCCGGACACACCACCAGGTATCAGGCGCCTCTCATCAGGCTCCGTCTGGTTGCCAATGACCTCAAAGTCGCGTCTCCAAATGTCCCAGTGGCCACTCTTGGTGGGATCGCCAAACGGAGACAGCGCAGCAATGCGCATCCTGTCATGTGTCAGTCGACATCGGAGACAGCATTACAACGAGTCCGTCCCCGAATACCAAACATGATGTACTTACGTGTACTTCCCCGCCTTGATCTTCTTGCCGTTCGCCAACCGTCCCAGCCACCACGCCGCGTACGGGGGGTAGTTGTAGTCGTCGCGCGACAGCTCCGTCAATGGGCCCCTGACGAGGTCGAATTCGTCGTGGAAATCCGGGTCAAAGTACGCCGTGTGCCTGTCGTTGTCCTGGCCTGGAGTCAGCGCGTTGATGTAGTGAAGTGACTCCAAAAAGGACGAGACCTACCCAGGTTGCCGCCATCCCGACGAAGCCGTTTCTGCCAGGGATAGGCGGATACGTGCCCCAATCCTTCTCTTTCCAGTCGACCTCGAAAATGTCCCACCGGAGAACCTGGGCGCCGTACCGGAGCCGGACCTGGAGCTTCGGGAAGTCCTGCTCAAAGTACGAGAGATTGAACGTGAAGCTGCAGATCGCCGTTAGTCTTCGGAATCCATCCCAAACACCCCCAAAGTCCAGCATATAGAGAGAAAGTGACTTTGCGACGGAGCGACTCACTTGGACTTGTACAGGATGGGGATCGCGCCCCGTCCCGAGTACATGGCGGGACTGTTTTCGACAAATATTTTTCTGAAGTTCTTGCGGACGTCCGAGGCAACGCCCATGTACGGCACGGCCAGCTCCTCGCCGTTGAACCCGTGTACGAGAATCTTGCCGCTGTAGAGAGGCATCGCCGTGTCGTTGAGGCCCTTGGGGGGCGCAAACACGAATCTACGGACACACACACACAATGTTAGCTCGGTAAGGATTCTGGTGTTGAGAGACCGGAAAACTTACTTCGCCTCCCTGGTCTCGCCGGGCCCGACGATGAACTCGCCCTCGGGGAACGTCACATTCGGGACGGGCGTCACCTTCATCGGGACGAAAGCCGTATACTGCGGCCCCATTTTGATGGACGCCGCCGCGGTCTCGTCCAGGACCTCGTACCCCCCCGCGGCCTGGACACAGAACTTGTACGTGACCGGGCGGGTGCAGTTGTTGGTGATGTTGACGTAGTGCTCCGGGACGAAGTTGACCGTGTCGTTGAGCGCGAACTTGGCAAAGGACAGCTCGGACCGGTAGTCGAGAACCTTGGTCGCGTTGACCAGCCCGTTCCCGAGCTGGAAGACGGGCGCCCAGACGCCGTATTCCGTCATGTTGTTGCCGTCGTACCAGCGGGCCGAGTCGCAGCTCGCGAGGATCCGCGCCGAGAGCCTCTTGCCGAACCCCGGGCCGTGGGTCGCCCTGCCGCCGTGCTTGCCGATGTAGAGCGCGGCGATGCCGGCCACGTACGGCGTCGCCATTGACGTGCCCGACATGAGGCCGTACTTCCCGCTCGGCAAGGTCGAGAAGATGTTGGACCCGGGCGCCGCGACGTCCGGCTTGATCTGGAGGTCGTACAGCCCGCCCATCGAGGTGAACTTGGAGCCGACGACGGCCGGGTTCCGGAGGCTGACCAGCGACGCGTGCGACTTGTCGAAGAACCGGGCCGTTACGTTGGCGCCCTGCTCGAGGGCCGCGAGGATCTGCACGCCCGCGGCCTGGTCCGTGATGCCCTCCACCCGGAACGTGGCGTAGTCCCCCTCCAGCGGGAACAGGCTGCCGTCGTTGAAGAGCATGACGTGCTCGGCCCCGGCGGACTGCAGCGCGTACCGCTTCGTGGCGCCGTTGCAGCCTCCTCTGGGCGCCAGCACGAGGGAGCCCGACAGGTTCCGCGCGTCGGGCCCGAGGAAGCGGCAGCCGACGGTGACGTTGTAGGGGTCGAACGACAGGGCCGTCACGGGCAGGCCCGAGGCGTTGGCGTTGACGGGGAACGGGTGGGCGAGGCTGCCGTGGAAGAAGCCGAAGCGCGTCGTGTTGACGTCGCCGTTCTCGTACTCGAACGTCACGTCGAACGGCATCCCGGGCACGGCCTCCGGCTCGGCCGAGGCCACGGAGAGCACGTTCCGTCCGGACTGGCCGTTGTCGGCGAGAAAGGCACCGCCGGCGCCGTCGTTGCCTGCCGAGATGGTGACGACCAGGCCCCGATCCACGAGCCGCGAGGCGATCTCGGCCCAGACGTTGTTGGAGAAGCCTCCGCGGCCTCCGATCGATGAGGTGATGATATCGGCCTGCAGCGTGGTTAGAAGTGGGTTGAGACTCAGCGGGGGTGAAGGGGGGGAGGGGGGGAGAGAGTTGATTTCTTCTTTTTTGTTTAAACGTACACCGTCCTCATACGCCATCAAGAAGGCCTCGATCAGGGTTTCTTCATCTGTGCCGCCGCTCTAGAACCACAATGTCAGCGGTGGTGGATGGTTGATCAAGAAGAATAGAGTCCTAGTTACATTTCCGGCCCCAAAGACCTTGTAAGACAAGATACTGGCTTCAGGTGCCACGCCTTGCCAGCTATACACAGGTCAGCCATGGTGCCAGCCCAGAAACCTTCACGAGATGTGAAAGTATGAATACGAAGAACTCATACCTGTCTGACCGTCCCGCAACGATGCCGGAAACGTGTGTGCCGTGCCCTATTTCGCTTTCCTCATACGGGTCACTGTCCGGTTTCTTGAAGTATCCTTCAACCGGCCACTCTGTGGTACAGATCAGTTATCTTACTCCAACCATCACAGATCGATGTCTTACCTGAACCCCCTACGAGATCATAACCGCCGACGACTTTGAAACCTTCGCCGAAGCCCCCGCCAAGCTGGACACGGTATCAGCAGCGGTCGTCCCATGACTGAAAAAAAGAAAGAAAAAGGCTTCCTCACGGCAGGATGGTCGTAGTCCACGCCGGAATCGACGACGGCGACCCTGACGCCCTTACCCAAGATGCCCTGCTCGTGGAGCCTCTCCACGCCGGTGGCGCCGTGGATGGAGTAGTTGGCCGCGGACACGTCCCGGCCGAAGGTGCGGCCCTTCTCGGCGAGGGCCATCTGCACCGGCCTCGACGGCCACACGTTGCGCGCGCCAAGGAGGATGCGGAGGTCCTCGGCGCCGTCGCTCGTCGTCTCGACGCTGACACCCGTGAAGACGTCGCTGCTGAACGTCTTGTACACTTTGCCCACGCTCGAGAGGGCCGAAAAGTCGGACCTGAGCCGGTTCAAATCCGAGTCCTGTCTCGTTCTACCTTATCAGCGATTGGCTATCATGGCACATGTCTTGGGGGAAGGGCATATGTGCCTGTGGAAGTTCCAGGATGAAGCGTCTGGGCCTGGCGGGCTGGACATCTTGCGGGTGTTCCGCCGTGTGTCCGAACCGAGCCAAGCCGGCGCCGGCCAGGGAGAGGATCGAGACGGCGTTTCTAAGCAGCATGATGGGCCAAATTCAGTTGTCGTCCTTTCTTCTGTGCTCAATCACGACGAGGATGGGAAGTTGGCTCCAGGGAAACCGGCCGTCGTCCTCGGGCCTTCATATGAGAATGCGAGAACCCCATCAGGCCGTGTCTGCCTCTTGACCCCGGCCCGGGTTCCTGTGGCTGAACATTCATGTGCGATGCCGGCCGCGAGGGAGCCTGCAGTTCTCGCCTCGTCCAACACCCATGGAGAGACAAACATGAAAGGCCCGCACTTCTGGCAAACGTGACCTCAGAAGAAGGGTCATTCTTACGCGTCCGGCGAGCTTGGAGAGTGATCACCGCCTCCGGAGCTTGTATGTTGCGGGAGCCGGGTGGACCAAGAAGGCTCATCATGATGCTGGGGCCCAGGAGCAAGCAGACGGCTCGCCGCCTTTTGTTTGCATTTTCTTTTCGGCTCGAGTAAATCCGAAATTCAGATACAGAAAACAGACCAGCATGTCTTGGCCGAAGCCGACGACCTTGCCTTTACCGCACTCTATCTAAAAGCTATGGTCTGTACCTGTATGACGGCATGAAGCAGCGTTCCATAGCAATCTTGCAGAAGGGTGCACCCCGTGGCAGTCCGCATGTCCCGCCGATGTCCACAGCATCCGTGTAAGACATCGGCTGGAAGGCGTTGTCAAATCATGTTGGGTCATGCTACCCGTCTTGAGCGACCTTGAAAGGCACGAGCGTGGCGAGGTTCTCCATATCACTGTGTCAGGAAACCGGCAGGCGACAGTGATCAAATGGATACCCTTGATCTGCAGACCAGCCCGGAAGTCGAGACTTCATGACCCTCAGAAATCATGGACGCATGCGAGATTGGGTTGCACGGGCTTCATCGAGTGTTCCATGCATCCGCGAGGCTCATACGTGTGACGCATCTAGCCGTCTCCTGAGGTCTCGTTATATGGGATGGCGGCGGATAGAAACGTGAGGCTACGCGTAAGCTCATCCGTGCCTGTGGTCACATAGCGAGACATAGCTCTTCACTCTCCGGCATTCACGGCCAGTCTCAGTCATCTTCCACGGGATAACACAGGGGCTCTCGGTCGGGACCTAGAACATATGCGAGAAACGGAACACAAGCTTGCCGAAACATATGGCAAAGTCACCCGATGCTTGATGTAAGTAGCGAGGACACAACCATTGTGCGGAAAACATAAACATGACTTTCTATTTTCTGGAGAGCAAACCCTTAAGCTTTCCCAAGAGTGCGCCAATCTTGGCCTTGAGCACCGGACTGGGACCTTCGTCAGCGCCAACCAGCCTGCGAACTAGGATGTTATACATCCCGCCGAAGGCGAGGGCAATCGCTGTTGAGGTGAAGATGATGACATTGTATGGCATGCTGAAGTCTGGCGTAGGAAGATTCAGCAGCAGGGTCGTGGTGCGCGTGCTCTGCGTACGCGGGCTCAGCGTGGTGATGACGGCCGCAGCAATGTCGAAGCCGCGGTTGGCGTCGGGGGGGTATTCGGTGTAACGCAAGATTGACTTCTCAAAATCGTACGTAAGAAAAACGGTGGAGGCGGGAGGGATCCGCATGCGCAGCTCGAGTTGTGTGCCTCTGGCACGGTCGACGGCCGGGCGATAATATATGTCCTCGACGATGGACGGCTGCGAACCGGCGGATCCCTCAATGCGAGCGTTCAAAGTGTGGAGGTAGACCCTCATAAACCACGGCAGAGATTCCATGTAGATGAACTCAACCTCGGTATCCTTGCTCGGGTTCGTGAGGATGGCCTGCATGCCGCCATGCTCTTGCCCGTGTCCAGTAAAACTGCGCTCGGCATAGATGAGAGGTGTTGGCGGCTCGACGAGTTCCTTGGTCGGATCCTGACCTTCCTTGTCCTCGAGAGGGAGGACGATCTCGAGCTCCGACTCTGAGCCAATCTTGAAGCATCGCGATACGCCGTTCGGGTTCAGGATCTCGGTAGCGCCACCAGAGGTGAAGACGCCTCTCGAGTGAGGGACTTCGATGCACACTGGGGGCACATCGTCGTCTGTCAAGGGGCATGTTCCCTTGATCGACTTGCCAAACAGCTGGGACAGCGTCCATTCTTGACCGGTGGTGAGGCCAAGCGGATAACACGTGTCATCGGAATGGTAGGGTTTCGTGGTGTCGCACTTAAGCTCGTGCGCTGGCGGCGGGCGAGGAATCGGGTTATCTCTCGGGCGTTTCGATCGATCAATGTCGAGAACCATGTCGATAGTCTGTTCGATCTGCAGAATGCACTCCTTACCCTGGGGACACACGGGCTTGATGTCAATGGCCATGCTCTGGAACGAAGAGTCGAAGAGCTTGTGACCGTCCAGGAGACTCGAGATGCCGGCCTTTCCTTTGCAGGGGAGCAGCTTCAGGAAAGGAGTCAGGTTCTCTGTGCAGACCACCTCTTTCGGGAGAACACCGTGCAGGAGCTGCATATTGGGAATAGAGGCCTCGGGGTGGTCGCCCTCGGGTTGAAATGACATGACGGGTCGGGTGGTGCGGGTTCCGTCGACGAAGTTGAGCGATGCGCAAAAGAGACCCGAGAGTGCATTGGTGAGCGTCAACCACTTCTGATCGGCCCTGCGAATCGATTAGTATTCGACCATGTTGAAAACCAGAGGATCGTGCCATACTCCTCGTCCGTCTCGGCCTCGAGCCATGCCCACAGCTCCACGCCCGTCCCGCCCTCGCGCTGACCATCCCACGGCCGACTCCCCCAACTCTCGGAATCCCACCGTCCCAAGCTGAATCTCAGGTGCAACTCTCGCGTGCCGGCATATTGCAGTATCTGACCGAGCGACCGGGGAAAGTATCGAAAGTTCTGCGACTCAAAATCGGAAAGCGACGTGTTGGACCGGAAGTTAAAGCTCGCGAGCAACGCGGAAAGGGGCAGCGGCCGGAGGTTGAGCTGTTCGTGGTAATCCGCAGCCAGGCCTAGGGACGCCAGGAAGGAGGCGAAAACGATGACCAGAAAACGGCGCATCTTGACGAGGCCGAAAAGAAGAGAACGAAAGTGACGTCTGCTGCTTTCGCTCTCTCCCCTGCACAGCAGCGCATGGATGGTCCCCTGGGAGTGCAAGTGGGAGAGCCGTGGTCGCGAGGGTCGCTTGGAGATGTCGAGGAAGGCGGTGGATACAAGCAGAATCAACCTTATGTAATCGACCTTGTGCAGCTCTCCACTTTCCGCCCTGTGGGTCCACTTCGAACTCGGACCTGTGGCCCATTCCGCGTGCGCGCGACACGCTTTCTTCGCCCAGGTCTAAACTTTTGAGAGATTCTTCACATCCCAACGCTAAAGCACCCAATTCTCCCCCACGAAACGCACCCATCGATCGACGACGTAGTACGGAAACTACCGATACCGACGCATCACGATTCAGGGTACATACTCCACGACACACAATGGCCGCGGAACAGAGAAAGCTGCTCGAGCAGCTCATGGGCGGCTCGGCCAGCAGCCGTGGCGCCTCGCTCTCCATGACAGACCCCAAAGTTTGCAGGTCGTTCATTGTCGGCACATGTCCCCACGACCTCTTCACAAACACCAAGCAGGACCTTGGTCCATGCCCGAAGCAGCACTCGGAGGCACTCAAGGCCGAGTACGAGGGGCTGTCAGACAAGGAGAAGCAGAAGTACGGCTTCGAGTACGACTACATGCGCGATCTTCAGAAGTACATCGACGACTGCAACAGGAGGATAGACTCGGCGCAGCGCAGGCTTGAGAAGACACCCGACGAAATCCGTCAGACAAACGCTCTGGTACGCCGCTCAATGCTTTACCCTTCTCATGACCCATCTCGTCACATTGGCTAACTATGCTCTAGCTGAAAAGCATATCGGAATTTGGCTCCACCATCCACAACGGTACCCTCGAGGTCGAGATCCTGGGCGAGATGGGCGAGGTGTCCCGCGCCATCGACGAGTTCTACCGCGTGCGACAGGCGCAGCAGACGAAGGTCGACCGCGAGAAGGAGCTCAAGGCCCTCTCCGACACCTCGGGCCCCTCGGGCCACCAGAAGCTCCAGGTCTGCGACGTGTGCGGCGCCTACCTCAGCAGGCTTGATAATGACCGCCGCCTGGCAGATCACTTTTACGGCAAGATGCACCTGGGCTACGCGCAGATGCGCAAGACGTTTGATGCGTTCCCCAAGGACATGCGCCATCGCCAGCGGGCGCCGGTTGAGGATGACGGCATGGGTCCCGGCGGGCCCAGGGGTCCCAGAAGCGGCGGCGGTTACCGCGGGAGGGGCGGTAGGGGATACCGCGGCGGATGGTAGGCTTGTGAGGAGGCCGCAACTAGAACGACATCGAAGACGACGCCTCTGCCGACAAACCGTCCACATCAAGGGCCGGAAGTGAGGAATCGTCGCGACGTTTTCCCGCGTATCCCTACTTATTTCGAGCCAGGGTGAAATCCAAATACCCACGACTGGCACAATCACCTTAGCGGACGACGACCAAGCCCCAGATCCGCCACCTCAAGGGCATGGTCTCCAGTATCTACTCGAACAGAATGCAAAACGTGGGTGACGAACCACCGGAGTTCCGTTTGCTTCATACTAAGTCTTTTAGGACTCGATCACGCCATCCGAGGGCGACCCGGCGCTGGTCAAATGGTCAAATGAGTCCAACACATGGGCATGGTGGGAGACGAAGATCACCGGGTGCTTGTTGGCAATGATGTATTTGGCCTCAGTCGATAGGCGACGAGGCCCGGACAACTTCCACATATTTACGTTGACGATGGGGGAGCGCCCTTCTACATTTCGAAGCCCAGATGCGCCTATTCAAAATGTTGGGGTGGGGAGGGGGGGAGGGGTTGACCATGCTCGGAAGCGAATTATAATAAACCCCCTAAAAAAAAGCACAACTCATTTTCTCGTCCGTTGCGGCCATCCAAAAAATATGTGCATCGTCGCTTGTTTTGTGATCCAAACCCATCTCCGCGCCTCGTGAAAACAAAACCCTGGCCATACGCATGCTTTATTTCGCAGCGCCAGCAGCAGCAGCGCTCTTGAGCTTGGCGTCGAACGCCTCCATCTCGTCATCCCACCTGCCGAGGGGCGACAGCACAGGCGGCGACACATCGCCGCTTGTCGTCTTGCCGGGCAGGGCAGGGAATTCGTCGGTGCTGATAAGGGGTGCCGGTGCGACGGGCTTCGCGGCGGCGGCGGCGTTGGGCTTGGCCTCCTGCGCGCCGTTGGACGCTGCGGGGTGGTCGCGTTCGTACTCGCCGCCTCGGCCGCCCCGGCCACCACGTCCCTGACCGCGACCCCGACCACGTCCGCGGCCACCTCTGCGGTCCTCACCGGCGCCGCCGTACCGATCTCCACCGGCATCGTCCTCGCGAGCGAACCTGCTCCCAGAAAGCCCCGCGCCAGATCTGGTGCCGCGAACGCCGCCGTTGGCGCCGCGGAAGCCCCGCTTCTCCTCCTCCTGGGCGAGCGCGTCTTTGCCTTCGTCCCAGCCGCCTTCCTTCATGCTCATGGCCTTGAGCTTCCGCTCCCTGTTTTTGGCGCGCTCGTCGTCCATGCGCTTGCGCTCCTCCTCGCTCCGCCGCCTCCTCTCCTCGTCGAGCTTTCTGCGCTGCCGCGCCGCCTCCATGCCACGCGCGTAAGCCTCGGCGTGGCTGCGCTCGTCCTGCTCAGCTTGCTCGAACTTGCGTGTCTTCTCGGCGTTGAGGATGCGCATCTGCTCCATCTTGACGGCCAGCTCCGACTCGGTGAGCTTGGTCCGCGGGTTCGCGCCGGACCCCAGGCGCGCAGCGGCGTTGAGGGCCGTGTTTGCGCCGGGGGTCGCGCTGGCGGTGGTAGTGCCGGCGGCTGGGCCCGTGGGAGCGTTCTGCGGCGGGTTCGGTGCGGGCGATGCGCTCTTGACTGTCGCAGTGGGCGAAGCGCTTGCTGCGGTAGCGGGCGCGGCTGGTGTCGTGGGTGCTGTAGCGGTTTGCGCGGCGGGACCAGTTGGCGGTTTAGGAGTCGGCGTCTTTGTGATCGGGGGTGTTGACGCAGGTGCTTGGGCTGCGGGTGCTGGGTGGCGGGGTGAACGCGGGGCAGCGGCGGGCTTGTCAGCGAACCTCGAGTTGGCCAGCCCGCCTCTAGGTGCAGTAGGCGGTCGTTTCGCGGCGGGTTGCTGTTTGGGAGGGGGTTGCTCGACAGTCTTCGGAGCGACTGGTTCAGGTTTGGGAGCCTCGGCGGGGGGTGTGGCGACGGCGGCGGGAGGGGCAGCAGGAGGAGGAGCTGCGATGGCGACGGTCTCGACAGTCTCGACAACCTGGGGATCGCTCACAGGTTCAAAGTCGTCGAAGAAGAGATCGTCATCCGTGCGGCCTCCGAATTGGTCGTCCATCTTGATTAGGAATAAGTTGAACAGATATCGTGACAAAGAGTTTGAATGGTTCTTCCAGAAGTCCACTGCGGCAAGGCTATGTATGGGATATGTAGCAAACGCACGAGAAGTTGGTTGGCGAAGTTCGAGGCGCTTGGTTATTTGGATCGCTGCGAACCATGTCTGATTGGGTAAGTGGGGGGGCAAAGCCCAGCGCGGATTGAATGCTAGAGGGAAGGACGGATGGATGGAGAGAAGGAACGAGGGGTCATGCGGATTTACTCCCGGCCCGAGATCCACCGAAGCGGGGCCATGCCTAATCACACAGTGTGGATCCATTCTCCTATGGTGTCACTTTCCAATCCATTGAATGAGTGACATTTCCTCTCTCTCTGAATCTTGTTCAATCCATCATCTAAGCTGTCCGAATCTCATCGAGTCTTGGAATTGATGCTAGCCCCCTGCAGCTCGCTGACCAGCCTCTCTCGCAAAGCATCGTAGCTGTCAACCAGCGGAATGCCATACCTCGCACAGACGACCTGGACATTCCCTCGTTTCTTGTATCCCTCGGAGCACGCGACGATGGCCTTGCCAGACCGAGCACATAGACCCAGCTCGAGCAGGCTGATGTGCGCCTCGGTGTCTGGCTCGAAGTAAACGACGATGATGTCGGCCCTCTCTTGCATCTCGAGCTCCCACTCGACCTGGCCTTTGAATCTCGCATCCGAGACGTCTTCCCTCCAGGTGCTGTCCCAGTCCGGGCGGAAAGGGTTGAAGACGGTCACGGGGAGATGGGAGATGGAGTCGGCGAGATGTTTGCGCCAGTCTCCTTTGCTCGTTGTGCCGGCGAAAAAGACGGACCTGCCAGTCATCGCGGGTGGCCGCTCTAGAGGACAAACGACCTTGCCGGGGTTCGGTGACGTGCCCTCCATGCCGCTTGATTGCTGGTGCACTGCGCTTGATATCGATGCGTTAATGTGTTGATGAGCCCGGTCCGGTTAAACGGATGTTCAAATGCACGCCGCCCTGTGTATCGTGATGAGAGATTGTCACGGCTTCCTGGATGTGGTCAGGTATCTGGTATTGTCTGGACATTGAGTCGCTCGGGTGAGATTGGCTACCGGATCTCACAACTGATACAGGCAGCCTTACAACGGAAGATGGTTGCATTCGGGCTCTTCCATTGGCCATTTCTTTGGTGGATTCGCAAGCTCCTGGTCCACACAGCTCCAGGGCCCGATGCACCCTTATCCGGCCAAGTCCAACGCCGCTCAGGCGACCCCACACGGCTGCCGGGGTCGAAAAGTTGTTGGATTGATGTTACTGACGTGCCCGGTGTTACTTTTCGAACCAGAAGCGAGGCAGATCCATCGCGTCAAGACAATTGCCTCCTTCGTGTTGTGAGATATTTGGCCAACGACGAAATCCCAGGGAGTAAAGGCGGAATCCGAGTCATACCTAATTTCAGCCAGAGGGACGACCCACCGATTCTCCGGCAATTTCTCCAGATGTCCATCTTCATGCTCTGTACTCCACGATCAACCTGGGGTTGAGGATGAGGATGATGGTCGGCTTGCGGCCGACTTCTGCCGAATGGTCTGCGGGCAAAAGGGCGACAAGTATGAAGAACAGAAGAGACGCACGGAGTGTCACTAACACGTATTGTGACATGACGACATAAACAGGAGGCCGCTGATAACACCCATGCTGTCAACCGCGCCGTTCACCGGCGCTCCGTTTTCGTCAGAGGTCAGTGAGCAGTGGTCAGCAGTCACTCCTCTCTCTGCGAGCACGCGAGGCCGCCCCCCAATAGGGCAGCTGACAGGGACCTCGGAGGATCACCATACGCACCCTAGATTGGGAGGATTTATGCCAGACTTGCTGCAAAGAAGCTCCCAGCTCAGCACACCATCTTGCGGTGAGCTACGCGGGTGTTGAGGCCCTCCCCAATGCTCCCTCCCCAATGTTCGCATCCCACACCTAATCGCACTCCTCTCAGGAAGATTCGGCGAGCTTTCCGAGGGCTGTCTCAGCCAGGTGGCTCCCCCCGGACCAGATCAGGCCGGCCCCTCTCCATCGAGTGGATGGGAGAGACAGAGCGAGGGATTCGGTAGAGATTCAGGTGGGAGCTTGGCGGCCCGGAGAGGCACAATGCGAAGCGAACGGGCTGATGTATCTATCTGTAATACGAGAGAAGATGTGCAATCACGCAACCCGATCTCGGGCCCCCTTTTGGCATTTTTACGGACGTCGTCCCCCTTGGGCTGGGGCTCGTGTGTCCCGCCGGGGCAGCCATTCTTCCTTTTCTTCAAGCAATCTCGTTTCCCAAATACCGCTTCATACCAACAACCAAGACGATTGTCGTGACCTGCGAATGATACCATCCCTCCGAGTGTTGCGTCATGAAGCGGTGAGGGACCCAGGAAAGTTCAAAGCCATCGAGACCGCCGCCGTCCCGTACAAATAGACCAAAAGCTATCTATCCACCCACCGTTGGCCCGCTCTCGTTGGGCTGGCTTTTACCCCGACATCGAAGCGGATTCAACTTACCAGCCGCTGCGGACCCCCTTTTTGCTCGAAAGCATAGCTGCGGACATCGATATTGTCGTCGTGTGCCGTGTCATCTCCCAAGAAGCGATGGCGGTGGTCTACAAGTCGGGAGACCACGCCCCGGGCGACGACGACTGCGAGGGATGCCGCAAAATCCATGAGGAGCTGACTGGGTTATCGGTCGGATCCGAGTCCTCTGAGGAATACGAAGATGGTGAGTCCTCTTCTTTTTTGTCTGCTTTCATCTGTATCAGCCGTTCATCTATCTATCCTGCCCTTCAACCAAGAGATTTTTCCCCTTCTCATTCTTCACTCTCTAAGAGGACAAGGTTGTAACCAGTGTGACAAGTGTTACAGGTGTTCAAAACATAATGAAGAGGAGACGAGGGACACAAAACAAGCCAGTGGGAGAAGGAGAAGCAGGTAAAGCGTGACAGCCAACTGCCCCTGAAAATACAGCAGTGGACCTGGGAGACGCGGGAGCTAGAGGCCTTAGAACTGCAGAGGAGATCCACCCCCCAAAACCCAAAAGTTTGGCAGTTCTGGGGGATCCACGCCAGGGAGTGTCCACTGTCGAGTGCTGTCTTTCCCTCTTAGCGCATTTCGTCATTCGCCATTTTTCTGTTGCGATACCGCACCCGACGGTCTTCGTTTTGTCTTGCACATTGACTCTCGCCTCTATCTTTCTCTCCTCCTCTCCTGGAAATGCGTCACGGTCAGCCACTCCTCCACCTCTCCCTCTCCTCCCCTCTCCTCCTCCCTCCCCTCCCCTTTCCATTGTCTCAGCCGATCCGGAACCATCTGTCTACCTTGAGCGGCCCATTCCTCTGCTCTCGTCCGGTCCAGCCGCTGCCCGTTATCCGTTACCCGTCACACGTTACCCGTTACCCGTTGCATTCTCCCGCCCTGAGAGAGCCACGAGACTGACGAGCCCGCCTCCCGCGCGACAGAAGACACAATGCCCTCGGTCATCGCGCCCTCGGACCTCTCAACGACACTGAGCGACACGGAGGACTGCCCCCAGGTCGCCCCCGAACTCCTGCACAACCTCAAGCACGACAGTTCCGTGCTCGCCCTCGCCGTCAGCGCCGAGAACGAACGCATATATGCCGGCACCCAAGATGGCGAGATTGTTGTGTGGTCGCTGGCCACCTTCCACCAGGAGCGTATCGTCCAGGCCCACAAACGCAGTGTCCTAAGCCTGTACTTGACCCCCGACGGCTCCATGCTGTTCTCGAGCGCCGGCGACCCCATCATCAACGTCTGGTGCCCCAAGACCATGAACCGCCTGTATGAGATCTACAGCACCTACGACGTCGGCGACATCTTCTCCGTCGCCTACAGCGCCCAGCACGACACCGTCTACGTCGGCGCCCAGAACACCTCGATCCAATGGGTCAGCCTGACGGATCCCAACAACCGCGTGACTCACGACTCGTCCCAGCATCCTGACCGCCGGAACCACCGTTTCTTTGACTCGCGAGCCGTCGGTGGCACCTCGACCCCGCGCCGCAACGACGAAAGATGGACCCTGATTCCGCGCTCCGAGAAGGTTGTCGAGATACACCCGGGCGCTCTGCAGATGTTCGCTCACTACGGCTACGTCTACTCGATGCTCATGGCCAAGGGCCCGACCGTTCTGGTGGAACCCGATGAGGAGGTGCTTATTTCGGGCGGAGGCGACGGCACCATCAAGCTTTGGAAGCTGGGCGCCGAAGGAGACGACCAGGCGGCCGAAAATGACCGCGAGCCGGGCTTGCAGGAGCTCATGTCGCTTGGCGCCGATGATGCCGAATCCGTCATGTCTCTTGCCATTGACGGCTCGTTTCTGTACGCCGGCAAGCTTCAGGGGGTTATCGAGCTGTGGGACCTCGACACAAAATCCAAGCTGAGGGTGATCAAGGGGCACAGGGGAGACGTCATGACCCTGCAAATGGGCTGGGGCTACCTCCTCAGTGCTTCGCGGTCTGGCTCTGCGAGCGTATGTTCCTCTTTATATCGTTCTCGCTGTTCCCAACTGACGACATTCAGAAACACACGACCGCTCACTACGGAAAGTACCAAGACAAACGGGCTGCCAACATCAGCCAGAAGTACCAGTGTGTCGCACGCTGGAAGGCACATGAGGGCAAGGTCCTGTCGTCAGCAGTGACGACCTACAACAACAGACAGTACTACATTACGGGCGCCAATGACGACGACGTCGCTATCTGGCACATTGACTGCTCGTCCCTCGAGGAGCAGAAGGAGGTTGACGAGGCCAACGATGTGATGATCAAGACCCTCGGAGAGTTTGTGTCATACCGGACTGTTTCATCGCGTCCCGAGTTCGCCGAGGACTGTCGGCGAGGGGCGACATTTCTCGGGTCGTTGTTCAAGAGGCTCGGAGGCCATGTCGAGATGCTGAGCACAGAGAGCAGCCCGCACAACCCAGTCGTCCTGGCCAAATTCGACGGTACGCTCGAGCCGGCCGAGAAGAGGAAGAAGATTCTCTTCTACGGCCATTACGATGTCGTCCCAGCCGACACCAAAAAGGGCAAGTGGGAGACGGATCCCTTCCAAATGAAGGGCATCAACGGGTATCTGTACGGCAGAGGTGTCAGTGATAACAAGGGGCCGATCATGGCCGCGCTGTATGCAGTGACGGACCTGCTGCAGGCGAAGAAACTTGCCAACGACATCATCTTCCTGATCGAGGGCGAGGAGGAATCGGCGTCTCGCGGTTTCAGAGAGATTGTCCGCAAGAACAAGGACCTGATTGGCGATGTCGACTACATCCTCCTGGCCAACAGTTACTGGCTCGACGACGAGGTTCCGTGTCTCACTTACGGACTGCGCGGCGTTCTGCATGCCACTGTCTGCGTCGACTCCCACCTGCCGGACCAGCATTCCGGCGTGGACGGCTCCTACATGAACGACGAGCCTCTATCCGATCTCACGTCGACGCTGTCGAAGCTGAAGGGCCCCGGTAACAAGGTGCTCATCCCCGGATTTTACGACGACGTCTTCCCGGTCACAGCCGAGGAGGAGACACGCTACGACGACATCGCGTCAACGCTGATGCGGCAGAACCCAGAAAAGGGACCCGCCGACAAGCTCAAGGGCGCGTTGATGGCCCGCTGGAGAGAGCCCAACCTGACGATTCATCGATACAAGGTCTCCGGGCCCGACGGCAGCCTGGTGAGCAGCCACGCGAGCGCCAACATCAGCCTGCGCCTCGTACCAGGCCAGGAGGTCAATGACGTGATTGCGTCGCTGAACTCGTACCTCGAGAGCGAGTTCGCGACGCTCGAGTCCAAGAACTCGCTGACCATTAAGGTCGATAATAAGGCGGAGCCCTGGCTCGGCGACCCAACCAACGCCATCTTCCAGACACTCGAGGAGGCCATCATACAGGCCTGGTCTTCCGTCTTCGAGGGCGGAGCGGCCGAGGACGGCGCCGAGGGGACGGCAGCAGAGACGAAGGAGAAGAAGCCGAAGAAGCCGTTGTACATTCGCGAGGGCGGCTCGATCCCTGCGATCCGGTTCCTCGAGAAAGAGTTTAGCGCACCTGCTGCTCACCTCCCCTGCGGACAGGCGAGCGACTCTGCCCACCTGGACAACGAACGTCTCAGAGTGCTGAACCTGGTGAAGAGTAGGGAGATTATCGGGTCTCTATTCGCCCGCCTGTAGCTTGCAGAGAGAGAGAGACGATAGGATTGGGATGGATGCATTTGTTGGTGTTTCTTCATCGGCTGGTGATTTACGGCGTTCCGGAGAGGGGAGCATAAAACAGAGCACGGCTCATTTGAGGATCTGCATCAAAAGAAGTAGAGATGGATACCCAAAAAATCAAAAGTATTTACTAGACTGAACAAAACGCTGCCTGCTTCCTCGAGTGTGAGATGTGCCGGGACTGGTGAGATTTATGATTTATGCGCAGCGCAGCGCAGCGCAGCGCCGACTGACTCGCCCGGCATGTCACCTCACCACCCCTCCGTTGACGTGATCCGAACATCGGCGCGCTGAAGCCGAAAAGCCACGCCGTGTCGAGCTTCCTGATTTGGTCCTTGGGGGGGGGGGGGGCTTTTATCTTATCGCGAACAACAACACCTCGTCCACTATCAGCCTCCGGAATCCTAAACTCACTCACACCTGTTCGCATCACTCTTTTTTTACCAATTTGCATCTTCAGCATCAAGTTGGCTCTTGATCCCTTCGCAGTTCGCTTCATTTGGATATACCCTCAATCCTGTTTCAAAAGTACACGATGGAGTATAAGCACCAGTCCCCGGCCGCCGTCAAGGTGAAGCCGCGACTCATCATCCACGGCGGCGCCGGCAACATCAAGCCGTCCAACCTCGCGCCGCCAGAGTACGAGGCCTACCGCCGCGCCCTGCTGACAATTGTGAGACCCTCACTCACCCCCCTTCTCCCAGACATGGCTCGTCCATTAGCTCCGGTCCTAACACAATACCCCTTGGCCTCAGATCAGCAAGACGAGCGCCTATCAGACGACCCCGCTCCAGTCGTCGTCTACCGGCAAGCTCCCCTCGGCCTTGGACGCCGCGGCGCACGCCGTATCGCTACTGGAGGACAACCCGCTCTTCAACAGCGGCCACGGCGCCGTCTTCACGCGCGACGGCATCAACGAGCTCGAGGCCTCCGTCATGGTCTCGCGCGGGCTCAAGAAGCGCGGCGTCGGCGTCACGGGACTGCGCCGCGTCCGGAACCCGATCCTGCTGGCCAAGGCCATCCTCGAACACGGCGAGGAGGACCTCGGCGGCGACCCGGAGAGCAGCCGGCCCTCGTTCTCGTCGTCGTCGTCGTCGCCGGTGCCCGCTCAGGGGCTCGACGTGCCGAGCGCGCAGGGCCACACGCTGCTCCACGGCGAGACGGCCGAGACGCTGGCGCGGCGGTACGGGCTCGAGATCGTCGACCCAAGTTATTTCTTCACGCAGCGGCGGTGGGACGAGCACGTGCGCGCGCTCCAGAGGGAGAGGACCGGCGAGGCGGCGACCTGCACGTGGAGCGCCGAGGAGTTCCTGCCGCAGGGCACCGTGGGCGCCGTGGCGCTGGACGAGGACGGGGTCGTGTGCGCGGCGACGAGCACGGGCGGGCTGACGAACAAGCTGACGGGGCGGATCGGGGACACCCCCGTCGTCGGGGCCGGGTTCTGGGCCGAGGAGTGGGTCGAGGAGGGGGATCCGACGGCGGCGGCGGCGAGGGGGCCGTTTGGCGTTGCGGGCCCGGCGGTGACGATCTCGGAGAGTCTGAGGGGCCTGATGGCGGACTGCCTCCCCTCGTTGGCGATGTACAGCCCGTTGCCGACGGGGTTCGGACGGGGGGGCGCGGTGACGACGACGCGCGCGATCGCGGCCTCAGGGACGGGCAACGGGGACTCGTTCATGCGCGTGGCGGCGGGAAGGACCGTCGGCGCCGTGGCGCGGTGGAAGCCGCTCTCGGGCGCCGATGCCGTGTCCTTCGTGGCCGGGCCGGGCGGCGAGCTCCAGCGCAGCGCGGGGAACCGGTGGCGAGTCACGGGGGAGGGGGAGGGCGGCATCATCGGCATCGAGGTCGTGGTGTCGCGCGACGCGGAGAGCGGCGGCGTCGTGGGCGCGCGGTCGGCGATCCTGCAGGACTTCAACTGCAACGGCATGTACCGGGCGTGGATCGACGACGACGGCAAGGCGTACGCCAAGATCTACCGCGGGGACGTGGAGGGCGTCGACGTCGGGGAGCTTTGCGAGAAGTGGTAAAAATGACCTTTGGTTTTCGAGATCCTAGATATTTGGCGATTGGGGAGCAAATTATTCAAACGTGTTATGTATGGGCCGACCCAGGTAGGATAGAAGGCATGTTTGATGGTACAATATTCGAACAATATCTCTATCCACACAGATTCAGTACGCCCATCATCAATAAAAGGGGGGATTCTGCCGTCCTGCTTCTCGGATCCAAATTCTGGTCATATCAACAAGCTGCGATTCCTTGCCACCTTGAATCTGCCCAGTCATGTGAAGTTCCCCCTTTCTTCGTCCCCCAATGTCTAAAAGTCCCCGCCCCCCTCTTCGCGGAGGGAACCGGTGGGGGGAAAAGTCCTGCCTCAGTGATCCTAGTCTCTCCTCTCCCCTCCGATGACTGGAAAGCTTTTTATAGTACATGGAACGCCGCTTCCCGTCCTTTTTCCTATATGCAGATTAAAAAAGAACGGCGCCGTTCGTCTTTGGTGGTGGTGGTGGTGATGAAAATAACAAGAGTAGATCGGGGCCTCGCAGGAAGGGGAGGCATCGAGCTGGAAGAGTAGAGGGGGGTTTTTTGTTTGATGTGCTGTGGTTGTTGGTTGTGTTTTGCGTCGTCGGCGGCCGCTAGATGCCGCTTTTCGGTAAATATAATAGCAAGAGGAGAGCGATCGGGTCGGTTTTAAGCCAGGGCTCTCTCGTCCGACGGCGGCGGCTGAGGCATCTGGTACGGTAACGTCAGCACATTTTGACTCCTCCATCCGGGAGTGGGAAAGGGGGGAGGCGTTGCAACTCACCTCAAGCTTCGTGCTTCCCGCAAACATCTTTTGGAAACCGATACCGACTCCTTCAATGACGGCGAGCAAAACCGCGCAGCCGATGGCACCGTTGCGGGCGGCCTGGTATTCCCGGCGTTAGCTTTGGCTGTGCGCGCAACGGAGGCGATAATCGTAAGTGCACGAACCTTGTATCCACCACGGATAGCCAGAGCTCCTCCGGTGAAGAAACCGGCTGTGATCTACACCCTGGTTGTCAGAAAAATACTTGTCGAAGCTGCATCAGCGGTGACTTGGAGTGCGTACGCTGTTCCAGGGGTCCTCCTTCTGGCGGACGCCCTTGACGGCGCAGTCAAACGTCGAGAAGAGGCCACCCCAGACGCCGAAGTTGCCGCCGAGAACGGGGGCGCGCATCTTGATGGCCGAGATGGCGCCAATGCGGCGCTCGCCGTAGGGGCTGTTTCTGTAGCCCTTGATTCCGTGCCAGATCGTTCCTCCTATCGCGCCCATGGCGAAGGCACCGCCAAAGTCTGTCATCGCATCGCGTTAGTTTCTGCCTCAGTCCGCGACGGCGTCCGCGTTCAGGAGAGAGTGTGTGTGAGGTCACCGACCGTTGAGGATGACCCAGGGGCAGGGGTCGCGCGTGTGATCCATGGCGAATGTGTTTGGGGGGAGGGAAAGATGCGATTAGTAGGGGATCCGACGATGGAGGTTATTCGTGACGGCTCGAAACGGCGGGCGAGCTGTTGGTGGAGTGGCGTGCGATGGCGGCGGTCGTGGGGTTTTCGGTGATGAAGGAGGGATCTCGACACGCGGTTCGGATTACAGCTTTGCTTGCGGCCGTGGCGGACGTGCATGCGATGGATGGAGTGACGAACAAGTCGAAATTTTTCGGCCGGCGGCTTTTCGGTAATTCCGTCTGTTCTTTTTTTTCTTCTCTTTTCTTTCGTCAGACTCCCTTATCTTATCGGTCAGCTTCGTTGGCTCCGCTCCGGATCGGATAGCTCTCCACTATCGGAGGGGGTACGGAGGTACCTCGCAATCGTCCCAAATAGGAAACCTGCTTACTTTAGCCTGTCCAGGGACCGGGTTCTTCGATTACATATGCTCCGTTATTTGCGTAAATCCAAAGAGTCAAACAGAAGAGTCATACCCAACCACAACTGATTCCTTACAGTTTCTGGACATGCCGAAATGGCCGAACAAACCTTTGAACCGAAAGCTTCTGTTGGAGGCCACACCCTCGCGAGAGCTAATCTCGACGATGTCCCGGCGATCCAGTCCATGACCAAGGCGGCTTATTCCAAGTACATCGACCGCATCGGCAAGGAGCCGGCGCCCATGAAGGCCGACTACAACGAGCTGATCAAAACGCAGCTGGTCTACGTGCTCCGAGACGATGAGACAAACGAGGCAGTCGGCGCCATTCTCCTGCGACACGACTCCGCGACGAAAGCACTCCACGTAAACAATCTAGTCGTCGCCCCGGATGCCCAGGGGCGCGGATACGGACGAGTTCTCATGAGATGTGCCGAGGACGTGGCCAGAGTTTGCCGGTGCACGAACCTTCAGCTTTACACCAATGTCAAAATGTTTGAAAATCTCGCCTTGTATCCTAAACTGGGCTTCGTCGAGACGGAAAGGAAGATGGACGACGGATACGAGAGGGTCTTCTTCCGCAGGGACTTGGAGGAGTGGGTTTGAGGCACTGATTGGCTCTTCCCGACGATGTTTTTTTCTCGGCATCTAACCTTTTTTTTTACCTTCAACTCTGGTATCAAATATGGGTGACGACGACCAAGTCTGTTAACCCTTCATGTTGGTATAAAGCAACTGAGAACCCAACTGTGTTACGACTTTTTTCGTTTCGCTTGACATGATGTCTTGTTTCCAACTCCTCTTGTGAACGCACGTCACAGTCCCGGCCAGTTTCATTTACCATGGTTACCGGCAATGAAAAAGAGGATTTGATGTCAGGATTTCCCCCAACAACTCCCTCCCCCATCGCTACTCCTACAACCTCGACAGCGACAGAAGAGCCCTTTGAAAGTGGCATGGATGAGCACAGTGAGCGCGGCCCAACCCTATCCTTGCTCAGACCCGAACACCATTTGCTGTCAAATTACTACTCCGAGTACGGTTTTGCCATCACCATTATGACGGACTGACAGTTTCAGACCAACATCAACCCTCTACTCCATTCTCGACGAGAATAAGTTCTGAAACCACCCAGTGGGATACCCCATGGCCAGGTGATATCTTTCAAATCGTTGAAAGATCAACGCGCAGGGCCATTACACTCGTGGACCACGAGGTCTTGCTTAGATACGCCAGCGGCAGCCGCACCCTAAGCACACTTTGGTACTGTATTGAAAAGGATGGCTACTTTGGGTTTCAAAACCCTAGAACGGGTCGATACCTTGGCCATGACAACCGTGCCGGCATTTGCACCCAGGTCCACATGAAGGGATGGGAAATGTGGACGCCGCGGAAGCACCCCGATGGAGGTTACCAGCTACTATCGCCGTTTTGGTCAGGGGCGTTGATGGTGCTTTGCCTTGCCGACGATGGAATCACCCTAACCAGGCGAAAACATGGCACAACTCTGTGGGATTTCATTCGGATCGACCATTTGTAACAGAGGATGCACGGGATGAATGTGAGTTTATGCCTAGAAGGCATAGTGCGACACGTTAGTTTACCCAGTTCTTCATGAAGGACAGTTGTTAGGCTGCCTTGCCTGAGTATATGCGGGTTTGTGACCTTGGAGTCTCCACTTAGTGAAATGTGTAGAAGTGGCGGCACAAGCACTGAGTACACAACAAGTCTACAGCGTGCCACAACTTAATGCCTCGCTGCGTATTAATGCTTTTCTCTCAACTTCTCGTCTTTAACGGAGAGAATACAAGTCTAAGAAGGCTCTAACAAGCTCTTCTGGGGACAATGTTGGCGGAGAAGCTGGCAGCGCACTTCAAGTAGAAAGATATCGATGATGATATCCCGCAGGCTGCGATTGCTTCTAGTGTCGAGATGGTTCATGCTGAAGTCTAACACGTCTGATGACAACATCCATTTAATGAAGCCCAGTCATAACAGCGTACTTCATTATTCCTGACACAACACAGCACTCTTCTTTCAAATCTTCCCCTGTTCATCTTCAGACTGGCACCAAGTCACAGCTACTGAATACCGACTCGTCGTAGGTGCGGTCTGGGATCCGGAACCCTAGGGAGCTGGTGTCTCAGGTCCGGGTGGCCGGCCGAAAATTCGGGATAAGTAGCGTCGCGTTTGGTGAATACCTCATCGTTGTCCGACTCGTCGTCATCCGTAAACAACTCGTCGGCGTCTTCGTCCTCATACGCAGAAGCAGCAGCAGCAGCAGCAGCAGGTACGTGCTCCCCGCGCCGACCCAACGGCCTCGCCGGGTTGCTTTGCCCGCCCTGCCGCACTCCGCTGTTGTTCATCCTGTCCTGGTAAGCCATCGCGTCTGCCCCGGTGCTTGAAACTGCCTCGCCGTTACTCCCTCCGGCCCAGTGTCTGGGCTCCGGCGCACGCGTGCCAGGTTGAGTCCTCAGGTTGCTTGCTTGAGTTGATGATGGTTGTTGCTGAAGACTGGCGCCGTAGGTTCGAGGATCGCTCGGCCCCGCTACGTCCTCTCCTCGGCGCCGCGGTCTTCGCGATCTTGGCGGTGCTCCCACCCATGGCCTCTCATCGGCCGGTTGGCTGGGTACCGCACTTGGTATAGTTTGGTCGTTCTGGTCGAAGGTCACTTGAACTGGCGAGCGTCCAAGGCCGAATCGACTAGATAGGGCAGGGTTCATGCCGCCGTCGTGGATGTCGCGGTGCCGGTTTCGCGGGTAGCCCCACGCTTCGGTGCGAGGATCGTAACTGTCTGAAGCTGTCCCTCGGTTGAACGACCGTGAGGACGGTCGCCGATAGTGTCGCTGTCCCAATTCAGATCCTCCAATTATGTCGTAGATGATGGTCTCGACCTCGCTCCGTAACTCGGGATCGATCCGTGATCCTCGTGCCGACCCCCGGTCCGCTTGCGTTCCATTGCGAAAGGCTGCTCCCGAGGTTGAATCCTGTGGGTGAAGCATTCTCCTCCCTTCTCTCATCCTTGTTGTCTCCTGCATCAGAGCGTCCTGATACTCACTGCCTCGCTCCGCCCAGATATCTCCATCGCCGTGTACGGACCGGGCCGAACCTGCGTAACCTCTCCTGCCGCTATGAATCCGTGACGGCACTCTTCCAGGCTCAGACTGTGACTCGGAAAGGTTTGTTTGGATTTCTTGACGGATATCGTTGACCGCGTCGCGGATATCGGACTTGAAGCTCCTCTCAATGTCTTTCCGCAGTTGGTCAACCTTGACATCCATTTCCCACTTTTGCCTCTCGGCCTGGTCCCGCTCTCTACTGGCTTCAAGCAGTTCCCTTTCGCGATGGCCCTCCATTTCCATGGCTCTGATCCGGCGCCGAAGGCGTTTCACCTCGTCTTCTTGAGAAGAAATTTCGCCAGGGGGTGGTCGCGGCCGGCGTGGTTGAACCGGAGAGGCGTGTCCGGACTCGCGAGGCGGATCGGGTGGGAGTTGGGTGGGCATGTAGCCGGCGGGATAAGCATGCGGGGTAGCTGGTGCGACGGTAGAGAAAGGTCCTGGGTACGACGGGGCATAATCAGGCGCCTGAGACCACATTGGTTGGGGACCGTATGTGGGAGGTAGCGTGTTGTTGTGATACGGTCCAGCCTGTTGGCCGTTCCAGGACACCGGGTTCGGCGCAAAGGGATTCTCGTGTGCCATGTTATTCTGACCGAGTGGCAAAAGGCCACTGTGTGTAGGGTGATGCTGAAAAGGATGAAGGCCAGGTGGTGGCTGCGGTTGTGTATATCCCCCTCTTGTCGAAGGGAACATCCCTAATGGACGAGTGTACGGAACAGCTTGACCACCAGATCGCGGATTGGGTTGGTTTTGGTCCCAGTCACCATGGTCGGCATAGGTCTCGTTGGGTATCGGGTTCCTGAGGTGAAGTGGTCTTTGCCGTCGGGAAAGAGGGTTGATACCGGGACGAGTCTCGGCTCTGTCGTCTCGGTATGTAGAATTCTCCGATTCTGAATCGCTCCAGTTGCCGGCGCTGTCGCTATTATCTCCAAAAAGACTTTGTTGATGTGTTGGTGCGTTCCGATGGCCTTCATTTCCAGGGTAAGAGGATGGAGTCAGTTGAAGGTGACCCTGCAATGGTGTAGCTTGGTACATAGCTGTGTAGTGAATAAGTCAACATACCCACTTTTGGAACACCCCCTCATTTGGAACACCTAAAAATGCCTCAACCCCACCACCAGCCTCCTACTTCCTCCAACTTCGAACTATCACAACAATTTCATACCTTATGCAAATAACCTCATTTTTTCAGAGGACCTTTATTCCTGCCTTATGGCCCAGTATACTGAGTATGAAGTCAATCAGGCAATCCAGGCTGTTTCAGACGGCCAAAGCCTAAGGAAGGCAGCCCGCGAATATGGCATCCCAATTACCACCCTCCACAACCGTCTCACAGGCACCCAGGCAAGGGCAGCAGCATTTTCAGACCTTCAGAGGCTTTCCCCTGACCAGGAGGCTAAGTTGGCTGAATGGGTGCGAATCCAGCATGCCCTTGGTGTTGCCCCAACCCATCAACAAGTGAGGGCATTTGCAGAACGAATCCTCTGTGCTATGGGGGACAAGGAGCCTATAGGAAAGGGCTGGATCCATGCCTTTCTAAAGAGAAACCCATCTATCAAGGTCCAGAGAAGTCGCCTTATTGACTCTAGACGTGTTAATGGAGCATCTACTGAGGTTATCAGGGACTGGTTCAAACTCCTTGCCATACCAGAGGTTAAGGGCATTAAACCATCCAATAGATACAACATGGATGAGACTGATATCCTTGAGGGCCAGGGATCTAATGGGCTGGTGCTGGGCATGTCTGAGACGAAGTCTGTACGCAAGAAACAGCCTGGATCAAGGGCATGGGTATCCATCATCGAATGCATCTCTGCCCTGGGCTATGCCCTTGATCCCCTTATTATATATAAGGGCAAGACAGTCCAGCAGCAGTGGTTTCCTCTAGACCTTAGCCCTTATGAAGGATGGCAGTTCACTGCAACAGAGAATGGATGGACTACAGACGACACTGCAGTTGAATGGCTGCAGAAGGTCTTCATCCCTCAGACTATCCCTCAGACTGCCTCCCAGGGCAAGGAGGGCCAGGAGGGCAAGGAGGAGGCTAGACTGCTGGTTGTTGATGGCCATGGGAGTCACACAACGACGGACTTTATGTGGCTCTGCTATATTAATAACATCCATCTATTGTTCCTACCACCACATACCTCCCATGTGCTCCAGCCACTTGACCAGTCAGTCTTCAGCCCTGTAAAGGCAGCCTATAGGAAGGAGCTTGGATACCTTAGTCAGTGGAATGACTCTACTATTGTAGGCAAAAGGAACTTCATAGGCTGTTATCAGAAGGCTCGTACTGCAGGTATGACGATGCAGAACATCAGAAGTGGTTGGAAATGGACAGGGTTATGGCCTGTCTCTATGGCGAAGCCTCTAATGAGCTCCCTACTGCTCCCATCAACACCAGCAGCATCAGGATCATCTGATCAGGTCAGCAAAGGGCAGTCTGGAGGCAAGGAAGCTGAAGGATGGGTATCTGCGTCATCTGCAGTGGCATGGTCGACGCCAAGGAAGATGAAGGATCTGGCTGGGCAGTTGAAGCTATTCACAGAGCTAGAGAATGATGCCTTCACTCAACGCCTTCTATTCAGGAAGGTGAAAAAAGGCTTCAGCGAGCAGGCCTATGAGCTGGCTACTGCCCAGCATAAGCTGGAGCTCCTGCAGGCCCAAGTCACCAATACTGCAGCAAGGAAAAGAAGGACAGTCCAGATCGACCCAAACACCAAGTTCGCCAATATTGAGGACATCCAGAAGGCTCAGATTGAGGCTGGCGAAAAAGAGGATATCACAGATGAATCCCGCGACTCTGATACCCCTAGTGAAGCTGAAAGCTGTATTGTGGTGGCATCTAGGCCTAGTCAATAATTAATTGAAGATGGTGGTGATGTTGGGGATAGCTTCATTCTGGGTGTTCCAAATGAGGGGGTGTTCCAAAAGTGGGTATGTTGACTTATACCTCTGCCGATAATCCTACCAAGAGATACGTTGTTTTCGCAGCTCGAAGCTTTGCAGTCGCTTCTTGTGATGGCTGTAGCGAGCGAGCAGGCAAGCGCACGAGGTCGTGAATCATAGGCGACGAGGAGCTAAATTGCAGATTATGGACGGTTGATTTCCCCTAGCTTGTAAAAGAAGGACGCTGTCAGATCATGAGTGAGAGGGGATGTGGCACTCGAGGACATGGTTAATGATGGTGGTGCATCGACGTTGTTGGCACTCAACTCGTCGACCCGTCATCCATGCTACCGATGTTCTGCTGGCATTGCATGTTGCCAACTCGGGTCTCTTTGGTGTGAGTCTGTCTCAGCCAGGATCTTGATGGCGTAAAGGACGCTGTTTCGCAACCCTTTCATCGTTGCGATTTCCTCTAGCAGCTCGGCACGTCTTGGGCCGCCTCTACTCGGTTGCCTCGTGGAGGGCAGTGTCTGCCTAGCCATTGCCTGCTTCTGTGGCTGCAGAACTTAGCCTTTATTTCATGTAAAGCTCGATGGCCATCCGGAGGACTTTTCTGCTTTTGACAGCCTGCATTGGCGCTAGAGGATGCATGAAGTCATTCATGTCAGCTTCACGGCGCAGCATCGGAGTTCAGCAATACTTGCCGGGGATTCCAGCATCCCATTGCAACGGCGACTAGGCGCATAAGAAGTAAGGGGGTTGAAAGGCGCTACTGGATGATTTAAGGTAGATATCTCTACAAGACTTACATCGATGTCAGCCGAGGCCACCTGTTGTGATACAACAGATCCCACTAAAGATACCGGGTCTTGATCAGACGATCTAGAGATCTTTGCGATGGCAGTACTAGCGTAAGGCTGGCTGTTAAATCAACCGATTCAATGGCACAGGCAGACTGACATGGAAGATGGCATGCATGCAGTGAACTTCAGTAGTGGCAGCCTGCTCAGCCCACAGCATGGCGATGCATGCATGCTGCTGCGCATGGCGATTTGGTCTCCAATGAGGCTGTCGGACCAATGAGGGGTGATCTGGCTATCAATGGTTCCCTTTGACTGAGAGTGAGGGGTCACTTGACCTCTCGAGAGCTTTCTGCTTACCGGAATGTAAAGCGACGGCATGCTCATGATGTGCATTAGCCGTTGTCCACCAAGGCATGATGGGACGTTACTGTGGAGGTTTGAGTATATTGCCATAGGGTATCTCGAGATAATCGGATCTACGTACGTTTGTGGCCTTTCTAATTATCTTGCCTGGGAGCATCTTGTCGACATTGTTTCTGGGTTCGTGTCATTACTACCATCATCTTACTACCTGTCTTATTGCTAGGTAAGTTACTGATTGGTGCGCCCCCCAGCAAGTTGCATTGCTAGATAGAATCGCCTGAACATTGACGATATCCCACACAGAACGACGCTGCATTGTACAAGATGGACCCCCTCAGTATCACCGCCTCGACAATCACTGTGATACAGTCGCTTTTAGCGACTTACGACACGATCAGACACATCAAAGACCTCCCCAAAGCATTCGCCGAGGTGGGACGCAATCTCCCCTTGGTGAAAGAAACCCTTGACGTCGCTCAGAAAGCCCTCAGCATTGACAGGCCCGACGAAAATGTCCAAAGTGCGATCCAACCCGCTCTCGCAGAGTGTCTGAAACGAGCCAAGACCATCGAGGATATCTTCAGCGAGATAGAGCCCGGAAACCAACAGAACAAGGGCGCCAAGGATTGGTCCGCCTTCGTCCGCTTCTACCGCAAGAAGGTGGTACCGTTCGGCAAGGCCAACAAGGTCGAGGCTCTGATGCAGGACATCCTGAACAAGCTGAAAGTACTGGCCATCCACCAGGTCTTCAAAGCGCACGCAGAGTCTCTGGGGCACATTGAGAGGTTGGAGGATGCCATCAAGTCCCTAGCCGAAGTCGAGCCGTCCCTCCCAGACTCGGAATTCGATAGTGGCCCTGCTACCAATGTCACGCAGCACATTTCCGACAGCGGGAGGGGCCTCGTTTCTACCGGGCACTACTCGGAAATTGCCATGGGAAACACGGCCAAGTATCAATCGGGGGGCGGTGCCATGAACTTTGGTATGGATTTCATGAGATCCCAAACCAGAGACTGAAGGGCCCGTCGTTGGAGAGCTGACGCACGAGCTGGGATAGCGTATTATGGGTATGATACGAATCGGATCGGTTAGTTCAGTCATAAGAATCCTGCTTTTTTTCGAATAGTCGTTCACGAACAATAGAGTGCGATCCCAAATCCAATCCGGTTGAATGGCTGAAGCACATCTCGAAGCCACTTGATTTCGACAAGATCCATATCGAATCGTTACAGATTGCCCAAAAAACTCCCAAAGCCGGGCGATGGTTCCTAAACTCTGCAGAGTTCAAAGACGAGTGGCGTGATGGCACCTTGCGGAAGCTGTGGTGTCATGGCATTCGTAAGCGCATGCCTTCAAGTTAGCTGAGCGACATTGTGTGGGCTAGAGTACTAACGATACATTTTCAGCGGGTACAGGCAAAACTGTCTTATCGTATGGAATCATTATCTCCTCTTTAGTTGTGGTCTGTTGAACAGAAGCTGACAAGGTCGTGTCTAGGTCCATAGTCATAAAACATCTTCAAACTCGCTTCTCGTCCATTAATCACGAGATAGCCTGCATCTACGTCTACTTCAACCACAGGCAGCACCAAGACCATTGCCTGACAAGGCTGCTTTGCACCTTAATACTTCAACTATTACATGGCACCAAACACGTGTCAGCCAAGATTCAAGAAGCACACAGCGCGTGGAAAGATAATCAACAAATGCCGTGTGAACGCGACTATCTGAAAATGCTCAAGTCCCAAGCAAAAAGCCTCAAGAAGATCTTTTTCGTCGTAGACGCGTTGGATGAATGCCTGGACGACACGGAAACCAACACACTGAACAGCTTTTTAGAAGCCTGCCAAGAGCTCCCCGACAACTTTCGGCTGCTGTTTACTTCGCGGCCTGTCCCCAAGTTCTCAGCCCTGATCAAGCCGGGCTGCGAACTCCCGATTACCGCCAATGATGCCGAAATCAATTCGTATCTCGGCAAATTCATCGAAAGCCGTCCTCAACTGAACGGCATAGTAGAGAAGGGCTGCAAGACAGACCCTTTGTTTAGGGATAAGACTTTGGAGACCATTGTTCAGAAGTCACAAGGAATGTAGGCGTTTGTGTCCCCTTGCTTGTCAGGTTTCCGCAGACCGTTGACACTCCTATTCAGGTTTCTCCTCGCCCATCTACACATTCAATCCCTGGTTTCTACTCACAGCTTAGCCACCCACAGCTTGGCGGAGTTTAAAACCAGTTTGGCTCAACTTTCCACAAGTCCAGATGCCGTTTATGCATCGGCGTTGGACCGAATTAAGAAACAAGACAGGCCCCAGCGCCAGTTGGCGATGAAAGCACTCAACTGGCTGGTACACGCAGAAAAGCAACTCAGCGTCGACGAACTGGCACATGCCCTTGCGATCCACACTGGTGTGGATGAGTCCAGGCCTGAGCCATGGCAACTACCCAAAGCCTCTGAAATCATCGGTATTGAAGACGCCCTGATATCAGCATGCGTCGGTATCGTGGTCGTTCTTCCAGCCACCGACAACAAGAAAACCGTCCGTTTGATTCACGCAACCGCCGAGGAGTATATCAAGAGAAACCAGGCGATTGGCTTTCCCAATGAAGAGGCGATGTCAACGTCAATGCTGACGAGGACCTGTCTTGACTGTCTCACAAGGATACCGTTGAGCATCGGAAGTCCACCCAAGTCAAGTGTTGATGACATTTGTCAACAATACCCTCTCTTCAGGTACGCCGCAAACTTTTGGGGCATTCACCTGGACAAAACAACGAGTTCCAAGGGAGACCTGTACAAGCTGGCCTGGCGTTTCGTCTCGGACAAACCCAAGCTAGACGCTGCGACGCACGTCATGTCTGACCCCCTGATCTCGCACGAAGCAAACGTTTCCGGGGTGCATATTGCCGCCTTCTTTGGCCTCGAGAAGCTGATCAGGAAGGCGATCGCAAATAACAAAAAGGTCAATTTCAAAGCGCAGACCAAACGTGGAGAGACGCCGCTGCACTGGGCCGTAACTCACGGGCGCCGGTCCTTTGCGGAGTTCCTCATCCAAGAGGGCGCGGAGCTGAACGTTCCAAACGTCGACAAGCGGACGGCCCTGCACAAGGCGATCATGGCAGGAGACAGAGTCTTGATTGACGTGATTCTGGCCTCTGGCAGCCTGAACCTCGAGCTCGAGGATTCCGAGGGCTACACCTGTCTGAGATGGGCGGCCAGATACGGACAGCTCAAGACCGTGGAGGCATTGCTGAGGAGTGGAGCGGACGTAAACGCGGCGGACAAAGACGGCTACACGGCTTTGCGATGGGCAGCCCACGAGGGCTACAAGCCCATAATCAAGTTCCTTGTGCACCACGGAGCGTCCGTTAAGACCTCGGGCCGCGACAGCTGGACTCTGCTCAACTGGGCGGCGCAGGAGGGCCAAGACGACATGGTCAAGTTCCTCGTCAAATGCCGCGTTGACCTCGACTCGACGGACGCCGATGGCTTCACGGCCTTGCGATGGGCAATGAAGTACAACCGCTCAACGACTGCGTGGCTGCTGATACAGGCTCGAGCGGACGTCAACAAGCCGGACAACCAAGGCACGCAGCCGCTCCACGCGGCAGTGCAGAGCTGCTGCGGCCCGGACAGCAGCAGGGCCTCGATGAATCTTCTGTGGCTGTTGTTGGAGAACAAGGCCAACGTCAACGCGCAGGCCGGTAAGCTTGGCCAGACACCTCTACACCTTGCCGCCGTGGGTGGAAGCAGCTCTGTCGTATGGCTGCTTCTGGAGAACGGGGCGGATCTGAGGCGACTGGATTCCAAGAACCGCACGGCGCTTCATTGCGCCACAAAGAGCAAGAATGTGGCGGTCTGCCGGACACTGCTCCAAAAAGACGGTAACTATCTCATTCACGCCGTGGATCAACACGGGCTCACCCCGCTCCATGACGCCGCTCTAGGAGGGAGCAATGCCATCGTCAGCCTGCTGCTGGAGAACGGGGCGGATCTGAGACGCGTCGATTCGAACCGACGCACAGCTCTCCACTGTGCCATCCAGGGCGAACACGCGGAAGTCTGTACAATTCTGGTCCAGAGAGGCGGCAACTATCTCGTGCTCGCGGTAGATGACGAGAAGCGGTCCCCCCTGCATCACGCGGCGTCTTGGGGCAACCCCGCCATCGTCGGCATGCTCCTGGATCACCAAGCATCCATCGACAGCCAGGACAGCAAAGGACTGACGGCTCTGCACGTAGCGGTCTCCCAGGGGTACGAGAAGGTCGTTGAGCTCCTGCTGCAGAGAGGGGCCGGCACGCACATCGCCATTGCCAAGCGGAAGAGGACGGCGATGCACATCGCGGCAAGCTTGGGGCATCTGGAGATTGTCGAGACGCTGCTGCGACATGGCGCGGTGGTGGACGTGCGGGATAGCAGAGGGGGGACGCCCTTGCACCTCGCAGACGCCCACGGACACAGAATGGTCAAGAAGTTCCTGGTCAAGCGTGGAGCTGACGTCCAGTGTCTGAATCGTAGAGGCTCGATACCAAGGTTTCCGAAAGCCATGCCCAAGCAAGTAGGAGTAACTGACACGGTCGTCCCGGTGGCTGAAGGTGAGAGGGTCGTACTGAACGGGGCTCCCATCCAGGAGGAAGTGAAAAGCTGGTGGAAAGGGGACAAACGGTTTGCGGCCCGGGTAGAGGATGGGTAGCACGGATAGGATCTTGGCGGACAAAACGATGGAGACTGCTGTCTGACAGCAGCATTGTGTCTGGGGAACCGGCGCATACGTGGAAAGGTGTCCAACATCTCAGCATGAGAGAGATGGGGTCACCCGCCGCATGTTAAATGTCGTTTACTTTTTTTCGAAATTCATGGCTTGTACATGGGTGGCGTGTTTGTACCCTACTATGCTGGAAAGACTTTAGTTCCTCATATATAAAGAAGTTGTCATGAACAGTTCTTAGGGTGAAGTGGTGGCAATGAAACTGCATGGAAAGCTCATCTCACTCGATCCCATTGACATTAAGCAATAGGAGTGACTAGTCTGGATCGTGGTTGTTTAGAGACTAAAGATCCATCATCGTCAAATGCCATTGGCAAATTGTCAGAACATTGGATGATCTCCTCCTCTCTATCACAAGAAGCCCACAATACGATCAGCCGTTTAGCCCTCAAAGAGGTTGACCGACGGCGTCCTTCATGTTCTGAGTACGCCCTGCCGGCTCCAGCACTGGGAATTTACACAAGATGCGAGGCTTGAAACTCTGCTCCGCCTTAGGGTGCGACTCGCACTGGAGCAGCTTCTTTGCGCGTGGGTCGCTCTCGCAATCAAACTCGGGCACGTCGTCGCACGACATCTTGCCGAACCCCCGGGACCCGTTCCCGCCCGTGTATTTGCACTTGCGACGGTCGAAGAAGGGCTTCTCTCCGACGAGCGGCGGGGGCCAGGGCACGCTGTTGAGATCCAGGGGCTCGTGGAGTTGCAGGTGGCCCATCGGGTACTTGTTGCACGGGTCGAAGTTGGCGGCATCGGCCGCCATGACGGGGAACATGTACCACGCGCCTTCACGTAAGAGCTTCTTGCCGTCGTCGTCGGGCGCGAGAGTCTCGGTGTAGAAAATGGCGACGGCCTCAGAGGGGGTTGGGACCGGCTTTTGGCTGGTGGTTGGCTTGTCTTTGATTGGTATGACGACAAGGGTGTCTTTCGATGATGTCGTGGCCGGTTTTGAAGTTGTCGTCGGTGTCACAGTGGTGGGCATAGTCGGCATCTGCGAGGATTTGGCGGTTGTGTGGGTTGACGATGGAGAGGAACTACCTCCGTACGGTCCTCGTGTGAAGAAGATTGAAGTTGATGAGGTTTTTGTGATGACTGATGTGGTGGTTTGCGAGGAGGAGGAAGAGGGAGAAAAGGAGAAAGTGGTTTTCTTCGACACGGTGTCTACCAGGCTTGTTGACGAAGTTATTGTGATGACAGATGTGTTGGTTTGCAACGGAGGGAAGAATGAGGAAGAGAATGGGGAGGAAGACAGCGTAATGTTCTTCGACATGGTGTTTCCTAGGCTTGTTGAAGAGGTGATTGTGATGACAGATGTGTTGGTTTGCAACGAAGACGAGGAGTAGGAAGAGAAAGAAGAGGAAGAAAACGTAATGGTCTTTGCAACGGTGTTTCCCAGGCTTGTGGACGAGGTTGTTGTGATGGCCGATATGTTGGTTTGCAAGGGAGAGGAAGGGGAGGAAGAGAACGTAATGTTCTTTGAAACTGTGTTTCCCAGGCTCGTTTGTGTGCTCGAGCTGCTTCTATTAACTGGCAAGATCGGAGTCGTAGTCGGTACCATGAGGGTAAGAGAATTTAATATCGATGAGGGCACACCGGTTATCCATGTCGTTATCGGGGAAGATGAATCGTGTTCGTACGGGCCCCCTGGTACTAGGGTCGACGTTGGTAGAAACCCTGTGCCCACCGACGTGAGGGTTTGCGAGGCCGCTGAGCCGTTCCTCGACAAAATAACTTCGATGCCTGCTCGTGTACTAGAGCCGCCTTGAGACACAGAGGGCGAGGCAGACACTCCGACAGACGTGGGACTGGCCGAGATCGGATTCTTGCTCTTATTGGGAAGCTCGCAAACCTGCCTGCGTTCAACCTTCTTGTCCGACGGGCTGTTGTCAGACGGGTCCTTCTCGTCAGGCGGGTCCGGCTTGCCCGGCTCGGACGAAGAAGAGAAGATCTGCCCCGACAGCGGCGACCACTTGTCCGCACGGTCACCCGCCGGCTGTCCCTCCACCCAAAGCCGCCACTCAGCCTCGTCCTGGCAAGTCGCCGCGGGCTGGTACTGCAGGAGGATCTTGCCCCTGACGTTACGGCGGGACAGCCTCCCGTGGTACTCTGGAATCGGCATCAACTCTCCGTTGACGATCAACTTCCCCGTCCATTGGAAAGCCGCCCAGTTCTCCGGCCTCACGATCGTCGGGTTGTAGTCGATCACCTCCACGGGTATATCGCCGTACACGTCCGTGACGGCCTTCTGCAGAGCCCCGACCTGGTCCGGGTACCTGATGGTGCCCTTGCGGAAGTCGACGTGCGCCAGGACCTGGTGAGGTATCGGTCGGCCCCTGGCGTCATAGTACACCTCCGGGTACGTCCATTTGCGTGGCGTGACGATGAAGGCCTTCATGTTTAGGCTTGCGGGCGTGTCGGTGGCGCCGTCCTTGCTGTTGCCGAACATGACGCCGGCGTCGCCGTCCTCCGGGTGGTCCTTCATGTCCTCCAGGCCATATTCGTAGAACTTGTAGTACTCCATATCGGGCGGAATTCTGTAAGGGAGTTCTACTTCGATCAAGTGCTCGAAGGGGTCCATGCTAGAGTCATCCTCGGCCCTGTCCTCTTCCTCGGGGTCCATGGTCGTCTGCCAGATGTGGCTTATCCACGCGCCCTTGCGGGAGGCGAGGATGATGGAAGTACACCCGTACAGCCCCTCGAGCCCGATCGCCTCGACGTTGTCCTTAAACGTCGTCCAGTTCGCGCTGGGGCCGTCGTTGGGGCCATGTTGGACGAGCTTCGGGGTGTATCTTTCCCTCTTCGCGGTGTCCTCGGCGATCGCGTCGATCTGGCTGACTATGAAGCCTTGGTGGTTTTCGTGATCACTCGGGTCAGGCCACTTGCCGAGACTGGGATCGCCTCGTCTCACAAGGTCTTGAGCAGCAAAATCCTCGGATCTCTTGATCTTCTTTATAGCGCAAGATCGGCCTCCGCAACTGTCGGGCCCACATAGAATTGCCGATGGCATCGACGTATGCGTTGATGTTACTGTCGTTGCTGAAGCGAGGACACTACATTCTTTAACGGTTGTGTAGGCGCTGGTAGAGCACTCTGGCTCGGCAGTGTTTCCTATACAAAGGCATGGAGATCAGCAGAGCTCTGGAGTCTAGCCTCCTTGATGAAAGTGGCTTACCTCGCGTCACGGAGCAAAATATGCTCTTTTGAGTGGCAGTGACGGTGGCAGTGCACGATGACGATGATGTGGTGGCTGTCGATGAATGTGTCTTGGTCCGAGTCTTGGATTTCGACTTGTCATCATCGTCATCGTCGTCCTCGTCGTCGTTCTTGTCGTCATCTTTGCCATTGTCTTTCCCATCCTTGTTCTCCTTGGGCGGACAATTGCCGATTTTGAGCCCAAGCAGCTGGATGCAAAATTCCGGGATATCGATCTTGATGTTGGGCGGGAACTTGAGTATACATCCAAAACAGATCTGCGGGGGGCCAACAAAAGGGATGATGACTAGATTGATCATCGTCAGTAGATGGTTGGCGAACTTGGGGTGGTGACTTACTTGGGACGATCGTGGGATGGTCACTACCCGGAGAAGTAGTCGTGATGTACCTTGGGGATGTGTACGTCTCGCCTGTGAGAGTTTGAAAGCTTACCCCCGTTGGCAGAACAGTCAGGGTCTCGGGAGGCGGATCAGTTGACTTAGAAGAGGCTGTTGAGGCCGGAGCAGCAGTCGACAGACTGGTACTCGACCTGGTACTCGACCTGGTACGCGACAGACTAGTACTCGACAGCCTGGTACTCAACGGCTTGGTACTCGATAGAATGGTACTCGATGAACTGACGGTTCCCAAGCCTGGCTGAATGCTGGGGGGTCTGTCTCTTCCTGAAGGCAGTTCGGTTTGAAAGGCAGAAGAGGAGGTTATGCTGTAAGACACTGATGAAGATAACGAAAAGAATGCCAGAGAAGTAGTGGGCTGTGGTGTTGACGACGGCAGCACAGTCGACGACGGGTCTCTCACTATAGTCGTCCCGAATGATACCGACGAAACCACAGTTTGAATCTCTACAACTGTTGTCGTGACCTTGGCAGTGGTGTTTCCAAAGCTGGGGATACCAGGGGTTCTTCCTGTTCCCAACGTCGATGCGGGTGTCGTAACAATCGTGGTTGACGAGATGTGTACGGCCGTCTGCGTATAGCTAGTCAGTCATCTCAACTGCCTCGAAAGAGATATTTCTGGGGCTTACGCTAGTGGTGTTTGGCCAAATGATGCTGCTGACCCTGCTGCAAGAACCGACTCCAATTTGGCATGTGGTGTGCACTCCTTGGCCCCAGGTGGTGTTGGTGGTGGTGTTCTCGAAACGGCGAACATAATGGAGCTGGCCTCGAGGCTCTGGACTAGCAAGAGACAGCCCGAAAGCGAAGGCTTCCAAGCAAGCCAAGAGAATGAGGAACAGTTTCGCCATTTTCGTGACTCGGGAGAAATCCAGGGCCAGTCAGGTTCAACCAAAGCAACGAGCCAACCTTGAGGGGCAACGTCTGAAGGTGGTTCTGTGTGAAGAACGACAGGAAGTTTGCTTCAATATATGGGAAACACCATCCTGGCCCCGCTGTTTGCACGGGGGTTTCTCTGTTTAGTCTACACTGCGTTGATATGGCTGCATTGGGAGGAATCTTTCATTTCCTCTTTGAAGTCAGAAGCTGTAGTCGAGTTCTCAAATGTTACACGAGCTAAAATGAGCTGCAAAATGAATGCCAAACGGCTTTGAAGCAAATACTCCTGCATCTAATGCATCTTGTTTGTTTTCCCGTTTGACACCCCAAATCTATGTTGAAGCAAGAAAAACGATATTCTGTATGACATTGAAATGGGTCGGGAGCAGAAAAAGAGTTTGCGGTCTTTGTATATGGGAACAGGTTTATTCCTGTCACCATCTATGGTTCAACCTGTTGAAAGAACTCAGTAATTCTGCAATAACCCCCCCCCCCCCCCCATATTCTTGCAAAACATTGTTTATGGCTACTCCCATATCTCTCTCTCAAACCCAGCTAGTGTATCTGCTGTCTACGGATCGCGCAAGGAGTAGCTAAACGAAAAAGTTAGCAGGTCGACGGGGGCAAACCAGCTCTCATGCAGTATGCATTGTGTGGAACAAGTAGCGATGGTAGGGAAACCACAGTCAGAAACACAATCGGGAACAAACGTTTTTTAACGGATGATAGTACGCCTTCGCCATCATTGAGATTAACAGTTCACAAACCCCTCAACGTATTCTGCCTTGAAGGTGAAGGAGCCATAGTCGTATAGCCGTAACGAGCGCCATGACAGACCACCGGTCTCCCAAGCCAACAGTCGCGCCGTCTCCCAGAAACTCGAACCTGAATGGCTTCTTCCACGACAAGGAGCCCTTGAACCCAGCAATGGCAACGACATTAGGCGTGTCCTGACTGCTCTCGGCTTCGCTCCCTTGGTTTGTTCGCGACTTGAGTCGCACAAGCTTGTAGACTGCCTTGGCGTCCGCCATTTCATCCTTGTCCGCTTTCTGCCATTCAAAGTCATCGCGTCGGAGCAAGCCACCGTGTTCCACCTCGACAGAAAACCGGAAGCCGAAGGTGACCTCGTTGTCGAAGATGCCCGGGCGCATAATCTCTGTCACACCGTTTGATATCCCTTGCGGTGTGGCGGCTGCGCCAGCTGGAGAGTTCAGCGGTGGTAGTGTGATGATGCTGGTCGTCGAAGCGAGCGTCCAGCTCGGCTCTTCGCTGATGGTTGCCAAAGCGGCATCCTTGTCGTCGGGACCGTTGTGGAGAATCAAGCACGGTTTCCCGTCATACGTGCCACCGGCAGCGATGAAATGGGATGACAGGGCGTACAGCTTGTGGTTCGTACTGTCGCCGACATGAATGGTGCGAGTGAGCTTCAACTGCATGTACGCGCTTAGAGATTGGGGTATCGGGTGGTGCAGAGAGAGAGACGAGCTAGTAGGGACGTTGACACTCTCTGAGGCTGGAGAGAAGCCAAGTTGGGCTGCGGAACTCGATGAAGCCGTGGCAGCATCGCTCGGTGCGTAAGGAGGCGGCGGAATGCTGCTGTCGAGCGCAGCTTCAGCCCCAGCTTCGGTAGGCTTGCCCATAGTTGCGGTGATCGGGTTGGTGCTTGAATTTGCGTGCGTAATGTGAAAGACTGTAATTAGCGGGTAACTGGGCTTATCCCATGACTACTCCCATGTAGAGGTGAATGAGACATGCGCGTGGTTTATGAAACCCAAAATTGTGCAGAAGGAATTTGGAACTCTCGACTTCTCTTATAATTTGTTGTCCCTGGTTGATGTTGGTGCCTATTGAGGGGGCGTAGCGGAGCAGGCAAACACACATCCCCTCCCCTTTGCTCACACCTGCAATATTTACTGGGTGTCAAGGGTGTGACGGACCCAGCAGGAGTGACATGGGGCTGCGGATATTCAATGGATCCTCCAGCTGCGGCCGCTTGAAGGATGCAGATCTCGGAGACGTTCCGCCTCGAGGAGCATTTGGAGAATTGCGAAAGGGCTAAAAGAGTCGATAACTCATGAAATGGTTCTGCTGCTGGTGTAATATACTTTGGCCTGTTTGGTTCCTGACCTGAATAAGGAAGCGGAAGTACTGGGTAGCGTAGTCGCCGTGTCTATCAGCACATAATAGAGCTGTTCTGCACAATTTGTGTTGTTGCGATGCTTAGTTGTGACACAGAGAATTGTCTTACCAAGTTCAGTAGATCCAATAGGTAATAGATATGCAATACCTCAAAAGCAACACAAACCCTTAGGTGGACAGGTGAATACAAGAGCACTCTATCGAACTACGAGTCCATGGCTGTCATACTTGTTTTAGTGGCAGGTGGAATGGCTGTACAGCCTAGGTGCTCAATTCGATTATGGCACTTGATTCCTCTCAAGTTGAGCATGAGCAATTACACCTTGTGCAGAGCCAGCAGAAATTCCCAAATATAAGAGCATTAGTCGAACGATGGAAATAAACAAACCTTTCCAGAAATGGAGCATTCTTCACTGCACGCCGATTCTAAGCACTGCCTATCACGTAGTAAACCTGCATCGACCAACACCAATAATGATCACTCACTGTTTCATTCGGTGATCTTAGACTGAGCCTTGAAGTTATGTCTGCCTAAAAGGAGGCTGGGATTCGATGTTAGTGGGGCTGAACCTGTCGCATGCATGCGTACATAATGATTACCCCGCGGCTTTAAGAAAGGATCGGGCTAGAATATCTTGCTGACTCTCCTACCTCAGATTGGCTTTTCTTTCTTGCCTCTGCGGACGCAAGGTGTTCACCAACCCAGCCTATACAATGTATAAACCCCTGAACACCAGTCAGAGGGAGACGAGACTCGTCACAATCCTTCCAGGTCGGTTTGATGACGAGGTCTATTGCGAGCTGCATGTCATATCTTTGTCCAGCAGCCCTGTTTACGACGCGCTGTCCTATGTCTGGGGAGATCTGAGAATCACGCGAGGGATATTCCTTCAGGGAACTGCCCACCAAGTCACTGCCAACCTCGAGGTTGCATTACGCTATTTACGCCAGGTCGATAAGCCGAGAGCTCTGTGGATAGATGCCCTTTGCATCAACCAGAATGACATCCCTGAGAGGAGCTCACAGGTCGCCCAGATGGGCCATATCTACAGGGGTGCTCGGGAAGTTGTCGCCTGGCTTGGGGAGGAATCAGACAACAGTAACCTTGCTTTCGACCTGACAGAATCCGGATCACGTTTGTCATATTGGTGCCGCGGCCTCCAGTCGGACAGCGATCCAACACCATCGCCCTTCGGCTCGGAGCACATCCATTCTCTGGGGAATTTAACAAAGAGGTTGTGGTGGAAGCGAGTATGGACGTTTCAAGAACTCATCCTGGCAAAATCCGTCCAGTTTATTTGCGGAAACCGCAGCATGGACGCTGCTACGCTCTTCGCGTTTGCCCGAGTGTATTTCCAACACGTCAATACTTGCGACAAATGCGATGCCTCACAAGCTCCGCACCAGGAAGACATGCTGCGGCTCGGTGAGATACTAGCCCCTCTAGTCATACTGGACCAGTCGCGCCAAGATGCTGCGGGCTTGTATATTCCGCACACGGTGCTCCTATATCGCAGCCGAGACTGTACGGATTCGAGAGACAAGATCTACGGATTCATCGGCTTGGAAGCAGTCAACAACGCTTCACCCTCCCGGCTACCAGACTACTCGCTCCCAGTGTCCGATGTCTACGCGCAAGCAACACGCGACTTTATCGCCACAGAAAAGCAATTGTCCGTCTTCTCGCAGCTGCTGCCCCGATGTGCGCCGCACAAGAGCCCTATATCAGACGACCTACCGACCTGGGCCCTCGACCTGACTGCCGCCGCCACTCCCCAGGTCTCGATAGACATGTACACACGCATGACGAACCTCCGGCTCTACAACTCCACCGCGCCTGGGACTTTGACGCTAGGACGCCGTGTGGGGTTGAAAAAGCTCGCTCTCATGGGCAGGATTGTCGGGACGATAGGTTCACCGCTCGGCGAGCCGTGTCCGGCGGACCGTCGCGCAGACACCAACATTTACTACGCCTGGCGGCACTTTGCGAGAGTGGACGATGGATACGACGAGCCCTACGCCGGGCAAACGCACGTAGCGTACGGTGACGCGTTCTGGCAGACTCTTTGCGCTTCCGTCGTCCCTGCGCACTCCAGGGTCGCCGACTACGGAGACCTCGTCCGCGCGGATCCGAAGAGACACCGCGGGCTCCACGACGCGTGGTGGCACTCCCTCCTACCCGACGACCTTACGGACGCCAGGAGGAACCTCCAGATCGACCACGACATCACTGCGAACGAGACCTCGCAGTTCTTCTCCTGTGTCAGCATCGCCACTACCATGAGAAGGCTGATGGTGGAGGAGAGGGAGCATGGGTGGATGGGGTTGGTGCCCCAGGATGCCAAGGAGGGCGATTGTATCGCGGTGATTGACGGTGGCAAAGTGCCATACATACTACGCCCAAGTAAAGAGGAGCCGGGATCATGGTGTTTGGTCGGCGATGCCTACGTTCACGGAATCATGGACGGCGAGGGCGTAGCGCTGGGCGAGCGTCGCGAAATATTGCTTGTCTAGACTTTTCTTAGGCCTTGATTTATACCCTCCTCTCACCACGATCTTCATCCTGAGAACTTTCCCGTCCACTCATATAGCATTTCCAGACGGCTTTTGGCAATTTACCACGTTCTGTCCAGGAATACAGGAGTCGACGCTTTCACACCTATACGGGCTCGGTAGAGTGATCCAAAGACTGTTTGAGCAAACAGAGGTCGAGTGGAGATAGTGATACTGGATCAAGAACTAGAAAGTAAGATTGCAAAACCCAGAAGACCATTTTGGTTTGGACTCGGCGATATGTTCCAACTGTGCAAGTCCAATGCCGGGAGCTTTATCGTGCTGCATAACTGGTCGTCTACAGTTTGGCTCGGTGGGGTTCTCGCCCGCGGGGTAATGCGGACCAGGGTATCTGGCATGATGCACCTCAGCGAGGCCTTAAGTAACGGCTACTTGCAGCTTCAATCCGCAAAGCCTCTTCTCTTTCCATCTCGTTTCCATTGCATATCTGCCTCGAAGTCACCCACTTCAACCATGAAGACTGCTTCGAGCCTGAAAGTCATCATAGTCGGGGCGGGCATCGGCGGCCTGACTTGCGCCATTGCTTGCCGGCGAGAAGGCTTCGAGGTCGTGGTTCTCGAAAGAGCGAGCAGGATCGTACCGGTAAGTCCCACCGATCTACTCAAACCGATTCTTTCTGTCTCATTTTGACGCAAAGTATCTGATGAACCACCGCAGATGGGTGCTGGCATGCAGATACCGCCCAACGGCGTGAAAGTCGCGCGGCAGCTAGGCTTCCTGGATAAGCTACAACAGGTGGCGACTACACTAGAGGCTATAGAACTCCGCCGATACGACAATGGCAAGCAGCTCTGCGAGGTCACCGAAGAGCAGTGTCGGAAGGAATACGGCGATCCGTGGATGGTCGTCCACCGCGCCGATTTCCACAACGTGCTGTGGCGGACGTGTCAAGAGCTGGGAGTGAGCCTCGACCTGAACATGGAAGTCGAGAGGATCGACTTTGAGAACGGTACCGTGTACATGGAGGACGGGGACGAGATTTCCGGCGATGTCATCATCGGCGCCGACGGTATGGGTGGCGGTGGTGGCCCTGGTAAGACGTTGCGCAAAGAATCGTCGCTGACATGTCACATGAGCAAAGGTCCTCAGTCCGTGTGCCGCGTGCAGCTCCTCGATACGCCTTCGCCGCTGATTGACACGGGTGATGTTGCTTATCGGGCGGTGCTCCCGCTCGAGTATCTCAAGGCCCTAAACGACTCCCGGGTCGACAACCTCTGCGCCCAAAACAGAGTCATCACATGGCTGGGCCCAAGTCAACATACAGTTCTTTACTCGGTTCGAGGAGGGCGAGAATTCAACCTCATACTGATTCGGTCAGATCATGGTGGGCCCGGGGACCTACACCCGGGTGGCGATGCGGGGGAGATGAGGGACTACTTCGCCGGGTGGGATGAGATGTGAGTCTATGCGTTATCTTCGATCTCACAATTGTTTGGTGAACAGGCGATGGGGCGTGTACGGCACGTATACAAACACGCAGTTTTAGGAGTTGCAGACACTGACTGATTACAGACTGAACAAGATCTTGTCTTTGGTACCGCGAGTCCAGAAGTGGAAGATCTGTACACCATCAAAGGTGGACCCTGCAAGCAGGGTGCGTCTGGTCCCCTAGTCCTTTTTCAACTGGTCCTTTTTCAAGTCTGAATACTTACAGGCTTGCAGGGCTGTTTTGCCATCCTCGGTGATGCGTTTCACTCGAATCTTCCATACCAGGCGCAGGGAGCAGCAATGGCCATGGAAGATGGCGCCTTCTTGGGCAAGATCCTCGGCCTGGCCAGAGAACATGTGCTTAGTGGTCGTGGGAATGCCTTGGATACGGAATCTTCCGAAACACAGCTTCGAGACGAGCATAAGGGAGATGTCGATCTGAAGAAACTCGTTCCCGCTGTGCTGGAGGGATACGGGGCGGCGCGAGGCACGCGAGCATCCGACGCTGTACGCGGCGAGGGTCGCACGGAGCCGGTCCGGAAATGGTTTCATCTGCCTGATGGGCCCGAGCAAGAGGCAAGGGATGCCGCGTTATCGCATACCGACGTGAGGGACAGGTCCGCATGGCGTGATGACTGTCTCTCCTTGCTCGGGTACGATGTAGTTCGAGAAGCTGAAAAGGCCACTGCAGCGGTCTTGGAAGTACGATAGAGCTCCTTCAGCAAAACATACTCAACACTCTCCATCTCCGCTACATTTGCTGTTTCTATAGTAAGCAAGGGGAGCTTTGCTCTATTTACAATATTATTCAAGTGCAACTTGTACTCAACTCCACTTCCCCATCAAGCGAATAACACTTCTACGAATCTAGGTAAGTAACAACAATTTCCAATAATCATGGCAGTAAATGACTTTTCCGATCCTTCATAACATTTAATCGACATTTGTCTCGTGAACTCATGGCAGCTCAGGCATCTCTCGTATACTCGGACTTTTGGCGCCAGACGTGGCCGTATCTCATAACGACGACCGGGATGGGCGCCAAGCACATGCTGAACGCCCCCAGCATCGTGAAACCCCAACCGTAGCCGAACGTCTGCACCAGCGGCCCGCTGGCTAGCGGCAGGAAGGTGCCGGCGAGGCACCGCGTTACGATGACGCCGGTCATCGCGGAAGCGGAGTACAACCCCGCGGCGTCGACGACGTAGGCGGAGAGCGGCAGGGAGGCCATCAGGAGGGTGAAGCCGAGCATTGCCACCGACAGCAGAAGAAAGCCGACGGGCAGGTGGAGCTGTGCGATCCAGCCGTACGCGGTGATGGAGAGAGGCAGGGTGAAGGCGCCGATGATGACGAGCGGGAGGCGGTACTCGGGGCGTCCTACAGGGTCGTTTCCACGGAGCTTGATGTAGATCCTGTCCAGACTGAAGTTGCTGACTAGGACACTGATGAAGGATCCGACGCCTGGGTTGTGTCAGTGGGCTGAGTCGTCGCCAGAGGGATGATCCTTTCTGAGACCGAATCGAGAACTTACTGAACGACATGAACGAGAGACCGGTGAGGGCGGGCGAGAACCCGTACACATCCTGCAGAATGGTGGGCAAACTGATGGACATGACATAGAAGAAGGCGAACGTCACGCAGCCAAAGAGAGAGAGCCCCATCAAGACGTGGGATTTGAACAACACATGGAACGGCCGCTTGACGGACTCCCACAGCTTGAGCATGCTCTTGTGGTCGTCCACGCCCGCCGGGCGCAGGGGCGCGCCGTGCTCGTCGGCGTGCTTGGCGGCGCGGCGCCTCAGGATGGTCATCTTGTAGGTCTCGCGGAAGCAGGTGAGGAAGAGCAGCTCGCAGACGGCGGCCAGGCCGGCGCTCATCCAGAGGACCTGGCGCCAGCCGAGGGTCTGGGCGATGGCGCCGCTGATCATGGGGCCGACGGCGCCGCCGATGAGGGGCGCGAGGGAGACCATGCTAATGGCGGAGCCGCGGTTGTCCGGGAGGAACATGTCGCCGATGATGGCCGGGTTCAGGACGTTGGAGGCGACGGCGAGGCCGGTGAGGCAGCGGGCGGCGATGAGGAGCGGGGTGCTGGCGCTGAGGGCGGCGAGGACGGTGGCGGTGATGAAGAGGATGTTGGCGGCGTTCATGACGGGGTAGCGGCCGTAGATCTCGGACAGCGGCGCGATCAGGAGGGGCCCCGCGGCCTCGCCCAGCTCCCAGATGGTGACGAGCAGGGCGCTCGCGGGGGAGTTTGTGCCCTCGTTATGGTCCAGGTCCTCTATGATGCGCGCGGCGACGGGCACGACTGAGATGCAGGTGAAGGTCCTGTAAGTGGGTTAGTCCCCGGCGTGGGGAATGGGGGGGGGGGGGGGGGGGAGGGGCGGAGGAGTCGATGGGAAACGTCTACGAGGTGCTTGCTTGGGTCAACTCACACAGTGAAGGCCGTGAGGGCCAGCAGGCCGACAATGGTCCACTTGAAGGGCGTCGGCCACTCTCTGGGGTTGTCAGAGTCGCCGTTGGGATCAAAGTCGAGCAGATGCTTCGATAGGTCTTCCTCGCAGAGAGGGTCCTCCACCAGCAACGGCTGCTGCTCTGCCGCCATAGTCGCCATCTTCCTTGTGTGTGTGTGTGTGTCTGCGCTGGAGAGCGAGTGGAGGGGTTTGCTGGTCGACAAGCAACAAACAAACAGGATTGGATGTTGGTGTGAAGAGAAAGCAACGGGCGATGGGCGCCAGAAAACAGAACAATGGACGACGACGTTACCGCTCCTGCAATGCGCGAGTTGCGTGCTCGCCCCACGCCCTTGATTCATCATCCTGGACCGGATAGAAAAAAAAAAGAAAAGAAAAAAAAATTCGCTGGCCGGGGTTGGGTGGCAACGGTGGGGCCGAGATATTGACCGTCCCACGTGACACCCGTTTGGGTACGACGGAACCGTGGTAACCCTCAACCACAGGAACAGAAACAGATGGTACGTGAATAGCCGACACCGCCGTAAGAGTTGCTAACCAATTTGGAGTTGTATTATGCCTTGGCACGGATTCCGGCTCTCTGTAGTTGACGCCTTTTGGTGGGGGGGGGGGAGGCCGCTGTCGAGGGAAAGGCGCGCCGGATGGCCTAACACCCCCTAGCACATCAGCACTAACATCACGGGACATTGTGAACCGACGCAGACCGACCGCCGGGCCGGCCGGGGAAACCGACTCGGAGCGCCGACTCCGCACTACGCCAAATCGGGAACTCTGCAGGGTCTCTGCAGGCGCCCCTGTGGCCAATCAGCGACGACATTCCCCGGCCCGGTGAGATCCAGGGACCAAATGCCCTCTAGGCCCGGCCGGAATCTTATCTATCTTATTTCAGTTTGCGCGGTATTTCTTCCGTTTTCTAGTTCTTGATCATTCCCAGCGGGTGTGTCCGACCGAATTGACAACACGTATTGGAATCAAGGCTTAGATTGTACGCACGACTTGCTGCATCCCTCACTATCATTAATTAGAGATATTGCTGCTCAGATAGCTCTGGTTAGTGGTGAGGATATCTGCTTGTTACGTAGGGGACGGGAGTTCAATTTCCCGTCGAGGAGTCTCCTATAGTCTAGTGGTAAGAATAGCTCTGGTTAGGGAAGACAGGGCCGAAAGCTTAAATCAAGGTCCACTGAGCTGGGGCTATCGCTGCCCGTCACCAATCACAATATAAATTCAACCTTTAGGGGCTGACTACGTGATTCGCTGTTTTTGCCTCGAGTAGATAATCGACAGCTTCATCCCTTAATCGTCGGAGGCCCCATCCTATTCCGTTGAGCTTCGAGGGACTGGGTTTCTCCTTCCATTCAAAACTGAAAAGAAAAAGCAAAACAGGAAGAATACTCTAGCCATAGATTCCCTCTCTTCATCGAAAGGCCAAGGTGCCTGCATGTATCATCGTCATCATCCAGGGAAACAACATAACGTAGCAGAGCGCGAGCGTAAGCTCAACCACCCTCTCAGACCCAGCCAGCTTCAGGTGCGTATGTACAAGCATGGTGAATTGTATGATCAAGAGATCACAGTGTACCGGATCCTGTTGTCAGTAACCGCTTTTGTTCCTAACATTTTCACCGTGTCTACAGTTTGATGAAAGTACGGCAGACGACTTTGACCTATGCGTGTGATGATTCGGAGCACCCAAGGGGTGGTTTGGTGGCAGCTGACGCTGGAAGGTGGCGTATTGAGGGCTGAGCTATTTGGTTTGGAGCCATCCGCGTTGCTTGAAACCATGTAGTTACCCAATATGACTTGTGGCTCAGCGGTAGGTGGCCCTTGAACATTAGCCATAGCGAGGTTCAGGATGTTTTGTACTTTTGGAGTACTAGAAGATATGACGACCAGGTTCTAGTTTAGAGCATGCCGTGTAATCGAGAAAAGTAGGCGAGCTCATGAGTGATGGAGATAATTTCAAGTTTGCGAATGAAGCAAGTGGATTCGTACTGGTTCAAGTACATTCAATATGCATATATCCAACGATCGGATCTAAGTACCGGCTCGGCTGGGACCCGGAAAGTGGCGCTGAGGCCCACATCACAACAAAAGAGGGACAGCCGACAGCAACACTCGTGATTGTGGACAGTGGAAAATGGAAACAAGACTGGCCCTCGAACCCCATCCCAGTACCTCATCGAAGAAAACGAAAAACGGCTCGGTTTCTTGCTGATCTACTCATACGCCTCTTACACCAGCGGGGCTATACCCGAGACTGGTATGAGACGCGATGTATTACGACGACTTCGGCAATGTCAGGCTGCAGGGGTGGGAGAGTGCGTTCGTCGATAGCGGCCTGGTTTATGACTCCATTGAGGTCTTGCCCCATGATGCCGAAGACGCAACACTTGAGAGGCGTGACGGCGATCCCAAACTCTTGACCCGAATCCACTTCAGCGGCGTTATCGATAGCGAGACAGGCAGAAAGCACGAGATCATTGCCAACCACTTTGAGGGCAACAACACCGTCCTACATCTGCCCGCATTGGACCAGACGGCCTTGGCTTCCCGGGGTCTCAGCAAGCGCGTGGGTGCTGCCGGCTTCAAGATTTCGTACCATACGCGCGCCCAATCCCTTCTTACGCGCAGCCACCAGCAGGAGATGTCGGGATACATCGCTTCTGCGTGGTCAATTGCCGCAGAAAACCACCGTCTGGAAGACTACATTGGGCTTGTCAAGACTGATCACAATGCGAACTTCTACTGGCGTATCATTCCCGAGCTCTACGGATTCGGTCTGAATTATGAGTCTATAGATGTCTGCGGCGGCATGGCCGGTTATCTCTAAGCTATACGACGGCTCCAACTTATTTGAGGACCTTGTACTCGTAGATAAGAACGGGTTTCCAGTCGTGATCAACGAACTGTGTGTTAGTTTCACCACATGGGTGTCTTGGCTGGACTAACGCAGGGTGGCTCGCATGAGGGCAATGAATATCAACAACTGATTCCTTCTCCATTAATAACTCATCTACATTGATTTGAGCACAAACTCATCAGCTTTGTTGTGTTTTAAATCATTTAGTTACTGGAGGTGCAGCTTTATCCTCCCTTCCTGATGGCTAATGACAGCCCCTCCTGCAAATCACAGTTGTCTGCTAAAACTATCAAATGAGAAGGAACGGAAGGAACATAGGCATTTGAACAAATCCCTTTTCAAAACAACAGAATGAAATGGCTGCCTGGAGGCTCCTGTGTGAATATTAACTAAAAATGTCTTGATGATCCTTGTGGCGCCACTCGAAACGGCAGCATGGAATTTTTGAACCAAAGTTGATGAGCCGTGTTCCAGTCCTACGCCACAAGGCAGCAGGTTGTTCCGAGCGCATACTTAAGCGCGGTGACAGAAACACTGCTGAAAATGGACTACTTCCCACGCTGGGAGTCGCTTAAATGAGGGATCAAGTGCATCCGCACTAGGAACTAGCGGCGCTTTGAAGCTTGTTCGTGTGACGGCAGACACGGTCCTTTCGGCTGGGTCCAGCGAACTAGAATCCTGCCCCTCTAAGTGGAAAATCCGTGAATCTGAGAGCCGCATTAGTCCAGGCCGACTCCCTGAATCCGGTAAATGGATGACGGATGACGGCTTGTGTCGAGGAATAATCACAGGAGGGCCCTCAGAATGTGGCTTACCATGGACTTTACAGGCAAGTCATTAGAAAAGTGACGAATGTCCCCAAATCAATGACCTCTAATCAGACAACGGCTTACTTCCGACGCTCTTCATTGCTGTTGCTGCATCTTCCTCGCAAAAACAGTGTAATGGATGGCACATCGAAGAACACCTTGCCGCCCAGCTATCCAACGCCCTCTGCCAAAAACCATCCTCAGACGATTTTGCCAGTGTCCCAGCCTCTCACTCCCGGGTCCGGCTCTTCGGCTCGGTTAAGCATGTCGTACAGTCCTTACGAGCCTTCTCACAACGCCCCAACGATGCAACAAGATTCTTCGCCGAAGCGCTGGACAGAAGAGTCCAAAGCATACAAGTCTGTTCCGGAGTCGCGGGAGATCCCAAGGCGCGATGACTACCAGAGCGCCCAACAAGATTCACAACAATACATGACGCCCATTATCGTGGCTCGGTATCGACGGGAGCTCTTTTGGTGGGCCTTTCGTTATGCCGTCATCGCAGCGGTCGTCTTTGTGGCTTTTCTCGTCCCCTTCATCATTCTGAGCAGCGAAGCCGATGTTGTAGAGGACAGTGCCCTCGAAAGAATCGAAGCGGAACAGTACCAAAACCTCATGTTTTACATCTGCCTATGGTCAGAAGTCACTTGGCTGGGAGCCGTCGGTTCCGACTTGCTTGGCCTAGGACTTCCATACCTCTTCAGGTTCATCGCAAGGTTAGCTTCCCAGTCTCGCATGGCTCTGTTTGTAAGGCCATCTCTAACCTCTTCAGATACACCAACTCGGCCCATCAGAGATACTGGCGAGTTCTCAAGTTTATGCGGCGACCGATTGCTTTCCTCGGAACCACGGTCGTCACTTACATCTTCTTTGCTGCTGTCAGTCTCCCAAGCATCCCAGTCTTCGATCCCAACCTAATCCCCGCCTTGCCAACAGTGTATCAACGAGAACGAGCTTTTAGCCGTCAATATCAACAAAGCCCCAGACACCTTCGCTTGGGACGATGCCGTCGCGGACGTCCTGGAACAGATGACGCTCTGGGTAAGCTTCTAATTTCTCGAGAAGCTCTTCATATCCTACATCGCGGTCCACTACCACTACCGAGGTGACAACGTCAAGATCGCTCGGACCAAAGACCTCCAGAATGCCCTAATGGCTTTGTACGACGCCTCGGTTTTTCTGCATCCGCCCCACCGAGAGCCCTTTGCCGAAGAGGACCTGCTCATCCGCAACGCTAGAGGCGACTCCCGCGACCCAGGCCGTGTCAGGGTCTCTAGCTACCTCGCCCGGCTGGGCATCGACGGGTACAAAATGACCAGTCTGTTCGGTAACTTCATTTCCGCCGAGCCCAACGCCCACTGGCTGCGTCCAGCGAGCACCTACTCAGTGATTGAGCGCGCGTGGGCCAACCCCGTGTCCGCTGCAGCCTTGGCGCGGCGTATCTGGCTCTCTCTCGTCGCCGAGGGCAAACCAGGCCTCACTGTCGACGACATCATCGAGGTTCTTGGCCCTTACCGCAAGAGCGAAGCGGTCGCGATCTTCAAGACGTTGAACGAGAACAACAGCCCCGACATCCGCGTCGAGGAATTCGTCGGGATCGTCACGGAGGGGGGTAGGTCCCGGCACCAGGTCTACAAGAACATGGAGAACATGGACCACTGCATCGACACTTTCGACTGGTTCTGCCTTCTGATACTCGCCAGCGTCATGATCTTTTTCATCAGTAAGCCAGGAAGATGCGTTTTTTACTACCGAGAAACCGAGGGCTAACTCCGTGCCGCAGTGGTCGCCTATGTGCCGGCGATCAAGCAGATTCAAACCATCCTCTCCAGTCTTGCCATCGGCCTCTCGTTTGCCGTCGGCCGCACATTCCACCATCTTCTGGTGGGGATCGTCTTCGTATTCTTCGACCACCCCTACGACGTCGGCGATGTCGTCAACGTCTACAACATGAGTTCGACCAACGGCACCACGTGCGCCGTCAAGCGGCAGTCGCTCTTGTACACCGTCTTCCGGCGACTCGACAACGGCTGCGACCTCCAGATCCCCAACGAACGGCTGTCGCAGAAACGGATCGAGAACTTTTCGAGGTCCGGCATCAACCGGCAGGGCGTCTCCCTATTCGTGGACTTCAAGACCGGCTTCAAGGACATCGTCCACCTGCGCACAATCTTGGAGGGGTTCCTGGCCAACAACTCGAGGGACTACGTTCCGGACAGTTTGGGTCTGAACGTGGTCAACCTCCACGAGCTCAACAAAATGGAGCTCCGGTTGGCGTTCACCCACCGCAACAACTGGTCCGATGACAAGCTTCGCTCTCAAAGAAGCAACAAGTTCCACTGCGCCTTGGTTGCCGCTTGCCGAGCCATACCGCTCTACAAGCCCGGTGGTATTGCACCGAAGTCCGGAGAGAATGGCAATCCGATGTACACTGTTCAGCTCAATGCCACCACCGAGCTAAGCGACAACATAAAAAAGGAAAAGGATCGTCGACAGGGCCTTCGATGGGATGAGATCAAGATGGACGTTCCACAGAACGCATATGTCAACGTGAGCGAAGAGGAGGCCATGCAGGTCAGGGAGGATGAAGAGGCTCAGAAGGCGAGGCTGGCCAAGTTGGCGGAGGAAAATGCCTTTTCCAGGCTTGCAAGACTCCCAACAACCTCCGGGCGAACAGGAGTAAGCACTGCGATCGAAGTTGAGGCCACAGCAAGGGGATTACGGCAGACTACAAGACCTGGCATCTGATTGAGATCAACGGGGCTCGGGATGGCACGTCTTTTGACTTGGCAGCGTGCCATTGACATGGACTGGCTGTAGAGTAACGTTGACAAACAGAACTCAGTTCCGGGAAGGGTTTCAGAATCCAACCCGAAATTTACTTTGATTAAGGGTATGATTGCACTACGCACATATCGGCTGACGGGTTTCGTTTGCGAAACTGATATCCGACGGTATTGTCGGTCTCGATACAAATGGACTTCGTGGGAACCCGTCAACAAGAGGGGCCGGAATAAAGCCATTGCTAAGTTATACGGCTACGTATGCGGTTAGTTGACGGCTGAAAGAATGTAGATCCTGTTCATGATTCATCAAGACTTCTGGATTAAGTCTCATATCACACGAGTGAACAAGGCAAGAAATATTTTTAGCAGAGGACTATGCCAGTCGGTTGGCTTGGATCTAAGAGTTTATATTTCCGTCAAAATCTCAACCTTGTCGAGGATGTTTCTCAGCATCAGAATAGCCGCCAACCTGCAGGTTGCAGTGATTACCACATGACGCATCATATAACTACTCCTCTGCAACAACGTACTCGGCGCAGATTACCTCGCCTCTGAGATCCATGACATCCGCAATAGTCTTATTGGGAATTATTTCAGCCATCCACAACACGTGGTTCAAAGTGGTGTCGTTGCCCGGATCACCATCATAGTCGAGGTACGCTTTGGAGGGGGGAAGCCAGCGGTTCTGCTCCATGATGAACGTCGGAGGAATGAGTTGGCCGCTCATGTCTGTCAGGCGGGATGAGAGGTTGGCGAGTTGCCAATTCCACCAAAGTCGGTCCAGGTTGGCGTGGTGTAGGAAGAAGAGAGGGTCACCAGGGCTAGCATTTTGGTTTTCCATCTGAGGGGGTCAAATGTTAGTTTGCATCTTACAACATGAATGAGACCTCATTAAACCAGTTTAAGAAGATACTTACAGTTCCGCCGGTTGCCAAATGACCGCAAGAATGGGGCGAATCAACGTAACAGAAATTGGCCTCGTTGTAGTTCGTCTTCTCGAAGCACACATCGACATACGATTGGTTGGCAAACGTGAAAGCCGTCTGGTTCCACTCACGAGACAGGCAGTATTCGTCGTAGTAGTTGATGCCCCAAATCTGATCCATGCGCAGAGTTGTGTTGGCAAAGGGGCCGTCGACGACGCAGTTGGTTCCGCTGGTGGTGTTGACGCCGTTGGTACCGAAACTGAACTCGTCGGCACCCCAAACGGAGGCCTTGTCGAGTGTTCCGTAAACCTCGAGATCATGCTGCTCGTGCCAGTATGGGAGCGCCCCGGTGTAGCCGCATTCGTCCTGGAGGAGCATTTCCTGCAGACGCAGATAGAGACGGTGCCAGGGAAGGAAAGCACTGCATTTGAGATTAGCAATCCGTCTAATGTCAGGCCGCAAAGAGGGAGGCCGTACCCGACACCGTGGATGAAATTCGATTGGACCACATGGCACCATTGGAGCTCATCGTAGCGCGTCTTCGCGCCGGTGATGCCACTCTTGGCAGGGGAGTCCATCAAGCACTTGACTGCCTGAAGATACTCGGACTTTTCTTCGTTGCCTAGAGTGTGCCTGGTCAAACATTGTTAGCTTCAAATTGAGACCAACATGTATGATAAGATGTTCCATCGAGTGACAGAACTTACCATGCTTTTCTTTGATTCAGCGATGTGCAAGTCGAGTTCGAGAACGTTCCGTTGCCGGCAGGGAACAGAGGTGAGGCGCCAGCCAAGCCGATTGCCGAAGCCAGGCTGAAAAGGGTGAACCGCTTCATGTCGATTAGTGACAGAGTTGCAGTAGTCTAGAGGAGATCTGCAGAAAGACTAACAGTCAAAGAAGCAAGAGACAATGTGCAAGATTCCTTGGGTTCCCCCATTCTTATTAGAAGACGGTTTTGCCAAATACCATACATAGTCTGACCCCCTCACACCTACATGTTTAATCATCCTCCGGGGTCTCGGGCTTTGGATACCCACCATATACGCAAAGGATTGCGAAGGTGCCACGAAAGACGTCGGCTATGCTACGCGAGGCTCCACAGATCCCGTTGTTGATTTAGCGATGCTTGAGATAAAGACCCGACCACCGTGCTTTTCCCTTCGAGTTGCCTACAGAGTGGCGTACTACAGGGATGTTGATGAAGTGGTGTTCATCCCAAAGCTACAATTGGCGTGGAAGTAGACCGAGAGCGGGATGCTAATTTCTATCTTGTGGGCCCCGGTTTCTTCCTGAACAGCATCCCACTTACCGAAACTCTGGGCCTGCAATGCTTGAAGGACGACTACTTCAAAGAATCGGGTCTGCATCGTGGAGGTGTCCACATCACGAAACTTCTTTTACTGGACGTTTACCTTGCAGATAAACAAGAAAGGCTCGGATCCGGGATCCCACATTGTATTCGCTTCTCTGGTGGAGCCCGAGGACTCGTAATCAGACTCAGCAACAGCGATTAGATAGATAGCTCCGTCCGTACCCGAACCCATAGCAGGCTCTCGTAAGGATTACGACACCGTTCCCCCTCACGGTTCAGAGTGTCTTCGGTAATGTGGAATGTCTTGCTGTGAGCATATAATCTCACGTAGATAACAATTTGGTCATGTACTGCATGCAATTCGTGCTGTTAGCACGGTGATTCGTAGCCTGTGGGCACTTTGAATGTAAAGTTGTGGCTTGGATGGCTTGCTTACACAGAAAGCTGCCGCTCCTTAAGTCAAATCACCTAGGTTGCGTTAATACTGAAAAAACTGTAACATGTCATAGAGACGCCTGGTATATAACTAGATTTCATATAACGTTACTATACCTGAAACCTTGCGTAGCTATGGATGATGACTAAGGGAATTAATATAGCGAAATAGTTGCCCCGTTTTACCACCAAGATATGCATCACCTCCGGTTAGGATCTGGTGTCGATTAGATGTGCAACATGCTTAATAAAAACCAAATACTTGCTAAAGAAAGGACAGCCTCACTTCAAGATCTTAAAGGGGTGTGGGGGGCAGTTCTGTGGTGACTGAGCGGGGTAGATGCTGAAATGAGAAATTTTGTTTGCTTTGCCTGCCTTGTGATATTCTTGGGTGCAGAACACGAAAGCAATAGGAGTACTCTTACAAGGCTCGAAAACGCCTGATTTGATACAGTCTTCTGAAGCCCCCATCCGAGGGCACTTTTTAAACACTTATCTCATCCTGCAGGATTGCTGTCTAACTAAGAACGAAACAGAATGTGTCTAATGTCCTTTGGATTTCTTGAATAGGGAGAGTGCTTATGAACTACATCACTCTAACCGAAGAAACGGTTAGAGTTTCCTGTTTTGACTGTCTCAACTGGTCCTTCTTCATGTAGGTCCCTCGCTAGTATGATACATTCTGGGTAAGTCCAACCAGAAACATTGTGTACCTTGCTGGAACGACACGGTGCATTTGCAATTTCAAGGTCTTGGATTGTTATTTTTTAATGTACACTGTGGGATGAAATACTTCCTACGTGAAGAAACCATTACGGGATTTCATTAACTGATTTTTTGACAAATCGTCAAGCTATCTTTGATAGTTCATCCAAAACATATTGACTGTCGGCCCGAACACAACGCAATGTAGGTCACGCGTGTTTCTGGGACAAGTTTAGCTTTATATTCGCCAACAAGATTGTAGCTAACGAGGTGTAAGCTGACTGCGTTGAGGGTGTGATATGCGCGAAGCACATGGGGCCGTTCGTAGTTGCAGAAGAGTGAACTCAGGGGATGCTTGCTGCATTGATACATGAATATATCTGTTCACAATGCTGGTCCCATTCTTTCCAGAAGATCTGGTTCATCACAGCTTCTCCTTGCCGCAACATTCACACAGAAAGTCCACGCTGATGGCAACAAATTCTTTAGGCAGCAGTATTAGTAGCATTGCTCGACCGGGGGTAGCCAGCAACCAGGCCGAGCTAGTGGAACCAATCTCACGGGAGAATTACACCGTTGTTTGGACTGAGGCTTAAACCATTCTGGAATGCACATTATGCCACGTTCAACCAAGTCAAACTGGTAAAAAAGGACCTTGATTTACTAATTGTTCTTACCAAAATATTACCGTTGCCAGGTTGGGGCGACTTCAATTCCTAGATGCTCTCATCCATGTACGAAGCTTACGGCAGAACAGGCGTCTCATTGTTCTCGCGATTCGGGACATCAAAATTCAACAACGCTTTCCATAACCCAAAAAGCATCTCGTTTTAGTATGAGCTGATGTCTTTTCCACCTTGAACGGGGTTTAATCTCGGGCTGGGGCAGTGCACGACTGCTGGAGCACCGGGGGCATTTGCTGGAGCTCATTGCCGCGCTAATTGAACCTCCTCCGAGGGCCGCGGCTTTAGTGTGAGTCGAAATGAGTTAAGTGAAGTAGGTACTTATTGCTCGTGTTGTGTATCCCACCGGCATTGGGTCCTAGGCAGCAGCATTTCAACATCTCCAATTCGACATGACACTCTTCGCCGACGAAACCTTCGGACTGAGACTCCGACGGGATGATACCAAGATACGTCCTTCCTAAGAAAAAAAGCGTATACCAACGTCCTGACCTGCCTCTGATCAGGCCGTCAAGAAGTCGGAGTCTTTTTCAGGGTCCAATTGCGCTTGAGACCCTTGATGGGCTGAAATCTACAGCTGGCCAGGTTCACAGGGCTAGCTCAAGACTCCCTCGACTTTTTCTGGACAACACACTTAGCAAACGATTATACTACCAATTCTTTTCCCCTTCATGATGCGCCTACGAAAAGGGGCAATCAAAGGGAGAAGAACCCACAGGCACTAGCTCTGGCAGGAAAACCCCGAGAGACTAGATTTTGTGGTCCGGAGTCCTGATTTTCGGGTCAAACCAGCGGTACTCGTATCTTTTGCGCGGAAACCTTGACAAAACGAGCCCCCCCCCCCTAAAATAATTCTGGGTAACATACCCCCTTCCTGGTGTTCCCGGCTCTGCGTCCTTTTGGCTTGCTTACTTGCTGGCGCGAACATGCTTATTGCACAAAGGGCGTTTGACTGATGCCTAGAACCCCATGCGCAACGCCTTCTTGGCAATTACAGATTATCTTTCTCTACCTGTTGGGAATTCCTCGTAATGAAACCCTTCACAAGGTAATACCTGGTTCTGTGGAGTTAGATGACCAGCCCAGAGGGTTCACTGACCTCTACGGTCGTCTGAAGTCCTTTTGTGTCCTCGACAAGAATCACACTTTTCTTCTGCCAAACTCAACAGCTGTTACTGCCTGCCGAACCACCTTGCTGAGTGCTTTGAGAGCTAAAGCATTTAAGACTGTACTATAAGCGAGAATTACCTCTATGGTCGAGATACGCGGCAGTGTCTTTTCGTGCCGGAATCCATCCACTGACATCAATGGGACGGGTATTGAGCCGCACCATGGGGATGCGAATCAACACGAGACCAGCAGCGGGTCTTTACACAGCCTCTCGAAATGCACAGTCCGCCACAAATGGTAGTCGTGACTCGATCCGTATACGACAGTGGCTTGTTGCAATGGATCTCCAGGGTAATCTCCTGAGAGAACAAAGGTCCTTGTGAAGTGGGAGAGGATCGCTCGAGGACGGACGTACATGGGAGAACATAAATGCCAGAGAGAATCCGGGTTTTGTCTCGGACAGCTCAGATAACCACTGCTGTGGCTTCATCAAAATCAATAAGCATCATCATGTCCTTCACTCCGTATCTTGAGACATCATTCCCAGTGGGAAGCCTTACCCAACGCTTCTCAGTATGCGTTTTTCACGTTCTCTCCGGGTCTTTCTTCTACGACGGCGTCCACTGGCTGGCTCACCACTCCCAGCGGTCTCGGTTCCGGGTACTTCGGCTGCTTGCAAAAGCGCACGCCATCCACCATCAGTATTTTGACCGCAACTTGAGATACAATGAACGATTTCGCTCTCAAAATCTCAAATGGCATCTGACACTAGAGTTGTTGTGCCAGATGATCGGCAGCGCAATGAGTTGGGCATTCTGCCTCGTAGCCTTCCGAGGACACGCGCTCGAAATGGCACCGGACTTGATCCTGGTACTCTTCCTTCAGGCTGCTCGGACAGCTGTGGTTGCCTGGAACTCTGGCCACGATTCCAATCATATTCCCTACCCGCGACTTCCAAAAGACCCCTTCACATTTTTCGTTGGTCCTCAGTTCCATGCGCTACATCACATCGACCCTCTCAACTACTTCGGGTCGATGACACGCCTGCTCGACTGGTGGATGGGCACCGCGGTCTCACTCAGGGGCCGACGTGTGACGATGACAGGGTCTAGCGGAGCACTCGGGCAGGCTTTGGCCGAACAGCTCCGCTTGGAAGGAATGCGATCCATCTCAGCCCCCAAGTTCGGAATCGACTGGACGTACGACGACTATTCCTACTTCGAGTCGACGCTCCAAAACACCGACGTCCTCATCCTCACCCACGGCTCCAAGAACGGCAAACACGACTTCGAGGCAAACTGCGAATCCGCCGTCAAGATCATTGAGATCTTCAGGGAGTCTTGCAGCCGCCGCAAGCTCGGCCTCTTGCCGGAGGTCTGGTACGTCGGCAGCGAGGCCGAACTCCACGGGGCCTGGACGAGCGACATGCAGACCTACACCGGCTCTAAAAGGGCGTTTGTCCGCCACGCGAGGGCCTTCTACGACGAAGAAACTTTCAACTACCGCCATATCGTCCCGGCCGCGTTCGCCTCCAGCATGGGGCCTGGGCTCGTGAGCGCGAGGTGGGCTGCCAGGGTGGCGCTGTGGTGGATACGGAGAGGAGCAAGATACGTGCCCGTTACGTACACTGGGTTGGCGTTTGTCAACTATTTGAGATTCAAGCTGGGGAGGAGGCTTGCACCCCAGCAGGGTCCCAAGCCGCAGCGTTCAACGTCGCTTGAAGGCCCGGAACCGGGCGGTAAACCGGCTTTGTCATTGAGGAGTCTTTGAGGGGTGTAAATTGTAAACATAGAAATGGGGTTTGAAGCCTAATTGTAGTTTAGCGTCTACATATTTCAAGTCCATACAGGTGGTCAAGTTTCTTTTTTGTCTGCTTCCAATGTGGCTCAACCGGGGGGGGGGGGGGGGGGGGCTGACCGCTTTTAATGAGCCAAAACCTTAACCTAAAGTACAATAACGTTTTCGTGTTAAGTAGTGGGTCAAATTGACGAGTTATCCTTGATGAATGATGTGTGTAATTGCGCGTCGGCTGAAATTTGTCCATCTTTATTGCAATGTTTTCTTAAGCCACAGCCACCGGCTGTCATCGGTGTTTCTCGGCCCCCTCCTCCTGCAAACCTTGAGCAATAACCCGGAGTGACTTGTTTGCCGGCGCACTGCGAGGTAATCTAACTTGCCGCGTTCAAGGACCGAGTTTTGAAACTTATGGTATGCGCGACATTGTAGGGAAAGCAAGGACGGTACACAAGATGTCGGCTTGCCCATGGCTTTCTGACAAACATCTGTCCCACGGCCGTACTACCTCTCAAATGATGTATCAATATAGCCCCTCCTGGTAGACCTGCTACGAAAAGCTATCCACTAGCCGCTCTGTTCTTATTCTCACGCCACAAAGTTCCTGCCTCCCTCAGGTAAGACCCGTAAAGCTTGATGGCATTGATGCTGGTGCCCCATGTCAGCCACATCCAATAATCGATTCGCTCAGAAATATGCCACTCACTAGTTGCTCTTATCAAGCTTTTCGTTGGTGCTGTGCTGCCCATCCGTAGGTCTCCCAACGGGAAGCAATAGGACGTTTTTCTTCAGGATTTTCTTAAAGTCCAGGGCGATGGGTATACTGAGACGATGTTAGCTGCCGAGATCCGAGCTTCGGGAAATCCAAGGCCAGAAATCACTACTTACCTGCCACCCTCGCACGTCATAGCCGGGTTGACGCCCCAGACATTCCGTGTTGCCCGGATTGCCGCCTGGTAGTTCCAATGGCCGGCGTCCTCGTAGAACCAGTCGCTCGGGTACGCCTCGATCTCGATGTCGTTCTTGCTTCCGAGGCTGGTGAACCGGTCTTGGATGTGCTTCCGCACGATTACGTCAATCTCCTCCGCCTTCATAAAGGGCACAGTCCGAATGCTGAACTTTCCAACCAGCTTGGCAGGGATCGAGGTGACAGCCCCGGCGCCGGGCAACGCGTTCTCGATCCGGTGGAGACTAAGGGACGGCTTCTTCCATCTGGTCCAGTGTTGTTAACGCAACGTTCAGGCGCCAGACGGAATAGAGGCTTACCGAGCGATCAGGGCATCGGCCTGGTTGTCGTGGAGACTTCTCCCCCCAGTACCGCCGTACAAGGAGTCCTCGGATATGTTGAGCTCTTTGTAACTCTCGTGCTCCTTTTTCGTGACGGGCTGGACGTTGTCGTAGATGCCGGGGATCAAGATCCTTCCGTTCGAGTCCACCAGCGACGCCATGATGTTCACCATGTCGATCATCGGCTCCGAGATCTGGCCGCCAAAGCCGCCGCTGTGGGCATCCTGCTTCGCGCCGGTGATGGTCACCAGGTAGAAGATGATGCCCCTCAGGCCCTGCGGGATGCTGAGCTGCTCGTCGCTGACCCACACGACGTCGGCGATGCAGACAACGTCCACGTCGGCGAAGTACTTGTCCGCCTCCTCCTGCAGGGCCTCTCGGAGGCCGAAAGACCCGTTCTCTTCCATGCCCTCGAAGCAGAAGACCAGGTTCGCCGGCACGTCGACGTCGACCTTTTGGAACGCCTCGATCATGTTGATCCACCCGATCAGGGGGCCCTTGTCGTCCGAAGTGCCGCGCCCGCAGAGCCTGCCGTTGTCCTCGACCGTCATCACGAACGGCTCGTGCTTCCAGCCGTCTTCGAGGGAGGCGGGCTGGACATCGTAGTGGCAATAGACGAGGACTGTTGGCTTTTGGGGGTCTTTGCCGTATCGTCCCAGCACCAGCGGCGGAAGCTCAAGGTCGGTGCCCGTTTGCTTGCCAAGAGGCTTGAGTGTGACGTCGATCCCGACAGTTTTCATCTTGGCGGCGACCCATTCACTCATCTGGCTAAGGGTCAGCACCGGCAGCTTGACGAGTTCACGCTCTCGCTGGATCTTGTAAAGCGTGAAATTTGCGCTGGGTCCGTACCTTGAATACGTCCTCCCTCCGGTCTGCTTGGGCAGAGATTGATGGGATCTTGACTGCATCCCCGAGTCCTGTGGCAAAGGCGTGAGTAAAACCGGCGTACTCCCAGAAATGGGCGCTGGGTTACATACGTTCAATGAAGACATTTTCGAGCTCATCAACTCTGGCAGGGGTCAGCATGGTAACCTTAACGAAAGCTAACGAAAGCGTGCAATCGATTTACTTTGCATAAAAACTAGCCAAGGGGTCGTTGGCATTCGGGGTAGGAGTCGGCGCCATTGTATTCCGTATTCCGTATTCCGTGAGTTGTTTGGCACAGGCAAGGGCAGATCCTCGACAATGATTCAAGATATTACATGGCACTCTCACCAGCTTAGTCTTGGTCGAGGCGCTATTTTGACGGCCTTCGCGAGAGGGGCGGGAAGAGGGGAAGTCGATGATTCCCAGCTGGGCCTAGCTGCATCGGGCCCACGTTGAAGCGAGATCGGACACTGGACGCAACTCGTGCGTCGGCGGCGTGGGGGGGGCCCCGGGGTTGCGGTCCACAGCTGGTAGATTGCGGGTGGAACGAGAATCGCTGGTTCCCGTTGCGCTATAATTATGCCATGGGGACGGTATCCCGTGATTTCATCAAGGGAGGCAGGCTGGATTTCGAAGTGCACAAAGACGAATCGGCTATTGTGCTTCACATTTGACAACTATGGCTTGTCATTGTTTCGCCGGCCTTCGCTCTCCGGCTTTTGATATTTGTTACTCAAATAGAGTTTCTCGAACGGCCAACTGAAATGACATCTGGTTTTAGAGTGCAAATCGCCCGCTGCATGTCACTCCGTTCAAGGCCGGTGCGAACACCGGAGTGAACGGACCGAAGTGGGGCCGGTCGGACGTCGTCTCCGGTACATCAGAACCGATTAAAAAATATCCGGATAGCTGACTACCGACTGTATCTTCTCATCGCAAGGTTTCGGATCGACCACGAAGTAGGCAAAATTTTATTAAAAATAGTTCATGAAACATGATCAGGGCTAGTTGGGCTTCCACGATCAAAGTTTTGACGCGGTTGAAAAGTGGTTTATTTCGACTACCTGATTTTCCACAAACGAAAGGCAGTCATGAAAACCTCCTCATTGATATGTGACTGCGAATCTGCCATCAAAAACGATCAATTGCTCTCATGATAGTGCTTACACGCACTGGGAGTACCACTCGTTCGCGTACTTGCAGACGAACGGCGGCACGCACTGCGTCGGGCCATTCCAGTTCGGCCCGCCGGCGCACTGCTCAAACTGCTTCGCCAGGTTTGTCGCTGTGGAAGCCGGGGCAGAGCTCGTGGAGGTGCGGACCGCGGAGGTGGAGGAGATGCGGATCGTGGAAGTAGAAGTCACCAGGGTGGTCCTGACCGAGGAAGTCGAGGACGTCACAGCGGCCGGCGAGGTGCTGCTGCTGCTGCTGCTACTGCTGGACGGCCTGCTGGAAGACGTCGGGGCCGCAGACGTCTGTCCGCCGCCGGAGGAGCCGATGACGCCCGAAGCGTAGAAGACGCCGCGGCCGTTGGTGCCGACGTAGACCAGGTTCTCCTCATTTCCGGAGCCGGCGAGCTTGGCGCTGTCGATGGCGCCGAAGCTCTGGGTGCCCTGGAGGTCCGTCCAGGACGCTCCGAGGTCGGCGCTGCCGTAGAGTCGACGGCCCCCAGGGCCGGTGCCGAAGGCATAGAGGTTCCAGTTGGAGCCGGAGCCCTTGCCAAGGGCGACCTTGTTGGTGTTCGTCAGCGTCGTGGAGACCAGGGTGAAGGAGGAGCCGTAGTCGGTGCTGTGGAAGATGCCGACGTTGGTCGAGACCCAGACGTCGCCGGCCTTGACGGGGTGCGCCTCGACGTGTCGGATCTCGGAGGCGGAGCCGAGGGATCCCGCGGTGGCAAAGGTCGCGCCGCCGTTGGTGGAGCGGTAGAAGCTGCCACCCGAGCTGCCGTAGAAGACGGTGTTGTTGCGCTTGTCGCTGGCGATGACGGCGCCGGCGGGGATGCTGGCGACGACGGCGAGGGAGCCCTGGTTGGCGCTCCGCTGCACGCCGAGGGTTGCCGTCGACCAGAGGATGATGTCCGCGTCCGCCGAATAAGCCACCGATCCACCGTATTGGGTGGTTCCCGCGGCGTAGTTGATGTACCAGCCACCGCCGCCGTCGGAGCTCACCGCCAGCTGCTGGGTCCCAGCAACATTCCCAATCCTGACTACGTTCGCAGGCTTGTTCCCGGCGTAGTCGACGCCCACGGCGCTTGCCCACATCGGGGTTGTCCAGGTGGTCTGGGGCGAAACGTCGAGGCTGCTGCGCGTCTTGTAGGTGAAGCCGTTGTTGTCGTAAGTGGCGGCGAGGAGCTCCGACCCGCCGGGGGCACTGGCGAGTTCCTGAATGGACATCTCCTCGATGCCGTCTGCCAGGGACTGGATGTTCATCTTGGCTCCCGTGTCCCAGTTAGTCAGGTCTCGGCCGCCGAAGATTGTAAGACCGGTTCCCCACAGCCAGTGGTTGGAGTCGGTAGGGTCGATCTCGAGGGACTCGATCATCCAGCCCAGGTCCTTGGTGTCGACGTCGAGGAAGTTGGTCTTGATCCAGGGGGCCTAAGGTGTGTGTCAATGGTTGAGTTGCGAGCGTCCACCAAGGACACTGGGAACTGCCTTACCTTGGGGGAAGTCTGGACGTAGCTCAGGTTCTGGTTGCCGTCGGTGCCCCAGGTCCAGATTGGCTTCCAAGTGTTACCAGAGTCGGTCGATCGGAAGAGCTTTGCGTCAGGCCACCAGCTGTTCAGAGAGGCAACGATCAGAGTGCCGGGCTTTTGCAAGTCCACACTCAGCCCGCCTGGATTGCGTTAGCATCTGCTTTCGCATTTTCTACCAGCTCCTTTTCCACCTAATAGCCACAGGTACCCTGACCTGCCAAGGGTAGGCACATTGCAGGGGTATCCATTTGTTGACTTACCAAAACCGTGGTACAAGTCCGGACCAGGGGCAACAGGGGTGATATCCTTCCATGTCCCGGCAGCAATGTCGTATCTCCAGACAGCACCAGAAGTGCCATCATAAGGGCCGGTGCCGTCAGAGTAGCTGATGTAGAGAGCCTTTTCGGCAGGCTGAATCCTTCCCTTGTGAGGGAAGTATCGGCCAGGCTGGCCGGCGACAGCAGACCAAGTAGAGCCGGCGTCGTTGGAGACGTAGATGGAAGACGTGGCGTTCTCAGCAACGCCGACAAAAATACGGGACGTGGCACCACCCACGAGGGCAGAGGTAGGGTCGAAGGTGACAAAGTTCAGGCCCTGGATGTCACCGCTGTACTCGTCGCCGGCAGGGCCAGCGCGGAACGTGCCGACGGCGGTGAAGGAGGAGACCTTGGAAAAGCTTGCGCCTGGGTAGGGTCAGAGGTAGAAGACTGACTTGGGTGTAGGTTTTGCATACCTCCGTTGGTGCTCTTCCAGAGTCCGTTGCCACTTCGGGCGCCGAAGTAGACGATGTTGGAGTTCTGTGGGTCAACGGCAAGACGCTCTCCGTTTCCTCTTCCCGGCATGTTTCCGCCAACCTGGCATGTGCGTTAGTCCGGCGAACCAAGAGGCTTCTGTCATTGTTACCTTGAAAGGGAGGCTTGCGAACTGCCATGTCTGTCCCCTGTCTGAACTGCGTGCAATTTCTCCGTTGTTCGGGTCCCTAGGAGAGGAGAGGGTCAGCAGACAGTCCAACACCAACAAGAGGCCCAAGCCTGTTCTCACCAGCTGTTGGTGTAGGTTCCCACCGCGATGAAGACCTTCTTGTCGTCTTGCGGATCCAACGCAAGCGCGTCTACGCCCCATCTCGACCACTTAGAATCCGAAGCGAACTCGTTGGCGTCGGTCACAGCAGTCCACGAGTCGTCCGCGTTGAGGCGGTAGAGGCCGCCGATGTCAGTCCTGGCGTAGGCGACGCCCTTGGTAGTAGGATGGAAAACCTTTCAAACATTATCAGCTTGAGCCTTTTGTAGCGACCTCTTGGAATCCTACAATGGAAGGCACAAATCCGCCACCAGCACCCGTTTTCACACTCTTCCATGTGAAGGCGGCTTGGATTGGAGCCGCGAGGGCTGCCAGAAGAAGATTGGCGTACTTCATCTTGGGCCACCGCTGTTATCGAGTCGTCGAAGAAGGGACGCTGAGTGACCTCTGAGACTATACTCAAGGTGAGATGAGGATCTTTTGAGCATACAGAAAAGGAAGAACAGAATCGACGCCGGCGGCTGAACTCGGTACTATAAATGAAAGCCTAGTTCATCCAGCCGTTCCTTCAACGGACCCCGGAGAGAACGCGGGACCACAACGGTGAGAGCGGATAATCGCCTCCTTCCTATGGGCAAGTCGAGCACATTATCGCGACTCCGCCACCTTCCCCCCAGAATGGGGGCGAGTCAAGACTGCCACACTCAAATTTCCATCAATCAATCAGACTCTGCGACGCCCCGCCGGATGAGGTCGCGGTAACAAGCTTGCCGACGTGCCGGAGGCACTACGCCCGTTTGTCTCTGAAGGAAGGAATGCTTCCGCTTAGAGGATCCAGAGCTGCGTCGAGGATCAAGAAAAGAGAGAGGAGAAAGAGGTTCATCCGCGCACGCAGGTCCCAGGAACCCCGTCGCAGCCAAGGCTGTCTTCATCCGCCGGTTCCAAGATCGTGGAGACCCGAAAAGGAACGCGAATCCTGTCATCCGGGTCATCACATGATGGTTTGTAAGAGGAATGGTGTGTGGTGTGGTGTGTGATTACCGGGCATGGCGTGATGTACCACGGTCTGGTTCCTCGGCCTCGGGGTTTCCTCTTCTATTACGAGACGCGTGGGAGTCACTCCCGCGTTCCCAAAATGAGGGCTGCTTCCCTGTATCCGACGCGAATCGGCAGCGGTGGCAGCATCTAACGCAACTCTGCAAGGGGACCGCTGTCGGCAGCAGCTCATGCGGGGGGGCATAGCCGACAGGAACAGCTTCGAGGTTGAGGTTATGTCTTTAAGCTTCTGTCCCTGGGTACTTCTCTTCCCACTCACCTGTATTCTCGGTCTTCCTATACCTGGCTTCCTTGTTCTTGTCCCTTTTGTCGCCATCTCCCTTCTGTTCCTTCGATTCGCGCTGTCTGAATTGGGACCTAGGGAGTATCATCAAGCGAAGAAGGGAAACAACGCACGGCGTTCTGCCCTACGATTCGGATCCCACCGGATCTGCGTCCCCATGAGCTCGCGGGGTGGCATGGGACCAGGCCAGATGCGGGAAGCGGTAGATGGCCGAATCGGGAAGAGGTGGACGGCAGGGTCCGAATCCCCCCCTCAGAGCGGGAATGCCGCCGCGCAATTGGTGGATCCGATCGGAATTGATGGTCTGGGGTTCTTCGGTGTAAAGATATAGCCACCCGCGTGGTTCGGGGCCTGACGAGGAGACGACATGTCGAATGACGTGAGAGGAAGTCCAAATTGTGTTATTGAACAGCGAGTGCGGAGCAGGCTTCCTGACTCGGTGTCCGTATAAGGTTGGGATGCTGTGCTCTTGACGCGACTGTATGGACTCTCGCGGTAACGAATCTTGGCGGAAAGTGACTTTTGGCCCATGGTCTAAGCCAAATGCTTGGATTGAGCGACAGACCCCCGAACTCCTGTTCGCTTTTGAGTCAGCTTTTAAGGCCCGCAGGCCAGGGAAAAGACACAGGACGAAGCATAAAGTGCCTGTGGGCGGCAATGGTCTTGTTGTCAGTCTGTAAGAGATCAGGCCGGATCATCGAGGAGACCCGGTCATCCTCAGTTGACGGCGCTCGCGTCAACAAGCTCAAGTCTTCTTATAAGTCAACAAGGCTATTGCCCCCTCAAAAGCGAAGCGGTGCCTAGCCACCCACTTTGAGGTAGCTATCTCACGCATCAGCGCTCTCCGAGTGACAGTATCTGCAAAGATGGGGGCTGGCCATGTGACCTGGCGCAGCAGAGTAGACGCGTTCTTGCGTTCCTGCCCAGGCTGCCTGTGAATATCGACTTCCACCCTCACGACAAATCTATACTCAAGGACTCAAACAAGACTCACCAGACTCAATGATAGGTGTCAAACAGGCAATCCACACTAGGGCAATGCAAATTTCGGGGCTGTGACGGAGATCGACGAGAAAGAAAGGTCGAGAATCGTAGTCCAGACCCTGCCTGCCATCCACGCTTTCCTAGTTCCGCCATTCCTATCTTTGGCCTGGTACCCATGCAACGGTACCACCCTACCTATAAGGAAGCAGATCCGGTAGGTTCCGAATCGTGGGGCGGGGCGGTAGTGGTCCAATTAGTGTCCACGACTATGAGGAGGCCAGTCCGGCTGGCATCTAACTACAGCTCATCCGGCGTCGTTCTCACACAATGTGACGAGGAACAGAAGAAGGCAAGAGGACACAGGTTAGGAAGAAAACAATGACAGGGAAGGTTCTCAACCCATCGATTCGCAGACACACAAATTTCAAGGCTAGGAGGCAACAAGTCTTAGGAACTTATGGACTAACGTGAAGTCGATGTCTCTTAGTCCTATGCTTTAAGTCTGTAATTCTCGCGCAGATGCAGCGACACACTGCGACATTAGCCTACACCGGCCTGCCATGCTGCTTGACGCGCAGTTTCCGAAGAACGTTTCCGCAAGCCCTGCGTCCGCCCAGAACAGCCTCCAAAAATGTCAGCGACTCCCTCTGTCTGCTGTTGCTGGTGCTGGACGGCCTGCTGGTGTAAGGCGGCCTTGCCGTTCACGAAAGCAGCTGCCTTCGCGGCCTCTTTCTGGGCCGCTCCGGATTTATTTTTGGCCTCCTCGGCCTTCTTGGTCAGGACCTCTACCTCGGCCCGGAGGCGCTTGGCGCGGGGCTGGCTTACATTGTTGTGGTTGCGGTTGCTCCGGCCGCCGCCAACGCCACCACGACCGCTAAACACAGCGTCCAAACACTCTCTGCCGCTCTCTGGCGGTTGTTGGTGCGACGACTGGCCCCGTTGCCTCCGCCGTTGCCGCCGTTACCGCCAATGGCGCTGACCATAGCCTAAAGGCCCTGCGCTGCTCTGGCGTTGTTGTTGTTGCTGTTGTTGCCGTTGTTGTTGTTGGTAGTGGTGGTCGTGGTGGTGCTGTGACGGCGGCTGCTGACACCACTACGACCGCCAAACACAGCGTCCAAAAAGCTATCTGCCGCTCTCTGGCAGTTGTTGTTGCGACGACCGCCGCCGCCGTTGCCGCCAATGGCGCTGGCCATAGCCTAGAGGCCCTGCGCCGCTCTGGCGTTGTTGTCGTTGTTGTTGGTGTCGGTGGTGGTGCTGGTGCTGTGACGGCGGCTGCCGACGCCACTACAGCCGTCAAACACAGCGTCAAGCTATTTGCCGCTCTCTGGCGGTTGTTGTTACGACGACTGGCCCTGCCGCTGCCGTTGCCGCCGTTGCCGCCGAGGGCGCTGGCTATGGCCCAAAAGCCCTGCGCCGCTCTGGCGTTGTTGTTGTCGTTGTTGTTCTGGCGGCTGCTGGAGCCACCGCCACGACCGCCAAACGCCGCCTCCAAGAAGCTGACCGCCGCTCTCTGGCTCATGTTGTTATGACGATTGGCCCCGCTGCCGAGGACGACCTCTGCTGGCGTTTCTTGCCGTGGTTGTGGTGACCGGTTGCTAGCATGGCGCAACGCGCGTTGTTTGGTGGTCTGTTCTGTTTGGTCTGTGTGCGTGTAAGTGGAAAACTTTTTGGCGAAAAAAGAGAAGAGGAGGGATTGGCAGATGGGTCAATCTGATGTCACAGGAAGGAGCTCATGTGCTTTCGCGCCCCTCCCCGAGGCCTGCATATTTCACGGATTTGAAACGTCAGGTGCATTTGAAGTACTGAGGCAAGCATGCCGCTTTCCTTTCCTTCCCCTTCCGGGGAGGCGCGCCTGGTTTGGGTCTTTCATCGGTTTCTTACTGTGCCAAACACCTTCCAATCACATCTGCGGACTGTGGTCAGGAAGGTGCCAAATCCGCGAGCGCAATCCTTCCCAGGTCGGCCATCCATGCCCCACTCAGCCCCGGGACAGGACAGCTCCGGTCGCCTGGCATCATTGCAGTCCGCACCATCAACATCATAAAAAGCAATTAGACAAGAAAACCGATTGTTGTATTTAACTCACGCTAGTGAGGATGAAATTGCTCCGACTCGGAGGTCCTTGGCTGTGTCCTCTTGGGGCCTAAGAGCAAGCCTGTGTTTTCATCTCAACGACATCTTCGAGAAAACCATAATAAACCATCAAGAGGGGGGGCCTTCTCGTCTTCAAGACGACTTTCTGAAGGCTTTGAGCTTTGTCTTCTCTCGGCGACTTCCTGCGTAAGCCCTTTTTGGTGTCGTTGGTACGACTTCCGCTGCCGGTGAGATCGTTCCTGCTCTGAGGGAGCGCCATGCTAGCTGCTTCATCGACTTTCCCTTTTTGTAAAATTAGACAATCCACAAAGTGCAAGCTGGTAAAAAGAAGAGAGACATCGGCTGAACTGCTTGGAAACAGCCGAAGCTCGTTCCTTCTTCGGGGTGGCCAAGGTACCTCTCACGTGATGTTGTTGACTCCGCTGTGTGAAGAAGGAACCTGCAACATGAGCCTGCCGACATGCCTACCTACCTTATATGGATACCATACAGAGATGGAAGGAGCAAGAGTGAGACTGGGATACCAGTTAACATGACTCTCCCAAATTCGATGAATGTGGAAGTCACAAGGGGTCTGTGGCAGGAGCTCCTTCCATTAAATCAAAGCGCCCCACCTATCTAACCACCTCCCTCTCTTCATTTTCGCCGGCCCTGGATCTGCACGCGTGAACAAGTCAGACAAAATAGACAATCACAATGCCGCGCACCCGCAGACCTAAGCTGGCGACCTTGGCAGTCAAGACTACGGTCCCCACGACCACAAGAACGTGAGCTGGAGAAAAGCTCTGAAAATTCTGTCGACCGTCTTGGGCGGCGGTGGCAACGATCGCCGCAACCGCAACAACGTTAGTCTATGTATGCCCTTCCGAGAGTAGTGATGGAACTAACAACGATCGTAGAAGAAACAGGCCGAAGAAGAGACTTAGGACGACGAGGCGCGCATCGATCGTATCAAGTACGAGGCTGATGCTGGGCTGGACGAGATCAAGAAGGCCGAGGCCTTGGTCGATGGCAAAGATGTGATGAGTTCAAGGAGGCCTTAATCCACCACAATCGAAACAACGTAAGCCTATGTTCCCTCTGAAAGGGCTCCTTTCCAGAGAAACTTCGATACTAACAACAATCCAAGAAGCGCAAGGCCGAGGACGCGGCCGAGGACGACGAGGCGCGTGCCAAGCGTCTCAGGTCCGAAGTCGAGGCCGAGGAGAAGAAGACTGCCGCCAAAGCGGCTGAGGCGACGAAGACAATCGCCTTCATTAATGACAAGGCCGCCTTGCTGGCGAAAGTCAGCAAGGCCGAGGGCCAAGATAAGGAAGAGTTCAAGGAGACCTTCACCTACCACAATCGAAACAACGTAAATCTATGAGCCCTCTGAAGGCGCCCCTTTCTAGAGAGACTACGGTACTAACAACAATCCCAGAAGCGAATAGCAAGGCCGAGGAGAAGAAAGCTGAGGACTAGAGGCGCGTGCCAAGCGCCTCAAGTCCGACCGAGGTCGAGGCCGAGGAGAAGAAGGCCGAGGAGAAGAAGGCTGAGGACGACGAGGCCCGCGTCAAGCGCCTCAAGTCCGAGGTCTAAGCCGAGGAGAAGAAGGCCGAGGAGGCCCAGAAGAAGGTCGCCGCCAAAGCGGCTGAGGCCGCGAAGGCAATTGCCTTCATCAATGGCAAGGCCTTCTTGCTGACTTATGTCAGCAAGAAGGCCGAGGGCCATGAAAAAGAAGAGTTGAAGGAGGCCTTTCGGAGTTCAGATCTCTGGGGAGAAATCCCCGCCCTGCTGCCCGCCGAGGATCACGGAGGGTCACCTGTGATAGTTGTGTAGATCGAAGATTAAGCGGGGAAGGTCTCAGACTTTGCGATATTTTGGATGGGTTGTGTTGGTTTTAATGAGGATATTGTGCGGTGAAAAGTGGCGGTGAGAGGATTGTGAGATGGCCTCGTCACGCCAGAGCTTCTGACGAAGGACTGGATTTGTCGCAAGCCTGGTGTGTTTGTAAGGTACTGCGGTCATGTGGTGGTGTTTTTTGTAGAGTGATGACTCTTTTGAGCCTTTTTTTTGCTAAGTACCATTGATGTAGGGTTATGGGTTTGCAAAGTGGAATTTTAGAGTGTTTTTCGGGGAAGTTGTTCGTTGGCGGTCTTCGTAAAGTGGTACCTAGCGGAGGCATGTATTCGTGGAGTAGTGCATGTGTTGTCGAATGGGGTATGTGTGTATAGTTGTAGAGGTAGACTTCAAATCAAAGCCCATGGATTCTTATGAGTCACAACGTTACCCTCCAAAACCGAAGCAGGTTTACCAACTATTAGATTGCCCCCTTACGCATCAGCCTCTCTGAGTGATTAAATCGGCACTTGACAGAGGGCAGGAAGGCAGGAAGGCAGGAAGGCAGGGAGGCAGGAGGACAGGGAGTCAGTAGGACAGGAGGGAAGGAGGCCCGTCTGAAGGCCCTGCCGAATGGTCCGACTACTCATTACCGTAAGGACGTAACTTGCTCCGAGAGTTTCGCTGGGAGGCTTTCACAAATTTCTTAATTACTACAGCGTCAGCAGTCTCTGTCACGAGTCCGCAAACAAAACGAAGATGACGCGCCCCCGCGTCGACGACCGAAATATGGCCCAAAGAGCCCTGTTCGACGCCTTTGGCAGTCGCCGCAACGACAATCGACAGAGAGAAGCCTTGAGCTTTATCAACGCCTTGTTTGGCATTGGCGGCAGCGCCCACCGACGCCGGAGCAAAAACAACCGCAATGTAAGTGAAACGGATTACAAAACTCGTTTTGGCTACTAACTGCGATCTGAAGAAGCGCAAAGACCAGCCAATTGCAGGAGAGTCCGATGAAGACAAAGTCAAACGACTCGAGGCCAAGATCAGCCGCTTGAAAGCCGAAGCAGAGAAGCACACCAAGAAAGCGGAGGAGCTAAGAAAGTGTGCCGCGGAGATTGAGAATGGAGGAGATGGTGGCGACAAGGCCAAGTAGCGGCTCTTAACCTTATCACCTACGGTGTGTACCTAGGTCGTGTCAATTATGGACTGGAAGGCAGATCGAAAGGGACAATTTAAGGTAATTACAAAGAGCATGAGTTCATCAAGTGGGAAGAGAGATAAAGAGACAAGAAAAAAGAATAATCACTGGCGGACTCGAGGAATTGGAAGCATTCAGTCGGCCATAAGAAGAGCCCGGCTTATTTTAGCGTCTCATTCCGTAATACTATGATGGTTACAAGAGGGAGGGGGGGGGGGGGGGAGGTCTGCAGATCAGTCCTGCAAGTCAGTCCTGAAGCTCAGTTCAAGACGTATATGCGCCTAGACAGGTATAAATACCCTGCCTTCGTCCTGTGTCTCCGTTCTAGAGGAATAGACGCCTCTGATCCAAATTTCACCTACGTATTGCTCATCAAAGAAAGTATGCCGCGGGGATGGGATCTTTTGCTAACATCCACAAGCGCCAGGCTACAAACGAGAACAACGAGAGCCGGGCCAGGACTGAAGTTGAGAATAAACGACGAAAAAACGGATTGCGTCACCGACCGTGACTAGGCCAGTGAGGCTGGCATTTACATATAGTCATCTGCGTGAAGAAGTCCAAGAACAAGCCTGCACATGTGCCATCGTTATCTTCAGTGCCAGACATCATCTTCGTAAGCCAATCGCGGCCAGGAAGGTGGGTGATTCACGACAACAGGTCAAAGTCCACAGAGCATGGGTTCATCAAAATGTTTACTGCCTAGTATATGTCTATGAACATTGATTCTATCTGGATGGGAGAGGTCCGGTGTCTGCTTTTGGATGATTTGGTTCAATGGGTATGTGCGGATGTGTGTTTTGGTATTGCTGGATGGTATTGAATAGTGTCGGATTGTGTGGATGGTGGATGCCGCTTTGTAAGGATGTGGCGTCGCATGGACTTATGCGTGGTTCTGTTATTCAGACTGGCTGCCTTGTGTGACGGGAAGCGTCGATGATGACGCCGGACCACTGCCAATGGTGCTTGAGTGCCTCAGTCGAGATTCTAGGGTGTTCCCGCAAGCGGATAGGCGTCCGGAGGCCTTTCGACTATGCGAAAACGGGCTTTTGTTTCAAGCGGACAGTGAGTGCCGTTCAAGTTTTTTGTGGTGTGTCCCGTTGGTCTAGTGACTGGGGAAGTGTATGGCTGGCGATAGCTTCGCTGGCGCCTCGAGGACGCGTGGTGGAGTGGAAGTGTGCCCCGTTGGTCTAGTGACTCGAGAAGTGTATGGCTGACGATACCCTCGTTGGCGCTTTGGGCATGCGTGATGGAGTGGTGTTGTGTATGTTGCCGCGTCGGCCGTGGAAGCAATGCGTTCGGTTGAATGGGTGTGTTTGTGTCGCGAGAGCGAGTAAACGAACGCCACAACGTCGCCTGTTGGTATTCTTAGACTTCTGCTCGCAGGCAGTGGATGTGACTTCGAAGCCTCGAATCTTCTTGTAAAGCTGCTGACCGCATTGTCTTGACTGTTACTGTGCAGCGTTAGCTCGTGCATTCGTTCGGGAGGCGACCAACTTACCATGGTGTGGTGTCAGCAGCAGTCAATGTGATCGTGATATAATGAATCGCTTGATCCCAAATCAATCTTGCAGCAGGCCCCTTTCCCCTTCCCTCCAGACTTCCTCGCTGTCTAAGACACGCTTCAGCATTTTCCCCTCTGCCTCTTCTCTCAGACTTCAGTGCCCTTTACCTAGGCTTACTCCAGTCTTTCCGCATCTCCCAGTACTCCTCTCCTCGCGCTCATTCCAGTCTCCTCCACACCCCCCTTCATTTCCTGTAGCTCCGTCAAGCCATCTTGCAAGCCTGTGAAGTAATGCTTGTGTGTAAGTGGCATCCTCTTTTCACATCTCTTTCCCTTTTACTTTTTTCTAAATCCTCTTCCCTAGCATCATTTTCATGTAGCCTTCTTTCTTCGTTCTGTCTTCTTCTAGTTGTTGAGTGTTTGCGAACCGGTCTCCTCGCCGTGCCGGTGGTCGCGCATGGTGGTCGAAAGGCATGGACTTCCCCTTGAGTCTAGAGTTGGGTCCTGCTCGAGGGATCCGAAGAGATCGGCCAGAAAACGCGCCTCGTGAGTCTCGCGCGCGCGCGCGCGTGTGTGTGTATGTGTGTGCGTGTGTTGTATGTTGTTGTTAGCACCACTGCATCCGATGCTGTATCCTCCTCCTCCCTCAACCCCCAAGTTTCCCTTGACGACTTGGCTGATCAACGAGGCCATTAATTGCATCTACAATCAAACCTTTGGTCATTATCGGCGAGGGAGTCATAGAGAACGAAACCGTGTGCTTGCCATTGAATGCAGTCATCCTTCACTGTCTTGTAATGTACAGCCCTTGTATTGTTCTTCGACGCATTGTACTATATTACCCCCAAAACCAAGACATTCCGTTCGTCAAGCATCCTTAAACGCGAGTCGTAACCCACAGAAAAAGAGAAAAGAGCAAGAAAAAAAGAGAGAAGAAGAAGGGAAGAAGAAAAAAAACAACTAGGCCTTGGGGCCGGCGGTCTCCTCTGTCGTCTGCCTGTAGGTAGGAAAGGAAGAAAAGTCTGTGTGATGAAGTGAATATAGTAATATAAAAAAGTGAGTAAGTGCTTACCGGTTCTTGGCGGGCAGGAGGGCGGGGATATCTCCCCAGAGACCTAAACCCCGAAGGGCCTCCTTCAACATCTCTTTTTGATGGCCTTCGGCCATCTTGCTGACATAAGCCAGCAAGAAGGCCTTGCCGTTCACGAAGGCAGCTGCCTTCGCGGCCTCCTTCTGGGCCTCTTCGAATCTACTTTTGGCCTCCTCGGCCTTCTTGGTGAGGACCTCTACCTCGGCCCGGAGGCGCTTCACGCGGGCCTCGTCGTCTTCGGCCTCGTCCTCGGCCTTGCGCTTCTGGGAGTTGTTAGAATCATGGTTATATATATAGGGCACATAGACTTACATTGTTGTGGTTGTGATTGTTTCGGCCGCCGCCGACACCACCACGACCGCCGCCGACGCCACCACGACTGCCAAACACGGCGTCCAAAAAACTACCTGCCGCTCTCTAGCGGATATTGTTACGACGACTGGTGCCGCCGCCGCCACGACCGCCGTCGCCACGACCGCCACCGCCGCCGCCGCCGCCGCCGAAGGCCATGGCCAAAAGATCCTGCGCCGCACGGGCGCTGTTGTTGTTGCTGCTGTTGCTGCGGGGCATCTTCATTGTTCCTAAGTTAGCATTTGAACTATCAAAAACGCTGACGAGAAACTGGAAAAACAGTAGAGACCACTAAAGGTCCTTGAGGGAAGGAAGGAAGGTCGATAAACAGAGGCAGAAAACTGTTACTTACGGTGTGTGCGTGCGTGTATGTGTGTGTATGTGTGTGTGTGCGTGTGTGTGTGCGTTTGCGTGTGAGTTTGCGTATTTGATCGAAAGAACTTCGAAGGCGAGAGGATTTCGAAAAAAAAAAAAATTTCGATTACAACGATGGGCACGAAGAAAAAAAGAAGAAGAAGGAGAGAAAGGTCTGAGATTGTGAAAACGAAAGGCAGCCCGACGGCGGCCCTGCGGCGGCCCTGCTGCAGCCCTAGAGCTAGCCCAATACGGTAACTTAAATACCAAAGGAAAGAACGACTCTTGAAGGTTTCAATAATCCTGTTCAGTATTTATCATTGACACAGGTTGTCTGCGATTAAAATTGCAGCCCTACTTAGCCTAACCTAATATCTTATATCCTAGTTTGCAAAGAAATGTGAACCTCAGCTTGAGATATTTGGAGCAGATAAGTATCATTAGGAAAGTTTCTCTTATTATTATCAAGCAGTCTCTAATTTCTGCTGCTCAGGATTGTCATATAAGGAGATGACCGGAGCTGTCCCGGCGCCGGGTGGAGCATGGATGTTCGGCTGTGGTCCAGATAAGTGGGGACATTCCCCGGAACCTGAAGGGGCCATTAGCTCCTGCCCTCACAGAGGTAGGGGATGCCCAACGGAATTCGCCGTCGCACATTTGGGGGTTTCGTCCGCCATTTTTTTTACCATTACTGTCTTACTTTAGGTAGGATTACAAGATCTAAACGCCCCTACGGGCACAGCCAAACGCCGTGATCCCAATGGCGCGGCCTCAAAGGGACTGGATGGCCTGCTCCTCTTTGCAGGAAAGATCCGGATTCCCGGCCGTGTAGCCGCGCAGTTTCGGGACCTCATCCTCGAAAAGGCGGCAGACAACGACTTTGACATCGTCTCGGACGTAGCTCGAGCGGATCTCTTCCGCGAGCTTCCTCTCCACTTCCTCCATCACCTTCTCCGCAACCTGACTCTGAATAAACTCGGGGAAGTATCTCAGCTGGCGGTACTCAAGGTACAGGGCTGTAGTCAGGAATGTACCAAATCTGCAAGCGCAATTCTGCCCAGGTCGGACAGGGGAGGAGAGGACCTTCCCTGTCATTGTTTTCTTCCTAACCTCTGTCCTCTTGCCTTCTTCTATTCCTTGCCACATTGTGTGAGAACCACGCCGGATGACAAGCTGTAGAGAAAGCCGCGAGAAGACAAAAGTCAAAGGCTTCAGAGTGTCGCCTTGACGATGGAAAGGCCACCCCGTTAATGGTTTATTATGGTTTTCTCAAAGAAGTCGTTAAGATGAAAACACGGGATTGCTCTTAGGCCCAAGAGGACAAGATCAAGGACCTCCAGGACGAAGCAATTTTATTCCTTACTAGCCTAAATAGAATTTAGAGAATCGGTTTTTGTGTGTACTTGCTTCATTTGATGTTGCTGGTGCGGACTGCAATGATGTCAGGTGACAGGAGCTGTCCCGGCGCCGAGTGGGGCCTGGATATCGGCTGTTGTCCGAAAACCGGGGTACCGCGGGGTGCACGGCAATCGGAGGAACCGGGAAAACTTCTCGACCCATCGATTCGCAGACACACCAATTTCGAGGCCGGGAGGCAATAGGTCTTAGGAACTTAGGAACGAGCATGAGGTCGAAGTTTCTGGGTCCGATGCTTCGAGTCCGTGATTCTCGGGCGGACGCCGCGACCCCACGGCATCGGCCTACGCCGGCCTGCGATGCTGCTTAATGTGCAGACTCCGAAGAACGTTTCCGCAAGCCCTCCCACTGTTGCTGTTTGGGAAGATTGTCATACTCTGGAATTTTCAAGTCTTGTCTCTCTGAATTTCAAAGCTGTTCCACTCGATACAAATCTCATTAAGATATGTGACGGGCCGCCACCTCAGGTACTACTAGACACACAAACGTCGCCGTTATACACTGTAAGTTCTAAGGAGGACCTAAAGGCCGGACGTAGTCTCTCCGACATTTACAACGTTCCCAGCTCCGTCGACCACAACTTTGGTCTTCTTCGTAGACTCCTTCCGAGGGTTCCGGGCCTCGAAAATCGACTTGAGCTCCTCCAAAGTCTTTCCACTGGTCTCCACGAAAAAGAAGAAAATGATGACCAACTCGATACAGATCCAGATAATAAAGACCAGGTACAGCCGCCAGCCGATTTCAGCGATTCCTACACTGATGCCGTAGGTGTTGATGATGATGGCGATGTTCAAGAAGAGAAACGACGCCGCGGAACCCTTGGCGCGGGTGCGGTTCTCAAGACACTCGACAGCGTACAGTGTCTGCAACGGTGTAAAACCCCAAGAAAAAAAGATTCCGAAGAGGTAGATGGACACAATGACACCGTAGGACAGGTTCTGGTTCTTCTCGGACTCGGCGGTGAAGGCGGTCAGCATGACGTATGAGGCAAGAGCGCCGGTAAGCCCTGCCATCATCATATACCGCCGCCCGAGCCGATCGAGAAGCGTGGCGCCGTAGATGGCCGCAATGAGACAGAAGATGGGATTAATGGCTGTGAGGAGAAGTTGGGTGCTGTCGCTCGTGATGCCTGCTTGTTTGAACATCTCGGGCTGTGAGTTGCGTTAGTGACTAGCTCCAAAACCTACGGTACTGAGACTAGACTCGGATAGTTTTGACATACCATGAAGTAAGACACGACATTGTTTCCACTCCACTGTCCGAAAAAGGCCATCAAAACCACCATGGCGAGCCGGTAGCGGGCCGCCCTAGTGTTGAACAGCTCGCGCATGTCCCACCACGGGTTCTCGTCTCTTGTGAGGCGGTCGTCCTCAACGATTTCCTGATATTGAAGTTGAACGATGGGCGAGCTGGCGTCGCCGTCACCGTGGTACTTTGCGAGGATGGCAAGGGCCTCTTCGGCGCGGTCGTGGGAGATGAGCCAACGGGGCGATTCGGGGAAGAACATGATGAAACACATGACGACGGCGGGCATGCCAGCCTGAACGAGGGTAGGGATGCGCCACGCCCAACTGTTATTGAGATGCTCGTTCGTTCCGTAGGTGGTCCACCCGGCAAGGATGTTGCCGAGCCACCAGAAGGTGTCTAAAAAAAGGAGGTACGGTTAGCGAGGGGCCACAAGAAACGAAAGACGACAGCAAAGTCAGGAACATCTACGTACTGTAAGCGCCGGCCATGGTTCCTCTGTACTTGGGGTGCGCCAGCTCGACGATGTAGGCGGGGCCGGCGGCCGAAGCGAGGGAGGCACCGAAGCCTAGGACAAAGCGGCCGGCGATGAATTGACCAAGAGTGTTGGCCGGAGTCTGAATGGCAGTGCCGACGAGGACAATGAAACATCCTATCCAGATACAAACCCTACGGCCATAACCGTCGGCAAGCGGAGAGCAGAAGGGGAAGCTGGCGACCTGGCCGACCTGGTAGATCATGAAGACGATACCGGTGGTTGACCCGGCTCCGGTAAGGCCGAAGGTCTTTTGGTACTGGGGCATGGCGTTCTGGCTTCCCATGAGGGAGCTGTCTGTTGAGGGCGTTAGCTTCTCGCGTTTTGTTCGTGGTCTAGTTGATTAGAGCTTCGTGGGAAACATACCGAATCCGTTCATGGTCGAGACCAGGTAGCCGATGGAGAGGATGAAGTACAGCTTCAACATGTTGGGCGACCAGATGTTAGGCGGCCGCTCCTCAAGAGCAGCGGCGAGGGCCACAGAGGCCGCATTGATCTCCTTGACCTCGCCGGCGCCGGCCTTTTCGTCGAAGGGGGTGTTGTCATGCTCGACCTCGGGGTGAGACTTGGAATCCTGAAGGGTCGCCATGATGACTGAACCTATCCTCGGGTGTGGATGGATGGGGGAAAAGAGGACGAGGAACGGAAAGAGACACGAGACGCGTACAGAGAACGCGAGAGGGACGATGGACTCTTTTTAAGCAAAAAGACATACCCGACCCCGGCCGTGGCATTGAACCAGGGCCGGCCACCGGTCAACGGCGGTCCAACCAAGGGACCGGGACTGGACTGGACTGGACTAGACTAAGACGACTACCCACCGTTACATGACATCTCCATTCTCCTCCCACCCACACGCCCCCCTGTCCCTGTCCTCCATGGGGTTATCGTTTGACAAGTCCCCACATGGTTCGGGGACGAGCCAGACAATGCCACAACGGAGCAGGCTGCTTTTCGTACGGGGAAGACGGAGCCGCGGCACGTGGGCTGGTCTTCCTGTCTTTCTGAGCGGATATTTTTTAGTGTGCGCACGATATGGGGCATGAATGGCTAGGAAATGATCTGACTGGGTTCATTCTAGATCCAACAAGTGGTCTCAGCAGGCTGTAAAAACAAAGGTGCCTCCGCAAGTGTTGCCTCTTCAATGGGCCTGGTGACCGGCCTACTACCCCATTTCTTCCCCAAACTATGGGGGGTGAAGTCGGCACCCGGTGTCGACGATGTGACGTGTGATTCGCGCGGTCGAACCATATCTGTCGACCTGCGATGCACAAAAGGGCCGACATGGGGGCCGGGGCAAGTTGAGGGGAAAGAAGGTCAGGCAGGCGAGAGGTCCGGTTTGGACACGGTCAGTGGCATCAGCCAAGGTGCGGGCGAACCAACACAGGTGGCGGCATGCCGATCCGGTGTACCTGGCCGGCACGAAGCCCGCCAAGTTTTTTGATTGTCCATGTACAAATGTCCGCAGACTGCAGTCCCACGCCCGTTGCGGATGCGGCGCAGCAGGACAGATCGATCGTGTGACGGAATGATACGCTTCAATGCCGAGGCTCAACTCGCGGCGACCGGGGGGGTTGTTGGTGAGATATTCGCAAGAGAAAAGAAGAAAAAGAAAACAAAAAAGGGAAGGGGAAAAAAACCCTTCTCCTGCCTGCCCCGAAGGGCGACGAGGGGGATGAAGTCCGATGCGGAGTCTCCTCCCCGATCCCCAGACGGGGTAGAAAGCCGAGGCCCAGTTTCGGCGCTAGCCCCGACTTGGGGGCAGACGGGTGGATCCTGGGGGAATTCTTTCAGCGCCCTTTCCCACATAACCCACGGCGGAAAGCACCGCGCGCGAAAGAGGGGGGAGACCTTGGGAAAAGTTCACGTGCGGGAGGTCGACAGAGCGGCTCATTGGCTCTGTGGCCAGGTGGGCGAATGGAGAAATTCTCGGACGGGGCCCGAACCTGACTCGGGGGCTGGTCTAGAACGGAACACGAACGGCTCGCGTTCAGGGACACGGTCAGTAACCGGGTGGAATTATTGAAAAGAGTGAGAAAGCGACGGTGGCGTCCTCCTCAGCTGCTGCTGTTGTTGTTATTATTTTTGTTGTTCTTGTTGTTGTTAGTGTCGTTATCGATACTTTGTACTGACGATGCCATCAGCCGGCGATGGAATCAGTATGACAGTTCTCGACAGCTGCTGCCAAGTACCCTGTAGACCTCCTCGAACAAAGCCCGCCCGACGATATCCGAACTAACCCCGGCCGAAGCTCGGTCTGCCATCGACCGTCCGTGCCCTTCCGGGTGTTCGTCTCGAACCGAGAGTCACATGATTTCGGCTGCGAGTCACGTGTATCGTGTAATCCCCCGCAGCCCTCAGTCCTCAGGCCTTTGCGTTGCAACCCCAACTCGTTCATTACATAATCCATACGGTGCCCCTCCACGACCAATCATCAGCTCCCCCGCTTCCCCCAATCCTTCCCCTTGCAGCTCCCAAGCCGGTCCCTCGTGATTCCCCCGCACTCCCAGACGCTGCACCGTCTCAGGTGACGTTCTGGACGGACATGAGCGACACGCAGCTCAGAGCTCGGCCTGCGTGAGGTGAGACAAAGAGGGAGCTCTCGTTTCCTCGTTTTCTCGTTTCCCAGGTCCAAACACACAGCTCCAAGCTCCATCTCCATCTCCATCTCCGTCTCAATCTCAATCTCAATCTCTCCCTCCTCCACTGTCAGGCCCTTCGTGAACTGCCTACATCCCGTCCGTCCTTCATATCCACCTCTCGTGTACACCACCTCTCCCTGCGTGCCCTCATCTCCGTCCGCCGTGTCGTGTCTCCACTGACCCCGTTCTGTCTCTCCGTCCCTTTGCCGTACCTGAATCCCCTCCCGAGTCCTCCCCCACCCGCAGCGTTCCACCCTCGGTCGCCGGTGCCGAATCTCGTATCACCATGTCCGACATCTCCGATCAAATCTCGGATGACTACGTCAACATCTCATCCGAGACCGACCTCCATCTGAGCGTCTACATGGAAAAGCTGGGCCGCCATCGCCGTCTCCATAGCTCGTCAAGTGACGCCTCATCCAGCGAAAGCCAGTCACTCACCACCGCCCGCGACGCTCCCACGCACACCTTTCCCAAGAACCTGCCGGACTGGAGCAACCTCAAGGTGATCCATCGTGGCACCCTGCCGCCACGGAGCTACTTCTTCCTGTACAACAATGAAGAGGACGCCCTGACCAGGGACACCTCCAAGTCCAAGTCCAAGCTGCTGTCCGGGAAGTGGAAGTTCCACCTGACCACATCACCCTTCCATGAGCCCCGCGACTTTTACAAGACCGACTTTGACACGTCTGAATGGGACGACATCGTCGTCCCCGGCATGTGGCAGTGCCAGGGATACGGCAAGGGCCCGCAGTACACCAACCTCAACTTCCCCTGGCCCGTCGACGCTCCCAACATCCCATACGATGACAACGAGTGCGGCCGACACGTGACGACGTTCCAGGTCGGAGACGACTTTGCCGACCACCAGCTGAGGCTCCGCTTCGAGGGCGTCGATTCCGCCTTCACCGTCTGGGTCAACGGCAAGGAGGTCGGCTACTCCCAGGGCGCCCGCAACCCCAGCGAGTTCGACGTCACGGACCTCGTCAAGATCGGCGAGGACAACGTGCTCGCCGTCGAGGTCTACCAGAGGTGCGACGGCACCTACCTCGAGGACCAGGACCAGTGGTGGCTCAGCGGCATCTTCAGGGACGTCTACCTGCACGCCTTTCCCAAGTTCCACCCTGTCGACTACCACGTCCACACTCTCCTCGATGACGACTACAGGGACGCCACCCTCCGGGTCGACATCGAGCTGGAGCGCGGTGCCTACGTCGACATGAAGCTCCTCGACGCCAACGGCGAGCTCGTCGCCAAGGACATGCAGATCTTTGACCGCCACAACAGCTTCAACATTCGCGTCAAGAACCCGCACAAGTGGACCGCTGAGACTCCTTACCTGTACACACTCGTGCTCAACTTCAAAAACTGCAGCCTGGTCCAGCGCGTCGGCTTCCGCCGCACCGAACTCATCAAGGGCGTCTTCTGCATCAATGGCGACCCAGTCAAGTTTCGCGGCGTCAACCGCCACGAGCACAACCCGGACTCGGGCCGCGCCGTGCCCTATGAGTTCCTAAAGCACGACTTGCTGCTGATGAAGCATTTCAACGTCAACGGCATCCGCACCTCCCACTACATCAACGACCCGCGCTTGTACGACCTCGCCGACGAGCTCGGCATCTGGATCCTCAACGAGGCCGATCTTGAGTGCCACGGCTTCGGCGTCCTCGGCAACAACGCCGGCGACTGGGCCTCCAACAACCCGGACTGGCGCGAGGCCTACGAGGACCGCGCGCGGCAGATGGTCCAGCGCGACAAGAACCACGCCTCCGTCATCTTGTGGTCCCTCGGCAACGAGTCCTTCTACGGCTCCAACCACCAGCACATGTACGACGTCATCAAGAGCATCGACAAGTCCCGTCTCGTCCACTACGAGGGCGACGGCGGCGCCCGCACTGCCGATATCTACAGCCGCATGTACGCCTCCGCCAACGACATCGTCAACCAGGCCTCCGAGAGGGACTGGAGCAAGCCGCTCGTGCTGTGCGAGTACATCCACGCCATGGGCAACGGGCCCGGTGGCATCAAAGAGTACATTGATGCTTTCTACAAGTACCCTCGTCTCATGGGAGGCTTCGTGTGGGAGTGGGCCAACCATGTAAGTCTAAATACCGAAATGACTGTCGTCTCGACTGACACCCTTCCCTTCAGGGCCTTCGCACCAAGAATGAAGAGGGTGAGGAGTACATGGCCTACGGCGGCGACTTTGGCGACGTGCCCAACGACTACAACTTCGTCTTTGACGGCCTCTGCTTCGCCGAGCACACCCCGACGCCCGGCTTGGTCGAGTACGGCAAGGCCATCGAGCCGGTGCAGACGCTTGACATTAAGGACAACGAGGTCACCATCATCAACCGTTACGACTTTATCTCTCTCGACCACCTCACCGCCACCTGGCACATTGTTGCCGACGGCATGGTCATCGGCGGCGACCAAGAAGTCGACATCCCCAAGGGTCTGTTCACCCCACTCCTCCTGAGTTAAATCACCTGTTTTGTCATCCCCGACTAACAAACCCTTCGCACAGGCATCAAGCCGCACACCGAAGCCCGTCTCAAGATCAAGGGCCTGCCCAAGAACCTCACCGCCGAGGCTTACCTGCACATCGACTTCGCCCTCGCCCACGACACGAACTGGGCCAAGGCCGGCCACCGCGTCGCCTTTGGCCAGCTCCCGCTCTCCAAACCCCCCTCCATGGCCGCCATCCTCTCCTCCCTCTCCAACCCCTTCGTCGACCCCGTCCCGCACGTCACGCAGGCCTCGCCCTCGCTCCTCGCCATCACCTCCTCCACGGGCCAGTCGACCTGGTCCCTCGACCTCCAGCTCGGCACAATCACGTCGTGGCGCAAGGCCGCCCGCCCGCACCTCGAGCTCCTGACCGAGCCCCCGTACATGGATTTCTACCGCGCCCTCACCGACAACGACCGCGGCGGCCGCTTCGGCCAGAACTGGCAGGACCGCCGCCTCCACCAGACGCGCCACTCGGTCAAGCGCGTCGCCTGGCGCAAGGAGAAGCGCGGCCTCGTCGTCGACGTCCACTCGCGCATCGCCCCGCCCGTCCTCGCCTGGGCCGTCGACACCTGGACCACCTTCACCTTCCACGGGGAGGCCGTCTACATCAAGGTCAAGGGCAAGCCCAACGGGCCCCTGCTGCCGGACACCTTTGCCCGCGTCGGGCTGACGCTCGGCCTCAGCGGGGTCGAGGAGGTCGCCTGGTGGGGCCGCGGGCCCGGCGAGAGCTACCGCGACAAGAAGATGAGCCAGGCCTTTGGCAACTGGGAGCAGACCGTCGACGACCTCTTTGTCGACTACGAGTTCCCCCAGGACGGGGGCAACAGGACCGACGTCCGCTGGGTCGAGTTCCGCGGCCGGCTGCCCGAGGGTGACGATGACAACGATGGCAACGAGGGCCGCGACAGCAACGGCAACGGCAACGAGGAAAAGCCCGTCGAGCGCCTCATCCGCGCCCGCTTCGGCGACCTCGAAGGCGCGTCCTTCTCGGCCATGCATTACACGACGACCGACCTCGACGAGTGCACCCACCCGTACGAGCTGCACAAGCGCAAGAGGGAGGACACGGTCGTCAGGCTCGACTGGGCGCACCACGGGCTGGGGACCGGGTCATGCGGGCCGGCCACGCTGCCGCAGTATGAGCTGCGGACGAGAGACTTTGAATTCGAGCTTGTTCTGGACTAAAGAGCTGGACGGCATGTGTATATGTATGGCAGACGACAGGCACGCAGGACCTTGCTTCAGATTGTAAACCAAATAATGCGTTCACAGAGCGCACAGCATCAACTCATGCCATGGCAGTGCTTGATGGTGATACTTTGTATTATACTACTACTGCTGATCGCGTGGATGTGTCTGATCCACAGCCTTGGCCTCGTGGGGTCTCGTTGGAATTTCAATGCCACACTCTCTCATACGAGGTTTCAATACGCAATGCCATATTTCTTAAGCTCTGGTGTACTCGTACGCCCCGATCTTGGTCTCACTCGGAACGGCCAACACGCCATCCAAGGCGACACACTGGCTGTCCCACACCGCGTCCGGTTTCGAAGTCCACCGGGCCCTGAGATACGGCAGCCCGCCCGCCTTGCTGTCTGGGCAGGCGTAGATGTTGGAGTAGGCCGGGTCTCCGCCGAACGTGTAGAACCGCAGCAGATAGGACCCCTCGATGTGGGGGGCCTTGACGGATGTCTTGACAAAGGCGTTGAAGTTGGAGCCGGGCGGCATCGCCGTGATGGCGCTGTTGCCGCCGGGGGTGTAGGAGATGACACCGTCTGGGTCGGCGTAGACTCTCTGTCCACCCGGCTTGGAGATCTGGGGTTTGAGAGTGAAGCGTTAGCGACTGTTGGGGGGAAACAGAGGCATACAGGGACCAGTGGAAGTAGTGTGTATATCACGTGTATCACGGGGAAACATATGACACGAACCTGTAGCTGTCTGAACAAGTCATCAACGACTGTCGTGTTGCCGGGCGGGCAGTTGGCGCCGGAGAAGTCCGGGCAGTGCGTCGTTGGTCGGAGGGCGCCGATCCAGAAGCGGCCGTCGCGCGCGTTGATGGTCAGCTCTTCGGGGCTCTTTGTGCAGTCTTCGAAGGGACCGGAGGTGTAGGCGAGCAGGGTGAATGACTCGGCGGCGGCCAGGGCCACGGGGGCCAGGAGGAGGGAGAGTGGCTTGATGAGCATGGCTGCGGTAGTGGTCTGACAGAGTGGTGGTTGTGGGGAGTCTTGCAATGCAAGTCTTGCGGCTGATTGATGGATGATGCTGGGTTGACGAGTCTGGGTGGGATGGGATGTAGTGAACGATGATGATGAGGTTGGAAGAAGATGCTTCTGTCATCCACTGGTGGGCTAGGATTGATCAAATCTTGGAGCCAGCAGCAACAGAGGCAACGGGTAAGAAGGGGGATGGGATTCTAGTAAAGAATGTCAGGCAAGAGTGTCGTGTCTGAGCGTTGTCATGATCTTCGCCACCAACGTTGAGTAGTAGCCACTCTTAGATGGCTATGATTCCTGCCTCAGCATTCCAGGTGTGATCATTGGAGTTTCCTGGATGTCGACATGTTAGTCGTGGGAGGTGAGATGGTGTCCTGCCTCATCCCAGTCAAGGGCCACTGAATGCGGTGTACTCCTTCCATCACCTACACTCTTAGTCTCGCAGATATTACCCTATGAATGCCGCGATCCTTCCCAACAGGCTTTTGAATCCGGCTGCCCTAGAATTCACCCCATTTAAACATTCACAGCATCGGAAGCAAGAGAGGGGCATTTCCAGAGCAGCGGAAAAACTGGTGTTCAACGTTGATCAGCTTTCTATTGCTGCTTTCGCTGCTTTCGCTCGGAAGCCGCGAAATGACATGACCATTGCTGGGCCGTGGGCATGGATAACTTGTAATAGTTGGAAGGAATCTCTGCCTTGAGCCTAAGATGCTCCACGGCTTGTAGAGGCAGATAGTTAATCCTTGTTGCCGTGCTTTCCAGCGGCCAGCCGGGCATCGGAGGTGCGACTCTTGCTCCTCAAACCCCCAGCCATATTTTCCTCGTTTCCAGGCACAACATGTGACACAAGATCCAAGCATACAAAAAACCGTCGACACGAGTCAAGACCCATGAGCGCCTGCTGGGAGAATTGGCGGGTCCGGACAAAGTACATGCCGTAACATCCGCGCGTTCCACGGGACCCATCCAGGTTTGCGTGCGAGAGATTTCTAGGCTCATCGAATTCGTTTTCAAGAGTGAACATTCAATAACTGGATACGGTGATAGGTGTCAAGGGTGTAAGCGTAGCATAACGATATCTCGAGTGAATAAGTTGATGGATTATGTCAAGTGTAAACCAAGCAATCGCTCATCTGCCCGCTTCTACCAGCCGGAACCAATGCAACCGAAACGCCAGACCGTCCCATGCCCCTTTCTACCCTCTAGACGCGTGAACCCAACAATCCGGACTGAAAGAGAGAGAGAAAAAAAAGATCCATCTACAGAGACTGTTCCTTGTGAATCTCAATGCCGGCCGGCGCACCAACCAGCGTCTTGCACTGCGCGTAAATGACAAACTGGCCGGCAACCAGACCGCAGGTCATGACGATACGGGGACCCAGACCCGTCAGCAGCAGGCGCTTGGGGCCAAACTCCTTGGCGAGCTGGATCATACGGCTCGTAGCGCCTTGTTTGGGGTCGCCGGCGCCCTTGTTGATGGCGGACAGCAGCGTGTCGGCCGGGTGGGACAGCACGGCGGCGGCGACACCGGCGACGACGCCCGAGGCCAGCTCGACGCCCGTGGACTGCAGCTGGGTCATCTTGGCCTTCTTCTCGGGGCCCATGGCGCGGTAGATGACCTCGACGGCGGCCTCGTGGACGGAGAACTGGCCGACGGCGTAGGGCACCTGCTTGAACAGCAGGGGCACGAAGCCCGAGTAGAAGCCGCGGAACCCTTCCTCGCGGGCGAGGCGGGCGAAGCCGGGGACCAGGCCGGAGGCGTAGTTGCGCTGGGAGACGAGGCGGATGCGGGTGGCCTCGAGGGGGCAGAGCAGGACGTCGGCGAAGACCTCGGCGGTGGCGCTGGCGCCGAGGTAGATGGCGGTGCGCCTGTCGACGGCCTTCTCGGGCCCGCCGGCGAGGGTGATGAACTTCTTCTTGAAGAACTCGTAGCCGGCGAACTTGCCGCCGCCCTGGACGAGGTAGCCGACGGCGGTGGGGCCGAAGCCGGTGAGCAAGGCGGAGGCGCCCTCCTTGGCGACGATGGTGCGGCCGGCCTTGAGCATGTTGAGGCCCTTCATGGCGTCGTCGACCTGGATGCGCGTCTTGACGACGTCGATGGGCGTCGCGGCCTGCGCGGAGTGTGAGTACGGTAGTCGTCGTGGTTGTCGTGTGAGAAGAGGGAGGGGTGAGAGAGAGAGAGAGATGTTCATGGGCAATGGCTTACACCGTGAGTGAGGGTCGCCGCGAGGGCGCCGGCTCCGAAGAATTTTCCATAGTCGACGGGGGAGAAGGTCGGGAGCTCCGTTTGTGGTGATTTTGCGGCGGCCATGGCGGATGTGATTGATGTGTGCTCGTCTTCGTTTAGTCAGTCCTGCTGCTTCTGGATCTTCTCTCGTCCCAGGCGCGTCTCGTTGGTGGTGGTAGTGAGCTGATTGGAGAATGAACTGAGCAAATTCAACGGAAATCTACGCGATCAAAGGGTGAAGCATGAAGAACGAGGTTGGAACGTGGCTGGCCGTGGACGGACGATGCAAGTTTAATAAAACCAACCCCCCAAAGAAAAACGTAAAAGGGGACTACATTACCTACCCGGGCATCATCGTCATTGTTCCCGGAGACCTTGGCCCTGATCCGGGAAAGTGGATCCGATGAAGTGGATCCCGAACAGTGGAGCTGAGTCATCACATGCCGATGACGTCAGCTACCCGGTTATCTCCCTTTTTTTTGGGCAAGTGACGGAATCGCCGGTCGGCTTCTTCGGGGAACCATTTACAGGGACTTACAGAGCGCGCGCATACACACACACGCACAAGTGACAGCACACGACATGACTCTGTACACACACACAAACACAAAAGATCAAAGGACAACGGACAAAAAAGGCCGAACCCGGATCCAAGATCCACTCTGTATGCGATAAGCTTCCCGTCCGATGCCGTTCGTCCCGACCTGCGGCTGCTCCCGCGCCGCGATTTCAGGCGAGCCTCCGACGTCTCGAGTGGACATGCGTCGAGGTCCTGGTCTTGACCTGGGACCCCGTAGTCTCCTGTCTGTCTTCGGTCGATAGTCTGGTTCCTGCGTCTCGATCCACACGAACGACAGGCAGGCTGTCAGGTGCTGTCCTCCGGCATCATCCCCAACCAAGTGGTTGAGGGTGCCCTCTCCGCTTCCGCGTGATAAGAACTGGCCGCATCTTCCTTCTTCCTGTCGGAATACGGGATGCCGACTGCTTCTCATTTCACCACATCAATGCCTTGATGTACACTACGGCAGTCGTGCCTACTCACCCATCCTTCCCCGTGGGTCGTCCATGACACGGCTGGGCGGGAGCAACCCAAGTGTGAAGCTGGAGGAATGAGAAATGAGCCATGAACCAGAGGCAAGAGGCACGACCGAGGGAAGGTAACGTCCTCCAAGTCAACTCAGAAGAAGGTGACGTCAGACAGATCACGTCGGACAGGCCCGAGTCTCTCGTTGCCTGCCATACTGGCAGATCCGTGCCGTCGTGATACATCGCACTTCATTCTTCACCCTGGTATCCCATACCACGTCGTGCCGTTTTGCCTTTCCAAGCATTCTCGACTATCGCTCTTTTTTGGATTTCCAGCATCACTTCGTCAGACCACATCATACGCATCACCACTTACACGCCCGTTTCCATAACCCCCCACGCGCGGCACGCCATCATGTCGAATCCCTCTCCACCGAGTGGGGACAACGCGCCCTCGCTCGATACAGTAGTCCATACTCTCGGTCCTTTCGACCAGGCCGGTAAGTCTGCTGCTTCCTATTGTCAATCACCATGGCGTTCTCGAGTGGCATTCGATTCTGATCGTCAACGCCCAGCACCTCGTTTCAAATGCCTCCTGAGATCGTTCGTTTTCCGCCTCTCCAAGCTCCCCAGCGACGAAGAGTTCGCCACTATAAAGTGTAACATACTCGAAAGGCTCGAAGCCGTCATGCTGGAGTATCCGTTCTTACGCGGCTACACCAAGTGCGGCCCAGATGGCCTGATGGAACTCGTTCCCGGGCCACAGAGCAAGCCCGGTTCCAACCAATCTAGGCGGTCGTGTCCACGAGTCCTTTTGACGTCTGCGGATTACGCCGACGATTATTGCAGAATCAAGCACCGAGATTCATATTCTGGCCTGACGGCAGCATCCATCCGGAACAGAGGTTTTCCGCCGTTGCCCTCGCGTGACGCAGACCAGAACTACTTTTTCCCGAAAGGCAGACAGCCCGCCATGACCCTTCAGGCCGACTTTCTTACTGGCCAGGACACTTGTTATCTCATTCTCTCTTTTGCCGTCCTTTGTACCCTGGCTGACAATGCGTCCCTGGACTTGATCTATAAGACCTTCGGCGTAGGCCTACCCCCAGGTGACCGGCCCTTCTCTTGCGTAGACCTCAATCCCCTCAACCACCGGTTGGATCTCAGCCTGTACCGGCCCGCAAGACCCTCGACCGTCAATCGCATCCCCGAGTGGAAGGGCAGAAGGATGAACCGTACTAGGCCAGAAAATCTCCCGGCAAGTCCTGTGAACGTCATCTTCGCCATATCATCCGGTTCCGTGGACAATCTGGTCGATTTGGTCAACGAATACCTCAGAGGAAAATCCAAGCTTAAATTGGATCACGGTATTTGTGTGGCCGCCTGGTGCTGGGTTGCCATTACGGAAGCCAGGGTATGGCGACTCGACCCCAGGGCCGAGACATGCTTTGGCATTTCCATCAACTGCCGGTCAAAGCTGAGGCCGCCCTTGCCGGTAACCTTCTTTGGTAACATGACGCTCAAAGCATTCGCGAGGACCACCGTTGGGGCGTTGGTCGGGCTCCAGTATGTCGCGCACTCCATCTTGCAGCGCATGTCCTCCTGCCTTGATTGTCTCAGAGGCAGTCTTGTTTGGATTCTGGACGTTGATATTCTCACAAGATTGCTGACAGGAGCGCAGACCACTTCCGCCCTGCTGCGACCCAGCCCGATTCCACCGAACCAGGTCGCCGGTCGAAACCATCACTGCAGCTGCCCTCTTGCTCCGCGAGGCCGTCGATTCGCTCAACCACGAGTACATTTGTCGGCGACTCTGGGCCCTTTCTGGAGCCACAGTCAGTGCTATCAGAAATGTGAGTCGCTCTTCCAACCGAAAGACGCGCAGCAACAACGAGGGCGTCCACTTCATCCCCCTTTCCGACTTTGCTGCCGAAATGGACTTTGGCATACCTTTCACCGCAGGCGGTGGCCTCCCGTTATACTGTCGTCAACCAGCGGGCCTCCAGGAAGGAGTCGTCTACCTACTCCCCCGCAACGCAAGTAATGGGAGCAATGCGTCGTAGGAGATGCAAATTTGCCTCAACAAGAACGACTGGGCAAACTTCGGCCGGTACGGAGATATTTGGGCCGAGGAAGTTTGGGTAATGCCGAGTTCTTAGACTCCTTGTTAGTGATCAGTAACCGGGGAGAGAGACTTGGCATTTTAGGGTTTGTTCTTACAGACGCTGGTCGTCGTCGGTGGTCGACATTCCAGGCGAATGATGGGCGCTGTCTGCGAGGGGAGCAATATGTTGTATCGTGATGAAAAGTTACGAGTAGCGTACAGTGTATCTTTTATGATTACCACGAGATAGAGAACTGAAACAGCGGCTTTTGACCCGAGAAATAGACTTGGGGCCAGTGACGTATACATGGTACATGATGGATGTGGAAGCCGGTGGGAGGGTTAGAGCACCGCCGGGATGCCACCGAGATCTCGGTGGCCGCGCTCTCCGAGCCAGCCCTACCTGGACCTTTCGGATCGTTTCCAATTGACTGAACCACGGCGACTGGCCCACAAAGAACAAAAGGCATGGATGAGCCCCCTTCTAGCGCAGAGGTCTTGGCCAAGCGTGGCGCAATGGCTCGAGGCTCGGAGACGAAGCCCTGCGCCACGGACGAGACGGAGTTTTGCTCAATGCCCTCGGGCTGGAACGCTTTATATAGCAACCTGACTGGAAAAGGATACGAGACCCAACCCGCCTATATAGAACTAACTTTGTGAGATCAAAGCATCAAGGAGCCTCAAAGGGATATAAGCTCGCGGCATTCATTGGGATAACACCTGGACTGGACGGACGAGACGGCAACCAACGGCGCAGGAAAAAGTCAATCGTTTCACAAGTTTCTTTCCATCTCTCTTCGCCCTTTGGATCTCTTTTACCCTGGTCTCTTATTTAGAAACCCCCCCAACCCACTCACTTCCAGAACTCACAACAACTGCAAGGCAAAATGTCGCCGCTTCCGGAACAAGGCACCCCGGCACTCACGGAGATGGATAGGAGGGGCGACGTCGTCTTCGTCGTCGGGTCCGCCGGCGACGACACACCGGCAAGGAGCTTCCGCGTGTGTTCCCGGACCATGGCCCGCGTGTCGCCCGTGTTCGATCGGATGCTATTCGGCCATTTTGCGGAATCAAAGTCGGCGGTCGCCGCCGCAGCCGCCAGCGAGGCCGCCAACGCTACGGATCTCCTCTCGTTTCCCGGGACACCCGGCGCCGCCGCCGCCGCCCCGACGACCAAGGAGTGGACCGTCCACCTCCGCGACGACCGGCCCGAGGCGTTCGACCTCTTCGCGGGCATCGCGCACGGCCAGTACCGGCGGGTGCCGCGCAGCCTGTCGGTGGACCGGCTGTACGAGCTGACGGTGCTGACGCACTACTACGACGCGACGCCGGCGCTGACGCCCTGGCTGCAGGGGTGGGTGGCGGGCGTCGGGGAGGGCAGCCACAGCGCCGAGATGAGCAGCGGCCACGTCGCGGGGCGGGACGGGGAGCTGGTGATGCCCAAGGTTCTGTGGATCGCGTGGGAGCTGGGGCACAAGCAGCTGTTCGAGGGGACGGCGCGGAGGTTGGTGATGGAGAGCTGCGGGAGCCTGTTTGGGGAGGAGAGCGGGCTCGGGGAGCTGAGCATGCCGCCGGATGTCATTGGTATGTTTTTTGGTTTGCTCTGTTGTTGTTCTTCCCACCCTAGGCTGGGGTTCGGCTAGTTGGCCAGAATCATCCTCGCTGACACACACGCACCCAGAACGCGTGGCGGCCATCCGCACCGAGACGATCCGGTCCATCATGGACGTGTTCCGCGACCTGGTTTCGAAGCTGGTGCTCGTCGACGAAGGGCCGCGGTGGTGCCGGCACGCGTCGTACATGGGGCCGCACCGGTGCGAGAGCATGATCCTGGGGAGCCTGACGTTCTGCCTGACGCGGGCGGGGCTCTGGCCGGTGCCGGCGGCCGAGGACGTCGAGGAGAGCGTGCTGACGCTGTACTCGACGCTGATGAACCTCGTGATCCACGACATTGGGCGGCCGTCGGTGGACGGTAGGGGAGGTGGCGGCTCGTCGTCGTCGTCGGGGGTGGTGGACCACGCCGAGTGTAACCCGCGCGGGTTCCTGATGGAGCGGATCAAGAACATCCTGGCCGAGGTGGGGAGTCCCGTGTCCGAGGGCCACCGGAAGCATCTGGACCGGCAGATTCAGAGACTGCTTGTTTGAGTTGTGGATAGGCTGTTGGGTTGGTGGTGGTGGCAGTGGTGTTGGGATAGAGGAATGTTTTCAAGAGGAGTTTTCGGTTTCGATAGGGGTTGGGGATCTCGGGAGTTGTCGTGATGGGCCTGTTGTGCCCAGAGACCCCGGGGTGGGATTTTTGGGGAATGGATGGTTCAACGAGCAGTGATAGCTGCCATGGGATGGGGTTTTAGCCACTCGGCTCTTTGTACCACCACTTGAACAATTTGAACTGAATTGGTTTTACAGTCTGGCCTGGGCCCTGCCAGCTGTCAACCTTTGGAGCCCGGTTCTAGTCCAGAGGGTCAGGTTGGAGTCATGTTGAACCCATGGTCCCTTGATTCTGCGTCTTGGATTCTGTCAAGACAATCTCGAGAAATGAAATGCTTACTCGAGCATCATTCAACGTCTTCCCCATGATCAGTGACCTTTTGTGTTACGACGAGATATTACAGATCGAGTACGATCATTCATCCCGGCTTCACGAGCTGTTAGCAACTGAGACCATGGGACATACATAGTTGGCGAAACGGCATTCGGATTGGAACACTGCAGTCAGTTAGTTGTGAAGTCGCTTGAGTGGTTTGTCGCTCATTGTGTGGAACTCTGTTGAGGCTTGAGATGTTCCCATTCCAGTTGCCAAGGAGACCTCGGACTCCGCATCCCGGCCCATCCTTGTCAGCGGGACCTGCAGCAGCAACTCTGTTTGACGCCGCTAACTACGGCGCTGTCGTCGCCAGGGCATGACAGACCCTGGAACGAACAAACCATGATTGTCCGTTATCTTGCCAGGGCTAGGCTAGGCTCTTCTCCACCGACACATCGTTCGCTGCTAGCACCGACGGTTGCGAGCGCGCACGTCGAAGCCTCACATAACACCCTCGGTCAGGCAACTCTAGGCATATCCCTCCCCATCAGAACTACTTGAAGCGACGCAGGAAGGCTCGTCGTTGGAAATCCAACCCCCTCACAGCGATCAACAAGCCATGTCGCGAAGCAGAAGCGGCTGTCTGACCTGCAAGCGCCGCCACCGCAAGTGCGACGAGACGCGGCCCAACTGCCTGCAGTGCCTCGGCCAGGGGGTCGAGTGCGGGGGGTACCGGACCATCCTGCGATGGGGCTCCGGCATCGCGTCGCGGGGCCGCTTCGCCGGCGCGCCGGCGCCCGTTGATGTTGTCGCTGTCGCTGTTGCTGTCGATGCGCCGAAGCCACCGAAGCGGAAGAGGACGACCTCGGTGCCGGACCGAACGGCCGGGGAGAGCGAAAGCCCCGGCGTGTCCTCCGAGTACAGCTCCCCGAGCTCATTTCTTCCCACCAGTCTCAATCATGACTTCAGCACGTCGGGTTCTGCGCATCCCGGGTTGTCCACGGCCGGCCCGAGACCGATGGACCGGAATGGGCTGAGGCCGGAACCGGAGCTGCCACCTAGCCAAACCCTCTCGCCAGGCCGTACAGAGCAGGATCGCCGTCTATTTGAAGAGTGTAAGTGTGTCACGGTTTTCGAGCATGGGTGGCATCTTCCAAACGTACGAATTCTATAATCCTGAGCGTCTGATGCCAACCCCGCGCGCCAACAGAACCGTATGACTTACATCTAACTCCCCCTCCCCCCCTTTTTCTAGTCAACGAAACCACCGTCTTTCTTCTCTACTCGGGTCGCCGACACGACGGGTTCAGGGACGAGCTCCGCCGCCTGGCACAGAGATCCGAGGCCCTCTGCTCCATCCTGCTGGCGACGCACCTCTACGTCTCCAGCCCGGCCAGCCCGCCGCCGTTGTTCGAGGAGTACTACGTCCGCGGGCTCTCGCTGTTCCGCAAGCAACTGGGATCGTCTGACGGGACGGTGAACGTGGGCGTCATGCACGCCGGGCTCTTAATCTGCACTCTCAACGTACGTTTAACCCCCCCCCCCTTCTCCCTGCTACCTCAGCACAGCTTCTGTGCAACAAACACCTCGCGCCATCACGTTCATACCTGTGTGACTCACTCGCATCTTCCCGCACAGCTTTTCCAGAGCGCGCCGTGGTCCATCCACCTCGAGCTCATGACCACCGTCTACGGCCTGGGCGGCGCCCTGCACGGCTCGCCCGTCCTCGCGGACCCGGACGCGCAGCTCTCCCTGGAGATCATGGCGCTGATGGACATGCCGACCTTCGTCCGGGGCCGCTCGACGCTGACGCTGGGCATTTGGAGTCGCGTCCGCCAGGCGCAGCAGATGTGGCAGGACGCCGGCCACCCGCCGGCCGAGAGGTGGAGAAGGGGCGGCGTCGAGATCGTCTCCGGCCTGCCGCGGTCCCTCCTCGACATCTTCTCGACCATCGAGGACGCGTCCTCCGAGGCGGCGTTCCTGGCCTGGCCGGGCGAGGTCGGCGAGGTGCCGCAGGTTCACCTGTGGGAGGCGTACCGCCTCGCGGGCGTCCTCACGGGTCGCCGACTGAGAAGAAGGAAAAGGAGGGGGACGGGTAGCGGTGGTGGCATCAGCGGCGGGCCGGCGGCGGAAGACGTCGCCCCTTCTTCGCCGGAGGCGGTGTCTATACCTCCGACCGACGTGCTCCTCTGCCGCCTCGTGGCCGCCGTGGACGCGCTCTGCGACACGCGCGGCCGGCCCGAGCACGCCCACTCCCTCGCCGCCAACTCGCTGACCTACCCGTACGTGGCCGCGCGGCTCGAGGTCGCCGCGCTGCTCCGCCGTCCCGACTGGCTGCGGCATCTCCGCCGGGCTGCCGACGTGTGCCAGCCGTACGGGTGGACGGCGAACGCCCTCCACATCGCGGAGATGCTCGACGAGGCCTGGGCGCTGAGGGACGACGAGTACGACATCGACGAGGGTTCCCGGAGGAGGAACGTCGAGGTCGCCCTTTTCTGAGAGCGCGGCCGGCTGGTCGATTGCCCCGTCCGCCTCGCCGGAGGGCGACTTTGGCGCTTGATACTCGGTAGGACATGGTACTGCATCTCAAGGCCTTTGTGTGGCTCCGTGTGCGAGGGATGGCCAGTCAGTGGGCAATGGAAGGTGGACAGGCCGGGGGGGTTCTTGATCACGATACGAGCTTAAGGAGTGTCGGACAGGAACTGTTCAAACGAATGGGCCTTTCCATCTAGGCCATTGTACTACCATTCCAGAGCAAGCCAGATAGGACATAAATGTTACATGCTACTCTCTTAGGGGGTCCACCCCTCTCTCAGGCAACCTTGTCCGCGACAACTTCCTTATCGGCCACGACGGTGTTGTTGTAGGCGGTGACGTCCCGCGAGTACAGCTCCGTCCCCGGCGTCTCGAACGTGCCGTCGCCGTCGAGCCCGCTGAGGCGGAAAACCTGGCGCGTCCGTCCCGCGCCCGACGTGACCGAGTTGTCCGCGTACCGGGAGTAGTTCGCCGTGCCGTTCCTGTCCGTGTCGACGACGCTGCCGGCCCATCCCGCCCCGCCCTCTCTCTGGAACGCCTCGAGGCCCGTCGGGTAGACGGTGTTGCCCTGGACGTGGAGCCTCAAACCCTGGTCGAGCCGGGCCCAAAGCGTCAGGTTGCCCTGCGGGAGGAGGAACGTCGTGGTGTTGCAGTGCAGGGGGTACGAGAAGGTCGTCTTGTAGCCCCCCCAGCCGGGGCTCCCAGACGTCTCCTCGCCGGTCGTCGAGAAGGTGTTGACGGCGCCTTGGCCGTGGGCGTAGAGCCCGCCGGCGTTGGAGTACGACAGGCGCTGGCTCCAGGACGCCGTGCCGCTCCCCTTCTGGGTCGTCACTTGCGAGGTGATGGAGAAGTGGCGCGTCACCGCGACGGTGTACTCGAGCGACTCGTTGAAGCCCGTCGCGTTGCGCGTGAGCGTCTGCGAGAACTCGATCTTCGGGTCGTGGTCGTGGTCGTTGGCGGCGTCGTTGTCGTCGTCGTCGTCGTCACCCCCTACGACGCCCGTCGTGATGCTGCCCTCGTCGTCGTCGAGCCAGAGGAACACCTTGCCGACGAGATACCAGCTGCTCTCCGTCGTGTCCGACAGCCTCGCGCTGGCCTCCCCGTCGTCGACGAGCCCGACGACGCGGAGGCCGATGGTGTGGTCCGCGCCGTCGCACAGCAGCGGCAGCCAGGGTGTGATGTCGATCTCGTGGTCGCGCAGGTCGAAGGCGTCGATGCCGACGACGGGCCGGTGCAGCTGGGGCACGACGCCGCCGGTGTAGACGACGGGGAACGGCCAGCGCACCCCCGCCAGGCGGCCGTCGATGAGGACCTGGACCTCGCGGAACGGGGAGTAGCCCGGGTAGGTGCCGACGTCCGGTTCGAAGGCGGCGGCGGCGGACTGCGGCGCGTTGGACCACCAGAACTCCTCTTCGCCCTGCGCCTTGACGGAGGAGGAGAAGACGGCGCGGTTCACGTTGCGGGGGAAGCGGAGGAGCGCGGTGGCGTCTTCCTCGGGGTACGTCCAGTAGCCGGCAGAGGCGGCCACGGCGGCGGTGGTGTTGGGGTTCCCGGCCTTTCGTCGCGCCGCCGCCGCCGCCGTCGCCCTCGAGACGGGGAGGATGAGGTCGGCGGGCGGCTGGCCTCCCGTCTGCACGGGGCTCCTGAAGAAGGTGGCCGTGAGGGTGGTGTTCAGGAGACCGGTGTAGACGTCGTTGACGACGTTGTCGAGCTGGAAGAGCAGGGTCTGCGGCTCCCTCCAGAGCGAGAGGTAAGGGGTGACGTCCTTGATCCAGGTCCAGGTGATGCCGCGCGGCGTGGGCTCGGCGGTGGAGGTGGAGAAGAAGTTGACGTCGCCGAGGTAGGCGCTGCCCCAGCGGTCGAACTGGCGGCCGCGGACCTCGACGGTGAAGTTGACGACGACGTGGTCGAAGTCGAGGCCCCGGGGCGGCGCGTAGGTCCCGACGAAGGGGTTGCCGTAGCTGTTGGCGAACTGGTGGTCCATGAGGGTGACCGTGACGGCCTCGTCGGCGGCGTCGGCGGCGGGGCCGGACGGGAGGAGGACCGGCTCGGCGACCTGGAACGTTTCCAGCAGCGGCGTCGTCGTCATCGCGGCGATGGACGGAGGGTTGTCATTGGCAGCGGCGGCGGCGGCCTCCATGTCGTATGCCAGGCGTCCCATGTGCGCCAGGGGATGCTCCTTTCGAGGTCGTGGCATCTCCAGTTCCGGCTCTTGATATCGGACATTACCAGGACTCTGCAATTGGAACTGCGTGCCGCACACCAGGTCCGCGAGGGATCCGACCGCAAGGGCCATCAAGAAGAGGGCATTGTTACTACCCCGCCCGCCTAGCCGCCGGCTGCTGTTAGACATGGTGCTCCTACGCTGTCGCCCCAGCTCAAGGTCAAGAGATGACGATATCGAGATGTCGTAGTGTGTATGAAGCAAGCACCTCTAGGCGAGAGAGACGGATGGAGGGGAGGGGAGGGGGATGGTAGTGGTGTTGTGGTTGATGGGGGATTGTGAGGGGGAAGCATATCGCCCGGCATTCCGGCCGCTGGCGGGATCATGGGATCAGGTCCCGGCGGGGCCAAAGCACCCAAAGCGGCAGAGCCGACAGTGGCTATGATGCGATCGCCATAGCGTCTCGTCACCTGGACAAGGGAGAGAAACTCGGGCCGGGGCTGTTGCGTGAGTTCGCCGAAGGAACCTCAGGATTTGACGTGAGGGGATGAATGGTGGTTGAGATGATATAAACCCAGCCAGCATTTGTGGTTGTTTTGTTAGTGGCCACAACATTAGAATATTCAAACATAATGCAGCATTCATTCAAGCGTAAAGAAATAGGCGCTCGCTCATCCATAGCGCTGAGAGGAAGTCCAATACAACAAACAATCTTCTCGTACACAATTCCGAGACAACCCAACCAACGTGTTTCAAACAAAGGTTGCAACTTTCCATACAAACCAGCATGCTATCTATCATACAGCTGCATAAGAAGAGAGAGCTGCTTGTTGCATTTTCTAATGGCTGCTTACTGCTATACTCAGTTGGTGTCTCGTAAAACAGAGAGAATTGCAGTTGCTAGTCTTTAAGAGAGCGTGTAATAAACAGACTACAGATTAGAAGAGAACGTTCTCTAAACCGCTATAACTGCCGCCGGCCAGTTATGCAACCAACTGACTACATGTTCAATGAACCGCCTTTTAGAAGCGATGAACCATCACGACGAGACAAAAGATTGCGCCGAGGGGGAATCGAACCCCCGGCTCCCCGACGCTGCTTGATGGCAACGGAGAATTTTACCACTAAACCATCGGCGCTGACGATCCATTTGTTGGATGAGAGGCAAGTCAAGTTGTGGGATTATGTTGTGTGCGTTGGGGTGGATCGTTAGGGCAACGGGATTTGAAGAGGATCCATCGCGAAGATGCCCTCATATCCTGCATCCAAGGAACAGGGTCATTGGGAAGTGGGGAGCAGCATCATGGATCAATTAGATGTATATTAAAACCACCGGTGGAAGGGGGGAGGGGGGCGGATATCATATCATGTTCAGTCTTATAAAACAAAACCCACGGCCCGGCATCTACTCCCTGCTCGAATCCACGCTCGCCTTGCGCTGCATCGCGTTCGGGCCCTGGGCCGGCCGCTTCGCCTGCACCACCAGCAGACTCACGTTGGCCGCGCCGGTATTCTGGACCTCGGAGATGAACTCGGCGGCGACCGGCCCCAGCGTCTTCCGCGGATCCACGACGGACGAGTCTCCGGGCGTGTTGGGCCCAACGCTCTGCTGGTGCTGGTGCTGGTGCTGCTGGTACTGCTGCTGCTGCTGCGTCGTGCCGGAACGTCCGAGGATGTACGTCGTGGGCCTCTTCTCCCCGGCCTGCAGGGCAAACAGCCCGGCAACGATGGCCGCCGTGGTAGTCTCATTCCCGGCGGCGGCGGCACCGTCCAGCTTGCTGAAGGTGACGCGGCCGGCGACGGAGCCGTGGATCCGGGCCCGGATCCGGACGAACTGCATGTTGGCCTCGGCGTCCGGGTCGGCGACGTCGACGACGTCCACGTCGAGGTTCTCGTTCTGCGCGAGCTGCAGGCCGAGCCGCACCGCGAACAGGTCGTCCTCGGCGCCCGTGTAGAGCACGCGGATCAGCTTCCTGCCGCGCCTCTCGGCCGAGAAGAACCGCGCCGCCGACGGGTCCTGCTGCTGCTCCGACACGCTGACGGCCCCCGACGCGGTCCTCGTGAGCTGCTGCTGCTGCTGCTGCTGCCTCGCCCTCCTGGCGCCGCCGCCGGAGGACTCCGCAGCGGCCGCCTCGTCCGCCTTCTCGAGGAGCGTCGCGTCAATGTACGTCGCCACGGCCGCGACGGGCCTGGCCTCCTCAAACACGTCCGCCACGAGGCTCGGGAAGTCGCCGCTCGTGATCGGGCTCCCCCGCGTCGTCGCGCTGTAGAAGGACGGCAGCTCCGAGACGGTGCCGGTCTCGCTCCAGGGCACCAGGACGAGGTCGCTGCCGAGTCGCGCCGCCTGCGCCGCGAGCGTGCCGGCGTACGAGTCCTCGGGCACCACGGCAATCTGGCCCGAGACGAGCACGTCCCTGCTGGCGGTGCTGGCCGACGTGCCGAAGGCCTTGATGATGGGGTCGTGGCCGGCGTACTCCTCGATCTCCGAGACCTTCATGACGGACGAGTTGCGCTCCGTCAGCCCGACCAGGCGGCAGCCGTGGATGCGCAGGAGTTCACGCGGGGGTAGTTCGTTCTCGTCGTCGCCGTCGCCGTCGCCGTCGCTGGGGATGTGCACCGGTTGCTCGACGAGACCTTTCTCTCCGCTCCGATGAGGCTTGTCATCGACGACTGCTTTTCTCGAGTCTGGACCACCCCCCTGCCCGCTAGTGAACAGGGAGATGGTGGATAGCAGACTCGACAGACCGTCAGTCCGGAGGTAGACCAGGAGCTTGGTCGCGGGCTCTCTCCTCTCGTTGGCCTCGTCCTCGCCGTCGGCGCCGTGCCGGACGATGGGCGTGCCGTCCCAGTTGATCTTGCCCCTCTTCCACAGCTCGAGCTTCTGCTGGTAGGACGGCGGGTAAAGCCACATGACGAGGGGCGTCGTGGCAAAGGTGGTGACGAGCGCCATGACGACGAACATGGTGAAGGTCCGCGTGCTGAGGATCTTGGCCTGGAGGCCGATGTTCAGCACGATGAGCTCGACGAGCCCCTTGCAGGACATGAGGGTGCCAATGGTGAAGGACTCGCGCCACACGAGGCCGTTCATGCGGGCGCCGGCGGTGCCGCCGATGACCTTGGAGAAGAAGGCGACGAGGATGATGGCGATGACGTACCCCCACGTCTTGCCGCTGTCGAGCAGGCCCAGGTTCGTGTTGATGCCGGACAGGGCAAAGAAGAGCGGGACGAAGAGGGTGGCGATGAGGTCCTCGATCTTCTCCGTCAGCTTGATGGCGAAGCCGCCCTCGTGCGGGCACATGAGGCCGACCATGAAGGCGCCAAAGATGCTGTGGACGCCGATGATGGAGGTGAAGAAGGCCGAGGCGAGCACCATGACGAGCGTCAGCGCCACGACCCCCTGCGTCGGCCCGTTCTCGAGGCTGCGCGTGCGCCGGAGCACCCACATGAAGCAGGGCCGCACGGCGTAGGCGAGGAAGAGGGCGAAGCCGACGGAGACGAGGAGGATCCAGACGGCGGTGACGCCGGCGCCCGAGTTGACGAGGGTGACGCAGAGCGCGAGGAGGACCCAGCCGACGACGTCGTTGGTGATGCCCGACGTGAGCACGATGACGCCGACGGTCGTGTTGAGGAGCTTGAGGGACGTCAGGATGCGGCAGAGCACGGGGAATGCCTGGGGACGTGTTAGTTGGATGGGAAGGACAAAGAGTTACTTGCCATGGGAGAGGTGTTTCTCCTACCGTAATGGCGATGGCGACGCCGATAAAGAGCGCAAAGACGCCAAACGAGATGGGCGCGATGCCCGGGTCGTCGCTGTACTCGTGGTACAGCCCGTAGGCCAGGCCGACGCCGCAGCCAAAGGGGATCGCCATGTCGAGCGTCGCGACGCTCACGGCCGTCCGCCAGTTGCCGACGAGGAACGACAGGTTGATTTCCAGCCCGACGAGGAACAGGAACAGGACGAGGCCAATGTTGGCGACGAGCCGGAAGGGCGCCATCGAGTTCGCGGGGAAGATGGCGTCGGTGAAGCCGGGGATGCGGCCGAAAACGGACGGGCCGAGCAGGATGCCCTGCGTGCCGGGGGTCAGCTCTCCTGACGCATAGATGTCATGGGAACTTATGGGAACTTATAGGAACTCATGGGAACGCAAGGGAGCGTATGGAAACGCATCATAGACAGACGAAGGGGGATAACGGGATAACTCACGGCGATGACTTCGGCAATGACCTTTGGCTCGTTGATCTTGCTCAAGGGCCAGTACAGCAGCCTCGTCAGGGCGATGACGATGGTCTAAGCAGCAGCATGGCCACTCACTGTTAGCTGCGCGACTCTCGGGGAAACCCCATTTGCGGGTTCGGTTGGGCTTTTGCGCACCGCCTGGATGATGAACAGGATGATGGGGTCCGACGGGTTGTAGACGGACGGGTCCAGCCCTTCAAAGATGCCGCCCTGCGAGGGGGCTCGGTTGCCCGTCGGCGTGGGCGTCGCCGCCGTCGCCGCCGCCGTGGTCGACATGATGTTTCGTTCTTTGTTCTTGCACTGTGACTGCCCCCGTTACGAAAAGGAGAAGGATTGCCCGATGTGTGTTCTGTTCAAGGCGAGGGGCCGATGAAGGACGCCGGAATTAGATACATATATATATCTCTCCAATGGGGCTGATGGCGTTCTTTTCTCGACTTCCTGAACAAGAAGGCTATGAGGAATCAATAACAGCCCGGAAGAGGTGGAGAGAAAACAAACCAACTTTAAATCCAAAAGGCGGAATCGGCGGGGTGAGCGAGTTTAAGACAATGCCCCCCCCCCTCGTCTCCACGACTCCCCCCCAGAGAGGAAGCTGTCTTGTAGCTCCGTTCGCTGCTTGGCCGTTGAGCTGCTGCGTCTCGCCATGGTGGGATCTAGACCTTTCCGTCTTCGGCACCGTGGTGACTGGTATTCGTATCCCCCTCCCCCCAGGGAAAGTCAGAGACAAGCGGCTTGGCGGCTACAAAGTGGCTTCACATCCCGAGAAGAGAAGGGAGGGATTGCACATCTCTTTGGGTTGGCGCCAGGGGTTCTGGTGGAGAGGGTGGGGCTGGCATTTGTACGAATACACCATGGGATTCAAACGATCAACACGGCGAGAGAATTAGAGATGCCGCCGGAGTGGCTTGGAGCTCTTGGGGGCAGTGGGGTGAAGGGGGGAGGGTTGCGCCCGTCGTGTGATGTGCAGCTGCGCATCACGCCCGCTTCACTGCTCGTAAGCCGGCGTGCTGACAAGCCAGCGGCGTGATATGATATGGGCGAGAGAACACGCAGTCGGTTTCGGTCCAGGGAAAAAAAGCCAAGATGGCGGGACGGGCAATCCTTCTCCAAATCGGCCAGCTCGCTTGGCAAGGAATGCCGTCGGGGAGGGGCCCGACGAGAGATGAAGATGGAGAGGGAGGAAGAGGGTCACGCGCTACCCCCGGTGGCTTTTTGGCCAAGCACGCTGACCGCAAAAGCGCGGTCTTGGAAAGGGTTTTGTTCGTTGTTTGTCGTACCACGTGAAGTTGGGATTCGACATCGAACATCGACTGTTGAGATTCCGTTGGACTCTTGAAGTTCTGTTAGACTCTTTAACGCGTGGCCTTTGACGTGTCTCGACTAGTGTCGTGTTGGTATGAGATGCGCCGGCTGGCCACTACCACTGCCAGTTCTATCACTTCTACCACCACCACCACTACTACTACCGCAGCCTGGATTCCCGGTTGTTTGGTTGAGTTGGGGGGTCTAGACCCGTCATCCACTGCGGTCCGAGGTGGATACTACCCTCCCCCGCATCGGACTGTGGTTTCATGGTCGGATAAGTTGGATGGACTCTTGGAGAATGGGGGGGGGCCGGTTTGGCATGGCACGCACATCGTCAGCTGCCCGACCTTGTCTTTTCACGAGAGGGGGTTAAATAACAAAAATGCCACTTGTCTCTCGACATCCGTGTTCTAACTTCTCTCAGCCCGGCCGACGGTAAGCTAGAGAAGCGAGTGGCCAAAGCCCGCCCCTTATGTGGCATCATCGAGCCCTGGTTGTCCCAAACAAGGTCTTTTAGGGGGAGGACTCGGCGGGTTTGGAAACTCGGCGCCTTTTGGGGAAACTTCGGCGGGTTGCAGGTAAGTTGGGCCTGTTCGTATTATTGATTGTCTCCAATTCCAATCTGGACGGACCCCAACTCTACACAGCTACAGTGACATCGTACAGCTACAGCAAGGGGGGCTGGGTCGTCTTTGCATGCTAGGGGGGTACCCGGGGGACGGGGGTCGTTGAACTCACAGCAGCAACATACCCACCATCCCGAGGGCTTCCTTACTCGTAGAGCATGGCTGGTTGTTGAGAGAAAACAACACCACCACAGACTGCTTCCGCAAGTTTGACTTTGGGGCTGTGCCCTGAGCCTGACGGCGCCGATTCCCATCCCCGACTGAGATTGCGACGTGCGTGCCAGGCCAAGAGAACCGCCGCCCGGATGACTTTGGCAGCACGTCGCCAACATAAGCAAAGAGCTTGGCCCCGACTGTCGACTGCGGTGAGCAAGCAAGCAAGCAAGCAAGCATGCATGCAATGCAGCAAGGGGAGCATGTGCTTGCGGCACAGCAGATAGTATACCGCCCAGCCGCATCGCCAAAGTCCCTACTAAACTCTTCCGAGACGAATGGCTACTAAAACAAGCAATTCCTACCTTAATATCCCAATGTCAGTTTCCCTAGCATTCGGCACCAGCTTTTGTTGAAGATGACATGTTATCCACCTTTGCCTTTGGCGGGCTTAGCGAGGCTCAAGTCGGCTTTCAGTGGGGATGCGGTACTTAGTGCCATACCCTAAAGTGGCATTCAACAATCACATCCTTGATAGTCTAGTGGTTAGGATATCTGCTTGTCATTCAAACGATTCGCAGGGGACCGGGGTTCAATTCCCCGTCGAGGAGATTTTTTTGCCTTTTGCATTAACCCTCCTTTCACTCACCAAATCTGGCTTCTTCTACACCGAACACTCTCACCTCAGCCATCAATCGAGAAAGTCCTTGATAGTCTAGTGGTTAGGATATCTGCTTGTCATTGCATAGCAACAGCTCGCAGGGGACCGGGGTTCAATTCCCCGTCGAGGAGACCTTTTGCCGTTGGCATCGATTGTATTTTTTTAGGGTCGAATTATTATGCTGCGCAACCCATCACAGACAGGTCCAGCGACTCTTGAATTGCGACTGTTTTACTAGTTAGACCTGTCGATCTGCATAATATGTTGTGGAGTTACGTTACAGTACAACGTTCTGCTGCGGCGTCTGCACAATTGTTATTATTGGAGAAATACACCAAAGACTACTAACATGATCGCTGGCTCCTCATCACAGACATAGTCTCTCTCTCTCTCATCCACTTTGACGGACTCTTGTTCAAGTCAAGATGTGACTCCCGCCATTTCCGACCACGACGTAGTTGGGCCTCCGTTGCTCCCCGCCCTTCTCCCTGGCGTCCTCCTCGAGCCCCTGTTCCAGCGTCTTCCGTCCGTATTGCATGAAGTAGCCCAGGATCCCCGTGTACTGAAGCTTGTCGTCGTGCGTGTTGACCCAGTGGCGGACGCCGTTCTGCCGTTCAATCTTCAGCCCGTTCGCGACCCCCTTGGAGATGACGCCGACGCCGCACTCGTTGAGCGGGTGCATCATCGCCATGACGCTGGCCTCCGGCTTCGCCCTCATCGCCGCCTCCACCATCTCGGGCTCAACGCCGTGCGGCGTGTACAGGATCACCTCGTCCTTGCCCCCATCCGCCGCCGCCGCCGACGACGACGAAGACGTCCCGATGATCATGGCGTGGTATATGTACGGGTATGCGCCCTTCTCGTCCTGGAGGCGGAAGACGGACAGCCACGCGGGCATCCCAGGGGTGGCAGGCCACGTCTCGCCGCGAACAAAGTCCGGCACGACCGCGACGTTGTCGAAATGCTTCAACGCTGACACCGCGGCGGCGGCGCCCGACACGGCGAAGACGCTGATGGAAGGGTCAAAGGTCCGCAGCGTCGGCTCGTGCAGGTGGTCGGCGTTGAGGTGCGTGATGAGCACCGCGTCGAGCCACCACCGCTCCCCCGCCCCCTTGGCGCCCCCGCACGCCGTCTCCGTATCCCGGATCCAGTCCTCGATGGCCCCGATGCTGCCGAGCGCCGCGTCCTGCTTGAGCCGCATGCGCAGCACCCATTTGGAGAAGCTGTCCGAGTGACCCCCGAGCCAGGGGTCCAGCAGGATGTGGTAAAAGGCCTTGCCGCCGCCGTCGCTCGCGCCGGCGTCAGGTTTCGGGATCGAGATGAGCCAGGTGTTGTCGCCGTTCACGTAGGTCAGGATCGGTCTCCTCGGCGACGCTTCCGCCGAGGCGAGCGTTTGAAGGAGTCCTGCACGGTCCATGATGGTGTATGCAACGCTCGTCGTGTGTGTGTGTGTGTGTGTGTCTGTGTGTGTGTGTGTGTGTTTCTGTGTGTATTCGTGTGTGTGCACAGTTGGTTTGCCGTAGGTTCCGTGGGTTCCGCAAGTCAAGCGGGCGGCTGGTGGTGAGGAGCAGGAGGCCTGTTCGCTCTAGATGCGGGGGAAGCACCCAGATATATGAGAGAACCTTGAAGTGGCACAAGGAACGTTTCCCAGCGTGTCCATGGAGGATGCCTATTTGAGAGATCTCACGGCTGATTACGAGAGATGATACATAAGCTGGACACGTCTTTAGCGCCAACTTTAGTGCTGACTCGTGGGCTGTGCTGGGAAGGATCTACAGTACGTCTCAGGGTGTGTGTGAAGTCACACGAAGATAGATACTAGTATCTGACCACCTTTACTGGTACCATGGTTCTTAGGGCCATTTTCATTTCATTATCATCGTTGAAGGACTTTAGGAGGCCTCGCCAATGTCTTTTAAATACCATTTAGGTAAGGGCGGAGTTGTCGGTTGCCACTGAACGATAGACACAGCACTTGTCCCGCATGTTTACTCTGAAGAGCTTTGATTTCACGATATCCGGTCCCACTTCACGTTGATATTGAGAGATGAGTAATGTCTAAGGGCGTGGACGCTCCGCTTCAAACGGCTCTTCATTCGCTAAATTTACAGGTGTTGGAAAATTTAAACTAGCTTACGCGCAGTACATGGCCTTTAGAGTGCATCCCAAGCTTTGTGCGTAATAATAACATATACATAAAAGGCAGCAGTATTCAACAGCCTAAGAGCTTGTATTGGCTTAATTCCGCAGAGATGCCGTTGGTCGGTTCTATTACTGAAACGTCCTTACAGTCATAAAGAATTTGACTTACGCACATCGTTTGTTTATAACCACACATATCAGCTTTTACTCTTCCCCGAAGTTCAATCTCTCCATCACTTTCTCTCACAGACCTTCCCTTATTTCCTAGTTATCAATTAATATAATAATAGCCTTGTTTGTCTTGTCAGTCTAGCAGTATTAATCGTACATGCATACACACCGAAACTTGCTATTAAATCAGACGGCTGACTCGCCTGCCGAGTTTCTATTGGACGCGACCCTTTGGGAATCCACCGTCTCGGAGGTAAAAAGGTATCTGGCGTCGAAACCAAGGCGCGTTCCATCACGATTCATGCGACCAAAAAACACTCTCGACCACCGATGTTGTCCATATTCGATCCCCCACGACCATCGCTCATTGGCAGAGCCAGGGCCTAAATAGTGACGAACTATAGACTATGGTTATAACAACGGCACATGCTAAAAGTCCCAGGGTGTCCTGTCAAAACTATGCCCACACCATCCGCGTCAAGCCATGAATGGCGTCACGATGGCCTCTCAAGAAGTCCACAGACGCTCGAGAAAGGGTCAGTCAAGCCCCACGCCGGACACGGCCGCTCCGATGCCCGGGCGTTCCCCTCGACATTTTCCGGACTCTGTCTTACCGTGAAGCAGGATGCGGAACATGTCGATCCGCCCGCATCAAGTGTGACGAGACGCGGCCGTACTGCACGCAGTGCGGCCGTCGCGGCGTAGCGTGCAGCGGCTACCAGGTCCAGCTCAAGTGGGTTGAGATCAGCGACATCGACCCGGATCCTCGACGTCCGATCAAGAGTATCATCAAGCCGCGAAGCTCGTTGACAGTCGGCCCGTCGAGGACTTCGGCTGGGCGTCGGAAGACCACCAGTCCGCCCGCGTCGATTCCACGGAATCCGTCCCTCGGCCCACGCCTCCGCTCTTCGTCGGACGTCTACATCTTCACTCACTGGGCCGAATCCCTTCCAGACCTGGTATACCCCAACCCCGACGAGTACGCCAGCATACGCGGCCCCTATCTCGCCTTCGTGTTGAGGAACAACTCCGTCCTCCTGCCGGCCGTCCTCGCCGCCGGGGCCTCCCACCTTCACACCTTGGGAATCGCTACGCCGACCGATGTCCTCGAGAGGAAACAAAAGGCGCTCGCCAGCATGGTGGCCTGCGTGAAGCAGTCCGCCTTGTCCTTCGCGCACAAGACTCTGCCGGTCTACTTGACCGAGGAAGCCATGGCCGCGACCTCGGCACTGGTCGGCCTGGAGGTGATGCAAGGGTCGCCTACGTCGTCCATCGTACCTCTTCTGAGAGGCATGAAGGCCCAGCTGGAAGAGAGACGGCGGGCGATACAAGGAAAGGGCGGCGTTTTCCACGTCGATCAGCCGACCCCCATGCTTGCGATAAACACAAAGATGATGGCTTACATCGACGCGTTGTGTTGCGTCCCATGTGCGAGGAAGCCGGTCTTCGATCGTCAGTTCTGGCGAGACTTCGTCGTGCCTCACTGCCACGTCTCCCTCGACGGGGGTCCCGACATTGTCTTTGGCTACTCGACGCACATTCTTCCCTTGATCGGGGACTCGGCGTCTCTGGTCAGCGACTTGATCAACAAGAGGGTGACGCCGGAAGAGTTCGTCCAGTCCCGACGCCGGCTACTGGAGACGCTCGATTCCTGCTGCCGCGATCTGCCGCCAGCCCGACATCAACCGGGCTGTGCCGAGCATCCGATCGCCTCGGCCGGGAGTCTCCAGATAAGGGACTCGAACGCCTGCCTTGCGGCAGCCCTGGCACATGGTCTCGCCACGCAGGTTTTCCTGCTCCGCGCGGACGAGTACGACATGAGTACGCTACAGACAGAACGGCCGTCCAAGCACCCGTCGGCGTTTGTCGAGCAGCTTTTAAGTACGATCGCTGCTGTGCCCATCGACACGCATGCTGCCACCATGATGATATGGCCGTTGTTCGTGCTCGGGTGTGAGAGTGTGGCGACGAGTGCGAGGCGGCGCCTGGTGGAGAGGTATTTGGAGAGCATGCTGGCCAAACACACGATGCTGAACATTTCTGTCGCCCTCGAGCTGCTGCGGACCAGGATTTGGAAGGATGGCTGGAGAGAAAGGAGTTCAAGCCATGCGGAGAGTTGTCCGCTTCACGAAGAAGACCCTCCGTCACCACAATCCCAATCCGACTGGGTCAGGTTGTGCTAGAGAGAAGCTGGAGCTGTGTTCGGCATAGGAACGCAGGCAGTCCTCCTCGACTCCCCAATGATCAACGAAACCGCGCGCAAGATAGATCTATTATGATCATTGATAATATTTACTCGAAGAAGAGTTCTTTAACTACATGATATAGATGGGAGGAAACTATTTCTACAAGAATATGGTGACTGGGTTCACAGCTCAGTTCAGTTCGGGTTTTTGGTCAGTTAATCGACATAAGGAAAAAGGGGTACCTTTCCGGGCTGCTTCTTCCGTGGCACTGAAGAAGAGAGGGTTCAAAACAAAAAATCACGCCATCTTCTTCGCCTGCTCCTCCAACGTCCGGATCAGCTTGCTCCTCTGCCGGATCTTCTTCCCCCACTTGAAGAAGACAAAGGGCACCGGCATGAGCGCGACCTCGGCGACGCCGACCGCGATGCCGGCGACGCGCGGCGTCAGCGCGGCGTACATGCTCTTGCCCACCAGGACGAGCACGGCGCCCAGGATAGAGCGGAACACGAGGTTCCCGGCCGACGCGGACGTGGCGTACATGCCGAAGACCTTGGAGATGTAGCTGGTGCCGTAGATGAAGACGAGGCCGAAGCCGTAGCCAAAGGGCACGCCGGACAGCACGCTCCAGTAGAAGGGCACCTCGACGGGCAGCGAGGTCAGGGCGAAGGCGAGCTGGCCGACGGGCTCGAGGACGGCGCCGACACAGATGAGGAGGACCGTCGCCTCGGGCTCGGCCTGGCCGGTCTCGGGGTTCTTGGGCTGGCGGTTGACGAGCCTGCGGAGCAGCGGCTCGGTGGCGAGGACGAGGGCGATGCCGACGAAGACGCCGACGAAGGCCAGCCCGGAGATGGCCGTGGTCCAGCCGCGCTCGTCCTGGTAGACGATGGGGAAGGCGACGTAGGCGAGCTGGACGATGGCGTAGATGACGGAGATGTAGACGTTCCAGAACATGAGCACGGGCTCGGTGAAGGAGAGGATGAAGGGCCGCGAGACGGCGGTCCGGATCCGGCGGAGGATGGGCACCGTGTCGTCAAAGTCGGACCAGTACCGGTGGTCCTCCTCCTCCCGCCGCTTCTGGGCCGCCTTCTTGCGGAGGAGCGTAGGCCGATACGTCTCGGGGACGGTCATGATGAAGAGGGCGCCGACGGCGGTGGAGATGAGGGACATCCAGTTGAGGGATCGCCAGCCGAACGCCTCGACCAAGAAGCCGCCCTGTCACAAACCGTTAGCCTCTGTAATCTTCCTCCCTTTTTTCCCTTTTTTCCCCTTTTTCTTTTCCTCTACACCATCTGTTTGTGATGATGATAATACCCGTAACGGAGGTTTGGTGCTGCTTACCATGAGCGGTCCGAGGACGGGCCCGTTGAGAGGGCCGAAGGAGTACACCGACATGGCCAGGGGTAGGTATTTGGGGTTGGTGATGTCCATGATGGAGCCGCCGACGTTGGACAGCATGACACTTCCGGCAACGGCACTTGACTATTCGTCAACATGTCGATCATGAAGCAGCGGGTTTTAAACAAAGATTTATACGAAGAGGGAAGGACGGGAAGCGCACTCACCCCAGGAAACGCGCCACAATCACCGTGGTGAAGTCGGTCGCGAGCGCGGCGACGGGGATCAGCCCGAGGAATATCGCCAGGCCGCCGATGTACATGGGCCTCCGCCCGAACGTCTCGCTCAGCGGCGCCATGATGAGGGCCCCGAGGGCCAGGCCCACGAGGTAGAGGGAGATGCCCAGCAGGGGGAGCGATGGGTTGGTGATGCGCAGCTCCTCGGACATCTGGGGGATGCCGCTCGAGTAGGCGGTCGAGTAGATGCCCGTCGCCAGCGTCGTGAAGGCGAACATGCCGACGACGAAGACCCGGTACGCCGTCGACCAGCTCTTGGGGTCGGCCGGGTCGCCGTCCCAGAAGTCGACGCGGAAGGCCTTGAGCGCGGTGGGCACGCCGCCGTAGTCGTCGTCGTCGTCGCCGTCGCCTTCGCCGCCGTTCTCGCCGCTGAGGGCTTTCTCGTACTTGTCAAACTCCTCGACGTCGAAGTCGAAGTCGGGCACGTAAAAGGACCATCGCGGCGGCAGCGCCGTCTTCTCGTTGAAGACGCCCTCGATGTACTCGTTGGCGACCGGGTAGTACGACAGCCGGCTCAGGCGTGGCAGGCGGGAGAGGCGGCCGGAAGGGGGAGGCGGCTGGAAGCGCTGGCTCTTGCGCATCCACGAGCTCCGGGGGTTCACGCAGGAGTGCCGGCCCAGCGGCGGCGGCGGCGGCAGAGGAGGCAGAGGAGGCAGAGGAGGCCTCGGCGGAAGGGGGGCGAATCTGGTCTGCTTCTGTCCCTTCAGAGGGTTCAGAGGGGAGGACTGCAGCCTGGCGGGATCAGGCACTTGCAAGTAGTTCGACATATTAGTTAGTGGTGGTTTATACTGCTATGTATGGTATGGTATGGGTATGGTCTGGCATGAGTAGCCTTTCTCTCCTTCTTTCCAAGTAGTGAGAAAAGGAGGGAAAGATTTGGTTGACAATGGAAGTGATAAACTAGCCGGCAGAGCCAGAGAGGCAGCAGGGAAAAACGAGCCCGCTCAAGGACGGGGGACTGACCCTATCAGGATGGCGGAGAGGTCCGAGAGGGCCGTTATTCTCGCTTGCTGTGTGCAAGACAAGGCATGGTCTTGTCTTGTCTTGTCTTGGATGAATTGACGTCTGGTGTAAGTCTCACTCTCAGCAACCCAACCCAACACTTGCCCTCCCCACATGGCATACGTCGTTGTAGACGCCCAGCCCGCGCGGGTGGCTGACGAACTTGCTGAGGTTAGGGACCCCCGGCGGCGTTGATCGCCGGGGGGGGGTTCTCGTCTCCTTGGGCGCGGATCAGCGTCGCCGCAGCGGTAGACCCAGACACGATTAATCACTCTGAGGACTCCTGAATCAACGAGATCCTCGCGGCTCCACCGTTCGAAGTTGCGTGCAAAAGCAGTGCACGCACATACAGGTAGTAGAACATAGAGCCCCCCCCTCTCCCCCTCCCCGGTCACTACGCGTCAAAACCCCACGTGCCGTGACGGGCTGGGCGTTACTATAACAAGACCCGTTTTAAGGGACTCGCGTCTCGATGTATGCGGTGGGCCCCGCGCGCTGTTCGCAGCAATGCGAATGCTGGCTAGACCCGTTGCCGGGAAGCCCCTGTCGGTCCTTGGTCCCGACTCAAATGGATTACTGGATATGCACGGGCGATCTCCCTGCAAGGGGGGGAGGGATGAAGACGAGATGGCATGGCATCCCATCCTCTGCCAAAGTGAGATTGACAGGGGAACAAGACAAGGGCAGCGAGAGCCGCGTCTGGGGCTGTGTGGGAGAGAAATTGCAGCTGGATCCGTCCAAGACAGGGGGAGGGGAGGAAGATAGAGAGATGAGGGGGGGAGGGTCTGTCTGGCTGCAGAAGCCAAAACAAACTCATGGAGATTGCTTGTGACAAGCAGGTGGATGTCCCAAAGTCACAGATCTCTCGCAAGAGAAGCAAGAAAGCAAGCAAGCATAGCAAGCAAAGCAAAGTGAAGCCCCCCCCCATCCCACCAGCCTGTGGCAGCAGCTCCGCAAAAGAAACTTGTTCGTTTGGGATTCTCTGCTGGTGAGACCTGAGGGAGTTTGGGCAAGTCCATCTACCTACAGTCGGCATCGGAGACCGGCAATAATCTTCGGGGGGCTTTTGGGGGGAGGGTGGCATCCCGATCTGGAGTTCCTGCTGGCGGTAATACACACGTGTGTTGTGTACGACGGTGAACGAGGGGCCCAGGCAATCAGTATGCAGGAAGAGAAGAAAGCTGAGCACTCAACCGCAAGTAAGCTACTGTGGCAGTTATGTCAATGCGAGACAATCTCGCCATTGCCCTGCATTAGCGTGAACGCAACTGCAACGTCCATCCGGATGATATGATTATCATCTTGGCAAATCACTGTTGGTTGCTGTAATTGGTGAGGTTGAACATCTACATCTACTACGACTGCTGCATTTTCCAACGTGGGGGAAATTCCCTAAAGTTCGATTAGGTTTACTCGAGATCTTGTGAGAATCATGATATCGGGCTTATACTGGTCCTGTTTCAGATCTTACTATTCAACTCACTAAGAGATGAGACGCTCTACGGATTTTTGTATGCACCACACAAAGATGAAAGTTTTGGTCTGAACCGTGGTATCGAATAATTGAGAGGAAGTCTATAAGAAATCCCCAAAAGAGGCGCTTGATCTGACAGAATGATACCCATCCCAGCAAGATATATGTACAAAAAAGATTGAGAGAGAAAAAAAAAAAACACCCAGTGAGCAGCATGAGCTCTTGTTTCCCTACAGCCTGACGGAGATCCTGTACCCCGAACAAATAAAAAAAAAACGCCCCGTCGCCCTTTTAAAGCAGAAGAAGTGACTTGACCCGCTCAACAAAACACACAACATCCCCCTCACCACTCAACTGCCGGTCTATTTGCTCTTGAAGGCCTGGCCGATGGCGCCGCCCGGGTGGTTCTTGGCAAAGACGGACGAGACGGACGGGTACATCTCCTTGGAGGCGACGTAGGCCAGGGCGTCGCCGACGGCGATGGCCATGGTCGTCGACGTGGTCGGGGCCGAGACGCCAAACGTCTCCTTCTCGGACTCGGGGATGGGCGCGGGCAGCAGGATGAGGTCGGGCCGCTGCCTGGCGATCTCGCACGTCTCCATGCAGGTGGGCGAGGTGAGCAGGACGAGCGGGCACTTGCGGCTCAGGTGGGGGAGCAGCAGCAGCAGCTCGGGCGTGCGGCCGGAGAAGGTGATCATGATGAGGGTGTCGTGCTCGCCGACGATGCCGAGGTCGCCGTGGAGCGCCTCGGTCGGGTGGAGGAAGACGGCGGGCAGGCCCAGGCTGCTGAAGGTGGCCGTGAGCTTCTTGGCGATCCAGCCCGACTTGCCGACGCCGATGAAGACGACCTTGCCGCGGTGGTCGCGGTGGCGCACGAGGGCCTCGACGGCGCGGTGGAAGCCGTCGCGGCAGACGCGCTCCGAGGCGTACAGCTGCGTCAACGCCATGAGGGCGTTGGCCTCGGTGCGGAGGACGTGGATGGCGCCCTCGAGTCGGTCCTCGTACGAACCACCGCGGCTGCCGCGGTCCTCGTGGGTGACGTCTCTCAGGGGGGATCTAGGCATGGGGGACTTGGGCCCGCGGATCTCGTACGACTTGGCGAGGTTGACGTTGAGCTCTACGGGGCCACGGCTGCGCATGCCCATGGCGGATCCAGAACGAGGAGGGACCATTGTGAAAAGGTGATGAATTTTGTCTTTTGTTTTTGTTTTTTTGTTCGGGTGGGAGAGAGAGAGAGAGGGAGAGAGGGGGGAAGAGGCAGAGAAAGATGGAAACGGTTTGGTTTGGTTTGGAGAAGTGAAGTAGTGAAAAATGGAATCCCGCTCTGAAATGTTGAAGAATCAACCCTGTTGATGTTTGTTGAAGGAGAATGAACAAGAAAAAAAGAAGAAACCGTGGGAAAGCGAAGTTTGACGGTGATCTATCTTGCTGCTGCTGCTGATGAAGATGATGATGAACCATTCGTGATATGGGGGGGTGAGGAGATCCGCTCTTTAATACTGGCCAAAGGGGCCTCCTCAGTCTCGAATTACACACCTTTGACATTGTCGATATCTCCAGTGTAAGCGAAGAGGAGTTGAACGTTGGACGTGGAGCGGAGTCCCTCAATTTGGTTCACAGGGAGGCCCCCGGCTCGAGCCCATTACGGACGATCTGCCGTCATTATTTTTCATACCAATGGCTGCCCAAGGTGAACCCATGCTTCACCGTCGGGGAGACAGACGAGCCCTTCATTTACTCGGAGGGTGAAGGGAGTCGCAGAGTCAAAAATAGCCCACAATAAACAACGGGCCAAGCAAACCGTCGGTCTCCTCTTCCATTCCCAGCTTCCCTTCCTCCCTTCTTCCCTTCCCTTCCCTTCCCTTCCCTCCATCCCCTTTCTGCAACGGCAATCTGACGCGAGGGATCGTGCGCCCTCGGGGAGACAGGTGTATGCCGGATGCTGCCAGGGAGACCCGCGATGTTGATGTTGTAATCAGGGACCCGACCCCCTCGGATGGTCGGACGTATAGCTTCATCTGTCGGGGACGCGGTCAAGCCACACCGACCAGGTCCTGGCCCCACACAACGCACTATCCGTGCTTTACCATGACATGAATATCATCTCTGGGCACCGGCGCACCTGCATATGCGAGTAAGGGGCGGCCGCAGGTCTTGGCTATCTCCCCCAAACTCACCTCATCTCCGCCTAGGCTCTAATCCAGGATGAGATAGAGAAAGAAAGAGAGAGAGAGAGAGAGATACTCAGATCTCTCACCTGGAACATCTGACTAGACCAAACTCTAATGCTTATCAACCTCCCCCCCCCCCCCCCCCATGCATGCATGCCTGCATGCAGCTTTTCCATATATTGCCCTTTTTTGGTTTCCAAACGGCCGGCTCATCTTGCCTTTTGGCGCCATGTTGGTCATGAGCTGGGCGCCAAGGCAAAGGGCATGTTGGACGTATACTAGCTGGGGCGCTGGGCAAACATGCTGTGCACATGGCAGTGCATCACAGGGCATAGGAATTCTAGAGGGGGCCGTCCGTGTTGTCTCGTAGGTTCTGGTTGTGGTGGGTGTTGTTGTTGTGGCAGTTTTTGCCTGCTACGTCTCGTCTGAAGAGAATTCAGACGGAGCTCTCTTGGGTTTCCCTATCCTGTCTGCGCTTCCAGAAGGACACTCTTATTCTTCTTCCTTCATGACACTTGAAACCGTCCCTGCTTCGATCCGCCGCGGAACTCGGCGAGAGCGATGGGAACCCAACCCCTCTCAGTCGAATCAAGAGACAGAGGGAAGGAAGACTGGCAGCAAAGGAATTAGAATGGGAACCCGGCGTCCACCCACTCTCCTGCGGCGGCGGCCCGATTTTGGCTGTTGAAACGGCGCTCTGGAGACGCGCTGTCTCTCGCGCTAGCGAGTGTCTGCCGGCCCTTCCCCGGGTGGGCACAGGTGGACGAAAGGGGGGAGCCGCAATATGGGAACTAAGAGAGAAAGATGGAGGGGGGGGGGGGGACTGCGCGCCAGTACGGGAAGTGGAGGATGGGTGAACATGGGTGACAGGCTGAAAGAAACTGACTGACCTGTGGGAAGAGTCAAGTTGGAGGGGGAAGAGGGGGAGGAAGGGAGGGGAGGACGACGCGACGTCGATGGCCGGGCTGTGTTTGGGCAGCTTTAACCGGTAGATTAGCGCCGAGAAGCGCTGGCATGGCAGAGCCTCCTTGACCTGTCACCAGCCACAGAAGGGTGACCTACCTTGGGAAAGCAGGGAGGGAGTGTGTGTGTGTGTGTGTGTGTGTGTGTGTGTGTACTTACAGGTTAAGAGATAGAGACAAAGAGAGTGAGAGAGTGGGGGGAGAGTGGGAGTGGGAGAGAGAGAGGGTGAGAGAGAGAGAGAGAGAGAGAGTCAGTTTCATGTTCCGGTCCAGCTGTTGTCGATCGACCATATTCTGACTAAGTCGAGCTGGGTTCAAGGGCCTAGTTGTGTGCCGATTGTCCGCTTGGCAACTTGGCTGAACCCGACCTTTTGGTCGGGAGGGGCCGTCTGTGCTGGCTGGATTGTACTAGTAAGTAGATTACTATCTATGTATGCGGCAGTGTGATAGTACAGGAACCACTGGAAGCTATCAGGGAATCCCTTGATGCTCCTCGAGAGTCAGACAGATTGCGCAGCTGTAGGTCACCAATGCAGTGTAGGGTCAAGGACTCGAGTCGCACGCATGGCACTCTACAGGTACTGTATAGTTCTGTACTGTACTGTGCTGTGCACAGGCCGGTAGGCCTAGGCCGAACACTACAGACAGCTATGCCGGACTCCCGCATATATGGACAGAAACACACTCTCCAATTGCGATCACCGCTGCTGCGGCTTGGCATTTGTCTTGGCTGGCACGCGCAGGGCCTGATTATGAATTAGCGTTTTGCTCTGAAGACGATTTACTTGAAGTTGGCTGTCTCTTGGTATGTCTAAACACGGACAAACTCACCTGTTCTTTCGGTCGCAGATTTAGAACTGGGGGCCGATGCAGGCCAGCGATCGAACCGATGGGTCCGGCCGATCCTGTTGCGACTTGGTCGTCCGAGACTCTCTCTCTTTCTCTCTCTGTACCTGACTGAACTGACGAGAGGAGAGCGAGTCACATCCATCCACCCCCTGGGGGGAACTATTCTGGGACTGCAGATAGAGCACAGAACGGCAAGCATGTGTCGTACGCCAGACGTATATGCTGCACGTCACCTTTGACGTGACAACCGCTGAATGACAGGACGAGCTCCCCCTCCCATCCATCTCCCCGTCCCCTCGGACGGCGGCCGGTGCGGGACGGACGGCCTCTTTTTTCTTCTGATCTCTGGCGTCGTCTCTGATGCAACTGCTGTCGTGTGCTCGCTGACGACTGAAACGCTCCAGTCAGAACCTCATCAGGCGTCTCTCCGTCTTCCAACCACCGTCTCGGACCTACCGCCCAAAAAGACGAGGGATTCTGCAAAAGTTCAAAACAAAGGATCCAGAAATTATTATGGAGTGGCACAGCAAGGAAACGAAACCCGTGTGAGAGACCCAGCGTGTCTTTTACGGGGGGCCCAGTTCAAGAAAGGCTCTCCTCTCCACCGACGAATGCTGCTGCAGCAACTCCACCGTACGGGTACGGTGGGCGGCATTGCATTGCCAACACGGGCTGTTCGGCCGCACCCTGCTGCAGACGGGTCGGTCTACATGCTGCATCTCCCACCAAGCTTTCCCTACGTTGTGTTTGTTAGCTTCTCACCGCTCACCAACTGCCGAGATGTCGGTGGTCCATCAACTGTGGAGCATGTCTCTCTGTCTCTCAATACCGGGGCAATAACCCCCCCCCCCCCCCCCCCCCTTACCCCCGACCCCCTGTGTTGCCAACCAAGATTAAAGGGCGGCGATCAGAGAATCGGGCAAGGGGGTGACAAAACGTCGGACTGACTCTGCGAAAAGGATTGATGAAAATCACTAGGGTAAAGATAATCATTACAAACCAGCGACCCGCCCCAGTCTGCGTGCCCATTGGGGGTGGATGCCGGTGATAGCTGGACGCTGATATCTGGACGCTGATACCGAAAAAGGAAGACAGCTCCTAGATTCAAGGAACTGACTGGCTGCTGTTGCTGGAGGTAAGCAGGGTGAGGTGAGCAAGCGTATAAGCAAACACAAGCCGTGCCGTGATAAGGGGTCCCGGTCCCGATCCTGGGTTCGAAGAAGAAGAAGAAGAAGAAAGTGGCAGTCCTTCTTCTGTCCGCGGAGGAACCAACGTCTCCCGCCCAAACACGGTACGCTGATTCAGGAACAGCCCCCCTGCGTTCCCATCACGGCCTCAAGCCAGCCGTGTATATTGCCAAACAAAGTGAGGGGGTGCCGGCCGACCGGCTGGCCGTCCATCAAGGCCACAAGATGTTGGCAAAATAAAAACGAAAAGAATTGTACAATTAAGTCTATGATGTGATACTATCCTCTCACGCCTTCTCGGCCTCCCCGGCCGCCTACTCGTCCCCGAACTGCGCGCGGGTGCCGTACACGGTGACCCCCCTGCCGGCGTCGTGCCTCGTCTTTTCGACCTCCTCGAACGCGAGCGGGGGCGTCTCGGGGTCCAGCACGAACTGGCGGTGCCAGGGCCCGACGAACAGGCCGTCCGGGTCGACCTCGTCGCGCACGCGGCGCCACCGGACCAGGTCGTCGCCGTACCACGCGGCGAACTCGTCGTTGCGGACGTCAAAGTTCTTGGCCCAGTGCGGCTTGCCGCCGAGGTCGCGCATCAGCCACTCGAAGCCCTGGAACCAGCGCCGCAGGCCGGGCGGGTCGAGGTCGTAAGGCCGGTACATGGTGGCGTTGAGGTTCAGCGTCGGCCCGTCCTTGACGGTGCTGTCGAGGAACGGCCGGTTGCCCTGCTCGGCGCTCGTGTGGACCGTGGCGTCGCAGACGCGCACCTCGACGGGCGAGTGGATGTACAGGCCCTCGGCCGAGTACGGGATGCCGTGGGCGACGTAGTTGGGGTCTCCGGGCTGCAGCCTGTTGATCCAGGACCCGAGGCGCATCAGGGCCTCGGGCCCGCGGTGGAGGGGGATGGCCCACTCGTTCACGTACTGGCTGTACAGGCAGTTCATCCACAGGGCCTTATCCATGGGCTGGACGGCCGACGAGGTGTAGCCGTTCTTGAAGCCGTACTGCATGCCGAAGACGAACCTAGGTGTCCTGTTAGCTTTTTTGTTCCGGCCCCTCTTCGTCTGAATGTCTCTAGGCGAGGGAGGGAGGTACTGATTTCGGGGTAGCGAAATGCGTTTCAAGGGTATCTCTCTCTCTCTCTCTCTTTCTCTCTCTCTCACACACTCTCTCTCTCGACTTACCATTCCACCCAGGGCAGGATGCGCGGGATGTAACGCGACAGGTACAGCAGGTTGTGGTAGATGTGGTACCCGAGCGCGCCGTCGTAGTAACCGACGGGCGGGTCCCGGTTCTTCTCCCGGCCGGACTCGAGGTCCTCCTTGGTGACGACGTCGGCCTTCCAGACGACGGCCCGCCTCGTGTACGGCAGCCACCAGACGCGGACAAAGTCGGACTGGGTCCACAGCTTGTTGTCCTGCTTCCAGGCGTCGAGCATGGTGGCGTCGGCCTGGATCGTCTGCTGCCACCGCAGGCTGAAGGCCGGCACGGCGCGGAAGCTGACCTCGGTGATGATGCCGAGGGCGCCGAGCGAGAGGAGGGCGCCCCGGAAGAGGTCCGGGTTCTCGGCGGGCGAGCACGCCACCGTCTCGCCGCTGGCCAGGACGATCTTGAGGGACGAGATGGCCTCAGAGAGCAGGCCGTGCTTGAGGGTGCTGCCGCGGGTGCCGGTGCTGATGACGCCGGCGATGGTCTGCTCGTTGACGCTGCCCAGCACGGGGAACGAGAGGCCGTGCTTGTTGAGCTCCTCGGTCAGCTGCCAGAGGCGGATGCCGGCCTGCATGACCACCAGTCCCGTTGCCTCTGTTGAAGAAAAACAGAGCCGTTAGCATGTGATTGGTCGCCCATGTGATGATAAACCTTGTGATGATGCTCCCAGCTCCCCTCTTCCCCCCAGCAAGGCTCACAAAGGTGAAGAAGGGGTTTCTGTGCTTACCATCGACAGACAAGACCTTCTTGAAGCCGTCGAGATTGACGAGCCAGTTGCTCGTGCACGTCAGGTCGGACGGCGAGTGGGCGTGGCCGACGGTGGTGATGCGCCGCCGGCATCGGCGGGCGAGCTTCACGGCCTTCTCGACCTCCTGCTGCGACTGCGGCTGGATGTACAGCTCCGGAAGCGAGGCAAAGGTGCGCGCCCACGTCGCGTGCATATGCGCCGTCCGGGCCCGGAAGGGGATGCCGTCGGCGGCGGCGTCCTCGATGATGCCGCGCACATGCGGATCCAGAGACGCGATGGCAGACATGGTGTTCTCGGGGACGACGACACGTGGCAAACCGTCTTGAGAGGACTCGAGATCGAAGATAATGCAAGACCCCGAAGATCTCTCTCTGTCTCTCTTTCTGTCTCTCTTTCTTTCTTTCTCTCTCCCAACAGGTTGGATGAGGCTTTGTAGAATCCCCCTTCGAGACAATCTTGTGAAGGAAAACACTCATTCAGATGTGAACAACGCGGCCCGAGGGAAATTTTGAGGCTAATGACGGGTCATATTACAAGACTAGTTTAGCGTCCGCTGCGGGGGGTGGCGGGGCCTGGCCTGGCCTCTCACTGCTCTCCCATTGAGTTTCTTTCTTCTGGTGCCCCCGATGGGCCGATGGTCTGTTCTGCTCCGCTGTGCTGTGCTCTGCTCTGCTCTGCACTGTTCTGTTCTGCTCGAGCCTCTTCAGGGATCCGGCTCGGTCTATCAATTGTGGATGACGAGTCGAGTCAAGGGCTTGGAGGAGTCGAGGACCGTGGCTTGTAACGGGAAGTTTCAGATGAACATGGATGGATGCTTGAAGATCTCCTCCCCCCCCCTCCCCCCTTGGCCGGTAGTTAGTGTGAGCTAAGACTAAAGGTGCAGATACTGACATACGTCGTACTCAGGTACGAATAACAGTGGGAATTTTGCGATACACTCATCTGACAAGGGTCCCGGTTTTCGAGGGTCCTTGATCCCATCCCTTCATGACATGCCAGTCAGTCACTCTCGACAAAACCCCCATGTTTGCGCGGTTTGTGGCAGGTTGAGGCGAGGCCACAACGCGCAATTCGGCCCATTGATCCATTAACCCTTTGAAATGGACGCCTAAAGGCTTGGCCAGACACAAGCTAGAAAGTACCCAGACGCATTCAACTCCACACACGCCACAGAACCTTTCGTTGTAAGTATTGACGAGACAACTCGCTTCGACTCGAGCAGAGTCTACATACAGCAAGACGATGGACAAGCTGGGATACCCGGGGCGAATACCCCCTCGGAAGACGTGCCGGGAGAACTGCGAGCTGTGAGCTGCTGCTGCTGCTCAACCCACGGGTCCCTTATGGTTAATGAGATGGTGCTCCTGGTCCAGGAGTCTGGCAACCCCCAGTCAAACCCTTGAAGACCTATTTCTAGACCGATCCCGCGGTGACCCCTCTAACACAAATCGTGACAACCACCTACACACTTTCTTTCTCTTCCCCTCCAGCTTAACGCTTGACGTTTTCCAAGAACCTCCCACCGTTTTTTTCTTTTGTTTTTTCCTCCAATTTCTCATGCAATCGTCGCATTTGCAAACACCAACAGCGAAACCATCCTCCCTGCTTAGGGACCTCATCGTCAACCCACTCACATCAGAAACCATGGCCGCCACAACAAGCCTCGACCCGGCCGCCCGGCCGCCCATCTCCTCCGTTCTCCCGCCTCTGTTCTTGGGGACGGCGACGTTCAACACCCAGCACGTCAAAGACCCCCTCCAGATGCCCTACCGCGAGATCGTCTCGAGGGCCCTCGAGCTCGGCGTCAACGGCTTCGACACCTCGCCGTACTACGGCCCCTCCGAGGTCCTCCTCGGCGACGCGCTGGCCGCCCACGCCGCCGCCACAAACGCCCCCAGAGACTCCTACGTCCTCGTGACCAAGGCCGGCCGCATCGCCGGCAACGAGTTCGACTACTCGCCCGCCTACGTCCGCCACTCCGTCCTCCGCTCCCTCAAGCGCCTCAACACCACCTACCTCGACCTCGTCTACATGCACGACGTCGAGTTCGTCTCCCCCGCGGAAGTCCTCGCCGCCGTCCGCACCCTGCGTCGGCTGCGCGACGAGGGCCACATCCGCTACGTCGGCATCAGCGGCTTCCCCGTCCACGTCCTCTGCGGCCTCGCCGAGATGGTCCTCGCCGAGACGGGCGAGCCGCTCGACGCCGTCCTGAGCTACGGCCACTTCACCATCCAGAACCCGACCCTCGGCCTGCCCGAGGTCGTCGCCGGGCCCGACCACAACGACGACCGGAGCCCGCTGCGGAGGTTCCGCAACGCCGGCGTCCAGGTCGTCCTGAACGCCAGCATGCTCGGCATGGGCCTGCTCACGTCGACCGGCATCCCGCCGAGCTGTGGCCCCGATGGCGCCGCCGAGCAGGGCAAGGCCGGCGTCATCGCGTCGTGGCACCCGTCGCCCGACGAGCTGCGCGCCGCCTGCAGACAGCTTTCGACAATCGCGACCGCGGCCGGCGAGCGCCTCGAGACCGTCGCCCTCCACTGGTCCATGGAGGAGTACGCCCGCGTCGGCGCGCTCGCCGGCCTCGGCGTCCAGCTGCCGGGCCAGAGCGGCCTGCGGGTCGGCGGCAGCGTCATGGGCGTGACCAACACCGCCGAGCTGGAGCAGACGGTGCTGGCGTGGCGCCATGTGCTCCAGGGGCTCGCCGCGGGCGACGGCGACGCCGGTGGCGGCCCCGGCCGGGCCCCCTCGACCGCGAGGTACGAGAAGCTCAAGGCGCTCGTGGAGCAGGAGATGTGGCCGGCGTTGGGCGTCTGGAAGGGCTACAGCTGGGCCAGCCCCGACGACGGCTTCGAGAACGAGAGGGCCGCGGAGGACATGGGCTCGGTGCCTGAGGTGGATGAGCTGATGAACTTGGTGACCAGGATCCCGAGCAACTTGTAATTTGTAAAGCGATGAGCGTTGTTTTTCTCTTGTTATCTTTTTGGTTTCGATACAATGAAAGCAATCGAACCCTTTTTCTTTTTCTGACTAGATTATGAAGATGTCGTGCTGCAATTTATGTGAGAGTCATGCAGCTTGTTCAAAGACGTTGACTCGGCGCGTGGTTGTGTTTTGTCTTCCTTGCTAAGTCGTCAACTCACCCAACCACTCAATATCAGCTTGAGAGTAGTTTGAGGCGAAAACCTCTCCTCTGCATGAGTGTTGATTTCAAACTCATCTCCTTCGCTGGTGAGTGATTTTCTACCAACCATTATACTTATCTCGTCAACGACTGTGAGCGACTGGTGACCAGAGGATAGTAGACTCTTTTGGCTCCGTAGCAACTCGTTTTGGTTTCATCCACATGTTACAGGAACTTTACATGCTAAAGAGCACTGTCAAGAACAACCGTTCACATTTTTTCAAGAGTATAGTACAAGCAATGCTGGTTAAAAAATCACGCTATCGAAACCAGACTGGAGGGTGTCGATATTTACCTTGACTATCCAGTGCGGCATGTGAAATGGTACCTACCTAGACGAGGGATTTAGGTTAGTTGAGGGTTTCATACGCAAGTGAGCTGTTTGAAGACTGCAGATCACAATTCAGCTGATGACTTTCCAGTCACCGCAAACTCTGCTTAACTGGTGTTTCTACCCAGTTGCGGGTTCGCATCTACACTTGACATCTTCCGGGCACTACTTAAAAGTGATATCCTGGTTTCATCGAAGTCGACGCCTCTAGTGGAATCGATGTGAACTTCGGTCCGCGTGGGCTAACTTTGTCTAGGCCTTTCCAACAACCTATGTGTGTGTGTATATAGAGTACATCATTTCTCTACCCCGTTTTCAGACAGAGAAACAAGAGTGTACTTGTCAACTCCTATTCCCAGCTGTTTAGTTCTTGTGATCACGATGTAAGAAAAAGACCTTTGTGCAGCTAGCTGGATCTCCCAGAGTGAGGATCTAGCTGGTTACTTGGTGCTACACTGGACCTCTTGAGGCTAAATTGCCATGGTCCTTGATACAAGAAGGCCTCTCGTATCCGTCAAACCTTTCAGTCTTGGCCGTAAGGCCTTTGCCCTTTTCGACTTCTACGATTCTATGGCAAGAGCCTAGTGCAGCAATCAACAGAGATCGAATTATACTTCGCTCTGCTATCCAACAAGATGATGCAATCTGAAAAATGTCACTACAAATTGTTCTATCAAATTTGAGCTCTTCCATGGAAGAGAAGCAGACGCAACGTCTGAGAACAAAGTGAGGAGCAAGACACCATGGCTGGGTCACCTCACCGTGACAATGGTACACAGTCAAGTTGAGTGCCAACCCCTCGTGCCATCCTAAATACTTACGCTCTGGAAGGAACAGACTAGGTAACTTATAGTTCAAGTCCCTGTAGTTAGGTAGTCTTTGATTTTGCTTTCTTCTCATTATTCTTAGCAAATACCGTCGGCCAAGTGAGTGGGAAACGCGCCAAGTGCCATCCTCCTTCGAAATCACAACATACACCTTCGCACACCTCTCTGGCTTCCGCAGCGTTCTATGGACTGAATCCTCTTGATCTTTCATCGAACAACGGTTGGTTGTCAGCTTGCACACTAGGCCGGAACCCGCGGGTCGGTTCCAGACCATCTCTCCAACATCCCGAGCTTGGCAGGAGGGGCGGCGGCATCGAAGAAGGGCGGGGGAATCCTAAGCACCTGCAAACAGCTTTTTGTCGAAAGAGGAAAAAAAGCACAAACATTAGGTTCGCCGGTGCAAACATGCCATAACGTGGAAACGTGTGCGCTGTTATATACGTGGCGGAGCCGTTCCCCTTCATTCCGACAGGCGATCAGCATTTTAAATTCTGACTCATTGGCAATAAGCTAGACAACTCTATATAGATTATACGAGGAAAAATGACCGCCAACGCATAGCCGGCTCCCACAAAATTTCATGGCGAACCTTAACCTGTTAATTACAGCCCCTTTCTTGGTTTCCTTGGCACATCCATCCTCCCTCGTGGTGCTCCCTTATAAACAGATGTGAGTCCCCCCGGCCCCAGCTCTCTCCCCGGGAGTCCCGGTTGGCATCTTGACGTCCTCCGAACGAACTACACCATTCTCTTACCGTTACGACTCCAACAGAAGAAAACAGAAAAGCAGCTCGCCATGTTCGCCTCCATCATCCTGACTTCCCTTGTTGCCGCAGGCAGCGCCCGCGCCGCCATAGCGCAAGGCAGCTGGGGCGTTCGTGCCGACTTCTCGCGTAAGTGAATTCATGCCTCCGACGTAGCTGGTCCCCCAACAACCCTCCCCCTAACCCGGAGATATTTGCCAGGCTGCGACAGCGGCACCCCGCTCGAGGTCGTCCTCGACGGCGCAAACGGCCCGACCTTGCCGGACTACACGCCGGCCCCCGGCATCGTCGACTTCAAGATCGCGTCGCCCTTTGACGGCACCCTCGTCATCAAGGTCGCCGGCGCGGTGGGCTTCGGTTCGCCCTACCCGCCGCCGCAGGTCGGCGTCCACGTCTTCGCCGAGCCGACGGCCGGCGACCCGGGCGTCTGGGCCAACGCGACGGTGACGCCCGGGCTGGGGCACCCGGCGCCCATCTCGCAGATCTTGTGGAACACGCGGAGCGACGTCACGGTCGCGCCCGTCGACGGCGAGGTCGTGTCGTTGGAGACCATCTTCGACGGAGGCAGCTTGGAGGTTTTCTACGTGAGTGATCCCCGTGTCGTCTGTGGGAGGGTGGGGAGTCGGCGTGATGTTTGAGACCTTTTTTGCTAATGGTGGTGGAATATAGTGCGGCGTTCCCGAAGGTGTGCGGCCTGTCGCGTAGAGAGATTGTCGTAAAATGATCCGGCGTTGTTGGTAGAGGTAGAGGAACATGAATTGCCGTGGGCAAGAAGAACTACGTTAAGTATTCATATTTACTAGCATCTGCCTGATATACTCTGCAACAACGAGATAAGTCAACATACCCACTTTTGGAACACCCCCTCATTTGGAACACCTAAAAATGCCTCAACCCCACCACCAGCCTCCTACTTCCTCCAACTTCGAACTATCACAACAATTTCATACCTTATGCAAATAACCTCATTTTTTCAGAGGACCTTTATTCCTGCCTTATGGCCCAGTATACTGAGTATGAAGTCAATCAGGCAATCCAGGCTGTTTCAGACGGCCAAAGCCTAAGGAAGGCAGCCCGCGAATATGGCATCCCAATTACCACCCTCCACAACCGTCTCACAGGCACCCAGGCAAGGGCAGCAGCATTTTCAGACCTTCAGAGGCTTTCCCCTGACCAGGAGGCTAAGTTGGCTGAATGGGTGCGAATCCAGCATGCCCTTGGTGTTGCCCCAACCCATCAACAAGTGAGGGCATTTGCAGAACGAATCCTCTGTGCTATGGGGGACAAGGAGCCTATAGGAAAGGGCTGGATCCATGCCTTTCTAAAGAGAAACCCATCTATCAAGGTCCAGAGAAGTCGCCTTATTGACTCTAGACGTGTTAATGGAGCATCTACTGAGGTTATCAGGGACTGGTTCAAACTCCTTGCCATACCAGAGGTTAAGGGCATTAAACCATCCAATAGATACAACATGGATGAGACTGGTATCCTTGAGGGCCAGGGATCTAATGGGCTGGTGCTGGGCATGTCTGAGACGAAGTCTGTACGCAAGAAACAGCCTGGATCAAGGGCATGGGTATCCATCATCGAATGCATCTCTGCCCTGGGCTATGCCCTTGATCCCCTTATTATATATAAGGGCAAGACAGTCCAGCAGCAGTGGTTTCCTCTAGACCTTAGCCCTTATGAAGGATGGCAGTTCACTGCAACAGAGAATGGATGGACTACAGACGACACTGCAGTTGAATGGCTGCAGAAGGTCTTCATCCCTCAGACTATCCCTCAGACTGCCTCCCAGGGCAAGGAGGGCCAGGAGGGCAAGGAGGAGGCTAGACTGCTGGTTGTTGATGGCCATGGGAGTCACACAACGACGGACTTTATGTGGCTCTGCTATATTAATAACATCCATCTATTGTTCCTACCACCACATACCTCCCATGTGCTCCAGCCACTTGACCAGTCAGTCTTCAGCCCTGTAAAGGCAGCCTATAGGAAGGAGCTTGGATACCTTAGTCAGTGGAATGACTCTACTATTGTAGGCAAAAGGAACTTCATAGGCTGTTATCAGAAGGCTCGTACTGCAGGTATGACGATGCAGAACATCAGAAGTGGTTGGAAATGGACAGGGTTATGGCCTGTCTCTATGGCGAAGCCTCTAATGAGCTCCCTACTGCTCCCATCAACACCAGCAGCATCAGGATCATCTGATCAGGTCAGCAAAGGGCAGTCTGGAGGCAAGGAAGCTGAAGGATGGGTATCTGCGTCATCTGCAGTGGCATGGTCGACGCCAAGGAAGATGAAGGATCTGGCTGGGCAGTTGAAGCTATTCACAGAGCTAGAGAATGATGCCTTCACTCAACGCCTTCTATTCAGGAAGGTGAAAAAAGGCTTCAGCGAGCAGGCCTATGAGCTGGCTACTGCCCAGCATAAGCTGGAGCTCCTGCAGGCCCAAGTCACCAATACTGCAGCAAGGAAAAGAAGGACAGTCCAGATCGACCCAAACACCAAGTTCGCCAATATTGAGGACATCCAGAAGGCTCAGATTGAGGCTGGCGAAAAAGAGGATATCACAGATGAATCCAGCGACTCTGATACCCCTAGTGAAGCTGAAAGCTGTATTGTGGTGGCATCTAGGCCTAGTCAATAATTAATTGAAGATGGTGGTGATGTTGGGGATAGCTTCATTCTGGGTGTTCCAAATGAGGGGGTGTTCCAAAAGTGGGTATGTTGACTTAATGAAACTGAGTCACCGGAAAGATCAACTTGAACACTGTCATGATCCATTAACGCTCCAAAGTGTGGTCAGAATGAGGGGTCAAAAAAGCCCTCCTCATACTTCACCAAGACGATGCAAATGTTCTGCATCTTATTTACGAAAACATGTTAGTTAGCGCCGGCAGCATGACTCTTCTTAATTGACCCAGCGCTGCGTGGACACGGCGCAACTTGCCTATTCTATCTAACCATTTATGTCAATCTCGAATTACTACATGGCTTGTGGATTAAACCCTTCAGCATTCGTCCAACTGCGTGGCAGACTGGCAGTGCGGAGGCAAAAAAACCCCATTGTTGAAACCGATCTAGTAGATCCCAGGCAGGATCCTCCACCTGACGACCTTCTTGTACTTGACCCAATCCTCGCCATACTTCTCCGCGCAGGCGGCGTCGTCCCGGCCTTCGCGGTGGATGAGCAGGATGGCGAAGTAAACGACGTAGAAGTACGTGAAGATCATGCCCCAGCCGCGCGCGGCGCCCTGGACGACCTCCCGGCCGTCGAGCATCGTGACGGCGCCGGAGACAGCGCTGCCGGCGGTCAGGATCTGGTAGCCGGCGATGCCCGTCGGCAGGCTGAAGGGCGAGGCCTGGAGCCAGTCGCCAAAGTAGTTGATGTGGCGCGATACGCCCCACCAGCCGCCGGTGAGCAGGCGCGTGCCGCGCTTCGTCTGGATGAAGGGCATGTCCTTGACGCTCGGGTGGTCGGGCTGCGTCCGGAAGACCTTCTTCTGGTTGTTGGAGGCGCGGAAGATGTAGAGGCCGGTCGCGAAGACGGCAGAGACGGCGGCGACGCCCGCCCAGCCCAGCTGGACGGGGAAGACGGAGAGATAGCGGGCCTGGGTGGAATAGAGGAAAGGGACCCAGGCGATGTCGCCAAAGGTGAGCATGAAGCCCAGGCCGTCGGTGGTGATGTCCATCATGGTCAGCAGGCCGGCCTCCATGTACTGGCCCTCGAGGACGTAGTAGGCCTGGACGGCGGTGGTGAAGAGGATGCTGTCGGAGAGGTAGCCGAAGGAGCGGTACTGCTTGGCGCAGAAGGCGAGGTTGAGAATGACCCAGCCGGTCAGGCCGGGCCGCATCTCGAGCCAGGCCTTGATGTCGACCTCGCCGAAGAGCGGCAGGGTGACGCGGGGGTTCAGCTCGCGGCCGATGTACAGGTCGTAGATCAGGCTGCCGGTGTTGCCGCCGACGGCGAGCTCGCGGAGGTCCGGGTTGCCCGGCTTCACGCCGAAGCTGGCGACGTAGACGTAGATGGTGATGACGTAGGCGATGATGATGTTGGCCGTCAGCAGCTGCAGGTAGTTGTCCGAGATGTAGGTCCAGACGACGAAGTCGGCGCCGTGGAGGTAGGTGCCGACGGCCAGGGCGGCGAGCTGGACGACGGATGCGCCAAAGGCTATGCGCGGTGGAGTGTCAAAAGATTATGGCTTTCCCAAAGAAAAAGAAAGAAAAGAAAAAGGATTCGCAAAGCTGCGGTGGGACTCACCATTGAAGCGATACTTCAAGGCCTTGCCAGACTGGAGCAACTTCGTGCCGACCAGCTCCTGGGCGGGGAGGACGCGGTAGAGCACCAGGCTGAGGAGGTAGTAGGCCAGAGTCCAGCCCATGACCTCCCAGCTACAGAAGCCCCAGATGCCGTCGGCGGGCCATGGCGTCTCGGCCCTGAGCTTCTCCAAGGTCAAGGTGCGAGGGCTCAGGGTGGACGGGGCCGGGCAGCCGGTCTTGTCGTTGCAGACGAAGAAGAAGGCCCACAGGAGCACGGGGAGCCCGAAGACGATAGCCGTGGCGCCGGGGCTATGCGCGGTGAGGTTAGCGGCGAGTCCAGCCAGACGTTGCGGGTGTGTGTGTGTGTGTGTGTGTGTGTGTGTGTGTGTGTGTTGGTGAACTTACGGGCCGCCAAACTCGTAGTTGTGTTGCTTCTTCTTCTGGGGAGCCATGGCTGCTGCTTGACTTTGCGTATGACCAAGTAACTGGGGAAGACCAAGAGTTCTGGTCTCTTGAGTCAAATTGATTTGAACGTTTGAAACAACGGATTCCCTGCGAGTTGGGGAGCGGTGGTTGGTGTGGAAAAGCGAGAACGAGCGAAGCACGCGTGGTTTTTCCCCCTGAATTCCGGATTACTTTTAATACTTATTTATTAATTAATGATTTTCTGTTGGGGGGGGGAAGAAATTGCGGAGGTGGCCCGTGCATGTGGCCTCATTTTCATTTCATCGTTCCCGGTGCCGAGACGAGGCGCTAAACCGAGAAATGGGGAATTACTTGTGGGTCCGGTGCCCGGAGGTCGCGACAAGCGGGGCCGGCCCCCACTCCGCGCTCCGCACCGTCCGGATCCGATGGATGGGCCGGAGCAGCTTGATTCTCACAAAGTCCAGAATTTCGCATTAGAATCCGTTGTATTAACATTCGCCGTCAACAGCCCGGCGCTATTATCATTTTTATGACTATTAAATACATCAAACTTCGTCATCTCATCGTTCACCTGCCCGACCACAACGCCCCCGTGTCACACAAGAAACAGTAACACCGTTTTAGTAGATCTTGTTCACGTCGTTGTGCGAGCACGTCTTGCCGTGGCGCGAGTGCTCCGCCAGCTTCTTCCACCGGCGGAACTGCTGCAGCACACCGGCGCGGCCGCGGAGGACCGGCGTGGTGTCGGCGCGGGGAGGGACGCCCTCGAGCGAGTTGGCGAGCGTGGCAAGGGCACGGCCGGCAGCCTTGGTGTTGAGGGTAAGCGCCTCCCAGTTGATGTTGTCGATGTCGTCGCAGGCCAAGTGGTAGCAGGGGTCGTTCTCGCCCTCGCCGGTGAAGATGGACGCCGTCGGGATGCCGAGCTCGACGAAGCCGGCGTAGTCGGAACGGCCGTCGAACTCGGCGTCCGAGACAACCTTGCCGTTGGCCTCGAGGTAGTCGGCCAGGAGCTTGGGCCCGATGCCGCTGTTGTTGTACGAGGCGAGCTCGTAGATGGGGTTGGGCGACGCGATCATGTCGTAGTTGAAGTAGTACTTGATCTTGTCGGCCTCCTCCGAGCTGAGGTTCTCGGTGTAGTAGTACGAGCCGACCAAGCCGGCCTCTTCGGCCGCCCACCACGCGAAACGGATCTTGTGGGGGAACCCGCTGTACTTCTTGACGGATCCCATCAGCTGGAGCAGGCCGGCAGTGCCGGAGCCGTCGTCGTTGATGCCGGGACCCTCGAGCACACTGTCAAGATGAGCCCCGAGCATGATGACCTTGTCCGGGTCACCTTCCTTGGTCTCGGAAATGACGTTCCACGTCTCGCGCTCCTCAAAGATGGAGTCGACGATGAGCGTCACAGTGACCTCGTCGCCCGCGGCAAGGGCGGCGCTCCAGGCCTCGCCCGTCTCGAGCGTGATGATGCCCAGGGGAACGAGGAGGCCGATGTTCTCGGCGCCGAGCGTGGGCTTGACGATCTCGTTACCGGGGACCTGGTTGTAGAGGATCACACCGAGGGCGCCAGCAGCCTTTGCGTTCTTAACCTTGTCAGAGATGGCGCACACGCCGCGCTTGACAAGGGCAAGCTTGCCGGTGGCGTCGATCCCCTCGAATGCCTCGGGCAGGCACCCGGAGCCGTTCTCGTCGTCGACGGGGGTGTCGACGAGCGGCGCGGTGATTCCACCCGGCAGAGGGGTGGCGGTGTTGTACTCGGCGCTGAGGACGATGACGTCCACGCAGTCGGGGCCCGTGACGGAGATGGCGTTGGTCTGCTCAAAGGTGTGGTTGAAGGGCTGGAGCCAGGTGTTCATCTGCTTGGCGAAACGCGTCTGCGCGCGCTCCAGGACGAAGTCGACAGAGGCCTTGTATCCCGGCGTGCCGAAGGCGCGAGTGCCGCCGTTGTCGCGGCCGATCTTGTTCAAGTTCCAGAGAATGCGCTCAAGCCTGTGCGAAAAGGAGCCGGGTCAGTGACGATGCCTCCCTCATGCGATGGGTTATACCATGGGCTTGACGGGGATTAGACTCACTCGACGGTCTTGATGTCGGCCTCGATCTTGTCGGCAGTGAGAAGATCGGTGGCCAGGGTGGTCGAAGCCAGCGCCAAGGCGGCGGCGGCGGCGGAAAGGTAAGTCGTCTTCATCTTGGACAGATGATGATGAACAGCAGAAAGACCAGGTGGGGAGACCGCGAGAGAAGCAGGGCGGGTTGATCTCACAATAGATCCCGACGCACTGAGCTGCGTTGACGCCTTCTTATAATCCACCAGACCAAGTCAAAGACTCCAACCGAGCCTGCTTGCCCCCAGATGTTGACACCTCCCCTGGCATGCGATGTTACGCTGCTGCGGCAACACTGCGGTCCCCATCGACAGTTCAAGCTTTGAGCTGAACTTGGCATGCCCTCGGACCTGACCGAGACAGGGCGAATGAAATGTCTCAATTGCTGCTGCTGCTGATAAGCACTTCTCGAAATGGTTGCCGGGGGGTCTGTCATCGTTGACTCGTCAGGTCGAGTTCGACCAACGGCATCATCGCCTGCGATATCATGCAGTGAGTGACAGGGGAGCCTCGCTGCAAAGAGGCGAACTTTGGGGGAAGAAATTACAGATACTACAGATACAAACGGGGACGACAACCTCGGCTGGGTATTGCTCGTACGCCACGACGTAGCCCCATGCGGCAGGTGCCAAGTCTTTTTTCCCCATATCGCCAGTCTGGCCGGCTTGCAACCAACAGCCCAGCCCCCCCCTCGTCAACCAAAAACACCTGCCCATCCTGCTCTTCTACCGCGACAGGGGGTGGGCTTATGGGGGGGGGGCTGCATTCTCCATCCTTCTCCATGTGGTCTCCGTCCAAAAACACCACGCGACGCGTCGCATGGCTTGTCTACGGGGGTTTGTTAGTTGGCCGCTCTATGGGCCATCTCACTATGCACCTGCTATCTTGGGGTCTGCTACATCATGCTGCCAAGCCATTTAAACGAGGTCTTTGGCCGGGAAGCCGGCTCGGTCTACTACCGTGACAGCCATGGCCGGCATCGTGCCAGAATTCCGGGAGGTTGGTTCTTCGCCGTTGACCTCACATGAGCTCCCGCCTTGGCTTTGTCCCTCTTGTTATACGGAAGGAGAGATAACGCATCTATCACTGGCCTAAAAACATGTCATACTTATGTGGCACAATCTCTAATGTATGGGATGTTGACCAGGGACAGGACATTTGAAGGCACAATTACCCGAAGTTCCAAATTCCAACCGATCAGCATCCCCTTGCAAAGTAACTACGGGCGATGATAAGTGGGTTATCGCTAGAGACGTTGCTAGCCGAGACCAGCAGCGTTTGTCCGACGAATCGTCACATTGCATATAGTCTTCAATGACCAGTCTCGCCTGACCTTGTTCCGGTTTCCGAGATCGTTCGACACGGTTACATAGCAGGCAGCCAAGAGTGGGCGGGGGGGGACATGCATGCTGTGTTGACGGACTGGAGGTCCTGGATTAACTTTTGTGATAAATAAGCTTGTGACTAGCCCTTTTCTTAAGCAAAACACTTCGAGCTTGATTGAACGCGCTAAGAAGGATGTCAGCCCCCCCCCCCCCCCCCCCCCCCCCCGACCCTCCCGTCGTGTGCTCTCAGACGTCTCGCTCGGCTGTCTGGCTGATCGAATCACTGTTAATTCGAACTTCGCTCCAGTGAACGTTGGCTAAGAACACACAGTGGTACTACATGCGTCTTTCCGAAAGACTCCCATGCCTTCTCCGTCGAATGCTTCCTTTCTTTACTTCCGTAGCGGACGAAGATAGCACTACCCACCCCGTAGACCGACCCATCCAGGTCACAGTATCTTCCACTTTTCTACTCACTCATGGGCTCACGCAAATCACCCTCCGGCCATTGACGGTTGTCGCAGGGTCGAAATGGAACTCACGCCGCCCTTCAATCTGCCACTGAGCCTCCAATCAGCTCTGTGTGTTATGCTCCAAAGCTAGGAGAGGTGTCATCTTTAAACAGTTGTTGCGCAACCTAGGACAAAGCTCATAGACATCGACCGCTATCCCTGTACAACCATACTGAGACGAGTTATATATCAAGCCAACGTAACTCCCGTTTATTATGTTCCTCATTGATTCTTGGCCAATACATCTGTTGCTGAAGTTGCCGTTTACCTAAATATTTTGAAAGAGCGCTCCGGTCACGACCAGATTGACAGCTATAGCGACGATGGCGACAGGTTTTCTCCGGGTGTACCTCTTCCCGCCGAGATGCTGATTTAGTTCCATCAATTAAGGTGATAACTAGCGATAGCTGGAAGGGCTTCACAGTCTACTTTTCAAGATGTGAATGGGCTACAGCGGTGATCACATCTTTATTGACATGTGCGTATCCCAAAACCAACTTCAGTAGAAACCGAACGCCATCCTGTCCCATCACTTTAGGAAATTCAATCCGATATGGGAGGCGCAAAGAACCGCCAGCCTTTAGGCGTAGCCGACATGAACATGCAGCGTTTGTTTCGGACTGGATACATATATTTGGCTGGCCTTGGTGCCAGTTTTGTTGGCCGCAGTGTCCTTCCACTCGCTCTTCGATCTCCAGACCTTGTGTTCTGCATCTCACATTACCTGTCTTGAGTCCTGGTGTTTCTACTCGACGATGCGAGGCCGACAATCCCGCCAGCGTGGAACTTTACTCTGATCCCGAAGGCGCGGGGCACGACGGGCATGGTTCAGCCGTTGAAAAAATATGTGCACCGTCAGGGCAGTAACTTCGAACCATTTTGTTGCGGACGCGAAGGCCTTTACGACTGGGTCATATCGCGGAGCCGGAAACCCCGAGGAGCGCCAAGGCCATCATCACCAGGCGGACCCAGACAAAGGTCATGCATGTGTGCTGCGAGCGGTGGACGTCGGCGTCGACTACCCGCGTGCAACCGCCGTCACCCACTTCAAAATATCCCATTTCATGCTCAGCTGAAATCACATGGGCGGCTCCGACTCCCGTGGCTGTTCACCAGCTGGCAGCAGCCACTGTTGTCGTCGTCACGTCGCTAGAGGACATCGTCAATAACGGCCCCCCATCGTGTCTTTTCAGCATACTAATCCGCTAATGCTATTTTGCTTGTACAGAGCACATTCAATTTGATACTACTCCTCAGCAAGGTCTGACACTGTCGAAGCAGAAAAGTCGGCCAGGAAGCCACCGGCATGGTTCCAAATGAGTTGGCGACAACAGCTAGCTTTGAACGCCCGCTCAACGATTGGTGGACGCCAGTCTATCGGCATACGCAGGGAGAGTATCATTATTCTCCTTGTATTTGGGTGTGCAGTCATCCCTGGCTGAACTAGGTAGTCAGAGTTGGCACGAAGGCAAGCGGCACGACGCTGTGAAAGTCAACCAGCCCAGGATCCTTCACAAGATCCGAGTAGTAATTGTAACAAAACCATGACTACTTGGAACCTTCACCCATTTTATGTGATGCATTGCGTATCGTGTTCACTGAGAAAGCTGCCGCAAGAACATCCGAAGCTGGGTTCTTTGTGTAGAGAACTCTGGTTCTGAAAGTATGGTTTGAATCTAAATGCCGGGCACGCCTGGGACTTCAATCTCGATCATGATAGATTCTGTTGACCCGGACCACAGTTTCTCGCAAGTGTATTGCTCAGGACTTGTCCAAGTCATCTACTTGGCACACTAAGAGATGGGTGATGACAATGCCGACTCCCCCGCAATTTAAGTCAATGGCACATGGCATCACGAACCACCTACCAAGCATACCATTTCCTGCAGTCAAGACACTCCGAGTGCAAGTTACTTGGTTTCTTAGCTGACTCTTTATATTAAAACACGGGTTGTATTGGCGGATGACTACCGACGGTGACAGGTAGGCCAAGTCAGCTAATTGGTGGAAACCCCGCCTTTAGAGTGTTTGTCGGGTTATTCCCAACCTCATTGGCAAACGGCCCATGTAACTATAATAATCGCGAGCCATGGCGCTCGCTCTTCTGGTTCCGATGTTTCCTTTTGTGTTCACCACACGGTCCCCGTGATGGGATGCCGCTCCTGCTGGGCGGCACCGGAGGCGCGCCAAGCACACTCTCAGCCATCGCGGTGTATTGGATTGAACACAAGGTGAAGCTGACGAAGGGAAGCAGGTGAGAACCATCTTTTCGAACAGGGCGGGCATACTGATAAATATCAATGACATTTCCCCGATCACGAGCAAGTTTCCGGATTAAACCTGCTCAGTCTCGGCTAGGATTCGCAACTCGGCCCTCGCAACTCATCGGCAGTGATTGAACGCCTTTTCGCCCCAAACAACCTTTCCAGAAGACGAAGAAGACGCAATCCTTGACACAATGCAGATCGCTGCTTGCATTCTGGGCCTGGCGGCTCTTGTCGCCGGTCACGGGTACGTCGATAACGCCACCATCGGCGGAACCTACTACCAGGTATGTCACTTCTTTCAGTTTGCACCAAGCTTGACCTCGAGGCTGACACTCCTTTAGTTCTACCAGGTGAGTGATGATCCCTTAAATTTCCAAGATAGAACGTCGTGCTGTCCAGATGGCTAACAAAACCAGCCCTACGCGGACCCTTGGACCAACCCGGCCGTAAGTTTGAAGACTATTCTCTAGCTGATTCGGTTCGGTGATGTACTAATATCCCGTTTCCAGCCCCAACGCATCTCGCGCCCCATCCAGGGCAACGGCCCCGTCGAGAGCGTCACTCTGGCTGACCTTCAATGCGGAGGATACACCGCCGGCGGCATCTCCGGCTCCCAGCCCGCGGCGCTCCACGCCCCGGCGGCCGCCGGATCGACCGTCACGCTCCGCTGGACCATTTGGCCCGACTCGCACGTCGGCCCCCTCATCACCTACATGGCGCGATGCCCCGACTCTGGCTGCAACAACTGGCAACCCGGTACCTCGTATGCATACCCGGGGGGGGGGGTCTCATGGTGGCGAGCATGGCTAACTCGAGTCCGTAGCGCCGTCTGGTTCAAGATCAAGGAAGCTGGACGCACGGGAACCTCCAACACATGGGCTTCTGTAAGTTTTGAACAACGAGATTAGTCGCCTAGAGAGGAGGCCAAATCGCTGACCAGACGCCTCCGAACAGAGCGCCCTCATGGTTCCCAACTCTGGTTACCAATACACCATCCCGTCTTGCCTGAGGCCCGGCTACTACCTTGTCCGCCACGAGACGATCGCGCTCCACGCCTCCTGGGCCTACCCGGGAGCCCAGTTCTACCCGGGCTGCCATCAGCTGCAGGTTTCCGGCTCCGGCACCAAGAACGGCTCGCCGTTGGTGGCATTCCCCGGCGCATACAAGGCGACCGACCCCGGCGTCACCTACGATGCTTTCAAGGGTGGGTGATAACCAGTTGTGAGCTTTCTGATGATCGCTGACCGTCTCGCAGCAACCCCTTACACCATCCCGGGTCCTGCTGTCTTCACCTGCTAGAAAACCTGACCCATGGTTGTCGCTGGCCAGGTTGAGATGCGGGCATTGTCCATAGCCAATGACTCTGCGTCTCATTTTTCTCTTCGTGTACATAGTAACTACCGCAATGAATTTGCGGGCTCTGACTCGAGTCGATGGATGTCATGAATCATACGCAAGGAGTGATTTTACCTATTGATAACCAGCTACTGCCCGCAATCTTCTTGAGCCTTTTGAGTACTAGGCACTTGTTGGAAGCCCTGCTGCATAGGCGCCATGCATGCATCCCTTACTAGCCCCTGCATTCTGCAACGCCGCCTATTGGGTGAACCACCCTTTGAGCATGACCACGCATTCCTGTGTAGAGTCCGTCAGTGTCAAATCTCAACGTGCGATCAAAAAAGCACATTCCTGTTCAAAGGTCAGAGTTTATAGTAATGAATCTTGTAATTTAAGTCATCGATCACATCCTTGATAGTCTAGTGGTTAGGATATCTGCTTGTCATTGAAACGATTCGCAGGGGACCGGGGTTCAATTCCCCGTCGAGGAGATTCTTTTGCCATTTCTTTTGACCTTTCTGAGGAAGCAAACGCTTGCTTGTTGGATGCCAACCATCGCAGGTCCGTCAGCAACCAATCCCCGATAGTCTAGTGGTGAGGATATCTGCTTGTCATTGTGTGAACAACATCTCGCAGGGGACCGGGGTTCAATTCCCCGTCGAGGAGTTTTTTTGCTTCTCTAGATGTAGAGTCGAAATTTTTCTTTAGCCCCATCTCTCTCCACAGTATCTTTTCCGCCCTGTGTGAAGTAGATGGCAGCTGTTTTGTTAGCCCTTTCGGAAACGGGGATCTTATTACAAGGCCCGTTACTAACGCCAAGGATGCCATGTCGAGATCCTTGTCGTTGAGGTGGAGAATGGCATGTCGCTGATCTCTTGGAAACCATGGAAGCGGATCAAGGAGTCAAATTGCGAGCAACGAAGACGGGTCAAGACGGGAAAGGAAGTGCATCCAAAAAAGTAGGCTGGATTGAGTATGTAGGCCGGCCGGAGACATCCAAAAGGCGGCCGGCAAAAGAGAAATATATACACGAACAAATTTTGCGCTCAGCCAAACGTTCCTAGACCAAAACACTCAAAACTCGTCACTACAAGAGCACCGGCCCCAAGAGGGAAAAAAAAAAGGCACTGCCGATGTCGTCGACGTCAACCGTTAGAGACTAGCTCCCGCGGCAGACCGCCCGACGACTCAAACCAGCCCCTGGGCCGAAACTCTCGAGTCCCGCTAAAAGAGGGTGGAAGAGACGTTTAGCAAGCAGCGCCGCCGCTGGGGATGCCGGAGCACTTGGTGGACTTCTTGCCGCCGGTGACGCTGACGCCGCTCCACTTCCAGTTGCTGCAGGCACCGGAGGCGCAGAGGATGTAGACGTTGGTGCCGGAGGAGGCGACGGTGCCGGTGACCTTGCTGAGGGTGAGGCCGGTGATGGGGACGCCGGCGGTGGGCTTGCCGGTGGGGGAGCCGTTCTCGTAGTCCTGCTCGATGACGACGCCGTACTTGGCGATGTTGGACAGGGTGATGCCGGTGTACTGGACGTTGGAGACGGAGCCGGTGGCGCCGTAGACGGTCTTGATGCGGACGCCGTTGTCCGAGTTGGAGATCTTGGAGTTGGAGATGACAATGTCCTTGACGACGTTGTTGCTGCGGCCGCCGACGGAGCCGATGGACAGGCCGTGACCGCCGGAGCAGCTGCCGCCGGTGAAGGTGATGTTGGTGCCCGAGTTGATGGCGAGGCAGTCGTCCTGGTTCTTGACGACGGCACCCGAGATGTAGACGCCGGTGGAGGAGCCGACGTCGAAGGCGTCGGTGTTGTGGCCGCCCTTGGTGTCGCCGAGGGAGTTGTCGAGAGTGACGCTGAGGACGCTGAGGTCGGTGACGCTGTTGATGGAGAAGGCCTGGACCGGGGTGTTGAGGGCGTTGAGGTTCTTGATGGTGGACTGCTTCAGGCTGTGGGCGTAGAAGAACTTGGGCTTGGTCTTGCCGCCGTTGCCTCCCTTGCCGTCCCACCAGCGCTGGCCCTCGCAGTCGATGGAGTGGCCGGAGGCGCCATCGATGAGGATGTTGGTGCCGGAGAAGGAGATGAGGGGGCCCTCCCACTCCTTGTAGCCGAAGGTGGTCTTGCCCTGGAAGGTGACCTATGCTCGCGTGTTAGTGGTGGTTGGGGGGATGGGGGTAGTTAGGACGTACGTGAGTGCCGGACTTGAGGCCAGTCAGGTCAAGGGTGGTGCCGGCGGGGACGACAATGTCCTTGAGGATGATGGCAGTGCAGCTGGCCTTGCCCTTGATGGCGGCGGCGGCATCGGTGAAGGTGCAGCTGGCGCGGGCGTCAAGAGGCGCGGCGATGACGGAGGCGGCCAGGGCGCCGAGGGCGAAAAGGGTAGAAACCATGTTGAGGACGAGGATGATGATAAAAAGAGCAATATAGAAGGATTTTGTGAGAGAGTGTGTGTGACTTGATACCCAGTATCAGTATGTTTGAGATATAAAAAGAATGAAGGAGCTTGCAAGGAACACAAGAGCCAAGAGTTGAGAATGGTAAGCTGGAAGAGATCTGGAGTGGGTTAGATGTCTTGGGACTTCTTGGCAGTCTTGGGGAGGAGCTGCAGGTCGGTTTATATCCAAGTCGAAGGATCTCTTGGCACAGCCCTGCCAAGGCCTGTCAACGAACGGCTCATGTTTCCCGCGCGATATTGGACGCTCCAGAGTCCCAACGTTCCATGGACGAGGGGGGGGGGAAACACTGACTGAGTCAGATAGATTGGTAATGGAGCCTTTGGGCTCTCGGGTGAAGCCATCATCTCAAGAGGCAAACGTGAGCGCCGGGGGTAGACCTTGCATGGGGGGGGAGGCCATCAAGTGACAGAGACTCCACCGCCGACTCCTGAAATTCGGGAATGACGCTGGATTCTAACCACTGGCGCCGGCTCCGCGATTTGACTTAGACAAGCTTTTGCTGTCTGCGCCGTAGGCTAATGCCTGTTGAGCAGGGCCGCCCGGCACCTTTCCCGATCGAATCTAGCTGTGGCCCGTTTGGCCAAGTCGACACCCCCTTCCTCCAGCTTGCCGAGTTCCGTCGCAACGCGGGATGGGGAGGAGGAAGGGGAGGATGCTATTCCTGAGAAACAACGAGCGCAAACGGCACTCTTGGTTCTTGAAAGAGGGAGGGGGGGGGGGGCTCAACATGAGCCCGGGACGCGTCACGGGACATCCGCTCATGGCAGGGGATGCCCCGGCACAGGCCAGGTGGTTGGTGGAAGTTTATGGTCAGACATTGTGAGCTTTAAATTGATCAGAGTTGTACAGAGTACTGATCGTGTCTTGCCCCGGTTGGCCCGGGAGGCTGTAGCTTGCTTGTAGAGACTGTGAGTTTAGTTGGGCGGTGGTATCACGGCTCGATCGCGTATAGTTCAGGAACTTATGGGAGTGGAGATTGCGTTTTGGTTGCAGTCGAACTGACTTTATTCGGAGAGAAACTCCTCCCATTTCAGACGATATGGCATATTGAATGGCCTGTCCCTGCCGCACCCCCCCCTTCTCCTTCTGTCTGCCCACGTTAATTGGCGGGATTGCCCTCTGTCCCTGTTCACATTGGAACGGGCATCCTCGACTAGGAGTGTTCACGAGTGAGTTTAACTTCATTCGTCACGCGTCCAGAGCAGCATACGAAAGGACAATGATGCCACCACCCAGAAAATCCGGGGCCGACTGACGGGGCATGTAACTCTGCGTGATTATCCCACGCGGGCCACAGCAGACATTCTCCCTCTCGCGGCGCTTTCGAGCCGGATTAGAGTTTGAGCTTTATTCGTGTTGACGCGATGAAACACAGGTCATCTGAACGGCAACCGGGGACCGAAGTCCTGAATTCGCACCAGTCAAAACTCAGTGTGTCCAATTTCAACGTCGCATCTGTCACTGTTTTTCCGTCTTTGCCCCGCCGGGGGGATCGTTCAATGTCTTTTGAAAACTTGGAAATCGACGAACATGACTCCTCCTTGTACGCATCACAGCTTCGACACCCGTTGTCGTCGCCAGTCTCGGATCGCGAGCACGAGTGATTTCTTCTCGACCGCCGGGGCAAAGACACGCGTACTGACAAGGAATGGCTTATTCCGGAGGGAGGGGGGAGTCCCATCTACCTGGAGTTGCTACCCCAACAGCAGTATGGAACTCGGCACCCAGAGGCATGCGGGCAGCAAGAGGAGACGAACAGAATGCGATACACTGGGCCCCCCCGCCCGGTAGGCGACGGCATCAAGCTCCAAAAAGCATTATTCCCGTAGTCTATTCGACGCGCATGAGTTGTCTCCTCTTCTTCAGCAACTAGGGCAATCCACTAATTGACTGGAGACTGGAGCGAACAAAAATAAAATTGGGCCTCTCTCTCTCTTTTTTTTTCTCTCTGCACGTCGTTTCATTCTCCCCTCATCTACTGTTCCCAGTGCTGGGTATAGCACTTGTGCTGTGTTTCCTACGTTTCTTTCTTATACACATTATTGTGTACCTGTGCGACCTCAAGAGGGACCACCTTGGCCACGTATCTTAGTTTCGTTCTCCCCTCTCAGAGCACATACACAATTGGAACGGACCGAAAGATGACGGTGGCGGCCCAGCAAAAAGCTCACTCTCGCAAACTCCGCCAGCTCCAAGGAGAATTAAGGGGTCTAGACCCTTTCAGTCTCCCTCGCCGGAGATTTAGAAGGAAAATTGGCAAAAATGGGCCCATTCATGATACACACGTGCCCCCCGGTGGGAGAGCGGAATCCCGAGTCCGATCGAGTTAGTACCGGGCCCCCGGTTTCCTCATTTCCCTAATCTCGCAACTGTTGCTCTGCGCCCACCCTTGCTTCGAAAACCTCGAAGCAGACTAGTCTCCTGAAGACCATGCGCGGTCTAGATCGTTCCGCTGGACAGGTCTTGGCCGCAATTCGACGTATCGCCGCTTGAGGACGAAGAACGTTGCCCGGGACTTTCAAATCAGATGTTTTCGACGGCGTCCCGCGGATGCCTTCACGTCCCCCTTTTTGTCGGCGAGGTCGTTCTTGTTGGTATACGAACCTCATCCGTTAAAGTGCCATGGCGCGGCTCTCGACCAATATCAGTTAGAGTTGCATTTGCCGCACGGAAAAAGAGCGCGCGACAAATTTTGGCTCCGGCTCCCATGTCACTCGGCGGACTTGAGAGCAAGCTTTCTAGTTGCAGGGACTCTTGTCTGTTCCCAAAGTGGGAGAGGACGACAGAGTAAGAAAGAGTTCCATTCGCGGCATCACAGGCTGTTGTTGCGCGGCAGACACCACATGGAGCGACGAGACAGGCGTTGCCACAATGGCGGTGTATCCAACGGCTTACCCGGTCGTCGGTCTCATTGTTCGGCAGTTACCTTGCGAAGTACTTGGAAATCCAATACTCCCAGCCAAAGTCCCCAGCCCAGATGCCGTCATTTGGCCGAGCCCCCTTTCCCCAACCCCGGCCAAGTCGCGAAGTCTCATCTCCTCCTCGCCCACCCTCCACTCCTTCGACGTTGGGACTTATTTAAGGACCGGAAATCCGTGCCGTTGGGATATGGAACGGATGCCCCTTGTCATCATAACTGCTGATGACCCATCTATCGTCTCAGTCCATGTAGTTCCTGTCTTTCGCTACACACCTAAAAACTCCTCTTCCGATTCGGAAGGTAAAATGATTGACCCCGACAGAAGAGTCAGTGTATCTTCGTAAACCCTTGGATGCTTGCATGATGCGGTACCGAGCAAGCCTCTTGACGTTGGGCGTGCCACGTCTAGTCACCGAAGAGATTCGAGGACAGGCAGGCGTCAATGTTAATAGAAAGAAACCAGCACCGACGCGGAGGAATAACCGACGTCAGCTTTTTTTAAGCAGAATCGCCTCGGCCGACGTGATAGTGGTGTTAATCTACCGGTATTGGTGATAGACGATAGCTTTGACTTTCCGGTTCAGTGCGTGCGGACATCAACGACATCTCTCACAGTTACATCAATTGAGTGGTATAATGTGCTGTACCAATTCACTTCCATTCCACGGTAGTTTCATCCCCTTGAATAAAGCAATGCGGGATTGCCCTCGGGCGCATCCAGAAGCGGTCCCCGGTCTTGATGGTTCTCTCTTGAACGACGCATCTATAGATACACTGGTAGAACATCAGAATGGTTGAGGAGCGATTTCTCTTCAGATATCACTGATCGAACTTCGTACTTTCGTACGGGAATGATCGCGTGGGTGTCGTGCTCCACGCCACGGGCGACGTGAGCAACAGCTTCACCCTTGAGATCAAGCGTACTCACAACTTGGAGAGCATTTTGAACCAACCGATGAGAAGTATTTCGCTGCAATGGGTCGATGCAAGATATTTCGACATGGAGGCAATGCTCAGTTACGGAAAGCACAAAAACGACGACAAGCCCGTCTGCAGCTTTCAAGCCAGTGCACACAAGGCGAAGGCGCCCGGGAACACTCTGAATACAATTGGGGATCAGGTAGGCTTGACACTTGCTGCTTTCTCTACGCGCCTGGGGCCAGGCAGAGCCCATTTCTAAATCGCTTTCACCTATTGCCTTTTCTTAGCGGACCTCGGCACACACCACCAACCGGGCATCCGGACCGTTCCGGGCAACAAAGTCAACCCAGAAGGATTGTCAGTCGTGGATTGTAGAGGCCGCCGGCTGCCTTGTCCCAAAGGTATATCCAGTCCCGAGGTCCCTGTTTATCTTTTGGTAATTCCACAGTAACAGTGTGTGAGGCACAAAAGCACCGTCATTTAGAGTAATGTCATCGCATGTTTCTAGCTTCCTCTCTGCTGTGTTATCTAGTCTTTTTGACTGCAACATATTTCCATACCATCTTTGGCTCCGTCTTTGCCTTGAATGACAAGAATTGCACCCTTTATCTGACTTTAAATGTCTAATTCTATTGTGTATGCTTTTAAGCTGTCCTTAAGGCGAATACTAAAAGTACTGGACACACTTCAGATCTTGTAGCAAGGGGGCTCTTAGTAGGCTACTACCCTTCATTAGAGTTGTCTTGCAGTTAGAAGAATAACCCTAGGCCTTAGTCCTCTTTAAAACCTAGCATCTATTGTTAACAGTATACTCCTAAGACAATAGAACATATGCGATTTCCTCTGTGTCCAATGTCCTTAGGAACAGGTGTTTTGATCGACTGTTTCCGGCATGTTTTAGGTATAGTAGCTTACATCTTACAATTTAAAAGGAAGGGAAACAGCTGCGAGAACACAAACTTAGAGCTTGTCGCTAGGAAACCAGTGTAAAATCATTAGTACTTAGCTAATGCTAAAACAATGTATGCAATTCCCTTAAAACTAAAGATTACAGAGGGAAATACACTTACACCTACAAACTACTCCTACACTGCGAACTTATAGATGTTTAGAAGCGCTTCAGCATGAAGCAAAACTTTAGATGCAAAAGAACTCCTCGACGGGGAATTGAACCCCGGTCCCCTGCGAATCGTTTAAATGACAAGCAGATATCCTAACCACTAGACTATCAAGGATGCAGTTGATTGATGTCTGACTTCGCGATCATTTTTTTCCAAAGCGGCAGGAAACGAACACATTGCACAGGGCAAAAGAAATGGCAAAAGAATCTCCTCGACGGGGAATTGAACCCCGGTCCCCTGCGAGCTGTTGCGTTGGCAATGACAAGCAGATATCCTCACCACTAGACTATCGGGGATTAGTGGATGTGTGCATCCAGTGATAGTTGGTTGGGGAGCTTTGTACAAACGGCGTAAATAAAGTCTGTGCACAGTCCACTAACAGCACCAGCTCTAGCCCTTCAAAGTGCATCATTACCCTAGGTACTCTAGACACTCACGTCTTGCAATGTGCGGCAATGATATCGTGCTCTAGTATCGAAAGTCAACTTACATACACATAAGTATTAATAGTATTGGTTCTCTGCCAGCTGCGAGCAAGACCTCCTCCCCACACGTGTTGTTCACAAAGTGCAAAGAAGTTTGAACCCCATCCGCCACGAACATCCACGGCGTGCAAGTCTTCTCAACGACCGTCCTTCAAAAGCTCAAGCGCGTCGCGGATGACGTCGTATTCATAACTGTACTTCTCCACATCATCTTCAGTGTCTGAAGAAGAAGAAAAAAACCAAGTCAGCTGGGCCTCTACACATATTAGACACGGGACAAAGACACGACTCACGGGGAACATGGCCACCGAAATACCGGCGCTGCTCCTCGGAGAACTGAGACGGGTCCCACCTGTGCTCCGACGACAGCAGCTGCGTCGCCGCGACGCGGCCCCACCGGAGCTTGTTGAACATGTCCATCCGAGCCGGGACCTCGTCCGCCGACTCGACCTGGGAGAGGAGCACGCCGAGCGCGGCCGCGTCTTCGATCGCCATCGACGCGCCCTGTGCGCGTACTGGAAGAGTAGTAGGTCAGATGACGGTCGTTCTGAAAGAAAGATGAAATGGCGTGGCTTACGGGGAGGCATGGGGTGTGCTGCGTCCCCGATGAGGACCACGCGGCCGCGGGCGAGCCTCTCGAGCGGCGCCCGCGTGAAGAGCTGCCACTGACCGACGCCTTTTGCTTCACTGAGACCATGCTGTGTTAGTTGACCGGATCGTACAATGGGCTGGCACGCAGGCGTGGAAAACGTACCGACAGATAGACTGGATCGTCTCGGGGAATTCGGCCATGACCTTGCTGGCGAAGCCCTCGCTTTCGGATATGTCGTTTCCTGTGCGAGAAGAAAGAGGGAAAGGTGAGTGAGCGATGGACAGGTATTCACGGTCGGGGACGATCAACATTCGACGTACCGGCGGCGTCCATGCCGAGCCGTGGAGGGTAGATGAGTCCGATGTTCTGGAGGGATCCCCTTGAGGCCGGTGATTCAGTTCGCTGTTGGCCAGTATCACAACATAGGGGGGGATGCGAGAGGCAATACGTACCCTCGGCAGCCGTAGATGATGACACGCTTGTCGACGTCATCAACCACCCGAAGCGATTCCAGACCGTCGACAAAGAAGCCAGCAATTACCGGGCCGGCCAGCACGGTTTCGGAGGGGATCAGGTAGCGCATGATGGACATGTGGTGCTGCGCCCGAGGTGCCTCCCCCACGACGCGAGAGACGAACGCGGACTGGATCGGCGGGGGGCGTCAGTAACGATACAAGCGAGAAACGATCCCTCGTTTAAAAGGGACGCGAGAGAGAGAGAGACGAGAAACAACGCACCCGGATACCGTCGGCCGCAACCACGAGGTCCTTCCGGACGCTCGTGCCGTCTTGGAACCAGAGCGTCCCGTCATCATCGACGCCGGCCACGGACGTGCCGAGATGGAGACGGGCGGTCCGCGGCCTCTTGTCCGTCGGCTCCGTAGCCAGCCTCCTCAGCTCGCTGTGCAGATCCACGCGGTGGAAGAAGCAGAAAGGGGCGCCGTACTTGGGCGTGAAGTCGGCGCACGGCACCACCTGTTTCTGTCCGAGGTCGGAGGGGTCAGTGAAGTATATGGACTGGCAGGCGAATGCGGTTAGTCTTCATGCTCAGTACTTGCGGGGGGACTCTTTGGGTCGAGTGACTTGCGTCTTCCGAGGTCGTGGCCCTGGCCCGCTCAAAGTCGAAGCCGTAGTGCGCCAGGATGCGGGACGAGTTGGGAGGCGCGCAGATGGCGGCTCCGACCTCGCTCTTGAACCGAGACTTTTCATAGATCTGCCGCGGACATGAGTCAAAAACTTTTCTGTTGATGACGGAAAAAGTGACGGGGGAGGTAAGGTTCGGGACATACCTCGACGTCGTGGCCGCTCTCCAGTAGCGCTACGGCCGCCATCAAGCCGCCAATACCGGCGCCCACGATGCCGATCTGTAGCCTTTCCCCCGAGTGTCTGATTCCAGAGGCCGCTATTTGCGGGATCTCATTGGAGTCATGAAGACTGCCGTCACGGATCGTCATGGTCACTGCGGTGGTCAGGAGGCGTTGCGTATCGGTATTGATGAGTGCGAGAATCAAGACACATGTCGTTGCTCGGAAAGGCTTGTGAGACAGGTTGCAGGGACAGATTACACAGGAAGACTTGAAACCGGTTTAAATACCTTGAAGCGATGCGGCAATACACCGCGGGTTTGAAGCGTATCGGCCCATGACACCTCAACGGGAGCCGGAGGTGGAGAGCCGAGCCAGCCCTCCGTTACGCCGGCTCAAGATCTCGGCTCCTCTTACACCACTTCCCGAGCCCATACATTGCCAAGAAGGCCGATGATCTGTGCCTTGGCTCTCACGGCCCGAGCCTACATGTGCATCTGGACTATACCTAACGTGTCTCCGGTCAAGCCGCATCGATGATCAACTTCCTCTTCATCCTCAGTCTCATCATGGCGTACCACATCCCGTCGCCCCGCCGCCTTCGGCATATGGGTGGGGGAGCAGGCCGAACACGTCCTCCATTAGCCATCAAGCCAAATCGTTTTCACACCGGATGAAACAAGGTAGACCAAGCGTGAATCATACGGCACAACTAGAACCCTCTTTCATGACACGGATCTACATCATACTTTACCTACTCGCCGTCCTCTCAAGATCACCCAGCGCAAGACAAACCTCCTCAACACCAGACGGCATCCGTCCACCAGTCCAGTTCCTCTCGACCACGCCCCTCACACGCCTCGCCACGCCCGCCGCGTCCTCAAGCACAACGGCCGTCGCCTCTCCCTCCGCCCCTCGCAACGCGAGATGGACGCCCTCGCGCGCCAAATGCCACTCCTCCACCCCGTCCCCATCCACGACGCAGACCCCCATACCACCACCCAGACCCAGCCCCTGACCCGGACCCGGACTCTTCCCTAACACCCTCGACGAATCGACTCCGTGCCGCCAGAGAACCGTAGCCGCCTGCGATAGGGCAACGGCGTAGACATCACACAGCGTCCCGGCCGGGAACCGAACGGCCGCGCGCACCGCCCTACCCGCCCGCCACAGCGCGCCGCGGTGCTCTGCCGTCTGCAAGTCGGGGATCATTGCCGCAGGAGTTGACTGCGATCCAGAGCCGTCCGGGGCCGCGAGAATGTGCATGTGAAGGACTTCGACCAGCAGCTCCGCTTCCGGGGAGACTTCGACCCCGGCGGTTCGCGCCTGGGAAGTGAAGAGGTTCAGCATCGAGGCGAGGTCGACGCGCCTCGCCGACAATATCATCGAGCTCCAGTGTCTTCCGGCTCCGCCCGCTCCACCGCCGCCCATAGCGGCAAGCTGCTGGACCTCTCTAACAAGCGTCCAGAACCCAGCGAGGAAGCCGATCACGGCAAAGTCCTCGTCGACTAGGCCGCGGCACTTGGCCACCAGTGTCGGATCATTCAAAACATCCCTTAGACACAGAGACGACGGCGTCACCCCCCGCTGCTGCTGCATCCACGATGCCATCTCCTCCCTCCACTGAACCGCAGTCCGGGCCTTCCACATCCCACTCGGCGTTGGGAACGGGGCCCTCATGTCGAGGTACGACGACAGAACCTGCGTCTCGTGCGCCATCGAGACGTGCGCGTCCATAATGTACACAGCGTACACCAGCCTGCGCCGCGCCTCGCGCGCCGCCCAACGCCGCCACGCGTCCCCCAATTCCTTGCTGTCGTCACCGAGAGCGAGCAGATCGTCCAGCGGCGGGTCGTCGGCACAGGATCCAATGGCGCCTTGCAGATGCCCGCCGTTCTTGATGAGGACCTGTATGCTGTTGGCGCACGCCTTGGCGAAGGCCACCTTGCGCCGGACGCCGCTGAAGAAGGCCATGTGCTGCTGGAGGAAAAAGGCCTGCGAGAGCCCAACGTCGCGGATGGCGGCGTTGTTCCCTTCCCACTGTCCAAGTAAACGTCAGTGGAATGTGAAGAAGGATGAGAGAGAGAGAGAGAGAGAGAGAAGGGAGAAGACGATTGTAATTAAACTCACGCTTCGGAATGATGACACCCAGACAACCTCCTGCATCGCGAATCCGAACCTCCGCGCCACCACCGACCCGGTCCCGAGCGCCCCGAGCGCCACCACCATGCCCAGCAGCTCCGGCCGCTGCCCATCGAGCTCCAGCGTCGGAAGATGCACGACGCCGTTGATCCCGCCGGCCCGGCTCGCCTCCGCCCATCCTTGCACGTAGGCGTTCACGAGCGCGCCCAGCGCTCTCGTCGACGGAAACGCCGCGAGCACCGGCGCCGCCGCCGCGTGCGACGAGTTGTCGAGGATCATGCGCACGAGCGAGTTCCGCGCCGTCGCCGAAAAACGCGGCTCTGCCAAGCCGGCGCCGGGACCTGAGCCATGGCTGGGCGGTCCAAGGTTCGCCTCGTCCGCGGCCAGATGCAGCCTCTCCATCTCCTTGTTCTCGCTACTTTGCGGCTCCCAGAGGCCCGTTGCCGTTGGCAATGTCTCGCAGGTCTGTGTACTCGCGGGCGAGAAGCCGTGTTGCTGCACAACGTTGGGCGCGAAACCTGGGGTGGCGGCGGTGTCTGTGGCTGTCATATCGAATTGGCTCTGTAGGTACGCCATGTCCGCCATCGCGAGGTCCCAGTCGACCCCGAAAGAGAAGTCCTCGGCCATGCAGCCGTCTTCCTCGCGCGTTGGTGTGCCCTCTGAAGCGTGCGGGCTGATGAGATAGGGTATAGGGGCGATGACGGGCAAAGGTGCGTTGAGGAGTTCTCGGCCGGCTCCAGAAGGTATCTCATTCTGACTAGGAAAACCGGCGTCTATCCAGGCGGGATCTTCCTGTTGTTGCCCCTCATCGGCCTCGCCATAGTTGCTGATATCCCCGTACTCGCACCTCGCCCCCTTGCCCGTACACCGCAAACAGGGCTTCCTTTCGGAACACTTCACCTTGGCCTCCTTGCACAATCTGCAAGCCTGACCGACTCTGACGCCTGCATCTAGCACCCGCGTTCCGGGCTCGTCGTCGTGGGTCGCCTCGTGTCTCCTGAGGATATCCAGCCTCCCAAATGCCTTGCCGCACGACCTGCAAGGATAGGGTCGCTGCTTGGTATGTATGGACCGCACATGCCGTGCGAGGTGCTCTGTCCGATGGTAGCGTCGTTGACACTGCGAGCACTGGTAGGGAGCTTGCGTTTCTATTCCCCGGTTAGATTCGTGTATATGCATGCTAAAGGATGGTTGCATTGCCGGGATGTGGTGTTGAGGGAAGGGAAGACAGAGTTCTGCTATGAGTGGGATGGACAATAAGCTTATCTCGTACCCGCGGAATGATCAGTGGGAGAAAAAGTATCATTCCACGCACTAACCCTGTCTGTCACTCGCTCATCTGCCGGAGGACGAACCAAGCCGGTACTTGTCCGTGGCCCCCGCCTTCGGGCATCGGCCAACCTGTAAACTCCGGCTGCCGCTCGCGCTCCACTCTCGGCGCTTGCGAATGACAGAAGAGCCGATTTGTTGTCCGCCTCCCAGTGGCGAAGAATATAATCGTCAAACCAAACGGAAGCAGTATCCAGTACGACGTACTTCGGCATTGACGGATCTAGATGATATGTCAAGAGCCCCTGTGCCACGCAAAAACGGGCCCACCTGTATACAAGTCGACCCGAGAGGAGACTTAGCCACGGGCCGTTGAGGCGCATATACACTGCTATCGTTATTCATACGAATCAAGTAAAGAAAGTACCTGCTGGGTACGGGTATCGACGCCCCAGGCCATGTTTCCACATCAGAGAAAAGATAACAATACAGGTCCGATCCGCCAATGCTTTATTTACAAATAGCTCACGAACACACACACATTCACACCCAGCGCACACTGACAATCAGCGACTGCCAGAGAAAAGTCTATCCTAGAACTTTGGCGATGGCTTGCGTTGTCGTCTCCCCCTCGCACCAGGCCTAGCAGGCAGTGAGCTGGAGGGGATGGGTCCCCTTGCGCTCGCTGACCCTGTTATCTGTCTCTTCGCCGGCACGCTCATGGCCCGCGAGCCGGCCCTGGACGACCGCCTTAGACTGCTCTTGTTGCTGTCATCCTCATAATCCGCATCGATATTGTCTTCCGCATAGCTTTCTTGGGGTGGTGAGCTGGGCGGGCTCGACGACAATGTGACGACCTGAGAGCCGGGAGGGACCAGAAACGGAGACTCTCTCCGTTCTCGCCTTCGCAGCAGAGGCTTGATATCCCGCGTCCCGGTAGATGGCGAGCGTGTCATCGATATTACAGCGGGCTTGATGTCGGGCAGGTCTACAGAGTCCGATAGAGATGATGGGTCTGGCTGGCTGGAGTTGGGGAAAAGCCGCTTTCGTGTGCTACTTAGATTCTGCGGCAGCTCATCGTGTTCCTCTTCTTCGTCCTCGTCGCGCGCCTCGTCAACCAAGCGCATGGCCGCCTCGTACTCGTCGTCACATTGTACGATCGGTTTGCGAGATGCGATGGCTGACACCACTTGAGATTGGGAAGGGCTTTGTGTATGCTTGTGTAGGTTCTGTTGCGAGGCGGTTCGGGCCAGGCTTTCCAGGGACGGGAGCGACTCGTCTGTTGAAGGCGCAACAGAGCCCTCCTGGGCCCTCGTTGGCGTCTGCGCTCTGGGTTTCGGGGTTGACGCATCGGCATCGAGGAAAGAGCCGTCCCCCGTGTCGCTGATCTGCGGCAGGTCATCGCCCATGTTGAAGCTGTAGTCATCAGGATCAAGTTGCCGACCGCTTCGAACACTACTCGCAGAAGATAGCGGCGCGGCAGCTTCTCCGCCGTCACTAGTGACTCCCACAACAGGATTGGCCTCGTTGCCTGCCTGCGACGTGTTATCGCCGACCATGCTCTCCTGAGAAAGAGGAGACTTTGACACAACGCGGGACGTTCCCACAGCCTCCTGCATGTCTAGCAGCTGGCGGGAAGGGCTGCTGGTTTTACGGCGGATGACGGAGGGTGAGACATCCTTGCGGAAGCCCGCTTCCTGTATCATGATGCTGATCTCGTGGCGGCGGTCCGAGGAAATGGAGAGAGCATTGCCATTCGAGCTCTGGGAGTCCGCTTCTTCCGTGGTTGGCGCCGGGAGTAGGTCTCTGGAATGGTTGTTCCTTCTAGGTGTAGGCATTTTCTCTTCGGCTATGGGTTCCGAGCTGTCCATCTGCATACCGGAGGCGTCGTGACTAGTGTGAACGTCTCCCGAAGTAGCGTCAAGGTGGGGGTTACTGCCCATGACGACTTGAGGCTGCGCGTCATCCGTATTAGCCTTGGCTTGACCATCCTTTGAATTGACTGATAACTGACTTCCATCTATAGGCGCCTCGGACTGGCCGGGATTCTCCGCATCGAAGTGGAATGGCTCGGTGTGGCCGTCATAGACCGTCTCGTGAATGATGCTGTCCGTCGGAGCAGCGCTTGAGTCCTCCTTGCCGGCGGCTGCGGTCTGGTCCTCCAAGGGTAGCTGCAGGATCTTGGGCTCGATGAGGTCTGTGTAGTTTAGTCTGCGGTATCCCTGGTCGGGTTCGTCGTCCACTTCGTCATCATCGTCGTCGGGCGCTTCAAATCGGTCATAAATCCTCTCTCCCGTGTCTTCGTCGTACTTTTTCTCCGTCTGGCCAACGTTTCGGTCTCGCCGAGCCAGAAGGAACTCGAGATCCATCGCTTCCTCATCATGCACTCTGACGAGAACGCCAGTCAGGCTGACAACTTCGGGCTGCCAGTTGGTTGCAGAAGACAGAAGCCACTGCTTCCAGGTGATCACCATGCCCAACTTTGCTTCCCCTGCCCGGAGATCCGAAAGGGTGCTCAGGTCCGAAGGTAGCGAAGGGAGATCGTCAATGTCTGTCGCTTGGCTCCCCTCGGCAGTGGCTTTGGCAACCACAGGTTCTTCGTCCGGCGGGTCATCATAGTTGAGAGTCGTGTCGCCCTCCTCCAAAGACTCGACAGCATCCGAGAAGGTTACGCCAAGGCTCTCCCCGGTTACTCGGCGCTTCTTGGACACTTGGGAGTCTCCGTCCTCGTAATATTGAGCCTGATTGCGCTGTACGCGCTTACGCTTGCCCCCGCGCTTGTTCTTCGAACCAAACCATTCCTCCACTTGCTGTTGAGGGTCCCACCGCTGGACAAAAGGAAATGGCGGTTCCGAGAGCTCGATTCCGTCATGACAGCATTCTACGGCTCGGTAAGCGATTTTCTCGCGCCAGGCTTCTGGGTCTTCCTCTACCGGTTCTTGTGTTCGGGACGATTCGCCAGGATGTGGCGCCGCCTCGACCAGACGAGTGTTGGTGTGTGGGCGAACACCCATCATCAGGTCTTTTCGGATCTGATCTTCATCGGCTTTGGTCTTGGGGTTCTTGAGGCCCAGTGACCCCATTAGCATCCGGCGAGTGGCCCCGATGTTTGGCTTCATCCGGCGCCGGGCGGTTGCTTCTTCCACTTGCGCATCAGAGGATTGCGGAGCCTCTGTGGCGTCAGCGCCGGCGATGGAGGGTTGATCGACTTCCATCTCTTGCGGGCTCGGACCGAAAGTCTCCAGTGATGGTTCTTGGCTGAAGCGCTCGGCTGGACCGTCAGATGCAATCGCGTTGAGCAGTGCTTGCTTCCTCGCGAGGAATGCTGCCGCGTCTGCACTGGTCGCGGGAGCAGGATTCTGAGGTTCTACGCCGTCTTGATCCGGCATGGACTTGCCAGCCGCCAGTTGCTTGGCAAGTTTTCGCCTGGCATTCCTCTTCTGAGTTTTGCTCAACCCTTGGCCTGGAGGAACATTATGTTGCTCCTGGGCAGGTGCGGCTGCCGCAACTGGGGCGGCTCGAGGTGCCTGTGCGGGTATCTGTACGGGTTGTTGTGGTTGGGAAGGTTCCAAAAGTCGGTGCTGGCCGGAGAGAGTCTTGCTGGGAATCTCCTCAGGCTCAGAGTTAGAGTCGGAATCAGAACCAGAGTCATCGCTGCTGCTGTCTGCCTCTGAAGAATCCGAGGATGAGCCTGACGAAGAGACAGAGACAGCGTCATGCCTTCTTGAGGGGCGTTGCCTCGCGGCTGTAACACTTGCGTCGGCACTGGCAGCGCTTTCCGAGCCCGAATCATCATCCTGACTGGAATTTTCCTGGCCATCAGAGTCTGCGTTGTCTTGGTTCAAGACCGGCCCGGCACACTCTGATTCAGCGGAATTGTCCTCGTCGTCTTCATCGTCATCGTCGTCATCACCTCCACCATCGGAAGAGGGTTCTGACGAGTCGTCTTCGTCCTCGTCATCGGAAGGTTCCTCCACCTCTTGATCCGAGTCGGACGCTGCTGCGGCGGCACTAGAACCAGAGCTCGAATCCGAATCCGAATCCGAGTCAGAATCAGAACCAGAGTCAGAAGACGAACCCTCTTCTACGCTTTTGGGGTCACTGTCCACATGGGTATTGTGGTTGAGCGTTGTGGACATATTCTCGACGTCCTCTTCTTCGTCTTCATGCTGTCCGGAGCCATGCGAAGCCCTTTCGGAGGGACTCGACTCCCTGAGAACGAGTTCCTGTCCCGCGTTGGGCTCGGCGTGTCGGATGGGGCTGCTAGACAAGCTTCTCGCCTGGTGATCCAGAGTTTGCTTGAGACTGAGGCGTGCGCTGAAGGCTTTACGAAGCTTGCGGTATGCCTTTGCTGAATCCTTGTTGTATTTTAACAGAGCCTCCTCGATGGCAGACACCTGGGCATTCGGGAACGCCACTCTTAGAGCTGCAATCTTGTCCAGGGTATCCAGATCGAGGCGGTGTCTGGCCGCTCGTGCGTTTGACCTGACGAGCGCGTTGCTGGCAGAAGGCGCTGGAGAGTGATCTGAAGCGTCAAACGAGTGAAGACTCCTGGCTGGTCCACTCGATGCTCTCTTGCGTTGGATATTCCACAACTCCTCGATGATTTCCCCTTCTCGCATATCGGCGTTGTCTTCTCGAAGAAGGCGCAGCTCGTCTTGGATGTCGGTGTCCTCTGAATCCATGTCGTCGTCCTCAGCCGCATCGGGGCTTGGTTCGAAGTCCTCCTCGTCTTCAGAATCGTCATCCGTGTCGGCGTCGGCGTCGGCGTCGGCGTCGTAGAATCGAGTGCGAAGCTTGACGCTCGCTGGGTCCTCGTGGGCTCTCGTGGATTCATACTCTAGCATCGGAAGCTCGTTACCATCCTCCTCAGGAGAGTCTTCTTCACCGTCGTCGTCGCTACCGTAGGTGATTCGGGCCTTCTTCCTGGGTGGGAGGGTGACGGCAGGGCGGTCTCGAGGAGGTCGTAGCCAGGAGCGTCCGAAAGCAAGGCCATCGACGAGGTGTCTTCCGTCGACGGATATTTGGTGTCGGCCGCTCAGTCGTCGTCTCTTGAGATCGCCGGTCAGAAGAGGTCGAATACTAAGAAGCGGGCGTCAGCTTGGATCAGGCGGAAGGGCAGCAGCGAAACAAGAGGGGCTTACAGGACTTGGTCATCATCCTTGAGGACCTTGGACACAAGGTGGAAGTGGACGCATTCGAAGCCGTCGCCAGAGGCATCCTTAAGCTCGACGGCGTAGTCTTCCAGGCCCCATTCGCCGCTCTCTAAGGGAATGACCTCATTGACCTGGGCCAGAAGCTTCGAGATGGTCAAGTCCTCGTCGGCGGTCGCGTTCCAGAGAAGTTTGACATCAGGGACGCCGTGGCGTCGCACCACCAAGCGCAAGCGCAAGTCCTTCGCCATCTTGGCCGCGTGGAGGGGTATTAATTTGTATGGCGCGCGGTGTGATGCATGAAGGATCGAAGAGGTCGCCGTCGGTAAGTTTGTATCGTCGGATTAGAAAGAGATAGAAAAAGAGAAAGGGAAAAATCCAGTGAGAAAGGGATGGAAAGAGAGGCAGAAAAGAGAAGGAATCCGGTAGAATGAAGCACTGGAAGATGGCAGACGGATGCGAGTTGATCAATTAGAACGCGTCGCCAGGTCAGACACAGAGAAGGGCAAGAGCTGTGACAGCTCCAATCGCGACTTCTACGATTGACGCAAATTTGTGGAAAGTGGGGCCGGACCGTTGAGACCAAGCCGATGTACCTCTGTACTTGTATACGTACCTGTGCACCTTTCTGCCTGCCTAGCTAGGTACCCAGGTACACCCAGGTAGGTGGGCACGAAGGGCTGCCTAGCAAACGCCATCAATCAGGCTTCCATGCCATGTATCACCAAGTGAAGTGCTTCCTACCTATACCAAAAATCTTTATGCAAGACTATCTCGGTCCAATGCAGGATATCTAGGGCCTGGCAACACGACGAGAACCAAAATGTCGGCGAGACCTGGAAACTCACGGACACGGGAGCCCATCTCGAGAACTGCCCCAAGCCAAGCAGTTGGTAGAACATGCTGCGGCTGTCCCTCACCTCGCTTGGTTCAATGATGCTTTATTGCGCCAGCATATCTCTGCCTACTGGCCGCCTAAATACTCAATCATGTCTTCTTAATCCATCTTTTTTTTTTTGATCCATCAATTGCCGCGAGTCCAGTATCCAACGGTATTCATGAATACCTCCAAGTGTTGTTTTGGGGATTTCCAAGACGACAGAACATGCCCAAAGACGCCCGACCCCCCAGGTATTCGTCTCACAAAACAATCCAAACGCCGTTTGTCTACCTCCTGGGAATGCTTTGATCACTTCGACCGCCGACCAGCACAGCCCCCATATCTTGTCCACCATCAGCGCACCTATGTAGGATATATATATATACTCGTGCCGCCAGTCACCTAACACAGGCCCTCACGACGGCATGCCGCCCATGTCAAGCATGTGTCCCATCTTTTCAATCTGCGCAAGATAAAAGTTAGCAAGGGCTATTTGCACTTGGAAAACCGGGAGCGTGTCAAAACAGACGTACCTTTGTCTTGAGATATCCCTCCACCTCGTTGCTCCGGAACCCGCCCCTGCCCTTCCAGGAAAGCGGCACCATGGCCACGCGCTCGGTCACGCGGACCTCGCGGTTCGGCCCCTCCACGGCCCGGATCTTGTCCGGGTTGTTGGTGAGCAGGCGCACCTCGTGCTGGCCGAGGTCTAGTAGCATCGACGTCGCGAGGCCGTAGCTGCGCGCGTCGGCCGGGTGGCGCAACAGCAGGTTGGCCTCGACTGTATCGGAGCCGAGGTCCTGCAGGTTGTACGCCTTGAGCTTCTCGCCGAGGCCGATGCCGCGGCCCTCCTGGCGCAGGTAGATAATGATGCCTCCACTGGTATTGCCGGGCAAGCTCATAAGCCGCGCCGCCTCGTCGAGCTGCTCGCCGCAGTCGCACCGCGCCGACCAAGCTGTCTCGCCCGTGTAGCACTCAGAGTGGATGCGCACGAGCGGCGGGCCGCGATGCGCGGGCGGCTCCTCGGCCACGGGGGTTGCGACACCGCCGGACATTCCGCTCGTCGAACGTCCCGGAAACAGGCGGCCAGTGTAGGCGCCACGGATCATGCGGTCCATCTCGGTCTCGCCCGGGCGCGGCGCGTCGAGCGAACTGCTCCGGATGTGCGGGCCGAAGACGATGGCCAAGTGCTCCTTCTTGTCGACGTTATTCTGGTACAGGTGCAGGAACATCTCGGTGCCGTTGACGGTGGGGATGCGCGCCCGCACAATGCACTGGACCTCGGGCAGTGTTTCGAGGAGGCGCGGCCGCTTGGTGCCGCAGCCGCCGGTGGGTACGGAGCTGTCGACGGGGACGCCACGCGGAGCCTCGCCGGTGAGGGGCGTCGAGGTGCCGGGTGTCGCGGGCGGCGTGAAGGCGGGAGACAGCAGGGAGGGCGGCGGGACCTGAGCGCCTGAGGTGGTCGAGGCGGCGTCGTCGTCTTCGGCTCTCACGGAGGCGACGGCGGGGTTGGATAGGTCCAATTGCTGGGGCTCCGAGTTCGCAACGGCGGCCGAGGCATTGTCGGAGGGGCCGTCGAGGGGCTTCGTTTTCGGAGAGTAAAATGACGGGAGCTGGTTGGTTTCTTCATGCCAGTCCTTGGGCGCATCAGCGCCATCTGGCCTTCCTTCGAATCCGGGCATCGCAGGCCGCGGGGAAAGGGTAGATTTAATGTGAAGTCGCGGAAGTGGGGGGGAGTAAGAGGAGGGGGGTGGGATTGATGCGTGGATTAAGTCGAGATGTAGAAGGGTCAACTCCGATAGGTTTCCGGCGGTTGGGTATAGAAAGAAGAGAACAAACAGAAATGGAGGAGCTTGGAGCAGGAAGAAGCCAGTGGTTGCAAGCAGGTTGGGCAGGGCAATGACGGCGAATACAATTAAACCGGTGACCGGTTCCGCTCCGAACGGCGAGGTGGTGAAATGCGGTGGATGGTAGTTGTGGTGCTGGTGCTGGTGGTGTCAATTAGTCATGCAGCGAGGGGGATGACAGTGCTGGGAAAGGGAGAGAGTGCCCTGCGCATTTCGCCGAGGTTCCGCCCACACACGCGCGCGGGGTGTTCCAGTATTCCAGTGTTCCAGCGTCCCAGTGTGTCTCGAGCCAGGATTTCAGGGTCTCTTTAGCGGGGTCGGCCGTTTTCCGCTGAGTGTTCGCCGTTCGGTAAGCCCTGTATGCCAATCAGAGCGCCACAGCTTATGGGTGGGGCTCCGGTTGGCGGCTGATTACATCATCACATCCTTGAATTGGCTAATCCAGACAGTCGAACTTGGACGGACTGTAGATGTGCTTGAGAGGCTCACTCAGCATTTTACCCTTTATCAGTTCTTTTTTCCCTTTTCTTCTCCCTTTTTACATTCCAGCAAAAAATGCAATCACAAGCTACCAAAAACTCAACGTATCAGAATCAAGCGACTACCAAGAATTCAAAACTGCCATACTTGAACAACTCGGAACCCGAAGGCAACCGGACCAAGACATGACGCCCCGCTTATGGAATGTTCAGTCCTTAGTCAGCCTTGACAATCAACCGCGCGCTGCACGAAGCCAGAGTTCTTGGCAGTAGCTAAGCCAGAACCCCCCACCCTCTCTCCACAACCATCATCGACATTGCTCACAGTCCCTCTGGCGCATGGCAACAAGACTCAAAACGTCGCGTGTGCAACACGGCAAACCCGGCGTCCTCGACAGGTCGTCGGCCCCCGAAGGTGCACACGGCCTCTCATCCGATCTGCCCCTTTGCGCGGGTTCCTGCATCGGCTGCATGCTTTTTGCTCATCCCGGCCTGCCGAAACCTTTCCATCGGGCGGGATGCACATGAATGATGGGATGGATCCGGCATCATCAAACCCTTCCAGGCCTCGAGCAATTGGGTGTCCGTCCAACCGACACGATATCGCATGTATGTTTGACCAAGAACGTTTCTGTATTCGAGTCGCGGCCCCGTTCTCTTGTGCCTGAGTGAGAGTGCCTTTGGGTCAAATCAACGTAGAGCGGCAAACACGCTAGCCGAGTCAGGATGGCTTGGGTTTGCCCCCCCGAGCGTTCGTCGCGTTACGATGCATCATGATCAAGGATGTGCTGTCAAGTGAGTCACAACCGCAGCAACCAGTGACCATACCCCCCTCTTCAATCCTTTTCCTGACCGCATCTCCCCCCAGTTCCCGTCCAGGCAGAACGCGGCGCTCGGCAGCCAGACTCCAGACGGCCAGAATGCTATGCCAACAGCCCGTGCGAGTGACGCGGGAACCATTGGCCGACACGCTCCCGTTGCTGCTGCAAGCCTGCAAGACGCTACGCACCGTAACTGGATGACAGTCATCGTATGCGAGGCTCTTCCCGGGCCGACATAGTCGGTTCACTGCCTTTGTTTACCCTCCGACTGTATCCACCAGAGTAGCACGATGAAGCCAACCCAGTGGTTGTCGTCGATTTGTTTCTTGTTGTGGCCAACACGCTGCCCTCATCCAGTGGATGTGCCCTCCCCCCTGCCACATGCGCCTGGGATACGAAAACATCGCCAACTGGCTACACTCTTTACTTTTACTCTCACTCTTATTCTCACTCTCACTGTCTCACTCACTTACTCGTGGTATAAGAAGATCAAGTGACTTCTTTCGTCTCACTGCATCTCCCCTACCTTCTAAACAACACAATCTGCAAGCATCATACAACAAATACACCATTCATTTAGAGGTCCTCGACATTATCGACTATTCAGAAGATCACCACCAAGAAGCGACACCATATCTCGCCTACCGTCACTAAACAACGTTTATTCATACTTCGTACACTTTCACTCACCCACATCAACTTGACTTCATCAACATATCACTGCCATCACTGCACTGCCCTCCCTCGAGCATCTCGACTTACACACATTCTTGAAAATGGAAAACACAAACGTCATCGCCTGGCTGCTCCCTTCCACCACCAACCAGCCCGCTCTCGAAGCCATCCGTATGCCCCAAAATACCACCAGAAGGGTCGACACGATCCCCTCATCCTACGAGCCCGTCGTCCAGACACCAAACCCTGACGCCGCCGCGCCCTCAACGCCCACCATCGACCCCTCCGTCCTCACCCAGACCTCGCCCACCTCATCGCCACCCCAACCCAGACCCCGCCCGGCCCTCGAGCTGTCCTTCACCAACCCCCCCAAGAACCATCTCGGCTTCGTCCTCGGCACCGACCCGGACGCCTGCGACGTCATCCTCCCCCCGCTCCCGGGCATCAGCCCCGTCCACTGCCACATCACCTTTGATGCCGAAAAGCGCCTCGTCCTCCGCGACACCTCTGACGCCGGCACCGCCGTCTGGTACGACGCCGACAGCAACGGGGACCGCCGCCGCGAGTCCTGGCTGCTGAGTAGCGGCTGCACCTATGGCTTCCCCTCCATGGTCGACCGCGTCGTCATCGACATCCAGACCGTGCGCTTCCACGTCCTTGTCAACGACGCCCACCTCCTATGGCCCGACGTCTACCAGCAGAACGTCGACGCCTTCATGTCGAGCCTCGCGAGCGGCGGCACTGTTGCTGAGAAGGCACCAACGCCGTCGCCGCCGCCCGTCGTGATGGACCGAGACGGCGACCTGGACGTGTGCGACTTTTACTACAACTTCGACTTCGAGCTCGGCTTCGACCTGAGCTTCGACTACGACTACGACTTCGACTTTGACATGTCGGACGTCGAGGACGGCGACGAGATGGACTTCCTCCCGCCGGTCCCCTCTGTCGTCCCGCCCGTGTACGTAAAGTACCTGCTCACATCGGACGACGGCATGCCGCCCGAGACATACCTCTGGAACACGACGCGGCCCTGGGAGCCGATGGTCAAGGTCGCTTGCTGATGGGGCGAGAGCCACTTATACGTTTGTCTAATAGGAACAAGGATATGCATGAGAAGCGTTGAAGATTCGTGTACCGTCAGTCTACGAGGTTAATCGATACCATTTTTCTTTTGTACGGCGACTGTTGGGAGCGACGGTTTCTTGAGAGTACAGTAGGCTGTGAGATTGTAGATCAAATAGCAAGAAACAATCCAAGAAATTGAGACCCACCATGTAAATGAGTAACTGTTCCCATGACATCAACTTCGTGAGAAGACTTGTTTCGAAGCAGCAGCAGCAGCAGGTATCATCGAAATGCTTGTAAATGGTACCGCTTAGCTCATAAGCGCACTCACTCGTACAACCACCCTTATTTCGAAGCGTTCGTCTTACAAGCCAGTGCCCACATTTCCTATCGTACATTTCATCTTTGGAATCTTGGGGGGAAGAAGCAGAGATCTCGGAGAGTAATGATCCCGCGCCCAAGCACTTCCCCAGCATCGCAGGGTCGGGCGCCGGGATCATCAACACTAATTAGTAGAAATAGCTGCAACCCCAGGCCGGGGGCGCTTGTTTTTCTCCTGACCCTGACAGCAGTCGTATTTGACCCAAGGGGACCCAAGGGGACCCAAGGGGGGGAACGAGTCCCCTCCTTTCAGCCCTGGTAGATGATGCTCCTCTCAGGCATCATGACCGCGCCCAATATCATTGCGAGTGATCGCCGCTGTTACTTTGTGCCTAGAGACGTGCAGCTAGCTTGGTCGTCTGCTACAACTCGTGTCGATGTAAAACCTAAACTTTGATCATTGCAAGTACCGCACACGTTACCCTTCACAAGAAAACCCGGTGTGAGAACTCGTCGGTCGAGGATGTGCAAGTGTAAGTGTTAAGAGTTCGCGGCGCTTTGTAAGACGGTGAACGGCCATATCGAATGCGAAAAGATCCTCCACCTCGTCAACCGCGCACACCTGACTCGTCTCACCTTAATCGAGGACCATTATTTCCAGCCAGCAGTGCCTCCCTGTACTGTACTAAATAAAACAAAAAAAACAGCATGAGTGAATGGCATCCGCATGACCAGCTTGCCTCCGCGGAGAAGACGAAATCAGATCCGCTTCCGGGTTTGGAGAAGGCCGGGCGGGGGTGGTGGGAAAAGTTGGGGTTATGCACTCGACGGGAAGATCCAGGGGACCAGACGCAAGATAGAGGGCGCATGACCGCCCGCAATGCTCCACCGCCCATCTCCAAAACGCCGGCGACGCCGCATTCCTACATGCCTAGATACATACCGAGGCGGCGGCGTCGAGACAACGACGGCACTACACTATCTGACAGTGACCGGGCCAAGGGACTACTAAGATGATACCAGGCACCCCCAAAGACCTTATCTGTCACGCACCGCCTCTCCGCAGCCTATCTCCACCACCACCTGTCTCCCTCCCCCCTTCCCTTGAACCACGCGCCCTCACAGCGTCGAGGTCTCCGCGGGGGCGAGGCTGCTTGCTTGGGAAATGACGTCCGTGGCATGGGGGGTGGGGGGTTTACAAGTGAGATAGTAAACTCAGGACTGCTTATATAGACTGTGCATGACGCTCGACGTCTCGAGAGGATGGTTTCGAAGCGTTGACATTACGTTGTTGCCCTGCTCCCCCTTGCCACCGCCGGCTCAGAGATAAGAAAGCAACCCGGCCGGAGAGATAGCAGATAAAGGGAACAAAAAAACGATGGCCTCCGATAACACGCCGTCACCGCCGCCCAACGAGACGAGCGCTCTGCTCCCGAAATCCACCAGCCGGATCTCCATCCCGGGCTTCTTCCGCTCCGCCTCGCTCTTCTCCCTCTCAAAGGCCGACCAGGCCCTCGGCCAGTCCGCACCATTGGGCGACCGCCTGCCCTACAACGACTACACCACCATCGATTGGCTCCGCGACCTGACCAAGGATTCGTCTCGCGCCCGTCGTCTCCACGCCCGCCCGGGCATCCGCGGCCGGCTGTTGCGCTGGTTCGACCAGAGCCAGGGGTGGATCGCCGCCGCCGTCATCGGCCTGCTGACGGCCCTTGTCGCCTTCGTCGTCGACGTCTACGTGGCGACGGTGAGCGACTGGAAGGAGGGCTACTGCGGGACGAACGCCTTCCTCGACCGGGGGCGGTGCTGCTGGGACGTCGCCGAAACCGACGTGTGCGATGCGTGGAGGCCCTGGGTCGACGGGGAGCGGGAGGGTGGATCGTACGTCGCCGGCTACGCCATCTACGTCCTTTTTGCGCTGCTGTTTGGCGTCGTCGCGGGAAACGTAACGATGACGACGAAGACGTCCCTCCCGGCCGTCGACGCCGACAGCGTGGTCACGACGGGCACCATGGCGGAGGGCAAGACGATGTACATGGCTGCAGGCAGCGGTATCCCCGAAATCAAGACGATTCTCTCGGGGTTCGTGATCCCCCACTTCCTCGACCTCAAGGTGCTGGTCGTCAAGGCCGTCGGTGCCACATTTGCCGTCTCGACGGGCATGTGTTTGGGAAAGGAGGGCCCCTTTGTGCACATCTCGACCTGCGTCGGCTGGCTGGTGGCCAACTGGTTCCCCAAGTACCGCGACAACCCGCGCAAGATGAGAGAGATGCTGCGCGTGGCGTGCTCGTCTGGTCTGTCTGTAGCATTCGGCGCGCCGATTGGCGGTGTGTTGTTCAGCTACGAGGTATGTACGATATCGTGGATCCAATCGACCGACCGACTGGGTGTGTGGTGTTGTTGATGGTGTTGTTGATGGTGTTGATGTTGACGATTGGACAGGAAATCAGCACGTACTTCCCACGACGTGTCTTGTGGAAGGCCTTTCTCTGTTCTCTCATTGCGGCCATCGCGCTCAAGGCCTTGAATCCCACAGGGACAGGCAAGCTGGTGCTGTTTGAGACGAACTACGGCGTCGACTACGACCCCGTCCACTACATCGTATTCGTGTTCCTCGGGCTCTGCGGCGGAGTGTTTGGCGGCGTTTTCTGCCAGGCCAATTTTCTCTGGTCGAAACGCTTCCGCAAGTACGACATCGTTAAGAAACACCCCGTCTTCGAGCTGTGCGGCGTCGTCCTCGTCACCGCCCTGCTGCAGTACCCCAACGTCCTCATCCGCGACACGGGCGACGTGTCGCTGTCCAAGCTGCTGGTCGACTGCAAAGATCCGACGGGCGACTGGATCTGCGAGCAGGAGCAGGGCAGCGACAAGACAGGGTACATGCTGCGGCTGGCGGGCGGCGCCGTCATCAAGCTCCTGCTGACCATCATTACCTTTGGGTGCAAAGTCCCTTCGGGTATCATCATCCCCGCGCTGGATGGCGGCGCCCTGTTCGGCCGGCTTATTGGCCAGTTCATCGGGGACATATCGCCCGGCATCTTCGCCATGGTCGGAGCGGCAGCTTTCCTCGCGGGCGTGAGCAGGATGACGGTGAGTCTGGCAGTCATCATGTTCGAGCTGACGGGCGAGGTGACGTATGTGCCGCCCTTCATGTGCGCCATCTTGACGGCCAAGTGGGTTGCGGATGCCATCTCGTCCGAGTCCGTGTACGACCTCTCACAGCACCTACTAGGCCACCCGTTCCTCGACGCGGAGCAGGCCTACGAAGTCGTCCGTCATCGAGAGGCCACGGCCCGCGAGCTGATCCCGCCGCCGGCAACAATGAAGGAGATCACCCTTCGAACGGGGCGGGATTATCGAGTGCGGAAAGACGTGCTTGCAGAGAAGCTGCGGAAGCTCAAGGGCAGAGGGCTGATGGACGCGGGACTCGTGCTGGTTAACGCTTCCGGCCTGCTTTTCGGCTACTGGCCCGAGGTGGAAATAGAGTACGCCTTGCAGATGGAAGACGAGGGCGAGGAGGAGATTGACGTGCGCAGCGAGACCATGACGGAGCTGATTGACCGGACGCCCATCATCGTCAGCGCCGAGGCGCCCATGGAGTATGTTCTGGAGATGTTCGGGAAGCTGGGGCCGAGGTACATCATCATCGTCGAGCCAGAGACCGCCAAGGTGCTGGGCGTCGTGCTCAAAAAGCGGCTGCTAGACTTTTTAGATCGGGTAAAGGAACATTGATGCATTGGCTGGGACTTTTTAGGCGTAAAAAATTAGCGTGGGTTGTGTTTTCGGGAGTTTTCGTATCTGAACCAATCTGTATGCGTTCCTCTCGTTTGCAGTCTGAAAAGAAAGAAACTGGTCAAACTGTCATAGGCGCTGTGTCGGGGCGTGGTCCTACCGTGCCTTGTTCGGTCCATAGTGCCGCGCTTGTCATGATGCCGAAGGTAGGGCTGAGTCGGTGACCTTTTCTGAAGCATTTGATTGCCCTGGACATGGCGTTCTTTGGGCCCTTCTCGTGTCCTTGTCGTCCTTGCCAACCTTGCCCTCCCCCCCTTCATCAACGCAGTGGAATCGAACGCTCGAACGAACGGCTGTAATCGCAAAAAGACGTGAATTCGGCTCGATCTCTATGACCCACGCGGCAAGACCAACCCTCGTTTGCCCTTTTTCTTTTGCCCAGGACCTCGGATACCAGGTTTATGTACACAGACGCGCGCCGCCTCCGGGCTCGTTTCGTCGCCTTCCCACGCACGCTTTCTCGCCTCCCTTAGTTGCTTCTCGTACCCTTCTCGGCGCGGAGCTCGTTCATCTTGGCGACGCGCTTCTTGAACTCGTCGTACTGGCACTTCTCGTAGCTGTGACGCTCGTCCTGTTCCCAGGGGGTTCATTGGTTAGCGAACAACATGGTCCTTTCGGGTGGTATGATCGGCACGGTCGGAAGAAGGTGGACGTCGCGGGGACGCGGGATCGGGAGGGAAGACGAACATTGCACTTCCACGGGAGGTACCAGGAGTCGACTCGGCAGCGGTTGAGGGGGATGAGGAGGTGGGCGCAGCTGTCGCGGTAGGCGAGGGGGAGCTTCGCATCCCGCATCTCCTCGCGGGTCGCTTCTGTGAGGGATTGTCAGCCATTGCGGGGGATTTGCGGTAACAGTGACATAACGAACCCCTTGGTGTCGAGTCTCCGGCCATTGTGACGGCAATTGGGGGTCTGTGATGGGCGAATGAGGCTGTCGTCGATGGGCAATTGGCGTCTGGATCGTGAAATGTCGTCGGAGCTTGCGATTCGACGGTGGAGACGGGTGATTCCCTTGCGGCCTGGATTTTGAGGCATGATAGGTGATTGCTTTTTGGTGTTTATGATTGGTTGCGACGAGACAAGACCCACCCTACGACGATTGTCTCGAGGTGCGCAGCGCAGTGCAGTGCACTCTACTCTCTTCCCTTCATGTTCATTCACTCGAATACTTGAGAACAAGGCTTTCCCTCTTTCTGGCAGTGGTATAGTTTTTGCTATTCGTTTTTTTTTTATTACTAAAAACTACTTTCCTACTGTTTGTTTTGCGTTGAATCAATTCTCAGAAAGATTGCCTCGCATAGTATGCAACGATGGTCATCGTATTCCAAGTTTCAAGAGCTTCAACAGCACTAGGACGAAAGTCTGTCGATATCCCATCTCGAGTGAGTATGGAACCACTAGACACAAGGCGCACGCCTTTCGATGCAAGGCTTAATTCTACCATGCAACTATATACAAATCTAGACATTAGCTCCAGCCCGGATTGCTGTTAAGACTAGAGACGGCCGAAGCCGCAAGTGTCCAAGAAGTCTTTTGATAAGAGCTCAGCATTACCCAGGTGTTCGAGTCTGGCAACTGGTCTGCTGAATTCCGAATTTGACTCTACACTCCATTTATGTATCCCGATAGGAACTCGGTCTCCTAATGTCTTATCATCCCAACCCACATCCGCCTCTTTTCCTCGTCGGCACATCGGCGTCTCGGAGACCCAGAAAACAGGACCAATCTCTCGAAAGGTCACAACCAACTCCCACCGACCCTGTCCTACCTTTTCCACCTTCCCATTGACGCAGGCCGTTGCATAGACCGGATACAATAGTTCCTGCCGGACTGCCGGTGCGTGCCAACCGACCTGGGGCCACCGCCGTGTCGACTTGCTCACCTTCCGCTTCCGGCTAACCCATCGGCCCACGCCGCCAGTTTTCACGACTCTCTTGTGCCCTATCAGAGCGACCTGGCCACTCGGCCATTCTGCAGTCTACAGGCTGTTCTCGTGGAGGCCGTTGCATTCAGCGGCCTTTTTTTGGTCAAGCGCACCGTTCCATTCGGACCCCCCTGGTGCAACCACCGGGATCATGTTGCGGCTTCTATCTTCCGCCATCTCTTGGAAAGCTTGTTCCCCCCAGACGTTGCGATATGGGGCGCTTCCCATTCGCATCCGCGACGTAATGCATGTCCAGTGCATGGCCTATTGAATACTACACTGCCCATATTCTTCCGATCATCGCTTCGTCTGCCGTCAGGGAAACAGATCCACGCTCTGGACCCATTGTTCAGTCCGTCCCCTTATAATGGCCGGCCCCTCCGTTTCTCGTCCGACGGGCTTTTTGTCCGCTCGACGAAGCTCTCTTAGTCGTCCTGTGCTGTGAAGTCTAGTCTGGTCTCCAAACCAGTGTCTCTGTCGCCATGAAGGTCTCCCTCGCCTTGCTCAGCTGCCTAGCAGCGGCTCAGGCCCATCTGGCTTTCCAGCCCATCCAGCCCCCTCTGAGAGCCGAAGACGACGAGGGACTTCTTTCCAAACGCGAGGCCGGGTTCTTTGAACAGCTCATCGACCACGATGCCCCGGAACTGGGCACCTTTCAGCAGCGCTACTGGTGGAACGCTACCTATTGGAAGGGACCTGGCTCTCCGGTGCAGACAGCTCTTGTGGACAAGTTCGACAATCGATAAGCTAACCGCCTCTAGATCGTCCTTTTCACCCCAGGCGAAGTTGCTGCCGAGTCATACAGCGGTTATCTGACAGACCGCGCCCTTACCGGCAACATCGCCAAGGCAATCGGCGGTGCCGTCGTCATGGTCGAGCGTACGAGCATCTGCCACACAGGCTCATGAGGATGAGACTGACATCGCGTAGACCGCAACTGGGGAACGTCTCTGCCCTACACCCTCCAAGACACCAAGAATCTCCAGCAGCACACCATGACGAACGCCGTCCTCGACTTTGTCAACCTCGCCCGCAATCTCGAACTGCCTTTCGACACCAACAGCAGCAGCAACGCGCCCCAAGCTGTAAGTTCCCACCCGCTCCGATGACGTGACGAATTCGGAAGAACTCATTGCCTCTGTCAGCCCTGGGTTTACACCGGTGGCTCCTACTCGGGCGTTCTGGCCGCCGCCATCGCCAAGCTGGCCCCGGGAACCCTCTGGGCATACCACTCCAGCAGTGGCCCCGTCGAGGCCACCTACGACTACTGGAGCTACTTCCTCCCGATTCAGAAGGGCATGCCTCAGAACTGCAGCCGCGACTTCGAACGCATCGTCGACCACGTCGACAACGTCCTAGTAACCGGCACTGACGACGAGGTCTACGCCCTGAAGAAGAAGTTCGGCCTGCAAGACGTCGCCCACAAGGACGACTTTGCCTCGTGAGTCTACGCCGTGTTTGAGTGCAAAAGGAGTAGAAGGGGACTCCCAGCTGATCAAGACGCAGCGCCCTCGTCGGACCCCTGGGCTATTGGCAGTCCATCCAGCTGTACTCGGGCTACTCCGCCTTCTACGCAATGTGCGACGCCGTCGAGGGCGCCACCGGCAACTTCACGGCCCCCAACGAGAACGGCGTCGGCCTCCCCAAGGCCCTCGACAACTACGCCAAGTGGTGGAGCTCCGAGTACCTTCCGGGCAGTAAGAACACGCGACCCTCATCTTACCTGGTAACCGTTCAAGAAGCTCACCGTGCACATAGCCTGCGCATCGTACGGCGTGGCGGAGTGGCAGGACCCCTCGAACGTGGCCTGCTTCGATAGCTACAACGAGACGAGCCCCATCTACACCGACTGGACCGCCGACAACCAGTTCGGCCGCACTTGGTACTGGATGTTGTGCAACGAGCCGTTCTTCTACTGGCAGACGTAAGTCGACATGCGGTCCGCAATCTCGCATGACCCAGCCCTGACAGTATCACAGCGGTGCTCCCGAGGACCGTCCGTCCATCGTCTCGCGCTTCGTCACTCCCGAGTACTACCAGCGCCAGTGCGATCTCTTCTTCCCCAAGCAGGGGGAATTCACCTACGCCTCCAACGGCGGCAAGACTGTAGAGGACCTGAACAAGGCCACCGGCGGATGGCACTTTACCAACACCACTCGTCTGATCTGGTCGAATGGGTGAGTTGCTTCTATTCCCTCGCTCAACAAACCTGGATAGCGCAGGCGTCACACGCACGACGTCCGAATTCGAACGAGATGCTAAAAAACGTGGATAGTGAATTCGACCCCTGGCGCTCCGCCTCCGTGTCGAGCGAGCTCCGTCCCGGCGGCCCCCTCAAGTCCCGCCCCGGTGCCCCCGTCCACCTCATCCCCGGCTCGCGCCACTGCAACGACCTGCTCGTCAGGAACGGCGACGTCAACGCGGACGTGAAGGCTGTCATCACTGCCGAGATCGACCAGATCAAGACCTGGGTCGACGAGTTCTACGGCGGCAAGGGGAAGTGCAAGCGCCGCGTGGCGGAGGCGTCCGATCTTCTATAAGAGTCGGGCGTTGCTGTCGATCCTCGTGAACTTCCATAGGCTCGTCCATAGACTCATCGACAAAATTAATTCATACTTTTCGGACCGAATCTCAACTACACTGCTGACCCTGTCTTCGCTAGTCACTACTGCCCGCCTACGGCGGCATGATGTGTCTGCAATTGCCACGGGGACTGTATCTCATCATAGAGGCGACAATGAAACCGGTTCTTTGCACTTTAAAGATGTCTAGACTCACAGATATTAGGAGCTGAGTGGTGTCCGTATGACTTAACACAATGCAAGGAGACAATGTCTCGCGACATTTTTTGGCTAATGATTAGACTCTTATACGCTGGACGCCCAAAAATGACGACCAGTCATCGTGCATAAAAACAACCGAGCCAGCATGTGAATCATAATAGCCATAAATTCTCATAAGTCTACAGATCTAAGTTCTATAGCATGCCTGATACACCCTGCCAGCTTCAGCAGGTGATCCATCTATAACCGGGCAACGTGGCGAGCAGTCCATCATACGTCAGGATCTCCCAACGCTGGAGAATTTCTACCAAGGCAGATCGGTGCCGTCGTAGTTCTTGAATTTGCCGCTCGACTCCCTGTTGGCCTTGTCAATGGCGGCCACCAGCCCGTCGACGCTCTGCTTCACGGTGATGGCACCGAGCGTCTTCAGGTCGACGCCCGAACTCTCCGACAACCCCGACGCCATGTCCGTCTCCACCAGGCCCGGGTGGAACACGACGGCCGTCAGCCAGGTCTCCTCGAAGTGCAGCCTCCGCACGAACCAGTTCAGCGCGGCCTTGCTGGCGCCGTACGGGCTGAGTCCCGGCAGCTGCGCGACCGCCTCCGCCGCCCCGTTGCTCCCGAGGAGCGACGAGATGCCGACGAAGATGGGATTCTTGGATGCGCTGGCCTTGAGCAGCGGCGCCGCGGCGTTGAAGAGGATCAGCGGCGCGACGGAGTTGACGGTGAAGTGGTCCAGGGCGGACTTGACGTCGACCTTGGAGACGCTGGCACCAGTGTGGGAGATGCCGGCGTTGGCGATGACGACGTCGAGGGCGGCGATGCCGTGCTCCTTCTGGATGGTCTCAACAGCGGCGGCCGGGTCGGACTCGACCGACGAGTCGATCTTGACGACGATGAGCTTGGAGCCCTCGCCCTTGGGGAGGTCCGCGAGGGCCTTGGAGGAGGCGTTTGACGGGTCGCGGACGCCGGCGATGATCGTCGTGGAGGGGCGCTGGAGCAGGAGGGACACGAAGCCGTGGCCGATTCCGCGGTTGGCACCGGTGATGAGGTACGTGAGGCCGGAAGACATTGCGAAGCAGTGGGCTAGATGGTCCAAGGTCTAACTAAGGGTTCTTTAGTCGTCGATTGTGACGCTGTGATGAAGATTGCTGGTGACTTGTAAGATGGAGAAAGCTGTTGATACTGGTACTGATAATTCCACGATCTGGAAGAGCGGGCAGCCGCATCTTATATGTAATGACACGATGCCATGGATGATTGAACCGGTCACCAATGACTGTCGCCTCTTCTGGACACAGAGATGTGGGCCGGTTCTTCGTCAGCGCCATAGCAGCAACAAATCCACAATATGGTTGTCCGTCGCCGGAACGGGGGCGGCGTGCCCGAGGACACCGAGGAGCCAGATTGGTAATCGTCGTCTCTACTCTTTCAACCATAGCGCACTCGTCAAAGTGTGGGCTGTGGCCAGCTTGTGGGGGTTACTGCGAGAAGCAGTCTATGATAACACCGTCAGACCGTCTCTCAGATCACTCATCTGAAATGATGCGGTCCCCACAACGATACGCGTACGTGACGATGACGAAAAAAATGGTGCCTTGTCGGCAGACAGGAGACTTCTGAGAGGGCTCGCAGACTAATCCGGAATTCTGTGATGGATTTCACCCGCAGCTCCGTCTGGGACTGGTTAAATTTCAAGATTCGGTCTAGTACGTTGAACTGCCATAACCCGGCTAGCGCGGTGTGAAACTCAAGCTTGGATTCTCTCCGTGGTGTTGGGAACCTCCATTCTTGACTTTCAGCAGTGTCGTTGGATTTAAGCCACAAAGTTTTCGAGGCTATGAGCTTGTACCAAAACCGAGTGAGCCTCTGTGCTTGGCATCGCACATGGGGCATAACACCCCCCCCTCCCCCTCCACCTGCCGTCTCCGAGAGAAGCTGCTGGTAGGAGAGTTTAGACCATTTAGGAAGCGCCAGTGGAAGAATCAAAGGCAGACCGTTTTGTTGACAGCGCAACTGTAGAGCGAGTTACTTGTTAAGATTATTTGTCAGCCCCAATGTCTCGGAGCCGGTTCTGTAGCTATTTATGCTTAGTGATCGCGACCCCGACTGTTCACTAATCAGCACGGCCCGAGGCGGGGATTGCGTGCTCTCCCCCCTCTGCCTTCAAGGCTATACAGCCTCGAAGGATTGGCTTCTTTTCCAACTGAAGGTGGATTGAATGAATGCCTGTAGACGTTTTGCAGTAGGCAGTCTTGTGCGGAATTATTCAGCACGGGGCAAAGATCACCCACGTTTCGGCCAGGTGGTGATAATCAATAAATCGCCGGGTTCTCTGGAGCATTGAGGCTCACTCCATTCGAAACATCTACAACTCTGCTTCCCGGGTTTTGGCTAGCAGTGTGAGTTGGCTGGCCGGGGAAGTATCCTACCTCCGGAGTCGGCACCGTACGATTGTCGGCCCCACTCGGCGCCGGTTCAACGGCCAGCAAGATCCGTCTGGCCACAAATTGTGTAATGCATCTCTGCTGCAACTGAGTCAGATATGCGTTGCCGGCCTGCTCATTGTCTCAACGCCTTCGCCAACCATCGTTCCCTGCTCTGGTTGGATGCTGGGAATTAGTACTCCATCGTTTCATAATGCCAACTCCCTATTGCCTTTCTAACTTACAGATAAGTACAGCTCTCTTAGGAGCTCTAGACATTTAGAGCAGTCATTAAAGAGTCCTGCGACAGCAGTAGATCAAGTCACTGTCTATGTATTACAACTAAGACAGCAGGCAAGTATGCACGACAGCATTCACAGTTCCGAGCAATTTGTGTGATATGGCATGGCATTGGCTGGTGTGAGTCAGCAACCAATCAATCCCCGATAGTCTAGTGGTGAGGATATCTGCTTGTCATTGTGTAAACAACAACTCGCAGGGGACCGGGGTTCAATTCCCCGTCGAGGAGATTTTCTTTTGCAGTTTCTCTTGACCTTTGACCAGTTTCTTTTGCCCCTCCACCGCATCTCAACCCTTGTTCAACTACAACTATTACAACCCACCACAACATCCAGTCAATTCCCCGATAGTCTAGTGGTGAGGATATCTGCTTGTCATTGCCAATGCAACGGTTCGCAGGGGACCGGGGTTCAATTCCCCGTCGAGGAGACATTTTGTTTTAGTTTTGCAAGTTAAGCTTTATAGTAACAGGACGATATCAAGTTGTACTACACCTTGCATGAAAAGTAGTAGTATGTGTACTATCGACAAGCAGTTAAACTTATTGTATTGTCTTAAATTAACGCTTACTGCCTTCGCTTTAATGCATGCTGTGCAGAAAAAATGATCTTATAGCCTTCATTAAACAGACGGCGGCTTACTCCTATTAAATCGTCTATTTGGTCCGACCTCGCTTCTTGTTTCTATTTCGAAAATACTTCGAACCTCTTGCGACTTGTGAGAACAACAGACAGCCCTTGCAACATGATCACCTGGGTCGGAAACATCAACTTTGCCAGCGTCCTCCTTCTACACAGTTGCCTGACCGTCCTCATCAAAGAAGCCATCAACTTGGTTTCCGTCGTGCTCCTCCTCGCTCCATTCAGGCGTTATGAGAAGCGCCCATCACCGAGGGCTCACTCGTCCTCGACGACTACACCTGTGTCCTCTCCAACGACAACCATAGCGACTTGGCGGAGCTTTACTTCACCAGATGAGTCTATCCGTAGAGGTGAAGTGTTCTGATAACGACCAGCAGATATTGGTGGTTGTTTTGAGTCTAGTCATTGCCTGCAATGACTCTCATCATTTATATTCGCGAATCTCAGAGCCACTCAACTTTCCAAAGATCTGGCGGGCAAATTAAGAGTAACAGACCGGATCGGTTGATCGTGGGCTGTCGGGCTCAAGCCCACTTCCCATTTAGACTTCCCGAGATCGACGACCAGCCTCTTGTACCGCCTTGTAAGTTGCGATAGGACAGTCATCACTATCCTTCTGTGTTCCCCATCGTCAGAAAGTGAGAGTGTCCTTGACTCCTCGTCGCCAACCTGAGTAGCCCAATCTCTTCCCCCACCGGGTCCGCCGCCCCGCCAGCTAGTTTGCAGACGTGGCATCGGTTCCGTGGTCACCGTGGTTCAACAAGACCTGGAAGCGGCTTGGTGTTCCGAAGATGGTCGGCGGACATAGCTCAGTTGGGAGAGCGTCAGACTGAAGCGGGTTCCCTGTGGAACTTGGAAAACTTCATTCAATCAATCTGAAGGTCGTGTGTTCAATCCACACTGGCCGCATCTTCAATTTTTACAATTCACTTTTTTCTCACTCCCTTTGAAACCATTTGTTCTATCTACTACTTACTTACTATCATCTATCGAGCTTGAAGTCAAAAGTTTGTTGTTGCATATGTATGTATACTGGTTTATTTGGTTGGTTGTGTGCGTGAAGTAAGGATTTAGTAGTAAACTTGCTGCTCTGTTATTTGTTGTATGTGGGTCTGTCTGTCTGTATGCCTGTCTCGCTCTGTCTGCCCAACTCGTTGTTGGTATGCACTTGAATTGACATTCGGCAGATAACGAACAGCAAATGAAGATGCAGACAGAGGAAGCATTGATCGATCGGGACGGCATCTGTGAATCAAGCAAGCTTCTTTTCCCCAGACAACGTAAGCATACTACGGATGAGATTGCTGAGCAAACAAATAATGAAGCATGAAATCAGAATTGTCCCCTTCCTCGGAAGATAAGCATCGCTGCATCAGGGGTGTGTTTGTGTGTGTCTGCTGGCCTTTAGAAGCATTGCCTATGGTCCAGAGACTCCAGACTGATTCTTCGCATCAAAAGCTTCCTGCTCCTTCGCGTAATCCACTCTTCGCTTTACTCCGTCGTTTATTCTCAACCGATCTGTCGTCCCCTTTCTGAGTTGGCAGCATCTCGGCACAGCGAGGATCCTCTTGCCCGTGAACTCTCTCCAGTCCACCCGAAACGGAAGATACTTGTTCGCATACTCCCCCTCGTCACCGTCCATCTCTATGATGTTTATTTGGAACACCTCAGGATTCGGATCATCTGCGGCGACCAAATGGTCGAAAGTGACGCCGTAATAGTCAATTTGGCTGCAGGTAGTTGCAAAATCGGCCACAGTTAGCCAGCCATCTTCAAACGAAGTAGAGCCTGAGATCATAACACCTCTTGCCAAGTCGAAGGAGAAACCGAGTGTCTTGTTTTGTGACTCACTTTAACGGTCTTGCTTCCCTGACCCAGCCTAAATATTCATCACGCACAATGACGTCGTTTGCAACGTTGGGGCGAACCTCGTGGCCATAGATTGTTCGGTACGCCAGTCTTGCTAGCAATGGACCGGCCGGCTGCGGGAAAGACGTTGGGATTTCACTGACATCCCACGGTGCTTCTGGAAAGAGCTTCTGGACGGACACCAGCGGGCCCTCGATTTGGATGCGGAGTGGCTTGTTCATGGGCGGTGGATGAAGGGGGTGGCTCGGTGAGCAAATGCAGGGTGGGATATAAAGCTCAAGCGCCATGGCGGCGATTACGACAGGGAGGACGGGCGAGGCATATGCGAGGAAGGACACAGAGTCCCGGGGGTCCGGAGAAGAATGCCTTAAGAGCACTTCAATCGAGTGCAGCACAACCTGCAACCCCGCCCTCGGTTGCCGGTTCTGCCTACGTCGGGCTGAACATTCTAGCCCAATGATTGGTCCTGAGCAATCAGAACTGTGGTAACAGGAGGCCAATTCGCAGTAGCTACTCGACGCCAATGTTAGTCTCACGACGCAGGTGTAAAGCTTCGGCCTCCCCACTGATCACAACTGGACAGTTTTAGGTCAAGCCTCTCAGCATATAGATTGTCATCATGACAGATGTATCTTTCATAAGCTCTTGTTTTTTTGCGAGGATGATCCGGTGACACTGTTGCTAGTCGAGGAAGATTGAGGGAACACCTGTTACTGGGAAAGAGTATGTTATTGTTGGGAATGGGAAGCCTTCCTCTGAGCTGGCTGATCGAGAAAATCAAGAGCTGTGAGTCGTTATGCAATGAAAAGGCATTCTCTTGCTTGAGCGTTGATGAATTCAATGGTAAGGGGGCCATCACTTCAGATAGCTTCATGCTCCTCCTCTTTCTTGACGCAGCTTTACCAGCGCCATGTTTACACTGTGACATGGGTTTTGGAATGGGATTTTGATTTTTTTTGTCGTACTCCAGAAGCGCCTGCGTTGACCCAAAAGGTGGGTAGTGGCAGCCGAAGAAGGTATAGTTAAAGCGAACTTAGGATTTATACAGATGCGTTGTAACTTGGAAATTACCGTCTATGGCCCCTTTTACGAGTTCGAAGAGATTGTAAACTGGTTCCAGGAATACGACGTGTACCTTCAGGATCCTGTCCATTGCCATTTGGATGCCCCGTAGGCCAATTCGCACAAGTTATCATCGAATGACCTCAGCTGCTGTCCCATGGTCTCGCAGGTTGTTTCGCAAAGCTCTGGTCAAGTTTTTCTGCAAGACATAACGGATCGAATCAACATGCTAGATGGGCTCACCAGCCGATCCGACCTAGAAGAGGCCAAGCAGCCAACGGTCATAGCAACAGAGCTGAAGAGGTAACTTCACTACCACAGATTCACACCTTCAACGCAGAGATTGCTATTCAAACCTAAATTAAACACTAGATACCAAAAACAAGCACTCACGTTCATGCTTCGCCCCGAACGGTGATGGGGTTCCAGGATGGACAGTCAGATATATGGTGGGTTGTCGACACCCCTCAAAGACGATCATGCGGGCTCTTGCTATCTAATTATATGGAGGCAACCGCTGACACTTCTTCTCCTCAGTTTTGTCAATTTCGTCTCCGAGTCTTATCAGAACGAAGAATCACCACAGTTCTACGGTGGCATCATTGCAGACCCCATGGGCCTGGGTAAGACCCTGACGATGATCGCTCTGATAGCGACCGACCTGGTAGATCAGAAACTTGTTGTGGACACCGCAACTATTGCGGAAGGTGAGCACCCTAGCGGAGCGACTCTGATCTACTAGTAACAAAAACAGTCATAGTTTCGTGGGAAGAGCAGCTTTTCGAGTGAGTATCGGAGCCTTGCCGCTACGAAATGATAACACTAACCTAAGATTCGACAGCCATGTGGTGGCTGGGGGGCTTCAGTGCCATCGACACCACGGCAAAACGAGGTTGACCGACCTAAGAGATCTCGATGGCGTCAACGTCGTACTGACAACGTACCATATGGTTTCGCTGAGTGGAGAGACAGAAAAGACGCGGAGAATAGTGCTTTGATCGGCGTTTGCTGGAGGAGGATCCTTCTCGACGAAGGTGGGCTCTCCTGTTCGCGGATGACAAGACCGGAGTGGCAAACTAAGCGTTACAGCTCATTACATCCGTAATGAACATTCCCGTATGGCCCGCGCCGTGTGCGCTCTAGATTCCGTCTCTAGATGGGCCGTCACAGACACTCCCATCCAAAACCGGCTCAGCGACCTAGCCACGATCGTCAAGTTCATCGGAGCGTATCCCCACACAGATACCAGACAGTTCGAGGCCGACTTGTCTAGGCTCTGGAAGTCCGGACAGGATGAGAAGGCCGTCCAGAGGCTCAAATACTTGTCGGCGTGTCTCATACTCCACCGATCCAAGGGCACAATCACCTTGCCCCCTCGGCACGACAAGTTGTGCGCCGTCGACTTCACCTCGGAAGAGAGGGCTGCGTACGAGGAGATGCGGCAGCAAGCCATCACTCGAATCGAGGAAGCTCTTCAGCAAGACTCTGGGTTCGAGAGAGCGAACATTGCCGTTTATCACAACGTCCTGCAACGAATCGAGTCTCTACGACTTTTCTGCAACTTGGGCCTCGGTTATTATTTAAGGCACAGAAAAAAGATGAGCACATCTGACGAGGACAGTCATAACTGGGCCGAAATAGCCCAGCAGCTCTTCAATCTGCATATGCAAAAAGAACCGGTCGTTTGCCTAGGGTGCTCTTCGACACTAGAGATGACTGAGACTATTCTGGACGAAACCATTGAGACGAAACCCAGGGCTCAGTTCTTCCAGTATATGAAGTTCGCCTGCGGCGACTGCTCTAGGAGGCTTGGCCGAGCCAACCGTTCAATGACTTGCGGGCACAAACCCTCGTGTCCTACGGCGCCAGTCTCTTTCAACAACAGGACTTTGGAGGAAATTCCAGATTCGGTTCCCAGGGGGAGAAGTTGGCCGTTTGGTATGCCTTCAAAGGTGAAAGCGCTCGTCGCCGATATCAAGCGTCTTTCGCCGGAGGTCAAATGGTATTTACGTGACCCTGATCCCAAACCGCACAATACGCTGAAACCTCTTATACAGTATCGTGTTCTCAACATGGAGAATGACCCTGGACGTTGTAGAGGAAGCATTGAACCACGCAGGAAAGACAACTGTCCGCTTCGACAGAAGTGTGTCTCAAAAAGACAGACATTCTGTAGTTGAGAGGTTCAGAAAAGACCCAGGCGTCTCGGTCATGTTGTTGACATTATCGTGCGGTGCAGTCGGGTGAGGCCTGCACTTGTTTCCCCTAATATTCGCAGTAGCCACAGCTAATCGCATACAGATTGACACTTACCGTCGCGTCTCGAGTCTATCTTATGGAGCCTCACTGGTACGTAAGATGATTTTGTGGCTTGTGTATTGATGAGCTGAGATGGGCCTTTCTCTGCAGGAATCCCAACCTCGAAGAGCAGGCACTTGCTCGCGTGCACCGAATGGGACAGACTCGCGAGGTGACAACCGTACGTCTCTACATGCGAGACTCCTTCGAAGAGGTAAGCTGGTAATACTCCATCAACATGGACGATTGGAATGTAGTGGGCTTGGTACTGACGATACTCAGCAAGTAATGGAGGTCCAGAAGACAAAGAAGCAGCTTGCCGGACTGCTGCTGTCGCCGCACGACGGTAGCCAGACGGACGACAGTCTGAGCGGCTTGCAGGTGGGTAGCTGAGAAGAGAGTCCTCGTTGCAACCCTTGTGGGCTAACCCCATGCAGAAACTACGATCACTTCTTTGAGGGTGTTTCGTCCCCTTTGAGTTATGGCACATACAGTGATGACAACAAGCCAGCCGGGCAAGGTCCAGGCTGCTGCTACACCCAACTACACCTGCAACATGTAGGGTACCTGCGAGGTGCTGGTTCAAGATATGTTAGTAGGTAGTGAGCTGTGTCGCGTTGCTCCGCTCGAATAATGATAAGTGAGAGAGCATAGGATGCCACAAACCAGACATAAGCCATGGTAACAGAAATTGAACAAGTCTGCCAAGGTCCATTTAGTTACTCGGGTTGTTATGGTCAAATCCATCAAATCGCTGTCACGCTGACAAAATATTTGTCGCGGCTCTGGACGCTGGTCAACGCTGCTTGACAGGCGGTGCCGGACCGTCGCGGGCCGCCTTTGGCGCGCTGTAATTCCGCCCAACCCACGTCACACAAGCCCGTAGGGTCCAAACGCAAACGCGAGAACTATCATTGTCGGACGAACACTCCCCATCCCACACACCAGTCCATTGCCCACCATGTCGCGACGACCGGCAAAAGGAGACTACATCGAGACCGTACGTTTGCTCAATGGCCGAGTCCACAACCTCATCCCCCCCCCCGAGCCCGCCTGCTGACCTGACCGCGAACAGGACACGGGCAACAAGGTCGCCCGCAAGGCGACGCTCGTCGGCACCCAAAACATCATGCTGGGCGGCAAGACCGTCATCCAGCCCGAGGTCATGATCCGCGGCGACCTCGCCCGCTCAGCACAGCCCTCCGCCGGCGGCGCCCCCGCGAACAGTACCGCCGTCGCCATCGGCCGATACTGCTTCCTCTCGCGAGGCACCGTGCTCCGGCCGCCGGGACGGATGTATAAAGGGTGCGTTTCCCACGTCACGAGACACACCTGCACACACGCACCGAGCCCGTCAAATTTTTGTGCTTTTGCTATTGCTGATCGTGCCGCTTCCCCAGAGCCTTTACGTACCTGCCACTCCGCATGGGCGACCACGTCTTCGTCGGCCAGAACGTCGTCATCCAGGCCGCCTCGATCGGCTCGCACATCCACATCGGCCGCGACTGCGTCATCGGCGAGTTCGCCATCGTCAAGGACTACGTGCGCATCCTCGAAGGCACCATCGTGCCTCCCAACATGGTCATCCCGAGCTTCAGCGTCGTCGCCGGCCAGCCCGCCCGCGTCGTCGGCGAGGTGCCCGAGGGGGGCCACGAGGAGTTTGAGCTGCGCGAGCTGTACAAGACGGTCGGCAACAACCCGCAGCCTTTGCCTCCGTAGGCGGGACGGTTCAAGTGGCTGTGGAAACCGCGTGGGAGGGCGAGGGAAGGGGGCGCGACAGAGTCTTTCGGGTGCGAAGCAAAACGGCGTTTGGCGTGCGTAGGTCGAGCCAAGTGCTCAAATGATACCCCTGTTTTCTGGCGACACAACGGACCTCACCACATGGAGTGACCAGTGGGCAAGTATCCGCCTAATTTTTCTCAATGATTCAAGACGTCTTCAATACCAGCGAAGCATGGGAATCGGACGATGGGAGCAAGTCATGCCATGAGCTATTATTTCTACAAACCTTGCAACATCCTTCCGACTGACAGACCTAAAAAGCACATGGCTTTGGACATGACACCTACCATGATATGCACATCACGCCGCAACGCCGATACCAACCCCACCATACGCCCTTTCAAGGCTCCCCTGGCCAGATGGATTCGGCCAACCGTCTTACCAGCTTTAGCTTGTTCATCATGTCCTCATGCGAGATCGAATTGCCCAGATGATGGCTCGCGAACCCACACTGCGGGCTAACCCCGATCCTCGACAACGCCTGCTCGCGCGTCTGGCCCGCGCCCTCGGCCACGAACTCGGCCGCCTGGAATACCCGCCCCCGCAGCGTTTCAAGGTCCTCGAGCTCCGCGAACTTGGATGTGACGACGCCCAGGACGACGTTCTTGTGCGCGGGCAGCGCCCGAAGGGACTCGAACCCGCCGGCGCGGTCCGTGTCGTACTCGAGGAAGTAGGTGTCGGCGTCGATGTCGTTGAACAGCCGCGACGCGACGCGGCCGTAGCCGCCCTCGGAGAAGTGCCGCGAGTTGGCGAAATTGCCGCGGCAGAGGTGGATGCCGATGTGCATGTCGGCGGGCCGCGAGGAGATGCAGTCGTTGTACAGCCTGATGTAGGACCGCAGCAGGGCGTCCGAGTCTTCGCCCGCGTCTTTGAAGCCCTGGAGCATCTTTTCCGAGCAGAAATCTAGGCGAGAACGCCAGTCAGCTTGGCGCTGAACAGTCGATTGCTAGGCATTGCTTACACGCCAAGTTGGGGTCGTCAATTGTAACGTTCCGTACGCCATGGCTGTACAGGACATCCAATTCGGTGCGATACGCCTTGGCGATGTCGGCGAAGTATTCTCCATCATTGGCATAGACATCTTTGGGGTACGCATGCCCCTTTTGGTACCGCAGGTGATACCACTCGGGCGCCGGGAGGGTCAGCTTGGCCTCCTTGACGCGCCCAGGCGGCATGTTGCTCTTCAAGAATTCCCACTCTCGCAGATATGTACTGCCCTTGTGCTTGATCTTACCGGTGCAAACGATGGACTCGCCGGGCTTGTGGTCGCTCTCGACTGGGGAGGACATTATGACCCATTGTCAGAAACGACGCCCGCGCACCAAGGCATGCGGACAAACTCACCAAAGGCCGCAATGTCAGGCACGTGCATGCGGACGACGTCCCAGCTCGGCGCGTCGACCTCCTCGAAGCCCTCCAAGCCGGTGAAGAAGTTTCCCCAGAACTGGTGGCGGCGGTATTCGCCGTCGTTGACGGCGCGGAAGCCGAGGCCTTGCTGCATCTTGACGATGGCGCGCACGCCCTCTTCCTCAAGACGGTTCAGCTCCTCGTCCGCGGCGATCTCGACGGCCTTGGCCTTGCTGCCGTCCAGGGCGATGCGTTTCTCGGACAAGGCCTTGGGCCACAGCAGTGAACCCATATGCTCGGCGCGGAAGGGTGGTTTTTGGTGGTTTTTGGCCGCCATGAGCTCCTTCTGGACGGACGGAGCTAGAAACTGCATTTTCGATGAGCGACGGGGGCTTGGGTGCCCTGTTGCTGTTGTTGCTGTATAGACTTTGATAACTGGGTCGTCTGGGAGCGTGAGAGGCCTTGTCAACGGACGGAATGGCACATGAGCAAGACGGATTTCAAACATTGGCATCGGGTCAAGACCCGATCTGCGGCAGCCCTAGAATCCGCCCCCTAGTCCTGACGATGTCATCACGGTCCATCATCACCACTCATCCCGGGCGCTTCACGCCTACCGCTGCCCCGCTTTCCCCGCCATTTGGTCATAACTTGGGTACTCCGGACCCGATGACAGAGAGCTACAGCAAGGAATTCAGGGTCCAATGATGACCATTTGACAGAAGTCGTTTAGGCTGTGTCTGTCGTCTCGAGGGTCGAGGTAGTGTATGTGGTGGCAATCAGCAACTAGGAAATGGGTTGTCGAGGCAAGCGCATGCGCCGCAGCAGCGCAGCGGTGGAGACGGCAGAGAAATTCTCGTTTGAATAAGAGGAACTGTTAGAAATGGCCCATATTAGATCGACATGAAGCTTGGCTATGCATCGATGTCTTGGAGGATATACTGTGAACATTTGCCTAGGTGAAGTATCGGGACATGTTGATTCCCGGGAATTCTGCAGTAGGCGTCCAAGAAGGATAAGTGTAAGCTAATTTACCCATCCCTACTGCCTGCCATTGCACTCGGAGAAATCTCAATTTCTCTGATTCGGAAAATAAACACCTTGCTAATCGCTAGAATCTCTGTGTTCAGGGCATGTATTTCTAAGATACCTAGAGCCATCCCGTCATCTCCTCGGATTCGAAGCTCTTATCGCTATCTTATCGTATCTTATCGCAGAGCTTGAGTGGGGTCTGGTGGCGAGGTGTCGCGACGGTCCGGCGGATATCTAGGACCCCGCCTCGCCACTGTTGCATTGTCACAGCCTCCCAGCTTCAACACTCCTGAACCAGACTGCAGCATTACAGGTTGTTGCTTCAGTGTACACCCGTCCATTACAGTTCAACTTATGAGAAAACTTAACCTGTCCAATCCAATTGACACGCATCTAGCCCGCCTGGTCCCAGCTTCGTCGGGTCTTGAAGCGTACCTCGACCACATATCGTGAAACAAGCGCCCCAGCTTATAACTGACGACACGTCTTTTGACGTCTCTTTTTGAACCCCGCTTTGTTAATTATCACCTCTATCGAAAGACATCATTTTGACCGTATGCAACATGTCTACCTCCATTAACGACCTTCCGAATGAGATCCTGGCCCAGATCTTCTCCCACCTGGATCGACCCGCGCCGTCAGACTCGAAGCTGCATGACCAGCCATCATCGTTCATGCTACAGAATCTCTTCTTCGACCGAGACCTCAAAACAACTTCTCTCGTCTGCAGAAGATGGAGGGGCTCTATCCTGCCCGTCCTCTTCCGTCATGTCGTGTGGACCTTCGACCGGTTCGAGTTGCCGCTGATGGAGGAGACGGGAGACCCAGCATCCGCGATTGACTTTCTCGTTTTTCTCAGGGCCAACAACCTGACAAACTACGTCAAATCGCTGACAATGTGTATTGAGGATGCTATGGGCGGTCTTTCCTCGGACATAACCAGCAGTGCCACTCTCATGGAAACCGGCTTCGCGAACAAAGCTTCCTACAGCGAGGACTACAACTGGGTTTGGAGAACCATCTTCGAGCACATCGATCCTCTGCGCCTGACAATCATCGCATCGCCTCGGGTACTCGCACAGTTGTTATCCCGCATGCTCTTCCTCGGAGATGCGTGGAACTTCTCCATGCCCCAACATGTCTTGTCTCTGTCACGCAAAGACAAGAGGACGACCACGAAAGAGTACATATCACCTGTCGCGACCTCCTCAAACCGGGTATCTACACCTGAGTCATCGCATCGAAAACGCGTCTCTTGTGATCTTTTTACCATCCGTCCGTGGCAGGCCCTCCTCCTCAACGAGGGCTCTTCCACCCGCGTCTACAAGACATACGAGTTCTACCTCAAGCGTCCGCCCTCTATACTTGGCGCTCTCCTCGGAGCCGAAGAGTTCCCTAACGACGAGTCGATGATCAGCCCATCCATTCGCGACCTATCCTACGTCGGCATCTTCCCCCTTTCGAGCCACTTCAGCACCCTCGTCCAGAACATCCCTCGCCTCGAACGCCTCTTTGTGCAGCTTGTGCCCCGGAACGACATTCTCCAGGACGTCGACGAGATGCGCAACGTCGACCTCGCAGACCTTTGGATGGAGCGCAACACGGCCTACTCGATATTGTTTCGCGAGCTCTTCGACCCGGACCCGGACAGCCACTGGCTCGACCTCCGGGTCTTCGAGAGCGGCGATGCGGCTGATAAGGAGGCGTGGGATATGGCCGTGCAGTTTGTGCAGTTCAGCGGCGTCAAGGGGTGGAAGGTCGAGAGCGAAGGAGTCTTCGTGTGGGACGGCGAGGGCGGCTCCGGCGCGCTGTTCGGCATGTCTCAGTCAGTGGTACCGGAATCGGCATGATGAACTCGGGGCGGTGCTAATGCAGGCCAAAGTCTTCCGAGTCAACTTAGACGCATGGCGTTCAATGGTGTTGCACCCCTGCCTGTCTCCAGTGTGTCGCTCTACATGGGAGATGCCACAGCGCCGTAGACGGGATATCAAGGGTGAACCCACGAGTCCGCAACAAAGCTTCATCAGTAACACGATATGGTTTACTGGCAGTCCTTAAGGTGACACGGACGTGGTTAGAGATCCGTACAGGTCACACGTTACTTACCTTCTCGAGCCACTGGACGATGGCACGTCCGGTTTTCGTCCTTTTTGCGCTACGTACGAAATACAAAAAGCAGTATGATAAGATCTAGGCGAAAAGCCTCGACTGTTTGTCACTTGCTGCCAAGCAATCCATGGACTCTCGGTGTCAGGAAGCTGGGGCGGGGGAGGGGACAAGGACTCTCCCCGCGTCCTTTTTCCTCCTCAGTCCAGCCCCTATCATTCGGGTTGTTTCCCCTGAACTATACTTTGGACTTATCATTTGTACGTCTTCAGGAGAAAAATGACAACACGGCTCGCCATGCGAGTAGAAACAGCACTCATCTCGACAGTCGTCGCCTTTGCTTCGTCCCGAACGGCACGAACCGATACGACTTGTGGAACATCGGCGTCATGAAATACGCACCCTACCTGAAAAGCTCACATAGCATGTGCTGCAACACCTATACAAAAGACGAGTGTCGGCCAAACGGCCTCTATTGGAATCCGCGAAGCAGGTCGCTTTGGCGCGGGAGATGTACCGATCCGACGTGGGAGTCGCCCAATTGCCTGAAGCTCTGCATCGGTGTCCAAATTGGTGAGTCTGTCCCTTTCGCGTTGAGGAGTCGCGTGGCGCATGGCGAGCCCGATCCGTCCGACAACTTTCAAGATCACATCCGAGACGCTCCTTGGTGCGTTTGGTACTCGCAGAAAAGGAGACATGAAAACAGGCGGGTAGAAGAAAGGACGACGTGTGAGGACGTCAAGCGCAATTCAATATCAGGCTTTGGCCGTTCAAGCTCTTCAGAGCTCCCGCGGGAAGCAACGGGACCTTTCGAGTTGGGAGGGGATCTTCTGCCACCGACAAGGGTTGAAGCACCGAAACAGCGTGCGTGGTGATGCTTCTGCTGGTTTGAGAATAAGTTGTAGACCTGGTTTTGACGTTTGATAACTCGGGTGCATTGGTTGTCGGTATGTCGATTGATATTGAAGGTGGGGCAAGACAGTCGACGTAGAGAGGAAACAGGTGCAATTTCTGGGCATTTCTCTCGCGTGGACTGGACAGCCCACATCGAAACTAAAGACCGCTCTTGATCGAGATCAACTAAGGTATTGAAAGCATTGACATTCTGCTTGAATCATGAGTCCACAGGTGTGTGGGCGGTTACCACTGTCAGCGAAACGATACCGAACCACGAACTTGGCTTCATCGGCCACAGGACCGAGTAAGTCGGGCCAATCAGATGCCGAAACTCAAGCTATACCGTGTACTGTGTAAATCATGCCCAACCCAGCAAACATATTCATAAGCCAGCCGCCGTTGCCGCGAGGTGTTTCAGACGTAAAGTTTACGGCCACATGGCGACGGACTTGCTGAGCTGAGGTTGTGTTTCAATGTGGGGCCGAAGGTGAGGCTTAAAGAGTGTTAGCCGGCGTGCCGGACAATGACATGGGAGTGACAGCTCACCACCATTCATAGCTCTCGGTGAGGAGAAGGTCGGACTCGGTGTACTCCACATCATGTGATTTTGCCCCCGCTGGGTGGCCCAAGCTCGCCTGACAAGAAGCGGATGCAGATCGATCATCTGGCCAATCAGAGCCTATAGCTTTAGCAAGCAAAGCCAATTGGCGGCGTTTCTCAGTGGCTGGAATGTCCCGGTGTGCGACGGCGCGGCGTGTCGGGGAAGGGAAGGAGGACGCCCAGACCAAAAAGAATGGTCGCACTTCTGCCCCCCAAAATCAATCGACCTGACCGACCGAATCGAACCACACACGCACGAGCACTACATCATTACTACGGTCGTCCCCCTCTTATACCTCCTCCTCCTCCCACTCCTCCTCCTCATCATCCCCCCCCTTCTCTCTCTCTCCGCATCCGCCGCTTCTCTTCGTTTCTTCCTCTCCCTTGTTCGCCCTTGGCCATTCACACGACGAATCACGATTTGCGCTGCACCCAAATCCCGACGCCGACAAAAACCGAAAACTCCGGTGCCCGAGCTCCCGAATATAGCTTCAATTTTCACCCTCAACTTCTCAAAACAACCCATACATCTCTCTGTCTGCCCATCTGTCTGCATTGGGCCCCCCTTCTCCGCCGACAGGCTACTCGATGTCAACGCCTCTTTCGTCCCGACGAACGTGAGCGCCATCGCAGACCCGAAGCACTCGAGACAACGACTATATCGAGATTCCATTGCAGCAAAACAAGAAGAAGAAAAAAACTACACGAGACCACCCCCAACCACTTTTTCGCCAGCCAACATGGTCCTCACCCACACGACGAACCACACCTACTCCCACCCTTTCCCGACGGTGACGCTCGCGTACTTCCTCCGCTACTCGTCCCCCAAGCTCAACCCCTTCTCCACCCATGTCCTCAGCACCGACACCATCGACAGCCGTCTCGACCCGGCCACGGGCAGGCTGCACACGACCCGCATCCACCTGAAGAAGTCGCGCATGCCGGCCCCCGTCTTCAAGCTCCTCCCGGCCTCCATCACCGGTGGCGGCTCCGCCGGCGAGAAGGCGACCTACGTCCTCGAGACCTCCGTCATCGACATGCGCGAGGGCTGGATGCGCACCGAGAGCCGCAACCTCAACTTTATGAACGTGCTGTCCGTCGTCGAGCAGCAGGACTTCCGCCTGCCCACCGACGCACCCCGCGACGCCGCCACCACCGACGTGACCACCACCCTCGTCTACAAGTCGCGCCTCGGCGAGAGGCTCCGCGGCGGGAAGAAGGACCAGGCGCCCTCGCCCGTCGACCTCCCTGAGCAGAAGGACGGCCGCTGGATGCCCGGTTGGATGAGCGGCATCGGCGCCCGCGGCGTCCAGCGCAGCATCGAGAGCATCGCCTCGAGCAAGACGCAGGACCAGATGGGCAAGAGCCGCGAGGGCATGCGCGTCGTCCTGGAAAGGCTTCGCAAGAACGGCGTCGTCGGCGTGCTGGAAATGATGAGACGCGAGCGTCAGTTGGCCTGATCTGGTGATGGCCCTCTCCCGGGACTCGATCTAACGAATGTGACCTTTTGGAGCGTGACCTTGGCTGGAGAGAGAGAGAGAGAGAGAGAGAGAGAGAGAGCACATGTAAAACCATTCACGACCGGTATTCCGCAGGTCACGCTCTGAAGGTCCCCCCCTGTACCCCTAACCCACCCACTTGTTGTACATTATTTCAGGACCATAGCGCGGCGTCTTTATGGCTTTTTTATTTATCGGCGGTTGGCGAGGACAAGGCAAAGGAAACCAAAAATCCAAACGGCTCGCGGCGGGGAAAACAAGAAAAATCTAGGGCTTCCTCTGTCATGCCGTTCTTGTATGACATTCCCCTCTCTTGTATTTGGGCACCGACGTAGGTAGTTGAAAGTGTTTTATATACAAAACCGTCTAGTTGTTCCCATTCGCGGGCGTCACCCGGTCATTCCCATGCGAAACCGGTGTCTTGCCCCGTCATCTTGTGCATGAACCATTGCGGACCGTGGCTGATTTGCTCGGACGGCCCCCGGCGGTCAGTCAGTTTAAGCATGCGGCCCCGGATCTTGGCGTTCTGCACGATTGGTTTTTTTTGGACGGTTCTGGGCAGCACGAGACAACGTGGTCAGAAACAACCCTCTTTCCCGGGCAAGCCAGGATATCCCATGGCACGAAGACAGCGAGGCGTGGATGAAACAATCCATTTGTCGAGATGCATCATCTTGCTGGCCTCGCCAGCACCCTTGACCTTTTGGGGGAGGGGGGGGGACTTGATTCCGAGTCCCAACTTGCAGGCCCGTCTGCGTCCCTTTTTTCCTTGCTCTAAATAATAATCTACAGTATGAATACAACACCGTTATAACGTTAACGTTACCACCTGCTACATCACTTTTCCGCCTTCTTCGTGTCCGACGCCGACGCCGCCGCGGCAGCAGCCTCCTGCTCCGCCATCATGGCCGCGATATCCCCGGACACGAGCCAGTCCTTGACGGCGTCGACGATCCTGTCGAGCGACTCGCCGCCGTCGATGACGTCGACGAGGTTGTACACGTCGACGCCGGCGCGGTGGTCCGTGACGCGGTCCTGGTTGTAGTTGTACGTGCGGATCTTGTCGCTGCGCGAGATGCGGTGCCGCGAGAGCACGTTGTCGCGCAGCTGCGCCGCCGCCTCCTCGCGGGCCTCGCGCCGGATCAGCGCCACGCGCGACCGCATCAGCTTCCACGCGTCCTCGCGGTTGCGCGACTGCGACCGCGAGTCCTGCATGCTGACGACGGTGCCCGTCGGCGCGTGCGTCATGCGGATCGCCGACTCCGTCTTGTTGACGTGCTGCCCGCCGGCGCCGCGCGCGCGCATCGTCTCGATCTTGACCTCGGACGGGTCGATGTAGAAGTCGCTGTCCGGGTTGTTGAAGTCCTTGGCCCCGTCGCCGCTCTCCTGGAAGGACGGCAGCACCCACACGGCCACGGCGCTCGTGTGCACGCGGCCGTTCTTCTCCGTCGCCGGGATCCGCTGCACGCGGTGCATGCCGGCCTCGCCGCGGAACAGGTCGTAGGCGCCCGGGTCCTGGATCTCGATGACGGCCTCCTGCAGCGCGCTCTCGCCCGCCGCCGTGGACAGGTCGCCGGCGGCCTCGACCGTGTCGTACTTGATCACCTGCGAGCGGTAGCCCCTGCGCGAGAGGTACTGCTTGTACATGCGGAACAGCGTGTCGGCGAAGAAGCGGCCTTCTAGACCGCCGGGTCCCGGACGGATCTCGAGCAGGCAGGGCATGTGGGCGTAAGGGTCCTTGGGCGTCAGCGAGGCCGAGAGCTTGCGCGAGAGGGCCGAGAGCTGGCCGTTTGTCGACTCGAGCTCCTCGGCGGCCATGTCCCGGAGTTCCTTGTCCTTGGAGCCCAAGAGGCCGTTGAGCTCCGCGATGGAGCTCGTCGCGCGTTCCCATTCGCGGAGGGCCGTGGCGACGCTCGAGAGCTCGCCCATCCGGCGGGCCGTTTTGGAGTCAAAGTCGGATTCGAGGGAGCGGGCGAGGGCATCGTGTTCGGTCGTGAGGGCGCGCGCTCGTTGGAGCAGGGCTGGCGGGAGGTGTGCGGTTGTGTCTGCGGCGGGAGGAAGTGGAAACCGGGTTAGCTGGGCCCTCGGGGCGTGGACGAGGGGCGCGATGGGAGCTTGCCTGAGCTAGCACGGCGAATGAATTGGGTGCTTCTGGGTTTCAAGAGCCCTCCCAGGCAACGCCGACACACCCATGGCGCCGCGATCATACTCGGGGCTGGAGGGGAGCTGAATGAGGGGGACTGGCGGGTGATATCTGACAGGTTTCGGGGAGGAATTGGTTGGTCGCAGCACGTCAAAAAAAAAAAAAAGTTCAGTCGCAGATGGTCACTCTGTACCGGAGCTTTGATACAAATTCCAGAATTCCATCCATCCCATCCACCCAAAAGAATTCTTACGTAATGGATCATTCATCCCACTAACATGCACCATCACAGAATCCCGTTTCCTCTCACCAAGCCTCTCCCGCTTAATACTATCAAGTCAATTTGGCCGAGTTCACCGTTTTGATCTACTCCTCGACAACTCCCGCCTTTAGCCATACCACTAATAAATACCCTTCCCCCGTTCATTGAGTGCGGCTGTTCTTCAGACATCCTCATCAACTAGTTGCACCATGTCTAATCTCCCACACAGCTCTACAGCTTGGCTCTGCCCTACGCCGTACAGGGCAACGGCCGGACCGAACTCCGACGACACAAGGTTCTAAATCGACGATACCATGGCGGAAACTCTTTTCTCAGTATCTTCCGGCTACCGCTAAGCGGCAGGGCTTCTTCTTCTTCTTCACGGGCTAGTGACGCCCTTCCGTTGACATGCGCTTCATGCGACCATCCAGCCGCACTCCACATTTAACCGCTGCTCGTTCGGCGGGCGTGGATACACGCTACGCCTTTCTCGTGTTTTAATGCAGCAGCTCAGCTACACCATTCCTCTGCAGTATCCCGCAGTTAGGTTAAGCTTGAATACTTGAGGCTGTATTGGTAACTACCTAGTCTGAGCTGCAGAGTACTGTGCAGTGGAAAGGGTCGCCCCGCTTGCATGATCCTTCGGTTGCCAGACCGAAGGGCGCGAAAAAGAGTAGCTGGGAAAGCACATCGCTAGATGAGTCAAGCCGCTTGTGCTGGCTGCATATATCAAGGGTCTCTCACGTTGAACATTAACGATCATCGATCACCGTCCAACACCTCCGCTTCATTCTCAACCCTCATCTCAGATAGAACCTAGACTCGAGCATCCCCATACTTCCAACCCCCCGCGCCACTCACAATGGGCCTCGTTCTTTTCATCGCCAACAAGCGCTACTCCAGCTGGTCCATGAGACCCTGGGTGCTCCTCAAGGCCCTCGGCATCCCCTTTGAGGAACAGTTGCAGACCTTCACCGCTGGCCTCCGCCAGCCCGCGTTTCTCTCCTTCTCGCCCACCGGCAAGGTCCCGACCCTGGTCGACGGCGACGTCACCGTCTGGGACTCCCTCGCCATCGTCGAGTACATCGCCGAGGCCCACCCGGCCGCCTGGCCCCGCGACCCCGCCGCCCGCGCCTTCGCCCGCTGCGCCGCCGCCGAAATGCACGCCGGCTTCGACGCCATCCGCGACCAGTGCTCCATGAACGTCGCCCTGCGCATCGACCTCGGCGGGCCTCCCAACGCCGCCCTACAGCGCGATCTCGATCGCCTGGACCAGCTGTGGACCGACGGCCTAACGCGGTTCGGCGGTCCGTTCTTGGCGGGCGGCGAGTTCACCGCCGCCGACGCCTTCTTCGCGCCCGTCGCGACGCGGATTCAGACGTTTGGGCTGAAGGTGTCGGGACCGGCCATGGCGTATGTGCAGACCCTGTTGGAGCACCCTGCTGTCAGCCAGTGGATCGAGGACGGCATTGCCGAGACCGCGCGGGAGCCGTATCATGAGGCAGATGTTGTGCGAGGGCGCAAGGTTCTAAAGGACTTGTCTCCGCCCCAATGAGATTTTGTTGTCGTCTCTTGCACAATGGGATAATAGCTAAGTAGTAGCCTCTGAACCGAGGCTATCTTCATTCCGATACCACCTTGATAATGATATCGCTTTATGACACCGCAGCTCTTTGACTTTCCCCCAATTCTTTACCCCTTTACCTACGTCGAAGCCGTTCCAATGGACATATTTCCCGTAAGGATTCGACTGTCAGTCTCATCGCTCCAATAAAAGAGCTAACTTCTTGAAAATGTGGCTTTGAAGAGCGATAACTAAGCCGATGATCCGGCAGCTAGAGAACATCACTGAACAACGTGGTCAAGCAATATAATCAACGATAGGTTCAGAAACTGGATGTTAGACGGGCTATAAACGGGTCGCCACTGATGAGAGGTCAAGATCCGCCGAGTCTCAGTCGGTCCGCTCCCGTATTGAAGAGCAAAATTGGCCTTTTTAACCACCGACATAAAGATCATCCGCTACTAATCGGTTGGTTATTGGAAGTCAACGGCAGCTAGAGGACGGCAACTAGACATGAGCAATATGTGATGGCCAACACAAGCAACGGTGCTGACAAAAGCTAAAGGATGTAGAAACCCAGGGCCTATAGTTGCTGTTACTTTTTTTGAGATAGACTCAGTTACCACTTATCCAAAGGAGAAAAAAGGGCCACTCTCCACAGCGTAGTTGAACACATGTGGTCAAGTCGAAGGGCGTTGTCTGTAGTAGTTTGACACAGGTAAGCCACGGAGGCTACATGCCAAGTCCGTCGGTGCAAGTCCACACTCGTGGGGACCATGACCCAGCATTCGGAGGCACGGCGAGCCGGAACGACAGAAAGATTACGGTCTGTAGACTCAGATCTCAGCCATCGACAACAGGTCGGCCCGATACAGTGCTCCTAACGGTTGTAGAATCCGGTAGACCAGAAGCCCCGACTCAGATGGTGGATTCAATGGTTCGGTCTGCCATTTTGTGGGGTACTTGGAAAGAGTTTGTTTCCTGGGAGTCCACCATTGTGGAGGTGATAATTGCCGATTTCTTCGACTCCGTCAACCAATTAGCAGCAAGTCTGCAACCAACTCATCAGCCCTGATGGTCTAGCGGTATGATTCTCCCTTAGGGTTGTCTTCGTGACGATTCATTTCTGGGAGAGGTCCCAGGTTCGATCCCTGGTTAGGGCCCGATCCTTTTGCTGTTACTACTCATTCAATGTGAAGTTCTCCTCAGTTTTTGTTGGATGGGGGGGGGGACTTCACTAATTGTATGAGAATGAACGGTTGGTTGACGGACGACAAGACTGACACTCGGTTGGGGGCGTGTGGGTGGGGCTCGAGCCAATGTCGACTGGAACTGTATCTTCGTATCAACGCCTCGCTTTCTAATGCTGGCGTTTGCGTCGAAGGAGACTCGAAGGGAGTGAGTGTAGTTGATGTGAGGAAAATAGGTTGTTGGAGTGAACTTACGGCGCCAGGGCAAATACAGTTTGGATGGGCTCAAAGTTGGGCCAACAGATGCAGGTCAGGGAAGGGGCCGTTGGCACTGGTCAGCGGCGAGGCAGACTTTTGGTCCAATGCAGGAGGCCGTCAACAGGTTGGCACTTCCTCAAGTTGAATCCCAGATTAAAGACGGTGCGCGCAATGCCGGCCTGCTTGCTGCCTCTGGATACTTCATGACATCAAAACCCCCTCCCTCCCCCCATCCTCCCCTGCTTTCCATTAACAAAACCCTATCGAGACTCCGACTCTCATTGTCCCGATACCGAATTCTCGATCGACAAACTCATCCCAAAACCACCAGCAAGATGGATTGCACTCGCGTCTTTGAGTGCCTTCTCGGCCAGCTCTCGGAGCCCCAGCAGCAGCCTGCCGTCATAGTAAAGAAGCAACCCGGTGTGGTCACCGAGCAGCCTGTTCGATCCGCTCATGATGCCGCCGGAGAGTTCATCAACATCCTCCGCACCGCTGAGAAGGGTGGCAAGAACCTTGAGCGCCGCCTCAGGAACATCGTTACCGTCAACTCCTGGACTGAGGAGCTTGCAAAGTACATTCTCCGGGGTATCGAGTACCTCATCCAGCATCGCGACACCATCGGCCAGGTGGTCAGGGATGCCATGTATAAGGCTATCGAGGCCGCCGAGAGCATATTCCAGTTCGCGAAGGATCACCCCGTCTTCGTGACCATCATCGCCGTCGGCATCTTGGTTCTCGTCTCCCCCTGGGTTCTTGAGGCCCTCGGCTTCGGCGAGCTTGGTCCAGTCGCCGGTAAGTCATATCCCACGGCCCTTGGCACATGTTGAATCGACGTTGATGTATGCCAAAGACACTTTCGCTGCCTTTTGGCAGGCTCGTTACGCCGGCTACGTCCCCAAAGATTCCCTCTTCTCCTTCTTTCAACGACTTGGCATGGTATGGAACTGACTTCTGTTTCGGGTTTGGGGGAGGCCTCGGTTCTGGGGGAGGCCTTGGGTATGGGCTAAGCTGTAGCCGTGTCTACATAATCACTAGATAGGTGAGGAACCAAGTGGCAAGTAAATACAGTATGGAAGACGAGGCAACATCCCTTTGAGCTTGCTACCAAGGCAACCATAGATCAGGCGATTTCTTGCATTCGATGAACTACCTACCTGATGTTCAAGGGTGAGTATTAGTTACAAGGGTTCTCTGCTCCCTCATTCATCTTCCAACTTCCCTCTGCAAGCAAATTCCCTCTCAACCAGACAACACTTACCTTATACCACTGTACTGTTCTTTTTCACCAACAGAAACAACAACACACCAACCACATCCATTTCATCCAGCAAACGTCGCCAAAATGATCGAGTTCTTCATCGTAGTTCTTAAGATCGCCTCACTTGTGCCTTTTTTCCTGTCGCTCATCGGTTTCGGTCCTGCCGGCCCCGTCGCCGGTTAGTTTTCTTCCTGAATGCCTTCCAGTGCTCGATCGACTACTCATACGTTTCTTGTAGGCTCGTGGGCCGCCTGGTGGCAGTCCTTCTACGGCGGAGCTGTCCCCGGTGGCGGGTTCTTCGCCTACTTGCAGCACATCGCCATGACCTGGCAAATCTAGTCTCGACTTTAACACGGATGGATGTTATGCTGCGTTGTGACCAATTCTGTGTCCCTCGGAGTATCGGAGGGATCGGAATCGTGGGAGAACTGGGAGCTACAGAGTGAAATAGGACGTGGCGTAGTATTGTCGGCGGATGATGGCGCTCGAGTTTTCAAAAGCTACTTACAACCCATTTGGAAACTTTGAAGCTCTTGCAGAAGGAAATTGTCCGTATCATTGAATGAGATTTAAGTCGAGAATCACCTTCAGCTTTTCCACCTCAATCAGCACTTCACTCTGTATTCATATCACTCTGCCAGCAGGTCTGTTCGATTCAAGAGGATTGATGAGACTCCTTGTCACACCACCAGAGTCTGATCATGCACAGCATCGGCAACCTCGGCTAAGATGAGGCTCCCTTGGCCGTAGATCCAGAGGATACTCAAGCAGCCATGTTTATGATTTGAGTTCCTAAGTGAAGATTCCCCTAGATGTCTGTCTCGTTTCCCCAAAAGCTGCATTTTCGCTGTCGGCTTGAAATCAACCATTTTATTTGTTTCTCGGAGGAACGGGCTGATTGAGTATCGTTATCCAAAATACTGCCTATCTAAAAATGACGACTTCCTGTGGCCAGAACGTATAGATGTCCAGGCATAACCCGTAAACACCACTTTTGCATTGTTCAAGGGTTTTCTTATGCCACTGGATCCCTCTCCTTTGAGACAGGAGAAAACCAAGGGGCGGGATGTATACTTGGTTCCAAAGACTGCATTCACTTGCCATCAATTTGGCCTCAAGATGAGGAGAGGATCGAGAGATAGGCCCTTTGGCTCCCATGCGTGTGAAGAAAGGCATGGTCAGGACACACTCTCGTCCCGGGCTTCACTTACTCTCACTCTCGCTCCCTTTCGACAACGGGCAGAACCAAGTTCTCTCCTTCCTTCATTTGTTTTCCGCAAGCTCCAGATCGAGGTCTTCATTTTCATCGCCTCAGAAACACACTCGAAACACCAAAATACCTACACAAGACAGTCGACATCTCAACATACCCAGAGCAAGACCTCTGAACGACCCCCGCAAACATGGTCCTCCTCGAAATGACGACCTACCTCACTCTCCTCATCCTCACCTTCTTCCGCTTCCTCCTCGACGGAGGCTACTACCTCCTCATCCGAGACCTCAGCTTCATCATCGTCAACCTCCTCGCGTGGTTCCCGAACATGGTCGCGGGCATGCTCATCAGGTATTACGTCGTCCCGGTCTTCTCGTGGCTGGGCTTCGGCCCCAGGGGCTCCATCGTCGGTGAGCCTTTTTCTGTTCCCACAGCGTGTCCTCGGGTGCTTTGTCATTTTTGGTGAAGAATCTCTTTGGGGAGCGAGGCAAGTGAGTGGCTAACAGTGTCAACCCGCGGGTGGGTTTTCCAGGACGCATCGGCCCCGAGACTTGGGCTCGCTATGGCGACTTCGTCGAAGTGCCGGAGCTCATTGCTTACATGCAATCTTTGGCGCTTTTGTGGCACTTTGAAGAAGATGGCGTTCCGGCATAGGAAGATGGCGGCGTGCGACGGATCGGAAGGGCGATTGGGACGCAGGGATGAATATCGCAGGTCGGAAGACGGCCGGGGCGCGGATCTGGTCTGATCTCCATCGACGGAGATACTCTCATACGAATTTCATGGCATGGCTGGCTGGCTCTGCTAAGAAACAGGAGGATACGAACCCACGACGATCATGCAAGTCAAGAACGGCGAAGGCAGGAATGCTCTCTCTCTTCTGGGCACACACAATGCTACGCGGCGCAGCGTCAAGCGCGCTCATAAGCGTACGGATCATCCAAGAGTAGTTCGGTTTGCAGTTCGAGAGCTGCAACAGTGGCACTACAAAACGTACAGTCCCTTTGCTTCCCGAGCCCAATATTATCCGGACATGGGCGTGTAAGTGTTGTATCATTGTCAAAAGTTTTTCCCTAATCCTCAAAACGCCCGAATAAAAGCCATCAATCATCCCAAGGGAAGGGGGAATTGTTGACGCAGAGAAAGAAAAGGCCCTCCGGTCATCGGCCGGCATTTCTCCTACGCCTCCTCAGCCGAGATGCCCGTAAACGCCTCATTGCCCCCGGCCTCGTTGTCCGTCACCGGCTCCGTCGTGTTCCACACGTCCTGCCGCAGCGCCTTGTCCTCCTCGTCCTCGACCACGCCGAACTTGGTCACGCTGAACTCGGGCATGCGGCGGCGCTCCTTGGAGAGGATACCGCCGCTCTTGCCGGCCCGGCGCCTGCGCTCCTGGTCAGCGTCGTGCTGGATGGCGGCCTTCTCGCCGGCGGCGTCGAGCATGGTGCCCTCGATGCTGAGGTAGCCGTGGTCGCCGCTAACGCCGACGTCGAAGGCCTTGATGCGGAACCGGACGCGGCCCTTGACCTTGTCGCCGGCGCCGTCGACCCAGAAACCCGTCGTATGGATCTGGCGCACGGCGCCGTGCTCGTCCTCAGCTGCGCGCGCCGAGGCGTTGTCGTCGTTGTCGTTGTCGAAGGGGTCGGCGACGTAGGACGCCGCCTCGGCGGAACCGGCGTGGACCCAGCGCCATTCGGGCGGCAGGCGGGCCGACTCGATGCTGGCGTTGAACTTGCCCCAGCAGACGACGCCGATGTGGCCCTCGTTCTCGAGGTTGATGCTGCCTTCCATCCAGGCGCCGCGGCGGGGCAGGAAGAGGTCGACATCGACGGTGACGTAGCCGAAGCCGACGGCGTACTCGTCGACGGAGACGAGGTCACAGTGCTCGCTGTCGTTTGTGGCGGCATGGCGGCGACCGGGCTGCTCCGAGACGGCAACGTTGCGGAAGGCGAGGAGAACGCCCTTGAGCTCCGGGACGTAGCGGTTCACGAGCGGCTCGAGGTGCTGCGACGCGGCGGCCGTGCAAGGCGTGTCCCAGCCTACGGGGTAGAGGGGGAGGTATAGGGAGACGGTCTGGGTGAAGAAGGGGAACGAGGGCTTGGAGGGCGCGTCAGGGGGTTGGTGGACTCGAGATGTTGATTTCGTCTTGGCCGGGGAGTCGACGTCCATGGCATCGTCGTCGTCATCGTCGTCGTCGTTCTCGGCTACGGGTTCGGGGGTAGCTGCCTTGGTCTTCTTGGTCTTCTTTTCCTTCTTTTCGCTTGCCGGTGTGGCGGCGGCATCGGCGAAGGAGCCCTCGACGTCGTCCTCGGCCTCCTTGTGTTGTGACTTGCGCTTCTTCTTCTTGTCCTTCTTCTCCTTGCGCTCGGCGTCCGACGCGTCTTCCGCGGCGTCTCCTACCGACTTTCTGTGCTTCTTGTCCTTCTTCTTCTTTTTCTCGGGCGACGGCTCGCCGTTGGTGGTGTTCGTCAAGGCGGCCAGGGAAAGGTCCTGAGATGCCACGGGAGACTCATCGTCGTCATCGTCGTCCTGCGCCACACCTATGCTCTTGGTGCGCTTGTGCTTGCGCTCCTCGCCAGCCTCGGCATCCTCCTCGCGCAGGCGCTTCTTCTCCTTCTTGTCCTTCTTGCTTTTCTTGTCGGACTTGTGCCCATTGACCAACGGGGAGTCGGTTGCCGCCATGATTGCGGGCTTGTCGGTATCGAGATCTCTTTGTTGGGTTGTCTGTCGTCGATCTCGCCCGGCGGGTCGCGAGGTAGCTGCGTTCCCGATTTTTTCGATTATATAAAATAAAATAAAAAGGTTCACGTCTTCGCGGTTTAAAAAAATTTCTAGGGAAACCTCACCGATCGGTGGTGGGGTAGCCCGTCTCCCGCGCCTGGGCCGTTCAGCCTGTCAGACAACACGGTACCGACAGGGGTGGATAGGTGGGACCAGCGGTACGTACCGTCCCCGGTGCAGTTCGGGGGTTCTGGGAGGTTGACCGCCTTCCTCTCCCCAACATCGAGCTCGCATTGCACTTCAGCAGCAATTGAGAGCAATTGACCAGTGTCATCGCCGGATCTCGGAGCGGTGCAGTTCGCTCCATTTGATGTGGAGAAGGCCGGTCGAGTTGGACCGCTTACTTGCGGGATATGGGCGCGGGATTGGACGGTCCTCGCATCCGTTCCCCTCATCGCGCCCTTCGCTCCCTAACAAATGCCATGCCCCTCCGCCCTCCAAGCACGTCTTGAGATGGCGTCAGTCCCGAGGGGGTCGAAGCACAACTTACAAACGCAGTTTCGGCGGGGCGACTCTGGCTGCAGTCGTACTTCCACCTACAAATATGACCTATTAGTATCATCTTGCTTTTCAAAGAACCGCATCCATCGTCACGTATAAGAACACAGTAAAACTTGACGACCCATTAGCTATTTATAATCTCATTACCATGTCGACTTTCAGACCTTCCAAGATTCTCGTCTTTGGCGCGACGGGCAACATCGGCCTTTTCATCACCGAGGCCTTGTTGGACGCCAGCCCCCCGTTCGGTCAAATCACCATTTTCACATCGCCCGCCACGGTGGAAAAGAAACCGGCGCTGCTCGATGGCTGGAAGCAAAAGGGTGCCAAGGTTATCAGCGGCGACGTCGACGACAACGAACAGGTCCAGGCCGCTTACAGGGATGCCGACACCGTCATCTCGGCACTGGGCAGGAATGTCATTGAGAAGCAGATCGACCTGATTAAGCTGGCCGAGGAGACCGACTCTATCAAATGGTTTTTCCCCTCCGAATATGGCACCGACATCGAGTACAGCCCCAAGAGCGCCCACGAGAAGCCTCACCAGGCCAAGCTCAAAGTGCGCAAGTACATCCGCGAGAACGTCCGGCGGCTCAAGTACACGTACCTCGTGACGGGCCCGTACGTCGACATGTTCTTGACGCTGCCCGCCGTGGCGCAGGAAGCCGGCGGGTTTGACACGGCCAACCGCAAGGCTGTCCTTGTCGAGGATGGCGAGGGCAAGGTCGGCTTGATCACCATGAAGGAGTAAGTCTCACCCCCCTCCATTTGTTTAATCGGTCACAGAGGTAGTTCGTACTGACTCCACGCAGCGTTGGCAAGACCCTGGTCGCCTCGCTCCGTCACCCCGAGGCATCCTTCAACCGAGCCCTCAAGGTACAGTCCTTCGTGGCGACCGGCAAAGACATCTTGGCCGAGTATGAGAAGCAGACGGGTGCCAAGTGGGAAGTGGTCTACTCGCCACTGCAGAAGCTCAGGGAGGCCGAGGAGAAGGCGTGGGCCGATGGCGTCCCTTATGCGACCATCTTCACTCTGCGACGCATCTGGGCCGAGGGTGGCACGTTGTACGAGAAGACGGACAACGAGAGGATCGGGCTTGGGCCCCAAGATGTCGAGACGCTAGAGGTGGCCGTGAAACGGTCATTGGGTAAGGCTCAATAGAACCATCCGAAGAAACAACCAATTGAACATTCATGTGTGGCAGATGTCAAAGCAAAGCTATGAAGCGAGTTGTGTGAAGTATCAACAAGCAGAGTGTTTTCAACTCCGATTCCCTTTACACACAACGAAGCTACCCTTCGGACCTATACATGGGTGATTCTCAAAATCTTCTTCAGATCATGTCATTACATCGTTCTGCCATGAAGCCGTTGTGCCTGGATTCACTTGACATAGGCACCGTATGGTGCGCAAGCTTATTGAAACAAACAACTTTATGCTTTGGTTGGATAGTGTGCAGCGGGGGACGACCGCTAGCCGCCGACGGGCCCCGGCCCCCGCTTGCGGAGCCTGGTTCCAGCGCGTGGGGTTCTTGCTCAGGTGCACCGGATCAGGACTGAGGAACTGCTGAAAGCGGCGTAACAGTGAGGTGTCTTAGGTGTGGCCGTTGTGGAATGTGGGCAGCTCCCCCTGCTCTCCCCCCAGCTTTCCCACGCCCTCAAGTCCGTATTCGCTTCGTCGTCCCGACTTCCACTTCTATCTACCCTGAACTTAGCTGAACCGAATCTTCCAAACCTTCCCTCCTCATACACCAACCAGTCCCTGGATTCTCTTTTGGACGACACACAACCCCAGATTCCCGATACCAAGTGTCGTCAGCATGGCTCCCTCGGGTCTTCGGCAGTGCATACACGATGTCAGCCCCTACCTGATTGTCCTGATTCTTGTCTCGACCTTGGGACCCCTGCAGTTCGGCTTCCATCTTGTGCGTATTGAGTGGCATCCCTCTCCGCCCATCCTGAGCTCCAATTGCTTAATCCAGTGACGCGAGGGGCGCCTGCTAACCACCTCCGACTGTCCGCTAGGCCGAACTGAATGCGCCGCAAGATGTCCTCACCTGCCGCAAGAAGTCCATCGCGGCCAAGGGAGTCATTGTGGAATGGATACACACCAAATCCCCCCCCGAAACCCAGAGCTGGCTTCCCGACTGTATCCCCATGACCGACGCCGTTTTCGCGACCGTCTCCTCCATCTTCACCGTCGGCGGCCTTGTTGGCGCCCTCTGCGCTGGGCCCTTCTCCTCGAAGCGCGGCCGACGCCCTGCCATGAGGATCACCGCCGTCTTCTTCGTCATCGGCGCCGTCATCGAGACGATCGCCGGAGCGCCCCCCGTTCTGGCCATCGGCCGATTCTTCACCGGTGCCGCCGGTGGTGCGTCGACCGTCATCGTCCCCTTGTACATCAGCGAGATCGCACCGCCCAAGGAGCGCGGTCTGTTCGGCGCCATGACCCAGGTTTCGATCAACGTCGGCATTCTGATCGTCCAGACACTGGGGTTCTTTTTGAGCTACGGAAAGGCATGGCGGTGGATCTTGGCCGCAGGTGTCTTCGTTGCCTTGGCCCAAGCCTTCGGCTTGCTGTTGATTCCCGAGAGCCCCGCCTGGCTCGCTGCCAACGGCGATGTCCCGCAAGCCCGCCGCACCCTGCAGCGGATCCGCGGCAAGAACTTTGACATCCGCGAAGAGGTCGAGAGCTGGGACGGCGAGGTGAACGCCGAGCAAGAGGGTCTTCTGGCTCAGGCTGACAGTGTCCCGCCCGTGTCTCCTGGTCTCTCGAAGCACAGCTCTCCCGTCCATCTCGGCTTCTTCCAAGTCGTAAAGGACCCGCTGACCCGCCCTGCCATCGCCGCCGTCGTCGGCATCATGTTTGCGCAGCAGCTGTGTGGCATCAACTCCATCATCATGTATTCCGTGTCTTTGTTGACCGACGTGCTCCCCGTGAGCTCGGCCCTGCTGACGATCCTGATCTCCGTGGTCAACCTGATCACCACCGCGGCATGCTCTCCGCTGCCGGACAAGCTCGGTCGAAAGAGGTGCATCCTCATCTCCATCATCGGACAGGGTACCAGTTCGCTTGTCCTGGCCCTCTCCATCCAGTTCGGAGTCAAGATCCTGTCGGCCGTGTCGGTTGTGACCTTCGTGGCATTCTTCGCGGTTGGCCTGGGGCCGGTCCCTTTCATTCTCGCCTCGGAACTGGTGGGACAGGAAGCTGTTGGCGCCACTCAGTCTTGGTCTCTGGGCTCCAACTACGTCGCAACGTTCCTCGTTGCCCAGTTCTTCCCCATCATCAACAAGTCGCTCAACCAGTGGCTTGGAGGTGCCGGCTGGGTATACTTCCTCTTCGCCGGGTTTGCTCTGCTGTTTGCCCTCTTTGTTTCCGTCAAGGTTCCTGAGACAAAGGGCAAGAAGGATGCCGATGAGGTCTGGGGCCGAACTCGACGACTTGATTAAGACACACAGACGCACCCTCAACTATTTATATGTTTTGATTCGTGTTATCTGTATTGGGAAAATATGTGGCGTTGGGTTAGAGATTCGGGCGGTAGCGAAGGGGGTATTATTAAATAGACTGGCTCAGATTTGGAACAAGCGCCTACTTCTGACCGTTTGCTCCAGTTGCAAAATGCCGGCCTTGACGCCGTCGACAATGAAGACCTGCCTACCCTTGGTCTCGCCGTACACGTCCATTGCCGAGTTGCGGATGATGTCTTCCAGTCCAGCCATGCCGGCGCACCCCATGACGACGCAGCGCACATCCCCGCTGCCGAGCAGCCTTTTGGTGGCCAGCTCGAGCTTCGCCCTTACCTCGGCTGGGCTGACGTGGTGGAAATCCCCGGCCATCAGGCCCGTCGACGTGACGCCGCCGAACTTGACGTTCTCGGACTGGTCCCTCTGGCCCAGGTAGCCCGTGACGCCCCGGCTCAGGTGCTCCTCCCAGAACTCGCCCGTGGTGACGACGCCCCACTTGGACGAGAGGTACGAGGCGGTCGAGCTGTGCGGCAGGAGCGCCGTCGCGGTGAGGACGCTCGCCTCGAAGATGCCGGTGACGGCGAGGGACGCGTGGAACTGGCGGGAGAGCTTCTCGACAAGCGTGTGGACGCTGTAGCAGGCGACGAGCACGCCGTCGTACTGATCGAGCTTGCCGCTGTTGACGAGGTCCTGGACCACGACGTCGGTGCTCAGCCGGATATCGTCGTCGCCGTCGATGCTCGCTGGGCTCTCGGGCGGCGCCGTGTACGTGTGGATCTCGAGGGACTGACACGGAAGTCAGCCTCTTGTGCCATTTTCTTCTTTTCTTCTTCTTCGCGTCTTTCTCCAAAAAGGGGCTTTTTTTTAAGACTGCCTGTGCTTTCTTATTTCCCCCCCCTCTTGGGCAAATCTCAAACCCCCCGGCTTACATCGTGCAAGGGCATTGCTTGTATAGCCCTTTCCATGCCCCTCGTCATGTCCTCCGAGGAGTTCGGGTTGATCACGAGGATCCTGATGTTCCGCCGAAGCACGCGGGTCGTCATGGTCACTATCTTGGACGGAAACAAAGTCTCGAGTGTGTGAGTATCTCGGTCAGCACACCCGAGTGGCGCTCCAAATTCGGGTGAAAAATGAGTGTGAAGCTACCGCAGGTACTCCACGTCCATCAAAGCTCCATCATCCATGTCGAGCGTCCCGCCGAACAGCGGCCTTGGGATAAATGGAGATTTCTTCCGTCAAATGTGGAGACTCGCCGGTCCGCTGACGCTGCCGCTAGATACCTTTAGGTACCTACGCTACAGTGCTCAGTGCTCAGCGATCAGTGCTCAGTGACAGTTGACAATGCACCCATCCAGGGAAGGTGGTCGCTGCGGGGTATCACGTGATAGCTCAGCCACCTCCCAGAGGCTAAGACGATCCAGTTACAGCACAGCACAGTAGAGCAGGAGACGGGAAGACAGCGAACCCGACCCAAACCCCACTATCGACGACACAGACGTAACAGCTTCCAGGGCGCTCTCTCTCCCCCCAACCACACATCATCTCACCTCCCGCCCCCCTCCGACAGAAGCTATCATCCCGCAAGCTCAGAGCTTCTTCTGCTTTCACAATGGCAGCCGAGGCCCCCATCGGTAAGACGCAATCGCCTTGATGCAGCATTAGTAGTAGCAGCAGCAGCAGCAGCCGTTGCTTTGGACGGCTGCTCTCCCCCGTCCCCGGTGCTGCGATTGGGAGGTGGTGGCTGACGACAAGATCCACAGTCCTCGACGGAGGAACAGGTTTCCTCAAGGTCGGCTATGCAGCGCAGAACTTCCCCGAATTCCAATACCCGTCCATCGTCGGCCGACCAATCCTGAGAACGGAGGAGAAGGGCGAGGACAACGATGTGGTCATCAAGGATATCATGTGCGGTGACGAGGCCGCCGCCGCCCGGACGATGCTCCAGATCAGCTACCCGATGGAGAACGGAATCGTCAAGAAGTGGGACGACATGCAGCACCTTTGGGACTACACCTTCTTCGAGAAGATGAAGGTCGACCCGCGCGGCCGCAAGATCCTGCTGACCGAGCCGCCGATGAACCCGCTGCGCAACCGTGAGCAGATGTGCGAGGTCATGTTTGACCGCTACGGATTCGGCGGCGTTTACGTTGCTATCCAGGCCGTGCTGGCCCTTTACGCCCAAGGTATGTTGCGCCCGTAAGCTTGACGAGCCCTCAATTGGAGGATTGGCATGTATGTATGCACGGAGGGGAGCTGACATTGGTGGCTGTCTCCAGGTCTTAGCTCCGGTGTCGTCGTCGACTCGGGAGACGGTGTGACCCACATCGTCCCCGTGTACGAGTCGGTCGTGCTGAACCACCTCACGCGCAGACTGGACGTGGCGGGCCGAGACGTCACGCGCAACCTGATTGCGCTCCTGCTGCGCCGCGGATACGCGCTCAACCGAACGGCCGACTTCGAGACGGTCCGCCAGATCAAGGAGAAGCTCTGCTATGTCTCATACGACCTGGAGCTGGACAAGCGGCTGAGCGAAGACACGACGGTGCTGGTGGAGAGCTACACGTTACCCGACGGCCGCGTCATCAGGGTGGGCAGCGAGCGCTTCGAGGCACCGGAATGCCTGTTTCAGCCGCACCTCGTGGACTGCGAGCAGCCGGGCATCGCCGAGTTCCTGTTCAACACGATCCAGGCGGCCGACGTGGACGTGCGGTCGTCGCTGTTCAAGGCCATTGTGCTGTCGGGCGGCAGCAGCATGTACCCGGGTCTCCCATCGCGGTTGGAGAAGGAGCTTAAGCAGCTGTGGCTGACGCGGGTGCTGGGCGGTAACCCGGAGAGATTAAACAAGTTCAAGGTCCGGATAGAAGACCCGCCGCGCCGGAGGCACATGGTGTTCCTCGGAGGTGCGGTGCTGGCCAACATCATGGCCGACAAGGAGGGCATGTGGGTGACCAAGGAGGAGTGGGATGAGCAGGGACCGCGCGTGCTCGAGAAGCTCGGCCCACGATGAAAAAAACAAGCGGTTGCCGGTTTGGTGGCCCGTCTTGTCTGAGTTGTTAGTCCTGGTGGTAGACCTAGCATGCATGTGGCACGTTTTAGAGCCTCGTTTTCTGTTTTCTAACGAAAAAGTCGATGGAGTCTTTTCATGATACCTATTAACGGCATAGCGTTCCGACGTGCGTGTTGACATCAATGAAGAAGAACCATTGAGCAAGATACCTTACCTGGGGGGGTGGGGGGCTCTTAGCCTCCAATATTGCTAACACGGTGTGCTAGGGCAGACAGTTGACACTGTAGCCCAGAGGTGACGGCGGGCTTCCCAACAGCGGGCTTCCCACTCCCAGAGATGGTCACCGCCGCATCGTCTGGCGGGCCTTCCCTTCGTGAAACGTCAACGCCAACTCATTTGTTTCTCTCCCTCTCTTTCTCTCTGTCGCCTCCAGACTAAATCTCCATTCCTCTCGCTCACTCTCCACTTCCATCGGTTCATCCCGACAGACCCTCGCGCACGCGCGCGCTCACTTACCCTTGGATCGCGTCGCCAGTTGCTTCTCTCGCATTGGGATGTTCTGCCCGGGCCTTTGCTGTTTCTCCGCACTCCCATTCCGTCATCGCTTGTGATCGCAACACAGTAAACCCCGAAACCAACCCACGCGGCGCGATCTCGCATTGCGGGACTGTACAGAGACACACACGCACACACATACACACCATACCTACACAGGTTGTTCATCACTTGCTTGCGCCACCGAGGGGATTGGATTGCCGTCCGCCAGCCGCGCCCGCATCGGAGAACTCTCTTCAACTCCGCCAAACGTCCTGGAGATCCCAGCCAAGTGTTGTCTAGCGACCCAGAGGTCAAGCCCCCATCTAACATCGCACGACTCGAGAGAAGGAGGGAGAGGGTGTCCACGAGGCCAGATTGGTGACCCCCCTCAACCCGCGTGTGCAGAGAGATCCGCCCACCACCAGAGACGCTCAACAAGCTGTTAAGGATAATCTCACCAACAATTCCGGGTTTCCGGGCTCGTATATTCCTTCTTTTTTGCCGTGTCATATGCGCCGGGCGCATCTGTCTCCAGCGGCATAGTAGTCATTCAGAAACCACCGGGCACGCACACCACCACCGCCGCCTTCGTACGCTACCTCTACGAGAAGACAGATATTGCGCCATTTGAGGCCCGCGCATGTCCCTGAGCTGATCCAGACAGACCGTGGACGGAGAGACCTGACTGAGCCTTGACATATTTCCTCGCTAGATTGGATCATTGGCCCTGCTTCGCCCGGACCGACCTTGGCTCGTTTTTGGAGACTCTGAACCGGAGCTACACTACGGTTTCCCTACCCTATCCCAATTCCAGATTTGCGCCGAACAATACCCACTGAAGAACCTGAGCGCCCCGTTTTCGCCACGTTCCGGCGGAGTTTCTCTGGAACAGACCACAGCAACCGTCCTGGTTCCGGGACAGGGCAGTTTGAGGGTTAGTCTCACAGACCGGAGCGGACAGAGAACGACCGCAATTACCGGTGCAGCATAGCAGTTCCGACTCGAGCAAGCGAGGCACGAAGCTGAGTGGAGAGTGAGGTTTGAGACTCTGAGAGAAAGGAGAGGAACGGGGCTCGGAACAGCAAGAGAAGACGTGACGAGGGAGGACCCCACGAATCAACGCGGCGTGTGTTTGGGGGAGAATAACCGGGACCAGTTGGAATCCGAGTTCGACTCCTAAAGGGATATCAGAGTCAGCAGCGAGCCCTCGCGTCGGATGATGAGTCTGACCAACCCGTCAACCGTTGCCTCGGGCCCCAGCTCGGTGCGGACGGGTAATCTCAAGAGGAGCGTCCAGGCAGCGTTTGAAGGTAAGTTTTGGATGTTTGCTTGTGGTTCGGTGCATGTTCATCATACACTTTTTCTTCTTTCGTTTCCGCAAAGGCTCCCCGTAGCTCTCGGCCGTCGCTTTGCCCCCCCCCCCCCCTCTCAGCTCCCCAGTTTTTGCCCTCTCGCCTGACTCGAGTTGCTGTCAAAGTGTCGTCGTTCGGAAAGGCAAACCAAGAGAGGAGAGAGTGTGCCGAAACGTAAGAGTGAGCGATATTAGCAGCGTGCGGCGAAACGGGACGGCCAGAGTCTGTTGAGCAAGGAAGCCACTCTATGCCACGCTGCCAACGCCGACGTCGCCGACGCCGCCGACCTTGACGAGACGACGACCTTCAAGACCTGCCCGTTCGTTACCCTTATTCGATGCCGCTTCTCTTCATGTCCAGTTTTATCCACCTTTTCCCCTCTTGTTGATCGACGGTCACGTCCCCGGGTGTTCCATCCGCCTTGCATATCGAATCGCATCTCGTCGAATGCAGCCAGCCCCTCCCACCCCTAAATCCTGCACATCGTTTGTCGTACTGCACACCCACCCACAACTCAGTCACTTTTCACACACACACACTCTCTCTCTCTCTCACCCTCACCCCTGAATACGGTTCCTCTCTGCGCCGCTGCAACTGCACAGAGTTGCAAACTTTCTTGCCAAAGTCAAGACCAGTTTTTCGGAGCTGCAAACTGGTCGGGATCGGACCCAGGGTTCGGTCTCGCCTGCTTTTGCCCATCATTCCCATTCCCTCTCACCTCGAGTCTGCATTTTCGGGTTGCCCCGTCCCGGCTAGATACTCATTCGTCCACACCACCCACCCAGAGAGAAATCCCAGCACATATCCCAAAAAGCAATCCTTCCCCCCAATCCCAATCATATTCCTGGCCCCCCTCCCCTCCTATTCCATCCCACTGGGTATCCCGTCTTGGGAGAATACATATTTTGGGGGCCCTGCATCTGCACCTCTCTGCGAGTCTCCCCATTTTCATTCTCCACCGCTCCTTGCACCGCATCTCACGACCGACCGGCGTCCGCTCAGCCAAAAGGGAAAAGGGTTCCGGCGCAACGTCGCGAGAACTGTGTGCCGCGAGCTCGTTGCATTATTCAGGCTCTAGACCCGAGGACTGGACCTGCCGTTGGAGATCGGCGGTGAGCTCTGCCTGCTTCGACGTGCCGTATCGTATTGTCTGTCCCACGCTTGCCTTGCGGCTATCGTCAGCTGCGTGCCGCTTCTCAAAACCTTACCTGATACCTCTTCCTGACGGACGCAAACCTCCCTCCCCCCTCTTAAAGAGAGATATGTGTCGTCTGTAGAGCCAGTAGTACATACTGTGTTTTCCTCCCGCATCGATCGTCCTCTCGCCGGCCCGTCCCATACACACCCCATCTTGTTCCATAAAGTGTAACTTTCATACTCTTTAAACAAACATGTGGAGGGGCGTCGGCTACGGCGGCCTGCATTCTCACAGCTCCTGTATTTGACATCCTTTCCCGGTCTCGTCTCGGTCTCTGCTTGAATCACCTCCAGTCGTGCTGACCGAAGCTCTTACAGACCCGGCGGACCGCGGCCTCGGCCACATCAATTACCAGCCCAAAGTCCGCGTCATCGAGCGGTACAAGGTCGTCGGCTTCATCAGCTCCGGTACTTATGGCCGTGTCTACAAGGCCCTCGGCCGTCAGGGCCAGAAGGGCGAGTTCGCCATCAAGAAATTCAAGCCCGACAAGGAGGGCGAGCAAATCTCGTACACGGGCATCTCGCAATCCGCCATCCGCGAAATGTCTCTGTGCAGTGAGCTGAAGCACGCCAACGTCATCAAGCTCATCGAGATCATCCTCGAGGACAAGTGCATCTTTATGGTCTTTGAGTACGCCGAGCATGACCTGCTGCAAATCATTCACCACCACACCCAGAACCCGCGCCACCCTATCCCGCCCCAGACCGTCAAGAGCATCATGTTCCAGCTCCTCAACGGCTGCCAGTACCTCCATGCCAACTGGATTCTGCACCGCGATCTCAAGCCCGCCAATATCATGGTCACCTCAGCCGGCGAGGTCAAGATCGGCGACTTGGGGCTGGCCCGCCGCTTCGACAAGCCCCTGCATTCCCTCTTCAGCGGTGATAAGGTCGTCGTGACTATATGGTATCGCGCGCCGGAGCTCATCCTCGGCAGCCGTCACTACACCCCTGCCATCGACATGTGGGCCGTTGGCTGCATCTTTGCGGAGCTACTGTCACTGCGACCCATCTTCAAGGGCGAGGAGGCCAAGATGGACAGCAAGAAGACGGTGCCCTTCCAGCGGAACCAGATGCAAAAGATTGTCGACATCATGGGACTGCCGTCCAAGGAGCGATGGCCGCTGCTGACGGCCATGCCCGAGTACCCCCAGCTGTCGACTCTGCAGCCGCCCATGACGCCGCACCACCATGGCCACCACGGCCACCACCGCGGGCACGGCTACGGCCACCACCCGCCCGCACCGAGCGGGTCGAACCTCGAGAAGTGGTACTATAGCACCATTTCCCAGGGCGCCTCGAGCAGCGCGACGTCGGCGCCGCAGGGCAACGGCGCGCCACTGGCAAGCCTCGGCGCGGAGGGGTACAAGCTGCTGGCGAGCCTGCTGGAGTACGACCCCGTGGAGCGGCTGACGGCGGCCAAGGCGCTGCAGCATCCGTTCTTCTCGACAGGCGACCGGCTCAACGCGCATTGCTTCGAGGGGCTGAAGAACGAGTACCCGCACCGCAGGGTGAGCCAGGACGACAACGACATTCGGACGAGCAGCCTACCCGGGACGAAGAGGAGCGGGCTGCCGGACGACTCGTTGGCCAGGCCCGTGAAGAAGTTGAGGGAGGTGTGAGAGGGCAGCCAGCCAAGTCATCTCCTGGCGTTGTAGTGGTGTATGAAGGAAGGGCTAAAGACATACATGGATTGCTACTGGCATGGCATGGGCGTTGCGTTTCGTCTTGGTATCGAACACTGGAATAGATCGTTTCGGGGTTGGCGAATAAGTGGCGTTGCAATACGGTATTCTCTTTTTATGTTGGGATTGGGCGGTGCATGGATACCATTACAGGCTTCAATAAAGGATAGCTTACGAGCAACTCACGGAACTCATCGACGACGAACCCAGGCCCCGCAAGACGTGGACAGTCTCCTTGAGAAAGAATGTAGGTTTCCGGTAAATCTGCCGGTGGCAGAAGGTCGGTTGGAACCTCTTGTGTTCCTTGCGTCTGTCGCGCCCTCTGGAGTTGGATCGATCGCTCCCTGGACAAGACCTGGTCTTGGATGGGGATGCCGGGACAGGCTCCCAAGACGCAGTTTCAAAGAAGAAGGGAGGCACTCACTCGGGATGCCTATTTGATGTGTAAGCAAGCAGAAGTCGAACTGTCTTTCGAACCCTGACGACAGGTGTGGGTTATGCGAAGGGGTCACCTGGATGGCGTGGGCGAGTGGGAGAGAGAGAAAGGATGGCTTGGCAAAGAGGTCGTCGCGGGCCGCAGTCACTTCTCGCCGGTCTTGAGGATACATCGCATGATGATCCGGCGCTGGCTGCCTGCATCAGTTTCGATGATTAATGGAAAGAAGCGTCAGCCAAGTAGGGCCCCTTTCCTTTCCCCCATTCTTCTCTCTTTTGTTTTCCCGTCACTAGTGTTCTTGTTGAATATTTACGCGGAGACAGAGGGGGAATACTCTGTCTAGAGCGCGCGTTTTGTGGGTGGTTGCCATGGAAGTCCCCCAGGGCGCGCTGTGAATAGGCGGCAGTAGGGATGCATCAGACGGTGGCCGAAATGACTGTCGGCAGAGTGGAGGGATGGCTTAGATGAAAGGAACACGGCCGAGTTCACGTTACTGACGGTGCTGTCAAAAAGAAGAGAGAGAGCGAGAGAGAAAAAAAGAAATCAAGAGTGCACCGTCGATTCATGTCTGACGTCTTCAAGAGCCTTGAAAGCAGCAATCTTCGGCGTCGGTGGGATGCGAGTGTTGGTGGTGCCAGGCTCGGAGCGGCTGCCTCGCGGTATCGTAAGGGACCATCAACGCGCCGAGAAGGTTGATCGCCTGCTAGACCGTCATCACCCGCCTCAATGCGTTCGCGAGCGAGCCGTGCCGGGTCAACAGCTGGCAGAGTAAGATGGCACGTAGCAATGCTCCAATTGTCCAGGTGGGAAGGCTCTCCCAATGCTTCTCAGACACAGCTAGGATGTCTCGCATCAAAAATCAACATCACGCCAAGAACCAACCGCGATGGTGGTCACTCTGGGCTACCGTGTGGGATATTGTCATGGTGAGCAGGCGTCGTGGACTAGGCTTGGGGAACCATGGGGATACGTGTGTTTGATGCATTTCGTATTTGAGAGAATCATGAACCCATTCCCCCGTTTCACGCCGCGTTGACTCTAGTAGTTTTGCGCGGCCGGCCATAAACCCGCCGGACCGACACAGGGACGATGCAAAAGCCGCATTGTTTCGTCGTATAATGCACATGGCCGCAGCCGAAATGGACAACCCCACGAGAGCGAAGACGAGGGACGTCCCCCCACCGGCGGAACAACAACACGAGAGCCCAAAGATGACATTTTGATTCGTATGTTTTTTTGATGTTCCACCAACGCCGCCCACTGTTTTGCGGATGATCCGGGGGAAATCCCTCGCATGCCTTAACCCTAGGCAACAAAGCGAGACGCTTATTCCTTCTTCTTCTTGGGACCCTTGACCTTCGCCGTTCCGCGCAGAGTCTTCTGGCGGTTCTTGCGCTGCTTGCCTGTGGAGCGCGAATAGTGTCAGCCATAGGTTCACTGTGTGAAGGGTGATGCTTCACCACCACGGCATGTGTCGATGTGCGCCTGAGTCGCCTGGACAGGACAAGTGCTTGTCTGACCCAACGGCGACCGGACACAGCCGTGGCAGCGATGGGATGGGGACTCGACGTACGCTGCTGTCTGCTGGCCTTCTCGATCTTGTTGGCGAAGCCGACGCGGACCAGTCTGTAGTGGGGCTCGAACTTCTTCATGGCCTCGGGGGAGTCGTAGACGAGGGCGAAGCCAGTGGTCTTGCCACCACCGAACTGGGTGCGGAGGCCGAAGACGTTGATCTGGTCCTTGGTGGCCTTGTACAGGGAGCCAAGCTTCTCGCGGAGCTCATCCTTGGAGATGTTGGCGCGGCCGGGGTGGAGGATGTCACTGAGCGAAAAGAACCGTCAGCATTCCCGGACGCACACGCAGCGAAAAAGTTTTTGGTTTCCCCCGATCGACCCTTTCCGCACACGCCCGCCTTTCCCGTCCGTTCGCAGCCGCCGAGTATGGCTGGTGTGTCGTGATTCGATGTGTCGGTTTGATGATACCGTCTTTCCCGGCTCCTCCTCGTTCGATGTTTTTCCTCGTGCGCGCTTTCCTTCCTTCGGGGAACAGAGACAATCTGGAGGGGCAAACTCACACGACCATCTGCTTACGGCCAAGCAGGGGGTTACGGATGAACTTGCGAGTTCGCAGGGTGACGGGGGTGTCGACGTCCGCCATCTTTGCGGTCGGGGGGCGGGCTGATCTGTCTGTCGAGATGGGTTGGCGCTGGGACAGAAGAGTCGGAAAGGTGTGGTGTCGTCAAAAGTTCGCAGAGTGGTTGTGATGGGGTCTGGGAGTTTTCGCGCGCAGGCACGCTTGTGGGTGGAAGCCCTAATTTGGTGCCTGAGGCGAGGATGGCCGCACCAAAAAACCGAAATCACGTGGGGCCACTCACAGTCAGCTGACTGACTCCTGTGGCTATTTCTTGATTGGCGGGTGATATTACAGTGCGATAAAATTCAGTATGTGTGTCAGAGGTTCAGGCGACGCGCCGGCGCTGCCATGTGTGTTTGCACAGTGCTCGTCGTGTTTTCCTGATTCAGCACTTGTTCCTCCATCTTTCTTCGCATCTTGGGCATCTCGACGGAAGAGGAGACTTCCACGAATTGTCGACTGAGGGTGCTTAGTTCAATCAATACCTTGCTTATTTCTTTGCGACACAAAAACTTCAGGGTACCTTCTGACGCCTTGATTCTGTCTTCGGTCTTTGCAGACTCATTGGTTGGGTGGCACACACGGATTGCGAGACGTCTTGCAGGGGTCTGTCAGTATAACTTTGAAGCCGTAATTTCGACCGAATCCGGCAACACACGACAATCTCACGAGTTGATAAATCTCGCTGCCTCAACATGGCGAACACTTGTCTTATGCCAAACCCCGTCGAAAGGTTCTGTTACCAGTATCTTCAACTGGAATCTGTGCTCGAGTACCCTGCTGCTGAGGTAATCAGACAACAAGCAGCACAAGACACCATTTACAAGAAGCTCTTTTCGGAGGAGGGACCTCGTTACAGCCCTCCTGCTAGGTATCGACTAAAAGTCTTGAAAGAGCTCATCGCACGCATCGAATCGGGCATTGAGGATTGGGACCAGCATGTGAGCGCCTCCTTATTGCATGACACCGTAGCTTGACGATCTGCAGTCAGTTACGGGCATCATCTCTCTAACCGTTCCCAGGAAGTCTCGGAGGATCTCATGACAGCGTTGTCGGAATCTCTCGCGGCCCCAGTACCCTCTGAGATATCTTCAGCTCAGCAGAAAACCTACGTCACTTATCACCTCGGTAGTCTCGAGCAGAGGAGCTCCTCGGAACCACACTTACACACGACTGACATCACCCTCCTCGAGTCCCGCTCGCTGATCTCTGCTTCTGGCACCACGGGCCTCAGAACTTGGGAGGCCGCGTTGCACTTGGGGCAGTATCTCTGCGTAAACCAAAAGATCATCAAGGGGAAGCGCATCCTCGAACTGGGAGCGGGCACTGGATACCTAGCCATCCTGTGTGCCAAGCATCTCGCCGCCACCCATGTTATTGCCTCGGACGGGTCTGATGATGTTATCAATAACCTCCCGGAAAGCCTCTACCTGAATGACCTGCAAGGAAGCACTCTCGTCAGGCCCATGGAACTGAGATGGGGTCACGCAATGGTGGGCACCGAAGACCAAAAATGGAACAGCGGCGAGAACGTCGACGTTGTCATCGGGGCAGACATCACCTACGATCAGAGCATCATTCCGGCCCTCATCGCCACTCTCCAGGAGTTGTTTACCATGTTTCCGGCCATTGAGGTCTTGATATCTGCTACGCAGCGCAATGAGGTTACGTTCGAGGCGTTCTGTAGTCGTTGCCGACAGTGCGGGATGGGCCTGACCTATGTCGACTTTCCCATACCCCCAAGGGAGCAGCAGAGGGGCCCATTCTACAGCGATAGCGTCCCGATTCGAATCTGTCAAGTTTTGGCGCCTTCAAGAACGGGCGTGATGTGGTAAGGTTTATTGCGGGCGGGCCGTAGTTCGGGTGAGGACCACATCACGCCCGTCTAGGACACACGACACCTCGGATGAGATCCCACATATTCACACATGCAACTCGCACATGTCGAGACAAGCGGAATTGCGAGAAACGATAGCATCTGAGTCGTTAGGAGGACCGATTTTAGACCTCCATACATATCTGGCCCGCACACTATTGCCTATCAGTACACGTATAGTGAGCAGCATAATGACAGCACGCCAAGGTTATTGGCGACCGATTCAACATCTATTGACAGAAGGTCATGAGAGAACTCATTGTCAGGCGAAGCGGCCGGCCGGCTCGCTAATACTTCTGCTTCGCGTTCCACGACGAAGGTTACCTGGGTGCCAGCAATGATCTGCAACAACATGCGTGCAGATCGAAAGGTCAGGGTCCAAGCTGCGCTCCGGATAAGGTGATGCGTCTCAATCATATTATTACTAGTAGCAAGCCTTTCCGAAACACGAGAAGCTTTAGTCAGTGAGGAGGGGGAGACGGGTAACCAAGAGGAGACGGGCGTCTTTGAGCAGGGAAAAGCACGGCTGTCACGGTCCAGGGATGAAGATGCGGGACTGTAATCAGCCCACGGCACCGATAGAGATCACCATCATAAGGAGATGGACAACGGGATTTCCAAATCATCGCGCCACCCCGAACAAGATGCAGTGGAAGTTCCGCGAACCAGTGGATTTATCGGGTTGTCGCCTGTCAACCACCATGCACCCCAGCGCAGCTTCCCCGCATTTCGAAGCCAAGCCGGTGTGGTCTGATGCTCCGGCAGTCTCAGAACGCGGAGAGAGTTCAAGGGCACCGCATGCGTCCAATACGAGGGGGCGGCCGCCTTTCGTATTGTTGCCATCCTGATTCTCCCAGCCGGCCGACCTGCACCCTAGAAACTCAATTCACAGGATAAGCTTTTTGCTAGGCGGGAATGGGGGTTTACGCAAGGTTGTATTTGGCAGGCGGAACGGGGATGACGCTCGGGCTTGATGAACGACGAGAGCGACGACGACGAGGACGATGATATCGCCGCCGATGACCAGCTGGGACGTCACATCCTCCTCGAGCTACTTCAAGGTGTGGCTGAGTTGTCGATAAGGACGGCAAACCACCGCGCAAGCTCGGTCAGGATGACGTTGGGGGTCGTGTGGCTCGCACGAAGGAGCTCACCCTTGCACATCGACGAGAATTGCAAAAGTCTTGGGGGAAGCTCGGTGATTGGGCGGGCTGGAACAAGCGCGTTGCCAATACGTCGGGGGCCGTGGTCTGGCCCATTTGAGACACTTCTTTCTCTGGCCTCTGGCATGTAATTGGGAAGCAAACATGGAGGGAGCATGGCAGCGGTAAGGCAGAGGCTAAACAGGGCAGGCAGAGAGCGTCTAACCGTTGAGGCAAAACTATGAAGTCATCGCACCCGCCGTCGAGAAGCATCGAAGAGTCTCGACGACTCGAGGGCCGGAGCTGCCCCCCCTAATGGAAGGGCGGTTGATCTTGTTGTAGCTTGTCGGAAGGGGTGTGTGTGTGTGTGTGTGTGTGAGATTTCGCGACTTGTCAAAAATCCTTTGGATCGCCGGTCAGTCACCCGTTCCATCTGTTAGAACCACGAAGGGCAGACAGGCTTCTCTGCAAGGTACGCACCCCGTCGTCGTGGTCTCGTGGCCGCGGTTTGCGTACGCTGGCTGTCGATCCCTATGTATGGAAGTCTGGATTGCCGGGTAAAGAGAACGGATGCCCCCCGATCATTTGACGATGCGTATCCCAGGCTCGATGAAGCATGCAGACGCGCCAGGAAGCCCAACTGAGAAGGTGAGGTTTCTCTCCGGGCGCATGTCCGTTTGCATACCCGCTTTCGCCGTGGTGGATGCGTGGCTGCTGGTCGATACTGGAACACTAGACACACCCACTCACTCACACATCATCCGTGATGTATCCGTGTACTCCGTAGGGAGCTGTCAAAACGGAAGGTATCTTATCACCCCTTGGCTGCGCTGCGCGGTGGGTGTGTTGCGCCACCGCCGGTCGGTGCTCGCCGTTGGCTCTCGGGGTCTCATATCTCAAAGCCTGTCTCCATCCCAGGCCGTGCTTGAGGTCAAGGGCCAATCGAGGAGTGTTGCCATTGCATCTCCTGCGATACGCCGGGAGAGCAGGAAATAGGATATCTTCTTATGGGTATGCCGCCTGGAGCAATGAACCACACTTTGGCTGGTCAGCTCCCGGCAAGCTATGCCGGATAGCTTCAGTTCGATCGAAGCGAACGTTGGCACGGCCCACGAGAGAGTGACCCAGGGTCTCTTGAAGGGACGATTAGCCCGATGAATACCTCATCGAGGCAAAGGTGGGCAGAAAACGTGGGATCGCTATGTGAGACCAGACGGGTCGTCAGCCACATGGGCTTCCTAGGGAACATGCGTACGTCACTTTGTGCTCACATTCATTTCATCTTCGTCTTGTCAGGGACTCAAAGTACAAAATGCCACCAGCCTCATCGACGTCAAGCCTCTCGTTTGGTCGTCTGAGACAGGCTGACAACACTCACTCACTCACTCACGTCCTCGTCTACACCAAGTCGTTTATTTACACTAGCTGATACCGCCGGTCTTCCTTGCATGCATTGCTATGTATCATTGTGATATAACGTGGAACACCCCCGACCCATCGGAAGACCAGCATCAATCCCACCATAGACCACAGGATCGGCAGCATCAAGGTCGACAATCACAAGAACAGGAAGCCGTCGTCCCGAACGAGACAAGAACGCAGCATCGCGACCATTTCGGCTTCGTCAACCTGCTGGCATCCAACCCGGCGCTCAGAGGCAGCCGGTCCCCGTTCGCCAGAGACTTCCTGGCATCGCATCACCATCACCATCAGCAGCAGGAACCTACCCCCTTTGCCAGCAATTCCAGCCACGGCCGACGCGCTAGCGGCCAGCTGAGGTCGATTTCCCCTCCAGGAGGACTCGCACCTTATCAACGAACTTTGCTATCGCCTCCACCTCCGCCAACCGCATCGTCGGTATCACAATCTCCCCCGAGTCGGCACTAGCAGCGCCACACCGACGCGACCCTGCACATCGTCGTCACGTCCGCCCCCCCTTTGGGTAGGAGGGAGAGACTCTCGCACCAGGGAATCTTGTCATATCAGTATCACACACACACCATCTCGTACCCAACTGGGTTGACCAGGTTGCCAAACACCAAAGATAGCGCTACCAAAGACGCCGTAGGCTGCGCTACGGGACAGAACAAGGCCTAGCCACAACGTGGACCAACTAGTCCGGCTCTCTCACCCTGGGCTTGCATAACAAGACTGCATGAAGTGGCCCTTCTCCTCTTCCACCACCTCCTGCTCCTCCTCCTTCTCCTCGTCTTTTGCTTGGAATAGCGCAACATCGAACCGGTTTATTGCACCACCGACAGCGAACCGGCCTCTACCCCCCCTTCCGTCTGAGTCTGAGCTGGCGGGCGCGTCTGCTGAGACTTACAATACGACTTTGGCGCAGCAGAGCACGCAACGCACAGCCGGCGCTTCGTATCCTCACCAGCATCACATCCGGCCTGGACCCGGGTCTATTAAATTGAACCAGGGGTTGTGGAGAGTACGTCCTCCACACCCATTTCCCAGACATCCTTATCCCCGTCCCATCCCGTCTTACGCTATCGGCCATCAACATTTGGCGTTATCACCGCGCACACAAAATCATACCTTACGCAGCACAGTACAGAGCACAGATACAGAGAGAGAGAGCCAGCCAGCCAGAGAGACATCCACGTGTGCCAGGTCTGGCCTCCCTCTCGAAAGCAACCATCCTCGAAAAGTTTCCGTTTGCCTTTGCCACGGTCCACGGACGACGGAACACCACCAACATCTCCAACTCCCTAGTCAGCAAAGTGTTTTTTTAGTTTGTAGGGCTTTGACTTTTTCTTCTCTTTGCAGTGGCCAACCTGAACCGCTCCATCAAAACCATCGTGGGCTCTAAGAAAGCTTCCGGGGCCTCCTCTCGGTTGTCGGCCGGCGCCATACCATACCCATAGCATACCATACCATCTCACATTCCCCTTTTCCACGCCCGCCGCTTAGGCTTGCGGCGCACACTTTTTTTCCCTTTTTACTCCTGACTACCGAAGGCCCCCTCCCCCTCCTGCAACGCGGGTACTCCGTTGGCGTCTTTATTAGAAGTGGAACTCCCTCGCGGTTCGCTTGACACACGCACCCAACCGTCGACCACATTCCGACCGGTTTTTATAAACGCCTTGTGGCTTGCAGCGTTACTGAAATTGGCGCCATCGACTGTCCCATCTGGGCCATCTCCACGAGGACGTCCAAGCTTTGATTGTGGTACCTGAGTTGGCTTTTGTTTCGGGGGTGTTTGCCGGTCGAGATCCCGGAATACCTAATTGCACACACACACACACACACACACCGGAGAGTGGCGACAAGGCCATTCTTATCCAGATTGTGTCTCTCTCCCCCCTCCTTTATTCTATCTTACTCTCACGCCAATCCGTTCATCACTATCGGGTCATCCACCACTGCCTATTAATAAAATAGGCCATTCATTGACTGCCGGGAAGCCGACAAGCTGCGTTATCCTGCATCCATCTGTCTGCATCGAGTCTGCATCAAGCCCGCATCGGACGTGCACACCGCAAACTGCAGAACACGCACGCCAACCACACGACGCAACACACAACACATAACAAGCACACCTTACCTACATATTACTTGATCCCTTCCCATCCCCTTGCCCTCTCAGCTCTCTTCCCCCAGACCGGGCTTCAATCTGTGACCAAACACCTGCCCGACAGCGACCACGCCCTCTTGGTTTTGCTGCATCTTCTCCTCTTTTTCACATTTATTACCGACAGTTGCGAGGGAGGGGCATCTCCGAGACCCGTTCACCAGCAATCCCCGCAAGGTCCAACGCACGCCCACCCGCATCTCTCCTCTCAACGGGAGGGGCCAGTCTTCTGGGTTCATTTTTTGAAAGGAGACAAAGGACATCGGCCCCACTTGGGATCGACGCCATCGACAGGGCGGGAGCTCCAGACAGTCAAGTCAGGTACCCTCGTTTGGTATTAGTACTCGACACCACCTCCTCCTCGAACCGCTGCACTCGAACCGTCAACCCCGAGACCACGAGTCAACTACTCTGTTCGTCTACACTACCAGCCACGCTCACCGACCGGTTCTTCTTCTTAGCAACGCCTCTTTTCCCCCTTGTCAAGGAATCGAGAACAAACAACAAGAATCATCGCACACAGCAACCAGCTAAAACCAGCCTATACATATACATACCTGCGTCGAGAACTTACTGTGGTGCCGTTTGGTTCCCAGTCAAACAACATCACATTGACGACATTAGCTCGAACCAACCCACCCATATATCCGCCCATCTCATCACACCACCACCACCTCTCCAGGGCACATCGTTCATCGACGATACGGTTGGAATACCTATCGACTTCCTTCTCCCGGTTCTACAATAAGTCAACACCAACAAAGTCGCCAACCTCTTCACCAACCCATCACAATTTCCCGATGGGCTCGTCAATAGCCCAGAGACACATCACTTGCACATTACAACTACCATATCCACCAACGTCAGCAAAAATGGCGGCACCCTCTACCCTTCCCGTCTCTTCCCAGGAGCAGACGTCCAACTTTGCGCTGCAGCAATATCTCGCCCTGCACTCCCAGCACGAGGAGCTTCGGCAGCACCTGGACCAGATCCGTCCCATCACGACCTGCAACACGTCGCTCTCGTCGTCGCCGTCGGTGTCGCCGACCCGCAGTGCCTGCTCTCCTTTCGGACAGTACCCCAACGCGTCGTCGGGCGGGCGCAGCAGGCACCACAGCCGGAGTCGGCGAATGTCGCTCTCAGGCCTCAAGGCGCGGCGCAGCAGCTCGCTCGCGCCCATCGCGGATGAGACGACCATCTGGGCCGTGGCGGAGGAGGAGCAGCGCCTCTTCGACGTCAATGAGGGCATGAAGCGGGCCCTGATGGAGCTCCTCAACTGCGAGCAGGTGCGGAGTGACAACTCGTTCCGCATGTGGGTACAGTGCCGCCTGATGGATACGGAAAAGGAGCTGCGCTCTGAGCGACGACGCAAGAGCGCGCCGTGAGAGAAGCAGCAGCAGCCATGACGGCGGCGGCGGCGGCAACAGTCTTGCAGAGCGACATGAAAGCGTAGCATTGTCTTGTTTTCTTACCTACCTAATTTCCTGGAAATTTCATTCGGAGGGCGTTCGACTGGGACAGGATACTACGTTATCCAACGGCGTTGAGGGCGCGCGCGGGTTTCTGACATGTGCCGAAAAAAAAGGCCATGAACGAATGGCATGGGCCAACTTCTATTGGGGGCTCTGCAGCATCAGAATTGGGAAAAGCCGGTGCATACAGGCGAGAGATCGTTTTGTTATTATTTCATCTCGCCTGTCGGATATTGGATATTGGGTGTTCATTGGCGAGATTCGGCTTCACACCACAGGCCCAGCCATGTTTCTATGTTTTCTTTTCCAGTTTTTTGCGTATCTTCGGTGGTTGTAGGATACCACAGACACACAAGGCATAGAGCTCTTGTCAATGACTGAAACGACACCAAATTACCAACGCACACACAGCTGGCTGCTCTTGCTTGTCTTGTTAATTGGCCCATGACCTTTTTTATCCCCCCCCCCCCCTCCCTTCCCAGTGAGCATGAGGATATGTTCGTGATGCTGCATGCGAGGAAAGGACTTCAATTACATGTTGCACATGCATGCTTCTGAAAGTCGTGAGAGTATAGGGGGGCACACAGAATGGGAGATTGTTTGAACCATGCTGTAGCGGTACCGAGAACCACAATCAGATGGCCAATTTTGTCAGAAAACAAGCAAAAACAAATACCCTGCAAAAAAAAATTACGGAAGCTAGCTTATTGAGAAAAAAGCTCCCTAGAAGCTCTAAGCATAAAGATCCCATTGGCGACCCACTCTGTAATCTCAGGCCCGTTTTCTATTCGTCTGGAAGTCTCACTGTGCGAACTACCTCAAAGACGCTGAATGCACACTATGTGACGAGGCTTCTTGCTGCCGCTGTCGCTGCCTCGCGGATTCAGACTTCAACATCACAAACATCGTGGGCCGTTACACGCAAGGCCCAACCCCGTCAACGACCGCCGAGACCCACAGATTGCGACCCTGACATCCTCCACGTCGGAACCTTTGTGGCTGGAGATCTTGTGCTTTTGACCAGGCGATAACCAACGCTTGGACTGATCGTTGTTGAACGATTCGCGGCGCAAAACGGGACAGTTGGTGTCGACGGCTGCGACAGCATCCATTGAGGAACAGTAGCACACGCAACACGCGCAGCGCACACAGCCGTCATCATGTCAGTTCTTTTGGAAACCAGCTCGGGCGACATCGTCATTGACCTCCTGGTCGACTACGCGCCCAAGCTGTGCGAAAAGTAAGCCGCATCTTCCCCGGTCACCCGCTTCACGGCTCTCGCTCAGCTAACAAAAGCTCGCCAGTTTCCTGAAGCTCTGCAAAGTCAAGTACTACAACTTTTCGCCCATCCACTCCGTTCAGAAGAACTTCTCCTTCCAGACCGGTGACCCCCTAGGACCCTTGTCGAAGGAATCCGATGGCGGGACGTCGATATGGGGCCATCTGTCGGGTGACAGCTCGAAAAAGATGTTCCCGGCCTTCTTCCATCCGAAGCTGAAGCATCTCGAGCGAGGAACCGTGAGCATGGCTACGGCGCCCTTGGATTCCGACCCGGATACCCGCGTAGCGGCCTCGCAGTTCATTGTCACTCTGGGCGACGAGACGGATTACTTGGATGGAAAGGCTGCTGTCTTTGGCAAAGTCGTCGAGGGTTTCGACGTCCTCGAAAAGATCAACGAGGCCATTGTCGACGACAAGGGACACCCGCTCATCGACATCAGGATCAAGCACACAATCATCCTCGACGACCCGTATCCTGACCCGCCCGAGCTTCGGGAGCCAAGTGCTTCGCCGCCTCCTACCAAGTCACAGCTCGACACAGTCCGAATCGCGGACGAGGCCGCCCTGCACGAGGATGATGATCTGGACGAGGAGGCTATCGAGAAGCGGCGGAGGGACAGGGAGGCACGGGCGCAGGCTCTCACTCTGGAAATGATGGGCGACCTGCCGTTCGCCGAAGTCGCTCCCCCCGAGAACGTCCTCTTCGTCTGCAAGCTCAACCCCGTCACCACGGACGCGGACCTGGAGCTTATTTTTGGCCGCTTCGGCAAGATCCTCAGTTGTGAGGTGATCCGCGACGCCAAGACTGGCGACAGTCTTCAGTACGCCTTCATCGAGTATGCCGACAAGACGTCTTGTGAGGCGGCCTACTCCAAGATGCAGGACGTTCTGATTGATGACCGCCGTATCCACGTCGACTTCTCGCAAAGTGTGAGCAAGTTGAGTCAGGTCTGGAGAGACGATACGAACCAGAAGCGTAGAAAGCACGCCTCCAGAGGCGGCTGGGGAGGTGTCGACGAGCTCGAAAAGAGACGACAATACCGCGACGAGTACGAGCGAAACGGGGACAACTACGACCTTGTGTATGGAGAGGAGGAGATGAAGGGTCGTCACCAACGTACCAAGGATCGCCGCCCTGAGCCAGAGCGGCTACCAGAGCAAGACAGAGATCGGCGGGACAAAGATCGCCCTAGAGAAGAACGGGAACGTAGGCGAAGCCGAAGTCCAGGCCGTCCAAGAGCCAGGGACCGGGACAGGGACAGGGACAGGGACGAAAAAGGGGATAGAGATCGTTATCGATCGGACCCCCGGGGTTCCGGACGACGGTATGATCACCAAGACCGACGACGGGACGATGATGACCCTGGTCACAGAGACCGCAGAGACCGCAGAGATTGGGACAGTCGGAACCGAGGCAGGGATCGAGGCTCGGAGAGACGAAGATAGCAGCAGCATTAACATCGGCAACAGCATCGGCGCAAACCATGTATCTCTTTATTCGTCGCTTTTCGTCCACGGCAACAAAAGACAGTATACCCATCCGCCGGTGGTCGGCTCACAGTCTGCGGCGCGCAGCTCGCAGCTCGCAGCAACAGCAACAGCAATAGCAACAGTAGCAGTGCGGTCGATGCCAGATGTAGACGTCGGGAAATACACACACAGATTGTCGCCAAATGTCGCCACTGCCGTCGTCGTAAGGCTCGTGTTTCATGAATAAAAACAAAATCTCGTCAACCTTTCAAAAGGTACGGATAGCGGCAGCCTGCACGCAAACTAACCCTCGTTGCATCCCTTGTCGGCCAGCAAAGTCCGGATGTGGGGGATATAGAGGAGAAAATCGTCGAAGGTGAAGCTGTGGCGCGCCTCGTCGTGTCACACATGGCTAATGAATGGCCTACTCGAAGCAGAAGTCTGTCTCATTATTCCACCTTTGCAAACATGCTACGGGGGACCTTTTCCCTTTCTTTCTCCACTTGGGGGAGGCCATGCAAGTAAGCGTCTTCCCGGATCCCCGCGACACTTGGGAACGATGCACCTCATGCTGTCGCGGAGCGACGTTACACGAGCCCGCTGCCGTTTGATGAAAAGCTGTCATCTGTCAGTTGTCATATCTTCAAGGCGGTTCCTGTGTCCTGGGGGATGCTTCTTGGCAGCATCTCAACGGACCATGGGCCATAGATCATGGAACAAGCCATCTCTCACAAAGTCCGCAGCCGCCAGACCTCGTGCAGCCCGGCATTGTGCAACAACGCCTTTGACTTGTCAGGCCGTTTCGCCATCCAGCTTTGCCACATGTACGGAGGGAAGGGCGAGGAGCCCAAACTGTCTTCGGAACAGATCTCAATTGGCGACATTTGTGACTTGGAGTCGCCAAACGGCCGACCTTCATCGCCATCAGCCCGTCCACGCTGCCGCCTGCAATCTCATCAAAGCGACGGTTGACAAGGTGGCCGCCGAGGCAGGCCTCGCTCGCGAAAACCTCCGCCCCTCTCCACAGGCATTCTGTAACATTCGTCAGCTGCAAATTTCGCACGGGGTCACGAGAGTAGCAGCATCTCAAGTCTCTCCGCAGAGCTGCAGCGATTATTTCCGGCCAGTAGGCATCACGTCTCAAGTCTGTGTAACGGGCAGTTTTCCTCAGTCAGAGACATTATGGCCGGAGCTCGCCCGCTGTGTTACTTTCTCCCTTCTCTCGGCGTCAGTGGCCGGGCGATGATGCTGGATTCCAGGCGGAGGAGGCCGATTGTCTGCAAACGCGGTCTCTGTTCGAGCCAAACCACGGCATCCTCGTTGGCACAATGCGTCCAGACCCAGCACCGAGACAAATCGAAAGGCCCAAGTCCCTCTTCCAAGTCCCGGGGTTCCTGGACCTGACATGACGTCCCCCATGGCTCGACGTGGGTAGTGGGGGAGGGGGGGGGGGGGGCAAGCCGGATCGGCTTGTCTAGTCTTCTCTTGCGCCTCCTTCGCCTTCTTTGGTGCATGGCCTGGAGGCAGTCTCTCAACCGGAAAACCTCGATCAAACCGCCCCGGGCTGCCCCGGCGTCGTCTCTTCCCCCGGTATGGCTTGTCAGATGACATTGTCCCCTAGAAGCCCGATCCAATCGCTTACTGTTTTGTCCTACTAGCCGGCTGCCGGCATGGAGACACCGGTTCTGGCCATGACTGGTAACCAAAAAGATACATGCAGCGCCCCGGCAATGGCTGCAAAAAATTTCCGTTGTCAACGGAGCCGTCGAGCCATGTGCGGTCTGTCAGCCCTTTTCTTCCCGTCAAGAAGCAGGCATGCACAAGAAATGCCCGGAAAGGAGGCAAGATGGCGGGAATGGATCTGCATCACAGCAGGCTGATCGCCCGTCGAGACGTCGTCGCCTTTGACCGGCCGGGTTTTGCTGCATGATGTCAGCGATGGTGTTGTGCTACACCGCCAACGACTTGTCAGTCGACTCTCGATACGAATTGCCCTCTTTGAATTTCAGCGAGACTCGCCCTTGTCTCAGGGTTGCGGCGCATGGGCCTTTTCTCCTTGAATTCTTCGTTCAGGCCAAGCCGTAAGACCTGCTTTTTGTTCGGGTAGCCAGGGACGAGTCGAAGGCGTGTCTCATCCGCCGCTCGCCACTGATAGGAGGGAAGGTTGTTTAGCAATAAGCTCATGCGGAACACAAGTGTGGGTTTCGAGAGCTTGCAGGTCGTCGAACTTGGGCCCCCTCCGTGAGACCGACGGAGAAGCCTCGCGGCGCGGCGGCAACGTGTGCTCCACGGCCCCAGTCTCCGGCGTCTATGACAAACCGACGATGGAAAGGGGGAGAGAAGCTTCTCAACGGATCGATGCGACCCGTAGGAGACGCGATGTCAGTTACGGACGTTAGAACCGCGTTGGCCAACAGGGACCCGTCGGCTTCGAGCATGTGCGACGACGTATTCTCGGCGGACGATACTTGTTTTCTCCTGGTGCCTGAGGGCTGAAGGAGGCCATCCACCCTAAGGGCGACGCCACCGCTGGAAGAGAGTAACATACTTAAACTCATGCAGGACATCTACCCCTGATTCGAATGCACGAGTGTATTGGACGAGGTAGCATTGCAGCCTCCATTTTCATCCACGTCTCTCTCTCTCGCTTCCCGTCGTCGCCACATCACCAAGTGTCGAGAAATCAGACCCCCCCAATGCGGGACCAGCCGCGGAAGCAGGCCAGACGACGCGTTCCATTTCGGGTCTTGGAAGGGCAAGGGGCCGCAGGGATTTGACCTGACAACGTCAATAGACATACATTTCGCCCGTCCATAAGGAGCTACAATACAACGACGGCAACGCATAAGCGGGAGAGGGCCACACACACACACACACACATACCTATCTTACCACACATACCACACATACCACACAACACATACACACGACGCGCATGCGCACACAGATACACACATACATGTACTCAAACAGAAGCACACACGTACACACGCACGCATGCCACATCGCCCTGTGCCTCAGCCGCCCGTTTGCTATTCCTGGGTGCCGCTGCCTCTGCCGCTGCCGTCGTCATTTCTCGACCCGCATGCCTCGTGTCTTAGCGTGCCCGGCTGCTACCTTGAACTACGAGGAAGGCTACTTGCGGGTTCATGGTGACTGTAAAGCTGAGAGGCCCAACCGAATACCGGTTGCCAACCAAGTCAAGAATTACCAGGGAGTGCAGGGGCAGACGAACGATAATTTTGCGGACATGAGGTTTGCAACTTCCGTGACTCCAGCCTCTCTCTTCAGAGGTGGAGAAGGGGGGGGGACAGTGAGCGAGGTTTGCAATACCTGCACGACCGGTCTGGGCCTGGCAGAACAAAAAGGTGCAACAGAAGATGTGCTTGTTTGGTAACTCAAACTCTGGAGAGTCCCCAAAGTGGCCGCTTCATAGGCCTCCTGAGGAGGGCTCCCGCGGCCGTATATGGCGGCCCATTCATGCAATCCGATTGCCCAACCGTACATGTTCGTGCATACCTACCTACTTACATACTTGCATGTGTACATCCGCACGTTAAAATGTACAGTACATTGCTCTCAAGCAAACAAGACGCTGTTGTGCTGCCATCTCGGAGGGTCAGGGGGGGTTCCAGGAAGAGTCCGGCTGGTGCAACATCACTGCGGGTCTACCATCACCATCGTCTTTGCAAGTTCATGTTCCTCTTTTGCCGACCGTGGTCGGTTTGTTCGACAGAAGATCTTCGCGGATGCTGCCGTCGCCGTCGGGCTGGCAGATGCAAGGTGAAGTTTGCTTGCTGCCCTGGCGGCGCAGATGACGCGCCTATTCCAGCTAATAACCATCAGCACTAACTAACAGTAGCACCACCACCGCCGCCACATCACATCCACACGTCCAAGATGCTCATATCTTACGGTGATTTTTTCCTCCTCTTTTCTTTTTCTCTTTTACCGGTCCTGGGAATGTTTGGCGAACGAAACGGCACGCTCGCAGGGCACGCACCAGCTGCAGCCTCAACGGTCGCCGGTCGGTGTTTTGCTTACCCTCTCACCCCCCCCTTGCCTGCTTTTGCATGGAAGGGAATTCTTCTCCTTTCTTTTTTTCTTTTTCTTCAACGACTGGCGGTGTCACTTTGACCGGGGAGCCTGCGTGCGCGCGCGCGCGAGAGAGAGAGAGGGAGAGAGAGAGCTAAAACCGACCATACTGCGACCTTCTAGGCTGCTTCGTCCGCCCGTTCGTTCGTTTGCCCGGCCACTGCTCAGCTCAGGCGAGAATGTGATGGATGATGGTCGCTCGATTTCTGCCTTGATCGGATCTATCCCTAGGATATTGCGGTGTGTACAATGATAATGATGGACAACGCTTCGTCGGGAGTCACACAGGAACGAGCGACACGCACACAATCGTATTCCACTGACGATTGGCTTGCGTCACGTAACCTTCCAGCTTTTCTGCAGTTCTTGGATTCTCTTTCAACGTTGAGGCTGTTCCCATGCTTCCCCCTCCCTCTCCCTCTCCTCGTTGCTCTCTTTCTTTCGCTCTCTGTTTCTCTCCCTGTCGTTGAAGTACTCTCCAGACGCAAGTTGCTACGCGGGTGACTTGCCCCATCCCCCATCCCCCATCCCCCATCCACCATTCCCCAATGACCCCCAATCAATGCATCGATCAGACTTGCTAAAGATGGCCTTGCTTGGGTCCATGCATTGTGGCAGGGTCGGACAGCCGAGTGCCTTGGTTTGCCCTCTCTTCTCCCCTCGCCCCCACGTCCCAAGTGGGACCGAGATGGCCGCTCTGCCAGACGCTGCCGAGCGAGTGTTTGTCGTCTAGTGTTCTTCGACGTCGTTTGGCAAAAGGGCACCTTTCCCTATTTAGAAATGCCCTCCTTCTCAAAGCAGATGCCACCCTCTTCTTTTTCGTTTTTTTTTTCTCTTTTCTGGATTCCTGTGTTCCCTTCCTGTATTCCACCACAGGCTGTAGTTGACGATTGTTGAGCATTGGGCCTGTGGAAGTGGTTGGGAACATTGAGAAAGCCTGGCTTGCTACTGGATGGCTGAACAACTGGCTGGCTAGTCGATCTATCATGATACATGTACCTCCTCTTCGTGCAAGTCCGGGCCGTCCAATAATTGCTCGGTGCAGGTCGTTGAACGACCTGCGCCGAGCGTCTACAGCAAGTCTCTCAGCTATGACGACGCCAACAACAATAACAGCAATCCAGCAGTTCTTCAGCAGCAATCGAAGTTCGATACAAGGGGTGGGGGAGGGGTGTCAGTCCAAAGAAGACGAGAACCCGCGTGCCCAAAGTCTTCTTCTCTCGGAATCTCTGTGGTCTCCTCTCTGGGGGGTTAGCAAGTCACATGTAGTCAAGGGTGCGGTTTCTCTGAAGTGGATGCTGGCGATGATCGAGGCAACGTCTCGCCGCCCCCCTTGATCTCTCCTCTAACCTGGGAATGAGAAGGGGAAAAGATGCCGTATCGACGTGCGTCTCATCTCGCCGGGGTCCGCGGTTCCAAAGGTCCAATGGGAGAGTACCCAGACCCGACGAGGGCTGGAGAAGTGAGCAGTCTCAAAAGTGGAAAAGAAAGTCTTAGATGGTTCTCACACACACTCATCCCACACTTCCCCCTCCAAATTGTATCCCCCAAATAGCTGCAGAAAGCGAGATTCCCGGGTCCAGATTGGCCCAAACAACCCCAGACCGACCCCCCCTGGCCGCCGACACCCCATACATTATCCTACGATACCAAGATGTATGTGTACCGACGTATAACCCATCCCAAGATTCAGATCGCCCGCCGCACACTGGCCCCTACAGATCTACCGAGATCCCTGCTCGGCTGTCCACCGTCCGCCTTCCGCTCCTCCTCTGTCGCAGTGGCAGGCTAACGAGAGCCTCTAGACCCCTCCGTTGGTCCCCTCCCTCTCCCCTCCTCCGTTTGCTCTTGTCTCCCTACTTCGCCAAAGCCTACCGCCGTCATTTCCCCAAATCCGCAGTACAAGCTCGACGGAGGCCACAGGCGAGAAGAAAAGAAGTAGAAGGAAACCCCCAAAAGAAAAGAAAAAAACCAACAACGAAAGAGCATCAGAGACTGGCCGGAAATCCTGGGCTATCCACCACATACATGCCTCCGACCCCACCCATGACCATGCGTGTTTGTCAGTCGTTGCCAGAGCCGATGTGGGGAGGGCCTCTTGCTGCAAGCTCCCGCGGGGTGCAACATGCAGTTGTATGCATGGAGGAGCCTTTGCCAACTGAGAGACCCTACAATCGCCACACCTTGCACTATGTCCGGGCCGTCCATCTGCTGGCCTGCCTCTGGGATTATCTGCTACGGGGGCCTGTTTGGTCCCGTCCTGTCTAGGTACCTACAAGGAGCCTCCTCATCGTTGCAGCAGCCTCTCCCTCGCCGGGTTCCATGACACATGCTGTGCATTGTGTCCTCAAGCTTTCCATGGGGGGGGAGGGGGGCGAGGGTAGAGGGTAGAAGGTAGCCGGTAGCTGAGAGGGGGGCGCATACCTTGTAAGAGGGGAGTGTAAGCGTGAGTTGTCGTAATTTTCAAGGGTCTGGTTGTTCGTTGCTACCTCTACAAAAATAAGTGGAGGAGAGAACAAGATACAGATGTCAACGAAGTGAGAAGGGGTTGGCATATGAGAAGCAGAAAGAGAGTGACCGAGATAGAGAGAGAGAGAGAGAGAGAAGAGATGCAAACACGCACGCACACACATACACATATACACACAGCTACTTATTTTTTCAGCACGGATCGAATCAACGACGCCAGTGCATCACCGGGATAATATAACACTGCGCCGGCTGCAGCTGCTTGGGTTCTCCCAATCTTCTGCATCTATCGATCCTTTCTTCCACCCCGTCTGTGGTCTGTGGATTTCCTCCCTCGCCTTTTTCGTGTGGAACGTTGATCTAGTCTCGATTTACCAGACCTGGGGAGGTGGGGTTTTCTTCTTCCTCTGCTTCTCCCATTTCCTTGACACTCTTGGAAGACGGATAGCACCTTTCTCTTTTCTCTTTTCTCTTACCTCTTTTCTCTCTTTTTACTTTTTAGAACATCCAACGTCTTAAAAAGGAGACGTGGAAGGGAAAAAAAAGAGAAGAAAAAAAAAGGGAAACAATCCTCTCAGACGGTAATCGGTCTCCCAGATCTCACTCACTCACACATCCCGTCACATTGCCTGACCTGCCGTCGCCTCCTGACTTTACTGGGTCGTCATCATCTGGCATCTCCTCCAGTCCCTCGACGACCGCGACAACAACGACGAGGTCAGGTCACGAGTGTGGGAAGATAGATCGAGAAAGGTGGTCCCTTTCTTGCTGAAACGAGACACACAGACAGACGCTGGTCACGACAGCATCGGCACTGTCGTCCCCTTGCGAACGCGAAGCACACACACACGCACGCACACAAACATACACCCACACGCACGCACTTACACACGAATTCGAGGCGACCAACCCGACTCACCAACACTTAATCATCTGCAGAGACGCTTACATCCTCTTCCTAGCACTGCCGAGTACCCTACCAAGCCTCAAAGACCCGGAGGCTCACATTCCTAACCCTTCTCGCTTCCTGTAACAGCGCGCTAAATCTTTCCTACACCAAAGGTCTCCCCTCGCCCCGTTCACAATCATTATCACCATCACACTTACCCCTTTGGCAAGATCATCCGAGGGCCCATCCACCACCCATACCTCCCCCCCGACAATGGTCACCCCGAGCTACTACGCGGACGCACGACGATATAGCCGCCAGGATCCGACCTACGGCTACTCTGACCGCCCGCAGCGACTCTCACATTCATCCGAATCGCGGTCATCGACCATGACTGAACGTGAGCCCGACACTGATACTCCTCCGCGCAAGCGCATCGCCGTTGCTGTAAGTAAACCTGCCCTATTTTCTTTCCAGTATTGCTCCTTTTCCCCTTCCATATTCTCGGAAGACTTGATGGGTGGCATTTCCTTTTTTGATGTCTTTTCCTTTATCGAGAACTCTTTTCGAGCACATTGTACCCTATGTTCTCTTGCGGTGTAAGCGGTGGTGGAGTCGAGGTTCGAATAGCAAAGTCCGAGGGAGACACCAAAGAAGGGAACTTGCATAACACATCGGAGCGGGAGACAAGAGTAAAGATCTGACCGGATCGACAGTGTGGCCGCTGCCGGAAGCGCAAGATTCGCTGCAGCGGAGACCCTGGCCACGGGCTCCCGTGCCAAAACTGCAAGGCCGCCGGCGCCGATTCCTGCATGTTCTTACGAGTAAGCCCACGATAACACCCATCGCCATGCGTCTCCCGCCCCCAACATGGAATCATGACGGACTAACGTGCCTTTTGCCACCAAAAAAAAGGTCGCCTCAACCGAAGCACCCTTTGTCACTACATCAGAGTTTGCGTACGAGATGAAGGCGGCGAGGGCATACCAAGCGCACCAAGGCATGGCGTCACCCCTGACTGCCTCACCGCCGCACTACGCCTCGGAAATCCACGACGGCCTCGCCCGCTACCCTCCGAGCTCGACGGGATACTCACCCTACACCGGCGGAGGGAAGTACTACTCGCCCGCGGCGACCATGCCGACCTGGTCCGCCACCGCCGGTTACTCGGACGACGGCACCGGCGCCGTGGACTACAGCGCCGCCGCCACCATGGGCTACTCGTACCCTTACCATAGTCACGACCCGGGCTACTACTACCGCATGACGGCCAAGGCCGCCGCCGCTGCCTCGACCGCCGGAGACTTGTATGCTGACGCCGCGGCGAGCTATGGCTACGGCAGCAGCAGCAGCAGCAGCGCCGCGCTACTTCATCGATCCGCCGCGGCGACAGCATCGGTGCATAGCGAAGGGCCCAGCTTCTCTCTGTCCAACGTCGCCGCCTCCCTGCCTCACGCAGGCGGTGGCGGCAGCGGCGACCGACTCCTCCCCAACCCGACATCCCGTCTACCCAACACCAACGTCCTCGCCTACCGCACTGATACCGGCGCCCCGGTTGTCTCTTACGCCGCTTCGGCGTCGTCGTCAAAGTCCTCGGGCAGCCCGACATCGCAGACCTCTCAGCCCACAACGGCCGTCGCTGAGGTTACGACGGCTTACAGCGCCCCGGTCGCCGCGTCAGGGAGCTACGAGTCGTCCTCGCTGTCGGCGTACCCGCCGCCCGCGCACACGCTGCCCTCGATGGCGCACCACCGCCTCTCGACGGCGGCGGACATGACTGGCTACCCGCCCTCATCCTCCTTGACGACCGGCGGCGGTGGCGGCGGTGGCGGGGACTCCATCTTCAGCGCCGCCGAGAACAGTCTCCGCACGCACGGCTCCGCGTCCGAGCTGAGCTACAAGTACACCGACGGACCGTCCGCGTCATCGTCGTCGTCCTCCTTGTCGGCCGGACGCCGCGGCAGCGACGAGACCTCGGGCCCAAGCTCGGGCTCGTCCGGTTCCCTGTCAAACGGCCAGCAGTACACCGTCACGGCGCCCTCGGCGGCGGGCCTGTACGCCGCCGTGACGGGCCACGGCCGGCATCACGTCTCGCAGTACATGATCTCGGACGACGTTGCGGACGACGACGTCGACCACCATCACCATCACCACCAACATCACCACCACCAGGCGGACCGGCGATCCGCGTGCGGCTTGTCCGCGTCCTAGAAGAGGAAACCTCCGGCCGGATGGTTTTCTTGAGTACGATAAGCGTGCCGGCGGAGGGATTCAGGGGGCCCCCTTTTTCCCGCGACCGGCACCCCAACGTGTTCTTTTTTTCTTTTTCTTTTTGCACCATTTTACTACGTTGTTGTTGTTTTCTGCAATTTTCCTTTCAATTTTCTCCAAACGCCCGCCGAACCCCCTGTTCACTTTGAGAGCGCCATTTCGATACATAACGACGCCCCATTTGGATAAACACTTCTAGCATTCGGGCAAAGGTAGGAGATGATTCAGAGAGCATGGGTGAAGGAGAGACCCTATCCGACCCTCCATGAAGCTGTCGAACACGGGGGGGGGACATGGCTGATCCTGGTGGTGTCCTTTCTTCTTTCATACTGATTGCATTTCCTGCGGTCATGCTCGCAGACGGCCGGCGCAACCAATGCGATTTCCCACAAAGCACGAATTCCCAGGAACGGCATCCTTCAATGGTTCTATCTTGGGACTTTTCAGGCGCCAGCCACGCAGACGCCACGGGATTATATCCTCGAAATCCTCGAAGCCCTTGGTTCGACACGTAGGGCTTCCTCCCGCAGAAAGCTCGTAAACTGGAAACACGGCGGCCTCCTTTGACAGAGGCGACGTCCTTGCAGATGGCTTATGCGGGAGCGGGGGCGGGTTACACACACACTTATCCATACGCATATACCATCGCCCAACCTGGCTTACCCTTTCGTACGGCGTCGACACAGAGGACGCCGCATACGCTCTCTCGTACGTCGTCGAAACAGAACCGCAGGACCCGTTTCCACAGGGAGCGAGGTGGCTTTTCCCTTTTGCCTTGGCATGGGTCCAGAACCAGGCTCGGGGAAAGGCGGAGGGCCAGATGAAAGAGAGGGCAGATATGTATACGGCGCCTCTGCGGCCCAGCAATGCAGCTTCGGCGACCATAACCACCAGCGAAGCATGCCCCCCCCCCCCCCTTTGTCACTCGTGCGGAGGAGCCATCCCAATTCTTCGGCAAAGGGGCCCTGGCTGCAAGGGGTCCGGCATCTCATCCCCCCTTTCTCTTCGTCGATGACGAGGCTAGGCTGACCGTTGGGCTCCTCCGCCCAATGTGGCCTTACCTTACCGCCGGCCAATGGCACTTTGAACTGTGTGCTAGAGTACTTCTCTCTGTGCGCGGAAGCAGTCTCTATTTGCCCCAGAGAGAGAACAAGGGGAAGAGGAATCAATCTCGGACTCTGACTCCAGCGGCATCTCCAGCGGCATCATGCAGCTACCCGACACAGACGTCCGCCCGCAAAAACCCCCGATCCCTGTTGGACGCCTCCTTCTCTCTTCCACCCTTTTGTCGCAGACCATCCCACCATCCCACCCGCTTCAGATCTAATGTCGACCAACAATCAACGGCCTACAGCCCCCCACACCCCCTTCCTGGCGCGTGCCCGCCCAACTTCTGCCCCTCCTTTCGTGTTCCCCAAGGGAATATAGCTTCCGGTTCCGAAGTGTGGCTTCTCTTCCAGCCATTGCAGGAACAGGAGGTGTGAGGCGGTCCTTGGGAGTCCGTTGTGCCTCAAATATGCAGATGACATTGAGGCGTCCGTCCATCCACTCTTTCATCTCCCTCTGTCTCCAGTTGGGACTTACATACACATACCAACTTACACACAGCAAAAACCCTGGCCTTTTCGCATTCTGTTCCCTCCCTCCTCACTTCTAATGCTATCTTTGGATTTCGCCGAGAGAATCGACGCCGTTCCTTCGCCAATCGCATTAGTTCCCCGCAGGTACTCCATCTGCCTCTCTGCCCCCATCTCCCCCATCTCCAAGACGTTGGGTCTTGCAGTGCGGATATCAGGGAAGAGGAGGGGCAAGCTTTCCTTTTTTGGATTGGCGCATTGGGGGGGGGGGGGGGGGGAATACGAAAACAAAACAAAACGTGTGCTTGTTTGGTGTCTCGACGTATTCATCATCACCATCGTCTTCCACGTCTCTTCCTGGCGTCTCGATGTCTACTTCGGCGCCAGATTTGCCGCGGTTTCCAGCTGTTTCCTCAATCAACCCTACATCGGAGTGGAAGGGGGGGAGGGGGTGTATTTGGCATATCGTACTTCCCTTTCCAAATCGTTCTTGGTGCTTTCGCTCGTCTTCTGGTGGATGGTACGAACCCTTACGCCTACCACCGTCTTCTTTGGCAACTCTGACCTTTTTCCGCTTTCTCTCTTTTATGTACGGCTGTCTCTGTGCAAGTCTCACCAATCAAATCATGTCTTTTTTCCTTTTCAAAGCTTCTCTTGTTCGGGCGAGGGGGTCAAAAAATGTAATACGTTGGGTAGGGGGCAATAAAAAATGACAACACAAAGAGCTGGATATAAGTAAGTGGTCGGGCATGGGATGAAAAGGGCGCTTAGGATGCGCCTGGGGAGAGATGTATTCCCCTCCCTGCTGAACTGCGGGATAGTCACTGGTAATGAACGGGATGAAACGGTCCTCGGAAAGCGGCGATACACAAAAGATTTTGAGTTTGCGTGGGCATTCGCAAAGTGGTAGAGAAACACGAGGGGAAAGGGGGACTGTTCATGGAAGGGTTCGGGTTTGGTTATGGGGTCGTTGGCGAGACATGGGGTTCAATTGGAGGTGCTGGGATACGATAATCAGGGGCATTGTTTGGGTCTTTGGTCAAACGACTTTTACAATCTGGTCCATCAGACTGTTTTCTCATTCTTTCTCGTTTTGAATTTGCACTTCAACTGTAATGCGCGAGCTGTATTCCCTCCCAATATCAGTCATTTGGAGGATTCCCGGTCTGGAAATAGGGCACAAGGACGATGCATCAGATACACCGGACGAAACCGGGCCAGTAAAGGGCATAAGAACAGAGTGCTAGTAAATTTCAAGCTGTCTCTCGTCGTGATGATTGCTTTGCTTCGTGATTGCATAATTATTATACTGGGTATGAACTACTTCCAACGTCTCATCCGTGGTTGGATGCATGCATGTGTACGTGATGCCTATGCGCTCTATTTACAACTTGCCCTCCGCCTTTTCGTCAACCTCGCAAAACGCCTTGAAGGTAACGAACTCGTCATCCTCATCGCCGTCGGACTGCAGTACCAGCTCGGCAGTCGATCCCACGAAGAAGACGTTCCCCTCGCTGATCTTGTGCACCGTCGGACCGACAGCGATGGTGCCTCGGCCAGACGTGCAGATGACGATGCTGGGGCCCTCGAGCGGCTCGAATGTGGCCTTGGAGCCACTTCCCTTCAAGAGCGACCGGATGACGCTGAACTCCTCGATGGGCGGGTCGTAGAGGATGACGGCGGAGCCAGAGCTGTAGGCGGCGCGGTTGAGGGTGACGTAGGGGTATTCGGAGGGAGACATTTTCTGCTCGTCAATGGGGGCGTAGTTGTAGGTCAGCATGTCGACAAGCGTGGGCACATCCTTGAACTTTGGGGTGAAACCAGCGCGTACGACGTTGTCCGAGGCGGCCATGCACTCGATGATGTCGCCCGAGAGGTAGGCGTGGATGTCGTCGGCGCGGAGGAACATGGCTTCGCCGGGCTCCATCTTGACGAAGTTGAGGAAGAAGAGGACGAACAGGCCGATGTCGGCGCCGAAAGAGCCGTGGAGGCGGATGATGAGCTCCGACAGGGTGTCGCCGTCGGTCGTACTGATGCCGCCGCCGGCGAAGTTGCCGCCTTCCGACTTGGCCAGGGAGACGAGCTTCTCTGTCTGCTTCTCAATCTCTTCGGGCGTGGCTGACAGAAGGGAGGCGAACGCGTGCTGGAGCGCTTTCTTGTTCCGGTCCTTAGTCGCGGGGTCTTCGCTCTCTTCCTCCCCCTTGATGGTGCTGATAAACTCATCGGCCTTGTCGTCAACGACCAGGCTCTTCAGCGGCGGGACGGTCGACAGGAAATGGGATATCTCGGCGAGCGGGCGAAAGCCACAGAGGCCCTCGAAGGGGGTGATGGCGATGGCCATCTCGGGCTTGTGGTTGTCATCGGGATAATTCTTGGGGTCGCGGGCGTGGAGCTGCTCGGCGAGCTTCTTGTTGGGGTGGGCCTGGATGGATAGGGCCTTGCTGATGGACAGGACCTTGAAGAGGAAGGGGAGCTTGGTGCCATATCTGGATGCGACGGGGGCGGAGAGCAGTTGCTGGTTCTCTTGCACAAGGTCAAGGAGTGTTCGACCAGACTGGACGTCTTTGGATGGGTTCGAGGGATGGGTGCCCATCCACAGCTGCGGTGGTGTTAGTGGCCACCAAAGGACTAGAAAGATAAAAAAAGGAGAGCGAAAGGGGTGTTCATGGTCCCACCTCTGCGTATGGCTTCTCGGCCTCGATGCTGAAGCCGTCCGATGGCGTCGTAGCAGCAAAGCGCGCAGCTGCTGATTCCTCGCCCTTCTTACCCCATTCATACGAGTTGACTCCGCATTGGAGCTTGAACAAGGGGACTTGCAGAACCATTTTGTAGGGTGTAGAGCCAGTCACAAGCTCAAAGGAGATGAACAAAGGTAAAGGACAAGGCCCAATAGAGAGAAGATGCGACAACGGCGACTATGTCGTACTATTAAAGTTGGTAGTGCGTACGAGGACCCCACCATTGAATTTGACGTCAGGGAGAGAGCTTCACTTGGAGGACCCCGCAAACTGGAGCCAAGAGCGACCCAGACCCCTCCATTTCCCTCCGGAACGATCATCGAAGCACGGGCCCCGGACAAGTGGTCGGGCCGCCCTGCGGAAGGTGAGCTCCCGAGACGTGATTGGCTTAGCATGGTGTCTGCAGCTGCCACCGGCTCCACTTCGGTGATTCGCGGCAGCGACTGTCATCAACGTTGTCGATTGGGCCAATGAAGCCCTCGCATCTCCCACCGCTCGTCCTGAGTGTAGCCGCCCGGTGCCGCTTGTATTCTGCCGTCCACATCCCTAGGGCTTCCATCTACCTTGAAAGTGCGTCAGTCGTGATCTTCCGCGACCTGGTCAATTTCAAAACATAATCATTGTCCTTTCCCCCTCTTTTGAGCTTACCATGGGCTGAGGACTTGTTTACGTGCCTCTTCTTTTTTCCTTCGTAGCATCATCTTTGCGCACAGAGATACCCAGAGCCCCCCCCCCCCCCCCCCCCCCCAATACTATCTGGCCAACGCGACCCGACTCGAGTTGCGACAGCTGGCGACGCAACGCCCGAGTGAGCATCGCTTCTTCCTTGCACTGTCAGTAGCCACATGCGCACTTGCCCTCTTACTGTCACCATACCTCAACTCAAACTTCCTCTTCTCAACACCGTCTCTTCTACTTCAACCACAGCAAACATCGTATGCGACCCAAGGCTGACGTGTAAAAATGCCACAGAAACCGGCGCTCAAGAACGGCAAGCCTCTTCCCCGTGGCCGAAAGAGAAACCTTCCCAATTTCGAACCAGTCCCTGCGACGCAATCGACTGGCTTGGGTGCCCCCGAGGAGCCTGCCTAGAACAAACGCGACTCGCCCAACACCCAGCCTCGCCCTCTGGGCTCACCACAGGCCAAGATGTCCCAGCGAAACAGAAGCGGCCGCGGCTCGAATCGCAACAATGGCAGCGGCCACGGCGAGGAGGTACAGCTGTGGGAGTCGGCCAAGGAGAAGTTCCACGAAATCGTCAGTGGTGTCAATCAAGAGAACGACAACCTGGCCGAGCTGTTGAAGCTCGACAAAAAGGCCGCGATTGCTAGCATGGACGGTGGCAAACCTTCTGGCGCCGATCTCAACAAGATGGAGCAGAACTGCCGATCAGGAGTCAAGCTGTCTGAGAACAACTCTAATAACATCAAGAACCTCATTGAGCAGCTTAAGATCCTGAAGGCCGTGCAGCAGGCCAAGGAAGCTGCCGAGGCTCCCGCGACGACGAGCACATCATCGCGAACCGGCAGCTCTACTCGCAACCGAGATGCCGCGTCGGCCGCAATATACGACTTCGACGGTGCCGGCGACTCCCCCGTACCTAGCCCTATCGGCGGCAACTCGCGCAAGTTTGGGGACAGAGGCAGCAACCGCGACAGCATGCCGCCCAAGGCAGATAGCGTCGAGCCGCAGGGATCAACGGGCTCCAACACAGCGGGCTCCTCGTCGGGGGCTCTGGGATCGAGCGCTGCGTCGGCGGCGCGCAGCAAGGTGTCGTTTTCCAAGGGCGACAAGGTCGCGTTCAAGCGGAAGAAAGACGAACCGCAGCAGGGCGAGGCACCTTACGACTGGATACTGGGCGAGGTTGTTGGGGTCATGGGCGAAGGCAAGAGCCGCCGGTACAAGTGTCTAGATGTGGAACCGGAGGATAACGTCAAGCCGAAGGAGTACAAAACATTTGCCTCGGGCATGATACCGATCCCGGCGGAGAACCAGACGCATACTCTCGCCAAGTTGGAGGCTGGCAAGATGGTACTTGGCCTATACCCACAGACGACGGCATTTTACGCAGCGGACGTTGTCGGCACGGAGCCGGACGGCAAGACGGTCAATCTCAAGTTCCACGGCGAGAACGACTCCTCGACAACGCATCAGGTGGAACGTCGCTATGTGCTGGAATTTCGGCCTTAGATGGCCAGCCGCCCCGAGCGAGAAAGCGGGGGGGGTTGTGTTAGCGAGAGCCATCAGCGGGCGTTCGCTTAAAGTATTGCGTTGGATGCGGCGTATTGGCCTAGGGATCAACGGCCCGGACATGGGATCTCATATCGTCAAGTTTCATTAAAACAAACAGAAAGGGGAATATGAATGACGCGGCGGGTCGAAACGGAGTTTAACACGAGTATTATGAAGCAAGCAAGGGTTAGCAAATAGCGGCAACCATGGTCCATATGTAGGCTCATAATGGCACTAGAAATGACCACGGGCACGGGTACGCGAGTTTGATGTCGCATGCTCCCTGATTTGTTTTTTCGGGTTGCAAGTCCCGCCTCTTTGACCCTGAAGCAGCCTTCCTTCCTTTCGTACCTATGCAAACGTAAGGTTTGTATGCGGACAAGACGACTTCGCAATCAAACTCTCCTCTCAATGTTGGCTTGGAGAAGTGTCAAATTGCGCCCCCTGACTCCGGCATGGCACGTGCATGAATCGAATGCCGCGATGGTGGTGTACAACTCTACATAGTGTATCCGCAGCGTACCTGCAGGTCGCTAAAGGTGCCTATTGGTCAGATGACAGCAGAGGTATGGGTGGGGGGGGGGGGGGGGGGCAGGGCCGAGGTAAGGTGTGCGCGGGAGAGGTGATTGATCGCCTCGAAATGTATCGATGAGTGAGCGAGAAAAGGGTAGGCTGAGAGTCGTATTTGGTGGCGGAAACGGCTGAAGAGCCGCTGCCCAGGGGAAATTGATGATGAAAGAATGCGAGAGTGCGAGACCGGGACGCGGAGAGGGGAGAGGACCGATGAAGCTATCCCCAAAGGAGAGAGCAGGACCCCTTGGTGCCCTCGTCTCCACATTGGATGAGGAAAGAAAAAGGTACACAAGATGGGTCATTGGTTCGGTGCGGTTTCCTCCCCCCCGCCTAGGCGGGAACGGTACCGGTTATGGGAGACTGGGAGTGGTTCTTCCCCAGTACGTACCCGAATTGAATCTCCGGTCCCAAGAGGGATAAGAGGGACAGACAGATAGATGGGCAAGCGCAGCCAAGGGGGAAACGCCGTGAAGTGTGTCAAGTGAGGACGGGCTGAGAGGGAAGGAAGGATGAGACCCACAGCATCTGTCTGTCTGTTTACCTATCTGTCTGCCTGTCCGCATTGTTCGCCGCATCATCCAAGATTCAATATTTCCATCCGACGTGATTTCGACTGGAATTGGGCCCCCCCTCTTCTCCCCCTCTATCCTCCACGCCCCGGAAGCAAAAGAGCGAGGGCAAGTCCGACGTAAGGGAGGCAAGGACCAAAATATAGCAAAGGTAGGTAGGTAGGTAGGTATCTGATCATTGATGTAACCATGACCCATTGATGAATTTGAGCGCTCGCCTGACCAACAACATTAGCTTGGAGATGGGACCCCTCTCCCTCCCCCTTTCAGCAAATGTTGAAACGCATGAGGAGCCAAGCCGCAATTCCTCATTCCTGACGGCCGCTCTAGATGAGCATGGCGTCCTCTACGCTGAGAGTAATGGCATAGGTATAGATACTTGACGAGGGCAGGTACTAGCTAAGTATATGCAATTCAAATACGCTGTGTCCGTATTGTTTCGAAAGACGCGGGTGGCATTAATCACATCCCAAATATAGCTGTGAAATGGCCCGTTTCGACACACACCCCCCCTCCCACATCCAACACCAACACACGTCTCGGTCCACGTCCCAGTTCCATTTCCCTCCCAAAGACCAATCGCCCGTCAGGTTCCACGCCCGAGCGAGCAAGTGCCCAACTCCATTCGACCCCCAACCCCCCGGTCCCCGACACTGCTACACTGCTACACTGCTGTGCTGGTGGACTGGAGTCAGCGCACCGGCAACTAATCGCCAAAGTTGCTTTCCTTTTTTTTTCTTCTTCCCCTGCGATAGCTCACCACAACACACCTTTCACTCTTACCCACACCCTCATACACACTCTCTTTTCTCCTACCTAACTTATTCTGCCCGAACCTGAATCCTTCCACCCCCACGACAGCACATCTTGGGATCCAAGTACGCGCAACATCCGGCCGATCGACCAATTGCTCTGATATAATCACATCGCTGTACGAAGTGCGAGAGGGAGCGACCCATCGTACGTTGCGACGTCTCCTTTTAACCTGACACCGCATCACGCCTGCCCGCTCCCGGCCCCTCGACGCCCTCCGACTCCCCTTTGACCTCTACACGACGACCTACGCACCCCAGACATTCACAATGGGTGGTCAACTCTCCAAGATGATGGGCAAGATCTTCGGGTCAAAGGAGATGCGCCTGCTGATGCTGGGCCTCGACGCCGCCGGCAAGACCACCATCCTCTACAAACTCAAGCTCGGCCAGGACGTCACCACCATCCCCACCGTCGGCTTCAACGTCGAGACCGTCACTTACAAGAACGTCAAGTTTAACGTCTGGGACGTCGGTGGCCAGGACAAGATTCGTCCCCTCTGGAGACATTACTTCAGCGGTGAGTCTCCGTACTTGATTCCCTTCCCCCTCCCATCTTCTTCCCCGACTGGACAGATTTTTTCGTCTTTTCGTCTGAACAATTGCGCTGACGAGGCTTTCCCCTCTACGTAGGAACCCAGGGCCTGATCTTCGTTATCGATTCGTCGGACCGCGCGAGAATTGAGGAGGCCAAGTCAGAACTCCATAGGATCATCAATGACCGCGAAATGAAAGACAGTCTGCTGCTGGTCTTTGCGAACAAACAGGACATCAACGGCGGTGAGTTGGACGCCAGCTTTTCCTTGAAACCAATCCGCTGCTGCTGCTGCTGCTGTTGCTGCTGCGTCTTCTCCTGCCATGTTAAAAACGCTGACGAATTGTCCATCACAGCTATGAAGCCGCAAGAAGTCACCGAGGCTCTGTCTCTCTCCAAATTAAAAGACAAGGTCTGGTACGTCGTGCCCAGTTGCGCGACGACGGGTGAAGGCCTGCTCGAGGGCCTGGCCTGGCTGTCAAACAACGTTAAGGCACCCCCTGCTCCGGCCAAGAAGTAGACGACGAGAAGACCGACATGCCTCATCACCACCATCCTGATCCTTTACGACTCATCATACTAAGCTATCCATCCATCCATCCATTCACCCGCCCACTCAACCCCCATCTCACCATCCGCAACCCGCATGCCGCTTCGGATTGCATACCGAGGCATCAACCGTCCCCGAACCGAGCCCCTCGGGGCCAAAGAGCCCATTTATGCCATTCGAGCACCCATCACGGCCCGGACGAAGGACGCAGGAAAGATGCCTCTGCGAGGGCGCGCGCTGTCGAGAACCCCACCGAAGGATAAGCGGTTCTTCACGTACCTACCTAATACTCGACAGCGACAGAACCTTCACCAACCCACTCATGGCTATTCTTCCTTTTTCTTTTTTAAACCAAAACTCTTGATGTAACGTTTTTAACTACGCTGATACGGAGAGAAGACGGATAGGAGGGGAAGGGAAAGGAAGGAAAGGGGCCGCCTTTCTCTCATTCATCGCACGTTTTCATTGGGCTGCCGGGATTTTTGTTTCTTTTTGTTTCTCTGCCCATGCTTTCAACATTTCCCCGTCTCTCTGGTTCTATTCCATGTTGTCATTCTGAAATACCCGAAGCTCTTAGAAGGCGAAATGAAAAAGAACGTTATTTGAGGGGGGGCCAAAATGGCAGGTAGTGTTTTTTGTGCTTTTCTTACACCCCTTTTTCTTCTATGAGTTGTATTAAATGATGTACAAGAGATTGTTTGAAATTCCTGCTGTCCCTTGTCTGTTCCACCGGCCGGAACAGAGGGCAATGCTGTTTTGTTCTTCATTTACGCCGTCGCCGTGAGACTCATGAGCATGGTCTATCTCGTCATGTCATCGTACCATTACTTACCCAGGCCAGCTGGGCGATCCGTCATTTCATCATCATCATCTATCAGGGGCTCGGCGGGGCAAGCGCCTGTCACCCGCTCTGGCCCCTCTGCCAGCCACGCGGGAAAAAAAGACCCGTCGACTCGAAACGAGACCAGCCGGTGGGCGCCACGGTCCATGGGCCCTGCCGGCGGCACTGAGAGGCGGGCGCTGGGGAGCGCGCTAGTCATGTCAGCACGGCTGCGCGGGCGCCTGTTGCGAGATCTGAATGCCTCTAACAATCGCGTTCGTCTTGAGGGATGCTCCCAGCCGACATGTATCATTGTTACGCGGATCTCGGCTCATAGCTCTCTCAGCGCGCCACGAGAGCGCCGACTAGACCGGCGATGAGCACCCACATGCCCGCCCTCCGGCTCGCCGAGGGTGATCCGGCGGCGTTGTTGGCCGGCGCAACCAAGATGGGCCGGTGCCAGCCGCAGTGGACCGAGGCCTTGCGCGTCACGCAGGAGTAGTACGTCGTTTGGTAAAACCCCAGCTCGGCGAGGTTCGGCTCCGGGCGCGGGGTGACGCCGGGTGCGGGCGGGATGAGGGAGGCGTAGTCGCGGGGGCCGAAGTCCGTCGGAGTCTCGACAGCTGCGGCGGCGACTGCGACCGCGACGGCCGGGGCGGCGAAGCTGGTCGGGGTCGTTTGCCGGGTCCCTGTGGTGGAAAGGAGCGAGTCCTGAGAGGGTTTTCTGTGCAGACGGGCCGGGCCGAGGCGGAGGGGAGGTCTGCGGGAGAAGCAAGGGGCGGTGGAGTTTGTGACAGGGGACGAGGAGTTTAAAGGGGTTTTGGGAGTGAGGGTCGAATAAATCGGGGTCGGGACCGGGTCGGCCTCTGGTACGTCTGTTGAGACGGGGATGGCGGTCGGGAGGAAGGGCTCGGGTTGTAGATGCTGTGACGAGCCGGGTCGGTCTGACGTGTTTGTGGGGGTGGAGAGTGGGCTAGTTGGCGCTGCCGGCGTCGCTGGGAGAGCGGCGGTCGAGGAGGCAAAGAGGACCAGGAGGAACGAGAGGGGATGCATCGTCGGGTTGCGTCTTCTGGCGTCGTGTCGTTCAAGTAGGTAGGTAGATAGGTTGGGATGATGGGCAACGGTTTTGAGTAGGTGGATCAGTTTGGTTCAGGCGTGTGTGCTGTGTCGAGGCCGGCTCTCAGGGGTTTAAGGATGGGAATAAAGATATCTCGCGTGGAATTGTATGTGAGAGCAGAAGATGGCAGCGAAACAAGGCCGAACAAATGCAAGAGGGTCGTGGAAGGCGGGAACTATGACATGGCGGACGTCGACGTCAACGAGGAGAGGAGAAGAAGAAACACATAGAGAACGAGACAAAGGGGAGGAGGGGTCGATGATGTGAGAGGACCGGCCATGTCTTTTAATCTTTCTTTTTGTCGTCATTGTTTCTGTCCGAGAAGTATCTGGAAACTGTGGCATTGGAACTTGGAAACAAGGCTAAAAGATAGAATAAGGGTGATAATGTGGTGGTGGTGGTGGTGGTGGTGGTGGTGGTGGTGGATGAATGCATGGATTGGTTGGTGGTGGTCTTCAACCCCCGTGTGGCATGCAGGAGGGAGTCACGGCGTCGCGTTCCAGGCGGTGGATGACTGGGGCGTGTTCGTCCCCCCTCTCCTGGACAGCAATGCACATGAGCGCAACGGAATCTTTAATTTTTGGGGGAAAGGGTTCCCTGTTCTGGAAAAGCGAGGACGAGAGCCCTAGGGAGAGGGGAAGCTGCGTGTTTGGGTGTTGCAAGGTACGGGCAAAGGTGGAGGGGGCACGCGGGTACGTGGACGTACGTGTGTCATGTTCGCGACGGGGTGAGAAAGAAGTTGTACAGAGTGTTGGGTGGTGTTTTTTTTGGAGTTGCATGTTTTGGGGTGGTGCAGGTGCCTGGGGATGATTGGATTAGACGGGGTTGGTGGTGCTTGGGGGATCACTAGCGCTGCGACTGTTTGGAGTCACGGAGATTTCTTCATAGGGGATCACGGATGGTCATTGGAGACGTTCTAATGCGGCTGGTTGTATGTCTCTGGCAATCCAGGACGAATCAACCCTGTCCTCCCGGGACCGGCGCTCGGAGGTTGTGGCTCCCTCCCTCCGGTCGCTAGTACTGCCGCATGAGTCTTCCGTCCCCGTCCCCGCTCCCGCTCCCGCTCTCGCCGAACCGGCCCCACCAAGCCCGATCGATCGGGTCCCGCGCTCCGGAGGTCACGGGCCCGTCGCCTTCCTATTGCGCGCCGAGGACCCTGAAGACGGGGTACTCGTCCCCGACGGACAGGTCGATCAAGTTGTACCGCGCGAAGCTGGCGTTGTTCTCAGGCTCGAGCGTCACGAACGCGAACGCGGCGTTCTTCTGCCGCGTGCTGACGCGGAACCCGCCCCTGGGCACCCGCACGACCCTCCGGCTGGCCGAGGTCGTGACGGTGGCCTCCACGACGCCCTCGTACTTGCTGTCCGCGAGCGTGAGGGTCTCCACGGTGAGCACCTCGACCTCGACGCCAAGGATCTCAAGCTTCTCGGCGACGTCGGCCCACGCGCGCGGGAAGACGTAGGCCTCGGGCCGCGCGCGCGTGAGGTCGATCTGCGTGGGAGTGCTGTTGCGGAACTGCACGGGCACGCTGACGACGGTGCCGCTGCGGACGTCGACAAAGTCCCACGTCGCGTCCGTCACGCGCGCGCGGTCCACGACGACGATGTCGCCGGTGCCCTCGACGAACTCCCGGCGGGCGGTCTCGATGGTCGACAGGACCTCTTCAGCGTTGTCGACAGCCGTTTGGACGAGCGCCTCGATGGCGAGGGAGCCTGCCGCGACGCGCCGCTGGAAGTGTTGGTCGGCGAGGCGGATGCCGCGGGTCTCGGTGAGGAAGGAGACGGCCTGCAGCAGGCCGGCCGAGTTGTGGCCGGCGCGGCTCACAGAGCTGGGTTCCGTGAGCACGGGGAGGTCGGTACCGCCGTCAGCGGTGAAATAGGCGCTCGTGCGGAGGCCGTGGCGGCGCACGCGGTCCTGGATGGCCGTGAGGAAGAGGCCCTCGCCGAGGGCGCGGATGGCCGGGTGGATGTTGGGGTTCTTGACGTGGGAGACCTGGACGTCCTGGGCCTTGAGCCACTGGCGCGAGGCGCCGAGCTGCTGGCTGGCGGTGTACTCATGGGCGTCGAGGAAGACGTGTGGGTCATAGGCCGAGAGCAGGCGCTTGACGTCGCGGGCCTGACGGCGCTGGAGGAGGGCGTGGTCGCGGTTGGGATCATAGTTGGAGGCGAGCTCGCGCTGGAAGTAGGCGACGCCATCCGGGTTGTAGCGCGGGAGGACGAGGATGTCGGCCTTGGACAGCACGGAGAGGGTCCAGGTCTCGTTGGCGGCGAACTTGCCGAGGAGGGCGAGCACAGCCTCGTCGCCGGCGGGCTCGTTGCCGTGGACGCCGCCCTGGATCCAGATGCGGAGCTTGTCGGCGGGGGCAGCGGCAGCAGCGGCGGAGGGGGAGGAAAGTGAGAGGTTGACGTAGGGAATGGTGCGGCCGTCCTCGGACGTGAAGGGGGGTTGATGATAGGTTAGCCAGCCGTGTTTGTCGGCAAGGCCGCTGAGGAACGAGTCTGGTCAAGGGTGTCAGCGGCGGTTACATTATGTCGACCCGAACGCGCGCGGCACTCACCCAGCGTGTCCTGGGTGGTAGGTCCGGATGTGCCGTTGCTCCACCCCGCGGGGACAGCCTCCGGATTCGTGAAGGCGGGCGACAGAAGCTCGACGTCGACGTCGGGGAAGAGCGTGGAGACGAGGTCACTGTCCCGCGTCACAGGAACCTGGTTGTCGGCATACTTTGTCTGGGCCGAGGCAATGCCGGCGTAGAGGAGGCCAAAGGCCAGGCTGTCGAGGACGCGCATTGCCAATGGCTGAGAAACGACGCTCGAGGAACCGGTCTTAGTCGTCACTCTCGGCTCACTTCGAGTTCGTGGGACGGACAGGTCTATATGTCCATCCTCGCCGGGCCGGAATTGCAATCAGTCGTGATTTGCGCGCGAAATTGAGCCGCTCGTGGAGCGTGGCCGGTCGTCATGGACGGCGGGCGGTTCTGAGAAGGGAGAAGGGAGATGGTGCGAGCCGTCCCCGCCATCGCGTCAATCATCGCGTGAATTATCGCGCCGTGGCATGCTTTTCCCAAGCCTCGCGATGCAACATCTTGGCGGGTAGCTTATTACCGCACGAGGTAGGTGTCTTTCGCTGTTCGCGGGGGTCGCGTAACGCCCCCGGGGATAATGTCGGGGTGTTGGAGTCGGGAAGAGCCCGACAGCCACTGCATCGTTGCAATTCCCGGGTTGCTCCGCGGGTTGCGTCCCTTATTTTTGAGCAGTGCCGACGATTTTGAGGAAGGATGGATTTCAAATCTCGAATTGGTTGATACCATTGGCTGAGTTGTAGCTGGGGATATCGCAACATCTGCATCTTAATCGTACAACCCGAGCTTGGCAATACTCGACACCAAACGCCATTCGCCAAGACTAAGCATCATCGGAGTATCGCGTACTCTTTGAAGGCAAAAGGGGGTGTATTCGTATATATTAGCCGAAAGGATGTCAGCGAGTTGCAGGGCGGTGTGGGATGGAGCAAGAGCAAGACGAAGCGAGAGAGTAAATCATGACGTTTCGTAGATTCCAAGAACAATCCGTTTGTGAAACCGACTGTCAGGCAGCCAACCGTGAGAGAAAAGAGGCAAGACAAAGGACAAAACAAAACAAGTGAATTAAATAACAAAAGACATGCAACACCGGGCATTCGCCGGTCGTCTCCGACCCGACTACTACTCCAGCCCTCACTGGTTTATCGATGGGAGAGCGGACGGGATCCCGAGTTCTCCAGTGGGTATGGTCGCATGTGAGAGCCGGATGGGTGCAAGTGGTCTATGTTGGAAGTAGCCACATGGGCGCTGGCCTGGCACTGGATCTTCTAGGCCGTTAGCTCGGTTTTTGAGGATGAACAGCGGCCCTGCCTGTGCTGCAATGACGTCACAAAGATTTAGATGAGAAACATAGCGCTTGATGATAAGTTCAGGATTATAGTCAGGCGTGGTTGAATGGTCAACGTGCTAGAGAGGGAGGGTTCGGTTGTGCATGCATTTACGATTGGTTATGATGACTGATATGCAAAGGTACCTACCTATAATAAAGAGGTGTTGGCTACCTACAGGAATAATCAATCGATCGTTGGCAGGATGAGCATAGTAGCGTTTAGTAACCCCCACAACAGCTGTCGAGCAGCCTAAAATGCGGGGGGGTTGAAGCTGTACCGCTGCTCTTCTTCGGTAGGTAGTAGGATGCTAACCGGTCTAGGTAATCGTGCCACGCCCCCACTTTTCTCGGGATTCGCCAGCTCACCCGCGTCAGCGGGTGCTCACGGGCCATACGAAAAAACCACCCATACGAAAAGTATGATAACTTCACTTTTTCCTCCTTCACACCACTTTTCACCACTATGGCCAAATACGATCAAAAAGTCGAATCTCGTATAATTGAGGCAGCCGAAGCTATTGCCGCTAACGGCAACCTCTCAATTGCCAGGGCTGCAAAGTTATTCAACGTACCATATCAACGCCTTTATCACCGCCTCCAAGGCCGAGTTACGCAAAAAGACCGCCCCGCATCCCACACCAAGTTAACTGCCGATCAAGAAGAGGCACTTTGCGCCTATATTGACCGCCTTGACCGTATGAGCCTTCGAGTACGTAAGGAGCTTGTGAGAGACGCTGCCAACCTCCTCCTTCGCCAGGCAACTGGATCTCACGATGCCCCTACTGTTGGCGTCAACTGGGTCAGTAGGTTCGTCAAGAGGCACAACTACTCCTGCGTGAAGGAAAAAGTACTAGATGCTGCCCGCCAGAAGGCTGAGGATATCGACAGTATCAACGAGTACTTTATACGCCTTAAAAAGGTCCTTGACGTCTATGCCTTTCAACCAGAAGACATCTGGAATATGGATGAGACAGGCTTTCAGATCGGGGCCGGCAAGGACGCCATGGTTATTACCAGGAAGAAGCGGGAGCACTACTTCGGCATCCCATTGAATAGGGAGTCTTGCACTGCTGTTGAGGCCATCTCCGCAGGCGGGAGGGTTATACCAGCCTTTCTCATCCTCTCTGGTGCCATCCATATGAGTCAATGGTATGAGCTTCCTGAGCTAGCTGAGGATACGGTTATTGGTGTCTCCCCTACTGGTTATACGAATGATCAGCTTACGTATGACTGGATCCAGCATTTTGACCAGCATACTAAGGGGTATACCCGTGGTACACATCGACTCCTCCTTGTTGATGGGTATGGATCCCATCATACGATGCAATTCATCGAGTATTGCCAGGAGAAAAACATCATACCCTTCGGCTTCCCACCTCACTCAACCCATCTCCTTCAGCCTCTCGACGTAGTTGTCTTTCAACCATTAAAGCACTACCATAGTAAGGCTGTTGACACCCTTGTCCGGGACGGTTGTGCCCACATCTCGAAGCTGGAGTTTCTTGGCTTCATTCAAGAGATCAGGAAGCAGGCCTTCAAGAGCACAACGATTATGTCTGCCTTCCGAGAATCCGGTATCTCACCATTCAATCCCCAGAAGGTCCTCACCAAGATCAGTGTAAGGAAGGGCACGCCTACTCCTGTCTACACACCTATTGTGTCTGGCTCGGAATACTCCTCACCTTTCGGAACCCCACGGACGTATAAGAAGCTAAATACAGTAGGGGATCGTCTTCTGCAGTCTGCAGAGCAGCTTCTGCTCCAGTCTAAGAAGCTCCAGTATGACGCAGAGACACTAGCCCAGCAACAGGAGGAGCTTCAGGGTGGGATACGTCGATTCGTACATGGTGCCCTTATACAAGGGGCAGAGTTAGTGCAGACGAAGGATGACCTTAGACGTACGCGTCTTGCAGACGAAGTCCGACGGGCACGTCGGAGGGCAAAAAACCGGCCCTTGCAGTCTGGAGGTATATTGACGAAAAAGGGGGCTCGTCAGATTGCTGCTGCGAAGGAGAAAGGGAGCATTATAGACATGGAGCTCCAGCTGCAAAAGGCCCGTAAAAAGGTATTCGTTGACGCAGCAAAGGCAGCCCGAAGGCGGTATATTGACAGGAGACTGCAGCCAGCCTATATAACAGAGACTGGTAAGCCTGGGAGGTCGCTGCGTCGATTCTGATGTCTGAATAGCTTCACTTAGTTGCGTGAAAAAACATACTTTTCGTATGGGTGGTTTTTTCGTATGGCCCGTGAGCACCCGCTGACGCGGGTGAGCTGGCGAATCCCGAGAAAAGTGGGGGCGTGGCACGATTAGCGGGAGGATGGAAAAAAAGGAGAGACAAAAGAAAGTTAAACGTTGATTTATCGTGCTTTTACATAGTAACCTGGCTTTTACCCACCCAGGCTATCCGAATTCTGCAAACCTCCTGCAGAAGGGGGCCTCGCTTAATCCCCTGGAGCTATTTCTTTCGGACGGCGTGTCCTTGCGGCCGATTGATAGGGTGTACCCAAGTATGCTTACCTCTCTCCTCGCTTGCTGGATAGCGGCTAACACTTGTACAGGCGTGTACAGCGAAACCCAGCACGCTGGTCCAAAATACCCCCCCTTCATCGCTACGATGCTCAATGACGACGAAATAGAAAGGGCCGCAAGCCAACTCGCCGAGTATCGAAGGAGTGACCCATTGCCGCAGATTCTGGACCAATACGCGACCCTGCTCGAGGATTACCGGCGCCTCCGGAGCGACTACGAGGAGGAGCGCGATGCGAGAGAGAGATACAAACAGCTGGCCCGCGACCAGGAGCGCAACCCCTTCGTGCTCGTCCTCGTCGACGGCGATGGCTATCCTTTCCACGAGAGGCTGCTCGACAAGGGCGCCGACGGCGGGAGCACCGCCGCCCAGCTGCTCAACGAGGCCGTCAAGGCCGACCTGCGGAACAAGGGCCTTGAGCAGTGCAAGATCATGATCCGCATCTACGCCAACGTCGCTGGCCTATCCAAGACCCTCGCGAGGGCCGGCCTCGTCGGCGCCGAGAAGCGCTCCCTCGGCCCCTTCATCGCTAGCTTCAACCGCTCCTACGGCCTTGCTGACTACCTCGACGCCGGCGAGCTAAAGGAGAACGCCGACTTCAAGCTGCGCGCCCTCATGCAATTGTACGCCGATAACGCTCAATGCAAGCACATGTACCTGGCTTTCTGCCACGACGTCGGATACGTCGCCGACCTAACCCCCTACGTGAGGGGATATAGTAATAAGTTTACCCTTATAAAAGCTCCTGGCACCAGATTCCATACCCAGTTCACTAAGCTGGGTATGGATATTGTTGAGTTCCCCGGCGTCTTCCGCCAAACGCCCCTAGAGACGGCGATCCCGGTTCGGCCCACTCACAACGCATCCACGTCCTCCACCGCCGCCGCCGCCGCCGCCAAGGCCGACAACGCACCGCCCCCCTGGACGCCGTCGACGGCAAACCGAGTCCCTACCGGGCCATCCCTATCACCCGGCGGCGGAGACGCAAGACAGGGGAACGTCTGCCGCTTTCACGCCATCGGGAAGTGCAAGTATGGAAAGGCTTGCAAGAACATCCACGTCGACCGTGTGGCCTCCAGCACCAAGTGGAGGAGATCGAGTCCAGATGACTTAGTCTCGGACACCAACAACTCGTTACAAGACCCCGAGGACAGGATATCCCCGGGCTCTTGTTCCCAACCGTCCGCTACAACTCCAGCCAAAGACGGTACGAACCACCAGCGACAACAACAAGAAAGCCATGAGCGCGAGATCCTGGAGCTAACCCGGGCAGACTCGGCCTTCGCCTCGTCGTTACCCCATAAGCAAGATATCCCAGAAGGCTGCATCGCGGTCAACACGAAGAACTGGCGCCTCGATCCTTACATCCCGCCATCCGATCCCACAATCTCCAATCGCCTGAATTCCCGCATCAGCAGGCATCGGGTTTGTAACAACTTCCATCTAAACGGGACCTGCGACGCCGGCGACTCGTGCGAATACGACCACAACCCGCTGGACGCCGAGTCCAGGAGCGCGCTCGAGTCCATCGCGCGCTCGAGGCCGTGCTCGAAGCGTGGCGGGTGCAGAAACGCCAAGTGCACAAACGGGCACATATGCCAAAACTCACGCTGCAAACACTATGGCGGCAAGGCACACTGTAAACTGCCTTTCCTGTCCCACACCGAGGACTTAACGGTGGATAGGTTCATCCCCGGCGACATGAAATCATTCCACAACCATAACAATAACAATTATACTTCACAAGCCTGGGCTGCTGATACCAGCAGTACGAGCAGCAACGCTAGCAACGCTGGCGAAGACGAAGCTTACTACCCCGTTTCGACACCGACCCTGGGCGAGGAAGAGGAAAGAGAAAAGTTCTACTAGGGGCAATGCATACAATTCCGGAAATTGCGGAGCCGGCATCCTCGAAGGAATGTCTGCCTTTTCTCGATGTCCTTCTTTTTTAGGGGGGCTTGCTTGGCCAAGCGACACGGCACACCGCCGTCTGACAGGCGGAACAAGAGTTGATACCGCTTACCGGCTCAGATCAGCAGTCAATATTCTGCTCTCCGATCCCTGGGTGCGAGTTGGATGTACGGCTTAGACAGAGAAACCCAAGCGTGTTGTATACTACTACCACGACACAACCGTCAAGACGACGGATGTGGTAGTTGGAGGCTTTTCGACTTGGTTGATCAACCAGCCGAGGAGGGGATGCAGAGAGAGCGAGGCAGGGTCGATTATCGACTCGACAACCAGAGACTCAACTCATTGGCCTCTAGCCAAAAACAAAACGAATCCTGGACGAAAGAAACGACATGAAAGAACGACACAAAACGATTGGACTGGGCCACGATAATCGGGCAACCGCTGGCTACCCAAGAAGCTAGCATAGATGACACAGCCACATGGCCGGTTGCATGTGGAAAATTGGAACAAGACCGTAGCGGCCGGGACGATGGCTACTTTAGATATTCGAAGATGTAACTATCTAATGGCTAAACGGTCTGATCACTTGTTGAGATATAGAGCCTATGGGGGGGTACTGGGTGGTACGGGGACGGGGATGACATCCCGGTGTAGTGGCATATCCATATGTCACGTACGGAATGCAGGGTACAGAGAATCGTTCAAGTAGATTTTCAACCAAGCAACCGACAAGGAACTCCGAAAGACCCGAAACTAGAGCTAATGAGAGCCGACATCATCCCGATCCTCCGGTGGCATTGAGCAAACCAATTCGACCGATGCCAAGACCCACGAGAGTCATTTGTTCGCGCCCCCCAGGGGAAACTGTAATAGAAAAAAGAACCAAGGTTGAGTTTTTTTTCCCTCTCGTCCAGGGGCACACAAGGCTGAGCCGAGGTCCAGCGGGTTGCCCTACAAGCTCTAATTGGGCCCAGGGGTTACCCCCAAACTTCCAAGACTTACGCTACGTACTACGACAAGCTCTAATGCTGTCACTTGCACCGAATCCCGTCCGAGTGGGGGGTCTCCTTTTCTATTTTCGGTTTTATAGCAAGCCGTGATAACGCTATTGAGTGACCGCGCCAGTACAGCTCGGCACATCAACGCGCCCAACAGAACGACACGCACACCAACCCACCCATAAACCCCCAACGACCGCATCGGCACGCCGGCGAGGAACAGGAGGGCCCCGCAATAATTATCGCAGAGCCAGGAAAGAGAAGGCTCCTCCTCCCTCGCCTCCCCCCCCCGTCGTCCCCGATAAACAAAGGCCGTAGATCCGCGTCCTCGGTGGTTGTTAAAATCCAGGATTCCCCATTCCCTTCTTCCTCCCGATGCCATCTTCTCCCTCCCTTCTCGCTCAATGCTCCAGCACGCTCTGGTGCCACATCCGCTCCTTACCGCTCTGGGCCTTCGTCCTCGTCGTCCTCCTCCTTGGCGCCGTCCGCCAGCGCCTGCTGCCTTTTCCTTCTCCCCCTCCCCGACGGCCCGCCGCCGCAGTCGTCGCGGATAAGAAGAGACAGTCACCGTCTCCCTCGCCTCGTCCCGAGTAGGCCCCGAAACCTCGCCGGGTACAGAGCAACAAGACCCTCCCTCCCGTCACACACCGCCCACCATGGCGTCCGCAATCGCAAAGGCCACCCGCACCGAGGCCGACTTCGATCGCTTCCCCGTCCGCGTCGTGCGCTTCATCCGCCTCGCCACCGCCGGCGGCCTCGCCTACGCCGCCTACCGCATCCACTGGCGCATTGTCCTTGCGAGCTTCTTCACGGGACCTGGCCGCATCAGCCGCATCCTGATGCTCATCTTTGCTCTGCTGAACCTCAAGAACATGCCCTTTGTCTGGACCGTAAGAGCCTTCTTCTCCTCTTGCTTCCCCCCGATAACATGGACCACAACTGACAAACCCTCCGCACCCAGTACCGCATTTGGCACGCCATCATCTACCACTGCTTCATCCGCAAGTCCCCGCGCCTCGGCCCGCGCTCCCTCTTCCGCCCCATGATCTCCCAGTCTCACGCGCCCATCATGGAGATCGATTACAATATCCACAAGTCCAACTCGACCTACTTCGCCGACCTCGACGTCTCCCGCACCCACCTCTGCACCTACCTTCTCCGCCCCGGCTTCCGCCAGCTCACCCACAACGCCACCACCAAGCTCGTTATTGACCCCAAGTCCGGCAAGCCCGCCCGCGGCCCCCTTGGCATCATGCTCGGCGCCGTCCACTGCTCTTTCCGCCGCGAGATCACCGCCTACTCCCCCTACGAGATGTGGTCCCGCATCCTCTCCTGGGACCGCAAGTGGCTGTACGTCGTCACCCACTTCGTCCCCCGCGGCACCGCCCGCCCCACCGAGTGGCTCGACCCCAAGTTCGGCACCGCTCACGTGCGCCGCAGGCCGTCGTCGGCCAGCGGCGACGCCGACAGCGCCGCCGCGTGTGAGAAGAAGATCTACGCCACAGGCGTGAGCAAGTACGTCTTCAAGATCGGCCGCCTGACGGTCCACCCGGCCGTCGCCCTCGAGGCGAGCGAGCTGCTGCCCCAGCGGCCCGGCGGCTGGACCGGCGGCGACGCCGGTGTCGGCGATGAGGACGTCGACCTGAGCGACGTCGCCGACGACGGCGCCTGGGACTGGAAGATGGTCGAGAAGAGGAGGCGCGAGGGCATGAAGTACGCCGCCGCGTTCGCCAGCATGGACGACTTGCACGGATGGCTCGACGGCGCCGACGGTGGCGACGGGAGCGCGCTGGCCAAGTTTGGCCCTGGCTAACGATGCTAGGGGCTTGGGGGTTTGGGAGTCGGTGTGGTAGGTCAAGAGACGATGATACCCGATAGATGGAATTACCTGCCTAGATAGAATATTAGACCTACATACATACACGCCGTTGGAAAGATCAATATGGGTGTGTGGGAAGGAGCTTTGGGATAGACAGGTGTCACACGGAAGATCTGGTAATAGAGCTAGGCATGCATTCGCAAAAACAATAGAACGAGTATGATCCTCAAAGAGTCACTCTGGCGATGGTTATTTCTCTGCTTTTTTTCTTCTTTTTTTTTCCACGCTAAACTCCGCGACACCAAAATAATGTCCTTCCCCCCTTCCTCCTAGCCGGCCTTGATGCAAAAACTGGGGGCGTTCAAAAGAATCTGAATATTAAGAAAAACACAAAGAGTAGGTAGCTGCGCAAAGCCCGGTGAGATGATGGAACTCCATCGTCGGCGGCACTTAGAGGGCAAAGGCGGCGGCGGCGGCGATGGCGCCGGCCCAACCGGCGGCCTGCAGTCTGTCGGCGGCGCTGGGTGCCGTGCTGGAGGTGACGGCGGCGGCCCCCGTGGCGGTGCGGGAGGAGGTCGTCGTAGCGGTGCCGGTCGTGGCGGCGGCAGAGACTTGCCCGCCCTCGCCGACCATGGCGCAGATCTGGGTGGCGAGCTGGAGGACCTCTGTGGGTAAACACACTCTTTAGTCCACCATTCAAAAATAATATTTTTTATGTTTTGTGTGTTTCTTTAGGTCTTCACACCAAGTAGAGTCGAACAGGAAAGAGAAGAGGAGACAAAACGTACTGGCTTGATCCGAGGAGTTGCAACCGGACGTGGCGAGGCAGGGGACGACGGAGGCAGTCAGATCCCCGACCTTTGAGCACGAGCACGTGAAATCCGTGACGTCGCAGTTGACCGCCTGGGCTCCGTCGCGGATACAGGTGACGGCGCAGGTAGGGATTTCTTCGACAAGCTGGTCGATCGTCTGCGCGGCCACGCTGGCGGCGAGGAGAGAGACGACAAGGGTGTACTTCATCGTGGCTCGGGCGTAGGTGGTGAGATGGTGGGAGGGGGTCTCGGAGTATTGGCGACAGTAGTCGGGATCGGGGGGGTCGTAAAACGTCGATGCGGCAGTAAGCAGAGCGTGTGGGTGGGCTATGGATATTCTAGCAGAAGCACGTCGGAAACCAGGCGGAAAGCTAGCAGCAGGAGCGCGGATGGCGTTCTTTATAAGAGAACACGGAGGAAATGCACGCCCGGCCAGGCCGTCGATTTGGCAGCATAACGATGGACGAAATGGACAAGGTCCAGCCAGACAATCTACTCAGAGCTTCCAAACGCAGCCAAGACGCCGTCTACGCCGAAGCGCTGTTGGTGTCTCGCACCCCAGATTAGGCAAGGATGCGGACGCGACAATGGAAAACAGCGGCGAGTGAAGCGAAACGGGTCGAGAGACCAACCTCGCTGCCTCGGATTGATGTCCGCCTGGGCCGTGTCGTACCTGCATCTCTGGCAGGAGGGCCGGCTGTCATGTCATGTCGGCCCAGTCCAGCGATCACCAGCCAGCCGCCACGGCGTCTTTGGCGTGAGGCATCTCCCATCCTAGCGAATTGGAACGCTCGGGTTGGCTTGCTTTCTTCTGCCCTCTAGTGGTCCGGGGCGCAGTTGCTAGTCGTGATTCGATCAAACAAAGACGGGCTAGAGCTGGTTCGTCGTCGATCGGTAGCGGTCGGTATTTTCCCACTATAAAGTCTTGAGCTGTTGTTGATTCTCCGCAACCGTCCAAGCGCGTATGCTGAACGAGGGACAACGACCCTAGCACAGCTGAAGAATTCTATGTGGATGTGCATGCCGTGGGAGTCTGGACCTCCAGAAAACCCCATCGTTCCGGTGACTCTTGCGCTTCGGGGTTCACAATCATGACGTTGACGATGCCTGTCTGCGTTCTGAGGAATGTTGGTCCAGGGGACGTTGATTAAGCTCACCCGGCATCATGTAAGCTTTCCGACGACCCCTGCCAGAACTGCGGGCCGGGAGAGTTGTCGAGTCGCTCGACCAATCCCACCAGCCCATTATCCGGCGAACGGATCGCGCTGGGAGCACCTGCATTAGCCCTCCTTCGATCCCATAGTGTGGTCTGTGTGCCCGTGCCTCTCCCGCAAACCAGAAGATGGGACGGCAGGGTTCTCATGAAAACTCCGCCTCGGTTTCTCAATCGGAGCTCATGATAGCATCCGTCTCTGGACAGATACTGTGGAATTGGTGAATGGACTAGGAACAGACACCGTGTGTTCTGTTCTTCTATGCGGTCGCCACTGGACTGGTCGTCGACGCATAGACGACATTGTGTGCCGCCTGTCGCCAAGCTGTGCGAGACCAATATTTCCAATAACTTGTTCTTTTAAGATTGATATCTTGCATCTAGTCGTTAGCTCATACGGATACATTGTGGCGCGGTTTGCCTTACCCAATTCGCTCGCTCGGAATCCTAGAGCGCGCGAAGAGACTGCGTCTGCTGTAGTAGCACCGTCCGGTCGAATCCGACCCAGAGTACAGAGGCTGTTCCCTCTTAGACGCTTGCTCGAGATCGTATGCGTAGGCAAGTATGCCGCTCTGTCCTGCCAAGTAAAACGCGAGAGTCGCAGAGGCGAGTCGCATTGCAAAAGCTTGGATGCGGTGCCATGTGCGTCGAGACAACGGTATCCGATATCAGTTTGCCCGAATTATGACGGACCCTGATAACCCTGCCGGTGATCCAGGGGCATGGTTCTGCCGGTTCTCAGCTTTCGGTTTTGCTGATGCTACCATGTCCCATGATTCGGGGGTTGATCGGCCGGTAGAAATGTTGGTGGACTTGGCAGATTCCTGCATTGGTTGATTGCCGTGGCGAAGGAATCGCAAACGGAATGTCGGAAAGATCGACGAGCAATTGGCCGAATTCAAGACAATAAGTTGGCGCTGTTGTTGGCCGCAGCCTAGTCGCTTGGCCGATACCGTGCTCAAGCGCTGGCTCAGTCTGCTTAGTTTACAGCAGTCTTGCATCTCCGATGCCGCCGGAATTCTCGCATCTTCTTGGTAGTGTCCATGTGGTATCGCGATTTGGACGCTGGGCCAACACGGGGCGGGTGTGTCCGCTAAGGCTACGCACACTTGGGTCGCATGGCGGTACTGGAGACATACGCAGAGCTTGACCCGTGTGGATCTCAGTTTCTGGCCCCAGGCGACCGCTGGAAAATGTCGCGTCCGTACCTTTCGATAGCTAACTTGAGGTTGACAGACATGGGAGAGGGGGAATATGACTCAAACCTGGGGGCGCAGATGGCTTTTGTCCTTTGTTAGGCAATCTTCGGTCATCGATTGCCTCGCCGCGCATCAACGGTCCCGCCGCATTCAAGTTGGAACAGAGAGGGGCATCGTTAGTTCATCGATCGATCATGAATCAGCCTTCTCCGCCGCCTATGTTGCGCCGGCCTGCCGGGCTTACAATTGACCTCTCCCTTCCGTCTAGCTAGAGTAGAGCAACACATGACCAGATGCTGGATTCGGGGCATCCAGTATGTGGGAGGAGAGGGTAACTAAGGGTCGAGTACGGGATGGAAGACGAGAACAAGCGAGTTTTCATTGACAGCGAAGCGCGACCAAGAAACGGCAGGTGCAATATTTTCTTGAGTGACCTTGTATTCTATTGGATGGAGTGCGGGTACACAGATGGGAATCACCGCCTGGTAAAGGATGTGGTTTCGGATTGGGTGCAAAACGGAGTTGTAGAGAAGCAACAGATGGAGCCAAGACTAAGATTAAATCTCCGTGCTGTATCTGTATCCGTTCACTATGAATCAGAAGAATGGCACAGAAGGCGTGGGAAGCGGAGTGTTGGGAGTGGGAGACCAGATCGAAGCGCCAGAAGGCGCAAGTGAGGCGGTCGACCTGCCGGTGACGACAGGGGAGGGAAGAGGGGAGCCCACCTACAGTGCATACAGTGTCGTGACGAACAGATCTCACGGTGCACCACTGCCCCTCCATCCACCATCCATCCCACCTATCGACCTGCCTAGGTACCTTACCCAGGTACCTTATCCAGATATTAGCGGCACCGCGGGGCATTCGGTCCTGAACAAAGTCAGCTCCGGCAACGCGACAAGAACTCTCTTTCTCCTACCCAACCAACCCCCAGCACTGCCGAAGAAGAAGAAGAAGAAAAACATGACGGAACAACCGGTGTCAGTCCTCTTCGTCTGCCTCGGCAACATCTGCCGCTCGACCATGGCCGAGGGCGTGTTCCGCAACATTGCGCAGAAGCCGCTGTACAAGGGCCTCATCAGCAAGGTGGACTCCTGCGGTACAGGTACGCCGCGGATACGTCATGGAATAAACCCTCACGATTTGTCGCGCACTCGCTGACACGAGAATGACGGCACAAACAGCGGCCTACCACGTTGGCGATCCCCCAGACTCTCGCACGATGGCGACTCTCGAAGACCACGGTATCACGGACTATTACCATGCCGGTCGCAAGGTACGGATCCCTCGGCCCCCCTTCCCCCGGGCCTACAGACACATCCGCCGACGAGCCATCCGACGGTACCTTGGGCAACTAACGCGAGTTTCTTCCCAACGAGCAGGTGTCGCCATCCGACTTTAACAAATTCGACTACATCTTCGCCATGGACCGATCGAACCTGCGCGACCTTCAGAACCTCCAGCAGCGCGGCAACCCGGACTCCAAGGCCAAGGTAATGCTGTTTGGCGAGTTCTCGGGAGGCCGGAGGCCAGAGGTCGTGGACGACCCGTACTACGGCGGCGACGAGGGCTTTTCCAAGGCCTATGAGCAATGCACGCGATTTTCCGGCAACTTTTTGAAGCACATCTTCCCTAACATCGACCCCAAGGCGTAAGGAACGGGCAGTTGACCACGGGGAAAAGGGCGAGAGAGAGGGGGGGGGGGGGGGGGGGGGGGGTGGAGAGGTGATCCGATGGCGCCGAGCTGTGAAATGCAATTGGGAGGCGACTGCAATTGCGGCGGGGATTCGATCCGACGTTGGAAAGAAGACGAAAAGTTTTTGTCGCCGGTGATGATCACGCCCATATCACGGCGTCGGGACGGGGCAGGGGAGGGTGTCCGGAGAGGTATGGGGCGGGACGATCTGACAAATGGGACAGAGTCAGCCGCATTGGTGAAAAGAAAATTGCCGCATCCAGAGATGTACAGGCAGGCATTGGGAGAGAGGGAAGGGGGGGGGGGGGGCATATCAGCGTGTCTTGTTTGTTTCCACAGTTGCGAGTTGCATATAGAAGATGGTAATTATCATGCAGTTCAGTCCCATCACCGGTTAATACAGAGTGCAGGAGCGAGGAGCGAGGACGACTGGCGACAAGAGTCAAGATGGAGCCCGGGGCGCCGTTGAAGATGGCCCAAGGTGGACTTGTGCCTAAGCGAGATGGACTCGGGACGATGCTAGCGCTTTCGTGCAGCCGTGACGACTTGGCTACTTGGCGTCACAGAAGACTTGGAACGGATGGTCGGCCAGGAGATGGATGGCAGTAGGGATAGGAAGAGGGGGAAGAGGAGGAGGAGAAGAGGAGAAGAGGAGAGGGAGAAGGAGGAGGAGGAGGAGGAGGAGGAGGAGGAGGAGGAGGAGGAGGAGGAGGAGGAGGAGGAGGTCGTTCAGCCTTACGGCCACATGGGAGAGGGATGGATCCAAAGCAGGTCGCGGTGGTGGCCGTGATGGCATGGCCTAGCGTTGTCATCGCAGCGACGGCTTACGCCGAGCTGGTCCGCCGACAGACTACGACCAGAAGGAGGAGGGCTCCGTGCTGACTGTAGATTCCTTCGGGGGCCATGGTTTCGGCCCCGATCTACCAGAGCATCAGATGCTGACGTGGTATGTTGCTTGCTTTGGATACAAACCTTCACCTACCTACCTACCTACCTACCTACCTACCTACCTACCTAGGTGCCTAAGTAGATATAGAGAAGTACATACAGTGTAGGCCAACTAATTATTTCTGCGCTGACGGATACAATCCTCGAGCGAGGTGCGGCTGAAGCGGCCTGCAGCAAGGTTTGGACGGCGTCCGTGGCTCCCTTGCTTCTGAAAAGATCCATAGTCGGGCTGCTGATTGAGATGAGACCCCGGCTCAGCTTGATGATGCTGTGTAGATTTCTGGGAGCATGTCTCTCTGGTCACTCGGGTGAGGCCGAGCTTGCAGATTCATGTTCCGTTCCAGAGACAGGAGTAAAATAAGAGCCCCCGCCGGTCGGGGGCCTTGCGACGAGGGGAGAGATTGCCGTCTCTGTATCCTAAACCTTCCGCTGTCCTTTCCCTCCCCCTCCCTCTCTGAGAAGTGCCCCCTTTGTGGAATGAGTGAATGAAAGAATGGATTGTCGCGCGGTTGCAGAGCTGCAGTTCCAGTCACGGACTCGCGATGCCCAGCGGCTGCTACTGGCCACCCCGAGATACATGGGGGCCTCGCCCGGGACGCGCCAATCATGGGCCTCAACAAGCTCCGTGTTAGCAAATCAAGTGCGGGTCCGTAGTTGTGAGGTGTGGATCGTTTCCGCCAAGTCGCTTCCGGCCTAACGTCAGCAAAACATGTACCACTTACCTCGTACCTTAGGGGCAGCAGGATGCATCTGAAGCCGCAACCTGAAGACAGCTAGCTACTGCAGCTATCTCCAGCGCTGTGACATGACCAGAAACGACCGGAGACAACTTGTCTATCCATCCATGATCTTGGGTCCCTATGGATGACCACGTACCTACGAGCGGACTCGAGGATGCAAGGTAACGGCAACAGGACTCTCGCTCCCAAATCAATCCGAGGAACCAGTAACAAGCACATCGTATCGTATCCCGTCAAAGTGGCCCAGTCCCATTCCCATTGCCGGGTCTCGTCCAATCCAAACGACAAAGTCCACTTGAATGAAAGTGTGACAGGACAGCTTGCCCCCCTCCCCGCCCTTTCTCCTTTCCCGTTGCGGTCCAGTCCCCTGATGCTGCCCGCCCCTCCCCCCTCGGCTCGTGCCTTTGACCTTGACCGCGACCTGCCTGTCCCGTCGCTATTACCTTCCTCGATTCACCATCCATCCATCCATCCCAGGTACACCACCAACCCGGCCTTGAACTGAACCTTTAAGCCCGGCCGTCCCATGCCGCCGCCGCCATCCCATTCCCCCATTTGAATTTCTTACACCCCTCCCCCCCCGTTGTCCTTGTCCTGTCCTAAGGTATCCTCTCCTCGTCTCCTATCGTACAATATCTATCTGTCTCTTTCTCCCTCTCTCTGCCATTTTCCTGTCTTCCTAAGTTCCTCCCCCTTCACATCCAACCCCTCGCAAGCAAGCAAGCAGGCAAGTCAGCAGGCATAACCGCGGGACAAAGACGAGAATTGCTCCGGCGACACTGCATTATCATCCGTCGTCTTCGACCGGCCATATCTATAACACCTAGCCGCATCCTCCCCCCTTGTCGGTCTGGCTGTCTGACCGTCCGACTGTCTATCTGTCTCGACGAGCCATTCTTTTTTTCCCCTTATATTTTTGCGTTAAGCCTCGCTACCCTATCTGTTCCGCAATTGTCGCATCGCATCGCATTCCTTGCTCACTTCCCCACCTTTGCCTCGATTGACTCGCGAAAAGATACCCCTCGATTTCTCGACATCTTCGACACGGCAACGTTCAAAGCACCTGAGAAAACCCACAGCACAGCGTTCCTACCGACGGCAAACCCGCCCAACAACAAAACACCTCGCAACCATGGCCGATTTGCAGGGACGCAAGGTCTTCAAGGTCTTCAACCAGGACTTCATCGTCGACGAGAGATACACCGTCACCAAGGAGCTCGGCCAGGGAGCTTATGGCATTGTCTGGTGCGTGCGACCTTTCCTTACTTTCTTTACCTCCTCATCCCGTCAGCCCACCAACGCTGCTGCTGCTGCTACTACTGCCGCTGCTGCCCCGCCATTTCCGCCCAGAAAACTGATGACTGCTCCCCCATTCGCAGCGCCGCCGTGAACAACCAGACTCAGGAGGGCGTTGCCATCAAGAAGGTCACAAATGTTTTCAGCAAGAAGATCCTCGCCAAGCGCGCATTGCGCGAGATCAAGCTGCTCCAGCATTTCAGGGGACATCGCAACGTGAGTCCTTGTGCCATCTGCCCACCCAACCCGAAGCTGTCCCAACAACCCCGCGCGGCGCCCACCCCCCTCACCTGCACGAAACGCCATCGACAGAATGCTGACAGCCTGCCACAACAGATTACCTGTTTGTATGATATGGACATTCCTCGACCCGATAACTTCAACGAGACCTACCTCTACGAAGGTACGCACCTCATCGTCATTGCACACCCCGTGTGCAACCCGAGCTGGCTTGCTAACCCGTCTTGCGTGCTTTAGAGCTGATGGAATGCGACCTGGCGGCCATCATCCGATCCGGCCAGCCCTTGACCGACGCCCACTTCCAGTCCTTCATCTACCAGATCCTCTGCGGTCTCAAGTACATCCACTCCGCCAACGTCCTGCACCGCGACCTGAAGCCCGGTAACTTGCTCGTCAATGCCGACTGCGAACTCAAGATTTGCGATTTCGGTCTGGCACGTGGTTTCTCCGTCGACCCCGAAGAGAATGCTGGTTACATGACGGAGTACGTCGCCACAAGATGGTACCGTGCCCCCGAGATCATGTTGAGCTTCCAAAGCTACACCAAAGCTAGTACGTCGTCCTGGTGCAAAGCGCCGTCAATTATCTATGTTTGCATGAGGTGGCTAACGGTATACTGTAGTTGACGTTTGGTCGGTTGGCTGCATTTTGGCCGAGCTACTCGGCGGTCGCCCTTTCTTCAAAGGCCGTGACTATGTCGACCAGCTGAACCAGATTCTGCACATTCTTGGAACCCCCAACGAGGAGACTCTCTCCCGCATCGGCTCGCCCCGTGCCCAGGAATACGTCCGCAACTTGCCCTTTATGCCCAAGAAGCCTTTCCCCAGCCTGTTCCCCCAGGCCAACCCTGACGCCCTCGACCTCCTCGACCGCATGCTGGCCTTCGACCCCTCGAGCCGTATCAGCGTCGAGCAGGCCCTCGAGCACCCCTATCTTCACATCTGGCACGACGCGTCCGACGAGCCCGACTGCCCCACGACCTTCAACTTCGACTTTGAAGTTGTCGAGGACGTCGGCGAGATGCGCAAGATGATTTTGGACGAGGTCTACCGCTTCCGCCAGTTGGTCCGCACCGTCCCCGGAGCTACCCAGGCTGGCGGGCAGGCCGCTGGTCAGCAGGGCGGTGCTAGCCAGGTTCCCATCCCATCAGGAAACCCTGGGTGGACTTCCTCGGACCCCAGACCGCAGGAGTACGCTGGCCAGGGAGGTGGCTTGGAGGCCGACCTCGCCGGTGGCCTCGATCACCGGAGATAGAGATGCTGCACTCCTCTTGCACAGGTGTGTGCCCGCCGGGCATATGAAGGAAGAGCAAACTCGGGTGTTGCTTTTGTAAACTGGCGGGCAGGTTCAAGGCTTTTGGATATGATGCCACGTGGAGCCATGGCATTTGAATATGGAAAGCTGGAGTCGCTTGCAGGCATTGTTATGGACGGCGACTCCTCAGGTGCGAGGGAGAAGAAGAAGAAGAAGACGAAGAAGAAGACGAAGAAGAAGCAGAAGAAGAAGAGAAGGACAGGGACACAAGATTATTGGGGAAATGGGATCGTCCGGGGAGGTTAAAGAACACGACAAAGATGAAAAGAAGTCTCCAAATTTACCTAATTCCCTATCATGTCCGCAGCGCGCCCTTGAATGGCACATTGCCAGTTGGCGCTTAACAAGCTTGGATATGTCGATTGATGCGGCGGCCAAGGTTGCTTTAGGTCGTCTCTATACCGGTGGTAGGGGTAGCCGACAAGGCGGCTATGTAAGTTTCAGTTGACAAAGACGATGGTTTCTTTCTTCCTTTCTTTCCGATTATCTTGCCTGCTCGGCTGACTCTGCTCCATGCGGACAAGAATCCAAGTCGGTCTCGTGGTTCAAGACATGATCGGAGAGGACTGCCATTAAACGTGTCTACGGCGCAACAACAACGTCAGGCAATCTTCGCCGCAGGCATGTTTCCTCATGGAGTTGGTTGCTCTATCCCCAGGGCTGAAGCATGTTCACAGCGAGCATTGTGCACGGGAGGAGGGAGGACACAACTCGCGGTGATGAACAAAACGAACTTTCTTTTCGCCGAGTCCACGGCATATGCACCGTTAAAAGTAGAAAGAGAAAGAAGAAGAAACGCCCAATAAATACATGTGGGAAAAAACGGGTAGGGGAGAGAGGGGAGGGAGATCGCCATCTCCTCATATACGTCTCAAGACGGTACGATGCGCCGACCCAACCACCGCATTACATCTCCCATCGACCCCTCTGATGCGCGCCCGGGGTATATCCAAAGTCTTGTGAAAGAGTGAGATGAAAGGAAGCTGATTGAAATGAAATGCGTTGACGAAACAAGAGTCCGCCCACCCTTGCCACATGCGCCACTGACTGACTGACTGACTGACTGACTACTACCATCTAACTCCGTTTGAAACCCGATTTATTTTGAGCGCCAAGGAAAAGAGAACGCTCTCCCAAACAAGAGAGACTGAAGGGACGGACGGTATGATTCTCACTCAGGCGCTGGGGCCGAAGAACCAGTAGTAGGCCGCGTAGGGCACGCTGTCGGTGGCGCCGACGGTGGTGCACTGGTGAGCGACGCCGCCGGCAGTGACGACGCGGTAGACGGCGGTGACGCCCCTGCTGGCGCCCTTGTCGCCCAGCAGAAGCCAGTCAACGGCGCCCGTCTTCTCAGGGCCGACGTCGGCGGCCGTGGGGGCCTTTGTGCCGTTGAGCTTGCCGCCCTTGAAGAGGTCTTCGCCGACCTCGAAGGTGGGCACGCTGGCGGCGTCGAAGAAGTGGACGCCGATCTGCTTGAGGGGCGCGATGCTCGGGAGGGCGAGGTCTGCTGGGGCGGGGAAGGGGCAGGAGGCGGAGGCGCCGAAGCGGGTAGTGCCGTCAGAGACGAGGGGCAGCGGGGAGCCCCAGAGGGCGTTGGTGGTGAGGCCGTTGAAGAGCTCGACGGAGGGGAGGGCTCCGGCGCCGGCGTTCGGGTAGAGTGGCGCGGCGTCGTAGAGGGCGGCGAGGGCACCGGTGGCGGTGGCGGCAAGGGTCGTCGCGCCGGTAGCGTTCGTCGTGGCGCAGGTGTAGTTTTGAATGCCGTGGCCGAGGGCGAGGTGCTTTAGGACGAGGCCCGCCGCGACTGGGGGAAGCTCGACGCCTTTTGCGATGGAATTGTGTTAGCCATGGGCTTCATCGAGAGAGCATGTACCGAAAAAGTCAATGGGATACTACTCACCATTGCCGTTGACGGGGAGGATCGGGGTAGGTTTGGAGCCGCAGCTGGAGCCGGTCTGTCTCCTTGCGGGGGCGGCCGAGACGAGAACCAGGGAGGCCAGTAAGAGAAAGGTCTTGGCGAGCATTTTGGGCTGTTTGTGGTGGTGATCGGCTTGGTTCTGGCGGGGTGTCGGATGAGAGGGCAACGACGCGGAACTGGGAGGTAATGTAGATATATGCAACAGCGATAGCAACCAAGCGGCAGGTAGGTAGGTACGCAAGGAAGAGACCCAAAGAGAAATTCCTGATCTAAGAAAAGATTGACCCCGAGGAGATAGGCAGGTAGCGTCTAGAAGGGAGTAATGCGGCGGGCCGTGTTGAAAGCGACCGTCTGGGGGCCGGGTGTGTGGGTAATTCGAGCTGAATATAGATAGGTACGGCGCTTACACGTGCTGCTACGACGGGGGTGGATAAGACGGGCTTAGGCTTTTGGTTTTGTTTTTTGGGACCGAGACAGAAAGCGAGGCTAATGCGGGCGGGAGATGGAAGAGTAATATAAACACACACAAAGAGGTGTGGGAGATATCCCTTGGTAGCAGTGTGTTCGGAAGACTGATGAGAGACAAACAGGCAAAAGAGCCGAGTCAAGGAGTCCGAAGACGAGGCGTTGAAGAGACGGAGAAGGTTTGTGTTGTGAGACGGGCCGGAAGAGAAGACATGGGACGGAGCTGGAGGATAGACTTTATAACGAGTCTGATGATGGCGAGCGAGAGAAAGAGAGAGAGACCAGGGCTTCAGCTAGGAGACAGATGGATGCGACCTCCCACCACCCACCCCCATCTATCCATACCCGAACGAGGCGCATTCTGTTCGGGTCTGACAAGGCACGTTTCCTTTCCAGAACGCAAGGCGGCGCAGGGGTCAGGAAGAGGATCTCCGTGATGGCATCCAAGGACCGAATTTGTCTATCATCGCGGGGAGGATTGGGTGCGTAGCCCCGGTCCATGCTAGGAGTACATGTTTCTTAGGTCTTGAAGGGAGGGAGGGTTACCTTGCCATTGTCGTCCAGCTTTAGGTAGCTTGGACCCCTCAAGGCGAGGCAGGGGAACGAACGTCTCTGGGGCCGTGGGACTGGGATGGGTGTCTTTTACTTCTCAGGAAGATGGTGAGGAAAAGAAAAAAAAGTTTGTCTTTCCTGGTTGGACACGAGATGAAGAAGGGTGTCGAGGCTTGCGAGGCCAGACGAGGAAACGGCAGGTCCAAAAAGACAGTGCGGTACGTACCCGAGAAACCCTGCCTCTGCTCTGCGGGGATGCCTGGTGCAATGCGCGGTCTAGGTCTCAAGGCAACCACTACGGGGGACGGCACGAACGCTGGAAGAGGGGTGGGGCCGTCAGTGGCTGGGAGGGGCCTGTTTGCCGGCCACTGTCGCCTTCTGTCGTCCTCTGCAACGCCATGGTCACTTTTCACAATATTCCTCCGAACCGTAGGTGTTCTCATCCGTCTCTTCAGTCAGTCGTACGCTTGACCTTTACTTACTCAACTAGCCACCGCAAAGCTAGGCCTCGTACACGGCCGCGGATGCTACGCGCCCTGCACGGCGAGCATGGCGAGTGTCCTATCCGTCTTACTGCATACTCATAGTACCTAGTTGTGGAATCAAAGGCCCAGAAGCACACAACTCCGGAGAATGGTCACCACAGCAGACCATGCTCATATGTCTATCTGTCCATACAGATACCATCTTGTCACACAGCCACAGGTCAGAACTTACCAAGCCCACGGCATTCTCATCTTCCGGACAGGCCCCCGCCGAGTCTCGATGATTGACCCTGGCGAAGCGAAGCACCAGCTTTGTCCGCGAAGAACGATGAGCGGCGCCGTCTGCTCTTGTCAGCACCGAGCCTTGCCGAAGCTATGCTCTACTGCTTATTGGGAAACTGTGGCGTCTACCGAGTCGCTGACAACAAATCTGGGACTTTCTTGGGACTTTCTTGGGACGTTGAAAGCGCGCGGATCCCCAGAGCCAAGAGTCTTGGTCGTCTCTGACTCCTTTACTTGGCCCCAAGATCCTTTGGGCTTTGGACGAGCATTCGGCCGCCCAAGATAGCCGGCACGGTGCCCCTTCGGGTTGGGATGGCCGCCAAGGGAGCTTTAGGATTCACTTCTCGGTCCATCTTGGGTCGGCAAAGCACTTCATTTCCTTTCTGCAACCCACCAGTTTCCAGATGCACATTGCCAATGTGGCTTGCTTGTGCCAGTCAAGGTCGCGTCCGACACGGACTGTTGGAGCTTCGCGGAAGGGCGCGGCTAAGCTGGCAATCCAAAACCCTCACAACGACTCCATCTTCGTGCGTCTATTCATTCCCCGCCGCTAATCCGCATTCAAGCCTCGATGACTGGCTGACGGGGCGCTGTGGGGTCGGCTGCCATGCATGCATGCCTTTGCTAAGCAAGACACTCGACTCACAGAAAAAAGCACGGCTGCTCGGGGAGCCGAGATCTCTGGATCCATCTGCGCGCTGACTGGCTTAACAAGCGGCTGCTAATAGCTTGGACGGCTGTGTCTTTATTTGGAGAACACCTAGCAGTGATCGAGAGATGCCAAATACCCTCCAATGCAGGGACGCGGATGACGGGAGGGCACCCATCCGTGTGGCTGGTCATGACCGTCATGCGGACGTTCTTTCGGCCGTCAGATATTGATTTCTACCCCGGAGAACTGGCCGTCGTTCACTACACGACGGCTCCCGATGCAGCTGGCCGTTTCAACCGTTGCCGTCTCCTCGGCGTTTTTCACCCTGCATCCAGCATATGTTTTCTTGCAGCCGACGCACTGTCCCACGGAAACAGTGGCGGACAGGACCGGCCATTGACTGCTCCACTGATCCCCAGAGCCGTCACATCGCAACCGCACTCTAATTCAGACGCGACTGGAACTTGCCTTCTCCTGAGGACTGGTAAGCAATCTGGGCTCGATCTCCTCTCTCGAGAAAGGCAGCCCAATATCAAGAGCATGAAACCTCGCGAACATTGCACGATGTTTGGAGATCTGCAATACCACACCAGTGACAGGTCTGATGCTACTGCCTTCGCTGGACCATGACGTTTGAGGTCCGGCAAAAGTCTTCAGGGGCAACGCCAGTTTGGCAAACTTGCATTTACCCTGCTCTTGACCTGTACGTCGTCGGCTTGTCTTCAATGATTCCTTGCCCATGACTCGGCGAGTTCTCAAGACTGAAATCGCCGACAGGGTACATCAAGCTCCATACCAGAAGCTTTATCCTTTCGTTCGGGTCTAAACCCTACGTGCCTCCGCCTTCACATCAGGGAAGGGCTGATCAGCAACGACGACCCGGTTCAAGGGAACCGTGGGAGATCGCAACTCGCCTGTTCGCTCCACTCAGCTCCCATTTCAATCTCAACACTCAACCTGGGGCAAGTGGATTGGTCTGGATAGTGGCAAGTCACGAACAGACACGGCCGGAAAACTAGCTTGCCAGTCCAATCCCAGCCCTTTAGCCGATCGGGAACCATCAACATGGGATGATGATCTCGTGTGTGGGAACACGTCTCAGACATTCCGCGCCGCCCGCAACTAAACTGATCAGGCAAGAGATCTGGCAACACTAGTCAGAAATACCAAAGTCAATTCGACCTGACCGACTCGTTGCGGGCGATGCCGTGAAGACCACGATGAGGGGAACTCGTTCTTCGAGAGTTTTCAAGCGAGGGGAAACTTCGCCGTTTCAAACGGCCGCTAAACCTGTAGCCCGACGTTTCAGAGTCCGCTGCACTGCATCCTCTCCGAATCCCTTCGTTCTTGGATTTTCAAGTTTCAATCCACCCAAAGATTCCTGGCCCACCGGGCAATCCAACAATCCACACAAAATGGAGCATCCTACTTCCTCGCGAAGCCCTATTTCGAAGTTCATCCAGACTTTCCTCCTTGGCGACGATCAAACCGATAACCTATCGTTGATGAGATGACCATCACCCACTCCCAAGCATTTTCAGCGACATGGCTACTTACTATTTGCAATGGCTCCCTGCGACTCTATTGCCCTCTCAGCGTTCGACGTCAGTTGTTCAATCGAATTTCTACCTAGGCCAGGATCATATATCGCCCCGAAACCGAGGTACCTCCGAAGGACGCATTACGTGCAGCGCAGCCCCGGAGAGTTGCCATGAACCACTGCACACTGACTTTCTAACCCATAGTAGTCCTCAAGGCTCCGGAATGGCAAAAGGCCTTCTCGTATGTATTGCTCGGCCTTCTCCCGACATATCGACATACTGCGGCCTCGTTGGGGTTGTCTTAAAATTGACTAGCTTCAAATTGAGGGGTTTCGCACACGCAGGAAAGCAGCCATCACACGATCCCAGGCTCCCAACCTCCTCTCCGCAGACTCTCGTTGGACCGCAACGTCTTGTTACACAGACAAGGTCTACCGACTCGAGCAGCATGCAGATGAGCTAAAGCACGGCCTGCCGTAGCCCATCTGCACCTAATCTACTCTTATCATTTCCGGTCGATGCTCAATGGCCGTGGTAGTGGAGCGCGTGGCCACACGGCGTTCGTCCGACCAATGGCATCCGCCGTCGGTTAAGAGGGCGGGCGGGCGCTTAACTCGCATGCCAACGTTGGACTGCCTGCTGCAGTCAGGCAGGCATCGCAACAGCGTTCCACCGACATTTGGCTTTATTGACACCGCGTCCAGCCGCGGTCTGCCGACGAGGTTGCTCTCGTTGCGCTAGTTGCTTGCTCTCATGCCCCTCCGCTCCTTCGGCCACTTGGCTGCTTGGCCACGAGGAGGGAGGGCGGCGTGAAGTGCGCTTATCGCCTATGAGTTTGCGGTGAGGCGTGATGCTGGAGGTGGTGATGTTGCTTGTTGGCGCTAATGGCGCGGATATTCTGTGTGTTTGCCGACGAGAACGGACTGTTGGAAGGTCGAGGGAATTGCAGCTGCAAGCGTCCCTTGTCGATTGCTTTGCCACTTCTCACATGATGGATTCCGTCTGCACTGACGAGGCGTGTTGGCAAACATGCTCGGCTATGGCGGTTGTTGGCGCGCTGCTGGCTCTGGTCAAGATACGTTGTGACTGACTGCCTGCCTGCGGTGGCGCGGGTCTTTGAGGCTATCTAGCTGGCCACGAGGCAGTCTTTTACCGCATAGGCATCTCTGACGACAGGTTTGGAGTCATGGTCTGCCTCGAAAGGGGAGGTTGAGTCGTGTTGGTCGCCCACTAGGATATTTGAGAGGCAGGATCCTTTTCTTCCCAGTGTTGACAGTATCCAATGGGCGCGGGCGTCCAGGCCACCATCTCGGCGATGCGTATAAGCCGGGACCCGCTCAAAGTCCGGCGACGTTTGCTGAGAACACCCCGCGATCGGTAAATTTAGTCCCAGTTTCAACAGTCATCAGCGTTGGTGGAACCAAACTCGGCCGTTGGAAGCGAAGCAGGATTGGATTGCCTGCTACCGCGTATGGAACTAAAAGCGTGCTCGGCAGGGCGGAAGGGTAACCGAGTTTACTTTCTATTGATGAGGGAAACACGCCATTTTTCGTGCATTGCCCGGCGCATTCTACGAGTACTTTTGAGAGCTGTCACCTATGGGTCGTCTGGGGTCAGATACCGCCATTCGCCCTGAACGCCGACCATTGTTCTTGCATCCGCCTGACCTGCCCTGGGGTGAATTCGTTCCAGCAATCGCTAAACAAGTTGAGTCAATCGTCCGTAGCGTATGCAGCAAGGCTCTTGAAGGACGCAGGGGTGGGCAGGAAAGAAAAGGTGGGTGCTTACTCTGCTTGGTAATTCATAAAGTTGTAAATGGGATCCTCGCCCGGCAGGTCGGGACAGGTGTCCTGGCCCACGGTGCAGTCCCACGAAGACGTCGCCTGCGCTGGCGTGTCGTCGACCTGGTCCCCGCCGTAGCAACCCCCGGTGAAGGTGTGTGCCAGGCCGAACCAGTGCCCGACCTCGTGGACTGCCATGAGCCCGCGGTCGTTACCCTCCCGCGAGGCGCCGCCGGGGACGGTGTTAACGTCGACCTGGCAGCCGTCGAGGACGAAGTCGCTGGAACCCGGGGACGCGGACGCGACGGGGTAGAAGCAGCGGCCGAGCGTCGGGTACAGCTCCTGGACGTACAGGTTGAGGGCGCCATAGTCACCGCGGCGGAGCGCCGTCTTCATGTTGACCTCCTCGGCGTGGTCGGACCAGGAGGCGTTCACGGTGCGCGTGATGCCGGCGAGGGTCATTGCGATGCCGTACCGGCCGAAGACGTCATGGAGGACCTGGAACTGCTCCTCGAGGACGGCTTCCTAGGTTGTGTTGATGGGTCAGTCGTTCCGATGATGGGGGCTGGGTGGAAGAGGGGTACTCACGCTCACGAGGCCGGTGTCGTTGGAGGCAATGGCGTGCACATACACGGGCACGGAGATGTTGGCCGCGATGAGGCCGCTGCCGCTGCTCCTCGCCACCGACGCGGGCCGAGAGACCGAGGCAAGACTGTCGCCGGGCTCCGGGGTCCCGCAGAACGCAGCCGGCTGTTGCAGGGACGCCTGAACGGCCGTTGCGGCGACGAGCAGAGAGAGGAGCATGACGAGTTTACGACTGCGCAGAGACGAGGACGGTTGTTGAACTCGAAAGCAACGAGCGCGAGGGGCTCCCGAGAGAGTTGGACGCTGGAGCAAACGTTGAAATTTTGTCCCGAATCTTGAGAAGTTGAGAGAGAGATTGGCGCCCCCTTATGCCAAGGGCCTAATTGGAGGTCTCGTATTCTCGGGAGATCCGGTGGACGCCGGACGGGGTTCAAGGGCACGTCATGACAAGGATGTTCGGCCAGGGAAGGTGGCGGAGGGGCGAGATGAAAAGTGATGCACATAGGATACTGATTAGATGTGATAAACAAGGGCCTGATATCGTGCATGCTTGCTGCTATCGAGCAACTCCAGTTGCTGTCGATTTTCCCCAGTAACTAGGCGTTGGAGTTACAATCGACGTTTCGCGGTTTTGACCCTCACACTGGATGATGGTCTTGGCGTCGGGTGATGAGAATGACACGGTGATGGAGTTGCCCAGAGTACGCGGCCGCATTAGCTGTAATTCAAACACAACTGGTGGGCTAGTTGTGAAACCCAACCGAGGCAACAGCCGATTGGAAATTTATAGGGAAGACGTTGAGACATTGAGCATGCACAACCAACCAGTTAGGTAAGAAAGACATTGCCGGCACAAGTTGGTCTACAAGGTAGTTGAAGACCATCCGACTGTCTCGTGCAACTATAACCAAGGCAACACCATGACTTTGAAGTGGCCCGCAGAAGCTGCATGTCCGATATACACATTTCCAGAGGTCATCTCACATGGGATTATTATACTTTGGTCGGAACATGTACCTGAATGTGTACACTCCCCAAACTTGATTTCCATCTTTTACCCCCGGCGCCCATTCGTCCAAGTCATAGCTGCTCCTGCCGACCTCCTCGAACCCAGCGTTCGCGTACAGCTTGTAGCTCGTCGGGGAGGCGTGGATCCAGCACGGAAGGTCTTGGGAGTCGACCTCCTCGAGCCCAAGCCGGATCAGTCTGGTCGCGATTCCCTGCCGCTGGTAGCGCGGTTCCGTCGCCAGCGCCTGCAGCACCATGTACTCTTTGCCGCGGAGGTGTTTGTCCTCCCAGGAAGTCATGTCTCTGTACATGAGCCCGCCCAGCACCCGCGCGGGATCCTGGGGCGCGCTCTGATCTTGGTGCTTCCGCTCTGCCGGGGTGTCGGCCTCGACCTGGCCCTGGCATCGTGCTGCGGTGGTGTCTGTTATTGTTTCCGGTTCCGTATTCCGAGTAGGCGTGGACTTCTCTGGGTGACTGGTCTTGACGATCCAACACGACCAGCCGACGACGTGCCCATCTGCGCTCACCGCTTTGGTGAGCTTGGCCGCGGGGTCGGACATCCAGACCCGTATCGACTTGTCCATCAGCGCCTGGTGGGCGTTCGCGTCGCGGTTGAGAAGCATCAGGTTCGAGAACTGGTCCGTCTTGAAGGCTGCGCTGTGCAACTCCAAGAGGGCCGGCACATCGCCCGCCTCGATGGGAGAGAGCGAGACCGATAGAGGCGTATGCTTGGCATCTTGACTGCTCATGTTAAGGATGGAGGACAGCAGAGAGCGGATTCCAGGAAAGAGGTACTAGAGGGGATAATGTTACAAGTTAGAGCATACAGTAAGGCATAGGAGAATAGGGGAGAAAGATGCTTATTCTATATAATGTAAAGAGAGTAAAATGTAGTCTAGTTATATAAGTCTAACTACATAAGACAGTGCGTAAGAAGACTAATTTAGTAAGCTCTAATATATAAGGGTATTTCTATAATATACCTCTTAATTATTTAAGTAATTAAGTAATTATTTCCCTTATGCTAATATATAATAGCCCTTTAAAAGTAATCCCTTAGGTGCTTATATAATAGATAAATAAAAGAAATTAAGAATAAGTGTATTATAGTATATTATATTACCTTTATTAATAGCTTTACTTTACTTATATAACCCTTTCTAAAATAGGTAAGAGGGTAGCTAAAGGTAGTATAAGTAGTATATATATAAATATTCTACTCTACCTATTATTATTTTCCTTTCCTTCCTTCTTTATGCCTTTATTAAGTTAATATAAGTAAAAATTTAAGCTATTTTTGCTACATTAGTATGCTTTTTGTTGGAAGGCTGTATATGAAGACTTATACGTACGTACGTGTGTTGTAAAAGGCTCGAATTGTCTAAGTCTAAGTGACGAAAATGCATCCGTTAAATAGTCTTTCCGGCTGCTGACTCATTCGTACGAAATGTGTCAGAATGCTGTTCCAACACTCACAGTCTTTACTTTCGTACGACTGAGTCAGTAGGAGCTAAATACACTTTTTCTACCCCTCTTCCTGTGTTTCATCTTCCTGCCACGTCTCCTCTTCCTGCTGCTGCAAGGTAGGCAAAAAGGGTGATTGTTGGTGTATGGTCATCTCGTACGATTTTGTGCTGGCGAAGGAATTTCCGGATTCGCCGAAGAATTGTTCGATCAATTCGTACAAATTGGTCTCGCTTGTGACTGACGAAATCCATTAACCAGTCCTTATATACGTCTCCGTACATAGGCTTGAATTCTGGTTGAAGTACGTCTTGGAGGTATCTGGTCGCTAGGAGGGTCTCGTACGTGATTGGGCGTGGGATTCGGAATTGGAGGTCGAAGGGTTCGTGATCCATTGTCTCGTACGGGAGCAGTTGGCGACAACGTCGTGAGCTGGTTCAAGATCTCGTACGTGTTGGTGCAATGCGTATTCGAAGGAGGATAGTCGAGTAACACCGTTACAGATATGTATAGGTCCTTGTAATAAGCGCGTAATTGACGCCTAGAAATAGAAAAGAAATCCAGGTCCGACAACGTCGTGAGGATAAAAGATCTCTTTCTAGAAGCTGTTAGAAGACACTCGTCAACAGCAACGCTGTAGCTGCAGAGTCTCTATTCAGCTTGTTCTTAGCACATTCGTACGAGCTAGGCTCGTACGAATACCTCTTCTTCCTTGTCCATATATGCCATCTGGCATTCATGAATGTTGGAAGGCTGTATATGAAGACTTATACGTACGTACGTGTGTTGTAAAAGGCTCGAATTGTCTAAGTCTAAGTGACGAAAATGCATCCGTTAAATAGTCTTTCCGGCTGCTGACTCATTCGTACGAAATGTGTCAGAATGCTGTTCCAACACTTTTACTATATATTTTTACTAATAAGACTTAATATACTAACTATATTAATAGATAAATTTTAAAATAACTAATAAAAAGAATAGTATACTTACCTTTATATATATTATTATTATTATTAAAGGAGTTTTATTTATATAGCTAACTATACCTTTATTACTAAAGAGGAAAAGACTAAAGACTAGTTTAATATACCTTCTCTACTACCTTTTGCTACTACTACTACTACTGCTGCTACTACTACTTCTACTACTACTGCTACCTCTACTAGAAGCTTATCTCTTAAGGAGCTTATAGTAAAGACTTCTCTACCTACTCTTAAGGAGGAGGAGGAGGAGAAAGAGGAGGATAAGGCTAAGGAGAATAAAAATAATAATAGCCTTAAGGAGGGTAAAAAGGAGAAGGAAGGTTAAACCTTTAAGAAGGAGACCTTAATACTCTCCCTTAAGCATTAGTTATATATGTTTCTTAAATTTAGTTTTCTAGCTAACTATCTTTTTAAGTTATTATCTTTTTACCTCTATTAAGAAGAGTAAAAAGAGTATTTTTAAGTATAGTAAGTAGTAGATATTATATTTAGCTATTAGAAAATATATTAATAGTTATATAGCTTTTAAGAAGAAGAGTGCTACTAAGCCTAAGAAGCATAAGATTTTATACCTCTTATACTTAAAGGCTATCTTTTATAGTAATAGTATAAGCTATTATCTAGAGGGTAGTAAAAAGTACTATTTATACTACTTTAGTAGTTAGTCTGCTAAAGACTACATTTTAATTATGCTAGTATTATAAGCCTTTATAGCTAAGCTTTAAAAGGAGCTTAAAGGTCTTAATAATAAGACTATAAGTTTTATATATATTTTTATAGTAAAGTAGTTACTAATAGTATATATAGCACCTTAGCTATTTATAAATAGTTATTTATAGTTTAATTAACTATAGTAATAAGGTTGCTACTAATATTTTAGCTTTATACCTTACTACCTCTACTACCTCTACCTCTACCTTTATCCTTAAGCCTGCAGCTATAAATATACTATATACTCTTCTTAAGTATATAGTACTAAAGCAGCCTATAGTGCTATTTAATATTCTACTTATAGCTACTATCTTACTAGTTGCAGTTATTATACCCTCTAGGGCTAATGCTCCTTATAAAGAGCATAAGGCTTACCTTCTTAAGGTAGTTAAGCCTCTTATTAGGGATGCTCTTATAGCTTCCTTAGGCTAATACCTTAATAAGTATATAAAGTAGCTATTAAGGTTAGTATTCTTATATATACCTTATAAAGTAGGATTTTACTTTCTTTTAAGTATAGCTTAAATATAAGACTTTTTCTAGCTGCTATTTATTATTAACTATATAATATATATTGCTAAAGTTAAGCTATAAGCAGAAGTCTTTAAACTTTAACTATAAGAGGTTCTTTATTAGACTATTAGCTAGCATATTATTTATAAGTATATATGCTACTATAAAGCTTTCTTTTATATACTCTTATTATAACTATATATTCTAGATATTAATATACTAAAGTTGTATTATAATCCTTTTACCTTTATTAACTACTAGATAAATAGTCTAGAGGTTATTATAGTATATTCTCTACTTATCTTCTAGCGTAAGGTTAATATCTTAGAAAAGGTGCTAGAAAGCTATTACCTTCTTTATAGTATACTTAAGGTAAAATAGCTCTACCTCTATAGTTAATATAGTAACTATATTCTAATATACTACTTTCTACTATATTAGGCTTCTAAATAGGTAAATAAGATACCCTTAAGATAACTACCTTATTAATAGGTTGTTTGTAAAGCTTATATCTTTAGTAATAAGAAGGGCTTAAGCCTTTAGGTTATAGCTGTAGGTTAGTAAAATAAATCTTATATAGTATAGGTATTAAATATAGTAATTAATAGCTATAATATGCTATACTTCTAGGTTAGTAAGAAAGCGTAAGAGCTATATACATGCAAATGCAACGTCTAATCTAGTTATTACTGCTAAATATAATACTAATTTAACCTTCTCCTAATAGCATTTTACCTCCTAAGGTGTTACCTACCTATTATTTAAAATAAGAGTAATAAATAGTAATAGTATTAAAGGAGGAAGGCTGTCTATAAGGTTAAAGCGCTTTACTATTCTTTTAGTATAAGCATCTTAAAGAAGATAAATCTTTCTTTATTATCTATCTTAAATAATATATACACCTAAATAGTATTCTAGTAGGCTCTCCTTAAGTTTAAATCTTTCTTTAATGCTATTAATAATCCTATTAGCCTCCTTTTTATAGCTTTTATAGTATATAACTTTAAAGTTATTAATATAAAATATAAGAATAACCTTCTTATTAGTAGATTGGTAGATATATTAGTCTTTATTGCAAGTAACTATTAAAAGGTCTTTAAGGGCGCCTATAAAAGTAAGAAACTAAAGTAGAGGTATATTATAAAGACTATATAGAGTATGCTTTAGCCTTATAATTTTACTTAATATCTTATATCCCTCTAGAAGCTTTATATAAACTATGTTATTACTACTAAATACTAAGTTAAGGAATAACGTGTTTGATAAGCGAGCTGGACAGACAAGCGAGCTGGACACAAAACCACCACCATATCGCGAATGCGACCATAACGGAACAACAAAAAGGTTAAATCAATTCAAACTACTCAGAATCCTCTTCTATAGACATTTCTTCATCAAACTGACACGTTCGTGCATTGTGTCCAGTGTTTCCGCAGATGCCACACCGCCGTTGACCTGTTTCTGTCCTCAGTCTGCGACCACTACTCCGACGCGTTTCCTCTTGTACCTGGGCTGTCGCCTCTCTCTGGGACTGGATATCCTGTGCCTCAGATACAGTAAGACTTCCTCCTTGTCTAAGACGTGTTTTTTTGGTTCTTTTACGTCGGTTAAGTAGACCATTCTCCTCTTCAAGGCTCTTAACCCTAGCTCTCAACATTGCATTCTCATGCGCAAATTCTAGTGCTCCTTTTAGAATATGCTCAGTAGCTGTACATCCATGTGTCGGAGAGCTATCTGGATGATTAAGGAACCGATCCTTAAGTAGAGTTCCTTGAGAACTTAACTCTGCAGTGGTGTGTGGTGTCTGGGAAGTCCAAGCTGGTGGTGTTGTTGGGAGGGAACCTGGAGGTGAAGGAGTATGTAATTTGACGTCTAGCTTAGATAGCACACTTTCTGCACTTAGAGGGACAAGTCCTGCCCCTCTAAAACCCCCTTGGATGTTTTTTTCTGTGAGAGCTCGCTTGAAGGCGTTGTGAAATGCTGGAAAGAAATCGTCCTTTGTAATATGGGTGTTACCCCGTCGCATCTTATCCTCAATTTCTCGACCGTACGCCAACTTCAGAGGCCCAAAACACCCTACGTCTAAGGGCTGAAGTAGATGAGAAGAATGAGGCGGCATACAGAGGGTGATGATGTTGTTTTCCTGGCAAAATAGCTCGAAGTCTGTGGAGTGGTGACTTTCGTGTCCATCGACGACAAGGAGGCGATATTTACCCTTCGCACGCGACTTTGAATGCCGATCAAAGTGCTGGACCCAATCTAGACCTCTTTCATTTGTTGTCCATCCATTTTCAGACGTTGCGATAACCCAGTCGTGTGGGAGGCCAGATTCAGTGTACCAGGTGGAGAGGAGATTTTTGCCTGCAACAATGATGTACGGCGGGACGCTGTAGCCAGATGAACTAATGGCCTGAATGACTGTAACCCATTCTCGATTGCCAGGCTGCACCATCTTTGTGTTTGAACGTCTTTCGGAGCTCGTAACGACCATTCCGTAAGCAATCTGGCCCATCATAAAGCCAGTCTCATCGAAGTTGTAGATATCTGACCCCTCAATGCCGTATTTCGCGATTGTGTTTGCCACAACGCGAAACCACGCGTTAATTGCCTCAGGATCTTCGCATTTAGCTCTCTTATAGTCGTATCTGCGAAAAAAACGCGTTCGGAGCTGTGGTTGTCGTTTGACGAAGTTCGAGGCCCAGCGCTTGCCGACTGGTGGCGCGTTGCGGTCGGCAAGCAGTCGATTGGCCATTTCTTCAACACCACTGATCCGGGGAGGAAACGATCGGGCATCTAGGTCAAGAATATACTCAACTAGCTTGTTCTCTTCCAGCTCCGTCAAATTCTGTGAGTTAGGCATGGTGTCGCGTCGGGATGGTATACCCTTAAGTCGCGTCGCTAAAGTTGAATGTGGGACTGAGTAGATCCGAGCTGCCTCTCGAATGCTCTTTGCCTGGCCTTTTTGGATAGCCTGAATGGCAAGATTTAATTGAGCCTCTTTGTTTTGCACAGACATTGTTGTGGCGGTCGGAAGACGCGTCGGAATGATGTAGGTGGCAGGTTTGTGGTTTTGTGTCCAGCTCGCTTGTCTGTCCAGCTCGCTTATCAAACACGTTATATTAATAATATTAAATTATTAGATCTTAAGGTTAAACTATGCTGCTAGAGCTATTATAATCTAGAAGGCCTTTACTGCAAGCATTAATATATAGGTGCTTTATAAAAGGTTAAGAGGCTAAAGATCTTCTTAAACGTAAATCTACGCTTTGCAGCAGTTAAGGTTTCTATCCTTATTAAACTTATAGGTAAAGACCTATTTAAGTAGTAGAGTTTAAAAAGAAGGATTATAAGTAAAAATCTCCTATATATCTTTATTTTAAATCTTACCTATCTTAATTATAGTTGCTTCTATAAATATAGATTTAACTATAGGAGAGAGATTATTAAAATCCTTCTACTTTATTAGTAGGTTAATTAGGTAGTCCTTATAAAGCTTAAGGTTCTTGCTAGTTAAAAGACGCTTAAGATAGGCTTTATTAACTACTTCTTTTAGTACCTTATATAGTATTTTATACCTTAAGTTACCTTCCTTGACTACCTTTTGCTAATTAGGTAGAAAGGTGCTAAAAAGGCATTCTTAAAAGTATTATCTATAACGTGGTTGATAAGCTCGGCGATCAGACAAGCTCGGCGATCACGCAACCGCAACCACAGCACATTTCCAACTAATAAGCAACACCCAGGAAATCAATTGAATTCAAACTAATGAAGGTCCTCTTCCTCAGATATTTCTTCGACAAATTGACATGTTCGCGCATTATGACCGGTGTTCCCACAGACGCCACACCGCCGTTGGCCCGTCTCAGTCCTCGGTCGGCGACCACTACTCCGCCGCGTTTCCTCCTCAATCTGAGCTGTCGCCTCTCTCTGTGATTGAAGGTCCTCTGCCTCAGCTATAGTAAGACTTCCTCCTTGTTTGAGACGGGTTTTCTTAGCCCTCCTGCGTCGGCTAAGCAGGTTATTCTCCTCTCGAAGGATCTGGACCTCCGACCTTAATAAGGCAATCTGGTGCATAAATCCTCGCGCTCCCTTTGATAAATGCTCTACAGCTTCAATAATTGAAGTTGGGGAGCTATTCTGATGGCGGGAGATCCTCCTTTTAATGAGTTCAGACTGAGAAGATGCTTCTGTTGGGTTGTTTGGCGTCTGAGAAGTCCACGCAGGGGGTGTTGTTGGGAGGGACCCTGGAGGTGTTGGAGTGTGTAACTTGACATCAAGCTTTGAAAGCACACTTTCTGCGCTTAGAGGGACAAGCCCTGCTCCTCTGAATCCTCCCTGAATGTTATTTTCCGTGATAGCTTGCGTGAAAGCCTTACGAAACGCAGGGAAGAAGTCTTCTTTCGCAATATGCGTATTACCCCGGCGTATCTTATCCTCAATTTGTCGACCGTATGCCGTCTTTAGTGGCCCAAAACACCCAACGTCCAAGGGCTGAAGCAAGTGAGACGAATGAGCCGGCATGCAGAGTGTGACGATATTGTTTTCCTTGCAATATATCTCAAAGTCGGCGGCGTGGTGACTTTCGTGCCCATCGACGATAAGGAGGCGATAACTACCACTTGCACGCAGTTTTGAATGCCGATCAAAGTGCCGTAGCCAATCTAGGCCTCTTTCGTTTGTTGTCCACCCATTTTCAGACGTTGCAATGACCCAGTCGCGTGGGAGACCGGTTTCAGTATACCAGGTGGAGAGGTGATATTGGCCTGCAACGATGATGTACGGCGGAACGCTGTAGCCTGACGAACTAATGGCCTGAACGACTGTAACCCATTCACGATTGCCAGGCTGCATCATTCTCGTATTTGACCGCCTTTCGGCACTAGTGACGACCATTCCGGATGCAATCTGGCCCATCATAAAACCAGTCTCGTCAAAGTTGTAGATGTCGGAGTCCACGATGCCGTATTTCGCGATTGTGTTCGCCACAAGGCGAAACCACGCGTTTATCGCGCCTGGATCCTCGCATTGGGCCCTCTTATAGTCGTACTTACGAAAAAAGCGCGTCCGAAGCTGTGGTTGTCGCTTGACGAAGTTTGAAGCCCAGCGCTTCCCAACTGGGGGTGCGTCGCGGTCGGCAAGCAGTCGATTAGCCATATCTTCCACACCACTGAGGCGAGGAGGAAACGATCGGGAATCCAGGTCTAGAATGTACTCAACTAGCTTCTCCTCTTCAAGCGCAGTCAAATTTCGTAGGCTAGGCAATACGTCGCGTCGTGACAGCTTTCCCTTAATTCGGTCGCGTAACGTTGAGTAGGGTACTGAGTAGATCCGGCATGCGGCTCTTATACTAAGATTTTTAGTTTGTTTGATTGCCTGGATAGCTAAGTTCAATTGAGCTTCTTTATTCATGAGGGACATTGCTGAGTATGGTGTGATGTGTATGTAAAGGTGAGAGGTTAGTTTGTCCGGTCGGGTGATCGCCGAGCTTGTCTGATCGCCGAGCTTATCAACCACGTTATGCAGTCTTCTAAAAGACCTAAAGGGTTGCATAAATATACCTGCTTTATATTACCTTTAGTAAGAGTAGTATTATTAGCTTTATTAGATAAGCAATTATATAATATATTTATCTATTTAGAATCTATAATACTATATTAATAGGTAGTTAATCTCTACTATTAGCATCTAGCCTGCTAGGTATAGTTATACTAGTTAAAAATAATAATAGTTTTATAGAGAAAAGAGAGGACTTTAAGCTATTTCTACTATTAACTATTAATAACCTAGTTGCAGAAGTAGGAGACTTTATCTTACCTTTAAGTATAGTATAACTTATAGAAGTATTAAGGAGTATAACTAATACTACCTTTACCTCTTCTATATACTTAACGTCTTAAGTAAAGTTAGCTTATTAGTAATTCTTAACTATAGGTTGTAATATAGTTAGCATAAGAGTAGTATTATCTTTAGAAGCAATTATACTAAGTAACCTAAGAAGGTTGTCTAAGACTATAATAGACTTCTTAATAACCTTAGTTACTTATTATGCCTTAAGGCCTTAGATTACATCTTTCTCCTAAGCTTTACTATAGAAAGCGCTTTTATTAAACTATATATTATATATTATTATAACCTACTTAAGTGTAGGTACTTAAATTCTATATAGGTTATATGTTTGTAGTATGTAACTAATAAGGTATTTAATATAACTATAGGGAAGTATTTTAAAATCCCTTCTCTATATACCTTTCTCTTAGTCCTTCTATAATAGATATACCTTACATCTATATATATAGAGGCCTCCTTAGTGTAGTTATAGTAACTTATATTGTAGCACTAGAGAGTCTGCTTACTTGTTACGGCCAGCTAGTCGTGGTGAGTATGTTTGCAGAAGTTTAGGCTGCGAGTACTAAGTAAACAGTGTCGTAGTCGTGGATAGCTTCCCCGAAGCTATGTCTGTAAGTCGTAAGATAGGTAAGGCTTCGGTGATCAATCGTAGTCTTATCAGAAGGGGTTTTCAGTGAAAGTAGCTGGAAGCGATCGTAAGATCTGATACGAAGTTGATTGCTGAAGAAGCTATGGAAGTCTGTCCTTGAGCCCGGCTCAAGTCCATACTATATACAAGTCTCGTTCCTGAACATATTGTTACGACCCGAATTCGGTTGGTGACTGATGCAGCCTGGAACGACCCCTGGCGCGAACAGCAGGGCAGAGGGACACTCATGTATGCAGGCGCACGGCGCAGGCCGAACGACGGAACGGAAGAACTAGGGAAGGTCACGTGATGGATCAGTTTGGATCACTGGTGATCCAACATGATCCTGCACCAAGGATCAGTGAGCCACCTTCTCCTGTAAAAACTTTTTCTTGGCACCCAGTGTTAAGAATTTTTAGGTTTTTGCAGGGCTTCGGCCCGTACCCCTAACGGGTCTTATCATCCCCGTCTTCACTTTCGGACTCGTCTCTCAACACCACCACAGCACCCCTCCCCTTCAATCCTCTCACAACACCAAACACGACGAGACCTCCCCCGAAAGTGAAGTAGGGCGAGAGTTCAGAAGCTTTGAAGGTCACTCTCGCCCTCGCCGATCCGCGCGTCCGCTAGCCTGCGGCGCGCTGTGCCCGCCGCGTGCGGGCCACCACTCCAACAAGGGCTCGAATTGCCCTTGTCCACACAATAAAGCCCCGGCACAAAAGTCAGGACATTTTCTGTCTCCGTGCCAGACCTTCTGTCTGGAAGGTCTTGAACACTTTCGCTCCTGCCAGAGCCTGACTAGTTCAGGCAGTAACGGAGAGCGATTGTTGCGGGCTCCTGCATCGCCATCGGCTGGGAGCCGACTTGCTGTATGCCTTCTTTGCTTCGCTCCAATCAAAGTGGAGAGGAGAAAGGCGTGGAACCACATTACGACCGGCCGTGCTAGGTTTTTCCCCCTTGTGGTTTTTCCTAGCACTATCCGAACTACTTTCCTTGTGGATGAAGCGACCCGGGAAAAGGATGACGGATAAGAGAATTCTGGTCAGGTGAGAAGATCCGCTTCAACTTGGAGCGGTTTGAACAGGAGCGTTAGGTGAAGACGTAGCCCTGTAACATAGTTTAGATTAGCATAGACCATGTCGGCATTGCGCCCGGCACGTCTCTTGTCGCTCGAGACGTTAAATTTACCAACCAACCAACCAACCAAGGATCAGTGAGCCACTGAACTGATCCAACACCAAGGATCACCAACAGCGAGAAGTGATCCAACAACAGGACAATAGGATATAAGGACATTCATTCCACATAGAATAGATTACCTTCCATAGCTCTTCAGCAATCAACTTCGTGATTCACTCTACCATAAGTGACTCTTAGGTTATCCTTCTGTTGTGAAAGACAAAGTTATCTACGCTTCGAGTATACGACTGATCACCGCATCCTCACCAACAAGATTACCAACAAGCCAGCAAGACCCCAGCACTGTTCATTGAGTACTGACCTCAGCTACCTGTTAGCAGAAACACCACTGTCGGATATCTGACCGTAACACTTTGATTGCTCCTGTTCAGTAAGTTGACCCCCGTACTCACCGAACAGTCAAGAACATGGCACCTGTCACCACCCCGACTCCATCCTCTTCCGCGTCCAAGGGCAAGACGGTCACCCCGCCTCAGCCCAAGAGCCTGGACGAAGAAATGAAGAACGCCGAGTCCTCTAGCGACGAGGACGACAACGCTGAGTTAACCCGACAACTCAAGCGCGCCAACAAAGACATCGCCAAGATGCAAACCATGTTCAACGAGAACGCTGCCGCCATGGAAGAACTCCAGAAACACGCTCGACGGGCCATCGCCCTCGAGGAGGAAGTCCGCACCCTCCGCGCAGCAGCCAGTATAATCACGACCCCAATGGACGGACGAGATAAACTCAAGCTCAACTCGCCCGGCACCTTCGACGGAACCCCTGGACAACTCAAGGGATTCTTGATCCAAATCAAAACCTATCAGGAATTCCATCAAAGCAACTTCCGCAACGAAACCGAGAGGATCATCCACGCCTCCACGTTCCTTCGAGGCAGAGCCCTCTCATGGTTTGAACCATACATGGAAGATCTACTCGACAATACAACGCTTGAACACTGCAAGAACGAGACCCAGGATATCTTCGGAAGCTTCCAAGGCTTCGAACACGCCTTGAAGTCCCTATTCCAGGATCCCGACGAAAAGCGACAAGCCGAGAGAGATCTGTCTAATCTACGACAAACCAAGTCAGCTACCCACTACGCTGCAGAATTCCGACGAATCTGCGCACGCCTTGACTACACCGACGACACCCGAATCTTCATGTTCTACCAAGGACTGAAGGAGGAAGTCAAGGACGAACTCGCCAAGATCGATCGACCAGACGACTTCCTACAGTACGTCGAAAAAGCTATTCAGATCGACACTCGCCTGTACGAACGACGCAGGGAGAAAGGCGAAAACCGCCGACCGCAAGCCAACACAAGCAAACGGTACACCCCGGGACCACGCCAGCAAAACAACCACAACAGTAACTGGAGAAACAACCAGCAACGCAACAGCGGACCAAGCACTGCCTATGGACATCACGCAGGACCTATGGACGTCAGCGTGGCTCACAAGAACAAGTCAACCACGCGACGCGACCCCAAGAGTGGCGTCTGTTTCAACTGCGAGAAACCAGGTCACATCGCTAGAGATTGCAGACAACCCAAACGACTTCAGAACCGACCACTCCCTGAAGACTCCAAGAAAGCCAACATTGCGAGAAAGGAAGTTCCCCATGAACAACTCTCATGGACCGCCTGCTACAGCAATGACTGCCTCACGCACCAAGACGGCAAAGAACAAGCAGGTTGGTATCCAAGAGAGCCCAAAAACAAAACCGTGGCCGTCTCCAGGAAGTCTAAGGACGGAGATGTCCAGATCATGGAAAAACGGAACCAACAACTCATCACGAAACTCATTCAAGCACGAGACACTGCGCAAGTCCAACTGAGTAGTCCCAACATGCCGGAAACCCTTCAAGCCATCAAGGCACGACTACAGCAAAGGATCCAGGCCCAGGGCGACTACCAAAGACAACTCGCGCTCGAAGAAGACCTAGCCGGCTCAGTACAGGAAGAAGTAGGCCTGACTAGCCGACTCACCAAGATAGTGGCTGTGGGAAGAAAGCAGGCGAAACCCCCATTTTCCCAACCACGACTTAACATCAGGGAAAGAACCCCTCAAGAAACCATCGAGGTCCTCGGAGAACGAACGAGCTCTGAATACACCTCCGACTCGGGAGAATCGCTGGACGAATTCCTCCCACCAAGTAAGATGGAACGACGAGCAGCCGAGCAGCTCCTCGAGCTCAGACGAACCAGAAGCTCGACACGATCCAAGAGCCCCAATCTCAAAACCAAGCAAGAAATGAGACAGAGACTCAGAAACCTCGACCCCTACGACAGGATGAAGCTACAAGAGTATGAGATCGACGGAGGCAACGACATCGATTCGGATGAACCTCTAGCCTCGCAGACATACCTGAGCACCAGTCACGCCCCGCTCAACCAACGACCCAACGTCGACAAGACGCACAACAACCAAGAAGTACGCTTCTATGGCACAGAGGACGTTGACGTCAACAACAAACCTGAAGTTCAGATTCAGGAGAAACCCCTGTTTGGAGATGACGAACTACTTGGATTGACACACAAACGACGCTACAGAATCTTCTGGGCAGACTGCATATACGACGAGTGCAAGACTCACCTCCGCTCGAAAGAAGAATATGCCTTCTATCCCCGACGACAAGGACGAGAGCCTATCCCAAAAGCCTACCAAGACTCGGAACTCAACACATGGGAAGTCAAGGAATATCTCACCAAGTGGCTCTGCTTCCAGCCAAGCCCAAAGCACCCCATGCCCCGTGTCAATCATATCACCAAGCACTGGTCAGACTGCATGTTCGACAAATGCAAGTACCATTACGAAGGAAAAGCACAAGCCTGGAGAACGCAGATCAAAGAAAAGAACTCCAGCAAAAAGACAAAAAACTAGGGACGCCAACTGCAAAGGGACCGCAGACGGCGACACGACACAAGAAGTCCCTATGTGCCGCAACCAGGGAAGACGACAGACATCTCTTCCTGGAAGCCATCATCGATGGGCAGCCCACACAGGTCATGATCGACAGTGGAGCCCAAGCAAATTTCATGTCACCACGATTGATTAATCAACGAAAGATTGCATGGAGACTCAAGGACGAACCATACGCCCTTCAGAACGTGGAAGGAGAAACGGTTGAGTACGACGGAGGCACCATCAGCAAAGAGACCGCGCAACTCTCTATGGTTATCCATGGTCGTCAAGAACAACTGGTCTTCGACATCACAAAGATAGGACAACTGGACGTTATCCTAGGAGTCCCATGGCTACGAAAACACGACCCAGACATCAGTTAGAAGGCCAACCAACTTCGATGGAGAGATTCAGCCACGGAAGCGCGTTGCATACCGCAACCCCCGGGTGAACACAGACGACAGAGATACGTCGCCTACGTCAAACGGATCGAACCTATGAAAGATGAGCAATTCGAATCCTTTATCAAAGATCAGCGGGAAGAAGAACGACTCTCCCCAATCCCCGCAGAATACCGCAGTTACAAGAAGCTGTTTGCCGAAGAACTGGAAACAGGCTTACCAGAACATGGCCCTTGGGACCATGAGATTCCCATCAAGGAAGGAGAACACCCGAAATTTCATAAGCTCTACGGACTTAATGAAAACCAGCGGGAAGAACTCGACAAGTACATCGACGAAAACCTCAGAAAAGGTTACATTCGACCATCGACATCCCCAGCAGGATACCCTATCCTGTTTGTGCCCAAGAAGAACGGCAAACTACGACTCTGTGTCGATTACCGACAGCTCAACGACATCACAATCAAGAATAGCTACCCGCTACCTCTCATCACAGAACTTCGAGATCTACTCTACGGAGCCAAATGGTTTACGGCCCTCGACCTCAAAGGAGCCTACAACCTGATCAGAATCAAGGAAGGGGAAGAATGGAAGACTTGCTTCCGCACACGAAGAGGCAATTACGAGTACCTCGTCATGCCTTTCGGACTCACCAACGCCCCCGCCTCCTTTCAAACTATGATCAACCATGTCCTACGAGAATACCTGGATGTATTCGTTGTCGTTTACCTCGACGACATCCTCATCTTCTCGCCCACACTCGAAATTCACAAGGAACACGTTCACAAGGTACTACAGAAGCTGCAAGAAGCCAAGCTCCTGGTAGAACCTGAGAAAAGTATATTCCACAGTCAGCGAGTCGACTACCTCGGATTCACCATTACCCCTGGTGAAATCCGCATGGACGACAAGAAGATCGCGGCAGTCAGGGACTGGCCACGACCCCAGAACGTCAAAGACATCCAATCATTCCTCGGATTCGTCAACTTCTACCGACGATTCCTCAAAGGATATTCCGACAAAATCAACCCCCTCATCAAACTCACACGCAAAGACACCACTTTCGAATGGACCAACGAACAAGACAAAGCCTTCGAGGACATCAAGCAGCAAGTCCTATCCGAACCTGTCCTGATGATCCCAGACCCTAGGAAACCCTTCGAACTTGAGACCGACGCCTCAGACTACGCCATCGGTGGACAACTCGGACAACGCGACGAAGAAGGAAGACTGCACCCTTGCGGCTTCTTCTCCAAGAAACTCAGCGGACCCGAACTCAACTACCAGATCCACGACAAAGAACTCATGGCAATTATTGAAGCCTTCAGAGAATGGAAACCTCAACTCTCCGGCACCAAGCACGAAGTCAAGGTCTACACCGACCACAAAAACCTAGCCCACTTCACAACGTCAAAAGCCCTCAACAAGCGACAGATCAGATGGTCCGAATTCCTCTCGGAATTCAACTTTCGAATCATCTACGTCAAAGGAACAGAAAACGGCAGAGCTGATGCCTTAAGCCGAAGACCGGACCACGAAACCCCGGTACCAGATGAAACTCTTGTCATCTTGAAGCAAGACGACAAAGGCGACCTAGTGCCAGCACAGAAACTCATCATGATCGGCACCCGTGTCAATACCAGCACGACTGGCAGGATGACACCTGAACAGATCAGAGAAATTCACAGCGCTCGCGCACATGGACACCAAGGAGTCACGAAGACATTCAAGCGAATTCGACAACACTACAACAAGAAAGTCACACGAGCAGAAGTGGCTTCCGCAATCAAGGATTGCGAAATGTGCAAGAAAAGCAAGAATAGTCCGCACAAACCCTACGGACAACTACAACCATTGCCAGTACCACCAGAGGCATGGCATTCGATCTCTTTGGACTTCATCGTCAAACTCCCAAAGTCAAGAGAACCACTCACGAAAACCTGGTATGACAGTATACTGGTTATCGTCGACCGACTCACGAAGTACGCCTACTTCATCCCGTACTTGGAATCAAGCACGGCAGAAGACCTTGCGTACACGTTTTTGAAATACATCATTAGCAACCACGGATTGCCGAAAGAAATCGTGTCTGACAGAGACAAGTTGTTCACATCCAAGTTTTGGAAATCCCTGATTTCGCAACTAGGAGCTGATCACAAGCTGTCGACCGCTTTCCATCCGCAAACCGACGGACAGACCGAACGGATCAACCAGATCCTCGAACAATACCTACGATGTTATGTCAACTACGACCAAGACAATTGGGTACCACTGCTACCCATGGCCCAATTCGCCTACAACAGTGCTATCGGAGAAAGCACCCTTCACTCGCCCTTCTACCTCAACTATGGATTCCAACCCACCGCATATGGAGAACCTCGGCAAGGACCACGAGCCCTGAAAGCCGTGGCAGACTACAACAAACTACGAGAACTCCAGGAAAACATCGCCAACGACTTGGAATTCGTTAGGGCACGAATGAAGAAATATTCAGACCCATCAAGGATGACGGGACCATCCTTCGAAGAGGGAGATAGCGCGTATCTCATACGCCGAAACATCAAGACAAAGCGACCAAGCGACAAACTCGACCACAAAAAACTTGGACCCTTCGAAATCATCCAAAAAATCTCAGACGTCAACTTCAAACTGAAGCTCCCCGACACGATGAAAATCCACCCAGTCTTCCACATCGCTCTACTCGAACCAGCACCACGCGGATCACACACAGAAGACTGCATCATCGTGGAAACCCACGAACCAGAGTACGAAGTCGAACGAATCATCGACCACAGGAGCGAAAATGGTCATGGCGAGTATCTCATAAAATGGAAAGGCTACGGACACGAAGACAACTCATGGGAACCAGTCAAGAACCTCCAACATTCCCAGCAGGCCCTTCAGCAGTACCACGAGAAGGACTCAAGGGACCTAGCTCCGCAAAATCCGACCCTACGCCCAGAGAACTCCAGTCAAACACCTCGCCGGCACCCCAGGAGACGAGATCTTGCTCGACCCTAGCCTCGGCCTCCGCCACCTCCCGATCCTGAGCCTCCAGCTCGTCCAAGGATTGAAGACCCCGACGAATCAACTCGGACCCACGATCCTTCAGAAATCGCTTCTGCTTCCGCAAACGAGATAAGCGACCCAGGGCAGTAGACAACTGCACCTGAAGAACCTCCATTTCCTCCTCCGCCTCACGTTCCTCTTTCTTAATCTTACGCTGCTCCGACATGCAACGATTCACTGCAAGAAGTCAGCCAAAGACAACAAAAAATCATCAAAGAAAAAACTTACAGGCATTTGCGACATTACTTCCATCGCACTGGCTGCGACCGGTACGAATGCACTCGCTGCATCGCGACGACTCTTCGGCCATTTTACAGACCTTGTTGGACTTGAAACAATGAGTGCAAGGCATGACGTCGACTCCGTGGCGCTCGACCGCTTCGGCAAGAGAACGACGTTCGCAGGTTTTCTGAGAGATTTCGGAATCCGCCTTTCTTTTAGCTACGCGACCAGACATGGTGTCAGCATCATTAAGGAAGCACGATTGACACCTCCCCAACCTGGGAGAGACGACCTACTTATAGCGGTCTGCGGGACTCAGACCTTTGAAGAGGAGACCTGATGTTACGACCCGAATTCGGTTGGTGACTGATGCAGCCTGGAACGACCCCTGGCGCGAACAGCAGGGCAGAGGGACACTCATGTATGCAGGCGCACGGCGCAGGCCGAACGACGGAACGGAAGAACTAGGGAAGGTCACGTGATGGATCAGTTTGGATCACTGGTGATCCAACATGATCCTGCACCAAGGATCAGTGAGCCACTGAACTGATCCAACACCAAGGATCACCAACAGCGAGAAGTGATCCAACAACAGGACAATAGGATATAAGGACATTCATTCCACATAGAATAGATTACCTTCCATAGCTCTTCAGCAATCAACTTCGTGATTCACTCTACCATAAGTGACTCTTAGGTTATCCTTCTGTTGTGAAAGACAAAGTTATCTACGCTTCGAGTATACGACTGATCACCGCATCCTCACCAACAAGATTACCAACAAGCCAGCAAGACCCCAGCACTGTTCATTGAGTACTGACCTCAGCTACCTGTTAGCAGAAACACCACTGTCGGATATCTGACCGTAACACATATCCTTTGTGATGTCCCTGTTCACTATTGTCCGACTGTTCACCGAACGGTCGTTCGTCCCACTTATTCACGATCATGCGTCCCACTTATTCACGGGCGTCCGTTCCTTATCTTATCGTGTGATCGTGGTCACGTGACTTGTCCATAGTTTTTTCCGTCCCGAGAGGAGTCATCCTAAGTCCGTTGCTTCTGCATATATGGTGTGGTAGCCGCCGTAGGTCCTGTGGGGCAGGCCCTGGCCTTGTCATGCGTGTTGGGTCGTAACATTACTACTAGTAGAAGTATTACTAGTACTATTTAAGTTTCTTTTTAATAAGAGACTTTTAGCTATTTAATTCTTATAGGCTAATATTATAAATGTAGACTGCTATAAAGACTACCTTATTATATAGCCTCTTAAGAAGATTTACTGCAGTATGCATCTTAATAGACTTAATAATAACTAGATAACCTACTCTTTTAGCAGCTTTAATAGGCTTCTTAGTATATAAAGGTAGTATTTCTATTTTAATTCTAATTAAGGAAGTCTATAACGTACATGATAAGCGAGCGCGCCAGACAAGCGAGCGCGCCACCCAACCAGCCAGACGCGTCTGTCTGACTGTTTCCTTTCATTTCTCCACGAACAACAATGCAATCCACTAGCAACGAAGCTCAGGTACAGCTGGCTGTCCAAGCTTACAAAAAAGACCTAAAACTCAGCATTCGCGCTGCAGCAAAGATGTACAACGTCAGCCGCGACATTGTGACGCGTCGACTAAAGGGAACAGCATCACGACGCGACACCATGCCGAACTCACGGAATTTGACGGAGCTTGAAGAGCAGAAGCTAGTCGAGTACATTCTCGACCTAGATGCCCGATCGTTTCCTCCCCGGCTTACTGGTGTTGAAGAAATGGCCAATCGACTGCTTGCCGACCGCGACAAGCCACCAGTCGGCAAGCGCTGGGCCTCAAACTTTGTCAAACGACAACCACAGCTCCGAACGCGTTTTTTTCGAAGATACGACTATAAGAGAGCTAAATGCGAAGATCCTGAGGCAATAAACGCGTGGTTTCGCCTTGTGGCGAACACAATCGCGAAATATGGCATCGTGGAGTCAGATATCTACAACTTTGACGAGACTGGCTTTATGATGGGCCAGATTGCATCCGGCATGGTTGTTACAAGCGCTGAAAGACATTCAAACACAAGAATGGCTCAGCCTGGCAATCGAGAATGGGTTACAGTCATTCAGGCCATCAGTTCGTCTGGCTATAGCGTCCCGCCATACATCATTGTTGCAGGCAAAAATCTCCTCTCCACATGGTACACCGAATCTGGTCTCCCACCCGACTGGGTTATCGCAACATCTGAAAATGGATGGACAACAAATGAAAGAGGCCTAGATTGGCTCCAGCACTTTGATCAGCATTCAAAGTCGCGTGCGAAGGGGAAATATCGCCTCCTTATTGTCGATGGACACGAAAGTCACCACTCCACAGACTTTGAGCTGTTTTGCAAGGAAAACAACATCGTCACCCTCTGTATGCCGCCTCATTCTTCTCATCTACTTCAGCCCTTAGATGTAGGGTGTTTTGGGCCTTTGAAGTTGGCGTACGGTCGAGAAATTGAGGATAAGATGCGACGGGGTAATACCCATATTACGAAGGACGATTTCTTTCCAGCATTTCACAACGCCTTTAAGCGAGCTCTCACAGAAAAAAACATCCAAGGGGGTTTTAGAGGGGCAGGACTTGTCCCTCTAAGTGCAGAAAGTGTGATATCTAAGCTGGATGTCAAGTTCCACACTCCTTCACCTCCAGGATCCCTCCCAACAACACCACTACCTTGGACTTCCCAGACACCAAAGAACGCAACAGAGTTAAGTTCTCAAGGAACTCTACTTAAGGATCGGTTCCTTAATCATCCAGGCAGCTCTCCAACACATGGATGTACAGATGTTGAGCATATTCTGAAAGGAGCACTGGGATTTGCCCATGAGAATGCATTCTTAAGAGCTGAGAATAAAGCCCTTCGGGAGGAAAACAGCCTACTTAACCGACGCAAAAGGACTAAGAAAACTCATCTTAGGCAAGGAGGAAGTCTTACTGTAGCTGATGCACAGGATATTCAGTCGCAGAGAGAGGCGACAGCCCAGGTACAAGAGGAAATACGTCGGAGTAGTGGTCGGAAGCCGAGGACAGAAACAGGCCAAAGGAGGTGTGGCATCTGCGGAAACACCGGACACAATGCGCGAACATGTGATTTTAATGAAGATATGTCTGGAGAAGAGGATTCTGAGTAGTTTGAATTGATTTGATCTTTTTGTTGTTGCTTGGGGGTTATATTTGTGATGTGGTTGCGGTTAGGTGGCGCGCTCGCTTGTCTGGCGCGCTCGCTTATCATGTACGTTATCTTATATACCTTTATAACTTTAGGGCTAAAGAGTACTACCTTATTATTATACTAAAACTTATATATATTAAGACCCTTTTTATATTATACTTAAGCCTTAATTATCTAAAAAGCGCTAAATATAAAAGACTTAGTCTTATATATAAGTAGGTAGGCTATAATAAAACTTAAGTACTTATTGTAAGCTATAAGGATTTATTTTATCCTTAATAGTAACTCTAAGAAGTTAAAGAGATTCTAGTAAACCTTATACTATAGGTGTATTACCTTTAATTTAGATAGTTTTCTTAAGATAATAGTCTTTGTATGCATAATACTATAGTCTTTGCATTTAAGCTAATTTAGGCCTTTAATCTATACGCCTCTTACCTTCTAAACTAGGTTGTAAAGTCCCTCTAGACTAAGGTAACCTAATCTAAGATGCTAAAGGAGTGCAGTATTAGCTTTCTTATATATATTTTAATATATTCTCCTCTATAACCCTTAGCTTATAAATAATAAGATGCCTACTAGGCTTATTAAAATAGAGTTCTTATAAGTGTATAAGTTCCTGCGTGACGCAATAGTAAGCGTCTGGTAGCGTCTGCGTGTACTACGTGCAGACGGTTGGTTTGATTCTGACTGCAGGAAAGCCGTTTTTGCATTAGCCTGATTGGTTACTAGGTATCTAACACTGCAAAAAACGGAGCCCTGGGCCCTACATGCACAATGGGGCTCTGACAACAGTGCATGTATTAAGTTAAAGGCATAGAAAAAATCCTGTATTTAGTTAGACAAAATTAAGCTGCAATACTGTATAGGAATATAAGGGGGTTTTCCTTTAACCCTTTAAAGGGGGGTTACCCCTTATATGTATAGAGAATCTAGTTGTTACGGCCTAACCAGTTGGGTGCTGGCCGGCGTAACTATATAGTGCAGAACAGGGGATAATGATGCAGGTGCATCATTACCGAAGCTTTTGCTTTGTGCCACAGTTGGTTGCCCTGACCTGCTCGTAACACAATGATGCACCTACCCCGCGTTGAGGGTTGTGGGTTCAATTCCCGCACGTCGAGAAGAACAGTACTGCCTCCACTGTTGTGTGACGTCTGACCGTGGGCAGGCACGTGTGGGTTGGTCCCCCGCACCAATACCTGGAGTTTCCCTGCTTATACCCGTGATATGTCCGATTGGTCCTCGGCATAGGGACATGCCTCTTGGAGGGGAGACATGGTGTTACGGCCTAACCAGTTGGGTGCTGGCCGGCGTAACTATATAGTGCAGAACAGGGGATAATGATGCAGGTGCATCATTACCGAAGCTTTTGCTTTGTGCCACAGTTGGTTGCCCTGACCTGCTCGTAACAAAGAGCTCTTCTTAGCTATATTATTATAAGTTATAATATTAAAGATCTATTTTAGCTTTAAGACTAAAAGTATTAGGTACTTTAGCTTAAGGTTTTTAATAAGCATTTTATATATATATTTACCTTAGGTTAGGTTTAACTTAACTTAAACTATATTAAGGAAGTCTTTTACTATAAGCTCTCCCTATACTTTAGAGATATTATAGGTATAGGCCTAAAAGTAGGCTGCTTACTAGTCCTTATACTAGTATATAAGGTTAACTTCTCCTTTTATGCATTTAAGGACCTATTAATATTCTTTATAGATAGTAGATAGAGTACTAAAGTTATTAAGCATAAGGTTTACTTTTAGATAATAAAGAGTTTATTAAACTATAGCTTTACTATTAGTATTTACCTTTAGGTATATAGTTATAAGAAGTATTATACTTATAGTCTTTATTATTTAGTTAAGTACTATATATAGACTTTTAACTTAATAAGTATATAATAAAGCTATTAACGTAGTTCACAAGCAAGTGAATCACACAAGCTAGTGAATCACTTTCTAATTATTTCGTACGCATCCTCTTTCTCCTAGTTTTTCTCCACCAACAACTATGGGACAGCAATCAATTGAAAGTGATTTAGTCCTAGCGCTTAATGCGCTCCAATCCAACCCAAAATTAAGCGTACGAAAGGCTGCATTACTCTATAATGTATCATTCTCTACCCTCCAACGACGAAAACACGGCCGACCTGCGAAACGCGACATCCGACCACATAACCAGAATTTGACCTTGTACGAAGAGGAGAGCATTGTACGATACATAATCGACCTAGATTCACGATCATTTCCACCGCGCCTTAGTGCTGTTCGAGAAATGGCCGATCGACTGCTTCGCGACCGCGGCGCGCGACGCGTCGGAACAAACTGGGCCTCAAACTTCGTACGACGACGACCTGAGCTCCGAACGCGTTTTAATCGAAGAATCGACTATCAGAGAGTCCTCTGCGAAGATCCTGACGCGTATCGCGCGTGGTTTTCCCTTGTACGAAATACAATTGCGAAGTATGGGATACACGATGACGATATCTATAACTTTGATGAGACTGGGTTTGCAATGGGCAAAATGTCCTCTGAAATGGTTGTTACAGCCTCTGAACGACGTGGCAAGCCAAGAGGAGCACAACAAGGGAATCAGGAATGGGTTACAGTAATCCAGGGCATTGGGTCGTACGGCTATTCTATCCCACCGTACATCATCTTTGCAGGCAAAGTCCATCTTGACTCCTGGACGTACGACAGCCCCCTCCCACCCAACTGGGTAATTACCCTTACAGAAAACGGTTGGACGACAAACGAGAAAGGCCTAGAATGGGTAAAGCACTTTGATTTCCATACAAGAAGTCGTACGAAGGGTGTTTACCGCCTCCTTATCCTTGATGGCCATGAAAGCCACCATTCTGTCGATTTTGAGCTATACTGCAAGGAACAGAAGATTATTACGCTCTGTATGCCACCTCATTCATCGCATAAGCTCCAGCCTCTTGATGTTGGGTGCTTTGGTCCCTTGAAACGGGCGTACGGTCAAGAAATCGAGGTCCTTATGCGGGCGCATGTTACGCATATTGCAAAGGAAGACTTCCTCCCAGCTTTTTCTAAGGCGTACGACAAGGCGATAACTAAGTCAAACATTCAAGCAGGCTTTAGAGCAACTGGCCTTATACCGTACGACCCTGATTATGTGATTTCACAGCTAGATATCAAGCTTCATACGCCAACACCACCAGGTTCTTCTGCTGGCTTACCACCAGCTTGGGTACCAAAGACACCAAACAACCCAATCGAAATCACGTCACAATCCGATTATATCAGTAATCGCATCGTACGACATCAAAATAGCTCCCCAACATCAATTCTTACAGGTATGCAGCAGCTGAAGAAAGGGATGATGATGATGGTGCACGAACAGACCTTGATGCGGGAGGATTTGGCTGAACTTCGAGAGGCAAATGACCGCCTTAGCCGCCGTCGGCGTACGAAAAAAAACAGCTACAGCAAGGAGGGACACTTACAATTAACCAGGCAAAGGATTTAAAGTCTCAAATAGATGCGACGGAGCAGTTAAAGGCAGAAACAAGTCAGAATGGTGGTCGTACGAGGAGGCAGGAAACGCGCGCGCGACGATGTGGTATCTGTGGAGAGCCTGGCCATAATGCTCGTACATGTCAAAAGGTTGAATCTACATCTGAAGAAGAGGATTCCAGTTAATTTAAATTAGTTTAAGGCGTTGTAGTTGATTTCTCTTACATGTTATTGTACGAGTAGTAGAAAAGTGATTCACTAGCTTGTGTGATTCACTTGCTTGTGAACTACGTTATACTATAAGCTTTAATAGTAATATTTTAATCCTTTAGGATATTTAATTATAAGATTAAAAGTTTTAATAGCTTTATAAAAGGATATATAGCTTAGTTAGGTAGAGGAGTTAATTCTTTAGTAGTAGGGTAAGAGGGATAAGCATTATCTTAAGCCCTTTTGCTTTCCTTATATATCCTAAAGTTAATCTTATACTACTAGTTAGAGGTAGCTTGTTTTTTAGCTATTAGCTTCTTAATTATTAGGATCCCTTCTTTAGATAAGGCTTTAGAAGGGATATCTTTAAGATTAAGGTTAATAAGTATCTAAATGCCTAGTCCTTAATATTAGGATTTTAGTGCTTAGTATTAGGTTAGCTAGTTGCATTAATTAGTTAACTTAACTATATTAAAGAGGGTAGAAGGCTAGTCTATTATATTAGTAAATAGAAGACTGCTTAAGATATACTTTTTTTATAAAAAGGATAACGTACTCGCATAGCGAGTGGGCCAACATAGCGAGTGGGCCACCTTCCTCTACCCTTCTACCTTTCATATAAGTTAATTAAACTACAACGTACGAAATCAATTAAAACTACTCCTCATCCTCTTCCTCATTACTGTCCCAAACTACTTCACAGGTTCGTGCGTTATGTCCAGGCTTTCCGCAATTGCCACATCGTCGCGCGCGTGGTTCAGCACCTTCCGTACGACCCTCCTTCTGAGGGTTATTCTGTCCTCCAGCATCAACACTACCCTTTTCTACTTGTAGTGCCTCTGCTTCAGTAGTATTAAGTGACCCTCCAAGACGTAGTCTAGTCTTTTTTGCCCTCCGGCGCTTACTTAGTATCTCTATCCCCGTACGAAGCTTACGGTTCTCAGCCTCAATAATAGCAAGCCTATGGGCTAACTTGCTAATACCTCTGGCCTGGAAGTCAATTACTTCGTACATTGGTGTTGGTGAGCTACCTTGATGTGCCTGGATCTTCTTTTTAAGGGAGGAAGCACTTCGTACGCCCTCTAGTGCTGTGGTTGGTGTCTTTGCGTCCCAGGAGCCTTGGCTGCTTGGCCGTGAGGTTGAGGGTGTTGGCGTCTTTGGCTTGAAATCCAACCGAGAAATAACCACTTCAGGGTTAAAAGGTACAAGGCCTGCCTGTCTAAAACCAGCTCGTACGTTATCTTCCCCCATTGAGGCAAAGAATGCTGCTTTAAAGGCAGGAAAGAAGTCATCCTTGGTAATATGCGAAATCTGCATCCGCATCATCTTCTCAATTTCCTTGCCGTACGAGTACTTTAACGGGCTAAAGCACCCAACATCAAGAGGCTGGAGCTCGTGCGATGAATGGGGAGGCATGCAAAGAGCAATAATGCTTTGTTCCTTGCAGTATTCGTCAAAGTCGGTCGATTTATGACTGTTGTGACCATCAAGGATCAAGAGGCGATGAGAGCCCTTCGTACGAGTCCGTGTGCACTGATTAAAGTGCTTTAGCCAATCTAGGCCAATATCATTTGTCGTCCATCCATTTTCGCTTGGATGGATACGCCATGTAGATGGGAATTGGCCGTTGGCGTACCAGGAGAGGAGGTGATATTTGCCCTTCACGATGACGTACGGAGGCATCGCCCAGCCATCCGCACACACACCCTGAATGACAGAAACCCATTCCCGATTGCCAGGCTGCTTCGTACGAGGCCTTCCCTTACGGTCAGACGTTGTAACAACCTTTGCATGCGACAGCATTCCCATCAGGAACCCAGTCTCATCAAAATTGTAGATATCGTCATCAAGTATTCCATACTTCGCAATTGTGTTTCGCACGAGTGCAAACCAGCCTTGTATAATCATAGGATCCTCAGCTAAGGCCCTTTGATAGTCGATTCGGCGTCGAAATTGCATTTTCAATTCGGGGACGCGTCGTACGAAGTTCTCTGCCCATCGGGGTCCCGTACGCGTCCCGTCGCGCGCGTTTAGGAGTTGGTCGGCCATTTCTCGTACGTCTTCTTGTCGCGGAGGGAACCCTCGATTGATTAGGTCAATAACTCGTTCAAGAATCACCTCCTCTTCTGTTATAGTCATCTTCATTGAATTTGGTCGTCTTTCAGGTCGTGCGACGCGTCCGGCGCGTCGGTTTTGGATTGACGTTCGAGGGACCTCAAAGGTTTGGGCTGCTTTTCGTACAGACATCTTTGGGTCTTTTTCGATAGCCTGGATGGCAAGGATGATACGACTTTCAATTGAGGAGGATGGCATGTTCGTACGTAGAGGAAAGTTGGTGTAAAGGTCAAAGAGGTAGAAAGTTGGAAAAGTGGCCCACTCGCTATGTTGGCCCACTCGCTATGCGAGTACGTTATTAATAAATAATTATAGTTAACTATATAATAGTAAGTAAATCTAAGCTTATAACTATTATAAGTTAGAGCATATAGTAAGGTATAGGAGAATAAAGAAGAAAGATGCTTATTCTATATAATGTAAAGAAAGTAAATGTAGTCTAGTTATATAAGTCTAACTACATAAGATAGTATGTAAGAAGACTAATTTAGTAAGCTCTAATATATAAGGGTATTCCTGTAATAGATAATAGCTTAGTGCTTAGGTAAGAAAAGAGATGTGAAGTAGTGCTGTGTTGTAATGTTTTGATTTTATTGCAGCCTAAAACGCACTGTAGTCTGTAGTGATAACGAAGCGGGGTAGTATTGTGCTGCAAACCGACGCCAGCTATTTAAGGCAGGTAAGTCGAGGTATGTGACATAGATATCGATTTCGTTTGTGTCATTCAGACCAAGCTGTTTTCGCATAAGAACCAGCCATTTCGGTTACCGCCTAATAATTAACAGATAGATCTGATACATCTAAGCATGATAACAAACAGAATCTCCCATGTAACCCAATTTTGAAAAATGTTGCAATGCCTTTTTACTTATCTCGTCATTGGTTATGCTAAACTCCCAAGGACTTGTTAAGCTGAGTTACTGCGTTGATTATGTCTAGAGCGCAGCTTTGGAGCCGTACGTTGCCAGATCAAGGGGTGTTAGAACAGAAATTGTGGTTTTATGAAGTACCTAATAAATATCACATGTTCCTGACTTGGTTTCTGGAACTTGAAAGCTTGGGTGCTCAGCGGCATTGAATTTGGCCCCTTGATAGACGCCGTTATCCAACATTTGTGCATCGAGGCCTCCCCTGAGTCCTAAACTAGCAGCGACAAGCAAATAACAACGGCTAGGTCTTCGCTACTTGAGAAAACAGGTGCTAGGATTTTATAGCCTTTGGATTCCATGTCTTTTTGGACACCAAAATGCCTTGTAAAAGTTGTCAATCGTCCTCCGAGAAGCAGGTTTCGTATTTTCGTACTTTCGTTTCCCGAAATGAAACATCAGACTAGCTAGTATTCTCTGCGAGGTCTTGTGCAACTGGGCAGACCGGTCTTTCTTAGAACACTGAGACTTTTTGTTTTTGTTTAGTGGTACCCATAGTTGAGGCTGCAAGGATCCAATGTCAAAGGAACAAACACTTTGCTTATTGAGGATACTATGCTCTTTCTAATGCGTAAAAGAACAGCATGCCAAATAGATACAAATAAACTGGCAGTGTACGACCTTAAAGTTCTGGCACCATACTTAAGGAATTGACATCACTTTGGATGACCTAGTAGTTTAATAATTGCTTTGTGACTTGTGCACAGTGTCACTGGGTAGGGTAGGGATTGGCAGGGAGGACGAGACAAAGATGCCCAATATTGTTCTCCCTACGAATATCATTCATTTCCAGTGTATCGTGCCGGGTCTTTGCAATATTTCTTGGAAGCAAGGCAATCGCCACAACCATTTCGCACAATTCAGCCCCGGATTTCTTGGTAAAGCCGCATGCGGCCGTCGGTCAACGGATTCGACTACTCCACGAAATGTTTGGCCATCTGTTGGGTAAGGTGCGACAAAGGTGGTTCAGGTTTGCTGCATCAATTACATAGAAACACCAAGCGTCGAGAAGTCCATGGATTCGAAGCGGATAGGAAGGACTGTTCGATCCCATTACGTGAAACAGGTTCTTTGCATCAAGAAGGCTGCATACGCCCGCTTACTTCAAGCAAAGGGTGGAAATGGGCGCAACGATATAAAGCATGCGCTGTCCTACTACCGAACTCATCATTTGAAATTTGTTCAGACTGCAGACAACAGCCCTGGTCTAATCTTTCAAGATGGGATTTGGTTGTCCCACTCGTAAGATATTGCCACAGCCTTTCCTTTCCTAATCAATCAATCAATCAATCCAGGACACGATGTCGAAAGCAATCGGTTTTATGGCTAACCTTGCCGGCACGTTTTTGCCCTCTGATCTCGTCGTTCCAATCGGAATTCCCGACAAGCCCGTGGCAGAGACCTGGGTGACGGTTGTCGCCGGGGCTGGCGGCAAGAATCACGATGCCGGAGGTGATTTTCCATCTGTCATCGTTTGGGACGACAACGGGAACCTGATCGGAACCCGCTACAAGTATGAAGGTGACGGGGTCGAAGCAGGCACCGAGGCGACCTACAGGGTTTGGAACAACAAGAACGGCATCAAGATAGCCGACCCGCACTACGTGATGCTCAGCCACGACAACGACGCGACTTGCATCTCAATGATACAGGTGTCCAATGGCCGACTGACCGCGGCTTTCTACGGCGATACCGGTGCCTTGTGCGGCCATGCATGGTATTACAGTCAGCGGACGCTTAACGGCCTCCACCTCAAGACAAAGTGCGTTTGGCTGGACGCGGACCACTCTAGCGGCAACTTCAACGCCCGAGCCTTGAGTTTCCATACCAGAGACATGATACCCTCACACGACAAGCTGATGTTGTACAACAGCTCGCCACGCTGGCTCTGCGAGAGCACGCCGCGGTTCTCATACTGGAAGAACCTCCTGCCGTTGGGCCAAATCGTCTTTTTCGACCCGCCCCTGAAATACAAGATGGACTCTCTCGAAGAAGAAAGGGAAGGCGTCAATGAGAACCCCGAGGACGCCATCGACAAAGTCCAATACGACAAGATGGTCTACAAAAAACAGGGCGAGCCTAAGAAAAAGCATTTCCGGCGCAACACGCCCACACTACAACGGCTGTCCAAGAGGCAGGGCTCCAACATGAATCCGGAGCACCTAGTCTTGACCGAGCTCCCGGGGCAAACGGCTCGGGAGGTCTGCGAAGACCCCCGCTCTGTCGGATACGACATCGTCTCGTTCGTGGACATGAAGTACTGCGATCTTTCGGAGAGGAGACTGTACGACCTTTGCAGCGACGCCACCACAACCAACTGCTTCGATGCCAACAGTACGAGCTTTGTGGGGAATGACGCTCTCCTACCAAGGGATGAGAACTCGGCCGCAGGCGGGCCTAAGAAGGCTTACAAGTCAAGGGATTTCTGGAAATAGCACTTTTGCTCCATCTGTTGCTAGGAAATTCAAGACTGGAAGCAAGCGACTGGCTGTTATACAGATGATGGAGCGGGGCTGGTTAGTAGTATTATGTAGGTCGACTTTGGATTCTAGGACTAGACCACCTAAAGACAGACGTAGTAATTGCAGAAAAAGTAACTGAATGACGTTAGTGATAGGAAAGCAACCGCGAAATCCTATGTTTGCCTGTCAACACAACACGTCGATAAGCGAACCTTGCCTTGGCACATCCTAGCGTTAGACCGCACGAATCGTTTAGGAACTTTGTCGCGATGGTCTCACACAAGTCAAGCCAACTGAGGTGAACTGATGGCCTGGCCCCGGAATCTCAGTTCGGTCTCGCATCGGGCGGCTCCGTTCCGAGCCGAGCGGCCATCGCTTTGTCCGCGTGTCCGTGTACAGGGAATCCTAAAGTAAACCTGTTGGCACAAAGGTAATCAATATATTAATAGGTTAGTAATAGCTTTACTTTTCTTGTATTGTGACTGCTATAGAGAAGGGAGGAAATAACGTAATAGGGGTACCTACGCCTAGGCTGCTAAAGGAGGTAAGTAGGCTGTAGACCTACTTACTGCCTTAACCCTAATCCTCCCCTTAACTCCAAACTGCCATTTCGGCAGCTCCGATCCCTGCAAACCAACAAAACCCCTTATTTAGAGGAAACAAGCCATTCTCAACCTGTCATCTCCAAATGTAGATGTATCCCTCCACAACAAACTCTAGTATCACTAATCGTGCCTTTTGCAAAACACCTAGATTAGTGAGCTTCCCGTTGACATATTTCGTTGAAGTTCAAGATCACTAATCGTGTGCTTTAGGGAACGGGATTGCGGCTCACAGCCTGCCGAGGCATCCGCTCTGATTGAGCTTTCGCAATATGCACAAATGTTGAGATGCCGATGCAGATGCAGTTTGAACTCTTACCTGCTCTCATTAGGTACTTGTGTGTGTGTGTGTTCAACGGATCGACGAATTTGCGAGCCAAAAGCTGGGCTGGGAGGTGGAGAAATTTCCACTCAAGACCTACGGGATCCTCAACAAATCGTTTGAAGCCGCGAATGTCCGCCTTCGTAATGGTGTTAAAAGCGCTGAGTCTTCCATCATGAAGTTACAGAAGAGTGCAGATGAGCAATCATTACTCCCTCTGTCTAGAGCTTTTACAAATCACGACGCTTCAGTGACACGCCTCCAACAAATCGTACAGCACTTGTCATCCAGCATCATGGGTTCCACCTCAACTCCCCGCGAGAGCAGTAAGCTCTTTTCGCCTCTCCGTCTCGGAGAAATGAACCTCGAACATCGAGTCATTATGTCGCCGTTGACGCGTCTGCGTTGTCTCGGTGGCTTTCCGACCCCGGTAGTTACGGAGTATTATACCCAAAGAGCAACGAAGGGAGGGCTGCTTATCACTGAGGGTATGCATCCAAGTTTGATGGTACGTTGATTCTACCTTCCTAAACGTGTAATCTGCCCGTAGAACATTGTTTAGTGATGAATGGAGAAGTTCGAAGGCTGACAGTAATTCAGGGCGGGGGCTACTACGGCGCACCCGGCATGTTTGCGCCGGAGCATGTGAGGGCTGTAGGTGCAGATTTCCCACTATTCTACCAACCTTTCCTTCGAAAGAATTGTCTTTTGAAAGAACCCCCGGGATCGTGTTTCAGCTCGTCGATGTTTTCAGGGATCATTGCTAAATTTGCTGCAGTGGAAGAAGGTGACGGATGCTGTACATGCCAAGGGTGCTTTCATGGCCTGTCAGTTGTGGCATGTGAGTTCTCCTCCAGTGATTGTGTCAAGCTTTAGGTCCTCATTCAAAGCAACCATCAGGTCGGGCGCGCCGCAGTTTCGGTCTCGCTCGGGGGCCGCCAGCCATTGAGCTCTTCTGCAACCAACATTGGCTACTTCAACAGGAACACGCCTGGAGGCTACAAAGTACTCAACGAGACAGCCAAGCCGATGACATTGCAGGACATCAGGGACACCATCGATGACCATGTGCATGCTGCGAAATGCGCGATCGAAGCCGGGTTTGATTGTGTCGAGATTGTAGGTCATAGCACCCCCATGGAAAGCAAGACAGGAAGCTGATGAGTCGAAGGCGTCAGGCAATGGTTATCTGCTCGACCAATTCCTAAACAGCAACGTCAACTTGCGCACCGATGCCTACGGAGGCACCAAGGAAAACAGAGCTCGCTTCACGCTTGAGGTACTAGACGCAGTGATCGCCGCTATCGGGGCATCCAGGGTGTCGATCCGAATGAGCCCTTGGGGAACGGTTTGGGTGCCGCTGGATGCGGATCCGATCGCGAACTACCGTTACGTACTGAGCGAAGTCGAGAAACGAGGCGTCGCGTACGTGTGCCTCACTCAGCCGCGGGCCGATCTGTTGCTCGAAGAGAAGACCAAGTGGGAAAACATGTACAAGGCTATTGAGTCGGGGAAAGTGGCTGCTACGGTCGAGGATCTCCATCTCGGGCACTTCCAGGAAGTACTGAAGACGACACCAATCTTGGCGAACGGAAACTATGATGGCGAGAATTGCTTTGAGGAGGTGGAAAGGGGTGAGATGGATGCAATCACGTTTGGCAGGTGGTTTATCAGTAACCCGGATCTTGTGGAGAAGCTGAGGCTAGGGAAGAGATTGACCAAGTGGAACCCGGCGACTGTATATGCGAGTGCGGTTGTGGTTGAGAGTGAGGGTTATACGGATTATCCGTTTGGAGAAGTAGAGGACGAGGAGGCAGCGAAGTAAGAATTCGCTGTCTTTTGGATTGCTGCTTAGGAGAATCCAGACGGCAGTTGTCTTCAGTTTGTAAAGCAGGGGCATTTCAGTAGTATAGTGTAGAAAGAGAGTTTCAACGTGCATAACACCCTTACTACAAAGACAGTGAGAGATAGCTAGCATTGTAACAAAACAGGCGTTGAAACTGATAGAGCAGACTGGACAAGCAACTTGTAAGGGAGAGTTTGGCGCAATCCAACGTTGTGCATAGACACCGCCAATCACTTGCCGAGACTTTGATTCCACCTTCTCTTCCCGGAAGTCAGACTGCAAAAGGGGCGCCGAGAGTTCGGACCCGGTGTTTCTCCACATTCTCAGATACCCCGGGGGATGCAATGAGCCCTTAAGATAAGGCAAGAAAACTGACATTGAGGAACGATGTAGTTTACGGCAAAATTTACATGTGTGTATTTTTTCTTTCTTTCTTTAACTGTCGAGCTTTGCCTAGAACATTGCGATTGGGTTGGTGGCATTGGCTGGGCGTTGCTGCGCCACATCCCAGTGCTCCATGATGCAAGTACCGTCGAACCTGAACACATCCACGACCGCAAAAGGCTCGCCTCCCCCCACCAAGTCCATGCGGTAGTGAATGTAAGCGGTGTTGTTCTCCAGGGCCGTGTGCATGATTGTGTTGTTGACCGAGCTCGGGGAGACGAAGGGCGCCAGGACGTCGAGCGTGTTCTGGCGGCCGGAGAGCGCGTTGGGATTGTGCTGAATGTAATCCTCGGCGACGTGGTTGAGAAGGGCCTTCGTGGCGTTTCGTTCTTCGTAGAAAGCCTCCATGAACTCTCCGAGGATCACCCTTTGCTCCTCGGGTGTGGCTGGACGCGGCGGGCAATAGGGTGCCGAGGAAGCTGAAGTAGTACCCTCGCAGGATGGAGGATCAGCGGCGTTCGTCGCCCATGCCAAGGCGTTTATGCTGAGAGCGAGGAATGAAAAAGCCCGCATCGTAGTTCCGGATTGTTGAGGAGAGAGTATGATGTATCGTTCAAGTCTGATGGCGAGTGAGTCAATGGCGGGCGTGGATCAAGAGGGACTTCAATCGGGGCAGTCTTATAGTCGAGACGGACATCAAGAGGCAAGCGAACTCCGATAATAATAGATCTTAAATTGCTCTTCTCCCGAGAGGTTGTCTGTTGCAGCTGATAGCAGTTCATCCAGAGTACGTAATGTGCCACAATGCTAAGAAAGTTTATTAATACGCATCCTTGCCCGGCACTAGCTGGGGAGGTAGATCTGGATATAAGGCCTTTTGTAATCATCACCAATTTTGTTGGCCATCTCATTAGTCTCTAATGGCCTTCTTGAAGAACTAACTTTCAACGGGTAACGACGCAAAGCCCTCCCTAAACTCAGACTGTGATATCGGCCACCTTGATGTCGCGTGGCGTAAATTTGGGATGTAACAACTGATGGTATTGAGACTACATCATGGTTACGCAGTCTTAGTATGACCGTCGGTTGCGATATGCAAAATTTACTCCAGATCTTGCTTGACAATATGGAAGAAGAGGGGACCCTTGGTGGGAGGCTACAGTTGGTCGGCACGCTGCCGAGCCAGGCCTGCCGGCGGTGCGTGGCTTGGAGGGTTTCGGAAGTGGAGACGGTGACGGACGGTTCCTTGTTCTTGGGTTGATGCGTTCCGAGTCGACTTACTAATGACACAGACGTTCGAACTGACAAAGAGACGAAGGACTCTGGAAGCAAATTGCTGCCGTGATAGATCACAGACGGCAGGATACCAAGAACCAAGCGTTCCGAGAGATATATGCAATTAGCCACTATGTCTGACACTTTAGTGCTAAGGTACATTCCAAGCCTTTTTGTCTCGCAGATGATGCGATGCATCGCCCTACTTGGCAAAACGATATGAGATGTCGATGCCACTGAAAAGTTTAGCCATCAAGTACTTCGATTCGATAGTAGGCATCTTGAGAGGTGCATGCAAGCAGCACTCAAACTTTGTATTCGTAAAGCACGCGTGAGCAGGCATCTGTGGGCAGATGACCATCTCGCAAACTCTGAGTCGTACCGAGACAGATGCTTGTATCCGTGGGACACTTCCAATACGTGGCGTTCTTTTGTTTGCTTCTGTAGCAATGTTACATCGGCGGAGTTGGTCTTCTTGCATATAGTGTTGGTTGTCTACGGCTAAGTTCGATGTCGTTACAACCGTTGCCAATCGGCTTTGAGTGATAGTCGTTCTACCATTTTGCCGGAACCAAACTCGAAAGCGGGCCCACTCAGCTGTTTTAAACGATCAAGCACAGAACCCAAAGTTACGACTGATTGATAACAACGCTGAGCCATCTTCGTGGTCCTCGATCATGCACGGCATATCCAGCGATTGTTTGCGACGAGTCGGGTATCTTTCCAAGGTTCTCTATGTGTTCCAAAGTTTGAAGCTGGGGGCTGAGAATCGTCAACTTGAATTTGTTCCCTTGTTGTTCGATAATTATAAGTGTCTGATACTCCGTAGCTTGAACTATCTATTCACTGCCGAATTTACAAGCGCGTCAAATCAAACAGAACCCGAACCAAACTAGCAGGACAAAGTGTGTATTGTTCGTTTACAAAGATGTGTTGATATGCAAGAGCCTTGACATAATGCCCGCTTCTTTTGACCGATCTAATGATGAATCTGTTAGGTTGATTCTTCTGTTGACAATAGTAGTGAAAGCGATCCAAGGCCTTAATGGCATAACTACTGATTGGGACCGACAGAGGAGGCTGTAAGTCCCCGAGCACGAGTCACTATATCGATTAAGCCACGCATCGGAGGTATGGCGAAGAGAATAGAGCCTATTTTCACAAAAGCAGTAAACCGACTTGAAAGTGTACAGCAGATAAGCTGTTTCATGGAGCAGGGAAAGTCTAAAGAGACTTGTGCTGAGGGAACACATGGACGGCATCTTGTTCTTGGGCAAGAGTTCGAGTGCCGTAATCACAAACTCTGGGCCTGCCGGAATTTTACTCAACTGTGAGCAGTAAAATCATTCCATGATACATATTTGGCCCCAAAAAGAGTATTGATTGACAACTTTGACGAGCTACCTTCTACTGCCCGTAATCGAGTCCCGTCACTTCTCCGCTGCTTCTTTAACAGCGGCAAATATGGAAAATTATAGGATAGTTAACGCCGGTAATCAGTTAAGCGCATAGGTGGTACTCCGCCCGTCTTATTGATCAGGCATATGGTACGTAAAGGTTTCGTAGACGGTCAACACTCGGTTGACTGCCAGGACCCTGAGCGTAAGATAGTCCGTCATGCTCCCATTCTCGCAGCATCATCGGTGTAGCTGCACAACTCCCCGTCAGAACAAAGCCTCGCACAAGCAAACGTCACAGTCCGGGAGCAGGGCCCTCACTCACTCATCCTTCCGGGCCTTCTCTTCATGCGCCAGCCGCTTCTCCTCCAGCGTCTCCCTGATCTTCTTGAACCAGAGCCGCTCGGGGATGTATCCGGCGACCCCAAACTGCACCGCGTGCATGAACCAGGGCGTCACCTCCAGCATACCCCTCTGCGCCGCCCTTCCGACCCTGTCCATCACGGCCTTGGCGAACGGCCTCGCCTCGGGCGTGCCGGACCGCACCACGACATCGTTGATGTTCGTCCTGACCTCACCGGTGCCGAGGTACAGCACATCCACGGGCGACTTCTCTGCCTTCATCTCCCTCGCAAGCGCGCGGGTGAAGGACTTCACGAAGCCCTTGGCGCCCGAGTACATGACGAGGCCCGGCAAGCCCTCCGTCGCGAATGAGCCGACATTGAGCACGAGCGACGGCCCGTTGCGCGCGAGGATCGGCAACATAAGGTGCGTCAAGCGCGCCATGAAGCGCGCGTTGAGGTCGAGGAGCGCGTCCACGTCGCCGGCCGCCAGGTTCCGCAGCGGACCGATGGGCGGGCTCGACGCCGGCGCGCCGCCGACATTGTTGATGAGCACGGTGACGTCGAGGTCGGAGATGTCGTCGACAGCGGCCTGGACCTGGGCCGGCGAGCTCGAGGCGGCGTCGAGCACGACGAAACGCACGGCGATGTCGCTCTTGTGGCGGCGCATACACTCGGACTCGATGAGGGCGCGGGCGTCCTCGAGCCTGTCCACGTTGCGGCCGACAAGGACGATGTTGAAGCCGCGCAAGGCGAGCTCCTGCGCGCAGGCCAGGCCGATGCCGCTGGTAGCGCCGGTGACGAGGGCCCAGGACTCGTAGGGGCGGCCCTTTTTCTGGTAGCGGGTCAGCGGCACCGAGGGGAGGATCCAGACGGCGAGGGCGTCGTAGAGGCGGTAGGCGGAGTACAGGGCCGAGACGAGGCCGACGACCTTGAGGGCCTGGTCGATCATGATTGCAGGGTTGGTGAGGTAGTAGTGTAGCCGGTAGGAGAGGCAGGGGAGGAGGGATGTTTTTCTGCGGCTCAAGAGTTGCGGAAGTCAAGTCAACTTTGTTTCAGTGGATTCGTTCAACGGCGCTTGAAACAGGGCAGCGATACTCTACCATCAGCTCTGGCTAATCTGCCGCCATTTTCCATATAAACGTGTGTGCCTACCCCACCTTTCTCCCCCCTAACATCTGTTTTTCTCCCTCTCAGCCTAGAAAATCCTAGAAAAATCCTGGAAAGATAATCTATTGAGGTGTTTAAATAAATCTGGTTGGGCTTTGAGGCTAGGGCTTAAGTTAGGATTAGGAATCGATTTAGCATGAGGAATATGGCATTGGCTTGGTTGAGATGTTTAGAATTGGCGGCAGATCAGCCGGATTGGCGGCAAATTAGCCAGAGCTGCCGGCGGGGTATCGTCGCCCAAGAAAAACGAAGGGGACGTGCTGCTGGTTGCCGAGCGGAATAAATTCCACCACTGTGGACGCGGATCAAATGTTGCTAAACGAACGCATCTTATTGCCGCCGCTGCTGGTGAACATGGGGCAGCGTATAATGAGATCGGTTCTTTCATCCAGGTAGGCACTTCAAACTCTATGAGGCAATCGGCCTATGATGCATACAGTTTACCCCGTTACAAGTCTGAGATGGCCGCCTTCAGTAACGTCGGGTTTCGCGTGTGGTTAACCACTGGCTATAGAATGACAGGGACCATTTGTTCTTTCCCAAAGACTACCTATGGTGAAGTCAATCTCATCAGCCTCGGGCTACTGGCCTCCGATTCAAACAGTCAGAGCAATACCACGTCGCTAATCTCAGCGACAAGGAATCATAGTCCATGTAACCCCGCCAATATGAACGGCGTGCATGGGATGCGGCGAGCTGCAGCCAAATATCAACCTAGTCGTTGGCCTAACTTACTACACATTCGCTACATTCCAACCTCGTCATGAAGTTGTCCAGGCTCTTCAGAACCATCTCTGACTTAAATCTCTCGAGTGGGTAGTGTGAAAACTCATGGGGGCCGCGCCCCTGGTGGCGACATGGAAAGAGAGAGGGAAGATCTATATTTCGCCTGTTCAACTTTAGTCTCCTCCAACCCGCCGGACCGACTTCCGAACTTCGTGACTGGCCTGTCAGGCCGTTAACCCTGTTTCGGGGGGTTACGTCGACAACACTAGGGTCCCGACGTGGATCCCGTCTCGGGCGGGTCGGGCTCATCGCTGGAGCACCCCCTGTTTCAAGTCTATCGAATTCAGCAGTCTCTTCAAGATTCCCACACTCACTTACCTCGCGGCCGAGGACGAGTTGCGTGTACAGAAGCAAAAGAGGACAGCTGGCTGCGGCAGGTTACTGGGATATGGGAGAAGCGTAAATATGCCCTTGCGAAAAGTCAGTCGGTGGGGTTTTGGCTTGTGCGCTGCAGAGCAGCAATCGCAATCCTATTGAAAACGTCTGTCCCGAGAAGAAAGAGACTGCCATTTAGCCGCGGCGAATAATGTGATATCCCGCTGCTTTTCCAAACAAGGGTTCTCAAGTGACCCTGTACCCAAAATCAAATCATCTAGTGTATGCCGAAGTGCGAACCGACAAAGAGGAAATGGAGAGTGAAAACACTGAACGACAGGACCGACACGACTATGCCGTTGCAGTCCATCCCGATGCTATATAGTTCCGCCGGCCCCCATTGTAACAATGCCAATGCAATATGTTAAACACACAAAAGCAAAACCAATGACCGCCGGACCCCCCAACGCCGTCGGTGCGGTATCTGCCAACACCGTGTATGCAATGCAATGCGAACTTAATCCACGCGCTCATCCCTGTCGCTATCTTCGCCGCTGTCGGTGAGGTCGACGGCCTTGGTCGCCTCGATCTCCGTCATCTCGCGCCAGGTGCTCCAGCTAAGCATGCCGAATGCGATCATAATCATGACACCGCCGAGGAGAGCCGCAGCGCTGAGAGGTTCGCCGGTGCGTAGCCAGTCGGTAATAGCGACGATGAAGATGGTCAACAGGCTGGCAACACTGGACAAGACAGGGCTCGTCAGGCTGATAAGAACCAGGGAGCTCCCCGCAAAAGTGGCGTTCATGACGACGCTGAAGAAGAGCATCCAAGCCGTGTAGCCTGTGGGCAGGGCGAACTCCTCGATGCCGGTCCAGTGCAGGATGGGCAGCGGGATCCACAGCACGGTAAGGGTGAAGGCGCCGATGCAGGATCCGAACGTGTTTGCGAAGACCATGCCCCGGCCCGGCGAACAGCCGTCGGGCGGGCAAGCATAACGCTTGTATAGCACCTCGTACAGACCGTAGAGCACGGAGCCGACGCCGATTACAAGGTTTCCTTTCAGACGCTCGCCGGCAGCTTGGTTGTGGGCGGCGTCGTTATCAGTAGGGCTGCTGTCGCCGTATGCGACAATCAGGACGCCGGCAATAGCGACGAGGACGGCGAGGGACTTGTCCATGCGCAGGGGCTCCTTGAGTAGAGGGACGGAGAAGACGTAGGCGAAGAAGGCCGAGCAGTTGTAGATGGCAGTCAGATCCGAGGGAGTCGTCATATTAACGGCGACGTACCAACTCAGGCCAGCGACGGTCAAGGCACATGTGACGAAAGCGGTGGTACGGACGAGGTAGAACCACGGCGACGTGCGAGGATGGGTACCAGGGCGCGTCAGGTCAAGGTCTTGCCTCTGGACCATGATGGCGGTGGTGTGCACCAGCTCGCGGTGTCGGCGCCAGAACGAGGGCCACGATGTTTTGCGCTTGTTGATGCGCAGGATCAGCAGCTGGACCGGCCAGAGCATGGCCCAGGAGCCGTGGGTCAGGTAGAGCATGCAGTATGCCTTGTCCCAGTGCAGCTCCTGCTGGATGTAGGCGGACAGCTCGGTCTGGATGACGAAGGAGAACAAACTTAGAACGAGGAAGAAGGCGGCGTAGATGTATTTCTTTTTGGCGTTGGCGTTGGCCGTCGAGGGAGAGTGATTTCGCATGGTAGAGGCGCGAGAGAAGGCCGGGCGGTTCGGGCTCAACAAAGGGCTGGCTCCGCGGGAGCGAGTGGAATAATTGCGGCCGTCATCGTCGTCAACTTTGGAGTTGAGGAGAGGCTGCCCCGAGCGGGAATGGTGGTTTCGGAGGAGGGGTGGTCGGTGGTCCATATCGTCGTCGTCGTCGTCGTCGTCGTCGTCGTCGTGCTTGAAGTACTCGTCGTTGCCGGTGCGCAATGCATCAAACTCGGCCAGGCGCTCGTCAAGCCCGGGGCTCTGTCCGGGACTGGTGGTTCCGCTACCGATGTAGTCTGAGATGTTGGAATCGCATGTGGTTGCGCTCAAGGGAGGGTTCTGGAATTGGTCGAGTCGCGAATGAGGGAGGTTGAGGGTTCCGTCCGGCCCTGTGGTGAGTCTGGGAGGCATAAGAAGGGATGGACCAAAAGAGCGTCAGGTAGGGGGAAAGGGGGTGTGGGAACAGTAGAGTAATAGCGAAAGATAAGAAGCACAAGAAGTTTAAAAAAAGACTAGGCAAAGAAAGAGTGACTTAGAATAGGGAAACCCAATTGCTGCAGGAGCTGCAAGGAGGCTCGAGTGAGAAAAGGGAAGGGAGTGGGATGAGTGTGCTTGTGCTTGGGAGACAGACCGACCGGTCGAGTGTCGAGTTCAGTTGGACACCTTTGGCCTGGCGAGAGAGTGGGATAGTGTACGATAGTGGATACAACACGTAGACTCGGGACGCAGAAAGATGCGAATCCCCAGTGCGCATTGCGCTGGGACGACGTCAAACCCAGGAAGCGTTTTTGGTCTTGGTGAGAAAAAGTACCTGGCGTGTACCTCTTTGCTGACGAAGTTGGTGACGAGCAACCTGAGAAGGACCTCCGCTCCATCCAGAACTTCAGAACTTCCAGCCTGTTCATCCCAGTAAAGTGCCTTTTGATAGGCCACAACCCCGCCAGCGCCGAGCTGCTAACTTGGCTGACTTGCTGCTGCTGCACTGCTGCTGCTTGCTTCACTTGGCACCGGCCGGAAGGGGCGGTTCGCGCGGAAGGGTCCCATATCTTTTCCCATCTTTTGATCTCCTCTCATCCCAGTCCCATTTTCATCCCCCCCCCGGCCCCCACACACTCTACGATACTCGGGTGAGGCACACGCAACACCACACATCCCTCCGCCCCAACCTGACTAGGTATACATACGTACACACCAGCACACTGAGAACTGAGACCAACTCAACAGACCTCCGCCGGGACACACGCGACCACCACTCGTCTCATCCGCTCTCGTCCATGCGTCCAGCCTTCTGCCCTATCGAGGTATCAGACCAGGTACCCAGATACCACGCCCCTCGCCCAAATCTCGCGCCCGTCACAAGTTGCGGTCATGAGCGTCGTGACAAGCCCCGTCACCTGCTGCGTCCCGATAGACTGCCCCACGCCGCGAGGTCCGTCTGCAACCCGCCGTGTCTTAGCGTGCCCGGCTATCATAGTTGGACCACTGCGGCGGTGCGTCGGTGCGAATGAGGGCCTCAAAACACCAGCCTCAGTCCATCCTACGCCATCACGCATGCTGTCGCATGACTGGCATTGGCTCGCTGCTATACACACACACACACACACACACACACACACATACATACACATGCACCCACTACAGATGCACACTCGTCTCGTTTGAATCATTCTAATCACTCGCATCGTTCACATCCCGCGCTACCCGTTGCATCGAGAACAAAGTCGCCTCCGTGTGCGTCAATTTTGACATCTGATACGGTCGTCTGTACGGGATTACAAGGCCAAAGACCATCAGCTACTAAGGCAGCTCACCCCTCAAGAAAGCTTTGCTCCTTACGCGCATCGCCCTCATCTGGCATCACTTGGCCCCGGCGCTGAACAGGGCATCCCGGGTGTCGTACTTGTACTCGAGGTCCAGATGCCAATAGTTGGTCGTGTCCGCCTTGGAGATGGCCCATGCCTGATCCAGTGCCTGGACAACCTCTTCGGGCAGCGGTCCTTTCTCGAGCTGGTTGAGGTTGTCCTCGAGCTGCTGCACGCTTGAGATGCCAATGATGATGCCGTCGTTGCCATCCTTGATCTTGAGCCCCGAGTGGTGCACCGTCCATCGCAGCGCCGTCTCGATCATGCTGAGCCCGTTCTTCTCCACCGCCGCCTCGATCGTCTGCAGCGCCTTGAACGTACTCTCGCGGAAGTATCGCTTCCGGTAGTTACCTCCCGTGCCGTGGTTGTCCGAGAACCGGCCCTCGCTCGGTACAATATCTTTGGACTTGATCTTGCCCGAAAACAGCCCGCCCGCGAGTGGGTTGTACACGACGAGGTCGAGCCCGTACCGCCGCAGAGCCGGGATCAGCTCGGGCTCGATGCTACGAGTGATGACGTTGTACATGCCCTGGTACACCGTCGGCCGAACCCAGCCGTTATACTTGCACGTCAACACCACCTCTGCCACCTCGAACGCCGTGAAGTTGCTCAGTCCCAGCTTGACGAACTTGCCCTGCTTGTGGAGCTTGTCGAGAGCCTCGAGAGTCTCGGCAAACGGTGTGGCGCGGTCCTGCGAGTCAAAGGTTAGTTGCTGTCGGTCGCTGGCCTTTTGGTTATATAAGGACTTGAGCGACTCATACCGCAGCATGGAGGTACAGGATCTAGACGGTCACGTTAGCGTTTCTTGTCACTGGTCACATCTCGGTATGATCCCGACTCACATCAACGCTGTCGGTTCCCAACTCCTTCAAGCTCGTCTCGACGGACTCGACAACCTTGGCCGCAGCGTGGTCGCCGGGTTGTCCGGGATACTGGACCTTGGTCGCCAGCGTCAATCCCCTCTCCTTCCACTTGGCCTCGCGAGTAAAGGCCTCCTGCTGTCTGCCAACGTAGACGCGGGCCGTGTCGACCTCGTTGTAGCCGCGGCTCTGGAACACATCGAGAGCCTTGTTGTACGTATCCAAGTCGGTGATTCGGGCACCGTCAGCTTCCTTGGGTCCGAAGGTCATAAGACCCAGGATGACACGGTCCTTGGGGTTTGAGGCAATGAGAGGCATGATAACGTCTGGGGATCCTTGAGTAAGATGAATGAGTCAAAGGTGAGGGAGAAGCCAAGTTGTTCGGAGGGCTGTAGGGAGAAAAAAGCACAAACCTTGAGTTTTCTTCTTCTTCAGAAAGAGGCACGGGTTTTTAAGGGTTTATATGTGAGGCTTTTTGCTCCGATATCGACGTCCTTGAGATGACAAAGTGTTTATGCGTCCACAAGCGATGTCGTGATCAGATAGACTCATAGAGAGACGAGTTCCGGGTGGACACCAGGAGGGGAGTCAGAAACCCCACCACCATCTTGGCGGGGTAAGATGCTTCGCGACAGGCGAAGACGTCACGGTCCGTTGCCGTTACATCCATGGATGGAAGGATTGATTACTAATGGGTGACCAGTGGTCAGCGTATTGCAGCTTGGGGTGTCGGCAAGCGCTTGATTGTCCGGGAGTAAACTCTCGCTTTGTTGGAATAAATCCGTTTAAGTCCCGGGGGTGTTTGTCACCATGCACAAAAACCGCAAAGCCGCCTTGCGAAAGTGTCCCTCGCTTTATCATGGTATCAAAAAGGAAACACTGAATAAAATACAACATGTAAGATTGCTAGATAGGGAAGTACTCATGCCCATAGAAGCACTTTCTTTCTTTGAGCAGAATCTAGCCAAGCTGGTACAATGGTCTTGGAAGCCAGTTGCTACATGAGTGCCTCACAAGTATTCAATACGCGTAGGTATCCGAGGGTACTGTAGTCCAGGTAGGCACGCTGACAATGGGCAGAAAGACGGGACGGGGTCGGCCGCTTGAGCTTGGACCATTGGACCATTGGACCATCTCCAGCAGTCTGATGGAGTTCAAAGAGCACGTGATACTCTTTTGGAGCGAGAGCGTCCCACTGTCCGGTGCCGACGCTCGGACCATACCTTCGCGCGCTGTTTAAAGTGTCTCTCGCGTAAAGTAATCTCTGAAGGCGCGTCTCGCGTCACCGACGTGCCACTTCCATCCTCCGAAGTGCATCCACTCAAACCTGGTGAAATCTTCCGTGAAGCCGATCCGCAACGACAAGCCTCACCGACGACCCTCCTATCCGCCAACTCGCCTTGCCCCCGGAGCGAAACGCCGCACGACTTCGTCAATCGACAGCGTGCTCGTCGATTCTCCACGTCGCTGACGACTGAACCGGATTTCCCACTGCGTCCCCTGACCGGTTTCCGAGGAGTTGGCAGGGCCTGTCCCTTGCTCCGAGCTGGCGACGATGGTCAAGGGCAATGCGCAACCCGGCATCTACAGTGCCACCTACAGTGGTGTAAGCCTACGCTTCCCCAATCCCAAAAAATATCATCATACGGGCCCGAGAGGGTTGCGATACTGTGGTTCGAAGCGCTTGGTCACACTCGGCGCTTAAACTCGCGCGGCCATGGAAGGGGGTATATGGTCTCAGTGCCAGTGCCGAATTCGAGTGTGTCCAGTGATACATTGGCCCATTTACTACTTACTATCTCAACTGGCATCACATCCGCTGACCTGACATTCGTCTAGATTCCCGTCTACGAGTTTCAATTCGGAGATGACCTCAAGGAACATGTTATGCGACGTCGGCAAGATGACTGGATCAATGCAACACACATCCTGAAGGCCGCCGGCTTCGACAAGCCCGCCCGAACACGCATTCTCGAGCGCGAAGTACAAAAGGAGAAGCACGAGAAGATTCAGGGCGGCTATGGGAAGTACCAGGGCACATGGATCCCCCTCGACAAGGGTGTCGCCCTCGCCCAGCGCAACAACATCTACGACCGCCTGCGCCTCATCTTCGAATACACCCCAGGCGACCAGAGCCCGCCGCCAGCACCCCGGCACACAAGCAAACCAAAGGCACCTAAGAAACCCGCAGTGCCCAAATGGCCCGGTACGAACATCCAACAACAGCAGCAGCAGCAGCAGCAATTACCACCACCGTCACAGCCCTCTGCTAACTCGATGCAAGGCGTGCCGCCGCCTCCAGAAGAGTACGATGTCGGCGACTCGGTCATGAATGACGATGATACCCCAGATAACCTCACCGTTGCGTCCGCATCGTACATGGGCGAAGACGACCGTTTCGACATGTCCCACCACTCCACCGGCCACAGAAAGAGGAAGAGAGAAGAGGCGATCCATGACCTGACGCAGCAGCAGCACTCTGTATATGGGGACGAGCTCCTCGATTACTTCCTTCTCTCTAGGAATGAGAAGCCAGCATATCGCCCCGAACCTCCACCCAATTTCCAGCCAAACTGGATCATTGACTCGGAAGAGCACACAGCGCTTCACTGGGCATCCGCCATGGGCGACGTGGAAGTTATCAAGCAGCTGCGTCGCTTTGGCGCTGGCTTGAACGTGCAGAACGTGAGGGGGGAGACTCCCTTGATGCGAGCGGTGCATTTCACCAACTGTTACGAGAAGCAAACCTTTCCCCAGGTCATGAAAGAGCTTTTCGACACCGTCGATGCCCGGGACGCGTCTGGTGGCACAGTCATCCACCATGCGGCAGTGATGAAAAACGGGAGAGTGGTCAGCCATTCATGTTCGAGATATTACCTGGACAACATCCTGAACAAGCTGCAAGAAACACACGATCCCGCCTACGTCCAGCAGCTTATCGACGCCCAAGACGAGCAAGGCAACACCGCCCTCCACCTTGCCGCGCAACGGAACGCACGGAAATGCATCAGGGCACTTCTTGGCCGTCAAGCGTCGACTAATATCCCCAACAATGAGGGTGTGCGATCGGAGGATCTCATTGCTCAGCTCAACGCCACAAAGAAGGAGCGCGGCCCTCAACGGTCATCGTCACCTTTTGCGCCCGACTCCCAGCGCCACGTCTCTTTCCGCGACGCCATGCCTGAGAGAAATATCAGCAGCAAGAACCTCGCCCTCTCGTCATTCAACTCGGAGGCCGCAAACACAGTGCACGCGCGCATCACGCCGCTCATTATGGAGAAGTTTCAGGACCTCGCAGGGAGCTACGACGAGGAGCTCCGCGAGAAGGACAATGCAGAAAAGGAGGCCCGCCGCATTCTCTTCAACACGCAAGCCGAGCTCGCTGCCGTGCGGCAGCAGATCGCCGAGCTTGAAGCGCAACTCGAGCCAGACGAGGGCGCGGCACAGATCATGAGCGAGGCCAACCGCGCCAAGCACCAGGTCATGTCCCTCATCACCCACCAGAACCGTCTGCACGTGCAGCAGGCCGTCGACCAGGAGATTAGCAAGCTCAACGGTGACGTCGACGAAGCCTCGTACGAGGACCGTCTGGCTCTGGCGAAGCAGCTGCAGACGATGGTGTCGGAGCAGCGGCAGTCCGAGTCCGACTACGTCGAGGCCCTCAGTATGGTTGGCACGGGCGAGAACATTGACAAGTACCGCCGTTTGCTACGCAAGTGTCTGCCCCCGGCCGACGCTGAGAATCTGGACGAGAACCTGGACAACCTCATCGAAATGATGGAGGAGGACCGTGATCTGCCGGGCGATAGCTCTGGTCTTGAGCCCATGGACGTCGGGATGAGCGGCATTGGCATCGGCATCGGCATCGGCATCTAGACACTGGTCGTTGAACCGACAAGGATGCGCCAAGACGAGTGGGCAAGGGCAAGCAAGCACATCGCTGCGTATCTTGGGCAATCAGCAATTGGATGTAAGACGTAGGAAGCAACTCGACGCACCCCTCGCCTCGTCCAGTTTACGAGGCGCTTGTTCGGGCAAGTCTTGGACTTGGTACGAGAAAAGGGTGTGTCTTCATAGAGGGGTTCCAGGATCTGTCGACTTTTTGATGGTTTTTTCTCTCTCTTTTTTTATATTTTTAGGCTCAGGCAGGGCACGATTGGCAGGCAAAGCAGGCTTTTTTGCTTTGAACAACTTTTTATCCATTTTCCACGGGCGTTTGGAGGATTGGCGAGCAAAGGGGGATGGGGGACTGTTGAGAAGCGAAGCTGTTGGTATGGCTGATGGACACATGGGCGCGAGGCCATCGCGCGATACGCCCACATGCGCGCGCACACACAAACGTATGCCCGGCCACCGAGACCTAGGTCTTGTGTAATATTCTAGCGTGGCTCGAAAGAGGACGTGCCATGCAATCATAACGAGGTTTCTCACGCAAGACTGGACATGACTAAACGATGACTGCTCGTCACACTACAGACGACTGTTTCCCCGGTGATGCTGATGCTGATGCTGCCTGCCTGTCTGCCTGCCTTAGCGGCGGGGAGCGGAAAGAGTACCCGACCGCTCCCTCAAAGTCAACTGACGGCAAACAACAGCGACACAAGACAAGGATGAGGCCGTCATCGTTGGACTCGATCGGGCTCGTTGCCAGTCCCAATCGCGTCAGCCTGGCCGTTCGGCAACGAGGAGATTTCTCGTGAGGCTGGCTGACATGGCATCCTGGCAGCCAGCGCGGGGCAATCACAACGCCTCCTCTCGCCCCATCTAGAGTCTGGGGGTCCGGAGGGAGCAGGATCTCATGACCCACGGCGTCGCGTGCAAACCATGAGATTTTAGGAGACATGTCACCTCTTTCGGCGATGCGACGGCAGTCCGGTTCGAGGAACGAGACGAGAGGGGAGATGGTGTAGGAGAGGTGTCAGCTTAGCCATCACCGACTGTCATCGCAACAACGATGCCTGGACGCCGCCAGGAAGCTCTCCTCTCCTGACACTCGTGTGTCGCCCGAAGCGCCCGAAGTTATGGATGAATTCACGCCAGCGTGCTATGTCTTGGCAACTGACCTTGTTCTGACTGAAATCGCGAGCGGATTTTGGGCTATGTCGAGAGGCAGGGCTGACTCAACTCGGGCGTCATCGGAACAGAGCCGCAGGATCCGAAGTCCGGCCCTGGAGCACGTTCACGACCGACAAGCCGGCAAGAATTCGACTGGATGTGCTGTTCCAACGAGCCTTGGTCCTCCTAAGAGAGGTGTCTCTTCGCCAAGAATCATGCTCACCATGGTTACACTGGCGGTTTAGTATCTTGGCATGATTCATCAGTGGGTGTGAGATGCAACAAACATCGGCAACATGCCGAGAGCAGAAGACCAAAGCATCCCAGCGTGCAGCAATGGCTGAGGCTGAGAGGCGTCGTGTATGGCCCTGTCGCCTTCGAATGCGAGGCCCTGGCGGTGGGATGGTGCTCAGGTTGCCACATTCAGTTGACTTTTCCCGTGGTGATCAGAATGGTGTGATGCCCAAAGAGTGCAAGCTGCGAAGACAGTGCCGAATGGGCGCCGACGGCAGAGCAAGCGCATCGCCCTTTGGCTCGTGTTATCTTCCCCCGGCATGGAAGTCTCAGTGGCGCACCCGGCTTCCCTTTGTCGGTTGGAGAGGGAGAGACGACTTGCTATGGTTCGCAGCGGATACATTTCCTTTCTTGACTGGGCGGTCAGCCGAGTTTGCGGTGACATGGGGACGGCGAGGCAAAGGCTATCTGGCCAAGTTATGAGGCGATTCCCTGGAGCCTGCCCATGCGGTCGAAGCACACCAAGACGGCGATGTTGCATCCACATGCTAGGTAGCCAGTCTGGCAAGCCATTCGAGGGTGGTCAGCCAATGGAAATCCAATGAGCAGGGGACGTGCAAGGGTTTGGGCAACTAGTAGATGAGGGGGTCGATTAACATGCTGACGCGAGTGCATGGCAAAGAACCGGGGGATCTTCGTAAGGCTGAGGTGCACGAAGGGCCCCTGAATGGCTTCGCATTGTTTGGGTGGTATGGAGTCTGGGGGTCGAGATGTGCAAGGGGAGAGCAGGGGAGGCTGTTGGCGACGCGGCGTGAATGGCCGTGGTGACTGTGACCACGAGGACTGACGTCGAGATGGTCCGGTCCGCTGACGCCAGGTACAAATAGATTGTGCCCTTGCCGTTGGGGTTTGGCCGTGTCAAGGTCAAGTTTGTGACACATCTCGATGGATGCATTGCAGATTTCATGCACGGTGAGGTGATGGTTGGCTGCATCTAAAGGTGGTTGAAGCGAGACGGCAACAGCATAAGCACTTGGCCGAATGCCCATGGGCTGGTCCGAACGAGAAACGGCACAGTACTTTTCTTTTCTTGCTCCCCTGGCTGACAGTCGACGGGCAAATACTGTCGTAAGACGCTTCCATTGCCTTGGATCATGTCTCGGTGATTTGGTCAGGAGCGCGCTATACGACTCGTCTGCAATACGAGAAGTTTGGCGGTGGCGATATCGAGTTTTCACCACAAAACGCACCCACGCGCTTGTTCTGATCCTAGTACACCCTCGCGACAGAACAGTGGAGGCTCTCTTCCGGGCCGCCGATGGAATGTGGGCGGCGACCAAGAAAAATTAACGGCCGCCTGGGCCCAATTCGTGCTCTCCGGATACGATCAGCGGGGGGAACGATTGGGCGAGACGTCAGCTGAATGGGCATGGATGCAACACAACGTCTGCACCGTCGAGTGATGCGCAGAATCTGTCAAGTTGCCGTCGCCGGACTGCCGTAGCGGGCATTGCTTGGGAATGACTTGCAGGCTCTTTTCAGGACCCGAGTGGTGGCCAGGACAAGTGACCAACCAACCAGGGGACGGCAAGTGTAAGAGATTCGTAGGGGGGCGAGAAGAGAAGGACATCTTTCTTTCCTCGTAAACCCGTCAATGGAAACTTGCAAAGGCGACCTCGTAACGGGCGCCCAACAGACAGGGTTGGCCAGGGCCAGCATCCATGAGAGGAAGAGAAGTGACAAGGTGAGAGTCGTTGGCATAAATGGGGAGGTCGATCGACAGCGTTGTGGTTGGACGGAATCAGAGTCCTGTGAGGATAGGGCTCCGCGGAGGGCGACTAGGCCGCGTCGGCTCCGTGGCTCGGCGCCCCGTTTCGGAGGGCGTCTGGATCCGAATCTGGATTTGGATCTGGATCTGGATCCGGAAAGGGGGGAGGAAATCTCCAAATACAGTTTTCTCGTAAACCCGTCGATTGAGACGCAGCTCTCGTCAGGATTTGGTGGGTTGGCAGCGTCACGTCGTCGCCGGGGTCTCGTATTTGGATTTATTTTGAGCTAATCCGTACTGCCAGGGTGAAAGGACAGCGTGCTATTCTCGCGTTGGACGGCAACGTCGGCATAGGAATAGACGCGTCGGAGGCATCGTGACTGACTGAGGCTGATTCGTTACCGTTTCGTTGGGCAACGAACTGGAGATGATGCACTGGGACTCTGGAATGAAGTTCATGCGGAACCTAGACGATGACGATGACGACGACCCGTTGGTGGCTGTGTCTGCTAGATGCGGCCGCAACGGATCGTCACGGGGATTGGCATTGGGACTAAACTCAAGCATGTCGAGGTTTGGTGTCAGGGCCATTGAGAATCTCATTGAACGAACGATGGCTGGGAGGTGATCTAGATGGCCCTGACAAGCGGGATCAAGTACAGTGGTCAGAAGCAGCAGCGGCTTGCGACTGAAAATGCCTACCAAACTACCTAACTCGGGCGCGCGTCTGAGGCACGGAGGGATGCGCATCGTCTCTCGGCCGATGTGGAAAGAGGCTTGATCGGCGGGATACAGGGTTGATAAATGACACATGTCGTTGGTTGGATATGGCCACTGATTGTCGCTTCCTCGAGGACCAACCTGCAAGACATCCAGACAGACAATGAGGGGTGAGATGCCGCAAGATAGTGGTCAAATGAAGCGCGCTGAAAGCAGAAGTAAGTAGGTGCCACCCTACCTACTACCTAGTAGATACAGTCCTCCTGTGTCGGATGCATGTGGGGCGGGCCCGATTGATTGGACGAGGCAGCCAGTCACTTTCCAGGACTCCTCCGAAAGGGGCAGTTGCGCCTGGCATGCGCGTGCAGGTATCCTGGCGGCATCCTCCATGGTCCTTCCCCTTGCGTTTATTAAACACAGACGTTGTCGAAGGAAGGTACGGTCACAAAGTAGAATGTAAGGACCAGCCACTGGTGATGAGAACAACTCTGGGTAAAGGCTGGCGGGGACGGCTTCATAGCATTGGATTGAACTGACTGTGTGGCTTAACCTTCTCCCAAGATAGTATCTGTCCTACCCAGGCCTTGCTTGAGACATGCTGTGCGCTTGGGGAGGAAAGACCCCGCCGAAATATTGCTTCCACTGCCAGGTAGGTACCATTACAGAGGTACCCACCCAGTTCTAAAACAGGAAAGAGCGAATGAGAAGCCCTTGCGGCTTCGAGGACAGCTGAAAGACCAAAGACAGGAGCCGGATTTGCATCTCTCCAACCCAAACTCTGACCAGACTATGTATGATGTTGTTAGGCGCGACGTTCAGCTTGTCGCAACTTTTATCGCACACCACTCTGGTCTGCTACTCCATTGTGCCCTCTACTTCGCGCCATTCTGAGAATACTCTCCCTTTGCGCCCCTCTGGGACCCAGCCTGCTTGCATCCAGGCGCCAATCTAGTGCATGCCGTCTCGTCTCGCCTCGTCCTTCATCCTCCTGATCGACTCACTCACACATTGTCTGCATACTCGGCAGAAATGATTGATACCCACTAGGCGGATTCTTGCTACCTGCTGGGCATTTCGCGATTTCAGATCCGCATTGGCTCCTCCTCGCATTGTCTCCGATCCTACGGTCACCAACACCGACAATCATTCTCGGCTTGGCCTTGTCAAGCCAATTGGGCATAATGGGTGATGGGGTCGTTCGACATACTCGCTTCCTCACATACATCTTTCTCCTTACCCGTCCATCCCGACGAGGCTCGGACTTCCCGTTACGACTGCTCCCCGTTGAGCCTAGAAGCCTGTGTTGACAGCATAGCATGACTGAACCCGTTCTCGCTTTGTCCAGGTCGTCTTACTGTCGCTCCATCATCCGCCATCGTGCATTGCTCACTTGCTACCATGCACGCGCCAGCCATGCAGGCTCGGGTCCCTATCGCTCATTCTCTGTCCCGATCCTTTCGGCACGCCGGTTTTCGGCTGCCACTGTCTCTGGCAAAATGCATTGTTGTGTACTAGTTCGTTGCACCTAACATTTGATCGGCCTACCATCACCAACACAGTCGCAAAACAGCCAAGCCAAGAAATCCCAACAAGCCCAACTCCGACGGCGTCTTTCCCGTGCATCGCCAACCTCCAGCTCTATCTGCATCACAATGGTCGCTTGACCCAGGCAATTCCCGACTCTTTGAGGGGGACGCATCGATCGACACCACAGGGCTGGCTGAAGAGCCAATCGAGCGATGGAATGGGCCTAGAAGATGAACAAGCTTGTAGATATTCCACACCATCGCTGCCGCTAGACAGGGCAGGGTTCCGGATGGCGTAGCTGTAGGGCTCACCTCAGCTGAACAGGTCCCCTGTTCCACTCGCCCACGCTAGCCGACAAATTTCCCAGTTCCCAAGGTTCCAAAACCCCGTCGGCAAGGACCATGCAAGCTTGCTTTTGCGACTTTTCCCTTTCCTCTTGGCTCCCGACCGGTCATCTGCCACCATGGCACCAACACGCCTCAGACAAGGGCCGAGGGGGCCACAGACCTACCTGTTCCGCGACATATGTCACCGAGCCGTCGTTGTAAATTGTGGATTGAGTCCATCCATCAATGTGGATATGTCAGCAATACCCCAACCGGTGGCTGGCTCCAAGAAGGTGGTACTTACTATGAACACGTACGCCATCCTATGGCGAGACTTGACTTTGTATTGCTTGCGACCCGCGTTCGATCTACTTACTGCCCGCTGGTTTTTGCTGGCCTCTGGAAGCCTTCCGGTGCCGTGGCTACCAGTCACAACGTGAGATCGCTATGGAAGCTTGCGCCGGGCTTCGTTGTACCAGGACACAGCAAAGCGCATCGTTCTTGGTGGGTCAGTTGGGGACTCTTTGTGGTCGCCGACTTACACGACCTGACCAAAGACCGGGACCAGTCCAGCTCGGTATTCCTAGTCTACTGGTGCCCACGGATGGGGTCCTTCGAACGAGGATCATGTTGGGCTGAACGACAGGGATCGGCTGTGCTAGCCCCCCCCCCCCCGGCATCGATTCCAAACAAAGTCGACCCCAATGTTGCTCCCCGTCCGAAGAAGCAGCAGCAGCAGCCGCCAACAACGCAGCACAAGGTCAAGAGTCCGAGGTTATGGAGTGTTCCTCGGTTGGCATCTTCTTGTGGAATCTACGGTCACTTGCATCAGAACTACACCGCCTTCAGTTGACAACCCGCAAAAACAACAACTTGCCATCCTCTGTCCCATTCAACAAGGCCCTCCTGCCTATCCGCGTTCTTATCAGAGCCGCCGCGCCCGAGCGCGACCATATTATTGCCAGCTTCGGTGCTGACATTACCGCCTCCCTCGACCAGTCAAAACCAACCGAGTCAAGGACCAACAAGACTCCGTCGCCTACTCAACCCAAGGATGTAAATTTAATCACCAACATACATGATGACCGCATTTCCTAAGTATCATGGCGTCCATTGTGCCCGGGTATCTTCTCCACTTTTGGGCGCACCCATGGTCACTCCATCCACGTCCGCTTCTGCAACGCCGCTCGAGCTCGAGACGTCTCCAGCTGGGAGAGCGACCACTCCAAGCCGATAAATGCACGCCACTGCATGCACCGCATTGCGGCAAAATCAAGAAAGGCGTTGTCGCCATCGTGACTGCCCTAGAGCGTCCGAGGACCTGACTAGTGTTACTGGTCTGGAGGGAGCAAAGGAGAAGAGGCTGACTGAGAATGAAGACAGCGCGCTCTCTGAAAACGGGGATTCTGGGCCGAGTTACTTTTCGTTCACGCCAGCCAAGGATGTTGGATTGTTCCCTCACCGCACACCTCCTTTGTGCCGCACACCCTCCCTACGGCCTCGACTCCTGCTATTCATCTCATCATCTCATTCCTTTTTTTCTTCTTCTTCTTTTTTTTTTTTTTTTGGCCGAGCCAGATCTAGCGATACGTTTGCAAGCTCTCCCCATGCTTCGTCTGCTGCGACATGGGCGCATCGCACATTGTGTCTATATATGTTACTCGTTACCCGCTCCCACCTTGTCCACAACCATAATCCTTCCACCCCGCCAGCGCTTCGTCTACTGTAGGCCCCTACGAATAGGCCTGCCCCCCGTCTCGATCCTCATTTGTTCCTGTGGCCGCCGTCCTTCGAGTACAAAAGGGCTGTCGTCGTCCATAGACAAAGCATTGTGTGCACTGCACATCAATAGCCGTTGTCTCATCCCCCGTTGCGACCTGCATCTGCCAAGGACGCAAAGGAGCCCTCAACCCACTCCAGTTTGCAACCCCTTGGGAACTTCGGAGCCTTCCTTGTTGTAAGTCTGCCGTCTTGTACAATCATTGGACGATGCCGCTGGGAGCGACGCGTGGGAACCGTTCAACTTCAGCCCATGGGCTGGTCTCAGAGCTCACGACGCCGCAAAATGAGCCTCGCGCCGGCCTAGCGCGCGGCATCCACTCGAAAATAGCACCATAAAAAGGGGCCAAGCACTTACACGTCCATCATGCAGACAGACAGACAGACAGACAGACAGACATACGCTTTTCCTCGTCCCTCTCCCTTTTTTTCTCCCCTTCGGCCTCACCCGACCATTCAACCGTTTCGTCACTCGACTTCTTTCCCTCTCGACCGACAGCAGATGCGACGGCCGAGGCCCACCATCCCAAGTCCCTAGTCGCTTATGTCCAGCAGCGCCATTCCATTACTCGCAAGCCACCGTTAGGTCTTGGCCGTGCCGCCAGACACAGGCATACCCCAGACGACGTGCCAACTGACTGCACCGCCCACCGACTAAGGTACCTCTACTTCCTTGGTGAGGGTGGCAGACGAAGGAGACCGTTTTTACGACCTTCCAAGCCTAATCACTTGCCAAAATAAGCCGGCCAGTCTTTAAGCAGCGATGCCCGCTATCACTCATCCTGAGCTGGGCTTGGGCGAGCCGCCCTCAGCTGCTCGCTCTTACCACCACCTCTCCCTCTCGAATTTCTGCATGGGGCTTACCCTGCTCACTATACTGATCATAATCCGTCTGGTGGCATGCCGTGTTTTCGTCTCCGCAACGAGCAAGCAGGACAAGGCCGTTAAGCGACACAGCCTTGTTGTAGACGATATTACCCATCTGATCAACCAGCAACGGCTGCATCCTCTTTTCGTCCAGGAAGGAGGCTGGCTAATGGAAGGAAAGTCACGTAAAGTCAACAATAGCACCCAGGACGCCAGTGTTCGACCAGCTGAAAAAGCGTATCCGCAAGTCAACTGCACGGCCGGCGATGGGGATTCGAGGGAAACTAAGAAAAGGGGGAGCGACGCGACGTCGCGGACCGGCATGCTCAAATTAGAAAAGGTTCCAGGGCTGACTTCCGAAGAATTTATCTTGTCAGGACCTCCGCCTCCGCCACCCCTGACACCTCCGGAACTATCACCCTCCGTCTTCGCCTACGACGAACGCAGGAGGAGCTTCACGAGTGGTGTTTCAGAACTTGACGCGTCGTTCTTCGAACAGCCAAACCCCGACTACATGTCGTCTACGTCGATAGGCGCCTCGACAGCAACACAGAGGGCGCATATCATGCAATCCTCTCCGACCGCTCGGAGGAGGTCCTACACCAAGACGTTGCCCATTGGAGAGCAAGCTCATTCAACAGGGCCGGTTCTTGACGAGGTCGTTATGAGCTTCTCTCCGTCTTCATTCCCACCTACGTCGCCCCTATTACCAGGCCCTCCCCCTATCTACGGCGAGATCCGCTACGATGAGACCACAAATCAAGAGATTTTGGTGCAAGGAGAGATCATCTCTATTCTTGACGATGCTGGGGCCGGGTCGAAACGTCACACAAGGGTGTACGGAGGCGGCGTTTGCCTTGCTTGCGCAGCATCATGTGACGATGGCCACCATGGAGGTTTCTACGGCGAGAATGTTTTGCCAGAGGAGAAGCGGTACTAAGGCTCTGTAGGGGAGCAAGAACAACGATCTAATCAGTACTTGTCTACACCCATCATGACAAGTCGGTTCTTCGGGACGCAGAGGGAGATGATAGACGGAAGCAGGATGCCATCAGCATCAGGGCAAGGCAAAAGGGATTCGGCTTTCAATCTCACACGGGAGGGTTTTCGACCTTGCCTCATTTCAGTAGCATTTTCTCTTCCTTGTATATTCGCCCATAGGCCTCACGGCATAGGGTATTGGGTCTGTTCGATCTTGTTTAGGCTTTCTTTTGTTTGGTTCAGTTTTGGAGAGAAGGGTCGGATGCTTGTAAAGGGGGATAATGCTTTTCTTGATCGTGTTATTTTCCTTTTTCTCTTCCTCGACAATTATCACGCTTGATGATGTTTACGATTTCATGACGATGACGACACCGTTTTTGGTTTTACAGTTCACAAACTTGGAAGGTGCGAGCGTCTGTGTACGTACGCGTGTGCGTCGTGGGCGATGGTTCTATCTTGTACGAGTTGAGGAAGATGAAAGAGCATTGTGTCTTCTCTCCCTGAATGACGGCGAGGGACCGAGACGAAGCGTATGTGTTACCCAAATACTTTGCCAAAAAGTTCGAAAAGCCTGGGGACATGTTGAATCCCTCCGTTGTCTGCGTGATGCGGGCTGCCTTTGCTGTGATTTTGACCGTCTTCGAACTCCTGAAATCGTCTGCCACCTCGGTAACCCCGCTGATGCGCAGAGTGCGCCCCGCCCCCGCCCCCGGCCACCACGGCCCTCGACGTCCCTATTCAGAATGCGGTGTCCTGTTCGATGGCCACCGGTGTAATTGCTCCGCTGTGGGCTGGGGGTTTTGGTTGTATCCTCGGTACTGGATGCTGAAGAATTGGCCGAGGAAGTCACTCGGGTGCAGCCCTTCAAGGAGAGTCGGCTGCGGCCTACGACATCTCCTCTGGGTTTGGTAAGAGTTGTTGGCGTGGTTTCGATTTTTTTTTACTTGGGGAGTTGTAGCTTGAGTGAGACGGCGCGATTACACCGACCATTTCACTGATGCTGGAGTGTCGTTCTACGCGGAGAGATAGCTGCTGGTCGAGGAGCCTCCGGGTCCACAGTCTTGAACGGCTGTTCCCTTACAAGCAGCAGCAAGGGGACGTTTTCCTTCTTTGAACCAACTCTGCAAAGCATGCTTTTCCTTCCAGTCTGAGATGCTCAGATCATCCGGGGAATTGTAACAAGCGGCAGTCTCTTCGTGGACCGCGTGCTTCGGGTACCTGAAGCGAGAGAGCCATACAGAGTCATTTTTCCTGCTCACGATGGCTGACGATGAACCTCCGCTTGCGGTTGCGGCGGCCGCGGGAGGTCCAACCATCCAGGGTGGAGCGACTAGATGGTCCACCATCGAGTCCCGCAAGAAGAAATCAACCATGCGACCTTGGTTCGCGTCTGGGATGCGCTTGTACCTGGACAACGCCGGCCGGGCCTCCTCTCACACCCCAAACTCTAATACCCTTGACCGCATCCAGGCCCTCTCTCCGTCTCACGTCATTCTCGAGACATTCCAGAACGCTAGATGAAAACCACCAGGCCTTAAAGACGGAGCGGAAGGGTGGGTGGGGTCATCCTCCTTTGAAGCCCGGGTCTCGTTCAGGCTAATGGATGTATATTCACATCCTCACATGCCTTAGGGGCGAGGGTGAGTCGTGAATCCGAGGAGGGGATTGTTGACACCGCCCGTCGTCTTCGGTGTTGACGGTGGCCGATCAATCGATCAGGTGCGCGGTTCTACGCTGTAGCTCTGACTGATGGCTCATCGCTCCTCCCCCAGTTCCTTTCCGTAGGTCGTAGATGGATTGGCCGCTCTTCCCTGGGGGATGATTAGCCTTCTTGACAACCTTCTACAGACAACCGGCTGCTGTACAACACGTCACGCGCGTGTCCCGCTTGGTCTCAAGTTGACAGAGGTAGTGGAGGTGACGTGTAGGATTCTTTTCGATGAGCAAACCCGCTGTGGGCTGCCTGGAGACGAATAATGAAGTGAAGGAAGCAGGAGGGCGACGAGGTGGGCGTGTGAGTGAATACCGTCCCCGCCACTCGACGATCGACGGACCACGTTGGCCATCTGCCATTGCGTGACGATCATGGAACATCCCATGTTCGCGGAAGCCTACGGCGCAAGGATCCCAAAAGGGATCCAGAGGGCGGAGGTGTTCCCTCACGAGTGGAAGGATCGTGGTGGATGCCATTTCCACGTCAGCCGCCTCGTCGCTGACCCCCCTCCCCCTCCCCCTTCTCCTCCTTCGCCAGCCTGTGTACGAGCAAGTGGCTTCCGGAACCGACGTCGCCAGTCAACTCCGAGTGCTTCTCTCTCTGAATGTTACCCTTCTGGCCTGGGAACCTGGCCTCGTTAAATATTTCCAAGCGGCGGGCCGACTTTGGTCGAGTATCAGGCTTGAGCAAACGCTCGCCACGTGGGAAAGTCGGTTGCAGAGCGAAAAGGAGACATGATAGACTCCTGCTTGGCAGGTAGGGTCGTAGCCGTGAGACAAGAGAGCCGCAGGATCCGCCGTCAAGAGCTTTCACGGGGGCTGGCCATTGGTTTGATATACGAACCGTCACCAGGCGCAACAGTTGATTGGGCGCGCGGTAATCGTCGAGGCAGAGTTAGCGCCCCGAAGGAACAGGAAGCCGAGTCATCATTTCTCGCAGCCCTCTCAGCCCTACGACATGGCCAGGCTGGGCATGCATGAAGTGGCTTCCGTATAGGTTTGGCGGGAGGGGTCGTTTCGTTGCGGTACGTCTTAGCGAAGGTCTGTTGGCGTGGTTGGCGTGGTCGTTCGGCGAAGTGATTGTTGAAAAGGACGACGTCTATCCGATCGTCTACCTTTTTGCAAAGTGACTTTGCCCGAACTTGCCCGTTCAACAACGTGAGGTTCTTCCGAGTTGCGGTTTTTCCAGAATCAACGGTATGGCTTCGCTGTCGAGGACGCACGAAGCGGCAGGGCCGGGTTTGCCTCGAAACGCATTGAATCCTTCCCGCCTAATACCGACGATTCGGTAAGGCGGCATTCTTTCTGATGTCGGCGACACTTTGATGAAAAGGACCGGCTACCTGAACCATATTGGACCACCGAAGTGCGTGTATGTTTCCCTGCCATTCTTACAACCAAGCTTTATGGTATTTGTTGCTGATACTACGCCAGAAACGTTTCCATAGACAGGATAGGGGGTCTCGTAGGCCACATCATGCTCGCACACAGCACCCACAGCAACAAATGCAAAGAAGACAGCAGTCCTGGAATTGCCTAACCCCGGGCTTGACCCCGGGCCTGCCGGTCTTCGGACAACGTTCGTCACCGCGGGCTCGGAAAAAAGCAGCCGTGGTTCTTGATGCCGTCGAGAAGAAGAAGCGACCTTCGCGCGTGGGAAGTGGTGAACAAGACGACACCGTCGAATAGGGTCCACGAAGAGATGTCATCCATCAACGTCAGCCATCGAGCAACCCATGCTCCAGCAGGCCGATCATTCGTCGTGTGACTCAGCCTTTCTCTTCCTTGCACGTTTCCTGGCACCAGGTGACTCAGCCAAGCTTGGAACTAAACCGTCTGCGACTAGCAACGTCGAGTTGAAAGCAGAATCACGGAGCATATAACGTTCGTGCCTGTATAGCTGGCATCTAGGTCCCAGTCAAGACTTTGAGAATCCGTCATCGAATTTAGGAACATCCATCCGCATCAGACCGACCATAGCCTGCGGGCCGTTGTTGCACCATCCGCGACGAGAAGGTTGGTTTGCCGTGTAATGTCCCTACGTGCTGACACTCAACTCTCGCTGCGGGCCGTAACGGGCAACAACCACGTTGAGCACAATCAAAAGGACGATGCTATTGATCTTAAAGCAGAGGATCCGTTGGCGTCAAGGCATATCCTTGCCCAACCAATGTCGTCAAATGGAAGCCTAACAGCCGGGAGCCCGGAATCAACCTCGCTTTGCCAAGGTCACGGCTACGAGTTTCATGTTTTGGAGAGGCACCATGTTGAGCGAGAGGCTGCGAACGTTCGAAGCCCAACATGGCCCTCGGGACGGTCGCGCATAGTGAGCGACGTGCCCCATGTTCCTGTACCTTGCGCGCTTGTTGGAACGTAGATCTTTGATAGCTAAGTGCTTAACCCAATGTCACAGAAGAAGGAACGCGCCGTTTCGCCCAGCGCGTGTCAACCGGAAGACGATGGCACAGATCTGCAGGGTCTTGGCAGAGATCGACGGAGAGTGGTCAATAGGACGCCCCGCGTAATCGCGGCGGCGATGCCACACAGAGAAAACCGCCATCAAGATTACGCGCAATTGGCAGTCGACATAACACCACTCAAGAGATCGGCATCGCGATAGACGGCGGCTAAGGGGGTCAGGTAGCTAGGCTGGGCGATCGAGAGTGTTGTAGGGCGGGAAAACAACTTGAGTGGTGCCACGTTGGCGATCGGTTAGCCCTTTTTGACCACTGTCAATTGTCAACTGCGAAAGTGGCTGCGGTATGGCTGCAGCTTAAGCGCTCGTTGAAGGAGAGGGCTTGCAGAATGCAGGATGCAGGTGGGTGAAATGTCGACAGGCAACGCAACCGTAACCGCAGCCTTAGAACAACGGTCCACTAGTTCGGATCCCATTTCGTCCTTTCCAAATTTCCCCCGCATGAGTGGGCGTTACCCTGCAAAGCTCGTTTCACGAGGGGACGGAACTCCTTGTGGTTCCCAAGTCGATCGACGGGGAGCCAAATAGGACGGCTGTTCCACAAGGCCGCCGAACTCAAGGGGCCAAAAGAATTCTGGTGTGATGAAGCGAGGGAGGCGGGGGGTACGAATACAGACTGGATGCGAACAGGAAGATTAGGGGAAAGCTTCCGGTAATGGCGATGTCAATCATGTGGCTCAACAACCCCCTCGCCTCGCCTCATACGAGACAAGTAGTGTACTTCGTACACGTGTAGAAGGTTCCAAGGCCATGTCGATTCTGAGATGACATTGTCACGTCCCAGGCACAATTCCTCTGTTCCTCCTGCGGAACTGGGATGGCCGGCGTCGCGTCTCGGGCGCCGGCCGCTGTCAGCAACGTGGGCAAGAATTGCGAAAGAAATGAGGGTTTGGGATTGACTGGCTAGTGTGGCTTTGCGAGTCGTGCGGCGAGAGCCACAAATTCCTGCCTCGCGCAATTTGGAGGAGGCAAGACGTGGCAGCGTCGCGAGACCCGTATTTCTTCAAGGTAATTTAACTCAAGGCGCGCCGGGAGGGGCGACAGTGTTATAGTCGTGAATGCTAAGCTGGCCGCCGTCATGTCTCGTTCACCGCGGGCCTGAACGGCTTTTTCGGCCCCTCCAACGTGAGGGGAAAAGCTGGCCATCTTTTGGGATCTGCGCCACCCGACACTACACAAGGTGTCTCGGCTTTGGTCTCCCAGGAGAAGGCCACCTGTCAATGTCGGGATGTGAGTCTACTGTAGCGTAGCAGGAAGGGAAGACTGACGGGAACACGCTGTATTTTGTCTAGAGTTTGACATCGGGCAGCTGAGATGAGAGTGAGGCATCCGCCTCCTTCGGAAGCCTCGCTGACAGTCACCGCCTCAAAGTGGGTATCCCCCCGTTGAGATCCGTCTTGGATGTCACCTTGTGGTGGCTCTTCAGAAGGTTTGATATCCACATCCTGGCGGGCGCACAGAGCCGACAACACCGTTAGGGAATTTAGGGACCTGGGAGACCTCCTTTGTGGGTGTGTCTCAGGTTCCTTGCCCCTTGCTGCCAACCTTGCAAGGCGTGGCCTCCCCAGGCACGCATGGCCAAAAACAGAAGCGGAACACAAGATCTCGAGAGGCAGTGCGAGAGGAAAGTCTCCGGAGGTGAACCTGGGGGTGCTGGGTACGCAGGTTCGTATCCATCTAGTTTATGGGTCTCCCCCCCAGGGGCTTGATCACGACCATCGCCTATCCTTTCTTATCCCCCCCCCGTTCGTTCTTGTAGCCTTGGTCTGGGCCCACGGTGGGAGAATGAAAAGTGTTCCCAAAAGGGACTTGGATTCCAACTTGTTGTGCGCATCAAGTGATTGAGAAAGACACACATCATCCATCCATAGTCCAGGGCGCCATCTGGCTTGAGCGTGCGTGCAATGAAGGGACACATCATCTTGAAGGCTTCTTTGGGCTGATTTTGGCACCATGGTTTTGGGTACTGAAGCTTCCTATCACGTTTGAGCTGATGAGCCCCAGTGGTGGTTGTAAGATGGCAGAGTACCTCATCATGGAAGGCGAGAGGCTGGCAAGAGAGGCAAAAGAACCACCCATGCTATGTACCACGCTACCGAGAGAAGTGAAACAAGCTCCCGTAAGCTTTGAGATGGGAAACAGGCCAGCATGTGCCGAGTTGGGTAGATGCTGGAAGCGTGACGAGACAGGAGAAATGGCTGATGTCGCAAGCCCCGAACAACACCGTCCATAAGCAGAACACAGCGGGCGGGCGGCATCAAGCTTCATGCCGCCTTGTTTGAGCGAAACGAGCGGGACGGCCGGATAATCAGAGATGAGAGTAGGGTGGGGAGGATTAGCCGCAAAATGAACAGATTGCATTGCTCTGAAAGTCTGAAATGCATTTTTTTTTCTTTACAAAGATATGATGAATGACCGCCGAGTTGGGAAGCCTTGGCGGGAGGGACGCGGCGTCGGTAGTGGAAGGGTTGTGTGGCGGACGGGAGAACCCCTGAAGGAGGTCCAAGTAGTCCAAGCTTGCCATGGGGATGGCGGGTGCCGTCGCCGTGTTGTCGGTGCCAGTTTTCTGTCGTCCAGTATGCGGTAGAGCGTCGTTGTTTCTGCCAAAGTTCTGCTTCCCCTGGACCCGGTGTCATCTCTCGTCTGTACGATGAGTAGCGTGGCTCATTGACCAAAACAAATTCAAAACAGACAAGAAGGCCTGCGTGTTCTTAAACGAGTGATGACATTCCAACTTCAACGAGGCCTGCCATGGTCTGATGGAGATCCCGGTCGACGATGGGGCCATGGCGCCCCCCGATCGGGTGACATTGCCGTTGCCGTCAACCATGGCTCGAACCAGCGGCAACCTCTAGATCCCCAGAGTCTCATGGCTGGGTGCACGCTGAAGGGGAAGAGGGACACCTTGGCAGCGTTTGAATGATGGTCGATACTGTCGCTGATTGATGAGGTGCCGGCCTGCTGGGCAACTGGGGCTTTAAGGTAAGGGGAAAAGTCCGTGGGCGGTCGGCGGATGTTGTATGGGAGTATCAGCAAGATGGCTCTACGTTGGTAAAGCCACAAATAGAACGACGCGAAGGGGGGGTGTTAGATAGATGATACCACAGGTGCTGGGGTTTGCTCGTCATACGATGGCGAACATGTTCCATAACGTCAGTATTGTGATGCAGCCAGAAACCGTACTGGAAGCATGTTCGTAGCAGCAGCGTCCAAGCAAGAACGAAAGCTACGTACAGGTATACCGTCGCAAGCTCGAGATAGGGGAGCGGCGATCTGGGCTTTAGCGAAAGTTTAGCCCCCAAAAACGGCCAGTACAGCAGGAACCGTGAGCAGCGGTTGCTGTGCATGCATGGGCAGGTACCTAGGTATTCGTTGATAGCGGTACACGGCAGTGCTGCGATGGTGACGGTACTTCACAGTGTCACAGTGAGACTATTGTTGATGTAGCCAGGTGGATACTGCGTCCTCGTACTCTGTCGGAATAGCGGGATTGCAGAGAGCATTTGAAGAGCTCTGTGGCATGGCTAGTGTGTTTTGTCAGAGGCGGATGGGTGAGTCGGAGCTCCCTCGTGGACGACGAGAAAGAAAGCTTCCCGTCATACTAGGCGGGGATGGAATGGCAGAGGCGTTTGTTGTCTTGGGCGCGTGTCTTGGACAAGGTATCCGTAAGGGGCGCGGAAGTCTGAGCGAGTGCCGGGGCCTAAGGGCTGTGGAATGCGTCTGGGGGCGCAGACGAGCCCAAGTGCAGCAGCTGGAGCTGGGCAAGCGCGGAGGATCAGGGTGGAAAGAGTGCAAGGGCGAGCGAGGGTTCATCGTACTGTCTCCTCCATCCGTAATCGTAGTAGGTGCTGTATTGTTGTGTTCGTATCATGGTGTTCTGAGTCGACTCGATGCATTGATGTTTGGAATTATGCATGCATGGGAAACTGGAACCTGGAACCAACGACAGATGGAAGGGCGGCGGCAGTGAAGGGTTCCAGTGCTGTGCAGCGTGCAGCAGCAACTGCCACGGCCAGCGCTAGCCCAGAAATTCGCTCTCAGTGTAGGTGGCAGACGAGCGGGGAGGAAAGTGGTTGGCGCGTCGAAGTGGTGGTGGTACCAGAGGGCGAAGGAGGAGAAGAGGGGTACAAAGAAAGATACATTGTTGTTGCCACCGAGCAGGTGGGGGAGGAGTCCTGTCCCCCAAACCTCGAGTCACGTCTTTCAGCCTGGATAGGACTGGGCGGCAATTGGCCAGAGAGGCCACAAGTCATCACACAGGCTAACCCCATTCGGGATGTAACAGCGTAGATTGAGGCAGGAGCTGCTGCTACTGCTGTTGCTGCTGCATGGGAGGCGCTGGCAAATGCAATGCATCGATGAGCAAGTTTGGCAGCAGCAGTAGGACGACATGAGGAAGGAGCCCCGAGCATCGGCCATTCTCCGTTCGTAGGTCGGTACAGCATTTGCTTCCCTCGTTCTTTTCTTCTCGAGGCATTTGAGTCGAGTGTTGCCTTATCAATAATGAATGCATCGTAGTCGTCGCGCGTTGCATCGCAGGGTCCGGGCGCATGCAGGGCAGTTTGCTCTGCAGCAGTGGACAATGAAGAAGTGGAAGGATGCCCTTTTCCTTTCTTTTCTTTCATCTTTGGACGGCGAGGGGCAAGGGCAGACCATCACAGCAGCAGAGATTCAAAAGGCCGGCCCGAGGAAGAAAGAAACGGGATTGCGGCCGTCCGTCACCACCAGATCAGCCATCCCTGGCCATACCTACCTGTACTGTATATCCCGTTTCTCGTGTAGGCTCATTCCTCGGCCGCAGTCAAAAAGCTTTCAACGCCGTCGGCGATGCCGCACTGCCGACTCGACATTGATTTTGATTTTGATTTTGATTTTGATTTTGACAATCTTGATTTCAACGTGGGGGACTCTATTAGAATTTTCCGCCCATGTTGTTGCCTTATTTTTCTCCCCTGCGAATCCGTATTGGCTGGTCGGTGCACTCCTTGTCTTCTGGATTCTGTGTTGGTTGAGTGGACAAAGCAGCATAGCGTCTTCTGTACGAATATTCGCAGTCGAATGTGGGTGGCTGCTTCCATTGCGGCCCCAAATACAGATTATCCCCGTTTCTTCTAGCGTTGGGCACCCGTAGTGCATTGTTCATAAAAGGACAAAAAGTAATTAAACAGAATGAGGTGCAGGGGCAGGTGCATCTGAATCTGGTCTTTGATGGTGTGTGGGAGAGTGGGGACGGGAGGGAAGCCCCCTGCCCTCTCAGAGCGTCTTTTCCTTCCCACTTCTCCCATTGGTGCGTGTTGTCGCTGGTTCGTCGCAGCTCTCCTTCATCATTGGCCAGGTCCTCGCCTCGAGTTGACAAAAGCTGGGTCCTGTCTGGCCTTGCCTTTGCTCCGCTTTCTTTGGGCCCCCCTGTGCGACCTGCTTTTTGGCCTTGCCTTGAGCCTGTCCGCACCTCCCCCCTGCCTTACCCTTGTCGGTCGTGGTCGTAGACTGGTGGCCCTGAGCCCCTGTCCCTGCGCTGTCCCCTCCTGGTCTCCTGTTTCCTGGCCTCTTGACTGACTGGATGGGACGGACTCAGTCTGAGTGTGTGTGTGGTGTGGTGTGGTGGGCAAGAGAAGAACCAGTAACTGAGCCGGCGTTAGCTGCAATTGCTGCCGCCGCGGCCACAGCACCCACCCCCTTGGTTGGCTCGCTGGCACTTCCCTTCCGACCATTCCACTCCATCCTTTTTTTTCGTCCACACAGTCCATCTCCATATCTGTCGTCCACTTGCCCCCCATCTTGTCCTTCTACATTTGCTCTTTTCTCTCTCTTCAGCTCACCGCCCTTCTTTTTTTCCCTCCTTCAACTCTTTCTCCCCTCCCCTCCTCTTCCCCCCCGCCGCTCTGGTCTGCGATTTGTTCGTTATCGTCGTCGTCTTTTTTCTTAGAAAGGAAGCGAAGAGAAGAAAAAAAAAAGGAAAGCACAAGAAACACAAACTCGGCAAAAGCCCCAATCCTCTCGCATTCTCTCGACATCTGTCTCGCATCGTTTTTTCAACCACCACAAGAATTCTTTGCCGGTTCTGGAAGGCTTTTGCTCGCCAAACACTCTGCACATTTGCAACATCCATCACACAACGTTCTCACCACCGTCTCCCGAAAGGAAACCAGAAAGAAAAAGAGGCAAAGAAAGGAAACAGGCCTAAATCCATTCGCCAGCAACCGCATTCTGCATCTGCATCATCGCCAATCGACAACCACTGCCGACAACCACCAACACTACTCTGCCAACCCAATCCGAGAAAACACCTTTTAATCGACTGTACTTTACTTCGTCTTCGTCCCCGCCCCATTTATTTTCTCCTTCGCAAATACAGCAGGAAACCCCCATACCTCTCGTAATCTTCAGCGCGCTCCACCTTCGCCCAAAGCAACTGCCCCGGAAGCTCTCCAACCAGCTCCGCAGCTGCCTAGCATTCTTGTTTTTTTCTTCCTGGAAGGAGTCACAGTCATCCATCCGACTACGCTCTTTCCAACTCGGTAGCGACGATCTCGAGGCTTGCCCCGCGCCTACTTCGTCTCGTCCGGTCCAACAAAGAAATCTCGTTCTTTGTGGTTCCGACTTGCCTCGCCCACAACCGCTTCCTGCCAAGTCCTCTCCGACAAATCGAGCGTCGTCTGTCTTCACCTTCCGCCGACATCTTCGTCGCCCATTCCTTCATCGTCACAGTCATTTTATTTTCCCTGTCGATTACGCGACCATCTAATCAACGCTCGCAACATCTCGATTCTACCCAAAATCCCACCGGTTTTTGGATCTGAACTTTTTGGCACCTCATTCCACTCGACTCTGCCGACACCCATTCGCTGCTATCCACGGACGAGCTCCGGATATTCACTTGGATCGGTCAAATTCATCACTGTCAACGAACGATTTTGACAACTCTCTCGAGTACCATAATATCCCACCCCCTTTCGACGCCTAGCCCTGCGCATTCTACCTCGACTATCCTTCTTGTAATTTGACCCGGTCGCCCCAGCTGTTTGCAAGGCCGCCATACATTCTTTCTCCCTTTGACGATCTCGAGAACCAGTTCGCTCCGGTTGTTCCGCTGTCTTAGCCCCGCGCTCGACACCTACCTTCTATCTGAGCAATGGACGCAGGCGGTCTCGCTCAAATGAACTCGAACAACTTTTCTTCGGCTAACGGCCTTGCCTTACCCGGCGGTGGTCTTGCCTCACGTCGCGGTGGCCCCGTGAAGCCACTCTCTCTCTCCAGCGCCACCCCGACCAGCAATGCTGCTGACAATGGAGCGCCAACTCCCCGAACCAGCCGTTCTCACCTGCTCGCAGGCCTGAGGACTGCTCCTAAATCCGCTACTGCGACCAACTTTTCCGGTGCCAACAGTGTCGCTTCGCCCACCACCCAGTCTTTTGCGAGAAACAACATGAACTCCAACATGTACGCTCAGGCACCGGGCAACCAGTACAACGGTCCCAAGACTGCGCTCCCCCGGTACGCAGGTCAGCAGCAGCAGCAACAATACATTCAGCCCCAGCAGCAGCAGCAGCAGCAGCAGACTCACCAGTCTGTCTCCACCAGTCAGCACTACAGTGCTGAACAGGTCCTTGCGCCGCCCGAGATCCACTTTGATGAGCAAGAGCAGATGGATCCCAATCTGTATGCCCAGTTGGTGGCCACCAACATGTACCTTGCCCAGCAGCAACAGCGCCTGCAGCAGCAGCTTCTCAGCGTCCAGGCCGCCGCTCAGCAATTCCAGGGCCTGAACCTACAGGGAGCCCAGCAGCAGATCCAGCAGCAGCAATTGGCCATGTACCAACAGCAACAGCAGCTCCAAAGCATTCAGCAGTCCATGATGGGACAGATGGCCAACCAGCAGCAGCAGAACGTCTACACGTACTACGATCCTATCACCCGCCAGCAGGGCTACTACGTCGACCAGGGCCAGAATGACCAGCAGGCTCAGATCGCTCAGCTATACGCTGCACTGGCCCAGCAGCAGCAGCAGCAGCAGCAGCACACCCCCCGTGTTCAGGTCTCTCCCCCTCCCGAGAACCACGCTTCCCCATTCCGCACTTCGACTCCTCCCAGGCGCTACGAGTCGCCCTCCGAGGTGGCTCCGTTGCCTCCCCCATCGGCGAACGCCTTCCGCCGTGGCCATAAGAAGGTCATGTCTTTGGCCCTGAACGGTAACAATCAGGCCAACCTCTCGCCTTCCCAAGAGCCTCCCAAGTCAGCTGGCCCTAAGACGGCTTCTTTCCCGCTCACCCCCCTCTCCGGAGGTTATGGACCCGGTCAGGGCCGTGCCGGCGAACACCCCGTTCGCCAGCCCCGGGGCCCACCATCTATCGAGGAGCTCAAGGCCAAGCCCACCGCAAAGGAAGAGGGCAGCAAGAACTTTGCGACCCGTACTCGGCGTTCCGCTGTGCACAACCTTGTGCGTGCTGGACGTGAGCGCAGAAAGGGCCCTGGCAGCTCCAACGGCAGCATGAGCCCTGTCTCCGAGAGTGCCGAGGAGGAGTCGAGCACCCCAATCACCGACAACGAGTCGGATTCTGGCCACAGCGGATCGGGCAGCCTGGCGGGTGACATCGACTGCTCCTTCCCCAGCTCAAGGACTTCCACCAACGGCAGCTGGGGTGCTATCGGTTCCGACCGCCCAGGCTCGCGTCAGAGGGCTCGCAAGAGCGTCGGCAGCGTGTGCAGCAACGAGAGCAGCGAGAACAGCTTCGCCAGCGTCTTCAAGAACTCGGCTCAGCGTGCCGGGATCGAAGTGACGGACGGACAGCGCAAGGCGCCCATGCTGGTCTTGACCAGCGCCGAGAAGCGAAAGAGCGGCATCATGGCGTAGACTTGTTGGTCTCTAGACGTTACGACGACTATGCGCACCTAGCGTCTTTCCTTTTCACGACCTGCACAAGGGACGGGTTGATCCCAAACGCCTTGGACCGCAGGATTGAACGATGGGTTGGACGGACAGGCGCGTTCTCACGAATCAAACGGTGTTTCTATTCAGGAGGTTTGGCGGCTTTTCATCATATTCCAGCACTCGAGGCTGGGTTGACTTAAAACAATTCATCTTCACTTCTTTTACATTCTTAACCTAGTCATCGGGTTATCGACAGTCTCTCATTGATATCTCTCCCTTGCCTCTGGACAAGGAGCACCTTGGAGGCTCACGTTGTCTTGGGTTCGGACGCATCGAGAGTAAGATATACCATTGGGAAAGAGGGGGCAAGGAAAGATTTGGCCAGGCTTGGTTTTCTCTCCTTTCTCAGCTGGACATGGAACTTTGGTTTCTACGCGACGGGTCTCGAGACGAATTCCTGAGATGGAAGGGAGACGGGCCTGGGTGAACAGAGACAGCCGCTTTTTCGTTTTCTCTTCACAGTCCTTGTGCAAGTCCTTTTAACAGATCGGGAAAAGAAACAACACAAACACGCAGTCGCCTCGTTGAACCTGACTGGAAGGTCGGTCGACGATTATGATGGCGACTGCCAGGACGAGAAATGTAGTTAGCTTAGGGTTTTGGCACAATACAGCAGATTGATAGCCAACATTTGGTCCATGTGATGATGACTTGAATGCAGTGACTGTTTGGTGGATGGATCATATCCGTGACTCACAATTACGACTTGTTGCCGTTGTTGAACGACTGGGTCATCTCGTCGAACATCTTTTTCCTGTCCGTTTCAACATGGGCAAAGTTCTTGGCCGGCCCAACGATGATTTCATCTTCGTTCCCCTCCACCAACGCCGCCCAAGTCTCCTCGGTGAACTCGTAGAGTGGCATGCCGAAGTCAGCCTGGCCTGCGGCGACAAGATCGGGCTGCTGGGAATGCAGCTCGGTCCGGACGGCGGGCGGGACGACCTCGACGACGCGGATGTGAGCCGACGGCCCGTGGGCGGCAAGCTGGGCGCGGAGGGACCAGGCGAGGGAGTGAAGGGCGGACTTTGTGGCGCAGTAATTCGGGCAGCGGGGGATGGGGACGAGGGCGAGGCCTGAAGAGACGATAATTATGGAACAGGTGCTGGTGGTGATGGACGACCGGAGGGACTGGAGATGAGGGAGGAAATGGGTGATCATATGCACCGGGGCAAGATAGTTCGTGGCAAGCTCCGAGGACACGGAGGACAGAGAGATGGAGGGTGGGCTTGTGAAGTCCACACTGCGCTGGATTCCCGCATTGAGGATGATTGTATCGAGGGACGGGTATGTCGACGTGATCCTTGGTGGGTGTGAGTATTGATAACAGCCAAAGGGAGTTCAAGAGGAGAAGAGAGAAGGATCACGAAGACGGTACCATGAAGAAGGTAGAACCATGATGGAAAGTTCAACTCACTTGTCGACCCATGCCGGCAGGGCCTCGAGGTCGGTGATGTCGAAGGGCTCGGCGGCGACCTTTTCGGGCCCGTGGGCGGAGACGAGAGCGTCGAGGCGGTCGGCCCGGCGGCCAACGGCGATGACGTAGGTGCCATTGGCGACGAGGCGGTTGGCCAGGGCGAAGCCGATTCCCGACGTCGCGCCCGTGATGAGGGTTGTCTTGGATGGGAAGGGCATGTTCTTCTTGCTTGTTCGGACCGTCGATACGTGCGTCGTTACCGGGTGGAAAGATCCTGGCCCTCGGTATCGGGTTCAGTTGCGATAACGGAGCAACGTTGTCGGTGAAGATGTTTCGAACAGACGACTGGTGGTGAGGCGGGAGGAGCAGAGATGGGATGGCTTGAGTTGTGCGAACGGGCGGCGGTCGGAGGATGGAAGTCGAGACGGTTTATATTTTGGGAAGCGGGATTCTCGGCCGATGTTATGTGAGAGTTTAGGTACCGAAACGCTTTCCCCCCGCCTGAAGGATACGGCGCGGTTGCCGGGCGCGGTTTGCGCGAAGTCCGGACGATGTCACATCGGGCGGGGTTTAGTGGAGTCGAAGCAGGCCGTGATTCGGAGGCCGGGACAGGCCGTCTTATGTGTCCTTGCTGAAGAAGAAGAAGAAGGCCGGAATGGAACTTGGGCCGCCAACAACACAGCGGTGATTATCGCGAGGATTGGCCAAGGGTGCTTCAAGGTATTATCGGCCTCCCATCAACCTTGCTCAGCAGCATGCTTCGATGTATTATAGGTACAATAGATGAGCAAATGGAAACTCTTGTACCCTATAGCAAGTATTCAGGGTCAGCGTTGATCTTTTCTCAACTGATAACAAGTCAGGTGTGTATCTGTTCTACATAGAAAACCAAGAAATTACCAGCAGTTATGAGTTTCTGCTCATATTCCTTCACTGCTGGCGTCCTCTAGAATACATGTAAAGCCAACCTTTCTTTGGATTCAAGCTTCTTGAGGTAGAACCATAGATTATGGATCTGTTCTACGGATTGCGAATGACACTAAACCTTTTGCGAGGTCAGCTCTGATGGTTGACGCTCACTCGCTCAAGTATAGAGTGTAGAGCGCACAGTGTCGACGTTGGATATGGCCCATGGCAACTGACCGTCATCCATGCTCATCACACAGGGCAGCTAGCTCGCTACCTAGACGCCTTTCACGCGGTTGCGGAACTTGCAGGATGTGGTAGAGGTTTTGCTTACTTATGAAAACGTTTCACCGCGGCGGCAACTGATACAACTGGAGAAAAAAGTATAGTCCCAACCCAGAGGCATCATCTCCTTATCTCATTCTGCGATGACGAAATATCGATTCTGGGTTGCAGACTTCAATGCACATACAATCTCGTGTTTAACGGCACAGAATTTGCGCAGTTAGACAAGACATACCACATAAACCAGCCAAGTCAGGACTGAAAATGCGGGAAATGGGTGAGCATTCAATACTTCGTCTCAAGCCTCACTCGCTGCATGGAACTGCCTGGTCAGTGGCGGTGGAGGCGCAGTATACAAGAGCTCGAGCTGGGGACCGTGTAAATCGAGAGATCTAGTTATTTGGAAGCAGTTCTCGGTTCCGGTCGTGGCTACGGCTCCTCAAACATTTCCAAACCCGCAACTTCCACTTCTTGATTGCCACCGAAAGAGGAAAGTTCCGTTGTTCCAAGTCGGGAGTCTGGACTTCCTGGAACAAGCCACGCGCGCACGTGCCCGGTCGTTGTGGACCCATCCAGATGGGCCGGTTCTGGGACGGGCAGGTGTGCAATCTCTCCATCATCTCAACGGGCCACGGAACTTTCCTTGTTTAAACGACTCATCTCCTTCAGTACGCCTTTGAAGACACTACCGCGTGATTCTTCTCGAAGAAACCACACCAGTCTCGAAATAAACGTACGTCACTTAGATGGCGATTGAAGGCGCTGCTGCCCGCTCAAAACTCGCCTCTAAGCAAGCGTCCGTCGAAAATAGAAACAACTTGGAGCTCCTGACACTGTTGAGGCGCCCGGGTTCCAGAATTCGGAGTAGGCCCCCCTTGACGTCGGCGCCAAGGCTCGTGACTGTGGCTGATTCGGGGTACAGGACGACCTACAACGTCTCAGAAGACGAGACCGCAGATGATGACGACTTCCTGGACGTCGGATGGCTGCACGCCGTCAACTTGCCCGCGGCCCTCTTCGCTCCTCTGGGTTGTTTGCACATCGACCCTCTTAGACGACGATGCCAAGAGCGGCTGGGAATCGCCTCTTTGACAGCCGCTGGTGGATTTGGATTCGCCTTCCATTCCAACGTGACGTGGCAATTTCCGTGGCTGGCGCTGTGGCTGCGGTTCCTTGTGCAGTCTAGTGTTTCGCGGGGAAAGTCAATGCTCTTCAGCCCTGCTGCTGAATGATGCGGTGCAGCTTCTAGGCTGCAGCTGCAGCTGAGGTTGGTCGTTGCATATCACCAACCAGCCTCTGGAGCACGGCAGACGGGTCATTGGCCCCTTCGGATCGACAATCACCATGTCGCCGCAGACCACGCCACTTGCCTCGCTCGCTCTTCAGAACGAGTCTATGGCCCTGCCCTCCGCTCGAGGCCTCCCTACCCAGCCTCACCTTGTGTGCGGCGGCGATGTCGAGAGTTCATCATCACCTAAGATTAATCTCAAAGGCGACGACGGCCCGCACGGCTCATCGAGTCTGAGCTTTTCGTACCAGGCATCGATCGATGCGTGATGCACCAGCCATTTAGACGGCCAGGCAAGAGGCTACCAGTATTGGCATGGCCAGACCCAAGAATGGCTACGAGGTTGACAGACTGCACATTCTACGCTTGTTGGGCGATATGGAGGCCAGTTTTGCCCACTACTCGGTGCTTGGCCCGATCTTTCCTAGCCGATGGCAAGCCGGTTCTTCGCCTTCGCTTCTTGGATTTCATACCCAAGCTATGCATCCGGGAAGATAATGAGATGCCTAATTTGCGATATGCCGTCAACTTTGCGGGAGCGTGGTATCATTTGACGAATGCGCCGGCTCCGGCTTGAAGCAGCACAAACCTATCGGGATCCGACCGGATGGACCATACAGTCAACTCCTTCATGGTTGGGGAACTGGGGTTCTTCGGTGGCTTGGCCGTTTCGACGTGTTCGGAGGGCATTTTCGCATCGACCGTTCAACCAAACCATTGTGAGAAACGCCCAGCCTCGGTCCAAACACCATGCATCCCGACGGAGCGGTTGGCATCCTCTTTGGCAGTCGAGCCACTTTCGTGGCCACCAAACCTTCAGTCGCATCGGTCCTATCTACTCAAATGGAGAGGATGCTCTGCTCACTAGCGACGGTTGCTGCTGCGGGTGGCGAGCAGAAAGTTCATCGTTCGTTCCTCGACGTTTTGGCCAGCACCCACTTACAAGCGAGCTAAATCTCGAACACCCTAACTATCGAATATCCGAGTTTTGTCGGTGCGCTTCGCCTTGGCAGCCCCCAGCCTGCAAGCTTCGGCGGCCAGGCGGCTGGGTGACTGCAATCGATTCTCCCATCCAGCTTTCATCCCAAAAGAAGCTCGACGAAAATCCCGTCGGCCTGCCACCAGGCCTTGCATCCAGACACCCTAAGCATCTTGGCCTCCGGCGGCAACAGGAATGACTCGCTTGGGATGTTGCGGAGCACACTTGGCTCATGACATTGTCGTCACTTGGAGGGACCTCTATACTACCTAATAACGAACCATGACACGTTGACGATGTGGATCTCGATCAACGGCATGTACGCGAAGACGGAACTTAGGCCCGTAGACCTCTCGCCACTCTTCTTTTCCAGGTCTGGGATGCAGTGCCCCCTCTTCTGGGAAAGCAACCTGCTTTGCGCGCCACATCCCGCAATTCCGTGCGTGCAGATCTCTGTGATCACTCATGGGAGAGCGGTTGATGACAAAGCGGGCGGAACGGGTTCTTGGCTGGTTTCTGTGCTCGAGGTCATCGGCCGGAGGTTTCGAATGCGAGTGTGGTTGGAATACCCAGCCGACTGGAAGGGTCTGCATCCCAACCAGGACACAGAGATCCAACGGACGGTTCATCAGATGGGCAGGCCTTTTGTCAGCGGAGGCTTGGGGGACGTCTTCATTAGTCCACAGCATCATGAGAACCACACAGTCCTCTTCGAGACCTCCTGGTCTAGATAGTGCCCTGGATACACACGCGACTGAGGTTTTGCCTGCTGGACCTTCTCCCGCGGGCAAACGGATACGACTATCTGGTTCGATACGAGAGTGAGAACGCGTCATCACGAAGGTAGCAACATGAGGTTGAGCGTCTTTCGATCGGATGAACTCTGCCCGACAGTCTGGAAGAGTGTGTACAAGGCTCGCTGCGCGGTGTAACTGTGTAACAGGACTGCGTCATCTTTTCATCCCGCGCATGCCTCGAATAGGGTACGAAGGAAGTTACGAACACTTGTCAGGGAGGAATGGGCACGTGGCGACGCGTTCCGTAACGAGGTCCTGTTTCCCGGCAGTCTGGAGAAGCGGCGGATGCTTCCCGTTCATTGAAACATCGGGCCACACCTATCACAACCATAAGCGGAAGGCTGTGGCAACTAGAAGACTTGCGATTAAGACCCGAATGTCTCGAATGAGTGTTTCTTTTTTTTGTTCCTTTTTTTTTTAGTGGCACAGAGGCGCTTTTTGGAACGCTTCTTCTCGCGGTCGCCACCCCTATTGATGGCCCTCAGGTTTCAGCCCTTGCTAATTTGCACGGTATAAACGGACAAGCCTGACTTACGGTGATTAATCTGGCGAGTCGTCTTGTGGCTGTGAACGGCTCTTTGGTGCCCTCCGGCTGAGTTGTTGAGCAGTGGCGGAACGACGCACATATGGCAGCGTCATGGAGCTCACACGGGCAATTGCATGTCCACCAGGATGGAAGCTTCCGAAGGTGCTGGCGTTCTTTCGAAGAGCGGCCGCCGTAAATAGAGAAGGCGGAACGCCGATGCAAGTTGTGCATTGCGCATTGTGCATGGACGTTGGAAAGGCTGGCAAGCCGCGGGTCTGGTGCTGGAGTTCCTGGGGGTATTCGAGGCCTTCGAGATTCAGGAGGAGCGTTATGGCATGGCGCATTGGGCTTCTCGGCATGAACTATTCTGATGGGCGAGGCGTCGACGGTGCCTGGGAGTCTGCTTACCAGCCTTGCCTTGTCGAGGAAGATGCGAGGCGGTCCGCGCGCCCGATCAATTTCAACGACAGCTAGTCCAGGTCAAGCCACTTGTCTGACCATTGAGGCTGTTAAGATTGCAACCGGCGTAGCGGCCGGACGAGCTGCATTGGCGCTGCGCCAACATCGAAAAGGGTACTCGCACATACTGAGAGTCGCATTAGGGCTCTCTCCTCACTCGTCCGCTCAGGAGGAGGGTACAAACCCCTGCTTGGCATCCGATGCTTTTTGCTCGTCGTACTCGGCAGACCTACTGGGCCTTTGGTTCCGTGGGACGTTACGGCCAGCCGTGATCAAGAACGGCAGATCTCGTGGTGATCGCCGACCAGGATCCTGGGTTATGGTCAGGGGCGAAGTCTTTTTTGGCCTGCGACCGCGTCTAATAGTCTCTGGCGTTGCTTTTCCTCGTCTTTTGTTATTCTCTGATGTGCTGACATCATCTACTTCAGCTGTCTGATTCTCTCTCTCTCTCTTTCTGTTCTCCCCCCCACTCACTCACCCACCCTCACTCTCTCAGACATACAATCTTTCAGTTCTTCTCTCACTCCCAATCTCTCCACTCTCAATGTCTAGCTCGACGCGCCGCGGCCAAAGGCAAAGACACGGACCCTCGGCCAGCTAGTCCAACGTTAGCTCCGCAGAGCCAAAGAGATTGGGGGAGCAGAGACAGGAGCGACTAGAAACAAATCCGCGCCGCATCATGACGGCGACGATGGATTACAACGTGGCTAAGATGAAGATGGAGTGCGTCCATGGCTTTGACCCAGACTACACACCTCCCGCAACTAGAGCGACAAATGACTCGACCTGATTGGGTCTGAGATCTAGTCTGTGAGCCTTGAGATTGCACCCTGGATCTGCGAGTCGTCTCTCTCCCCTCTCTTTCTGCACTGCATTGCTCCGCGCTGCACTACCTACTGCACCTGGCCACACACTGGACCTCCTCGTCCTTCTCGGACACCTCCCAATGCGAAAGGACCGCGCCACGGCGGACAGCAGATCACCCTTGCCTGGCCACTGGTGCCGCCCCCCGGCCGCGGACTAAGCAGAGGCGGGTGCCTCTGTCTCTTCCATATATATCATGATCGTCCTCCGCCTGTCCAAGGGCCTTTTTTTGGAAGAGAAGACACCAGCTCACTTATCCTCCCTGGATCTCAGTATCAGATCCTATCCATTCACTCATTCCGTCTCTTTCGTCTAGCAGTCGTCAACATGTCAGTATTACGTTACCTTCTTCCGACCCTGGCCTTGGCGCTGGGAGCCATCGCCGAGTCTCGCAACATCCAGTTGGACCTTACTTGGGAGACGGCCTCACCCGATGGCTTCGCCAGAAAGATGATTCTGGTCAACGGCCAGTTCCCCGGACCAAGAATCGAGCTCACCGAGGGCGACGATGTCACCGTCAAGGTCACCAACAACATCCCATATCCCGCGACCGTCCACTACCACGGTAAGTTTCGACGTCGATCTGGTTCACGTGGCAGCTCATGACTGACCCTCGATATAGGTATTGAGATGCTGAACACCCCCTGGTCCGATGGTGTCCCCGGCCTCACCCAGCGACCCATCCAGCCCGGCGGCAGCTTTGAGTACAAGTGGAAGGCCACACAGTACGGTGCCTACTGGTACCATGCACACTACGAGGGCCTCATCGAGGATGGTCTCTATGGCGCCATCACTGTCCACCCTGCCGCCTCTCACCAGAAGCCCTTCAGCCTGATCTCCAGCGACGGCGCCGCCGTCCACGCAATGGAGCAGGCCGAGAAGAAGGTTGTTCCTCTTATTTTGTCCGACCACCGCCACATGATCTCCGAGGAGGTTCACGATCTTTCTGCGGCCGCCAACATCCAGTTCTCATGCTACGACTCTTTCCTGTTCAACGGAAAGGGTAGCGTCCAGTGCCGTACCCCCGAGCAGATCGACGCGCTCTTGACCCAGGAGCGAAAGGATGTCTTGGCCAACGTTGCCGGGGCCAGGATGACCGACAAGGCGTAAGTGATTCGTGGTTCAGGGCTTTGTGGATGTTCGACTAACACACTCCAGCTGCATTCCCGCTGCCATCGTCGCTCGCGGCCAGGGAGACCTGAGCAAGATTCCTCCCGGTGTCTTTGAAGGCTGCCAGCCTAGCGATGGCGGCCAGGAGACCTTCAAGGTTGAGAAGAGCAACTGCGACACTGAGAAGTGGGTTGCCTTTGACATCGTCGGTGCTTACCACCTGCACACCGCCATGTTCTCCATCGACAACCACTCCATGTGGGTTTACGCCATGGACGGCGCTTACGTCCTTCCCCAGGAGGTCGAGGCCCTGCCCGTCACCAACGGTGACCGCTACTCCGTTCTCGTCAAGTACAAGCAGCAGGGTGACTTCACCATCCGATCCGCCTCCCTCATCGCCACGCAGATGATCAGCGGTACCGCTCTCCTCCAGTGGCGCGAGAAGGGCCAGGCTGAGCCCCAGATTGTTGCTTCTACTCCTTGGGTCCGTGACAACGGCCAGCCCGTTTCCCGCGACGTTCGCGTCTTCCGCCAGGCCCTCGCCAAGCCCTACCCTCCCATCACCATCCCCCGCAACGGTGACGCCCTGCACAAGTTCGTGATGCACGCCTCGGGCGGCTCTTACTACTGGGCGCTGAACGACACCGTTCTCCTGCCTGCGGACTACGAGAACGACACCCCCGTCCTCTTCGGCGTCCAGGCCGCAGAGAATGACCCCACCATCCTCTCGACCAAGAACGCCACCTGGGTCGACATGGTCTTCCAGGTTGGCAACTCGCCGCAGCCTCCTCACCCCATCCACAAGCACGGCAACAAGATGTTCCTGCTCGGCTCCGGCTCCGGCGAGTTCACTTGGAACTCGGTCGAAGAGGCCGTCGCCGCCAACAGCACCGGCTGGAACCTCGTCGACCCCCCTCGCCGCGACGGCTTTGCGACCCCCAACGCTATCAACAACCCCACGTGGATGGCCGTGCGGTACCTGGTCGACAACCCGGGCCCTTGGTTGCTCCACTGCCACATCCAGAGCCATATCATGGGTGGCATGTCCGTCATCATCCAGGACGGCATCGACGCCTGGCCCGTCACGCCGCAGGAGTACGTCAACTACGCTTAAAAGAAGTGATGAACAAGAGGGGTCACATTGTCCAAAGCACATGCATAAAAGAACAGAACCCTTAATCGGTGTGTCGAATCATGGGAATCCTAAACTAGAGATGGGTGGTTACGGCTCGGCGCGAGGGGCGCGGCAGCGGCGGCGGCATTTGCGTGCGATTTGTTAATTTACGACCAATCTGGTTTGCCAATCTCCTTTTTCCCTTTTCTTTTTTTCTTTCTGTTTGGTCATGCGCGGGGCATATCTTGGGACAAACCTTCTTGTCCTTTCTCACTGTTACATATTAAGACATCATGCAGTAATCATTGAATCGATAATGAACCTTTAGACCGCTTCTATCTCTCTCTCTCTCGTGTTGCCTTTCAGTGTCTTAACCCCGGTGATGATCAGAGGTTGGCTCAGTACCCTCGAGGGGTCTTGGGTTTGGGGTCGACGCGTCCCAAGTCATGTGGAAATATGTCGTCGTCGACAAGACTCTTCTCACGGGACTGCGTGACGCCACAGGGCGTCACCTTCAACCTCGACTCAGTTGCTTCTCAACAAAGTCCGGCGACCGCCGCACAGAATTAAATGGCCTGCCTCACCGTCATACCTGCCTCGTCACACAAAGATGTCGTGAGACCTGTGGCCGTGGGCACATCTCTTTCTCAGCATCGCCTCATCGCCCACTCTAAACACCCACCAAGGGGTGGTGGGGCGAAAGAGGAGAGGTGCCTGCCCGGCCGGGTACGATGCTGGATATCAGACACGACACTTATACAGTGGTTTTACTTTCATACCGTGGTGTTTCTTCATATTGTGTATACATTTGTGCGAACCTGAGAAGGGGGATCGCCCCTCGCTACGTGTCTCAGTCACTGAGGTCGCACGGCATCGAGGAGCCTGCGAAGGCGATCAAGCTGTGTGTTGGTGGCGGTCGGAGGAAAAGTCGTAGTCGTACGCGCGTGTGCATGCATACGCATGCCAGTATGCGCGATGTCAACAACCGTCCGTATGTGTCCCCTTCAATCTCAACTCACATGCAAATACATGCAAGATAAAAATAAAAAAAAGATCTCATTTTTGCCTCCTTGTTGCATCTTTCTTCTTCTTTTTCTCTTCTTGTTCTTCTTCCTTATATTTCACCCTCTTCTTTTCCCTTAGCTTATCCCATCTTCGAGAGAGTCTATTAGCAAGCCGGGACGGCTAGTGCCGATCTGTGATGTCTCTCGCTTGCCAGATTCCAATCGGACCCAGCCGAGAACCTGAGCGTTGACGGAAGCTCTTTTCGCCCGTCGGCCTGGTCTGGCTGGCACCTACCGCCACAAGAGTGTGCGGTTCACTTTGGGGGGGGGGGGGGGGGGGGGGGGCGGAGAGGAAAGACTACAGAGTCAAGGGAGGGAGAGACGGAACAGGAGAGAGAAGACGGGAGAGAAAAGAAAGCGCGGGGGGTGGCTGTCTCGGACGAATAGGGGCGCCCAAAACCGAGCGAGACCTAGGTGCATATGCAAATCTGCAAGCCACTCTAGGTCATTGTTGGAAAAGGCACACCCCGACAGCAGATCTGCCCCTTCCCATCCCTCCCCTGAAAGCCCGATGGCGGCCACGGCACAGGCGCGCACTGCAAAACGTAAGCTCAGCCTCGCCTCGAATCAGATAGCCATTGGCCACCGAAGGGGGGGCGTTCGTTTTTGGGCCCCAGTGTGGTGGTAAGTGGGTGGCTTCTTAGACCACCCGGTATTGGGTATGATTCCAATGCAGGGAGGGAGGAAATGGCGTTGCGGAAAGCAATCAGTAGACCGGCTATCCGTTCCTCGGTCCGTTGGTTGTTGATTTGGAGGCGTGCATGCGTTAGCGTGACGCATGCCTTATTTGAGTAGTTTTGAGTGAGGTGCGCGTGATGTCAAGTGTGACTGACTGTTTTGGTCGTCTCTTTGGTGCAAGTTGCAGGGGGGGGAGAGGGATCTCGGGAAAGATTACAGGGGAGAGTTAGAGGAAGGGCTCGCAGGCAATCGGTAAATGAAACGAGGCTTCGAGTCGGATTGAGTGTTGTTGGCCGGCAGCAGGCTCGCCTTTTCCGTGTGGAAAACGAGAAAAGCAGCGATGCCAGCTCCCAAGGCCCGGTGCGACTTTGCGTTGCCGTGTCAACTGGCGACACATCAACAAAAGCCCCCCGAGGCTTCGGGCTTCTTCGGGCTGTAACGGGTCTCCTTTCTACGCATCACAAGGTGCTCCGGAACAATGCGTACCGTGTTGGGACCTCCTGGTGTGATTTCTCGAGGAGGCAGACACGTTGCTGATTTATCCAGCTTCGGTGACGCAGCCTGGTGTCACGAACCATCGGCCCGAGAAGTGGAGACCTTTTCCGCCGGAAGGAGGCCGACCGGCCGGCCGGATCTCGGAGAGGGATGAACGTGTCTCAGCGCGGCATGCCCGACTTCAAAGCCCGAATCGGAGCTTGGTAGAACTCTGGATATATATCTATATAAATGAGAAAAGGATAATACAACGTGGGACAAATGAAGGGCGGTCCCGTCTGCGGCCAACCTTGAAGGCCCGTTGACGTCTTCCAACAATGGGGCAGACTCAACAATGAACTACACTGCAGAAAACCTTGTTTTCGAACGTACCAAGTGTTTAAAAGGAAGCTCGGTTTGCCAGACCTTGTCGACTGTACGTACAACTTTCGCGACCACGGCGTTTGGTTACTTTCCCAAAGGCAAGGGGGAAGATATCACTTGCATGGAGACGGGTCCTACAGCGAGGCGTTGCAGTGTTAATCGCAAGGTCTTCCTGTCGGTGTCCCCCTTCCGCAGAAGGCCAGACAGTCTCACACGACATCCCGTGACGAATCCCGTCGTCGTTTTATGCTTTCGACCTTCTCACTCTGGTTGCATCTCGCATCATGATGGCGACGCCAAACAAACGCGTCGCCATCATCGGCGCAGGTAAACCCGGCAGAATTCGGACCGAAAAAAAGATAACGTATGGAATGCTGACGCTCTGCCATTTTGTAAGACCCCAGCAGTATTGCAGCGACAAAGGGATGCCGAAGGTGTTCCGTCATGTCTGCGGCGAGATGCCGGCCGAGCTCCGGCCGGATCACGGCATCATGAAGCAGAACATCACCATCCGGAGCGACTTGACGGGGAAGCTGCAGACGGGGATCTTCGCCCCCCGCCGGTCGACGATCGCGTTCTTCACCAACCGAAAGCTAACTCGACAGGGTGGTCACGAGTGGAAGCCCGTTGAGGGCGCTGGGGGTCTCGTCTGCCGTCTTCTATGGGATGCCGGCCCCTGCGCAGTGTAGGCTTTTTGGGCAAGGAGAGCAAGCCGGAGCTGGTTGAGGAGACGCTGCTCATGACCGCCGCGGGTGCGGGCGAGCTGAGCGAGTGAGAGATAGAGCTTATTTGAAGCCAGGTGGGGTTGTTGGATGAAACCAGGTCATCTTCTCAGCCAATTGGGATGTATTGTCACATAGATTATGCATAATGCGTGTGGGACAAAAGAGTAGAACATAAAGAAGTTGATAGAGCATTGGGAATCATCCAGGTCTACCGTGGTAGTCTATGAACCTATCTACAGACTAAGAAATGGGGTCTCGTCCACTCATCACTCATTAAGAGCCCCTTGGGGCAACACAAACTTTTCTCCTTCCGCCGCTTGCTCCTTTTGAAAACCCTTCCGCACTTAGTGAAGCAGCGAAGCGAGCTTCTGGACCAGCTGGCGGGTCTCGGGCTCGAGCTGCTCCTCGGGGGGGCTGAGAACGGCCTGCAGGATAGGCAGGATCTTGGGGGTGAGGTTAACAACGGTGGGGTTCTGCTGTTCGTACAGCTTGGCGATGGCCTGGTAGATGGGCGCGTTCTCCTCGTAGTCCTCCTGAAGGGGCAGGACGTCGACGACGGCGGGGAGCACACGCTCGACGAACTCGGGGTTAGGGTTGCGGAGGATCATGCGCGAGATGCAACCAGAGACGTTGTCGACCATGCGGGACTCCTTGATCTGCAGCAGGGGCTCAAGCTTCTCCAGAACGGCGGGGTACTGGGAAATGGTCTGGTTGGTAGACTGGGAGTTGAAGATGAGCTGACCGGTAGCGTAGGCAGCGTTGGACTTGGCGAGGGAGTCGGGGTCCGTCAGGCGGTGGAGGAGCACAGGCAGGAGAGAGTCGGTGAAGGGGGTGACGGCCTCGCCCATGTACTTGACAGCCTCGGCGATGACACCCACAGCGGTGGAGCGCTCGAGGGACTCCTGAGAGCTGGCGAACTTGAGGATGGGCTTCTCGAAGATCTTCCACATCTCGGCGAAGTCGCCGCCGAGAGCGGTGGCGAGGCCAAGGATGACGTCCAGGGCGGTGTCGATGACGAGCCAGTCGAACTCGGAAGAACCCTCGGCCTCCTGCTCTTCCTCCTCGTCGCCGAGGTCCTGCTGGCAGGGGTGGGAGCGGGTGATGAGGGTACCGAGAATGGTGATGCTCTCCTTGAGCAGGTCATCGTGGACGAGGATGGAGGGACCGCAGGTCTTGAGGGTGGCCGCCATGTTGCGGTTGATCTCGGTGATGACGGTCCTGAGATGAATCGTTAGCACGAGTGTTCCAAACGAAACGATGGCCTTGAATGAACGTGGAGTTGCCCAATGGGTCAGATATGATCAAACGTGTTCTCAGCAACCGCACACATTGTGTGCGTCTGAGTGAGCTGGGTATAACGCGAGTTACTCATCCTTTAAGGGCGGGGAATAGGGGGGGGGATTGAAAACCAGGAAACATGTGGAACATACCGTTCAGTGTCCTCTTGCCAGACACCCTTGGTGGCATCGACAACCATCTGGCCAAGGTTGACAATGACCTCGTCAGGCTGCTGCTTGGGAGGGAAGCCAGCCTGCCACTTGGTGCCGGTCGACTCCTCGAAGAGCTGCCAGACACGGCTGTAAGAGCGCCAGAGGGTGGAGATGGCGGCCTTACGGGCGCCATCGTAGGGGTGCTCAGCGAGAGGGGCGACCTTGCCCATAGCGTCGCCAAGGTACTGTCTGATGGCATCAGGGCCACAAGAATGGGTGATGACGTCGCCGAGAACCTCGAGAGCGATCTCCTGCTCAAGAGCAACGGCGGTGACGCCGGCGAAGTCGTCGAGGTCCTCCCAGTCGGCGTCCTCATCCATGCCCTCCTCGTCATCATCTTCGGCGGCGGCCTTGAAATTGAGCTTCTTGCCGCCCGAGAGCAGCAGACCCTCAGGGATATCCTCCTCCGTGAGGCCGGGGATGGAGACAGACTCCTCCTCAAGCTCAAGGCAGTCAAAGAGACCCTTGAAGACACCGGGGAGGAAGTGAGCAAACTCGTTTCCGTAGACCTTGGACAGGGAAGCCCAAAGAATGAAGCTGGTTTCCTTGAGGCGAGCATTGTCGAGGCTGAGGGCCTCCTCGCTGGCCTTCATGAGATCCATGACGTAGGGCTGGAACTCCTGGGCGCCAACGGCATCGGCGATGCGGCCCATGGAGTCGCAGACGGACGAGCGAAGGGCAAGCGCCTCCTCGCTGTCCTTGATGGTGACGTACTGGCCAAGAGCGCCCATAACATCGTTGAAGTAGGGCTTGAACTGCTCGCCACCAAGAGCGGAGGCGATGGCGCCAATGGCACCGGCGGCGGCAGCCTTCACGGCGAAGTCCTCGTGGCCGAGGAGCTTACCCATGGGGACAATCAGCTTGGGGCCGAACTCGTTGATCAGGTCGTCCTCGAGTCCCTCACCGATGAGGGAGTCGAGGGCACCACAGGCAGCACGGATGATTCTGACACTCTGCTTGTCGGCGGAGCCGGCGACGGCCTCGAGGTTGGTGAGGAGGGCGCTGATGAGTTCGCGGTGCTTGGGAGAGAGCTCGTCGGCCATCTCGTCGGCGAGGTGGATGAGACCGACAAGGGCAGCGTGACGGACGGAGCCATCCTGGTCGTTCAGGAGCTGAAGAACAACGGGCAGCAAGGGCTGGAGCTGGGTGGCGATGAAGTCAGGAGCACCCTCGGCGGCAGTGCCGAGAGAGAGAATGGCAGACTTGCGGTGACCGGGGTTGGGGTTCTGAGCGAACTGAGTGAACTGCTCGAGCAGAGGCACAATGACCTGGCGAGGAGGCAGGTCGCTGGCCAGCTGATCAATGAGAGACAGAGCAGTTCTCGCGGGGGAGTTGTCGTCATCCTCGTCGTCGGTGTCGATCTCGGTGACGACTTGCATGCTCTTGGACATGAGCAGAGCACCCATGTCCTTCATGGCCTGGAGCTTCATGCGGCGGTAGCGGGCGCACTGGCTGAGGAAAGCCAAGGCCTGCGAACGGGCATCCTCCTCGACGTCGGTGTTGACGGCGAGGTCGATCATGAAGTGGACGAGGTCCTTGAGGTGGGCGGCGAGGAAGGCAGAGTCGTAGCCCAAGAAGGACTGGAAGACCTCAAAGACGTCTCTGTAGTGGTCGTCGTTACCCTCGGAGATGGCGTTCTTGAGGATCTCAACCATGGGCTGGATAAGCTGCTGGATGAGCTTCACGCTCTCAGTGTCCTCCTCCGGATCGACAATCATCAGCAGAGCGCCGACGGACTTGACGGAAGTCAGGCGGACCTCGGCGCTGGCAGGGTCAACGATGGTCTTCTGGACGAGGCCAAGAAGCTGAGTGGTCTGCTCGGCGAAATGGGTGGGGTCGTTGTCGAGGAGAGCGTAGAGGATGTAGGAGCCAACCTCGCGGCGGGCGACATTGTCGGAGGTGTTCAGAGACAGGAGGTTACGAACGAAGTCCTGACCCTCGCCATCCTCAAGGTCGAGGCCGATGGCGCAGGCCAAAAGGCGCGACTTGGAGCGGCGCGAGGAAGCAGACTGGTCGTTCAGAATGCTGTCCAGGATGTGTTGCTTGGCCAGCTGCCGCTTGTCGGCGGGAAGCTTCGACCAGTGTCTGGGGGTCAGGCGCAGAGCCTGGACGGAGGACAGCTGACGGATGGCGGCGTCATCGTGGGAGACGGTGATCTCGATCAGCAGGAGAAGGGACTCGGGCTTGGAGTAGTAGTTCTTCTGCAACTCGGCCGTAACGGCCTTGACCTTCTCGGTGTCGGCTGGAGAGGAGAGAGCAGGTTAGCAAGTAGGAACTCTTGAGATTTTTCCGGTGTGGAAGATGCGGAAGAAAAAAAGCAACATATAAATAGGCGAGAGCCACAAAGCGAAAAAGAAGCGAGGGCGAGAGGAAATGAGGGAGGCTGGCTTTCGGCCGGGTTTGCTGCCGGGGTGGCACAGGGCGACGGAGGCGTCCCAGAGAAGGGAGGGGGACGAGGAAGGGGGTAGAGGGAGAGAGACTCACGAATCTGGCTCGCTTGGAGCAGCTGGACCAAGTTTCCTTTGTCCATCTTGTATTTTTCTTCTTGTTGGGTATCTCGTCGTCCTCCTGCGCTCAAGAAAAAAAGAAGAATAAAACACAAGAGGGGAAGAACGGGAGCGAGGTGAGAGAAGAAGGGGAAAAGAAGACTCGGCGCTACGGATTTTTAATCCAGAGGGGGGGGGGGGGGGGGGGGGGGAAAGCCCAGGACAGGGTGCCAGCCAGTCCAGTTGTTTTTATTGATGCCCGAACCACCTATGACAGACAATCCGTAGCTTCAAGAGGGGGGAATAAAATAAAAACAATTTGTATCATACAATCAAACCAAAAAAAAAAAAAAAAAAAGTACCAGACACAAAATTTTAGGGGACCAGCCGTGAAAATTTCGAGAAGAGCCCCGCCACTGCAGATAAGATAACGAAATGAAGCGCTCTAGAAGCAAAGAAAAATTCCTGCAAGGCGGGGTTTTGTCCAGGCACCCCTCTTCAGCGTTGATTTCGACTACGGTACGTACCTCCTCTGCCCCTCCATTCACGTGCGCTTCGCATCGAATTCTGCTTGTTCGCACTGCAGTTTTTTCTTCTTCTTCTTCTCCCCCCCCCCATCTCTTTTCACAAGTGGACTTCTTGCAGATGGAGGTGGAAAAGTCTCCAGTGCTGCCTGGCCAACCCGGGCGGTCAGGGTAGTCCCGTCTCGGTTTCAACAGCCAGTCCGTCTTCTGTCTCTGATCTCATTGTGCAGCAAACCAGGCGCTCTCTACTCAACGCTTGCTGTCTCACTCTCATCTCTGCCACGTGTATCTGTAACGTCAAGGAACATGTAGTCTAGACCTGCTCCAAGCCATATATCCTCCGCCATTTCCAGCTCTAACATCTTGCGGAATGGGCTTGGTTCGTGCCCTCGACAGGTTGTCGCTTGGTTCCGGCCTGCTAAAGGGGGGGAGAGGAAAACTTTCATTGGATGCAAAGCTCTGCCGCTGGGCCTCGCCACATTGATTGTGGGCTCGGTCTCGTTTCGACACGCAAATCCGCTTCCGCGCGCTTGCCGTCGCCGGCTTGAAAGACCCACTCCCGGGCCGGACTGGCAACGGAGCATTGTATCCACACCAATGACCCGGAGTTGGTGCCGGCTGCCGTGAAAAGTGAGGTAACGCATGGGGGCAAATTCATTGAGCCGCTTCCAGAGGTGGCCGGGTATTTTCTTACCAACTCTGAATGGCACCATCTCTACGCGATTGCTTTCTAAAGGCCTCCACCATCATGTCACCTATAAAGAAGGCAAAGAAGGAGAAACCGCCGGTGGTACTGGTGCGCCAAGAAGGGTGCGAACCTCCGAGCAGGCAAACAAACACCAGCCTCCAGCATACTTACACTGAGTTTCACACTCACTAGTTAAAAATCCCCAGCATTGTAGTTAGAAAAGTCAATCGCTTTCCAAAGACCCTTCGAGCTCAGAGTTTCAATCAGGGCAAAAAGCCGTGCTTCATTAAGTTTTAGGTATGTTCTAAGGAATGTATCGTGATGTGCATGATGCTAAATGATGGAGGAACGCCGGTTTCATGCAGTGTCGAGCTGTCCATTAACCCAACCGGCCGTTGATGCCAAACCAATTACTACGCTGTCGTATTGTGACGTGATGTGGTCTTCTCTTCATCTCTCACTCGCTCGTTCTCCCATCGTCCCCTACAGGCCGCAGGCGTTAAGGCCGACCTGGGTAGCCTGGGCCTCGATGCGGCCGAGCTGGACGGCCTGGCCGTTGGTCAGATCGTTCAGGGCGCCGAGGGCGAGGTTGAAGCCGGAGCCGGCGTGGTCGACGGCGAGGACGTTGATGCTCTTGCCGTTGTAGGTGAGCTGCCAGCAGGTGCCGCACTGGTGCGTGTCAGACTATGGGTTTTTTTTTGGGAGGGGGGATTTTCTGAAGAGACAGAAAAAACTCTCTTAAGAAGAAGGAAGGCAACTTACGCTGGGGGAGTTCCAGCCGGCAATGGCGTCGACGCCGCCGATGTAGGGGAAGCGGGCGACCTGGCCCTGGTTCTGCCAGCCGTATCTGGTGATGAGGCCGTTGGCGCCGTCGGAGCACGAGACAGCGGTCAGAGAACGGGCACCATCGTCGTAGCCGGTGTCGTAGGAGACGGAGACGGCCGCGGCGGCGGCAACGGAAGAGAGAAAGGTGACGAGGCCGGAAAGCTGCATTTTGGCTGTGTGTGGTTGGGAGTGTGGGATGAGGGTGGTGTGGCTGTAGGTGGAGCTTTGGAAGCTTTGGTCTGGAGAGTTGTTTGTAGTAGTCGGAGAGGTTGAAGAAGAAGCTGATGAGAATGAAGTCCAAAACGAGATCTGGACGAGGTGAGTCCTTGGTCTCTCTTTATACAGTCCCAGCAACCCAGCTGAGTCCGATCCATCAGCGTCTTCCATCATGCTCCATCACCAACTCCGAGCCAAGGCGGGCAGTTCCCGCCCTTGCGGCAACTTGCGGCAAACGAAGAAAGGCGGAGAAAGGCACCCGTGACGCTGTGGTCGCTCCGGCAATAGCATCATGTCGTGACATGGCCAGCACAGGACCCTTGGCCGGCTCGGCTGAGTGCTCCATCCCAATGTCACGTCGTATGAGATGGCTGCCGGAAAGGTAGGGTAGACTAAGTTTCCCCAGGCTGTGATCTCTTCAGTTCGTATTGCGAGTGAAGAGAGGCGAGCGGAGGTGTTGGTTGGAAAAGGCGAATGCTACCCAGGAGACTAGGAAGCAAGGGGAGAATGCAGTGCCGATCACAGATCTGGGTACTGACGTGGGGACCGGGCCACTAGAATGTAGCGAGGGTTGTTCTCGTATTCACTAGCCCGATCCCCGCCTGCGTTGGAGCTGTTTGCACTGGGATTGGGGAGAGAAGAGGAGAGAGGGGAACAAATATGCGATCCCTCGGAATGGCTGCAACGGACCGGCGAGCGGCGTGTGGTTTGCTAGTCGACCGAAAAAGCCCGCGCCACAGGGCTGTCGTCTGGCTGTTTTTAGTATCCAAAGAGCGCTTGGATTGATTCGGGCTTAGCATGACTGGTCCCGCCGCTCCTATTCTCCGTTTGACAGCCTCTTCCAGCATCAGGTGGGATATCCGATCCGCATCCTTTTGTGTCGGGGTGTTTTTCCCCCTCTTTTTTTCGTGTGTAGCCAAGCTTGTCTTGTGGTTGTTGCTCTCTGTTCACGCTTTTGCCGCTGTTGCAGCGGAGCTTTTGTCTCCTCTTCTCTTCGAGGTTCGTGTCGGAGTGCATCGGACAACGACTCCAACAGCCGATTTCCCACCTTGCTATTCTCCACAAACGGCCACCGTGCCTGGACGACAATGAGAGCGGGACGCAACAGTCAGGTGGTCTCTCTTCTTTGCCCTCGTATCCGCAAAATAGACTGTCTCTTCGCCAATGGATGCGTCGCTGCGACCCTGTCTCTGCTACCGGGTTCCGCCGCATCGCTCGGGCTGTAGTTCCTCCCAACAGGACTATGGTGAGACTTGGACTCCACGCGTCGAGCGTCATTGGCTGACGGTTGTGGCGGACGCCGGTCCATGGCTCTTCACCAAATCCTGCCGTCATCGTGCCCGCGGACAGGAAGAGGCGCCGATGGGCGCCGTCGACGAGCCTAACAGACACAGCCGCTCACGATGACAAAGTTCGCCCATTGGTATTTGAGTGCGGTTCACCCTGACCATCCGCAGCGTTGAGCAACGTTACAAGCGCGCAAGCGCGAATCGCCGGCCGCAGGCTCACTCGCCCTCGAAAGATGGGCCGATCACCCGGTGTAAGTGGCGCTGCCTCCCACGGGCAGTCCGACGCATCCACACTTTGCCGCCATACACTGGTTATTAGACTGTGTCCGCCATCAAGCGGAGGAGTCAGGATAGATGCGGAACATGGTCGCAAAGTGTTTGTCGCATCAACCTACCCAGGTAGCAGGCATGTATGGAATGGGATTGCAACTCCGCAGCCCCAGAAGTGCCAATGCGAAGACGGCCGACCGACCGACAGGCATCCCCAATGGACGGTGGAGCTCGCGGGTTCTCGGCGGAACGCGGCAGAACACGAGCTCTTGTCTTGTTCCCCGCTTGCCCCCCAAAAACTCACCGGTAGACGTTCGATCCTCGAAGCGGTGTACGATCGTCGCCGCGACAACCTTTCGGGGCCCCGAAATGCTCGCATTCGGTACGCCATGCATGGGGTGTGCCTCACGTCTCGGTGGAGGTCGCAAGAATCAGCTGCGGGTCAAGCACGGGTGATGAGAGTGATGTAGCAAGATGCTAGCTCGAAGCCGTCGAGGCCTATGCTTATCGGCTGGCAGAGATATCTGAGGCAAACTGGGAGGTTGGATGGACCGCGAAATGGACGTTGTTCGAGAGATCGGCCGCTGTATTGACAAGAGTCGAGTATCTTAACCGTCCTGGGTAGGTAGGTGTCCGGATTGTTCGAGATGTCGATGCGCAACGTCACCGGCTACATGCCCTCTTTGAGCATTCGAATGGCCCCCCTGGCATACACCCGTAGCACAAAATCTCGTAACGGGCTCCTGACATGAGATGTAGTCGGAGGAAGAGGTTGTCATTGGCAAGGAATCCATCTCCCAACAAGTGGAAGCCAAAGGGGAGAGAGAGGGGGGGAAGAAACGGGCTTGATAAGATAAAGCGCCGGACCGCCATGATTCATTGGCCAATGACAGGCGGTGAATCCACCCCGCACTCATCGTAGGGTTTCTCCACCACAACGACCACCAAAAAAACAGCTGCCGGCCGCTGAGACGCTCCGGTCATCGGGGCGATTGCATTTTTTGAGTCACGAACGACATCCAGTCAGGCGATACAGACTTTGGGGTTCACTCTCATCTCACTGCTTTACGACCGGACTCACCCTCATCTCATCGAGGAGACACTCACTCATAAGATTGAACCACCGAGGCTCACCGAAACCCCTTCAATTGCGACCACGGAAGACTGAACCACTCACTCGGCTCATCTTCCAATCTCCCCCTCCCCCTGCCTTTCAGCCCACCACACACAAACACACACACGACCTCGGCACGACTTACACCGCCTGCCCATCATGTCCAAGGAGACATTCGTGATCAAGACGCCCTCGTCGTCCGCCAACATCGGCCCGGGCTTCGACGTCATCGGGCTCGCCCTCTCCGTCTACCTCGAGCTGCACGTCACCGTTGACCGCTCCAAGACGACCTCGGCCGAACCCCTGAACTGCCGCCTCACCTACGAGGGCCAGGGCGAGGGCACTGACGACATCAGCCTCGACCCCTCGGTCAACCTCATCACCCGCGTCGCCCTCTATGTCCTGCGCTGCCACGGTCAGCGCATGTTCCCCGTCGAGACCCATGTCCACATCAAGAACCCCATCCCCCTCGGCCGCGGCCTCGGCAGCTCCGGCTCCGCCGTCGTCGCCGGCGTCATGCTCGGCAAGGAGGTCGGTCATCTTGATCACCTCAGCCTCGACAGGCTCTTTGACTTTTGTCTGATGATTGGTGAGGAGAAGACGTCCCCCCTCGGGTGCCCCCCGCCCAAGATGAAGACTGGCGTGCGTGCGCTCACACACATGGGAATCCACCAGAGAGACACCCCGACAACGTCGGCGCCTCGCTGTACGGCGGCTTTGTCGGCACCTACCTCCGCCCCCTGAAGCCCGAAGACGTCCAGCGCATCGAGATCCCCCTGAGCGAGGTCCTGCCGGCCCCGGCTGGCGGCGTCGACACGGGTGAGACCCCGCCCGAGCCGCCCCACGGCATCGGCCACCACATCAAGTTCCCCTGGGCCAAGGAGATCAAGGCCATCGCCATCATCCCCGACTTCCAGGTCCCCACCCACCTCGCCCGCGAGGTGCTGCCGCCTCACTACACCCGTCCCGATGTTGTAAGTGAAGTGACCCTCATGTCCGATCATCGCGTCCCCCTTCCCTGTGCCTCCTTCAACCCTTTCCTCCCCCCAGCCCCCCCAAAAATCTATTGGCTAACCTTTTCGTCACAGACCTTCAACATGCAGAGAATAGCCCTCCTCCCCGTGGCTCTGGGCACCTCGCCGCCGGACCCGGAGCTCATCCACCTCGCTATGCAGGACAAGATCCACCAGCCCTACCGCCAGACCCTGATCCCCGGCCTCGGCCAGATCGTCGAGAGCATGTCGCCCAGCACGCAACCGGGCTTCCTCGGTGTGTGCCTCTCGGGCGCCGGCCCCACCATCCTGGCCCTCGCGACGAGCAACTTTGACGAGATCGCCGGCAAGATCATTAAGATCCTCAAGGAGAACAACGCCGACAAGGACGTCGGCTGCCAGTGGAAGATCCTGGAGCCCGCCGAGGGCACGCAGGTCATCCGATGAAGGAGAGACTTGGGAGGTGGGTTTGATCAGTCCAGGGGCTGCTTGATTTTTGGAAAGGAAAATGAAAAGAGGGTTTCGTTCAACGAGAAATGTATAGGTCGGGAATTTTAGAGACTCCTTATGATACCCACAGGACCACCCCATTTCTCGGTCCCCATGGGACAGCTCCAGCTCCAGATCTAGCTCCAGCTCCGGTTCTCTCTCTCTCTCTCTCTCTCTCTCTCCCCGCGCGCGTCCCAGGGCCGGGGTTGCCGGTCACGTCTCGACCTTGGCTATGTACTGCCTCAGTCTCTCCTCAAAGCCCTCCCCGTTCCACAATTCCTTACCGTTCGCCACCTCCCTTCTGGGCGGGCCAATCTGCTCAATGACGAAGCTGGCCGCGACAGCACCGTACGCGGACGCCAGGACCTCATCGTGCGTCTTGGCGAAGGCGGCGGCGAAAGCGCCGAGGAAGGCGTTTCCGGCACCGGTGGGATCGACGACTCTGGGCGAGCCGTAGTCGTGAAAGGGGGGCAACCATATGGGCTCGGCTCTCTGGCTGATGGTCAGACATCCTTGGTCGCCGCACCTGATGACTGTGATTCTCCCTTTGCTAGACCGCTCCGGGGCAGATGAGCCACCGTGGAGCATTTCATCGTTGGAGAGCCGAATGGCGTGGGACTCGACGAGCGCTCTGTTGTAGGGAATCCCTGGGCCTTCCCGTACGCCCATCATGCGCAGCAGCTCGTGATCGTTTGGCGAGCATATGCCTGATGTGTGAATGAGTCTCATATGACCATCCTGTGTATTGGAGATGCCGATGGGTGAAGGCTCCCAAGCAATCAAAGGTCTAGAGCCGTCGACACTGGCGTGGCGCGTTCTGAGGGCGGCAACGTGTCGCTCGAGGTCTTCAGGCGTCGCCAGGACATGAATAACGGATGAGCCGAGCAGCCGATCCGGAAGCGTATTCACATTTGGGAGGAGCGGAGGCGTGGTATATCGGAAACTCTTTTCTGCCGTCGGCGTCAACGCGTGCCCCGAGCCCTTAGGGTGAATCAATACGAACTCCCAAAAGCGTCATTCTCGTACTCCAGGAGACCCCTAGTCGAGCATTCGCCGCGTCTCTCCTCCAAGTGCACACTGACGCCCCATTCTTCGATCTGTTTCCTCACTGACACGGGGAAGTCCGATCCAGCGACGATGAGGCAGCAAACGGCCGCGGACTCGCTCTGTGGGACAGCGAGGCGGGCGCCGAGAGTACCTGTTCACCGGATGACTGAGTAACACGTCGGGATCCAACTCGAGAAATTGGCAAGCCCCGAAACGGATGACGATGGTGGAAAGGGAAGGGGAGAGGGGATGCTGACTGTAAAAGCCGGAGCCGCCGGGTATGTCGCGGAGGACCTTGCCGTCCGGAAAGCGGATATCGTCGAGAACAACCATTCCGAGCGAGACAAAAGCCGGAGCCGGTGCGGGAGCCGTGTCCGGGGTGACCATGATTGGCTGTTCCCCCTGGCATGCGCCGGAATCAAGAACAGATCGCAGTGGACAGCAGGGTTTGTCGAGACTTGAGGGAGTTCAAGCTGAGAGACACTCCCCACCCCTGCGTGGGATGTTCCTCTGTGTGGGCGGGGAAGTGCAAATTGATTGGATCGTAGCTGCCACGGTCTCTACGCCCTTGGAATGCAAAGCGATCCGCCATCCATTCATCCTGTGTTGCAATACCAAGCACACCGGCCCGTCTCTCCCCTTTCCCTTCCGCGAACCTGAGAAGGGCAAGGATGGATGCATATCACGCTGGGCTCTGAAGGCTTCTTACTACGACGAGCGAGCGGATTTCCCACGTTCTCCATGGGCATCGTCGCTGCGGGCGTCTTTGTCTTAGACAACGCTCCCGCACCAGGACGTCGCCGCGTCGCCCTGGGACGAACATCCATCTCCCTGACAATCATCCAAGATGCTCTCGCTGCGTAGAATGAGCGGTGAGCGGGGATCGAAAGCCCATTCGTCGCGTCCACCCAATCGGAGGAGCCGGATGTCAAACCACGCGTTCCCGATGGAAACGCTTAGCAGGTCGTGGCTCGCGATGCGCTTCTCTGTCGCGATCCTTATCAATCTGTATCTTGCATTGCTCGCATACATACCTACCTTCTCAGACAGCATTGCATCTGCATTCGCATACAGCATGCATGCACACACCACTCCAGTCTCCAAGGCAGAATAAAGTAGAGCATATCTACTACGCCGACCCAACTCGGTCTTTGATCGCTGCCAAACATGGTCGCCACCCAAAGAAATCGAGGCCGGGCTGGACGTGCACGAGACTTGCCAGAAACAGCCACCCGCCATCCGCCCTTCCATCTTTACATGTCGTCGAACATGGCTTGGATTTCGACCTGGCAATTCCTCTCTTTCTGACAGACATGGTCCCTGGGCGGCGGCGGAAGAAACGAATCCCTAAAACGACCAAAGCCATGCCCTGAGCGAACCGGTTAGGACACGCGGGAAGCATGGCATCGTTCGCACGGCCGCCGCCGATCCGAACGCCAGTCTCCAGAGCTGCTGACGGCACAGAGCTGTAAAAAGAAACAAGGCCGAACTGGAAACCCGTCCGTCGTCTTTCGAGACGTCTTGGGGTGCCGGGCCACTGGTTCCTTTGGGATTCTTCGCACAGACTAGCTCTAGGTTTCCGGATGGGAGGGAGATTGTCCGCGACCCCCACGGCCACGGATTGGTCCGAAGTTCGGCGGGTTTCCCTCTCCTTCTTTGGCAAGCTATGTCACTGTTTTGCATGGCGCGGGTATCAGGATGTCTGGATTCTGTGCGCACTTGGGCGCTTCTCGAGACAGTCGTCACCACTGACACCTACGTCGACGCAGTCTTGCGTTGTTTTGCGGTTTCTAATGATTTCATGAGAGAAGTAGGGCCGAGTTTGTGGAACGACCGACAGAAGATTGAGACGCCGTCCGAAGTGTAGCCCGCATAAGTCTCTTGGTGAGATTGGTGATGGACACTACATAGGGACGGAGAAATTGAGTTACTCCGCGAACGCAGCAACAAGTGATGGGTGATGCTACCGTTCGCTCCGGTCGGCACGCTAGTCAGCCGGACTCAGGTTGCATGCTGGCTTACACGCTTGCACCGCGATAGATACGGTGATCCTTCCATCCTGTCCGACTCGCACGACGAGGATGCTCGACGTTGTGAGGTGCTAGCTAGACCAAGTCAGAGAAGAGTGTCCGTCGAGAAGATGAGTGAGAGGGAGGTGGGTGGAAGGTTTCCCAACGATCTGGCCATGCGCCGATCGGTCTGCCGTCTGACCAATCACGCCGAGTCCATTTCCAGAAATGATTCGATGAAAAGCGGCGAGCGGCATCCATTCCCCGGGCGGCTGGGGCCCTCCCCTCGTCGTGCCAGCCCCGAACCTCAAGCGGTGAGACTCGAGAGTGGGAGCCCTGTGAGTTCTCCATGTTGGATTCGCACCATGTACAGATATCTGGGTTTGTTTCTGGACCCCATAGTCATTTCGTTCGCCCTGTCCTCTGCCAGCCTGTCGCATTGCTTGTATCGACGCCGGCGATTACAATTTCCACCAGGCACGAAGTACGAATAGTTAGTTTGGCCCTGGCCCAGTCTACAGAGCGATCATCGGGGCTCATAGAGTCTCGTCCAGCACGCAGGTTCACTGGCCAGTCAAATTGATGTATATGACCCCATCCAGGCATGCCCAGCCGAGAGGCAGGCGATCATGGGGTCGTAGGCCGCAGGTCCCTCCCCCGGCGGCAATGCGGCGGGGAGATACGCTAAGCCTGGTAGGTCTTGGTCGGCAGGCGTGGCAGGGAGTACGAACCAACCCTCTCGAGTTTGGGACAACCCAAAGGTTGGAGAGGAGAGTAATGGCGAGAGTCGAGTTCAGGATGGACGTGAAAACCGGCAATAATAAGACGAGGATTGAAGAGAGGAGAGGAGAGTGAGGAGAGCCGAGGAGAGGAGAGGCACCAATGCGTGTTTCGGCCAACAATCGTCCTGCTGTGACTTACTACTATGTAGCGGCTCCGATGGTTCGTCCGAGGCCCCTCCCCCCTCCCGCTCCCGATGCGTGATAAGATTCGTCGGCGGTCGAGTGAGGTGTAGGAGCGACGACTGTCAGTGGTGCGAGGGACGCAGTGTTGGTACCGGTGAGTGTTTGGTGTGCGTGTTCTATGAGCGTGTACGGATATTCGTAGGTGCACTTGGGTAAGAAGTGGTGTGGTGGAGCGGCGGGACCGGGGAAGCAGACTGCAATGCTACATGTACAACTGTACCAATGTACCAACGTACCAGGCGAGGGAGAGAGAGAGATCCATACCTATTCAGCTTGGCCCAAGCTCCTCAGCGTCTCGAAGCTTTGGCCTCTTCTTTCTCCAGGAGTTTGGCAGGCAAGGAAGGCGCCCTGTTTTCTGGTTCAGTGTGACAGTGGTTCCTGCTCGCCTCGACTTCCCCAGTGGACACTGTGAGGCAGAGCTGGGCTGGGGCAGTGAGCGGGTGAATAAGTATACGTAAACCAGTGGAGGCCATCTCAGCTCAACAAGCATTCTGACAGGCAGTTGTATCCCTGAACCCCTGTGTCCCTGAGCCCGCTTGACATTAATAGAGGCAATGCTGACTCCGTACAAACAAACAAACAAACAAACAAACAAACAAACAGCAGGAATAGCAGAGCGCGGTGGACCAAGCACCCGTCTTGTTCATGCGACGGCCTGGGGTAGTAATGATACGGTACGTCACGTATGGAAGACGTCTTTACACTGCCCGAATTTCTGTTGAGAGCGTGTCCTGTCCAGCAGCCCGGCCCGTTTCTTATCGGTATCGCCGGTTGTGGTGGGAGGGTGGGTGGAAACATTGGAACGTGTCTGTCTAATGTTCGCTCTTGGTTGTGTTCTATGTGTTGGACATACCTTAGATAGCTCGCGCCTGGGAGACTAGTCCTCGATATGAAAGCAAGGCACGTTCGATACGGAGGCCCTCGCGCTACAGCAACGCAAGACTAGTATTGCTATGTACCACATGTAGTACTCCTTTCATCCCGCCCAGTGCCCGCCTTGGCAGGGTCACGAAGAAAGCTACTTACCTCATCACCGTACCTGACTGACAGCGCACGACTCGCCCATCTCCAGCCAGCCCCGGGCTTACCACATCGTCGCCTCATTTCTGGCGTTTCTTGCCAAGTACCGGTTGGGGATACCTACGACGCTCATCGGTTCTGCAAGCGGCAGCCGTTCCACCTCCAGAGACATCGGGAAGTTGGAACAGCACACGGGGCGCCGAACGCCGCAAGAGTCGGTGGTCGGAAACCTTGTCAGAGGCCCAATCCACGAAACCAGATGCCCGGCCCAGCGGTCACCGTACAGGATCCTCGCTGCTCCAAAACACCACTGGACACCACGCTGGACACGCCACACCCGCACCATGCCCCTCCCGTCGTCAGCTCACGCGCGCCCACTACTGTACACATCGGCCGGTTCGGGCCCCCCAACTCTTCCCAGGTTTGGCGTAGTCTTGACTTTTGCCTTGTTTTTACAGCGTCGTGCTAGAACAAGGCCAGTATCAGGCACAGCACTTGTACTGTGTTTTCTAGCACTGCGTTTTCCCTCATATTGTGTACCTGTGCGATCGCGAACTCAAGAGTAGACCACCTTGGCTACGTATCTCGGTGCTAGAACAAGACGAACGCTTCCGGAAGGAGACGATTGACTAATGCTTACCTTCTGGATGTGCAAGTTGCATAATGGCGTGCATGTCCAAGACCGCTCGAAAACGGCGGTTGAATGCCGACACGTACATTGCATGCCCCTCCCCACCCAACCAACCAAAAATACACCCTAAGCCTTGTTCCCCCCTGATTGGGTCCCTCTCAACAATACCGGTACAGGGCCATCTCTCTCTTACACACACACACTCACTCACTCACTTACTCAAACCCACTCAACTCGCTCTCACTGATTGAGTCTGGTTCGTACAGGTCCAGCGCCGGCAGAACTAGCTTTCCAACAGGGCATACACAGCTCGCCCACTTTACTCCCGGCACCCGGCTTTTCCTCCGCCAGCAACCCAACTCAAAAAAGAAAACCGTGGGACGGTGAGCCAAACGCTGGCCGCCCACACCGGACCTCCGGGTACATCCACCTACTTTGTAACCTCGTACACGGACGGCGCGCGTTCCCTACCGCGTCAAGTACCTCTGCCCACCGTCAAACCCGTTCCACCACCGTTCTCATCCCGTCCATCCCCTCGACAGACAGAGAGACAGACAGCCAAGGAACCAGACAGAGTCCATCCTATCTCATCCCATCCCTCTCAATCCAAACCTGGCCCTAACCCATCTTTCTCTTCCACTCCTGGTTCCAGGCCCAGGGGTGTCTGTGTCTGTGTAAATGGTGTGTGGGCAAATGCTTGTCTGTGGGTGTGGATGTGCTATCTGTAGCATGTAGCGTGTGAAGCTCTGTCTCTGATCTCTGATCTCCAATCTGTCTCTGATCTCTGATCTCCAATCTGTCTCCCGCCCTCCTCCCCTCTCGTCCTCCTGCTGCTGCTGCTGCTCCCTCGTCCCTACTTCCGTGCGTATATCTGCCGTGCGACTCCCCCTCCCCCTCTCTTCCTCTTTCCATTCAGCCGTTCATCGTCCCCGTAGCTCTCCCATCCGCCCGTGTCAAACCCAATACTCTCTGTGTTCTTACATCCAAAAACGCCGAACAATCCTCAAGTCTCCCGACTGTCCCGTCCTAATCGACATCTTCTCTCCAACCACAGCCCATCAAACTTCTAGCCTGGTCGGCACTTGCAACCCAAACACAAACCACTCTCATCAGACCCCAAACAACATCAACCACCCGCCCGCCACCATGTCGCGCATCACCGCCCCCGTCTCGAAGCTCACCCGCTCCATCAACTCGGCCGCTGCCGCCAACCGTTCCAGCGGCCTCCTCGAGTCGCACTACAACGTCAACCACGGCGCCGTGCTGATGCCAAAGTACGCCGAGCTCCTCAAGAACCGGAGTCTCCGCGAGCATGATGTACGTGTCTCCCCCTCCCCTCCCTTCCACAGAGTCGAATGCGGCAAACACAGCAGAAACCACTAACACCACCCGCCCACAGTCTGCCCGCACCCTCACAACAACCCACCGCCCGACCCCGCAACCGACACGCTCTTCCCCTTCCCACCGTCAGATGCAGACCTTCTCCTCCTCCCCCGCGTCATCCGCGGGCCCCATCGCCTCCATGGACTTCACCACACTCCCCGCGTCTTACGAGCCCCTCCCGGTCAACGAGTTCGCCGGCATGCGCATGCCTCTGCTCCCGGACTCCTTCACCACGAAACACCAATCTCTCTATGAACAGGTCCCTGCTGCGGAGGACCTTCCCCTCTCGAGGCCCGAGATCTCAGTCGTCGCGGCCCACCCGGAGAACGTTACCGCCGCCGCCCTCACCGAGGTCGAGGCCTTCGGCGTCGACGGTGTCGAGCTCAAGTGGGCCCACGAGGCCGATGCCGCCGCGCCGGTCGAGACCCACCAGCCTGGCCTGAGGGACCTGTTGAAGGGCCTCGTCGACAACGTCGTCGGCAACCAGCAGCAGAAGGCCGCCTTCTAAACAACGTTTCGCACGCTGCTGAAGAGTTCAAATGTGAGGGAGGGGGGATGACGCTCATTCTTTCCCTCACAAGGCCTACGCTCCTTTCTTGTTTTCTCTTCTTTTTGTTGGTTGACAGAAACGGGAGAGAGAGAGAGGCGATGATTATCATGATGTGAAACTACAAAACAAAGCGGTTGAATGTTACTTGGCTCCGTTGAACTCGCCTAGGAGAGCAGTTGCAACGGGTATTTCTTTGGGAAATTTTCTATATGGTTTTAATTTACTATCCTGATGGGCCAAATCGAGTCGGAACGGACGGATCAATCCCATGAGGGGAGAGAGGCGAAACTGGGTATGGGAACCTTTATGAATTCTACGGCTCGACTTGGATCTTGAACAAGCAGATCCGATTGACCAAACACACCTCGCTTCCATGACCAACACCGTGAACTTGTGCAAGGCGCATGATTGTGATAACTTTTGATTTGCCAATTTGGTATCGCCCTGTGCCTTACACTCCTTGTTTTCCGCGAGCATGATACCGCGATTCCATATAAAATTGCTTGTTTGCTCAGACCAGAGAGCCTCTCCCAATTCTTGCACTCCTCCCTCGTACATTACACAGGCATCCCGGCGCGGCTGTCTGTCTCGATCGCTTCTCATCTAGCCTCTCGGTACGCATGCGCCGTAGCCTGATCCGGATTTCCAAAAACTGTCTCCGCGCGACCTCTCCCCCGCGCCTCATTCACCGCTTCTTCATCGTCGGGCGAGGCTTGCACTCGTCCGCCTGTACGGGGTGCAGCATCACCTTGATGGGGTACTGCTGAGTGTTGTGCTGGAAACCCTTGCTCCAGTCGTAGCTGATGCCGTACGCAAAGATGGATCCGTTCTTGTTGAAGGTCGTCGCCGTGATGCTACCACCGACGTTCGGGTATCCCTTCAGGCGGTGCTTCGCGTCCTTGTCCCAGAAATGGAAGGTGCCGTCCGAGCCGGCGGTGCTGAAGGTACCGTGCACGGGGTGGAAGGAGATGTCGTTCACAGCGTAGACGTTTGTGACATTGTTCGCCGGGGGATCACGGTGGCACTTGAAGGAAAAGTTGGAGCTGCGGATAGCGTTAGCCGTCTGTCACTCGGCCATCGAGTTCGTCATGCGCGTCCAAAAAGCGTACCTAGCATCCTTATCCTCGACATACTGGATCGCACAGCGGCCCTCGATACTGCCAATGGCAAAACCGGCGCCGTCGGTGAAGCAGCTGACGACTCTGGTCTGCCACTTGAGCGGGCTCTGAAGCGTCTTGTAGAACTTTGTGGGGTTCTTCAGGTCGACAACATTAATGTATCGGTCGGCCGTGCCGATGACGAGTAGGTCGTTGCGCACGTCAATCGAGTACACGCGCTCCTGGCATGTCAGCGTCGCCGCCGGTGTGGGCGACCGCATGTCCCAGTACTTGACTGTCTTGTCCCAGGAGCCCGACACAGCCATGGTGCCGTTGGCCGAGTCGAAGAAGCGGACGCACTTGACCGGCTGCTCGTGCTCGCCGATCTTGATCGTTTGCTGGGACGCGAGGTCACACGCCTTGACGGCCTTATCGGCACCGCCGGAGAGGACCTTTGTGCCATCCTGTTCGACCATAGTTAGCAGATGCCGAGCGAATCGAAGTATTTCAACTATAGGTTCCGTACCTTGGAGAAGTCGCAGTTCAACACGGGTCCATCGTGTTCGTAGGCGTGTCGTCCCTCGCTCTGGCCGTTCTGTGCAATCTCGTATATCCTGACCTTCTTATCCCAACTGGCCACTGCCAAGAAGTCGCTGGCCTGGTTCTGAGCGGGGGAGAAGGCAAGATCGGAGATGCTGTCTTCCGGGGGGTTGCTAAGCGCAATGTCCTGCTTCAGATCGCCAACAGTGTTGCTCGACGAAGAAGAGGACGCGCTGCCGAACAGGCCCGACATGGTGTCGCTCGCGTGTCGATCGAGCTATGTGTGGTGTGGTTGTTTTTTATTCAAGATATCCGGACGAGTAGAGGGCAGTGGAGTGGCGTCGGGGTGCTGGGTCGGACGATTGAGGGGGGGAACCGAGGTCGACGACAGCTTGAAATAGCTGCTGAAAATCGGTCACTGGGGTGAAGCTCCGGCCCAGGCAAGAAGGCAGTCGCGATGCGAAAAGTGAACGCTGGTCTCCCATTGGCTGCAAAAGCCACAAGGCTGGGTGCCTGGGTGCCTGCCTGCCTGCCTTTCCGTTTGTCTGGGCACCTTACCAAGCTGCTAGCACTAAGTCAGGCCACAGCACAGGTAAGCCACATCAAGAACTTTGGGTCCGGCCCCCCCACCAGACACCGCCACAAAGCAGCGCCCCACTTGCGGCTCGACTTTTTCTTTATAAGAAACTTCGAGCTTCGCGTCTTGTTGCAATTACTTTCTCTTCTCTTCAACCCCCCTCGTCCGACAAATCGCCATCGAAGCTTACAAACAGAGACGTCCTTCTCTGAAAGGCGTCTCGGTCCTTCTGGACCAAGAACCAAGCTTTGGGAGAAAGTCCCCGGACACACGTTATTCTACCCTCGGGTGGAACAGAAACGCCGCGGAAACGCGCCGCCATAGAAGCACAGCGGCTGACCTCCAAGACCTGCGTCCGGACACAATGGTCTCTCTTCTCGCCCCGCCCCGTCGCTACATCGTTGGTTGCTGGCTCTGCTCGAGCCCCTAGTTTTTTTGATCCTAGGACCCTTTGGACGAAGATAGGAGTCCGCGCCCGGGATCGGGAGACTTGGTGTGTTTGGTTAGTGCTGTTGCCATTGATGACGGGATGGCCGCGTGGGGGAGGCTGCTTGCCGGGCGAACTCAAGGGTTCGTCGGAGGAGTCCTTCGTCTAGATCGATAGGTATGCGATTGCTCGTCCTCCCGGTTCGCCGGGTTGGGCGTGTTACTCGATGGGGCTTATTCTTGGTGCGAGGGGGGTTCAACCAAAGGTCGACACTTTTCTCTTGCCTCTCAACAACGGGGCTAGACGCCTACACTCTGGACTTCGTGGGAAGTCTTTCTGTCTATGATGTCCTGGATTGGCGGAGAGAATTGTCTGCTCGATTTCCTTTCCCCGTTCGATGATGATTACCAAATAGAGTCAAGCACTGAGGTGAGAGTCCTTAGGGGCCGCCATTGTGACGACAAAACATGCGTTATGGTATCTGATGAACACTTTTTCAATCAAATTTTTCAATATTTTCTCAATCAAGATTGTATCTCGAGCTTCACTCGCCTCTTGTACCATCCTTATCAGGGAATAAATATAAATAGCAATACAAACAGATGAACTTGGTATACTTAAAAGTCTTGAATGTGTTGTCCTTGCGCCGAGCCGCGGCCATTTCTCATAAAGCCATGTCCCCCCCGAAATGAAACTCCTCATAAATGCAAGTCATTCCACACATGATGCCATACATTCTCGTCACATTAAGCCCCCGAGCACAACCTTACCGATATTGGCCACCTCGGTCCTGATGTGCGTTCTGCTGCTGTCCTCAAACTCCTTGACGACGCCTTGCACGATGATCTTGCGTACCTTGGCGTCTGCTTTGGCAAATAGTTCTGCCACCGGCGCCGTCGTTTCCCTCGGCGTAGGGACCAAGCTAAGCACCTTCGTGTAGACGTCGATGAGCACCTCGCACAGCGTCGCGAAAGTTTCATAAAAGTCCGGCTCGAACGGCAGTGACGGTGTCAGCAGGTGAGTGTACACCTCTCCCGGAAGCAAGTCGTTGTCGCTAGACGCGAACGACATGACGCTAGCGCTCGCGCTCGACGAGCCCCCGAGACCGCCATAACTGCCGCCGCCCGCCGAGTCCGAGTCGAGAGGGTACCCGATATCGTTGGCGCCGCTCGCGCTGCGCCGCGACTTTCCGCCTTGACGTCGGAACATGGACGGCAACCGCGCGCGCGAGAGCGAGCTCGTGGAGCCACCACCTTCGCTGTGTAGCTGCTGGAAGGACTCGAACTCTTGGAGGAGGTTGTTGAGGCTGCGGAGAAATTCGATGGGGGTATTGGCGTAGAGATCGACAATGGTGGGGAGAGAGAGACCGAGCAAGAGGTAGTTTGTTGCGCGGCGAGCGAGTTTCCGCGATTCGAAGGATGGCATGCGGGCTACGTCGGGCTTATCGAAGAGGATCGTGTTGAACCAGTATACTCGGCCTTCGTGACTGTAGTTCGAATCGAGTCAGTCGTCGGAAGTAGGCGATGGAAGGGGTAGGGGGGATGGAGCACATACGCTTTCCGCAGATAATCCAACGTCGATATCCTCTTGTTTGCCATCTCCTGCATCTGCATGTGCAACACAACGGACTCGCTTGACTGCCACAAGTTTGGGTGCGTCGCGGACGTCGGCGGTGGCTGCAGGCGATCGCTGGGCGCGAGGCTCACTGAGCCGGTCTGTGTACGGCTGAGCATCCTGGAGAAGCTGTCGGCGGAGGCAGGACTCTGAATGTTGTCTGTGTCGCGGGTAATCTTTGCGGCGGCGGCGAGGGCGAAGTCGGGGAGTGCGGGGGGGATGTTGCGGTCGGTGACTACGACATTGCCTCCTCCACCGGAACTGGAGCTGTTGGCGCGACGCTTGGAGGATTTCGAGGGGGAACTGAAGGAGGTCTTTCGGCCGAAGGAGTTCTTGCGATCCTTCAACAGCAGGTTGGTGCCAGATGGCTGTTGGAGGGGCGGCGGGAAGAAGGGCGAGGGTTGCAGTGGTGGTTGCGACTGGGACTGCTGTGGTTGCTGTTGTTGCTGTTGCTGGTCGCCTGATGATGTGCCAGGGCGAGATTTGGAGGAGGAAGAGGAGAAGAAGGAGGATGAGAAGAAGGGTGCATTTGCGGTCGCGGGTGTTGGGCCTGATCGCTGCATGTCTATGAATTGGAGGGGGGAGGAGGAGGGGGTTAGGGACTTGTTGGCTGAGCCTAGGAAAGTGCTGGAGACGGGGACCGGGGACGGTCACACACCGTACGGGAGACGGAGGCGTCGGGGTGGTTCGTCAGGGAGGAAGTGGGAGGAGGGGTGTGTGCCAGCGACCAGCAACCAGGTTCAGGAGCTCGACGAAGGAAAAGACGGCGGACGAGGGGCCGGCTCGATCGGCGGGTTGCTTTTTGCGCAGGTCCAATCGTCCAGGTGCAGGTCGAGGTGGTATTGGTCCGGAGCTCTGGGAGGTCAGAGATGATGCTTGGTGTTCTGCCGGCTGGGTCGTCGTGGTGTGTAGCGTGTGGTCGAATGGGGTGTTTGCCTGGGAGGATTGCCCGTGGAGGGACTTTCTGCTACCGCTTTCCAGGGTTGGTTGCTAAGACGGGATTGTTCTTTTTTCGGTATGCTCTCGCTCGAATCCTCCTTCGGCCTTTCGCTTGCGGATGGCTCTCCTCTCCCCGCCCCTTGCTTGGCACTATGAGTTGCTTTGCTTCGTCCGCTCGCTCTCCGGTTGGTCGCTTCGATGTCTCGAGGCCACTTTTCTTGCCGGGTTTCTGCTGACGAACAGGTTGTGTGTGTGTGTGCGTGTGTGTGTGTGCTGCAGGGTGGAAATAGCTTCGATACTCGCAGGAGCAGCGGTGCGTTTGTTTCGTTGAACGGCGGCGGAGAGGAGCAGCGTAAGATTGGCACGAGGCCCCTTGCTGCGGCACTTGACGCAGAATGCGATCCGGACAGATTGGGGCTAGCCAGCAGCGACAGCCTGCAGGTTGAGTTTAATGAAGAATGGAGACGAGGGGCAGCGGCACTGCGCGGGGTGAAGGTTGCGACGCTGCGTTCTCGGGAGTCTTGACGATTCTATGACGGTGCGAGATGCAGGAGGATGGCCTGGATGGATCGTCAGGGCGGAGGTCCTTTTATTGCGTGTTTTGTTTTGTTGTTGTGGTGGTGGTGGCTGTTGCTGCTGTTGCTCCGATGGTACGAAAAGTGGACGGGCACAGCTGGGATCTGGTACTCTTAGGAGGGACTCGGAGAGGTGAATGTTCGGTTGAACTGGATTGGACTGGACTAGGGGTTTGTCCGAGGTGCTGTGTGTCTTGTTCTCCTCCCTTGTGGGTGTATCTTGCACCGGTCGGTGTTTGGTGGTTGATTGACTTGTTGAAGATGCGATGTCGAGAGGCAAGGAGCAGTAAGACCCCAGGTATTTTGATTCGATGTGGCCGTTCGCAGCTGTTTCTTTGTGTGTGTTAGGTATGATGCCGATTTCAGCAAGTCGGAACAAGACGCAATCGAATACGTTCTAAGACCCTGGCGGGGTCCGGGGCTTTATTTAAGTACAGAAATGTTTATCGGGTCGCTGGCTGAACAGAAGCATATCTGGGGCTGCTTTTGGACAGTACAGAGTACGGAGAAGAGATAGAGAGACAGGCAGAACGGGAGGAAGAGAGAGTGAAATCGAAGTACCTAGCAATGCGACGCAAAGGAAAAGGTCAGAATTTGGGGGGAAATCCCCGAGCCAATTGGACCGCAATCACATAAACAAATAACAGTTCCAATTTAGCACCGCTAAGGGCGAGGCCCAACCGCCATAATCGACAACATCCATATCGGAGTCAAAGTCAAGCTGCGTTCATCCCTGCAGCCCAGCGATATCCTTCGCTGCTAATTCCGCTGCCCGCGACTCAACCGAAGGTTATTGTTTATTGGGTTTTTATTTTATTTTTTTCGACATCCCCCCAAGTTCAAGGAACGCCTCCATTCCCGAGTCGCGAAGGAAACAAAAGGCAAGGCCCGGCAAGCCCTAGCCGGCACTTGTCACCTCTCCGTCGGGGCCGTGAGATGCTGAAAGTTCCGTAGTGGAAAAACATGGCCACGGACGGCATCGGGGGGAATGTATTGCGACCGGGACTTGGTCGAACCGCACGCCACCACATTCCTCGCGGCGTCCAAGTCACACATATTCAAGGCCAGGCACCATCACGTCGAGATGTCCACTCAGCGCAAAACAACCCGATGCCTCACAGCCGCCGGCAGGTAAAGGATTCATGAGGAGGCCATGAACATCATCTGGAGAATCCATTCCTCAAGCCGTACTAAGCGTTCCCTCCACCCCCGTCTCGGCGTCACCCTGCCCATATCGGCGCTCCTTCGCTCCCACTCGCATTGCTAAATAAGTCTGATTCCGTCGTGAAACCGATTCCCCTCATCACCAAGCACACCACCCGCCGCACACACACACACACACACACACACAAACACAGAAGGAGCACGCGCTTTCCCCCCTCCTACACCACATCCGTGGTACATCGACACATCAACACGGCAACGCCAACATCCTCTCAATGGTCACCAACCGCATCTAGACCTACCAACCAACCACCTCCCTCCCCCGGGCCAAGCAGATCATCTGACCCTAAAGCGTCCAAGCACAAGCGCCCACACATACATGCTCACGATCTACCCAAAACCAGACCGTTGATTCTCTCGCACTGACCAGAGAAAGGAGGGGAAAGCCCCGAACGATCGCTAAGTGTCCAAAGCGCGCAGAGCTACGGCCTTCGGGCAGTTCACAGAGCCCACGAGCACAACGCCCTCCACATTGATCCTTCTCCTCGAAGACTAAGACATTCCAGAAGCTCGAGTCCCGTTCCCACGTGGGGAGGACGGACGCCTGGCGAGACGGCGAGGAAGGTTGCGCGGTCCTTCTTTTCCCACCCACGCGACCGGGCTTGTCCTCGACCGAAAGCCACGCTTCGCCACCGTCGTCAGGAATGAAGAAGGTCGTTCGGTGTTACAACCGGGGGAGGGGCAAATGCTACATTACACTACCGCGAGACAACCTGTCACACCAGCGGCACTTTCATTTGGCGAAACGGAAAATGAACATGGCGTTCTAACAACTGCTTCTTGCAACAGACATCCATTGCTTCAAGTGGCCAAGCCATCGCCTCAGATGAATCGACGGCTCATTCAAATGGCTTCTCATGATAACCAGCCGGCTGCTTCGACCAGACACTTGGCGGCAGCTGTGATTTGGGAAGCGCGACGGGCCGACCATTTGTCATAGACTTGTAGGTTAACCTATTGTCATTACATTACAGCTATCGGGCCTATAATTTCTACAAAAAGATGACAACATTCATCCCCCCCTTTTTTTCTTCTTCTTTTTTACGCGGCCATGAGCGTGGCGGCCGGCAGAAGCGCCGACGTGGCCGTTGCGCAGACGCATCCCTGGCCGGCGATGCTAGTGATGGGCGGGGCGTCGCAGGTCGAGTACGGTTCGTGGGCCGCAAACGTCGGCTGCGGTTGCGGCTCGACGACCTCGGCCTTGACGAAGACGGGGATGATCTGGCCCGTGGACAGGCGGAAGGCGCGGTGGTTCAGCGACGCGAGGAGCTTGGTGATCTGGCCCGAGTGGGCCGTGATGCTAAGCCACGTCTTGTCGTCGGTGCGGAAGACATCGTCGAGCACCTCCTTGGACCGCGCCGCCTGCGCCTCGCTCGTCTCCGCCTCGTCGCGCCGCCAGAGCTCGTCGTACTCGGTGAAGCCGGCCTCGAACTCGAACGAGGGGAACGTCTCGGCGATGTACGTCTTGTTGGAGCGCCAGTTGCACGTGTGCACCGTCATGCCCTCGCGGAACCCCTCCTTGACGATGGGCGTGAAGGGCTTATCGGCCGGCAACTCGATGTCGCCAAAGGTGATGTTGGCCGTGAAGCCGCAGCGGATCAGCGGGCTGGTGTAGTACGACTCGAAGTAGGGCATCTTCTGCGTCGCGTAGCGGTCCTTAAAGTAGGCGTTGGCCTTGTTCGCCTCGCTCTCGCCCGCCGGCGTCAGCTGGGCGTCGGCCCAGCGAGCGGTGGTGTTGCCCTCTTGCTCGGCCCAGTAGCACTGAGTCGCGTTAGATCGGTGGCAGCTTATCGGAGGTAGGGGGTTGGTATCCGGTGCAATCTTACGTTCCAGGCGGGGGTGCCGTAGAATGACTCGGCAGCGTTGTGCCAGCCCTCACCGTGGCGGCCCATGAACAACACCTTGTACTGCGTGCTGTCGCTCTTACGGCAACCCGAGTTCAAGTACTGAATCCAGTGCTCGAAGCGCTGCCATTGCGTCTTGACGCCCTCGGGGTCGAAGTGCTTGTCGGTCGGGTACGCCCTGTCGATTAGGCCGAAGTTGACCGTCGCCTATCGCGTGTTAGCGAGGGATCGGCTCGTCTCAATGTGCCGAGATGGACCAACATAGTCGAAGCCAGTCGGATTGGTGCTGTTGTCGTCCTGCAAGAAGTAGCCAGGAACAGACGTGTACTTGATCTCCTTTCCCTCGGCCTGGGGCCAGGCGGCGAGCGCGGCGGGCGCGAGAGCGAGGACGGTGGAAAGCACGAGACCCTTCATCTTGCTGGAGGCGATTACCGAGAGAGGAGGACTGGATCTGGGGAGAGCTACATTGCAGCGTTGTATGCGGGGGGAGAACCTCTGGCTAAATAGCACCGATGTCGACCATCCCCGCTCCAGGACCCCCGTTGTTTTTTCAACACCATTGACGCGCCATGCCGGGTCAATTTGCCTAGATTGAACATCGGCGAGGCTCAAAGTCGACATGTCATCCGAATAACCTGGCTCCCCGCGGACTTGGAAGAGATGTGTTTAACGGTCGAAGGCGGTGATCCCTGGCGGTGACCAATGGCTGGGCAACCCGGTGTGCACGTGGGCGGTTTTTCAGTGGCCGGGTTCGGGTGTCCCTGACAGCGGATGGGACCCAACCACGTTTTTCTTTGGTCGTTCCTGGATGCTCTCTCTCTCCCTCCCTCCCTCCCTCCCTCTCTCTCTCTATATCTCACGTCAAGTTTGATGGAGGCAGCCAAGGAATTGAATGAGGCTCATTCAATAAACATCCATTGTATCGGGCGAAGTGGGGGGGTTCCTCGGTGAAGATACCGTTCGGGGCACTTGTGAAAGCCCAATGATGGAGCAGGAGGATGCTGGGCAGATGAAGTCAGGAAACTTCCGTAGGGAAAATAAAGTAAGTCTTGCTAGGAGGAAATCAGCTGACAAGGGGTTCGCGGTCGCGGCAGAGGCGCGTACCAAAGTCGCTGGTCAGGAACATGTGCCACTGCATACCCACGCCGTCTGATGTAGTGTTACTTTTTTTTTGTTGGGACGAAATTGGAAGCGAGGGAACGGGTGAACGGTGAACACATACGGACACACATACACACGAACACGCAGAGACACATGTGAAAAGGGCCATCGGACCAATTCGGTGCCGCGGCGTCAGTGGAGGAGGCATAAAGGAAGGGCCTGGAAACGACCCCGTGGGCGCCGTTGCGTGGCCGGTCCGGCCGCTGGGAGCTCGGGTGGGTCTCGGCTATCGCAGTGGCGCTGGAACCTCGCCAATCACACGGCGCCGCTACGGGGGCGGGACATCGCGGGCCACCAGTCCACCACTACCAGCTCACACGCTCATCAATGTCATGCCGGCTGCTGCGCAACTCACTGTTTCCTCATGTGAAATCCGCCAGTCGGTGAAACGAGCCGGGACTTCAACTGCTTTTTATCGACGCAACGTCGAAAACTTTTCTTGCCTTTTATCGGGAAGCAAACCCACATCGTTGTTTGACTAACCCCAACCACGGGAACCTCGAACAACTCAAACGACTTTCTGCGCACATCATCATCATCCACCATGGTGAACACCGATCCTGAGCACCCCCCCGGCGAGCCCGCCCCCGAGATTCTGGAGGAGAGGATCTGGATTGACGGCTGCTTCGACTTCTTCCATCACGGTAAGCCGCCAAAGGAGCTGTGAGCTCGTCTTGCGAACCAGTCTTGCTGACATGCCTAGGTCATGCCGGGGCCATCGTGCAAGCCCGCCAGCTGGGCAGCGAGCTGTACATCGGCGTGCACTCCGACGAGGCCATCCTCGAGAACAAGGGCCCAACAGTCATGAACCTGCAAGAGCGGTAGGTCCCCTCCAGGTTTCAATCAACCAAGCCGTGCGCCATTTCATCCCACTGACGCCTGTCATCAGCCTGGCCGCCGTCGACGCCTGCCGCTGGGTCACAAAGTCGGTCGGCCGGGCCCCCTACGTCACGCAGCTCGAGTGGATCAGCCACTACGGCTGCAAGTACGTCGTGCACGGCGACGACATCACCTCGGACGCCGACGGCTACGACTGCTACCGCTTCGTCAAGGAGGCCGGCCGCTTCAAGGTCGTCAAGCGCACGCCGAGCATATCCACCACGGACCTTGTCGGCCGCATGCTCCTATGCACCAAGACGCACTTCATCAAGTCGCTCGAGAGGCAGCTGGCCGGCGACGAGGGCCAGGGCACCTCCGAGGCCGAGATCAAGGCCGACGCCGCGGCCATGACGGAGCGCATGAAGCTCTACGCCACCGACGAGACGGGCAAGAACCCGGGCGTCGAGGTGTGGTTCTGGACCGCGTCCGGGGAGGCCAAGGCCGAGGCCGCCGTCGAGGAGAAAGGCGAGTTTACGCGGTTCCTGCCGGGCAAGGGCCCGCGGCCCGGCCAGCGCGTCGTCTACGTCGACGGCGGCTTCGACCTGTTCTCGAGCGGGCACATCGAGTTCCTCCGCCGGGTCGTCGAGGCCGAGGAGGAGCTGGCCCGCGGGGAGGGGTGGTACTCGGAGCAGGCCGTCAACGAGCGCGTCGGCAAGGGCGGCGACTACCCGCCTGCGTACGTCGTCGCAGGCATTCACTCGGACGACGAGATCAACCACTGGAAGGGCATCAACTACCCCATCATGAACATTTACGAGCGCGGACTGTGCGTGTTGCAGTGCAGGGTAAGAGAGACACCATCATGATACCCGTCCCCATTGGATGGGGGGGGGGGAGGGGAGATAATTTTGAAGATCCACACGCTAACAGCGTCACACAGTACGTCAACGCCGTCGTCTTCGGCGCGCCCTTCTCGCCGACCAAGGCCTATCTCACGACGCTGCCGTGGGGCACGCCGGACGCCGTGTACCACGGCCCGACGGCCTTCATGCCGCTGACGTACGACCCGTACACGGCGCCCAAGGAGATGGGCATCATGCGGGAGGTGGGCGAGCACGAGTTCGCCGGGGTCAACGCCGGGACGATCGTGCAGCGCATCATGCGGAGCCGCGACATGTACGAGGAGCGGCAGCGCAAGAAGGGCATCAAGGCCGAGGGCGAGTCGGCGGCGCGGGACCGCGAGGTGTTGGAGGAGGAGCAGGCGAGGCGAGAGGCCGAGAGGGCGCGCCAGTGAGAGAGAGAGAGAGAGAGGGAGAGAGAGACAAGATGAGGGAGGAACGGGGAAAGGGGGCAACGTTTTTGCGTTCGGTCGGGTTGTGGTTTGGGGTTTGGCCGCATTTTGATCAAGTTGGGCGGCGATTAGCATGTTTAATTGGATACCTTGGGTGAGCATATCTCACGATCGAAAGGGGGGGAGGGTTGGACGAGCGTTGACCTTCAACAGGTCTAGAGCCGAGTAAAGGAGAAACACGAAATCAGACGACGCTGGGAGGGGGGGGTTCATCATAACAACACTATTTGCTCATCTCGTCTGCTGGCTACCGAGTGTGAGTGTTCTGGTGTATTTTTGCTGTGTACAGGTGTGTCAGACTAGCAGAAGCGGGCATCCGAAAGTTCAGCATCGGCCCAGACCGCCTTCACCGGACACTGGGCGTTGGAGACGAGATGGCAATTACAAGTTAGATGCCATCATTCCGGTACCAGGAATCGCTAATGTCAAGCCACACCGATACCCCGCCATTTGAAGTCAAGTGACCAGCTCGGTCAGCGACGGGGCGTCCACGTCGTCTCGGGGAAGATTGGATGTCGCGAATGCGCATAGGACGGCAACGACACACTTGCAGCTGAAGCGGTCGTCGGCATGCAGCAGCAGCAGCAATACCACAGCCGGAGAAGAAGCCTCCCAGGTTGGGGATCAGAGAACTTATACATCAGGGCAAACCTGGCAATTTCCCTACCCTCACGTACGCTCTCGACGTCCAATAGGCGGTGGGCGTTGGCGAAACTTGATGACGATAAAAGAGCTGCTGGTCAAGGTCTATCAGACGTAAGGCGTGAGAAAACATTGATCTCGATCATGGCTGGAAGAGATTTGCAAAGGAGGGGGCACACGGCAGGCCGTAGGAAAGAGATCCGGGCTTCCGGTGCATAACAGCACGCATGCGCATGGCGATGGTGATGTAGCATACAGGCTGACAGCATGCAGAGTCGAGGCACAGTGGCAGGAGAGAGTGCGCCCGATGGTTACACTCGGCACCTTGTCTCTCCAATCTTGCGGCCGATGCAATGTTCGAGAAGGAACCGATCTGTTGGAGACGGAGCGTTGGGTGTGTCGCCGCGTGTGGTGTCGTCCTCCTTCCGTCAGCAAAAGTGCACTCGACATCTGTACCTTCCAGGTACCCCACGTCATCGCCTAGACTCGGCTATCATCGGGAGGGGCAACATGGAATGTCGAAAGGGGAAAGGGCCAGATAGCGATAACGCCTCGCGCCCAATTCCGCTCCTTGGAGCCCCCGTCCCCCGGGTCGCTCCCTTTGGCGGGGCAAATCTACTTCAACTGTGGATTCCGCCCTCTTCAACTGTTCAACACCACCATCTGCCCGCGTTTGACTTTGGTCGACAGGGTCCCCAATTGACTCGAATCAACCGCTTCAACACCCACCCTGTCAGCATGTCGACGGAAGGGCGAAAGGCGTCCTTGGCTGAGCGATGTCGGACCTCTTCTCCTCTTGTCCCTGACGACGCGCAGCCGGCGGTCTGAAGCCAGCCAGAGAGAGCTCATCGGCACACAGTGTTGGTTGCGCTGGTCACGCATTGTCGAACGAGAGGGCTTCCCACAGCTTCGGACCGCGCGCAGCAAAGCCGCAATGGGGCGTCCCCAACGTCGACGGTCGACCGACTGGAGCCGTGCCCGGCCGACGGACGGCTTGTGGTGGGTCAACCAACCAACCCACACTACGACGCTGCGTCGCTGCGTTGCTGTTGCTGGCTGCACATTTGGCCCTGCGGCGGCGGCGTGCGGGCATGTACCTGCCGCTCTATTGACCCTTGACTAATCCCCGACGAATGGGCGGCCGGGGCTTGACCTCTTGTTTCGTCACAGATATTTTTTTCCTTCGATGCCCCCTCACCCAAGAGTGCTTGCTGAGCTTCAGACGCAGAACGCAGCGTACAGGCATCGTTGGATGGGATGGATGGTCCTCGGCTGTAGCGGGTAGTTGTGGGATTGCTCTTTTCCACCCCCCCTTCCTCTTTTTTTTTTTTTTTTTTTTTTGCCATCGTCCTCGGTTCGCCTCTTCCTTATATCTGGACAATAGCTGGCTGGCTGGCTGGTCCGAGGTGGCTGGTGGGGACTTTGGAGGAAGAAAAATCCTTTGTTGGACCCCGAGAACAGGTTTCGATTCGATCATGGCTGAAGCACCGGCAGGAGGGAGAGACAATCACGGCGTGAGATGAGATGAGATGTGAGAGAAAATTCCATCCCAAATCTGCTGCCGCGCCGCCTCAGAAGTGCTCACGCGATGACGGATCCCCGGCCGGGATCCACTCGACAAGTGCTCGGGCTCGGCACTGGCATCTGCCACGATGAATGAATCAATGGATTGCCCTTGGATCTTGGGACACACTCAACGGCGGCACACATTCCTCGCCCCCCCTCACTTGGGGTGTCAGCTGGGGATCACGGGAATTGGAAGACGGTGAGGCAAACATTCCGGAGCGTTGACAGCGTTTGGGTCACTTTGCCGTATGTGGAACACGAAACCCGGACTACGAGAACCATTTTTCGTGCTAGGTATCGGTTGGAATGAATCGACCATGACCTACTGAGTTGGTAGAGTAGGTACATGGAACCTGTGTCATTCATCTCTCACTTCTACGTCTACTTCCCTTCTTTTACACGCCGTCTAGACTACTAAGGTAACTAACCAGACCGGACGCCTCACTGCCTTTTTTTCTTCTTTTTTCCCCCTCCTCTTTTCTTTCCTTTCCTTCCCCAGCGTCTTGGTGTCCTTCGCGCCCTTCGCAACCCCATGCACATCCATGTTCCATGCACGCACTGCACAGACAGGGCCTGGTTCTCCATCATGTTCCCTGCTATCTGAAAACGCCCTTTTCCATGTACGGACCCGCTGCCCCTCTGCATTGGCCCTTGAGTCACCTGCTCCATCTGTCACTAGAACCTTGAGCCAAGCCAAGCGTGAGCGGCGAGCCCAAGGAGCCAGGAGGACCCGTTGTACTTCGTACTTAAGCTCTCTCGCCTTCATTCCTCCTACAACCGTGCCTTTGTCCTCTTCTTCTTCTCCCATATTAAGTCAAACCTCGTCCACCCTTCTTCTCTTACGCATTACACACACATACTCACTTCAACAATTGCCCGTGTGTTCTCTCTTCCATTTTGCCACCTGTCACTTCGTCTAGCTGACCATCCAGCAAACCTTGCCGCCCCTCCGTCCCGAGATATCCAAGACATATCTACCTCGCACCGGCGCATTCACGACACACCCAGCACCACCACCTCGAACCTCCCATACACATAAACCGCAATGGCTCCCGGCACAATCTCTCCCGGCCTCCACCATGGCAACCAGGATGTCGACCTGACTTCCTCCGCCATTGAGCACAAGCTCGACGCTATCCCCAATGGAAAGGCCACCAACGGTTCCGCCAACGGCAGCAAGTCCGTCTACCAGGAACTTGACGCCTCCAAGCTCACCTACACCCGCACCCAGAACCCCCGCCAAGTGCCCGACCTGGCCAGCGCCAACGCCGGCTCCGAGACCATCGCCACCGATCACATGATCGCCGCAACCTGGAAGGCCGGCGCCGGCTGGTCCACCCCCGAGCTCAAGCCCTATGGCCCCATTTCCCTCATGCCCACCGCCTCCGTCCTGCACTACGCCACCGAGTGCTTCGAGGGTCTCAAGGTCTTCCGTGGCTTCGACGGCGCCCTCCGCCTCTTCCGCCCCGACCGCAACTGCGAGCGCATGCTCATGTCCTCCACCCGCATCGCCCTGCCTGGCTTCCCTCCCGCCGAGCTCGAGAAGCTCATCATCGCCCTCATGGCCGTTGATGGCCCCAAGTGGCTTCCCCGCGACCGCCCCGGCTCCTTCCTCTACCTTCGTCCCACCATGATCGGAACCCAGCCCCAGCTCGGCGTCCAGGCCCCCTCCGAGGCCATGCTCTACATCATCTGCACTTTCATGCCCGTCATGGACTCCCCCGTCGGCGGCATGAAACTCCACACGAGCCCCGAGGATATGGTCCGCGCCTGGGTTGGTGGTTTCGGCTACGCCAAGGTCGGTGCCAACTACGGCCCCTCTCTGCTCGCCACCGTCGAGGCCCGCAACCGTGGTTTCGGCCAGATCCTCTGGCTGTACGGAAAGGAGCAGTACTGCACCGAGGCCGGCGCCAGCAACTTCTTCGTCGTGTGGAAGAACAAGGAGACCGGCAAGACGGAGCTCATCACCGCTCCCCTTGACGACCGGTTGATCCTGGACGGTGTCACCAGACGCAGTGTGCTGCAGCTCGCCCGCGAGCGTCTCGGCGACGACGTCGACATCGTTGAGCGGAGGTACACCATTGACGAGGTCATTGAGGCCCACGACGAGGGTCGCATTGTTGAGTCCTTCGCGGCCGGTACTGCTGTAAGTTGCTCCATCCCGCTGTTTGTGTGTGTCGAATTCTTATTGAACGGCTGGCTGACTTGCGAACAGTTCTTCATCTGCCCCATCTCCCTCATCCACCACCGCGGCAAGGATGTCAACATGGGCATGGGCAGCGACGGCCAGGGCGGCGAGTATACGCTCAAGATCAAGCAGTGGATCAGGGACATCATGTACGGCGGTGAGCAGCACGAGTGGGGGGTCGTCGTCCAGGAGGAGCAGTAGGTGCCCTACTTGTTGACGCATAGGTGGGAGAGACAAGAGAAGTAAAAAAGGGGAGACGGGACGATAGAAAAGGACTTGGGAAGAAGGGACACATACGTGACCTTGACCTGGGGGAGCTCGAATGGTTACGAGACGAAGTCATGGTTGAGGCGTTGGGATGGCATTTTGTTTTGCACATCAAAACGGAGTTTTCTTTTGGGGGGGGAAACTGGGGTTTCATACAAAAGACGCGGTGCATTAGTCCGGTATACTTAGATGTTGCTGCCTTGGCATAGCAATTCACATCATTAATATGCGTTTCGGGCACTCCGACACAATGTATGCTCTTGGGGGGTATGGGTCCCATCGTCCAAGACGTCAACATTGACGTAAGTGGTGATTCAATGGTTCGTTCCTCTTCCGGTCTCAGCCCTCGTGACCGCTCTGGGCTGTCATGACTTAGCACCCAACATGCCGATGTAATGACACCTTTCCGAACAATCTCGATCATAACGAGGCCACTCTAGTGTACATGTGAGTTGGTCAAGAGCACCGGGATAGTTATCATAACGCAGCTCATAGTAGAAGCCAGTCAGATCCGTCCACATTCTAATTCACGGCAGATGGAACCAGAGCAGTGTAAGTTCTCTCTCCCCCGCATCTCCTATCTCCCCGCCCAAGCCTATGTGTCGAAAGGGCGAACAGACGAACCGAACGAAACTTTTGCGTCTTTTTTTGGAATGCTACAAATTCGTCTATTCGAAACCAGCTGCCGCAACCCCGTGATCGTCTGCCATTGAGAGGGAGGAGGGGATATTAAAAACCAGGAGGAAAACTGGCGCTACAATCAACAAAACAATAACCGCCCAAGCATACAATACGCTACAAAGGGATAGCAACAGTCAACCGCCGCTCCCCCCTCTGCTGCCGCCCGACCTGCCGCCGCCCGACCTGCTGCTGCCCGACCTGCCGCCGCCCGACTTACTGCCGCCGCCGCCGACAGGGCCGGGCTTTTTCTTCTTCTTCTTGGCGTCGTCGCTCTCGCACAGCTGCCGCTTCCCAAACCCGCCGGAGATGAGCTCGGGCGGCGGGAACCGGGCGTTCTGGCGGCCGATCACGTCCGCGGCGTCGTACTTCAGCGTCGCCGGGTCGATGGCGCTGCCGACGGACGGCACCTCGACGTCGCTGCCGATCCGGAAGAAGGCTCCGGCGGGCTGCGAGCCATCGCAGTTGACGTCGGGGACGACCTCGTTGTTCGCATTGGCGCAGAAGACCCTCCTGGCCTCGGCGCCGCGCGCGGCGAAGAAGGCGACGGACGCGGCGTGGAGACTCGGCAGGGCTATGAGTTGGGTCTTCATCGTTGTCGTTATCGCTGTGTATGTGGTTTTTGTGTTGTTTTTTTCCTTCCCTGGAGCAGGGCCGAGAGGGTGGGCAAAATAGCCAACTTCGAGTTGAGAGATCCTAAAGAGGGTGGGGTATCTGGTTGAGACGTGATCGCAAAGAGCACATGGTGCTCAAATGCGAAAACGGTCTGCAAGTTGTCGGTGAACGAACGAATGGTTTGTGCGGAGCGAGGTTGTTTGTGTAAGTGAATCCCGGACTGGAGCGCACCTTTGCTTTTAATATATCAGGTTCCACGCCGTGGGTTATACGCCCCATGCCAACTCATTTTGTGTTTCTGCCGTCTGCTACAAGTGAGAGCCCTGGATGCCTGGACGCCGATCGACCTCTGAAAGCGACGCCAATCAATTTGGCTTCCCGCTTGTCCGTTGACTCGCTCGCTTTCGGGTCCGACGTGAACGGGGGCGCGGAATTTGACAAGCTGATCGATCGATAGTCGACATTTAACGTTACTGATGGCCCAGGGCCTCGGGGTCGGCGATGTGGACGAACATGCCTTTGACTCAAGTTGCCCCAAAGTCCACTCGGGGAGGTGAGGTCCCCAGGTCTCTCTCTCGTCCTATATCTCGGTCTTCACCGACGATCTGACAGGGGCTGCCCCACGTTGGCCTGACGTGATGCCCGGGATGGCACCCGTTGGAGTGTTTCTTGGCGGAGCTCAGAACGGGAGGATCGTCGCTTGTATTTACACCAATATAACTCTAACTGTTGGCACAGGTTTCTCGATATATCGATAATGGTGATAACTTCACTTCTGGATTGGTGAACGGCTATGGAGGAGGGAGGAAATAACACAACAGGGGTGCCTGCGTCCAGGCCGCTGAAGGAGGCAAGTGGGCTGTGGACCCACTTACCGCCTTAACCCCGATCCTCCCCTTAACTCCGAACCGCCATTCCGGCAGCCTTGATCCTGCCGAACCAACACTGGCAACTTTTTCTTATGGTGAAAAAGTGCCCTTTTCGTGTTTTTCGCAGTATCGGCCAATTCCTCCAAAAACGCAATAAAACAAAAGTATAATACTTTTACAGGTCACGTGGCCTCCCCACGTGATGTGTTCCTCCTCCCATTTCCCCCGCGTGAAGCAACGCAGTCTCACAACGTCACGATCAGGGGCGTTTCTCTTCGGCCGCAGCGTCGGAGGCGTATTCCTTCGTTTGACGAATTACCGCTGTCGATTGCCTCATTTCTCGTCTCCATGATCCTCCGCGTATCCCATGTATCCCGTGTATCCTTCCTCAGCCTCGCGGGCTTGGCCTCGGTGGCCCTTCTCACGGTCGGGTGAGGATCTTGTTTTCTCGCAGCTTCGCAGGCTCTTCGTCTTGATGACGGCTTTGCTCGGTGGGTTCCTTTCGTCAGGCTCGTGAGACCCATCCCTCCATTCGGATCTCTGCCGATGAGGTTGTGATGAATTGCTCCAGCGCCTGGTTCGGCGATGACTTCGTGAACCCGTCTGCCAGGTTGTCATTGCCGTCGATCCACCGGACCTCGTATAGCTCGCGTCGCTCATATGACTGTCGCAAGGCCATGATGTCAATCATGAGTCTTTTCTCTTGCGTCGTGCCCAACTTGACGAGGCATTCGTATAGTGAGTATGAATCGGTGCACGCAATGGTGGGAATAGTGGGAAGGTGGAGTTTCTTCGTGATCATGCTCAGCGTGGATGAGATGGCATAGGCCATGTCGACGCCTGCCACCATGCCGTAGATCTCTGAAGCCAGCACGCTTCTGGTGACTCTTTTCGACTTCGTTGAGCTATAGTGGACGACGTTGCCGGTCAGCTTGAAGGTATCATCATCGATCTGTTTCTCGTTTCCGAGAATGATGATGAAGCCTAGCTGTGAGGTCATATCGCGATTGTTAGCGAATGATCCATCCGCGAAAACAAAGAGCTTTGCGGTCGGCAGATCCAGCGGTACGAAAGTGAGTCCTCTGTCAAGGGACTCCATCTGCCATTTCAGGCGCTTGTTGAGGTTCTTGATATCCTCCTCCGTCGGGTCCTGCTGCTGAGCAGCAGTCGACAGATCGAAGCACGCCTCAGGCTGGCAGATTGAAGCGATGTATGCTCCTCGAGCTCTCTGCTGGACATAATCCTGCTTGGCGGTCGGCGACTTTGCGTCGATCAATTGAAGCTTCGCCCCTTGGCCCTTCTGGCGCTGGACGAGGACTGTGCTGTCAGGTGACTCCCTTGAGACAATACCACCATTGAAGAGAAGGGGACTATCGACGGTCAGGTACGTCTTCGGCTTCGCCGTGAAGTTGGCCTTTTTCAGCTCATCGTCTTCCTTCACGTCGAACTCAGCGTCGGAGAGCCCGATGGTGTCATCCGTCTGCATTCCGACGATGCCGAAATGGTCACTGTCATCTGACGGCAGCAGAAGGCAGGGATCATACGTCGATGAGGTCATCTCGAGATGCTCCTTGTGGTGGCGATTGTAGGTAGCCCACCAATGAGTTCCCGCCTCGGCGATGCCGTATAAGGGCTTGATCACCTCCATGATGGTGTCTTTCGAGTATTGGTCACGGATCTGGGCAGGAAGCCTCGCCAGGATCATCCGCTTCAGCCTCGACTCTGACTGCGTATACGCCTGGGTTATGTCTCGGAGCCAAAGTGTGAAGCCCTCATGGGTGAGCAGCGACGCGGCGAGAGCAAGGATGAGTCGTTGACTTGCTCGCTGAATAGTAGGGGACTGAGTGAGGATGGTCATTTTGCCATCGTCTGCGTAACCTTGTATCACGAGTCTCGACTTCTCGTATGGGGCGTCGGTCGTCTTGTTCTTCACTTCATTGACGATGCGTGACTTGAAGATCCGAATACCCTTATGGAGGACGGGGTCATACTTGATGAATCGGAAGACCCCTCGGTCGATGAGAGTCTGGATCTCTGCCTTCGTCGATTGCTCGAAGGGAGGTCCGAGGGTAATGATGATGCCCTCATTTCTCAACTTGACCGCCAGGGTCCAATCGGCCTCTTCCTTCGCCGACATGAAGACCACGATCTCAACGTCAGTCTCCTGGAGGAGGGCGGCCCCGTCGGAAGGCGTCTTGCGCGGCCTGCCTCTTGTGCGCCTCGGCGGTGGCGGTGCTGGTTGCGGCGTCGGGTTCGCGACGACGATGGTGTCTCGAACCACGTCGCTTTGCTCATCATTGCGCTCTCTGTTGCTTGTGTCGATGATCTCCGGATCAGGGGAAGCATCGTCAGGATCGGTGTGGTATGGCTTCACCACGGTCGATCGGAAAGTCCTCGCGCCGTTGGCATCCACGACGCAGTCTTCGCCATCGATCGCCAGCAGGCGGAAGGGTCCCGTCCATCCCCCCTTTTCGCGCCACACGCGCACAAGGGATCCGATCTCTGCAACCTTCGTGGCAGAGGTGTCTGGTCCATTCCGCGTTGCGAGGGCGTCATTGACCTTTCGCGTTGCGTGAAGCTTCTTGATGGCTTCGCTGGCCTTCCTGACGGCGGCAGCACGTTGTATGATGCTTGACGAGGGTGCCGAGTCATGGGTTAGACGCGGGTATGCCCCGAAGACGAGAAGGGTCGGGACGATGCCGTCTGGCCCGGCCGTGTCGTTGATCGCTTTCAGGGCCGCTTGAAGTACCGCCTCCTTGGGCATCATGGGGCAGTCGTTTTTGATGACGGTGTATGCCCTGCGCAGCACCGCGTGGTATCTCTCGACCTTGCCGATGCTGTGATGTGCCTCGACGGGAATGATCTTGAGCTGGCAGGCCATTGCTTCGGCCTCTTGGCGGAACTCTGATGCGACGAAGTTACGCCCAGCGTCGGCCACGATCCAGTCAGGTGGTCCCTGATACACGTCGATCCATGCCATTCGGAGTGCCTCCCACGCAGACTTCGCAGTCATGTCCTGGAGGAAGCGCCCGGCATTGAAGGCAGTGGCTAAGTCGACGATGTGAAGGACAGGAACATTACCGTCAAGGTAGACAACGTCAATGAAGATCTCGTGGTTGAAGTGGCACTCGTCGCGCAACGTGAACTTGAACCTCTGGGGCGCGCTGCCATTCATCTGGCATTGGTGGCATACCTTCGTGAGGTGCTCGATCGCGGTCATTTCGACCTTGTGACCAGCCTCGTGAAGGACTTTATGTAGTCGTTGGATCGAAGGATGGCCGAAGCGACGATGTAGTCGACGAAGCTCTGTGTCCGTCAGGTGACACGTCGCGATAGTCTGCTCAGGCGGTCCCAGCAGCATCCATGGATGACCCCATTTGCGGATCACGGGTACGGAAAGCTTCCCTTGGCGCATGACGTTGGCCAGGTTGTCGAACTGAATGTGAAGCCGATCCATATCGTGAAGACACAGCAGAAACGGGGTATCGGCGGGGACGACGTGAAAGTCGATCGGGCCGAAGGGAGTAGGGACGGTGACGGTCCCGACTGAAAGGACGGGCTCACCGCTGCCGAATCGAATCTTCGCTTGCCCGACTTGTGATGTATCGGTCGTCAAGTCGCGATGACTTCGCTGGAGGGCGGCCACCTGGTGTTGGCCTGCCGTGGAGAAGTTGGCGGCGCCAGTATCCGGAAGGATGCCTTGAAATACCTCCGATGAGTATCGATCGAGTGTGAAGGCCGTTGCCTCGCCTTTGGGCTTCTCGCGAAAGTCATCGGTCTTCGTCAATTGATGACGGACGGACTGATCGGCAAGGTATGATGTAAGTGCGTCTCCGTCGAAGCTCTTTTCGCCGAAGAAGGCGGTGCTGACCATGAAGGCATTGTCACACCCGCCCTCATCGAGGTCCGACTCGTCGCCGAGGCTGGCAGCAGAAGTGACCTCGAGGTGGTGGCGAATATCCTCGTCGCTGGAGCTGTTGCCGTCGCACCCTTCGTAGCTGGCCAGGAAGGACGTGTATGTGTTTTTCGACGTATCTCTCACGTACTTGTTGCCCTTGAACTTCGCGTAGGCCTCACGCCGCTCGTCTGCAGTGTGACGCGTGGAGTAGCATCCCTGTCGACGACAGACGTAGCATTTCTTGTCGGTCGGAGGGCCACGGTCGCGACTGTTGCCTGAAGACGAGTCGCCTTGCGAATGGCCTCTTCTTCCGAAGCGGTTGTCCCTGCCGGAGCCACGGTATTGTCGATCGGTGACGTATTGGTCGTTTCCCTCGGATGTGTATTGTCGATGAGGGACAACACGCATCGCAGTCGCGATCGATGATCGAAGTTGTGAGCATACCCCTTCGAGTGTAGGGGCCGGAGCATACAGGCAGAGATTGCACTCCTCGATTCCGGCGCATGCATTGAGAAGCTGCATCTTCATGGCTTCGTCATTCTGCATACTGTCTGGGAGTGCCCTCTGAATGACCTCAAGCCTCTCGATGAGGGTCTCAAGGACCTCCAGCTTGTTTTTGTCGGGGTGTTTCTCGCTGACGTTGATGAAAGTGGTATCTCGCCATTCGGAGATGTATGACTGCTTCATTTGAGGGATTTCGAAGTGGTCACGAACCATCTTCACCATAGTGGCAAAGTCTTTGTTGCTGCTCTTGCCGACGCGTCGATAATAGAAGTCGGCAGCTTTGTCTCGAAGCATCATTGAGAAGGCACGCGAATAGTGCTGTTGTTTGATACCGACTTTGTCACATGCGTCGAAGAACATCTCGAGCTTCATGTCGAAGACGTCGTACATGTCTCCACCGTATTTCATCTTGTCGGTGTTGAGGATCCGGGCGAGATCTCCGTATACCCTTGACTGAAGCTTCTCTTCGTCATCATAGCTTGGTGATGGGATGAATGACTCTCGTTCTCGTTGACGGTGATCGATCGGATCCTGTGAGCCCCCATGTCCGCCGATCGTGTTCGACGGCGGGAAGAAGGAGTCTCTCCGACGATGGCGGCTGGTTGGATTGGGTAGACCTTCATGGTCATCTCCTGTTAGTCCATTCATGTCATCATCATCGTCGGGTTCATTCGGGAAGAATCGAGTGCTTCGACGTGATCGTCGTGTTTCCTTGTCGATAGATGACTTCCCTTTCATCCTCGTGAATCTGTCGTTGGTATCTTCCAACATATCCTCCATTCGTTGAGCATGATCGACGGCGGCCTGCTGGTTGTCGTTGATCCTGCCCATGGTGTCTCTCCGTGATGATGAGGTTGTCGCCTTCGGGAAGTTCTGGTTCGGATCTATGATGTCGTTGTAGGCAGTGTCTGTTTGGATGAGGATTTTGAACTTCGTGCTGTCCTTGACCACCTCATCGACCTCCTCGATGGTCCACTCATGGTACCCTTGATGTTCGAGACATTTGAGGAGGTTGGAAGCGATGCTCTCGCGGTCCTTGGACACGTATACTCCTCTCTCGCGGAGGGTGTCCCTCCAGATCTCCTTCACGGCGTTGTTCGCGGCATGGATGGTCTCTTCGGTCCATCCGCGAAAGTCCCTGACGAAGGCACGCCAGAGATCTCGTCCATAGAGGCCGTCATGTTCCCATTGAGCGATGGCGTAGGCGATGTAGGAGGCCAGTCTTTTCGTCTCTGACTGGTCTGTGAATTCCTCGTCGACGTCGCCCCATGACGTATAATCGACGTATCTCGCGAGAGCTGAAGGAACAGGAAGGAGGTTAGGGGTCGTCAATACCCTGGGTTGCGACGAACTTGATTGACCCGATGGGTTGACCATTGTGATGGAAGGTCAGACCGGTGATGAAGGGACGAATGATGGGGTGAAAGATGTGATGATGATTGTGATGGTAGCGGTGCCCTTCGCGAGAGTGAAAGTCGCGTTGTTGTTGTTTTTCTCGCGTTCGTCGAGCACTGTGGTCCTCAAGCTCAACCTCGTACTTCCGCTTCAGCGTCTCATTATCAGCGTCAAGGCCTGCGACTCAGGTGAAGGGAAGAAGAAAGAGGGTAAGGAGGAGCGTGAAGGGCGCGTTATATAGGTCTCGTGATGGTCGTGATGGTCCGCCGGCCCATACGATGATGGTGGTGATGGTCCGCGAATGGATTTTTCGGGTGAGGTGAAGGGTGAAAATTCGGAAGGAAGGAAAAAATCGTGCGATGTGAAGATACTTATCGAGCGAAGCCTGACTTCGCGAGGTCGATAAGCAGCGTGATACGACGCAACTTGAGGGTATCGTCAACGGCCGACTGAACGACGGAAGGCGAGTCTCCTCAAGGCAATCTCGACGGCCGACTGAACGACGGAAGAGATCGTTGTAGCGATTCCAGGGGCTCGCAATGAACCGCCGAAATCCTCTTCTTTGCCTAGCGTATCTGTGGTTATAGTCAACCACTGATCAGTGTTGGCACAGGTTTCTCGATATATCGATAATGGTGATAACTTCACTTCTGGATTGGTGAACGGCTATGGAGGAGGGAGGAAATAACACAACAGGGGTGCCTGCGTCCAGGCCGCTGAAGGAGGCAAGTGGGCTGTGGACCCACTTACCGCCTTAAACCCGATCCTCCCCTTAACTCCGAACCGCCATTCCGGCAGCCTTGATCCTGCCGAACCAACACTAACGCACCCAGTGTGTCCATTCTGCTGATATTTGAAAAGGTCATACTGGCATGTTTGGGTTTGCGATGATCATCGCCGACGGTTGACAAATCCACATGAGCCTGCTGGGTGCTCCGGTGTGTTGCTCCCGCCTTTCGGTAATCTGTCGACTCTGGAGACTACTACTTATTGAAGCTATACGCCGCTCCCGGCCGAGCTGGTGCTATCCGCACGGACAGAGCACACCTTACCATGGTCACTCGTTTTCTCGCGCCCTGACATTCTTTTCGTCTTGCGTCTCCCGCATCTTGAACCCCAAACCCAGGACTTGTCCCCCTCCAGCCGGGGCCTCCTTCCAACGTGAATAGTGCATCCACACCTACTACAAAGACCGTTCAGCTGACGCCTCTAGATGCGCCTGTCTTCAGCCCTCTCGATTTTGGCCCTCGCCGCCTCCGCCCTCGCAGCAGACTGCGAGGAAGTAACGCCCTACGGGGATTCCATCACGGATTTCGGTTTCGTCAGGTGCGAGACATGGAAATGGGCGTCTGCCCAATCGGGTACCAAGGTCGAAATCCAGGAGGACTGCCGGTTGAGTCAGCGCTGGCCAAACGAGCGCCCCGTGTCGTACGTCTGCATCGAGCCCAAAGAAGCCAAACAGGAAAGGAAATGTTTCAAGACGCCCAACTCTGTTGCCGAACCGTGCACGATCCCTCCTAGTCACTGTGTCATTGGTAACGTTTGGGGTTGGTCTTGAGAGATTCTAGATAATTAGCATGAAGGCATACGAGTTGTTTAAACGGCGGATCGAGTCTCTTGAAACTCGCGAGATGAGTAATCGGTTTCCTCAACGTCTGTACGTTGGTTCAACTTCCTAAGGCCATCCTACGAATCTCTTTCACCTTACTGTGGTTGTATCATTCCAGGCTATCAGACATCCTGTCAAGAGCCCCCCCCCCTCCAAGCGAGAAATCTAAACCCGCCATTCTCCAATGTAGAATGTCAAAAGTACGGGGGACTCTCTCGCTTGAATGTTTGTCTTTGCCAAGCTGAAGACCTTGTGTTGTTTTTACAAGAATGCCAGGAACTTGCCTGGCTCGAGGTGACCGGGGCCCGGGGTTGGGAGCGCAGGCCCAACTAAGATAAATTTGTTAGCGGCCTTGGCGGCCCTTCTCTCTGTTGCCATAAAAAGATAATTTGAGAACCCCCAAGTCGTAGCGTCGGTGTGGGCCAGAGGTCATAGTCACATTGAGCTCTAATAATCCATAGGAACACCGAACGACACGCCGTGCTGGGGGAAAACCAGTAACGCCTCAGTCGACAGGGACGTTTTTTCCTCGCCAGACAGTGGAGAACCATCGACCGTGAGGGTCTCAAGGATTGTCATTTGCTTACTTTCCTCGTAGACTTTTTTCTTGTGAGGCCCCTTGATATGGAGACCGCATGGACGCCAGCTGATAGTTTGACCTTTTTTTTCTTCTTTCTTTTTCTTTTGGGCTATTGATAGTAGCTATGCGTCGATCGGCTCCGCGCTGCGAGCTCTTGGCCCTGGGAAACGGTCATACAGGGGCCTCGGGAAGAATCGTCATTCTTTCACCCAAACTCCTCCTAAGAACCTTGAAGAGTGTGTTCCAATCATCTAAAATCTTGGCAAATGTCGAGTATGCTCAAGTACCAATCCCTGTTGAACCCCTGTTATATACCAACCCGTGCATACAAATACAGTTCGTTCATCGTTCAGACAACAAAACGTTATTTGTCCGCTGCAGGTTCCCGCACCGCGGCGGCGGCATTCTCGCATTCCAACAGACGTAGCACCTTTTGTTCATATCAGCACTGTCGACGCACGATGCGATTGCCTCGGGTTGAATTAGACGCTACCGACCGTGCCAGACGCTTGCTGATTTTGTTTAACGTTGGAAAGCATTGCACTGTTCCGCTGCTCTGTCCTGGTTTGGAGGTATCCGCTCCAACGACGCGATACCACACCAAGCAACGGGCGAAGTGCTGGCAGAGTGATGACTATGATCTGGGTGGCGATTTCTGTCGAGCCGATGAGATCTACGACGAATCAGTTCAGCCTAAGGCTCACAAAGACACGTAGAGGGCGGAGATAGTTACAGGTCGAGAAGTCCCATATGGAATGCACCGTCAAGATAAACCGTGCAGTGCTGACGAGCACGGTGGCTATGCCGAGAAGGAAGATGCAGAGCAAGGCCCTTCTGTCTTTCGTTTTCAAGGCCTTCAGCCGAAGGATTCCGAACGGCAGTGCAAATACTTTTCACAGTTCAACCTTATAAGTGTTGCCCAGCTGCAATGGATTGGGGCACTTACTCAGTAGTTCTGAAGCGATACCGATCGACCAGTTGATGTATATGGGCTCCAGGCGATCTGCTGTAGTACACTCGGGACTACTGTCGGCCCTGGCGAGAGGTCAGAGAATGATGTAGGTCGTGGTTTTCCAAGAAGCCACTCACCAGTTATCAGAGACCTTGGTGCCGCACCAGAATACATCCACGAACAAGGTCGCGACGCACGCGCAGGCGGTATAGATTGTAACGAGCTGGAGGCACGTGCGTAGTTTTGTTTCGCTTCGAGGGAAAAGCTCGTTGTAGAAAGCTAGTAGACTGAATCTTGGCAGGTAAAAGCCAAGATCGAAGATGATCAAACTGGCAAATGTCCACTACATCCTTGGTTAGCGTACTCTCTGTACATCCCCAAGGGTAACAGTTCAGAAAGAAAGAAAAAACCGGGACATGCCTACCTTTGCGAAGCCTTCATCGTAGTAATCCTCAAAGGCGTTTCTACCTATAGCCATGGTATAGGTGTCTCCTACAGTAATTATAACGAAGAACAAGAGAGCGAACAGCAGGAAAATCTCGGATAGCCAAAAGGACCAGACCCTATGCCAAGTGCGTACTGCTAGTCGGGCGAAGACGACGACAAAACAGAGGGCGAGCAGGATCCATTCGCCGACCTAGACACGGTGTCAGGAGCCGTTTGTTTGGTGTGCTCGTTACATGTGGATTGCGGGCGTACCAGGAACTGTTTGCTGGTGACGGCCATGTTGTCTGTTTAGGGGCCGGGTATGACAGCCCGTGGGGCGCCGAGGCCGTACTAAAGCTGATAGACGCGGTCGAAGAGTGGTTGTTTGGAATAGTCGAGGATATTATGGGCGATGGAGGGGGGGCCAGTTCTAGAGCCGGGTTCTGACGAGCATGAGTCTGGAAGACGCGTGCAGCTTCATTGGAGTAACGTCGGGCACCCACTTATGGGCACCCCCCACATTTGGGCACCCCAAAAATGAAGCCATCTCCATCATAACCATCGACTTCAATTAATTATTGCACTCTTCTAGATGCTACAACAATACAGCTTTCAGCTTCACTAGGTAAATTAGACTCGCTAGATTCATCTGTAATGTCCTCTTTTTCGCTAGCCTTAATTTAAGCCTTCTAGATGTCCTTAATATTAGCAAACTTAGTGTTTAGGTTAATCTAGACTGCCCTTCTTTTCCTTACTGCAGTATTATTAACTTAAGCCTGCAGAAGCTCTAGCTTATGCTAGGCAGTAGCTAGCTTATAGGACTGCTTACTAAAGCCTTTTTTTAACCTTCTAGAATAGAAGGCGTTAAGTAGAGGCATTATTATCTAGCTCTATAAATAGCTTTAGTTAGCTAGCTAGATCCTTTATCTTCCTTAGCGTTAACTATGCTACTGTAGATAATGCAGATACCTATCCTTCCCCTTCCTTACCTCTAGAATACCTTTTACTAATATAATTTAATAATGCTAATAGCTTTTGTATTATTAAGAGTAGGAGTGTTACGACCCGAATTCGGTTGGTGACTGATGCAGCCTGGAACGACCCCTGGCGCGAACAGCAGGGCAGAGGGACACTCATGTATGCAGGCGCACGGCGCAGGCCGAACGACGGAACGGAAGAACTAGGGAAGGTCACGTGATGGATCAGTTTGGATCACTGGTGATCCAACATGATCCTGCACCAAGGATCAGTGAGCACCTTCTCCTGTAAAAACTTTTTCTTGGCACCCAGTGTTAAGAATTTTTAGGTTTTTGCAGGGCTTCGGCCCGTACCCCTAACGGGTCTTATCATCCCCGTCTTCACTTTCGGACTCGTCTCTCAACACCACCACAGCACCCCTCCCCTTCAATCCTCTCACAACACCAAACACGACGAGACCTCCCCCGAAAGTGAAGTAGGGCGAGAGTTCAGAAGCTTTGAAGGTCACTCTCGCCCTCGCCGATCCGCGCGTCCGCTAGCCTGCGGCGCGCTGTGCCCGCCGCGTGCGGGCCACCACTCCAACAAGGGCTCGAATTGCCCTTGTCCACACACCAAAGCCCCGGCACAAAAGTCAGGACATTTTCTGTCTCCGTGCCAGACCTTCTGTCTGGAAGGTCTTGAACACTTTCGCTCCTGCCAGAGCCTGACTAGTTCAGGCAGTAACGGAGAGCGATTGTTGCGGGCTCCTGTATCGCCATCGGCTGGGAGCCGACTTGCTGTATGCCTTCTTTGCTTCGCTCCAATCAAAGTGGAGAGGAGAAAGGCGTGGAACCACATTACGACCGGCCGTGCTAGGTTTTTCCCCCTTGTGGTTTTTCCTAGCACTATCCGAACTACTTTCCTTGTGGTTGGTAAATTTAACGTCTCGAGCGACAAGAGACGTGCCGGGCGCAATGCCGACATGGTCTATGCTAATCTAAACTATGTTACAGGGCTACGTCTTCACCTAACGCTCCTGTTCAAACCGCTCCAAGTTGAAGCGGATCTTCTCACCTGACCAGAATTCTCTTATCCGTCATCCTTTTCCCGGGTCGCTTCATCCACAAGGAAAGTAGTTCGGATAGTGCTAGGAAAAACCACAAGGGGGAAAAACCTAGCACGGCCGGTCGTAATGTGGTTCCACGCCTTTCTCCTCTCCACTTTGATTGGAGCGAAGCAAAGAAGGCATACAGCAAGTCGGCTCCCAGCCGATGGCGATACAGGAGCCCGCAACAATCGCTCTCCGTTACTGCCTGAACTAGTCAGGCTCTGGCAGGAGCGAAAGTGTTCAAGACCTTCCAGACAGAAGGTCTGGCACGGAGACAGAAAATGTCCTGACTTTTGTGCCGGGGCTTTGGTGTGTGGACAAGGGCAATTCGAGCCCTTGTTGGAGTGGTGGCCCGCACGCGGCGGGCACAGCGCGCCGCAGGCTAGCGGACGCGCGGATCGGCGAGGGCGAGAGTGACCTTCAAAGCTTCTGAACTCTCGCCCTACTTCACTTTCGGGGGAGGTCTAGTCGTGTTTGGTGTTGTGAGAGGATTGAAGGGGAGGGGTGCTGTGGTGGTGTTGAGAGACGAGTCCGAAAGTGAAGACGGGGATGATAAGACCCGTTAGGGGTACGGGCCGAAGCCCTGCAAAAACCTAAAAATTCTTAACACTGGGTGCCAAGAAAAAGTTTTTACAGGAGAAGGTACTTTCCTTGTGGATGAAGCGACCCGGGAAATGGATGACGGATAAGAGAATTCTGGTCAGGTGAGAAGATCCGCTTCAACTTGGAGCGGTTTGAACAGGAGCGTTAGGTGAAGACGTAGCCCTGTAACATAGTTTAGATTAGCATAGACCATGTCGGCATTGCGCCCGGCACGTCTCTTGTCGCTCGAGACGTTAAATTTACCAACCAACCAACCAAGGATCAGTGAGCCACTAAACTGATCCAACACCAAGGATCACCAACAGCGAGAAGTGATCCAACAACAGGACAATAGGATATAAGGACATTCATTCCACATAGAATAGATTACCTTCCATAGCTCTTCAGCAATCAACTTCGTGATTCACTCTACCATAAGTGACTCTTAGGTTATCCTTCTGTTGTGAAAGACAAAGTTATCTACGCTTCGAGTATACGACTGATCACCGCATCCTCACCAACAAGATTACCAACAAGCCAGCAAGACCCCAGCACTGTTCATTGAGTACTGACCTCAGCTACCTGTTAGCAGAAACACCACTGTCGGATATCTGACCGTAACAAGGAGGAAGCTTATTAGAGGCTTTACTATAGAGATAGGCTATAACCTTATCTATTTCTAACTACTTCTAATGTTCTACATTATTATACCTACAGTATAAGCCTTCTAATAACAGCCTATAAAGTTTCTTTTGCCTACAATAGTAGAATTATTCTACTAACTAAGGTATTTAAGCTTCTTCCTATAGGCTGCCTTTATAGGGCTAAAAACTAACTAGTTAAGTAGCTAGAGGATATAGGAGGTATATAGTAGTAAGAATAAGAAGTAGATGTTATTAATATAATATATCTACATAAATTTAGTTATTATATAACTTCTATAGCTATTAATAACTAGCAGTTTAGCCTCCTTCTTACCCTAAGGGAGGGTCTAAAGGATAAAGACCTTCTACAGCTATTTAACTATAGTAGCATCTATAGTCTATCTATTTTCTATTGCAGTAAACTACTATCTTTTATAAAGGCTAAGATCTAGAGGAAACTACTACTGCTAGACTGTCTTACCCTTATATATAATAAGGGGATTTAGGGTATAGCCTATAGTAGAGATGCATTTAATAATAAATACCTATACCCTTAATCTAGGCTATTTCTTATAGATAGACTTTATCTTAGCTATCTCTAGCACTAGCCTATTAGATCCCTAGCCCTTAAGGATATTAGTCTTATCTATATTATATCTATTAGCTAGTTTAATACCCTTAATCTTTAGTATAGTAAGAAGTTTAAACTAGTCCCTAATAACCTTAGTAGATACCTTATTAATACACCTAGAATTAATAGGGCAACTTCTTTAGACCTTAACTAATAGATTCCTCTTTAAAAAGCTAGAAACCTAGCCTTTTCCTATAGGCTTTATATCTCCTATAGCATAGAGGATCCTTTCTATAAATAGCTTTACTTGCTAATAGGTTAGAGCAATACTAAGGGCATGCTAAATGCAAATCTATTTAGCTAGCTTATACTCCTAATTAGGAGAAAGCCTCTAAAGGTTAGAAAATGCAAGTTTTCTAGCCTGCTTGCTATTAAGTTAATGCTAAAGGGTTAATCTTAGAATGCTATACTTAATAGCTGCCCTCTTTATAGCTATGCTGTTGCTAATAGCTTTAATTGCTTGCTGGACCTTATCTTTAGTATATTAGACTATAAGGTATAGAAGAAGGTATTCCTAAAAAATGAAGTTGTTTAGATAAGTATTGTAATTATTGTAATAGTTGGAGGTAGGAGGAATAAGGAGGCTGGTCATAGTGTTGAGGCATTTTTAGGGTGCCTAAATGTGGGGGGTGCCCATAAGTGGGTGCCCGACGTTACACTAATGGTTTGAGCGTAAGACGGCATCACCAAAGTGTGAAAGTAGGACAACGAATTCCACATTTATTCTTTTAATCGGGAAGTAAATAGATTAGGTGCGAAGCGGGACGTGAGGGGGAAAAGCCAATCTTTAGTATCAGGACTAGGGAGAAATTCAGTTTTCAGAATGCTGGGTGGCATGCACTTTGATATGTAATGGCCCTTGACAGTTCTCCATTCCTTTGTGTCGATGGCTTACTGGCAGGGCAGCTCGACGCACATGCCCGCATTTGTCGCCCATCAAGCTCTCCGGCTGCTCAATCATGATGGACACTCGTCGCTTTCTTGCTGTTCGCGAGAGGCTCCCTCGCCCGCGGGCGTAGAAATCGCCGGTTGCAGGACGTGCGAACCAGACATGTTCCGTATGCGGGTTAGCCGTCATGATATCAGCTGCCAGCCTTAGACACCAAGCCCCCCGCCCGCCCACAGCGATCTGGATCTAGGTAGGACAGGGCTGTAGCCTTTGGCGGTCTACGCATCCCCTCCGGAAACGAACCCGTTGTACTCGATCGACCGTTCGAGTGCCGCAGAACATCGGCGAGGGTCGGATGTGGGAGGCCTTTGGTCTTCAACACTCAACGTTACTAATCCTCTTTTCGCTTCAGCCGAGTCCCAACTTGAACACCAGCACAGCCCCAAGTGGGCTGTTGCCCAGAGAGCCTAGAAGGTCATTGTACTACTACCTACTGTTGGAATGCCGACCGGATTATCGATGGAACAGTGGATATGGTGTCCTCCTTGGCCAATCATACCACATGGAGCTACCTCCGTCAGAGTAGGTCCATTTGGCCAGTCATATCACCGCCTCCGTCGATTGCTGCCCTTCACGTTAGATCCTCTCTTCTGCAACCCACGAAGCAATACGAGTAACCCCATCTTGTTGAACTGTTCCTTCACTCGAGAGACCCTGTGATACCAAAAATTACTACCTAGGTAGATTGTGGGCTGTAGGATCATCGTCGATACTGGCGGCCGTTGACTGTGTAACACGAACCCCCCACCCATCGTCATAGGCATAGAAGAAAAACAATATTGTCATTTCTCCCGGATTCCAGGTTGTACCCACGTTTTTGTCTTATCTCTATTGGGCGCCCCGCTAGTCTCTATTCCGCCACGGTGCGCGCGCCAGGCAAGACAAGTGACGGCGTAGACGGGGTTCCGCCGAGTCGGATCGGCGGCGCCGCGGCGAGGATACAAAGGAACCACATCTTTCCTTCTCGACAGAACGATGGCACGTGGAGAGTATGCGCCAGGCAAAATACGCAAATGGTATCAGTCTGACCAAACCCCCCCCCAAATCCAAAAGCAACTGCCACCAACTAGACCCTGAACACAGCAGCTCTCAATTATGCAAAGCCTGTGTATGGCTGCTGGGACATCTTCCCTTTGCAATGCCACACAACCTTAGGGGGGGCGGGGGGCGGGGGCTTGGCGGAGTGAGGTGAGATGAACCATACCCCGACCGACAGACCACCATAACTTTGTCAAGCCATTCGCTCGTTGAGGAGAATGGTCCCAAGGAGCTGGACAGGCCCGGCCGCTAGTGAGATGGAGAGCCGAGTTGACACTCGAACGATTGAATTGTTCGTTCCCCATCACGGCATTGGGGGGTTGCGAGGTAAACGGCATCACAAACGCGCATTCCTCCTCGGCCTTGCGGACACACGGCTAGGACGCGGCGTCTAGAACACACATTCCCCCTCCCACAAGAATTGCTGACAGGCGCCAACCCTAAACTTACCCGGGCAATGGTAGCCGAAAGTCTGGAGACGTAGTTGTAGAAGAAGTTGATTTTTCTCAAAGAGCGACCATCGTCCTTTCGAGTACATAGGAATACCTCTGCCGCAGTCCGCAGTCTCGCGTGCGTGCGTTCTCCCTTTGCCCCCGTGTCTCCTTGGACCACATTATCATGGGCATCTGTCTACATACGAAACTGACATGAAATCAGAATTGAATCCCTCCATGCTGCTATCTTTGAATCGCTTCAAAACGATTCCAGCCATTGCCCCCTTCACCAAAAAAAAAACAACCAAAAAACCAAAAAACCAAAAAAAACCGTGCCTACAAAGGGCTGAAAAGTTCGGGAGCTCAATGTGTGCTCTTCACCCGACCAACCCTCTCTACTACAAGGCAACCCGGGGTATCGCTTCTAGATCTCAAAGTTTGCATACACCCTCGCCTCCCACCCTTTCAGCACGGGAGCCACCCCCTTGACCAGCTCCCCGCCCTCCCTCGTGCCCAACAATAGCCTCACGTCGCCCGCGTCGCAACCGAGTAGCGCCGGCACGTCACCCGCGGCCTCCTCGCCCTTGGAGAAATTCATCACGATAAGCGCCCTCCTCCGGACCGACGCCGCCGCCGCCGGGCTCTCCTTGAGGATGGTCCACGTCCGCTCATTGTCCGGGTCGATCAGCCGGTGCGAGCCGTGGACGAAGAGGTCACGGTACCGTTTCCTCAGCGCCAGCGCCGTTTTGTAGAAGGCCAGGATCGAGCCCGGGTCGCCGCGCTGCTGGGCGGCGTTGATGCTCCTGTAGTCGTCGTGCACGCGCATCCACGGCCGCGCGCCGGCCGTCGTGAAGCCGGCGTTGGGGCCGTCGTCCCACTGGAACGGGATCCGCGAGTGGTCCCTCGCCAGGATGCGCAGGCCGTGCATCGTCTTGTCGATGCGATCGCGGTCGCCGGACTCGAGGGCCTCGGCGTAGAAGTTGCCGCTCTCGATGTCCTTGTACTCCTCGATGCCCCAGGCGGCGGGCATGTTGGTCATGCCGATCTCCTGGCCCTGGTACAGGAAGAGCGTGCCGGACATGGTGGCCTGCCACAGCGCGATGGTCTTGGCCGAGGCGCGCCACAGTTCGGGCGTCGAGTCGTCGCCGAAGCGCGACACGGCGCGGCCGTTGTCGTGGTTCTCGCAAAAGGCCGTGGCCCAGGCGTCGGTGCCCTCGATGAAGGACTGCCACGTCTCGGTGTACCTCTTGAGGGTCGACAGCGGGAAGGGCTGGTAGATGTACTTGGCGCCGAAGCCGTTGCCGTTGCCGAGGCGGATGACGGAGAACTCGAACACCATGTCCAGCTCCTTGGCGGCGGCCGAGACGTAGGGGATCACCTGCGACGGGTGCGGCGTCAGGGACAGCTCGCCGACGGAGACGGCGTTGTAAGGGGCCAGGGCCTTGCGGTTCATCTCGCGGATGAACTCGTGGATGCGCGGGCCGTTGCACCACATCTCGGGCGCCGGCTGGTGCGGCGACGTCGGGTCGGTGATGGGCGCGTCGACGTAGTCGGTCCGCTTGGAGTACTTGTTGACCGTGTCGATGCGGAACCCGTCGACGCCGCGCTCCAGCCAGAAGCGCATCGTGTCCTCGTAAATCGCCTCGCGGCAGGCGTCGTTCTCCCAGTTCAAGTCGGGCTGGTCGGGCGCGTACAGGTGCAAGTAGTATTCTTGCGAGTGCTCGTCCCAGGTCCACGTCGGGCCGGCAAAGTATCCGCGCCAGTTCGTCGGCGGGTGGCGCACGCCGTTCTCGTCATAGCGCGCGGGCTTCCAGATGTACCAGTCGCGCTTGGGGTTGTCCCTGGACGAGCGGGACTCTTTGAACCAGTGGTGCTCGACGGAGGTGTGGTTGACAACGAGGTCGAGAATGACCTTCATGCCGCGGCGGTGGCACTCGTCGAGTAGGGTGTCGACGTCCTCGACGGTGCCGTAAGGGGCGTAGATCTTTTGGTAGTCGGAGACGTCGTAGCCCATGTCGGCCTGGGGGCTCTCGAAGATGGGGGAGACCCAGACGACGTCGACGCCGAGCTCGTGGAGGTAGTCGACCTCGGATATGAGGCCGGGCAGATCGCCCCAGCCGTCGCCGTCCGAGTCCTTGAAGCTGGCCGGGTAGACTTGGTAGAAGGTGGCGTCCTTCCACCAGGGCTGCTTGCCCACCCAGCGGTTCTCGTCGTCCCAGACGAGGGATCCCATGGTGTGCCGTAGGGTGTGTTGTCTGGGTTAGGTCGAGCCAGGCAGGCGGTGATGGCGAGTCGGTCAATAGGGGGGAAAGAGAGAGGCACCGCGGGGGCAGACGAGGGAGATGGAGAGGAAGAGGGGAGAGGGGAAAGAGTGAGAGAGACAGAGCCGGGTGTGGGAGAGACCCGAGGTCAAAGGGCAGAGGGCAGACGCGCCGGGAAAGATTGGCATTTTGACCACGCGCAGGACGGGCAGCGGCGGAAGCTGGAAACGACCGCGATCAGCGGCTTGGGAAAAGTGGCGTGGCAACATGACATGCAGCAGGCGGAGGGAAGGCCGTACGGGCAGGTGGGTGTGGGTGGTGGAGGAAACGTTTTTGGGCGAGCATTGATGATGTTGCTGCCCAGGGCGGGCGGGATTGGACTTCCCCGAAGAATCACTCCGCAAAAGGGCCGTGAGAGAGGGAGATGGAATGAATTGCTTCGTCCCGTCACGTCCTGACGTCGGGGGGGGGGGGGGGGGGGGGAGGGTCGGTGGAGATTCCGATGGGATACTACCTCCTTACACGCATAGGCTATAGGGAAAACCCCCGCCTTTTGCTTGTCTTATTTTGCTGGGTAGTTTGGAGGTTGGTTGGTTTTCCCCTCACTCCCCCTTCGGACTCTCCACGCCGTCTGCCCCCTCATGCGGAAGAGGTGGTGGGTTTTGCGGTGGAAGAAGCGGAGTGTACTTCTCTTTTTTTGACGTTCCCCCCCTCTTCGGCTCTGCAAATATTGCTGCACCTATAGCCTGGAGATTAGACGCGTGAGAGACTCCGCAAGCGGCGCCCGTCACAGATGGTAGGTAGACCTTGCTGCATGAAGAGTCTTGTCGAAGAAGGTGCGTGTTTGGGTCGAATACAGATATTCGTACCTCAAAATGGGAACGAGAGAGGACAAGAAAAAAAGGAATTCAATCTGGAGAGCGGAGACTCCGCTTACCCTGTCTGTAGGGGAAAAGAAAAGATCAGACCCACTCGGAGCCCGGAGATTCTCCGCTAGACTCCGCACTTCCTTCCGACCCCCATGTCTCCCGGGGGATCCACTATCGCCTAACGTGCCGACCAATAAGGCCCGACGGGCGCCGAGCAGAGACAAGAAAAAACAGTGGTGATGGGTTCGGGGAACCGACGGCGCAATCTGGAGAAACCGGTTGGGTAAACAAAACCTGATGGTGGGAGGCCCGAATCTGGGGAAAGCTGAACAAACACCCCGCGCCGCCGCACCCCGGCAAGGACCTCGGCTTGGCAAGTCAAAGCTAGGGGTCGTAAGATGCGAATAGCATCATACCACCGTCGACCGAACCATCCCTAGTAACCTGTCATCCGGCGGAGTCTCCTGTTGGCACCTCGTGAGGCCTTCTCCAGATTGGACTCCAGCTGCTTAGCCCCCCCCGTTGGCACGAATCGTGGACATGATCACCGGGTCGGTACAAACTAGCCGAAGCTGCTTCTCACCCGATCGAGATACTCACCTTCCTCTACGACACGCCGTTGAGAAGCCAGCCAACACCTCCAGCGATATCCGTACACTGAACGGTAGGCATTCGAGGAAACTAGACCCACTCTGCTTCTCCACAGAACTTTGAACCTTCCTCCCACCCCCTCCCTCCCTGGTCGTTTTGAGGGGACCACCTTCGGCTTTTGGCTTCGTCAAGCGATCAAAGAATGGGAGAGGAGGACACGCACACCACCCATGCTTCTCACTCTCAGGCCTTACCATACTTTGTACGTGCCGAAAACCACCTTACACGCACGCATACACGCTACATCTCACTCACACCCATCGTCCTACATTCGCAAACCCACGCCAATCCCTCCCCTCCCCTCCGCTCCCAGGTCCCCCGTGTTGTTCCCATTGGGGAACTTGGGGAAAGCACGCACGGTTCAAGGCTGGGCGGTGCCTTTTCTGTTGCTACACACAGCACTAGTTTTTCTCTCACCTTTTCAACGCAATGCTACTTTGACTACGACCCTTCTCCCCCTTCAAGACTGTCCAAACCTCACTCCTCTTCCCGGAAGGGGGCAACCAACCGTCGAGTAGGGTATATAACGACGTGAATGCCCTCCTCATCCGATCAGCTTCATAGTGTCTTCAGGCGACCGATTCTCTCTTTCTCTCTCTCTTTCTGTCCGTGCATCCCCGGGCCAGCTCATCCTCTGTCTCTTTTGCACGCCGTCACACGGGGATATATATCACCGTAGTCTCGGGTCATCGACAACTCGTCAACTCAGAATAGGGTCATCTTCCAACGCCAAACACCAAAGATGTCCGACCCGAAGCACCCCGCCTCCGTCCGCGAGGACAAGGAGACGGCCATCCATCAACATGCAGACGACGTCGCCGCCGCCGCCGCCGCCGCCGCCGCCACCACCAACCAACACGCAAACTCCCAACACCCGGAAGACCTCGCGGCCGAGGCCGCCAACGCCGCCGAAGCCGAGCACCAGATGACGCTCCTCGAGGCCGTCCGGACGTACCCGAAGGCCATCGGCTGGTCCGTCCTGCTCTCCTCCACGCTCATCATGGAGGGCTACGACCTCGCCCTGCTGGGCAACCTGTACTCGTCGCCCGTCTTCAACCGCAAATACGGCGCCTGGAGCGAGGCCCAGGGCCGCTACGTCGTCTCGGCCGCCTGGCAGTCGGGCCTGTCCAATGGCGCGCGCGCCGGCGAGGTGTTCGGGCTCGTCATCGCCGGCTGGACGGCGGACCGGTACGGCTACCGCGTCACCACCATGGGGTTCCTGGTCCTGATGATCGCCTTCATCTTTGTGCTGTTCTTCGCGCCTAACGTGCAGATCCTCGTGCTCGGGGAGGTCCTCTGCGGTGAGTTCTCTTGGGGGGCGGGGGGAAAGGCCGCCCCGTCCTACGGGCCGCGTTCATCCCAAAAGCCGTGAAGATGGTCGTGTTCTTATGTGCAAAACTATTATAGGAATCCCGTGGGGTGCGTTCCAGAGCGTCACGCCGGCCTACGCCTCCGAGGTCGCCCCCGTCGTCCTCAGACCGTATCTGACCACCTTCATCAACATGTGCTGGGTAAGTTTCATTGTCACCACAAACATACACACAAACGCCCCTCGGAGAAGACGAAAGGAGGGGGGGGGACTTTTCATGAAAAGACACCCATTTTCTGACAGAGAGCAACGCGCAGGTCATTGGTCAATTCTTCTCGGCCGCCGTCAACAAGGGCTCGTTCCACCACCAGGATGAGTGGGCCTACAGGATCCCCTTTGGAGTGCAATGGGTCTGGCCCGTCCCCATCCTCATCGGCCTCTTCTTCGCCCCCGAGTAAGACTAATCCTCCAGACTCGCCCTCTCCCTCGGGCCCTGGGTGTTGCATCGAGTGACTAACTTATATAACAGATCACCTTGGTGGTACGTCCGACACAACGACAAGGCGGCCGCCAAGCGTGCCCTCCTGCGGCTCACGTCGCGCAACCAGCCCAACTTCAACCCGGACGAGACCATCGCCATGATCGAGCACACCAACGAGATGGAGCGCCGCGTCAAGGAGGGCGTCAGCTACCGCGACTGCTTCCGCGGCGTCGACCTGCGGCGCACCGAGATCGTCATCGGCATCTGGCTCGTCCAGACGCTCGGCGGCCAGAACCTCATGGGCTACTTCTCCTACTTCCTCACCCAGGCCGGCATGGACCCGGGCAATTCCTTCAGCCTCTCCATGGGCCAGTACGCCCTCGGCATGGTCGGCACCGCCGGCTCGTGGTTCCTCATGCACCGCATCGGCCGCCGCACCATCCACTTCTCGGGCCTGTGCACCCAATTTGTCCTCCTCCTCGTCGTCGGCTTCCTCTCCTTCTCGGGCTCCAACGCCGCCGTCTGGGCCATCGGCGCCATGCTCATCCTCTTCACCTTCGTCTACGACTTCACCGTCGGGCCCGTCACCTACTCCCTCGTCTCGGAGCTGTCGTCGACCCGCCTCAAGAACAAGACCATCGTCATGGCCCGCGCCGGCTACAACGCCAGCAACATCTTTGTCAACGTCATGACCAACTACCAGCTCTCCTCCACCGCCTGGAACTGGGGCGCCCGCACGGCGCTGTTCTGGGCCGGCACCTGCCTGCTGTCGTCCGTCTGGGTCTACTTCCGCGTGCCCGAGCCCAAGGGCCGCACCTACGCCGAGCTGGACCTGCTCTTCGAGCACAAGGTCTCGGCCAGGAAGTTCGCCGGCACCAAGATCGACCCATACTCGCAGGAGCTCAGCGGCGAGAAGAAGTTGACCGAGGAGCACTGAAATGAAAAAAGAGAAGGTGTGCCACCCGCGGGGGGTACGAACGGGTTGTAGTTGTTGTACCACTAGATCATAGTTACTAGCGTAATCTCATGCTTAATGAACAAGACCTCGTCACCTCAGGTCTGGAAGATTTTGATTTGCTGGGAGGGGGAGGGTTATTCCCCCCCCCCCCCCCCCCCCCCTTTCTTGTGTCTAGTGTCTCATATGCTGAGTGTACTTGTGGTGTGAGAATTTTAATTTTTAATTTTTTACGGGTATCTTCAGGTCGGATGATGACTCAGTGTTCCCTGGCCGATGGCCATGCTCGGGACCGCCTGCTGTATGTGCTTCCCCAAGAGGTCGTCGTAAATGGAGTTGCCGCCGGGCAGCCGCGTGATGAGGCGGCGCATGTAGTTCAGGTCCTCCTCGGGCCCGCCGGAGCCGGCAGTGCGGTGCGGGCTCGAGGGCGTGATGGGCACGCGCGCGAGGACGTCGACGGCGGCCGAGGCGATGTCGAAGAGCTTCTCCGTCAGGCCGACGCCGTGGACCTTGATGCTGTCGACGGGCAGGTCCCGCGTCGACAGCACGAGGTCCTTGGCGACCTCGAGCGGGTAGTGGTACGTCATGCTCAGATGGACCGACTCCTCGGCGAGGTAGCCGAAGCGCAGGCGTAGCTGCCACAGGATGACGCGCAGCCACAGCTGGGTCACGCGCAGGTTCGCCTTCTGCGTGTCCTTGAGGTCCGAGGTCGAGCGCAGCGCCGAGTTGACGGCCGTCTCGATGTACGTCAGCGCGGCGTTGGAGGGCGGGGTGGCGACCTTTTCCTGGTTCAGCAGCGCAATGAAGGACGTGTCGAGCGGGCTGAACAGCGCCGCCAGACTCCAGAAGCCGGACAAGGTCGGGTCGTTGTCCATGGCGGGCGACTCGGCGGTGATCTGCAGCGTCACGGGCCGGCGGTAGCGGATGCCGTGGGAGCGCTCCGACACGAGCAGCACCCAGAACAGGCGGTCGGCCAGCCCCCTCGGGGAGGCCTCGGTGTTGAGGCGCAACAGCAGGAATAGGGTAGTGGCCTCCCGCAGGAACAGGAAGGCCTGGCTGTGGTGGAACAGGGCCGAGTGGCAGGCGTAGAGGAAGAAGGTCAAGAGGCACTGCTCGAAGCTCGGGTTCGAGCGGCGGGCAAAGTTGCGATGGGCGGCGAGGGCCTCCTCGAACAACATGCGGCCGTGCAGGGCGTTCTTCTCCGGGATCAGGCCCTGCAGCCACAGGCTCTCGGGCTCCTCGACCTGGAGCAGGACCAGGGCACAGACGGCGGTCAGGAGGCAGTGGGCCTCCATGCCGGGCTCGGAGGGCCCCGCGACGACCTTGAGGTGGGCGACGTACTCCGGGGTCAGGATGGGGATGGTGGGGTTCAGGCGGGCGAAGAAGCGGTCGACGCAGTAGTCCATGACGCGGGCGGGGAGCAGATCGGCCATGCGCTGGACGGCCTCGTGGGGCACGTGGCCGAAAGCCTGGGAGCCGTCCGACACCCAGGCGAGAGAAACGGGGCCGGGCAGGCCGAGACACTGATCGCCGAGACCGGCGTCGACGCAGCGTTTGCAAGGGCGGTACTCATTGCACGCGCGGCGAAGACTTTTGCAACGGGCGCAGGCGCGCGAGACCTGGGCCCTCTTGGGGCGCGAGCCAGACGAGGAGGAGGACGGGTTGCCATTGTGGCCGTAGCCATGGCTGCCGCTGCCGGAGTCGTGGGCGTCCTCGCTAATTTCGTGGCGCTTGCCGAGGTGGGAGCTGCTGGCCGGAGATATTGAAGAGGGACTAGCTGCTGGGGGAGACACCATCATCTTTTGCATTTCGAAGCCTCATGGTTCCAGTTGTGGGTTGCGCGGAGATGTTTGAGACGAGGCACGAGTGGTCCGACTTTCGTATGTGTGACAGAAAGAGAAAGAGAGAGAGAGAGAGAAAAAGAAAGTGAAAGAGAGGGAGAGAGATGGTGAGATTTGGGTCGTTGGATGAGATAAAAATGGAGTGAAGAACCCCAGCTCATAAACGCGACCCCACGAGGAGACGACGGAGGCGACGGAGGGACATCGGTCGCTGCGGTTAGATGGAGGAGGAAATAGAATTAAGCAATTCTCCAGCAGCGAAATCACGTGCTACCCCGCTAATCCCTATCGGGGGGGGGGGGGGGGGGAGCGGAAGTCGGAGAGGGTTGTCATTGGGGGCGTATCGTGATATGCCTGCCACATACAGAGTAGACAGGAAACAGGCATTCTTTTGGAAGAGACAAACAGAGAGAACATGAGAGAGAAAGAGAGAAAGAAATAGACTAACAACAAGTCCTCATGGTATCATTTCAAAACACAAACAAATGGCTCGACTGCCGAAGTGTTGCCCCCCTTGTGTGCAGAGGGTGACCGAGTCCTCCCTCCCACCTAACGCCGTCGCTATGCACAGATCCGGTTCCCTTCCCCCCCCTCGAAAAGTCACTTTTGACGAATGTTCTTGGGCTTGCGCTTCTTGAACACCACGGCCGGCGCTGCGTCCTCCGCGGATTCTGCCGTCGCCTCATCCTCCTTCTTCACGGCTGCATCGCCCAAAGCCGGCACATCCAGGCCTTTGCCAGTATCGTCGTCGTCTTCAGGCTCCATTTTGACAGATGGCGCATCTGGTTTCACATCCGCCGGCGCTCCGTCCTCCGCGCCGTCCTCCTTCTTGACCTCCTCCGTGGGGTTCTCTTCCGCCTTGACATCCCCCTTGGCATCCGCCTCAGCAGGCTCTCTCGCCTCCTCTTCCTCCTCCTTCTTGACAGCCCGCAGAAGCGTGTTGCTGCTAAGCAGCGCGTCGAGATCCCCGTCGTCCTCGGGCATCCTCCTCGTGCTGCCCCATCCTTTCCGCTTCTTGAACAGCCCGCGCACCGCCTCCTCCTCCTCCTTCTCCTCATCCGTCCGCTCGCGCTTCCTGACCCCGACCGCCTTGGCCTCGACGGGCTTCTCTCGCGGCGCGTCCGGGTCGACGACCTTGGTCGCCGTGACGGTCCACTCGCCCGCCATCGCCATGTCGCCCCGGAACGCCGTCGGTATCGACACGCCCAGCCCCGCGAGCTGCTCCATCTGCTGTTTCCGCTGCGCCTCGGCCGAAGACGGCGCCGGCGCGCCCGACGACCCGCCGGGCCTGGGAAACGAGGGCCCCGAGAACGCCGACGCCGACGACCCGGGCGTGATGCCCTTCAGCCTCTCGACCTCGCGCTTCGCGCGCTCCTTCTCGCGCTCCTCCTGCTCATGGCCGCGGTGCAGGTCGCGCAGGAACCGCTTGAGCGCGCCCTGGTGCTTGCCGGTCGCCTCGTGGTTCTGCCGCTCGAGCTTCGTGTCGCGCACGAAGATGCTGCAGTGCTTGCACCAGTATTTTGGCGTCGACTTCCAGTATTCGGACATTTTTATGCCTCGCCGTGAAGAGGTTGGGGCGGGTAACGATGGGGTCGGGTACGGTTGGTTCGACGTTATTTCTCGCGAGTTGCCGGAAGGGGTGGTTTTCTTTGGCGGCGAACGACGTCACTTGCAGGCTTCTTCTCGCGTGCTGGAATTTCGAGGTTCGGCGCGAAAGCTTATGTAGTCCGTGCGCGGTGATAATTCGGCTAAGCTCCCGCTCCCCCGGCCCCCCCCCACTCACCTCAGCTCCCACTTCCACTTCTCACTCCCATTCTCACACTCACTATCGCATGTTGTAGCCCCTGTAGTCGGACGCTGTGGCCGCCACGCGATTCTGATTCTGGCGTTCCCATCAACTTCGCACATACGCCGTCTCACCAGGATGGACATGGCCACCATCTTCTACAGGCGACTGACACACCATTGAGTCTCACGTTAATGTCCATTTGGATCCTTGTGCAAACAGTCTGCTGTTATTGTTGTATTGGTACTAATTACCGGTCTGGGGATCTATTTGCCATGCGATGCTATGCCATGCTATGCCAAGCCCCCTACTCCAGTCTGCAAAAGCATGCAAACCCTTCCTTTCCAGTCTCCACGCCCAGAAAGAAAAAAAAGAGAAGTCCGTATCTCGTCATCATCCATTAAATTAAAAAGCTGCCGAATGCAAGGCAAGACTGTGAGAAGTCGCGAAATGTGTGCACTGAACCCCTTCGCCTAGACCAATTAAGTCCTTTCCAATGTTGAAGGCAGCCTCTCTAGACAATGTACAGAGCCGCGAAAAGCGTGGCGACGAGAGCGAGGAGCGAGGCCGGAGCCAAGCTCTGGCCCGCAGCGACGGGGGGAGCCACCGGAGTGGTCGTGCCCGCGGGGGAAGTCGAGGTCGCGCCAGGCGGGTTGGCGGGCGCCGTGGTGTTGGACGGAACGGTCGAGACCTGGGGGGTCGACTGGACAGGCGGAACGGTGGGCGCGGTGGTAGCGGTAGTGGTAGCAGGCGGTGCGACAGGAGTTCCAGGAGGAGTGTAGGGCGGCTGGCTGGCATCGGGCTGAGAAGCGGTGCGGGTGATGGGCGGGAGCTCGCCGCACGGAGTGGTATGACCCTGGATCTGGCCGTCGTCGATCTGGCAGATGGGAACCGGAATGGTGGTGGGGACCACCTGCGGCTGGCCATCCTCGATGACGGTCACGAGAGTGGTGGCGACCATGGTTGTTCCGACGATCTGGCCACCCGAGGGGACAGGGGCGTTCTCACCGCAGGGCAGGACAGAGAGATGGATGGGGGAGCACTGCTCGGCCCAGTGACGGTCGTACAAGTTGTAGAAGTTGCCAGAGAGGCAGCGGTAGAAGGTGGTAGATCCACCGAGAGCGAGAGAGCCATTGGAACAGACAGAGAAGCCCGAGGTGTAGATGACACCGGCCTGGGGAGGACCGTCGAACTGGAACTGGAAGTTCGCGACGATGGAACCGGTACGGTTCTGAGAGTCGGTCAAGACGCTGTCCTTGAGAGTGAGGTCAAGGGAGCCCGCGCCAGTGCAAGTGCCTCGCTTCTGTTGAGCTTGTTAGCAGAGCCACTTCCACATCGGATCGTGGTAACATACGTCAAGGCTTCGCTTGCCGAGCTCGACGACGGTGAGACCGAAGTTTCCATCAAAGTTGGTCTCGCAGCCGGAAGGAGGGCCATCCTTGGGAGCCAAGGCGCCACTGACGGAGGCGGAGGCCTGGGGCATGGCGACGGCCATGCCACCCAGGGCGAAGGTGATGAGCGCAGAGAAACGCATGTTGCTTGTCTGCCGGGTGAATGAAGATTAGCAAATGCTCGTTAAGAATGACGGATTCTCATATATGAAATGAACTGGAAACTTTGTAGCTGACGGGAGTACAAATCAGATCGCGAGTGACCGGCGAGATCGCAGAGGACAAACCCCTCCACGGGTCACCGGCCATCCATCTCATGGAGGGCAGGGAATTACACCATCGTCCCAACGTGACCACCTGGAAAACAAAAGCTTCCGTCTCGCCAAGAAGCGATTCGTGAACCATCCGATGCCGAGATCCGATGATGATCGACGTAGAAAGAGCGGGATTTGAAGGGCTTGGGAGGAGGGGATTGCGGACCGACGGACGGACGGACGAGGGAAACGGTTGTTGCCCAACCCGCTCGCAACGGAGACGAGCCTAAACATCTCTAAACGTACCTGAAGTCTTGCTTGGTGATCTGGAGAGTGGCGGCGAGCCTGTTTGTGAGAGGTTTGATGATGATCTGGCGGTCGTTCAAGGTGGTGGTGGTAGCCCAAAGTGCCAAGAAGAGAGGTGGTGATGTGGTGAGAAGAGAGAAAACTTCTTTTTTTTTCCGCCCACAACCCAGATTTGTTTTTGTTTTTGGCCCAGGGCGGCAAGACTTTTGCCCTCAAGAGAGAGAGACTCCTGACCCGCTTTGTCAAACTATGACCTCGTTCAGGAATCACACAAGAAGGGCGGGTGCGGCTTGACGTGGGGTTTCCTCTTGTGCCGCTGCCTCGTGGGATCACGGGAGCTGTGATGATGGGAACACCGAAAGACGGAAGAAGGCTTTGTTCCCCCTTTGCTGGTAGTCCTCGGCTGAGGCGTGTGAGTTGTGCGGCGGCTGTCGACTCTTGGCCCTTTCAAACTGTTGCTACGCGGAGGGGAGTGAGCGTCGAGGTGCTGGGGACAGGCAAAACGAAGCAAAACGAACGGGAGAAAGTGGGTTTCAATGAAGGAGACTTGGCAGGCCTGTTGATGTATGACAACTCCTGCGCCAAATGAGAGAATGGGCAATGATAGAAGAGTTGGAGTTCTGAAAGCTGAAGAGAGATAGAGAGGGCCAAAAAAAGGATGGAGAGTTTGGGGTCTGGAGGTTCATATACAGAAAAGGAGGCCAGTGTTGTGGGCAAGGTCGGCGGGCAGGGTAGAGGATAAGCTTCAGCCGTGGGTATTGCGCGTCTTTGACGTCCAGCATGTGGATTCGATGGGTCAAATAAGCTAAGGAACTTGCAGTAGTGTCCATGTGGTGAGGACAGTTGTGTCTGTTTGCAAAGGATGCTGTTGGAAGGAAGCTAGCTGCTCGTTGTCACTCATATGCCAGGGGCATGCACGCTACTTGCAAGCAACACCTTGGACAAAGCAATTCTGCATGTATTTTCCCGCTTGGTTACATCATGACAGAAGCAACAGCCACAGTTGGCCTTAACTTTCATCCATCTACAACTCCAGCCGATTCCTCAATGAACGGGCGAGTGTGGGTGGTGAGTGGATGGATGGGTGGATGACTGATGGTTGTTGATGTGGGCATTGCCAACCTAGGGGGGTGGTTGGGGAAGTCTCTTCCAGCAGCAGGGCTGGGCTGGAGACACACCTCAACCAGGACCGGGGTTCGGTGCCACAGGACCAGCCAGCTGTGCATCCAGTGCATAGTCTAGACGCAGATTCCGTAGACGCTTCTTCCGGGCTTTGTGATGTCAGAGATAGAACATAGGTTCCCCCCGTCGAGTCATGAGGAAATGTGTACTTGCATACCCCGGGCGATTCGGACGAACCGGAGACTCGTGACGAAGGGGGTTGCGTGCCTCTGCTATTTTTGCAATTACTTTATTCTGTACTTGGAGCAGCCAAATGTGTGAGTTTGCGAGACGACGACGACGACGACGACGACGACGAGGGACCCGGCCTGTAAGACGTCGCAACGAAAGGAACCGAAGATGAGTCCTAGATTGATTGCATGCGACCACCGGCCAGCCTGTCTTGTGCTGAGACAGCAGGCTTGCGCAACCAATCGCTGGGGAGATGGGTGTCCAGGAAGCTGGAAGGCCTCTCTGTCTTTGAATGCGGTGTGTGGCTGCTGCTGTGCTGATCAGGTACCACGGCCGACACAACCAATGGCCGCTTGAGAGGACCGAACTGCGTGGAATGTTGATTCACCCGCGGGGCTTGTTTACGTGTACTTAGTGAGGCGCTCAGGCTGGGATGAGCACAGCAGACCGCAATTTTGCGTGGGCTCGCATCTGAAAACGGGCATCGACCGATTTCCAGCAGTGCTAGGCAAGCGGGGGATTTCGACGGCCGGGCGGCACTGGAGAGGGTTCCTGGGCTTGGCCTGTCTTTTTAGGCCGTGTGGCTGGCTGTCTTGAGTTGCCGTGCCGTGGTGCTTGATGTGGGCCTTGAGCTGCGGTGAGGGGTCGTCGGAAGAGGGGTTGAACCGGGGTGTGCCCCGATCGATTACCGAGAAGGGGTTGGACTGGTGGAGGTGATGCCGCCGCGGAAGACGTGGTTGAATGGTGCGGCATCGATGATTCGGTTAGCCCGCGAGACGCAACGATTTCCCCCCGTTGGAGTTGGAGAATTAAGCTCGATTGGAACGCCCGACTGAGGGAGTATGTTCCTGGCGAAGGAAGAGGGAAAAGGGGATAGCATTCCTCAGATTCGGATTGGTTAAAGATGGCCCTCAGCCAGGCTGAGACTGTCTTGATACCCTTGCCTCTGCCGTTGTTGGTTGCTACACTAAACCAGGGGCCCAGAATATGCCACTGGATTTTCGACATTGCTTTTCTGCGATCGTCTGGTGTGGGATGGAAGAGAAGGGAAACCTGGAGGTTCTGTACGTACATCGTAAACCTCAACAGGGAAAACACCCCCCTCACCCCCCAAGGATGTTCGTTGTCGGGGCAAACATGTGTCGTACTGCCACCCCGGGAAAGACTGTGTGACTTCGCTTTAGTACCTCGGATGGATAAAAAGGTTACGTTGCCGGCGACCAGGTCGGGAAATGGTACGCCGTCGCATGCTGTCTCTCGTCCATACCAGCCACGGGCGGTACGGCGTTGATTCAGAACCCTTCATCTCAGAAGACGTGCGACGTCGTCCGAGATTCTTCCTCGGCGGCATCACCCAGACGAAGAAGACCAGAGCAAGGAACAGGAATCGTGATGTCGACTCTGGGGAATCCCGCGTCACAATGTCCTCCGGTCGGGGTGGTGTCGATGTGTTTCAGCCGACCCAGTCGTCATGATATCATCGTATGAATATCGGCGAATATCACTATCTGCTAAGACCTGCAGGCGTCCTATCACCTCTCCGTCACCGGGTCGGAGGGGGTGGATCGGAGGCTTGGATATCGGCTCGAAGGGGGTTTGTCGTTTTGGCTGCCTCTATCGCCCGCCTGTCAAGCATCCGGCGCCATCTTCCGGGCTTCTCGATGACTGCTGATTGGAGAAAGATGACCGAAGAAGGCAAGTTCTCCAGCGCCCAACTTCGCCCCTTTTGGCGTCGAAGGGGGGGCCCACGACACCCGGAGCCAAGCGCCACTTTAGTGTACAGGGGAAGAGGGGCCTGTCGCATGCGCTGTACCCGTCAAGCAGCTCGCTAAGAGCGCCAAGCTAAGGCGCCCTGCATTAGCACCGCCCGCCAGTGTCGGAGCTTGCGTCGATCCGTCCACGCCGAAGACCTTGACAGGTGTTGACTGGCTCGCAGCCCTTTCTAGGCCCAAGAAGTGAGAGTGCGACGGACGCGGACGCGTACTGGAAGGTGCGGTAGTGTTGGTGTTGGTGGTGGACCATAGAGAGGACTCGAAGACGGCGGGGGTTCTTTTGTTCGGCCCGGGACTATCTCGCTGCCTCTACCTCCAATAATGTTATCCAAGTCTTGTTGGAGCTGGAGGCAGCCTCCGGAGTGCCAGACTTCAGTGTGCTACTCGTCTAGCTTATGCCATCGCAGGAGCCGTCGAGTCCTTCGACTGCAGCGACGCGGGACGGGAGGAGCTACGAGTCCCATCCAGTCCAGTAGAGTTGGGCGGGCATGTGCATGGGACAGGGGGCCTCTTTGTGCAATTGTGTATCGCGTGGAATGGTTTGCTCGCTTTGGAGGGAAACATTGACATGGGGAGAATGTTTATACAGAGAGGGGCGCCTGGGCGATGATCCTGCAAGCATTTTAGTCGGTGGAGATGAGATGTACACAGCCATTACCAGTGTCGATACGGTCATCAAGACCAATCGTCTTAGCGAAGGCGGCATCAGATACCGGCCCAGCTGAGCATGCTGGCACCCGCATCCCCCGTTCAGTTTCGTCCAGCAATCTTCCAAACTGGTTGAGGCTGCAACCTGTACCCAATGCAGGTGGCTCATGGCACCGGATCGTGGCTTGCCCTCCCTGACGGAGTTGTGTATCACAGAAGCAGCATGTAGAGTGGGTACTTGGGGTATGACAGCATCACTTGACACCGAAAGTACTGAGGTCGATAGCTCAAATCCCCGCGCAACGCCCGCGTCTTATTGCTTCTTTGCTGCTGGAATAACCGCGCTGGGCTCGACAAAACCGTCCTCACGCTGCCCAGGCTTGGCCACGATGCTCCATGCCGGCTCCCGATGCCGACAATAATAAGGGTCTTTGTGCTGTTGCATAGCTTGTGGCTTCCGGCTGGCCTAAGCATGTTGAAGGAGCCCAGCAGACGTCGCAAGCCGTGTCTGGCCGCCATTCACTCATGGCGTGGTAATTGCCTGGCTGTCTCCCTTCCTTGCTGCTCTCGTCGGATGAGAGCAGGAAGGTGTAGGGGATGTCTGATGTTTGCTGAGCTGATGCACATCGGATTGGGAGGAAACCGAATTTTTAGTACAATGGGGCGATTTGGAACGGCAATTCGTTAAAAGGGAGGAGGAGTACAGAGTACCCCATCCGTTCCTGACCTTTGTCCACGGGCAAAATAGTTCCCGACGAACTGCCGGGACTTGTGGCTTGATGGCCCCACTGCGGCATCTCCTCAGGCGGCCTTGGCCCACCAAGTGTGGATGTCTTGGCAGGCCACCCTCCGACTTCACCTCTGCAACACTGAAAGATTTACCACTTGTTCTTCCCCCTACAGCGGCATGGTGAACTTCATTTTGTTCATTCCAAAGGTTTTCAAATCCATCGCTTTCTATCCAATTCAACATGAGTCTTAGCGCAAGGTGTTCCCCTTCAGCACGCCAATGAACTTCCAATGACAGCAGGGCAGGCTCCTATTGGTTCTGGCCAGAGTGGTTTCATCATGGAGACTCGTGTAAAGAAGCGTCTACACGATCCTATGACAAGCCTGAGTCCATTGGACATGGAGATGGCAGAAACTTTCGTCAATATGGGGGAAGCGCAGCAACTTCGTAGCTCAGCATCTGTAGCGTGCCTCTCCAAAAAACATGGCCGAAGAACATAATCAGTTGTGTTCCTGGCCATAGACCACCAAATAGGCGCAAAACTTATGTGGTGTGTATCTATGATATCCTCACGCGACACGTTTCTGGGCTCAGTCAACATGAAATACCGGTGCTGACTGCATTGCTCTGTGTGTTTGTAAAGTAGCTACAAAGCGTTGAGGTGACGTTAGATTTAAATTTAATGATCAGCTAGTCTGGAGCGATGTTCCGAGGTGCTGGCTGTACGAAGCTGGTTAAATACTTCGCCAGGTTGGCTTCAGCCTCAAAAAACATGTTAAACATTGGCCGGAAGGGCACGTAGGGCGAGTGTATCCTATGTCAGTCAACTATTCATCCTTGGCTCGCATTGTTTGATCTCCTGTCTAGTCAGAGGTTTGTTTCGTTTTTGTTTTTTTCTCAATGTCACATGACCTTTTTCTCGGCCAATGCCTCCTGCCATCCTTCATAGAGAGGTATCGCTTACATCTGTTCAACAATCATCACTAGACCAGGTGTTCGAATGGTACTGAAGCTCTCGTTCCCGCCGGCTCGACTCTCGCTGGCCCGTCCTTGGCTCGTATCCTTCGAATCCCCATCTGGTCACTTCTTTTTTCTTTTTCCCTCCTATTCATTTTCGACGATGGTGCCTGCTTGGCAATCTTCTTGGTGGAGCTGCCTGTGGCAGCACCATCTTTATTTTTGCCTGGGGATTTCCCTCGCCCTTCCTTATAAACAATAACTGATCCCTCCTTTCTAACAACAGCTGCTCGTCCAGATGGTCGAGGGGTACTGAAGCTCTCGTTCCCGCCGGCTCGACTCTCGCTGGCCCGTCCCTGGCTCGTATCCTTCGAACCCCCATCTGGCCCGTCTTTTTCTCTTTTTCTTTTTGGACTTCCGTCTCTTCCAATCAAGACTCTTCGACCAGAAATCACAGAATCTAGGAATAAAACTAAAACTGTGGAATGATTTCCTACTGCAGGGCTTTCGAGATAATACCGCTTGCGTGAAATTAGACACTCTAGAGTGCCGCATCCAAACTGCGATTTCAAGCAAGATAGAGAACACTTTGCACCCTTCAATATATCAACTAATGCCCTCTGTGCCAGCTTTTTGTATGATTCAAAACAAAACTTAGAGAATGGAAGGCCGTCATTTGAAACCCGAAATGGTGCTGGTGTTTGATTCCTTCCCTCTTTCCCTCGAGTGAAGTCATCTGCACTTCACACAGCAACACGACTCACATCCATCCTTCCCGCATTGTTTCCTTCCTTCCTTAAAGATTCCCTTCCCGAATCCCTACTATCCTAGTTGAGACGCTGATTTACAACTTTTACACTACCTAACTCGATCCGAAATAGACCGCGGCCGTCGTGTATTTCAGTCATGCTTCGTCTCGTTTTCAATCTCATCCTGACCTTGACTTCCGCTTAAAGGAAGAATACTATACTCGCTCAATTAATCTCCAGCACAGTTTCCAAGACGAAGTCATGGGCAAGGGTTACAAGAGCAGTCGTTCGAAGAGAATATTCTTGAGAAAGGGGTTCACTTTCGACTCTGGTCCCATCTTCCCCGCGACGCGCGATGGCGAGCAGAGCCATCCCTTCTTTCTTGCTGCCATCTTTGGCGACCAAGAGCCGTCCGGAGACGTCGCCGTTCTGTCCGAAATAGCTCACGAGTTTCTCGTCCGCACCTTCCACGCCCTCATCGATCGAGCCGATCTCTACGGTGCCCTTCGCGGTCATGAAGTCTTCTACAACACTGTTGCCTCCGAGATCGTGGCCGAGGGCGAGTTCAACGGTCCACTTCTGAAGGTCCTCGAAGAAACCTACGTGTCTGCCCGCCGGCGGTTCCAACGCGTCGAATCAAACGCCGAGAACGATCTCGTCACTGTCGTTGACGCTTGGATTCATATCAAAGACGCCTTCGCCAACCTCCCTGCCCTGCGGACCATCTCGCTCTCTGCTCGCATCAATGAGGTCGACGACCTCACCTCTCAGTTCGAGAGTGCGACTCTTGTGAGCAGCAACCTGGCCGTCTGGCCTCCCGTCTATTTCAACCATAGCGAGGTCGCCGTTCTCTCATCCAAGTCTCTGCGGTCTCTTCTCTACGGCAAGACTCCCGAGACCCCTGGAGAAATGCCCGCCCTTCCGACCAAAGGCTCGATTCCCACCGAGACTCGAGGATTTCTCTGCTCGCTGGCTTTGACGCACTACAAGGCTAACAAAAGCTCTTGGAGACTTCTTCTTACCCCTGTCGCTCAGATGAAGAACCATGAGCGATGCCTCTGGGCCAAGGCAACTGGCGGAGAGTCCCAGACATGCTTCAGTCTGAACGTCTTCCTAACAAAGGCCACGGAAGCCCTCCAAAGCGGCAAATCCATCTCGATCGCCCTCGCAACCCCGTGGTTTGGTCGGACCTGGGGCTCAATCCATCCAGTCACCGACGCCACCGGCGCCCAATTCACTGCTCAGCAAGTCTGGTCCTCGGCCTGCCCTCGTCTCGGTTTCGCCATCGCCCTTCACAAGCACGACAACGGCGTCGAGCTCATCATCTTCGATCCCATCGCACGTTACACCCACATTAGGGAGGATCCCGTCGTCAAGGCCAACTTGTCGTCGATCTTCGCCTTCCGTCAGAGCATCCGCGACAATACCGACGAGGTCCTGCGCGCTGTCGGGGCTCGTCTGACCCGGGTGTGGTACGGGGGAAAGATGGACATGGATGTTGGAGGTTCCGACGGCGTCCAGATCGCGAGCGAGTGGGTTAGACAGCTCGTCGTCGGCGCGGGTGATGAAGGCCAGGATCCTTTGAACGTCAGCGATAATGTCTGGGCTCAGTGGGGATTTGAGAAGGTTCAGGTTTAGGGTAAGAACTTTCACAATCGGATGGCATCTCGTTCCGCCTCTGATCTCAGCGTGCTTACTTGGGATAACCAGCGCAAATAAACCACGGCTTCTTTGGTTCTTCGACATTCCACTTGATAAGGTTCAGACGACTGGAATGGAACGGCATTATAGGGGCGGGCAAGAGCGAAGGGGGTTGACGTATATGATGCTTGCTTCGATTCGCAATACGATTCAGAAGATAGCCCATGAGAGAAATCATAACAGTTTTCCTTCCATGCCCTAGCATCTCAGACACAGGCCTTCGATGCTTCTGTCGTCGTCTGGTGACCTGGCCAACGCTTGTCATCTTGGCTGTACAGCTATGCAGCGAGGAACCAGAATCTCGAGAAAAATGATGCCCAGTTCGTGATCTTAAGAAACGTAATGTAGCAGCGCCGCATGTAGCCTTGAACAAGACCAGCTCCAAATCATGAGGCAACGGTTCCATCTGCCGGATGTCATCTCACGTCCTCATCTCACGGGAAAGTAACCGGGCGATTTGAAATGCTCTTAAGTTGGCTGAATTCGACTTGTGCTTTTTGTGACCAAAGACGCATGCATCTATGAAGACTGATGGAGCTTTATCTGACCCCAATGCAAATCCTTTCCTTATTACGTCGTCCGCTATCCTCACCACATCCAACGTACTCCAACACTGCCGGCTTACATGATGACTTCGTTTGCAACGTCCTGGACTCGAGTCAGTAAGAGGTGTCGTCGCAACTGAGAACAGGGGATAACCCACTCTCTTCAACTCCTTGAACGGCAGGCAGACACAGTTCTGCACGCGGATCTCATCGCCGACACCGCAGTCCTTGCCGAGAATGGTGATGCTCTGGACCTTGACGCCGTTCTTGATGATGCTCGTCGTGTGGCTGCCGACGGGGGTCGGGGTGCCTTCGACACGGGCCCAAGCACCGACGCGGCTTCCCCAGCCAATGATAGAGTAGAGGACGCACGAATCGTGCTTGATCTCCGAGTCCTCGAGAACGACGGCCTCCTTGATGCGGGCGCCGGGGCCGACGTGGACACGGGGGCCGATGGAGACGTTGGGGCCCAGCTTCGCGGTGGGGTCGACATGGGCGGTGGGGTGAATGAAGACGGGGGGGATGATGTTGGCGCTGGGCTCGGCAAGCTCCTTGGAGCCGGTCTGCCAGGCCTTCTGCAGGTAGAGGGCGTTGGCGGGGACGGCGGAGCCGGCCGTCTTGATCTGGCGCCAGAAGTCCTTGGTCTCGTAGACGAAAAAGGACTTCGTGTCGGCGAAGTCACCAAGGATGTCCTGCTCGAGGCGGATGACCTGGTTCTTGCGCTCCTCGTCGTCTTCGTCGGTGATGATGAAGCTGCTCTCGAGGTTCTCAGAGCTCGGATAGGACATGAGGCGGGAGGGGCGGTCGGTGCGGCGCTTGATGGCGGTCTTGATGGAGGGGAAGATGGCGTCAGTGGAGAAGAGGTAGACGCCGCAGTTGATAAGGTTGCTGATTTGCGACTCGGGCTTCTCGACGTAGTGAAGAACACGGCGGGTGTGGGCGTCGCTGACGATGCAACCAAAGTTGGTGGCGGCGTCATTGGAGACGCGAGTTCCCAAAATGACAGCCTCGGCGTTCTTGTCATGGAAGAGCTGGAGCATCTCGGGGAGGGGGAAGGAACAGCAGACGTCGGCGTTCAGGACGAAGAGGCGCTCGGGGTGGCCCTTGAGGATGGCATCGCGGAAGTGGTAGAGGCCGCCAGCAGTGCCGAGAGCCTCGTATTCGCGGAGGTACTTAATGGTCAGTTCGGGGAACTCGCTGGCGGCATCCTTGATGAAGTCGCGGAAGACGGTTTCGTCGTAGTAACCGATGATGAGGACCTCGGTGATCTCCTTGCCAGGAACCCGGTCGATAGCGGCCAGGCAGTGCCAGATGATGGGGTGGCCAGCGACTTCGAAGAGGGGCTTGGGAACGTCGAGAGAAAGGGGACGGAATCGAGTGCCACGGGAAGGGCCGCCAACCTAGAGATTACCCAAAGTGCTTTGGTTAGCTTGTGGCTGTTTGCAGAAGACAAGGCAGCGCAACTTCGCTTTCTGTGGGAGGGGAGGGGAACAAGGGCGGGGAAGGAGGTTTTTGGAGATGCATGCGCCGCACGGTCAAGAAGCGACATGCGACAGCAGAAAGAGAAAATGTGTTCATACCAGAATAACGGCCTTGGTGGCAGCCTCTCTGGACGCCTTTCCTCGGTAGGGGACCTGCAGCGACATGATTTGGGCGGCAACTGGGTTGCAGGGGAAGAGTTGAGGTGGTGAGGGAGGAGAGAATAATGTCAGAGTGGGTGGTTTTGGGTTGAGGTCGCTGGAGGTTGCTGCTGCCGTTATCGAGGTGGCTGCTGATTGCTGATTGCTGATTGCAACGTCACCGCTTCGTGAAATCAGAGAAGGAAAAAGGATGCCCCCTGAGAAGTTCACCTAACCTTGAAGTCCCAAGCCAAGAATAATCAATTCACAGGCGCAAGCTGGCAATGCGCTGGCAGGGGTTCATGAGGGGCTGCTAAGTGGTGGCTTGTGCAGTGTCCAGATGTGGCGGAAGGTCCTTTCATCTGTTATCAGAAGACTTTGTGTTGTGCTTGTGTAAAGACTGAAGTTGATGTATCTTTTATCTGCAGGACCCTGTGCGGGGGAGATGGATTCCTCCAGTGGGTGGGAACCAGCCTCAGCTGGCCACATGGCTAAGGAACACATGCGATGAGCTCTGCATCCCATTCGTGTGCCAAAGGCTATTTTTTTCTTATTTCAGCATGCTTTCATTTCGTCTGCCTGTACATTGTTCATTTAGGTTAGGATTGAGAGATGAGAGGTAGAAATTCTCTACCATTGAGCAGGATAATTGCCTCCATTACAGTATGGTCTTCGGCTGTTAGACTTATGAAATGTACAATTCCTGATTCACTCATCATCCTCCCTCATGGAAGTTTCATCATTGGAGGGTTGGGGACCAGTTGGGCTGCAAGGGACAATCGAGCTTCTCCAATAGAACCAGACCAAGCCAATTTACGCGTCGGTACACGACCGTGTCGAGAGCGTGTAAAGCAGGCAGCACACGCGACGAGGGGGGTGTCACAGAGGCAAACAGTGACTTGGTTGACCAGGTGAAGAAGCACTTATCTCGCGCAAAATACAGCAGGCAGCTGTGCATCCAGGAGAGCTCCAACAGGTACCAAGTCGCGTCCTGCTCTATGCCGTGGGATCGCCGCAGCCCAGCTCCACTGCCAGCCATTCTTTTGCGCCCCCTGAGGCCCATGACATCCCTGCCTGCACAGCAACCAGCGATGCACCTCGCTCGCTCCAGTTTGCAATAGCCTTCGATAGCAGGTACTTGCCCTCGCCAGACATATCGCCAGATTGCACCAGCAGCAAGCCCAGGAAACCAAACAAAAAGTGGCTACATCTGCACTGAGATCCCTTTGTGCCTCGAGAGGGATTCATGCCGTTGCCAGCAGCTTTTTTCCGAGTGAAAACGATGGCGACCTGACTGCCACACAAGTCCTGCCTAACACTGACAACCACTTTCAGGTGAGCCTCCGGAGCGTGGAGACCTCACGTTGCTCAGGTCACCCAAACGAGGAAAGAGCTCTTAAAGCTTTGAAGCTCCCCGAAGCTCCTTCCCTCCCCTTCTTGAGCTTCACTTCCACTCCTACTTCTGCCCTCTCTATCTCACTTACAATTCCGCTGTCTCACTTTTCCTTCACTCGCTCTCTCACTTACCCGGCTTCTACCTCATTTCTCGTTGCCTACCTCAGGGTAGTCTGGGTCGCCAATTGACCCTTTGTCTCTCTTTTCAACCAAACCCACCGCCTGGCCTTCCTCCTCGACCCTTTTCCCTCTTATAAAACCCCCCTTCCATACCACTCACCACTCTTGTTGTTGTCTCTATTGCTTCACTCTTTGCCCAGTATGACCAAGGCAAGAGCGGCTCGAGGCAACCAGCCCATCAAATCCGAACCTGGCGCCCTCCGCCATCACAACACTCACCACCACAACAATCCCTCTCCCTCACCCTCCCACTCACCTTCCGTCACCAACACATACAACGGCTCTCCAGAACAGACCAGAGACCAAGCTAGCTCGTACGCCGCACCCATCGATGTCAACCAGTCTTTCCTGCGATCCGACGCTCGTGAGTTATTCCCCATTACCCGTCTCTCGCTTTCATGTGTCTAATACCTTCACAGCCTCAATCTCGGTCCGGAACAACCAGGGCCTCAACTCCGTGCAGACAGCGTTGACCAATCCCACTTTTGACGAGAGCGAGCCTGTTCTTCTGCAAGTCAGAAATCGAGACATGGATCCTCCCGTCGTCACTATGCAGAACGACTCGTTCCTTGACGGGTCGTTCCGCGACATCGGCGCCAAGGTCAAGATTTTTAACGATACCCTTGGTGAACTCCAGCAGCTCGGCGTTTCTCACGATGTCGCACTTCCGCAACTCGTCTTGGTCGGCGACCAGTCCGCTGGCAAGTCCAGTCTCATGTCGGGCCTCGCTGGACTCAACCTGCCGCGAAGCGAAGGCGTCTGCACCCGATGCCCCATTCACATCCGCGTCTCTCGAAGCGGCGCTCGGGACCGTGCTGGACCTGAGTGGTCTTGCCGTGTCTCTCTTCAACAAGACTACGCCTTTCGACCCCCGCCCAACTACAACCTCACAAAAGCTCATGTCACGGCAGAGAACCCTTTCCCGCCTTGGGTTAAGCAACCGCGTGTCGTGAAGGAGTTCATGACTATCTACGACCAGTCTGACATTGACACGGTCCTGAAATGGGCCCAGATAGCCATCTTGAACCACGACCAGAACCACCAACTTTATATCCCTGGTACTGGCGCTATCACGAAGCAAAGTCTTCTTGACGATGAGGCTGAGAGGACCCTGGCAAAGTTCAGCCCCAACACCGTCGCCCTCGAGATCAAAGGACCCGACTTGCCCGACCTGTCTTTCTACGACATGCCAGGCATCTTCCGCAACTCGGCTCGAGAGGAGGACGAGTATCTTGTGTCGGTCGTTGAGAACTTGGCGCGTCAGTACATCTCGCATGCCGGTGCCCTCATCATCTGGGCCGTGCCGATGAACGTCGATCCTGAGACGTCTTCTACGCTGTCTATTATCCGCGACCTCCGTGCTCAGGATCGAACCATCGGCGTGATGACCAAGGCCGACCTTCTGCCCGAAGGCAACTACAACCAGTGGATTTCGATGCTGCTCGGTGAGCGCCACAAGATTGGTCATGAATTTTTCATCACGTCTCGCCCTTCCGACAAGAACTTGGACGAGCAGCAGCGCTGGGAGGATGCCCTTTTTCACCAAAATGGCAGCGAGCGCTGGCCGGAAGACTTCCACGTCTTTCGCCCCCGAAGCGGTGTGGAGAAGCTGAAGACCGCTCTTTCGGAGAAGCTGGGCAAGGAATTTGCCAAGAAGTAAGGCAGCCCCTATCCTTTCCTACTCTCCCGATTCCTCGTGCTGCTGTATCTTGCACGCGAAGCTAACCATTGGCAGCTTGCCTTTCATCAAACAAAAGGTCCAGGCACGGCTCGGCGAAATCGAGGGACAACTCAGTACGCTTCCCGAACTGCCCAACAACGTGGAACTGGAGGTCAGAAAGAGTCTCATGGTCTTTTCCGCCACTGTCAAGGACACTCTCCGTGCCAGACATTTTTCCTCTAACTACGGATCTCTGTCGGACTGTTTCCGCGATTGCATCTTACAGATGAAGCCCAAGTTCGTCCTGAAGGACAAGTCTGACATTCCTGTCTTGGAGATCTCCGACGACGATGAAGAAGCTGTCAACGTCACTCCCGGAAACAGGAAGCGTAGTGCCAATGGCCATGGGCAGACAAGTTCCAAGAGACAGCGACCTACGGTCAACGGTGGTTCCTTTTCGGCCGCTATCAAGACGGAAGACGGTGGCTCGACGCCATCAACTCCGTCCCGCAGAAGGCCGCCCCCGCCGGCGCCTCTTGTTGGCTCGTTCCAGCAGTACTTTAACTATGGCGCGGGATTCCGGACGCTGGCTCAAATTCGCGACGACATCAGAGCCAAGACCAAGGCCGGCATGCCTAGCATCGTTCCCGATGAGGTGTACGAAGACCTCTGCAAGAAGGCAGTGCGGGACTGGGACAAGCCGATGGCCACGTTCCTGCATGAGACTATGAGCCGACTGCAGAAGATCGTCGACTACGCGCTCAACCAGGCCTTTGGGTCCCTGAAGAAGCGGCTGATTTTCAAGGAGTCCAAGGCGCTCATGAACGAGTTCTTGAATGTGCGACGGGCGGAGGCCATGGCCTTTCTCAAGGAGATCTTCGACATGGAAACCCACCAGTTGTTCACCGTCAACCGGAAGGCGTTTGAGGACTACGAGCGTTCCGAAAGCCTAGTGCTAACGCGCTATCGCCATGTTATGCGCTGGCAGGCGTTCTCGGGCGAGCAGTCCGACTTCCATGACTGGGACAAGATGACACCTGACCAGCGACACAGCGAGGAGAAGAAGCACAACAGCGAGCTGACCAAGATGGGATCCGACCCCTTCGACAAGGAGTTGAAGGTGGCCGCCTACGTTCGCGGTTACTACATGCTCTCCGCCCTCCGCTTCGCGGACACGGTCTGTCTATCCATCACGTCGCGCATGATGCCCAAGATCGTCCAAGATCTTGACTTTTTCCTTGAGAAGAAGCTCGGCTTGGCCGGTGGTCACGACGACACAGTCTTTACTCGTCTGATGGAGGAGGACGAAGACACGGCCCATAACAGGGAGCGTCTCAAGGGCGAGCTCGAGAAGTTCAAGAAGGCGCTCCAGTCCATCACGACCAATGAGCTGGAGGGCGCTTCCGGCTCGTCCTCGCTGGAACAGACGCAGTTCGGATCGTATGCCGAGTCAATGGCCGATAGTATGGACATGGACTCAATCTGAGCTGTTAACGGTTGTAAATTACGGTAGGATATTCTGGGGATGGTTCGTGTGGCGACCGTGGCAAGCAAACATGCTGTTGGACAAAGCCGCAGAGGGCTGGCAGGCCGTTTGGCGTAATGGAGTATGGGATGTCGAGGCCACTATTGGCCGTTTTATTCAGTTTCGACCAGATCAGAAGCGAGGAAGCTTCTCACAAGATACCAAACGATGCAGGTAGCGTAGCTTAGAGAATCGATGCAAAAATTGTGTCAACGTATTGAAGCGGACGACGTGATTGAAGGGCGATGACACGAGCAGCCTATGTCTCGACAACCGGGACAAGGCCACTCATCAAAGCAGGTCATTGGCGGGGGGTGTGATGAGTGTTTTGAAGAATGAGGAGGGAGAGGGGGAGTGAACATGGATGAGTAAAGTCGGTGATACAATATTTCTCATTTCAAACTCAAGTATCCGTAAGTAGTGATACCATCAAATCATATACCGCTATGCGCTTAGCTCGATATTAATGAGGGACTGGGCGTGATCAGCCCTCCGAGGTGCGACTGCCCCCCTGAGCTCGACGTCGACGAGGAGTTGAGAACGAGCGTTTGGTTGTCCGCCGACCCCGACGCCCATGAGGAGGGACTCGGTGTGATATATCCTCAGACAGCTGTGTTACTGATAGGGATACGGGTATCTTAAGGAGGATCGACTGCGGTTGGGCGGTAGGTGAGGTTTCAGCGCCTACTACCATAGCTACAGTGGGCTTAGTGTGCTGATCTACTGAATCTTAGGAGCCCGGGAGCCAAAGCTGGCAATCCCCCCCCTCGGCTTGACGTGCAGCACCAATTCCAAGACTAGCCACGGGAGGCAACCACGCGGCACCGCGGCCCGTCGGACACACCCGCCGCCGAATCCAACGCCAAGCTGAGCTACGCGGGAACGAGGAGGGGACCGACGGTCACACATAGAGTCTGTATACATGCGACACGGCAACCCCCATCCCCAAAATCCCACCAATGTAAGTCGCCCCCACGAGACTCTCACACACGTTCACGACGGCTGCCGGCGCTAGCGCCTTGTTGAACACCTAGTTAGGGGATTCAGGGGTGGATGGGGGTTTAATGTGTCATCGGAGAGAAAGCGCACCAAGAAAGTGAGAGGGGGGGTTGGCGAAAGCTTCACGAGGATTGGCTTCTTCTCTTGGCTTTCTCGGCACGCATTGGCAGAAGGACTAAGCGAAACATGTACAAAAGCAACAGATCATATTGATGCGGGCCAGTCTCATGATGAGACCAAGCCTGCGGGTATTGAACGGCTACTTGGAGAAACGAGAGTGTTCGGGAGGAAGGGGTGGGGATAAGGCGCCGCTCAGTCGAGGTGAAATCCGCCCTGTCTGCAAGGAGGAGAGCGGCACACGACGCGTCGCGAGAAACCTCTGGTATCATAATCGTATCCAAGCCTAAGTCCGACCGAAGCGTCGGGCCGGCATTACAAAAGGGGAGAGGGGTTCGCAGTGTACGAGGGAGTTTTTTTTTGTTGCGTATTTCACTTTTTCAATCAGTATCGATCGTAAGCCGCAAAAGAAAGCCTTCAGGCGGCCGTCTTCTCGCTGCCCGCGGCACGCGTGTTGATGTCGTCCTCGTGGTGGTCGGCGTGAATCTCCTTCTCGATCTGGGCCGGGTCGACCTGGCCAATGGCAGTGTCGCCGTCAAAGATCTTGGAGATCTCCTCGAGCGTCGGGCCCTTGGTCTCAACGTAGAAGAAGTAGACGAAAACAAGCTCGCAAAAGTCCCAAAGAGTGTAGAACAGCATGAAGTTCCAGTGGTTCGGGAGGTTGTCCCACGCGACCTTGTTTGTTTGGCTGCAGTAGGGGAGGATGTCAGTCGGCTGGTGTGAAAGGAAACAATGGAGGAGGTGAACGTCATAGGGATTGCCGCGGTCGGCCGGCCTACTTGGCCGGCCCAGAGCGCTTACTAATACCGTCCGAGTGGGGCCGGGATCGGCCCCACTCGCCCGACTAAGAGATAGATGACTTACTTTCCGATGGCCAGGATGGCTTGAACAGTGATGTTCATAATCATCATGCCTTTAGCGCGCAAATGGAATGGAAGGACCTCAAGGGCGTAGGCCACGAGCAAGCCGGAGAAGCCAATGTCGTAGAAGATGCCAAAGATCCAGATGAAGACCAGCTGGGTGTAACCCGCGGCCTGGTTCGTAGCGCCCGAGTTTTCGTATACAGCGCCAGTGATTGTCCAGCAGACGAAGGAGCCGACCATACCGCTGATTGCAACGAGAAAGAGCGGGCGGCGGCCGAAGTAGTCCACGGTCAGGGCGGCCCCGATGGAGCACGACAGATCGAGGATCGACTTGCCGGTCGAGATGGCAAGCTTCTGATTTTGCTCAGTAATGCCGGCGCCCTCATAAATGGCGTCCATATAGTTAGAGAACAATGAGTTGCCTGAATACTGTGAGATGACACCGAGGGAGATGATGATCGCGAGGCGCCACCGGTTGCCCTTGGTGCGGAAGAAGTCGGCGTAACTGGTCGTTTTTTCGGCATCTCTCTCCATTGTGATGGTCTCTTTCATCTCGCGGTACTCGAATTGAACTGTGGCATTGTTAAAATCGCCGCCGGCGTGGTGCTTGGCCAAGACCGCGAGCGCCTCCTCGGAGCGGTCCTTGTTGATGAGAAAGCGCGGCGATTCCGGGACCCACCAGATGCCGATCAGCTGGATGACGGACGGCACAATTTGAATGAAGGTGATTGAACGCCAGCACCAGTCGTTGTTTATATACGAGGTTCCCCATCCAATGGAGGCGACGACGAGTGCGCCCAAATTCCACAAGCAATTGTAGATCTGATATCGCCAAGTCAGTAATCGCGGGAATTATGGGGTCGGGTAATTGTGGATATATGGGGGTGGAAAATGTATGGCGCAGGCGCGACGCAGTGTGTGTGGCGCAGCCGGGATGGGAGTGCGAGGTGCTCCATCCTAAACGGGCCCTACGGAGCTACTCCTCCTTTCCTCGACACAACAACAACACATCGCCAATGTAGACGAAGCATTGCATCACCAAAAAAAACGCTCTGCGTCTGTGCTCGGATTGAGATTGTGAAAAGGGAAGAAGCAAAAAATGAAAGGCAGGCACGTACGGCAGTGACAGGGCCACGGTGTTGAGGGTGGCAGATCTCGGTGAGGAGAAGGGGCGACGCCATCTGTGCTAGCGAGTTGCCGAAACCGAGGATAAACCGACCGCCGACGTACACTGCGAACGAAGAATCAGTCTCTTAATCACCGGCCACGGATTTGTCAAGCTCTCAAACTTACTTCCCCAGCCGTTGCAAAAGGCGGTGATGGCACCACCGACGACCATGAACAAGCAGCCGCTGACGATGGACATCTTGCGGCCGTACGTATCGGCGACGTAGGGGGTGATGAAGAAGGAAACGATGGAACCGATGTTGAACATGTTGATGAGAATGCCGAGCTTGTTGTTGTCCGAGACGCCGTCGCCGAAGTAGTCCTTCCACCGCTTCATCTGCTGGGACGTGTTGACGAGCATGCCGTCGTAGCCCGTGGTGGCCGAGGCGACCATGAGGAAGATTGTCGAGAAGTAGAGCTTGCGGAGATGGGGCTCCTTGGTCCAGTAGACCTTCTCGAAGCGCGGCGCCTCGGCCTGCGCGACATCGACATTGGCGACGACCTGCTGCGAGACGATAGTCTTCTTCGCCATGGTGATGGTTGGCTTTCTGGATACCAGTGGAGAAAGTGAAGGAGGCGCCTGACAGGGAGACCGTCAAAGTTGAATTGGCCGACTTGCGGGTGAGGAGCGGAGTGGATCGTGGACGAACGCTGTCCGGGTCGAGAACTTATATGTCCCTTTTCCACAGCTCGCCCTCTGCCACCCCTGGCGTTTCCCCCCCTCCATCAGCCTGGGGGCAGCCTGGGGGAGCAGTCTCGTTACTCTCGAGACTCGATCTGCACGGCTGCTGACCCCGGAGAGCTAGTGTTTTCGCCCCATTCGGAACCCCCTCATGCAGGAGGCATCCGGGGGTGGGGAAAGGGTGCGGCGTGCGGCAGCACGAATTGGCGGCGTGCGGGTAAAGGTGAACAGAGTGATTGTGGTAAATCGACATAGGTTAGCCAGGCGTGCCCATCCGGAGACGAACCCATGCTAGGACGGCATTTCGACATCCGGTCAGCACAGCTTACCTCGCAGGTTTTATTTCTATTACAGCCTGGTCCCTTGGTACTTTGGACAGTTGAAAAGCATCGTCCCACATTTCAAGGAAACGCTTGTCAACTGCAAGCACGTTGCGGACGAGAGCCTCGACCATCAGCTCGGAACCCGATATTACGAAAACAATTTACCCTACGGCGGGTTCGCCAGTCACGCATGAAAGACATAGTGCGACTGTTGACCACGGCGACCAACCGGCAATGGACTCATGTTATTACATTCGCCTCGCTAAAGCCAGCCATCATATCCCGCGCCTCACGCCTGCATGGCAGCCCCCCAGGCGGGAGTCCAGTCACAACACCCAGCCCACCACCATCACAGCTTTCAACTCTGCTTTTCAAGTGCCCATCTAGCTTTTTACCCCACCGACAACTCCCGCGTGCGTTCCTACCAGGATCCCCCTAAAGTGCACACCATCTTGGGCACAATCCATCTCTCGCACCCATCAGCTTCCCTTGCCCCCTTCGAGGCCGGTGAAGGCATCCGACCAATCGACGACCAGGGGTTAAATGCAACTGCTCTTTTGCCGGCCTTTTCTTCCAGACGGCCCTTCTCGCGAGTCCTTGCGACGCCACATGTGCTTCTTTGCCGTGCAGTCGTCGACCGCATCTCGCCGGGGCCAGACAGGGTCTATGAGACCCTTTCCTGGTACGCTAGCGCCTCGAAAATCCAATGAGACATCCTCTTTTGGGGGGCTGGCTGGTTCGCGTCTTGTCCCGCACTGGCAGAAGCTTACCCAGGCCAGGCTTCTAGGCATCCCGGACGACCTCCTTTCTGGCGTCTTCAGTACGACGCTGCTGAGTCCACGAAGATAGCTCTCTTGTCGCTCCCGTTCGACCGGGGAAATTGTCTTGATCGCGATAGAATTGCCAACCTCGCAGGCAACAAGCATGGATCCGCGGCGACATGACCAGTCGTTTTCTATTTTAACGACTGACATGGACGACATAGCTCCAACTCACGATTCGCTATACACAGCCTTGAGCCGAATGAGCCGACGGACCGGAGATGCCTGATGCTGGCACAGGTTTATTTTACCCTGTCCCCGTGAGGTTTCCATCTAGGGATCCGCCAGCCAACAGAGTCGCGGGATGCAACTCCAGGTCGTTTCTGGGACTCTTCGGGATGACACTCTGTGGGTTTTTGATTTGCAATACTCGACCCATGGGATTGTCTCCCATATGACCCCCCCTGGACCCCATACCTGAGAGTCGCGTCGCCACGTAAACGGCACGGAGATGACCATTTCGACAGACAGACCACACACTTCACGTGTTGAGAACCACCAGACCAGTATCCGTGGCACAGGAACAATGGATTGCATTGAGCATATCGTCTCGTAATGCAGCCAGGCCCAACCCACGAATCAGCGGTACGACATCTCCTCGAAACCCCTGTCAACCCTTGTCCCGGGCGTGAGTGGCGCGCATCTGTGCCGCACAAACTAGTGAATACAAGCAAGCTATGCTCCACTCCCCCGGACTGGGTGATGGAACATATCAAGGAGTAATATGCAGCAGTCATCGACTCATTGAGCCCGCAATGGTGTTTTGCTGAATCCCTCTGCGAGGCAGGTGGGAATTCATACGTACCAACCCTCACGAAGTTGCCTATCTCTCCCATCCGTATTGTTTTGCTCCAGATCGCCTCTTTATTCTGCAGTCAGTGGCTCATCGGGTTGACACCGCTGCCCATCCACGCGCAACAATGCAATAGGCAAACCGCGGGGGACAGCAGACTCTTGTGCAAGGAGCCGGTAGACTGCGGGACGCCACGAACGGCCTGAACGGCACAAGCGGGCGAAGGAAGCATCCTTCCGGAAGCCAGGTCCGGCCTCGTGCTGTTGTCTGAGGGGGGTGGGATGCGCAAGCCCTCATGGAGACTAGCTCGGTCATTTGCCTGTCATGCTTCTGTGTACCCACGACGCCTAAGAGCAGTCCCGTTGAAAGTTTCTCAAATCTACGGTATCCCTACCGAGATTGGGACCCGAAGAATGCGACGCCTCCGCAGAGAGACCCTGAGTCTCCTAAGCGCGGACAAGCGTCGAGGTGCCTAAGAGGTGTGTGTGTGTGTGTGTGTGTGTGTGTGCGTGTGTGCAAGGTTATCTTCACTGCTCGGCAATGGTGTGAATGATGAACTCGCCGCCCGGGAGAAATTGGGTCCATTGTGGATGTTTGCTAGGCACCCAACACCGCCAACTCTGGCCGCATGGTGGAGATCCGGGGAAGTCTGGGGTTGTTTGTCTTTTCTGCCCGCCCGACTCGATAAGCTCGCCGAGCCAGCCATCCCACGATCCGTCGTTGGTCGCTTCGGTGGTGGCGGTTCATCCTCTCGACTCGGCAACAATCTGCCGTCGATCCAGCCAGAGAACGAGCACCATCGGGACGCGCTGATCTCGCCCTGTCTACATGGCAGGATCCGTACCGCGCTACACATTGGCGTGGGTTGGCACCAATTACTTGACAGACACAAGCACTTCTCGCTCGCTCCGAACACGTCGAATGGCTTCTCCCCATGCGCCAGCCCGGCGATGTCTTGTGACCTGCCCTACGTTGGACGCGAGAGAAGTGCATCAACCAGGCTACACTTCCGAATCTGGGGGGGGGGGGACGCCCCCTTTTGGAGCTCACCCTGGGCGTTCTCGAATCCTTCATCCATCCTGTAGTCTGCTGCCGCTGTTTACCAAACATCTAGTCCTAGTAAACGTTTAACGAGACCATATCAAATCATATCGTCTTGCCCCTTCCCGCAGCCCTCTCCAAGTGCCTTGCCTCGCCACACCCTCTTCGTCCCAAATAGCCGCTGCACCTCGCGGTAGCCCTCGCTAGCAAGGATACCTGACCCGGGAAACCACATTAGCCGAAATGGCGTCTGTGAAGGCACTCAGTCCCGAGAACCCATGGACACGCCACGGAGCCCGGCTAAAGTCGACCTGACACTCATCGCCATCATGACGGGCGCAGGCACCAAGCCCGAGCAACGGACAGCCAGGGTATGGCAAAGAAAAATACCTTCTTTCTTTTTCTGGAGGAAGACAGACTTGAGTGCCACACGAGCCCGTGATGCGAACAAGGGCATACATGTTTGGTAGGTAGACACGCGTCTTTCGGGGGTAGCTAATAGTAACCCAACCATGACACATCACACCATGCCGAAAGACAGCGGCATGAAGCTTTGGACACGTGCTGCGTTACAGCTAGATCGGCGTTTAGAGGACATGATGGAGGAACAGAAGGGCCAAGGTCGGGACAAGGTGGGATTTGGCTGGTTGGATGTTGTTGACCTTGGTCCCAGGATGGACAGGGTATGCAATTGTCAAGGGCTGCAGGTTATGATTCAACATGTTGCATTCCTCGCAGATGGGTGCATGCATGGTGTTAAGTCGGCATCCACGGGATCACGAAGTAAAAAACGCTCCTTGAAATTCCTGATGCTTGATGATGTCTACTACTACTTGCTTACTTGCTTGCTTATTGGCTGGCTGTCTAACTCATAATCAAGGTAAATAATAGTACACAAGAGGCCCTCAAACCCCCAGCTCGCCACCGACGACCTCGAGCGCCTCGGCGCAGAGCTTCAAGACGCCCTCGTCACCCGAGCCGCCCGCCACCTGTACGGCGCTCACGAGCAGCGGGTACAGCCGTAGCAGGTGCTTCCGCCCGTCGCTATTGACGTTGGGCGTGTCCGGGATGGCGTCCGACTCGGACGTCAGGTCGACCAGCTGCCGCAACACGCGGAGGAGCTCCTTCCGCTGCGACAGCGGCTGCGGCATGCGGCCGCGCAAAGGTTGGTCGGCGATGTAGGCTCGGATCGTCAGCGCTGCGCGGAGGATGAGGAACGGCGAGGCGGACCGCGCGATGCGCACGTGCAGCGCCTGCGGCGCCTCCGAGAGGTGCGACGTCGCCGACCGCGGCGGCGGGAACGCCGGCGTCGGTGGCTGCACGACGATGCGCAGGCTCGAGACGTCGTAGGCCGAGACGAGCGAGAAGAGCTCGTCGACGCAGACGTATGCCATCCGGTCGCGCCGCGTCGGAAGCGGGTCGACGGTGCGGCCGGTGCGTTTCTTGTAGAGGGCCGCGAGGCCGTTCTTGTTGTTGTTGATGGTGCTATCCGAAGTACCGTTGGGTCCGAAGATGAGGGACGATTCCGTGGGCGAGGGCGCGTGGATGATGGAGGTGCGGAAGAGGCTCTCGGCGTACGCCTGGCGTGTCTTGTCGGGAACCGCCTCGGCGCCGAGCGAGGGGATGATGAGCTCGCGGAGCTTGTGGAAGGATGCGATGTCAAAGGACTCGTCATCCGAGAGGTCAGCCGATGCCGGCGCGGCGTTGGTGTCGGCGCTGACGATGCCGTTGGCGACCTCGATAATCATCTGCCATATCACCTGGAGCGTTGGCCGCGGGACTTCCAGGGCGCGCATCTGCGGGAGAGTGGCCTCCAGCACCGCGAGGATCGAGTCCGTGGCCAGGCGCCAGGGCTGGGTCGACTTGGTGACGATGGGGAAGCCGTACTTGAGCACCACTGGCTTGGAGAGTGCCGAGAGCGCCGCGGAGAAGGCCTCGCTGGCGTAGATGTCGGCATCGGACGCGTTGCGGAGCACGAGCGTCTGCAGAATCGACATGCTGGCCTTGGACATGGCCACATAGGTTCTTCGTTGCGTTGGGCTCTGCGCTCTGAGTGCGTCGTCGCTGAAGGCGAGCCGGACGAACTCTGCCACCTGAGAGATCATGGCCGAGGGCACGCCTGCGAGATCCATCCGTACTACTTTGATGGCCTCGAGCACCTGGTTCTGCAGCGGCGTGACATACTCGATGTCGTTCACGTACGCTCCCACGGTGGCCTGTTGCAGGGCCTCGCGGAAGAGGGTCAACATCTGACGGACCTGGTCAACCGTCAAGTCCTGTTGAACGAGCTGGTATACGTCGTGGAACGTGGCGACGTATGCGATCAGGCAGTTCTGGTTGTCCGTCTTCTTGCCGTCCTCCTCGTCCAATGAGATTGGCGTCCCTCGTGACCAGAGCTCCCAAGCGGCGTTGACCGTGCTGGTGTCGAAAATGGATCTGCCGGGATCGTAGTCGAGGCTGATGACCTTGCCGAGAGCCTTATAGGTGGCCGTGTTGATGTTCAGGACCTTGAGGTCGAGCAGAGTCGCGAAGTGGCCGAGAAGTTCCTGCCACAGGGCGTTAAAGGAGGAGTGGGCGGAAAGGGGCTCCATGTAGCTAGCTAAAAGTTCCGAGATGCCATTCAACACGACGACCGCAGTCTCGTGCCACTCTCGGCGGTCGTGGTTTGTCGAACTCTCGCCCGCCGCGGCTTGGAGTTCATCCTCAATCGACGACAGAAGCTTGAAGACGACAGATTTGACGCAGATGGACCAGGCTTCCGGGCTTAGCTTATCACCATACGCATCGAATATCCTTAGCAGGGTCTGGATTGCACTATTACGAAGCTCCAGGCGTCCGTCGGCGGTAACGGTAGTAAGCCTCAGGAGCAACAGCATCCATAGAGCGGCATCCGAAGCAATGTGTTCTGGGTCCGCCGCCAGGCTTGTTAAGTCAGAGATGTTGGAGTCCTGCATCAGGTCGGCCGTGATGGGAAGGCTCTCGGTCTTGCCCGAGAGGAAGTCTGACAGAACCCAGAAGAAGGTGACGGTCTGCGAATGGTTAGCTCAGGCGTCGTCGTCAAAGCGATGCTGAAGAGAACTTGCCGTCAGAGCAATGTTGAGGTCATCGTCTTGTGAGCAGAATTTGTAAAGGGTATCAACGAGTATGAGAAAGCATGAATTCGGCAAAGACGCTAGGAAGTCGGAGCAGATTAGTTGAAGGGAGTTGAAAGAAGACCGGACAAGCTTCGCCGACCGCGTCGTGAGGATGATGGTCTGCGAGCCTCTCCGCTCATCGGTGGCGGCGGCGAACTTCTTGTCGATGAAGATGGAGCCGATGATTTCGAAAGCAATCTCCCATCCGCTGACGAGCGTCTCGCCGCAGTTCTCGAGCAGATTCTTGAGCCCTTCGAGAACCACCTTGTGAATCTCCACATCCGTACCGTGGCTGGCGACGGTCACCTCCCTGTCTTCTTGCTGCAGTGGCAGAAGAGCATCGCGGAGGGCTTCTAGCAATAGCAGCTGCACGCTTCCGCACTGCTCTCGCTCCATCGTTGCAGCCACGTTGGCAGATTCGAGTGCGAGTCTGACCAGAATCTCGGCAGCACGCAGTCTCACCGACGCGTTCATCGACGCCGAGTTGAGGATGTGGATGAGCTCAGACGTCAGCGGTGTCCATCCAGAGACATCGGGCGGGTACGTCAAGAGGCGGTCGATGTTGATCGTGGCGATATCGCCCAGCTTAGCCAGCGCAAAATGATCTTCTTGGTTCGGACCGGCCGCCGCGGCGGTCGAGATGCTGAGAACTCGCCGGTGTTGACCTATCGGGGGTGGCTTCATGCCACCAGAGGTTGGTGATGGTGGCTGGCTTGCGTTCTCCGCCTTCTGCTTGTCCACCTTCTGCTTGTCCTCATTTGTTCTTTCCAACAGGTTGCATACCGCCGTCACGACTTCACCAAAAGCATCGTTAGGGAAGTCGATTGTGCTCTCGATAAGACGGGATGCTGCCGTCTCGACAGCGCGGACTTCGCTGCCGAAGTTGGACAGAAGAGCGTTCGCCTCGCCCTCGGCATGGTGGTCTATTCCCTTCGTCGCGAGGGGGGTTCTTCCAGGGGTCTTACTCGTGGAGAAGAGGACGAAGTCGGCTTGTTGCAAGGTCTCGAGAATGATGCGCCATGAGGAACCGAGTGTTGGGCCGAGAGCAATGCCAAGATTGAGAAGGGCTCTCAAACACAAGAGGTTGCGAGTGTTGAGCGTCATTTGACCCGCCTCGAGTCCTTGCTGTCGTCCCCTGTCGACGGCGGGTGACGATTGGTTCACCAAACTGTCAACGCTAAGCAGACCTCGCGCGTTACTCAGGATACTGTTTGGTGCTTCCGTAGTCGGCGTTGGCGGTGCCGGCCGAGCGGCTCCGGCGTTCAGGCACGCTGTGAAGACATTCGGAGGCACCGCCGCTTTACCCAGTGTTGTCAAGAACGCGTCTCTTGGTGTGGATAGCTGAAGCAGGCCGGCGACATGGGCAAACTTCTGGAATGCCCTCACGAGACTGTGATAGTACTCCGAGTCCATTGCAGCGTATAGAAATGTCGAGCAGGTGGCCAAGATAGCCGGCCAGCATTCCTCGATGATGGTTGCGCATATCTTGACCTCGTTGTGAAGGGGATGGTCTTCTAAAGCAAGAGGATTCAGAGGGACTGGGTTCTTTTTGAATGAGGCTGCCCGCTCCAGTGCAGTTCGTGAGACCTCGGCGTCCTCTTGAGGGGGCGCCGACGAGTCGCGCTCTGGCTCCGGTTTCACGCTTCTCTTGCGATTGCGACCATCTCCAGGAACCGTTAGGGGGAGTATGAACTTGGCGAGGCCTTCGGAAAGCGATGAAATGCAGGAAAGTGTCAAGCTGTAGATGTAGGACTCAGGAACGGACGGCGCCTCTGTTTTGTCGAGCTGGTCGATGCAGGGGACTCTCACGGTGCTCCATTGTGTACTGATCCCAATGTTGGAACCATCTGCATTGACGGAGCCGCTGATGATGCCCGTGACGCCGCTAGCCTCGAGCATGGCTTGGTCGGTGGATGATGCGATGCTGGCGTAGGGGTCCGCCACAGGAATCGTAGACTGATGGCCGAGTCCGATGACGGACGGCTTCTCGGTGCTGAGCCTCACGAACGTTGCCGTCAGGTGCTTGAGGACGTCCTTCTCGCCTTCCTTGGCGTCATAGTTGACGAATATCCGCCGAATGAGAGCGTGCTCTGAAAAGATGCCCCGGAACACCTCCAAGCACAGAGCTCTCTTCCAGATGGCCGTCTCCTGGTCCAGCAGGTGCGTCAGGATGTCAAGAGCGTCGCCGCTTTCTGATGGAAGGATATTGATGTGGCGCCGTAACAGCGTGTAAAGAATCCGAACCAGCCTGACTGATGTTGCGAAATTGGGCTTCCCCTTGAGAGCGCTGATGATGAAGGGCATGACGCGAACCTGCAGGATGTGTGCCTGCTCTTTATGGGTCGAGAACACAGCGGCATGGTTGGTCAACACCGACTCTATCAGCTCGAGGCCGAACGTCTGCGGAAGTCCCGAAAACCTAAGATACTCGGGACGCTGGTTCTCTGTCATGAGGCAGAGGTCGTTGAATATCTTTGCCGCAGTCAGCCTGGTGAACTTGATGGACTTGACCATCGGGATAGGTGCCCTACCCTATGCGCGTCTAAAGCGGCTGCACGTAGCTCAACAGTGCCATCGCCGGCCGGCGCCTCGCCAGCGGGGGGTCCGGAGGGTGCGGTTTCTGTGCCTTTGTTAGCGAATCACTTCAGCCTTCTGCTAGACAACATGTCACACGTACTGTCTTCGGTGACCACCTTGTCGAATACCGAGACTACAAGCTGTTGAAGGGTCGCAGCCGAGGTGTTGTTGACGATGGCATTCTTGCTCGTCTGCAAGATGAAACAAATGTTCAGGGCGGTGATCAGGAGGTCGCCCTTGAGGTCGGTGGCGTAGTTCTGCAACAGTGATGGCAAGGCTTGGAGGATCTTGAGTTGAACATCGAGACCTGCCGAGGTTGCCTCCCTGAGAGCTTCGAGGACCTGGTTGAGCTTCCCCCTGGGAAGGGCACGGGCGACGATCAGCCTCTGGAGACAGACGATGGCGATGCCGGTGAACTTTGCGTTCTTGGTCCCGCAAGCGACGATGAAGGGGTTCACAAAGTTGGGCCTCTGGGCAAGCTCTGGTAAAACAATCAGCCATGGATGCTCCACCATGCTGGGGATGCGAAAGAGGCCATACCGTTCCCGGCTTGGGCTTCATTAGCCCCCCTTAGGCCCTTGAGCTCCTCCAGAGACTTCTCAGCTGCCTGTGCCGATACATGTCAGCACAGCTCTTGGGGATTGGAGAGAAGAAACAGCTCACCTGTCTGAGGTCATTGTGTTTCCGCTTGCTTTCTTGGATGAGATTCGTTAGCTCCGTCGCCAGGAGCTGGGTCGTCATTCTGTCACAAGAGGCCCTTCGGGCAGCAGTCCATCATCAAGCTCGACCGGTTTACTTTAAACTTTAACAGCACGGAAGCAAGAAGATATGAACAGGTTGGGGGAGGGAGTTGTGAGGACGGGCTGGGTCGCGTGGTGGTGCAGGAATGGCGGAATAGAACAAGTAGGTCAAGGGAGCTGCCGACTGGACAGCTGCATCTCGCAGCTCATCCACAGCTCGCCCGATCGAGGTGAGCTGTCCACCTCGAATGATGACTAAGGCAAGCAAGCACCCGGAGTATCTAGGTACCCACCGCCTATTGTATGGACGAAATGACCCGCAGGGTATCCACAGCGCCGACCAGCACCGGCAGAACAAATCTCACCGCCCCGGAAAGGGCCCCGCGCTGGCTCGTGCACCTGCTCCATGCATTCGGGTAGGCACCTACTCAGCACTGTTGCTGCTGTAACGCAGGTACCTAACGACGTAAGTGCTCAGTATCCGTACGCCTTACGGAACCCTTCCTCGGTGACGACTGCTCGTTCGCTTGCGGCCCCCCTTGAGGTTTTAGGTAAGAGCCGGGCCGCATTGCAGCGCATGCTGCCCCCCCAAGTCTCACGGCCAATCTCTCCCACTTCGCAAGGTCGCAACCCCTCCATCTCGAACAGTTGCACCGGCTCCTCGTCGCTTCGGTTCCCCATCCCACACAACAACAGCTCCCAACTCAACTTCAACAGTCACATTTACAGACGACGCGAGTCATCATGGGCGCAAAGGTTCCCCGCAACTTCAGACTCCTCGAGGAGCTCGAGAAGGGCGAGAAGGGCCTTGGAGCAGGTACTTGGAAGCCCTCAACTCTCTCTCTCTCTCTCCCTCCCTCCCTCTCTCTCTCTCCGACACAGGTCCAGAGCTGCCGCGCGCATTGCTGACCGACTTTCTCAACCGCAGAGGCTTGCTCCTACGGCTTGAACGATGCTGAAGACCTCCTGATGTCCGACTGGAACGGCACCATCCTGGGGCCCCCTCACGTCAGTATTCCTCCCACTACCGTATACCCGCCCCCCTCTCGTGCGCATTGTCACTGACGGAGACCGTGATGCAGAGTGTCCACGAGAACCGAATTTACTCCCTCAAGATGCACTGCGGCCCTAACTACCCTGACGAGCCCCCGACGATACAGTTCATCAGCCAGGTCAACCTGCCCTGCGTCAACTCCCGCAACGGTGTCGTCGACCCCAAGCAGCTTCCCTGCCTGGCTAACTGGAAGAGGGACAACACCATGGAGACGGTCCTGATTGAACTTAGAAGGTGAGTTATGCCATAGGTCGGGCTGCGCGCTAGTGTCGCTTCGCCCAAAATGCGAGAAAAAGCTGACATCTCGTTCCCTAGATACATGGCGGCCCCTGCAAACAAGAAGATCCCCCAGCCCCCCGAAGGCTCGTCATACCAGTAACCTACCGGTACCCTATTTTCATGATTCCCCTGGATGCGCGAAAGAGGTTACGGAATGGCAGACTAGGCTGGCTCTTGGTACACATGGCATGGGTAGTGTAGTACGTCTCAATGATTACGACTTTCTCTCACAAACTTGCTCTTTTAATCCCGGCCATCATGTTTGGTACACAAGTGCAAGTGCACTGTACAAGATATAGATGTAGGAATAAGCCGAAACAAGCCGATTTGCAGAGCCAGTGTGATATGCACTTGGAAGTTGTGGTTCTGGAGTATTGGTTTATTGCGATGCTTAACTCCCCAATACGCATGCTGGCAGGTTGATGTGCTGATGTTATATCCATTTGTTCCCCGCACGACTCTGCGTACGAGAGCTCTAAGTTCTGCTTGTTTGTTGACTCTTTGAAGGCCAGAATAGACTCACATCAGTGAGGAGTCAGGACTGGATGATGATAATGCATGAATTTGGCTTCATGTTCAGACTTCGTTCCACTCCCTGGCCCAAGTCCACATGGGCTGTGCAATAAGAATTCATGGATAAACGTGCATCCATCTCACTACAAACAAAAACAGTAGCTTCCAGCTTGATTCCTTAGCCAGCCAGCTAGGCTCTAGCAATACTTTATGCAACATCTCATCAACTCAATGCTCTGTCAGGATCTTGGAACATGGAACGGGATCACTCATCAAGTCGGTGGGCCTCGGCCGATGCCGCCGGCTAAACATCGGCAGGCAGCTGTCGGCCTCCGTCATCCCGGTCTCTTTTTTTTCTTTCTATTCCTTTTCCTTCTCCATTGAATGGAACGAACGACCCACAGGTCCTTACAGATTGATATACCTTACCTACCTACCTTAGGTAACCTTAGCTGACGAGACCGAGAGAGGTGCCGCCCCCAGGAGCTTACAACTTCGATTGACCCACGCCACCTCAACGCATGTCAATGCAGCAGCAATCATGGCTTCGGCGGTAACCAAGGCCGTCCTCTCCCCGCCGCTGCGACGAGCTCTCGTCCAGTCGCGCGGTTTCCAGACCAGCACCAAGAGCCTACTCCCCTCGGCCTTCGGCTCTGCTTCCAGCATCCCCCCGTCCTACTTCCAGAAGCCGTCGCTCCCCGCCAACACGGTCATCCGCTTCGTCCCCCAACAGACGGCATGGATCGTCGAGCGCATGGGAAAGTTCAACCGCATCCTCGAACCGGGTCTGGCCATCCTCGTGCCCTTCATCGACCGCATCTCCTACGTCAAGTCGCTTAAGGAAAACGCCCTCGAGATCCCCAGCCAGAGCGCCATCACGGCCGACAACGTCACCCTCGAGCTCGACGGCGTCCTGTACACGCGTGTCTTTGATGCCTACAAGGCCAGGTATGTTCTGCGCAGCAAAGGGGGCGAGCCGCGGCATGCACGCACGCACATGTGGCCATACTGACGAGTTGCCAGTTACGGAGTCGAAGATGCTGAATACGCCATCTCCCAGCTGGCGCAAACCACGATGCGATCCGAGATCGGCCAGCTGACGCTCGACCACGTCCTCAAGGAGCGCGCCGCTCTCAACACCAACATCACGGCTGCCATCAACGAGGCGGCGCAGGCCTGGGGCGTCACCTGCCTGCGTTACGAGATCCGAGACATCCACGCGCCGGCCGGCGTGGTGGAGGCCATGCACCGACAGGTCACGGCCGAACGCTCAAAGCGAGCCGAGATTTTGGAGTCGGAGGGTCAGCGGCAGTCGGCCATCAACATCGCTGAGGGTAAGAAGCAGAGCGTCATCCTCGCCTCTGAGGCGATGCGGTCCGAGCAGATCAACAGGGCGTCGGGTGAGGCGGAGGCGATTCTCATGAAGGCCAAGGCGACAGCGGCCGGCATCGACGCCGTTGCCAAGAGCATCGCCAACGGCGAAGAGGCGGCGCAGGGCGCTATGAGCTTGTCCGTCGCTGAGAAGTACGTCGACGCGTTCGCCAAGCTGGCCAAGGAGAGCACGGCGGTCGTCGTGCCCGGAAACGTCGGCGACATCGGAGGCATGATCGCCACGGGCCTGAGTGTTTACGGCAAGGTCGGCCAGGCGCAGGCCAAGGCGATGGCGAAGCAGATTGTCAACAAGGAGTCGGAAGGAGAGTCGGGCGACGATGCGCATGCGCCGAAGGAGCCCAAGGCGCTGAAGGACTCGGTGCTTGAGAGCTTTGACGAGGCGGCGGGCAACAGGTGATTTCCGGACGACGCGGCCGGCGTTGATGAACAAGACAAGACAACACAACACATCACAGCACAACACAACCACTGAGGAAGAAGCGTCGAATGTGACATTATGTACTATTATTACCCACTCAACCCAGAACTGCGGGCGAGAAATGCCCCTACGTAGGATCAAAAAAGACTCAAACTGCGACTTCATCTCATGAATGCCATTTGTTTCCCCCACTCACTACACGGCACGTTTGCTGTGCCTATGCAGCATACATATGCGACATACTCAAGCGACAGACAGCCTCACCAAGTGGACCCAAGTAGACGAGTAACAACAGTTTTGAGGAAGGATTGTGTTAACGTCAAGGATTGGAACTGGTTCGAGTACCCAGGTATCTAGGTAGCTAGGGCTGGAAAGAGTCGGCGACTGAGAAAAGGGAGGAGAGAAGCAAGCTACACCCAGCATCAGAAGCACCTTTCTCATTGACGAAGACGCGGCCTTGATGTGCGCCCTCTCCTCCGACTCGCCGTTCTCTCTTCCTCGGCTTTCCACCTTCTCTTCCTCAAACTGTTCGTCTGTTCTTCCTTCATTATTCCCTAACTCTTCTTCCCCCCTCAGCCCTTCCCATCCATCACCCAAGCAAAATGTGTAATAAATATTATTACAGGGTGCGATTCAGCGAAACTTCCAGGCGATTATGCCAACAGTCTCCGTCGCAAGGGCCATCAAAAGAAAAGAGAAGCCCGGTGTCTCATGCAGAATAATGTTCCCGCCTCCCGCTTGATTCCGTCCGAATAACAGGTAATCCGTCGCCATCGCCGCCGCCGCCGTTGACCCTCCCAAAAACGGGCGGGGGGGAATAATAAAAATAAGAGAGAAACCATCTCGCCTCTTATATCCTTTGCTGCAAGATTTTGTACAAAGATTGGTTATTGACAAAGAAAATAGGTCATGTGCAGGGTATCATGATGAGAGATTATCGGAATCGTCCACGGCAAATAACAAGGTCCTGTGTCACCTCGACTTCAACCATCATCACCCCACCAGGCAGCTTCGACCCCAGCATTACCGACCGCGCTCAGTCTCACGGCCTTCTTCTTCGATAGACTCTTGTTGGGAAGGCCTAGTGTGCCTTCAGGCGACACGGGCGAATCCGGCCGCGGGATTCCGCACCGTGAATCGACATCTCTGTCGCTTCCTACGACCCGAACACGCTCCGTGCCTGCGACCTCGCCTCTCGGCCTCAGCGGCGAAGGCTCGTGTCGGGCCCGTTCGCCTGTTCTCAGCATCTGTCCGCGGTTTTTGGTGCCCGTGCCGTGTCGGGGGTCACGGCCCCGGAAGGGGGCCATGTCGCTCGACAACTCGTCTTCGTCGTCACTGCCATTGTCAAAATCCATGAAGTCGCTCAGGTCGGGACTGGGTTCGGCGAAATCCATCGAGTTGACGTTGCCCACTGGCCTGTCCAGGTACAGCAGGATCCGCTCTTGCTTGGCCCCGGCTTGGATTGCCTCTTGGACCGGCATCATCTTCTTCACGCTACCTGCTCTCGACGGCATCACGGACGTTGGTTGAGAAGATGGCGCGGTGGGGTTCAGATGACGAGACCCGTTGCGTTGAAGGCTTTTACCTGGCGCCAACGAAACCGGACGACTGTCATGCGTGCACGAGCCCGCCTTGATTGTGCTGTTCGAGGTTGTCGACGACTGGTGACGAAGCGTCTGTGGCGGCTCAGGCCAGTCCATGTCGGTGATGGTGCCCTGCGACGAGTTTCGCTGGTGATACGAAGACGGCGTCATCGGCTCGTCGTCGTACTCGGCTATAACCGACTCACGCATCCGGGCCCGTTTCATTCGGAGAGCCGCGAGCAGCATTTCTTCCTGTCGTGTGACGGCCATGAACCGAGAGTCAGTTGTACCATGGGCGTCCGCAGACCCCCCCGAAGCCATGAAGGACTCGACCGACGTTGGGCTCATTGGCGGGGTTGGCTGGTCGACAGAATGAACGGAAGACGACTTGGTGGAGAGCATGCGCTGTGGCAATTGGACACGGTCGGTAGTCGAGTGCGATTCCGACGAGGGCGGAAATGACGATGCTCGGGGGTCATGACCGCCATACGTTGGGGGGCGGATCGGGCGGTCGCCGACAGAATATGTCGTTGACGACGAAGTCGTCGAATACCGCGATAAGCGGTTCGATGAAGATGGGGGCTGGTACGTTGTCGAGGGCAGAGAGCTCAGTCGAGGGTTGACAATGGGAGGCTTACACGGCGGCGACTTGCTGGGGATCGTCAAGTAGGTGTTGGTCGGCGCAAAGCTGGCGTGCTTGGCCGATTTTCTTGAGCTTTGTCCCAGAGACGGGGCGTCCCGGGAGTGCGTTGACCTCAGAGACGAGGGGGCCAGGCTGCCCGCATCGCTACTTCGAGATCCCCCGGTGAACTTCGAGACGGAGTCGGGGAAGAAATCGTCCTCGGAGTCGGACGAGAGCGACAGCACGCTCTTCTCCATCAAATCGGATCCATTAAGACTCTGGCTCGTTCGCTTGGACGCCTTGGAAGTCTTCGTGTAGCGGCTCGAGACACTGGACGCGCAATCACGGTCCGTCTGCATCAATGGGTGGCCCGCGGGCTTGGAAGGCTCCGGCAAAGCGCCATAGTGAGTCTGATACATCGACGATGTGCCTTCGTGCCGAAGCGGCGGCCTCGTGAAGGTCTTTTTTTGATCCGTCGCCGATGGCGATCTCAGCGGCGTGTATCCGGCACAGGCCAAAGACGGTCCTGAGGCGGCCAGGGGACCATCGTGACCGAGGACATGATCAAACGACATCTGCCCGTAGTGCTCATATAAGTTGGGGAGGTTGCTAATGTCGTTGGCGCCTCTGCGACTACTGGACCCCGTCCTCGGTCGGCTGCCCACGGAGTTGATGCTGTCGAACGTGTTCTTCCTCATCAGTTTCCTCTCGGTTCTCTGCTGTATTGGCGGCGGCGCCACTCGGGGCGACGAGATGGATGCGAGCGAGGGCGACCTGTTCTTGTGGTCCGGCCCGAGAACAGAACGAGTGTCGGTTTTGCCTTTCAGGCTGTGGTGTTTATGCCGGGATAACAGCTCGCCCAAGTCCAATCGACTCGGCCGCTTCTTGGCTTTCGGGCTTGACGAGGCCATGTGGTTCGATTCCTTTCCTTCGATGTCAAGGACAGCGTTCGCTTTCTGGGGCAGCCCCTTTGCCATTGCGGATGACGACGTCTGCTGGGATATCGACAGCGGCATCTTGGACTTGTCGTACCACGAGGTGATGGTCGAGTTCGAACCTCGCCGGGTGAGGCTCGACGTCTCGGTGAACTCTCTCTGGCCGCCGTCGGTGGTATGCAGTTGCGAAAAGCGGTTCGCCAGGAATGCCGGCACGATCTCGGACTCCTGCTCCCATTGCGTACTTCTGCGGCTGCTGTTTGCTGGAAAGCCCTCCTCTTCGTGGCGCGGGGCCCGGCTCCTCTCGCTCGTGTTGTAGGTAGCGGTGCTTTCGGATAAGGATACGCTGATGCCCGAGTTCGATGCGGTGTCCCATTGGCGCGGGGCGTCGATGTTGATTTCGGCGGTGCCCAGGATCTTTTGCGCCTTGGACATCGGCGCCGACACGATCGGTCCAAACGGCGGTTTCTGTTTCCTCCCCGGGACGGGGAAGGTGAATCTGGATGTGCGGCCCATGTTGGACGAGCAGACCAAGTCAGGCGCGAACCCTATACATTTATATATCGTTGGTCAGCTCACAATTTTTTTGCAAGAGCCTCCCTTTTTTAGAGTGCGGCACATGGAAGAAAGCTCTTCTACTGCGTGGGGGGACCCGGCGACTCCAAAAGGGAGAGCTCGCGGTGCGAAGAGGGAACTACCTTGTCCAAGCAGGTTGACAAGCCGCGTTATCGATGCATGCGGTTCGGAGAAGCAAACAGACGACGAAACTCCATCCGTTTAGGTTGTTCAAGGTTTCTTTTCGAAAGTCGCGAATCGGTCCTCGATATTGCTGTCCGACGTCGTGGATCGCGAAGTTTTGGTCGCACGGTCAAGTAGATTCTCCCGAAGGGGCCCTTCTCCCCTCTAACAGTGACACAAAGGAATGAGACGACAGCGTGTCTGTCATACGCAGGACACCAAAGGAGCGGGGGGGGGGGGTTAAGCCGAACTCCTGTTTGCGTCTCCACCGGTACAATTTCCAGATTGGTCCGGTCCAGACGGCTTCTTTCTGTCTCTCCCAAGTTATCCGAAATAAGGTGATCCTCCACGTGTCGAACCTGAAAGTTGGAAGAGGAAGAAAGGAAGAGGGAAAGGGTTCAAAGCATCGGTCAAGTCGGACCCCAAGTGCGACTGGGAGGGAACTACGATTATGATATGGGAAGACGGGGGAAAAGTGGTTAGTTAACCAGCAGCACCTGGACGAGTGACGGCTTGCGATGGCCACCTGAACCTTACATATTGCACCCTTTACTCTTAAAGCCCATCCACCTCTGGCTCAACACATGTCCCCTCCTTGGCCGGGGACTGCCTGACTTGCAGGTGATTAGGGTGGGAAGCCGTCCAGATTCTGCATGGGTGGTGGCGGTCCACCGCAGGCAATCCTTGCAAGCCACACGAGACGGTGGGAATGCCAAAGAGCAGCAGGTTCGACCTGTCAGCCTATCTCGACCCTGCATCGGACGAGGTGGACGGGCGGCGTATCCCTTTGAAACGGCCTGATGCGGGACAGCCAAGCTCGCCAGTCTAGTGTCCGAAAAGGAAGAGAGACGGGGAAAAGAAGAAGAAGAAGGTCATGTTGACTCTGGTGGCACTGGCGGCAGCACACGATGGGAATGCGTTGTTGTTGCACGGATGTCTTTCTGTCCGGGGAAGCCACAAAGTCGTTGGCATTCGTTACGCACGAGAATACTGCCTGCCTGCCAGCTCATGTTTTTCACAAGCCAACGAACGGGATGGTTTCTCCGGGCTAACATATCGGTCCTCCTTTCTCTCTCTCTCTCTCTCTCTCTCTCACTCTCCCTCTCTCAGTCGCTTTCTCGTGCTTCAATGTCCTGTTGCAATCCAATCCCGCCCTTTCCGAACCCAGCAAGACACCGGGGGGATCCAATCCACACATGCGGTGGCTGAAGATGCCCCTGGACCTGGGCCTGGCGAAGGCTCCACGCATTCTGGAATGTCTCTGGGCTGTGGATTAGGCCATTTGGTTCCCATACGTGCCCCGTGCCCACTCTGGGAGTCGTTGTTGCGCTCAGTTCTGCGGATATCTCGACTTTCCCAATCAAATCACGTTCGACATGGCCTGCAAAAGTTGGAATTTGGCGGCGTGGCTGAGCATGTGTTGCCGTGACTGAATGCACCACCACAAGGGGAGGGGAGAGGAGGGGAGGGGTCGACGACGTGGCCGATACCCCACCACACGAGTGATGCGAAAAAGCAACTCGACAAATTCTCATTCAACCAACTTACTGGAGAGAGTCTGCTCTCACACAAGACAGTGTGGGAGAGAGAGACAGAGAGAGAAGAGAGAGAGGTAGAGAGGGATGGACAAAGAGACTACGGAGCATGTAGCCGGAAAAGCAAGCAATGCCGGAGCGACTCGAGCGACTCAAGCATCAGTACTGCAGCACCCATGACTCGGGGTGGCCACTGGACAGCGAGCGGTGTTTGGAGTAGAATGGGAGGGGAGGGGCCATCGAGTTGTCCAAGAACAAACGGAATGCAGTCCGTTCGATGGAGTGCAGCAGGATTTTCGGTGTATGGTTTTTTTTCTCTTCTTTTTTCTTTTCTTTCTTTCCTTATTCTTCTTCTTCTTCTCTTTCTTTTCTTTTCTCTTCTTGCGGCGGCGAAGTACCATACCGCTTCCGTCCAGAACCGAGCGTTGTCTAGATGGGATGGTCCACCCACATCGTCGGGTCTTCGCGAACGAGCCTCCTTTTGGGATCAAGGACGAGCTTCATCGGGTTAGTCGCCGCCTCGGACAGGTTGCCATTCGCCTTTTGGACGGACACGGACATGGCGGTAGTGGAAGTGGAAATCCAGAGCCCACACAGACCCCTCTCCCGACTGGACTGGCGATGGGATGCGATGCGTTGCCCTCTCCTCGTCGAACCTCGGAAGAGTTTGATGAGGGTCACGACGATCCACACCCCCCGGCTTGCATCACGAGTACAGACGAGAGAGAGACAGCTTTGATATTTGGGATTGGGGGGGTTCTTTCGCAGTCACAAGAGGGAAAATGACATATCGCATTCGATATGGTGATCCTGTACACGTGTATTTGGGCATATGGCCCAAACTAGATTGGATCTTCAATATTCTGGAGGGGGTTCGTCCCAGCTCAAGTCGCCGCATACCTACCTACCTGCCTGTACTTGTACTCTTTGTAAGGGCGACTCGACAGCTTGGCTGTTCCTCCCTCCGTCCACTCGAGCTCCACCTCTGGCTCCAGCTCCGGCTCAAGCTCCTGTTCAAGGATTCCAGAGCTTGGGGGTTAGACCTTGTGCCGACAGCTTCACTGGAGCTCTGTTCGCTACGGCTGCACGTAAGCGGCGAAGCCAGCCTCCACTCTCCATGGCTGCCATTCCATGCTCGATGATGTATTCGGTTGAATTGGCGTCCGTGTGCACCGGTGCACGCATCCGCTACGAGCTGGACAATCAACCTTCGTCGAGGGGGCATCCCAGAACCCAGATTCGCCCCGAGTCAACATGTTGCTGGGGTGGGCGGGCTGTTGAGGGGGAGCGACAGGACTGGACGCATATCGGGAGTCAAAGAGTGACAAGAGTCGCTGATCAACGTGCCAATGTCTTCCTCAGCCAGCAAACGAAAGGCATCGTAAAAGCAATAGCGGGACGTGTAAGAGCACCATCGCCGGCCGGCAAACCCTGATTCCAATCAATCAATCAATAGTCGATGGTGTGCGGCTGTCGATCATGTTGAGAGGCAGAGCTTGCGGACTAAGAAGCCCGTAGTTCATGCACGCACCGAACACCCAAGCAAACATCAGTACCTCTTTTTTGTTTTCTTCGTCCGGGTTTCCATTTAAAGATTACCTTGTATAATGGTAGGTAGCCAGGGACTCAGGTTCGAGGGAGGATGACTTCCCGGCCAGGGCCCCCCCCCCCCCCCCATCGCACCGCATTTCGCTTCCGTCGATTGCTCGTCATCGGTAAGATTAACGATCGAAAGGGGCCAAGGCCATAGATCAGGGATGAGTTGGCCACATGATTGAAGACGGGACCACCCCCGTCCCCTCCCTCTCAGCTACTATTAACAGCTCCTGGCGATACCCACAAACCCCATCCCGAAGAGTACAGAGTACTACCGTATCTAGAGAGATTTTCCATCTCAGGGACCGCTTCGACTCGCGAGTGAGGTGAGATGAGGTGATGGTGGCGGTGGGTGGTGACGGACCGGAAGCTGGGATGAATTGGGCTGCTCCTCCAGACTGCCTACCCGTCGTTGTCGTCGTCTGTGAGACCAAAGCCGTCCGCACGGAACCTGTTAACCATTTGTGTCAAGGAAGCACCTACGACAAGTGACCAGTGGCCAATGCGACTACGCCCGACGCAAACTGGCGGAGACGGTCCGAGCGACGGCCGGTTGGTTTGTCAGGGCTTGTCAGACACACGGCGGTGGGTGAGCAGTCGGCCAACGGGTCGGGGTGTCTCACCGGCACATGTCGTCTGGCGCCGTCATCCTGCAGACTATCGCAGACCGGCACGCCCGCCACTGTTGCGAGGTCTAGTCTACTGACCAGGGGGGTATGATCCGGATCGCCGGCCGACGGAGCTTAGCGGCATGATGGCAAAGAGAGAAGAGAGAGTGAGAGAGTGAGAGAGTGAGAGAGAGAGAAACATACGCCGCCGAAAGTTTGTTGGAGCAAACAAAACATGCCGTGGCAGATGCTCGATATCCATCGGGACAGCACCCAGCTCTGAGCAGTATCCGGACACATACACTACAGCAGAGTTCGGGACCGGCCACACCGGCTGGTCAGCGCCCCCCCGTTCGGACGACACGCTCGCCGGGAGTGTGAAAAGCCTGGTTGGAGCTTTGGCCCGTCGTCGTCGTCGTCGCATCGTCGCCGTCGGTCATCGTAGCACGGATGCTCCAGTATCCATCTTTGGGTTGCGACCTTCGCCCTGCCCGCCTATTCCCAAAGAAGAGAGAGTAGACGATCCCAGATCCCACCCCCCGCTGCGGCTAACCAAGATCTGTTCTGTGGTGGATGAGGCGGTCGGCACACGCCAGCCCCATCTTGAGGTCGTTTCGTCACCCTGCTCGTCGTCCGCCTTTTGCAATATCGATGCAACACCATTCTGCGCCGCCCCGAATCGAATCGGTAATACAGGTGGGGTTTCTCTCTCTCTCTCTCTGTCTCCCTCTCTCCCTCTCGCAACCAGGCCTCAAAGGAGATGCTACGGCCCGCAGCATGCACGCCCAGTTGGGAAGGGTTGGGCATGGTTGTTGATTGCGTGGGCGCGCGCCTTGACCTTGAAGGCTTTGGGCAGGATTGAGAAAAGTTCTCTCTGCCTCTCGGGTTCTGTGGTCCTCGGGAGCCGAAGCAACATCCCAATACTCGCATCACTTTCTTCTTATTCTTGTTCTTCTTGTTATTCTTCTTTGACCGCCACTGCTACCGGTTGACGTGTTGACTGATTACAGATATATCAGACGCCTCTCCTGCTGAATACGGGACTTCTCAAAGCCAAGACCACTTCCTCTAACAGTATTTTCAGTCCCCCAGCAACCCCCAGTCACACCAAACACCGATCCTCCACAGAGGTGCATATATGCATATGCGCATCGTTGGGAGGGGGAAAAGCAACAAAGGTCGAGATAAACATCTCATCCCCTTGTGTGCCCGAGGTCCCCCAAGGCTTCTAGGCTCTAGCCCTGGCCGGCTTGATCGCCGGGACCCAGTTCGCCCTCTGCGCAAGCTCCTGGACCGCCCTTCAAATCCTTCTTCCGTCTGCGCCCCTCCCTTCATCGCGAAAGCTGCATGTAGACTCGAGCGAGATGGGTCTCTCCGGGGCCCTGGTGTTACAGCCTTTGATCCTGCCCTGCCAGCCAAGGACACTTTTGCCATCTTGTACCTGGCCTTCCGCCTATGTCGGTCTACGTCCTGTCCGTTATTAGTAAAGGCCTGGGGTTTCCGCGGCCCATTGCCCATTGCCCATTGCCAAACGTGTCCAACGCTGGATGACCTGGCATGGGCCGTGTCGTCGGATATGGATACTGTACAGGATATGGATACGGTTTCAACCTTGCATGACGGATCCCCTCTCGAGCAGCGCGCCCTGTCCCGCCCGCTCCTAAGAAGGCCCCAAGAAAAGACTCCCCTCGATGGATCTTCTCTGGCCATCCACAGCCAGCCGAGATCTCGAAACAGCTAAGACGAGGGCACTTGCCGCTGTGCCCCATGAAGCGGCAGGCAAACCGCATCACGGATCTGGGCCAGCAACTCGGACCCCGGCTCCCCCCGATCCTGTTGCATGCTATACCCGGCCCCTCCCCCCTCCGCTTATGAGACCGTGAATTCGCCTGCTGCTGCGGACTTATCACGTTGATGCGGCGATGCCTGATAGCACGCCCGAGCCCGCTTTTCAATGACTGCTCTTCTCTCCAGACCCCCCCCCCCCCCCCCCCCCCCTCTCTTCGTCTTGAAGGCCTGGGTGAGTGCGGCTTGGTTGCAGAGGCTCTGAGCAGGAGGACGACTGGCCCACTTGGCACCCTCACACCTGGTGTTCCTGTCAGAGGGGTAGGCTACGTGTATCGGGAGGGAGAGGTCATCGGGGGGTATTTGGCGGGTGCCCGAGTGCGACCTCCAAGGTCGCTGATGAGTGAGGGCCGGGCCGGTTCTGTGCGGAAGCTTTTGTGAACCGAACTCTATCCTTTCAGCACCTGCTCTCTCCCCGAGTCAACACGGATACTTGCTGTACGTGGGGTTATGAGGCATTTTGTCACATGTCGAAGGCGAGGTGTACCTGTACTGCCCGGCAGCGTCCACGGCTTGTAGGGGACGGCGACGCTCTGTGACGGCTTGTCCGGAGCACTCATCTCATCGCATATATCTCGCGGGTAGGCATCAGGGGCTTTGTCAAACTAAATATGGGAGCCCTTCGGAAGCCACTGATTTCCGTCTTTTTGTTACTCTGCCTACCTTACCTTACTTGAGGTTGCGTCTCCTGAGACCTTCTTCCCAGGTCTGACAACCAGCTACCTATTTCCGAACTCCTTGATGTTGTTGGATGACAGGACTTGATACGACATGATGGGGGGACCTCGAGGAAGCGCGTCTCCAATCTCGGACTCGCAATTCAACACCTCAACGCTGCACGCTGCGCTCTGCACTCTGCCTAAGCTAAGCTCTGGTCTCCTGTTTGGGATGGATGGGATACATGGTGTAGAGCGCTCTGGCTGCAACATGTTCATGGGCTGCGAAATGGATGCCGCCAAGTGCTTCTGTGACATCTTATCATTCGCTCCGGGGAAGACAGCTCTAACAATTCTTCCCAGACTTCGTATCAGTGCAAGTCCATAGTTATACATCATGTTTTTCGGCAGGCCGTTACACTCTTAGCTAAGCCCCCAGTCCCTGGTACACCGGTCAACAAATAGCATCCCAAATGTGGACGGTGAATCCATATGACCAAACATCGTTCACTGGGAGGTAGAAGATCAATAGGGGCTATGCGAGCTGCGCAGATCGGACTCCTGGTTCCGCACTCTGGGCTGCGGGAACTCCTCAACCACCACCGGCGGGCCCCCGACATCGAGCGCAACCGTCGACTTCTCGTCCACGTCTACAAACACCTCGTACGACCCGGGATGCAGCACCCGGTTCCCCGACTCGTCGACCCTGACCAGACGCTCGACAGTGACGGCGATCTCCCTCTCTGCCCGTTCCCCGGGCCGGATGTCTCTGAAGCGGAAATAGCCTGCGAGCGTCTTGCGTGGTCGAGGGGCGAGTCCGGCGTTGGACCTGAGGAACAACAGCGCCACGTAGTCCGAAGAAACCCCTCCGGTGTTGGTCACTTTGACGGCCACGGTGAGGGCCGGTTTGGCCAAAACCCGTTGCCATGCCGGGATCCCCGAGGTGTCGACGTCGTCTAACGGAGGGGATGCCTCCTCTGTTTGGGTGAGAACTGACCCCTGGACTGCTTCCAGTTTGACATCGAAGGCGGTGTAGTGCAGACCGGATCCATAGGGCACCGGCGCCTCCCCGTTGAACCACATGTAAGTGCGTCCCAGCCCCGAGTTTCCCGGGCCCGGTCGGAGGTTCATGTCCGTCGCCGGAACGGCTTTGCTGTAGGATGCGGGATACTGCGTAACCGACAACCGACCAGCAGGCGCCGCACGCCCGAACAGCAGGTCGAAGATGGCTCTGCCCCCCGACTGGCCGGGATACCCGCCCCAGAGCACGGCGTTGATGGAGGCGTTGGCGAGCAGCTCGGCGTCGTCGACCTGCCCACCGCCGAACTGGAGCACGACGACGGGCTTCCCGAGCGCGGCGACGGCCCGGAGGAGGTCGAGCTGGGCATCGGGCCAAGCCAGCGTGCGGCGGTCGAGGGTCTCGGCCTCCAGAGTGTTGTCGACGCCGCCCGCGAACACGACGAGACCCGCGGCGCGGGCAGACGCTACCGCTCGTCGGAACGAGGCGTCGGTGCCGTTGATCCGGCAGCCCGGGGTGTAAGTGACGTCCAGCCCGAGGTCCTTGGCGGCTTGGTAAGGGGAGATCAGGTACGGCGCGGGGCCGAAGTAGTTGCCCTGCATCTGCGTGGTCGCGTTCGCCCACGGGCCGACGAGGGCGTATTTCCTCGCGTTGGCCGACAAGGGCAGAGTCCCGTCGTTCTTCAGGAGCACGGCGCCCTCGACCGCCGCCCTGTACGCGAGCTCCCGCGCCTCCTCGGTGTCCACGTCCTCCCACGACAGCGAGCGCAGCGGCTGCTCCCGGGCCGAGTCGAACTGGCCCACGGACACCAGGGCCGTGTACATCCTCGTCAGAGACCGGTCGACCTCCCGTTCGGAGATGAGGGACTGGTTCCAGGCCATCTGCAGGGCGTCCGAGCCGGGGTGCGCGTTGCACTCCAGGTCGGTGCCGGCCTTCATGGCCCACGCCGCCGCGTGCGCGAGGTCCGGGGCGTAGCGGTGGTGGGAGACCATGAGCGCCACGCAGTCGCAGTCCGTCGAGACGTACTGCCCGTCCCCGTCCCACCCCCAGTGCCGCCGGAGGACGTCCTGCAGGAGGTACTGGTTGGCGCAGAGGGGCGTGCCGTTGACGCCGTTGTAGCTGCACATGAAGGACCCGACGCCGCCGCGCTCGACGGCGCAGGTCTTGAAGGGCGGGAGGTAGTACTCGGACAGGTCCTGGGTGGTGATGTTGGCGTCGAAGCCGGCTCGGTCGACGCCGTCGTAGTTCTCAAAGTCGTTGGCCGCGTAGTGCTTGCAGGTCGCGATAAGCCTCTTCCCGGAGATCCTGGAGTTCCCGGAGGAGGAGGAGGAGGAGGAGGAGGAAGAGAAGTCCCCTTCGAGGCCTGTGAGCATCGCGGCGACGTAGTTTTGCAGGTGGAAGGGGTCCTCGCCGGGCGTCTCCTGGCCTCGGCCCCAACGGGGGTCTTTGAAGGCGTTGATGTTGGGGGACTGGAGAGAGACTTTGATCAGCATTTCCATCCCGGTCATTCGGAGCGTGACAAACGGTAGGAGAGCGCGCGCGCGCGGGAGCTCACGTAGAGGTCGAGGCCCGATCTGCCGTGGTTGCTAAACGCCCTCGCCTCCGTGCTCACCACGTGCCCGACGGCGCGCACCAGCTCGTCGTCAAAGGCCGAGCCCAGGACGATCGGCTGCGGGAACGACGTCGCGTGGCTGAAGTTGCCGCCGCGCCGGCCCGAGAACCTGGTCCCCGGGGACGACGCGAGGCCGTGGAGGCCCTCGGACCACCATTCGTACGGCGGGACGCCGAGCCGGGGCATGCCGGGCGCCTCGTTGACGAGGTTGTCCAGCTTCTCGCGGACGGTGAGCGCGGCTACCAGGGCCGCGGCGCGCTCCCTCGGCGGCAGGGACTCGTCGCAGACGCCGTTGGAGCAGAGAGGGTCGCGGCGGCAGTCCGGGAAGCTGCCGGCGCCGGCGCCCCGGTCGACGGTCGCTCGAGCCGGGAGACATGTGCGGGATGGTGGTATAAGTGGTTTCTGCAGGTCGTCGGGGCCCGCCTCTGCCGCCAGGCTGGAAGAGGCGTAGAGCAACAGAGCCGAGTTCCTGACGAATCCGAGCATTTTGGTTACGCAGGTGAGTATGTTTGATATAGTAATTGGAAGGAAAGAGGCAGAAGGAGAGGTAGGCAGAGGGAGAAGATATCTTCCCCGGCAGACGCGGTGGTGTCTTATCTCCACCCCCGCGTCGGATGCGGGGAAAGGTGTGTTGCAACCGAATCATCCATTCCTCCATATTCCTTTTTTAAACAAATGAAACAGCAGGATGATGGCGGCGATCCTTTCCGTCAGTTGTGTCAGTCGATTGGGTGACTCTTGAGTTAGACTGCGGTTACAGGCAAAACTAGCATAAGTTCTTCTTAGTACTAGTTTATCGAAGAGTCTCTCTGCCTTTCATCTCTGCCATACCTGTCCGCTTGTAAGTGACTGAACAGCGAAAGTTGTTGCCTCCATTCGTTCACAGTGTTCAATTATCATCTTCATCATCATCAGTGCGGCCAAGACGGGGAGTGGAAGGAAGGCCGTGATACTAAATAATTGTGGTTATTGGTACTTGTTTGTGGCTCGTAATTACACAGGACTGAGCGGGATATATGAATGTTGAAGTATTTACTTGCGGTGCCATGTCACGTCCGCTGCAACCCGTTTTCTACACCAGGGCCGCACGGCTGCTCTCTACGACCCCATGGAGGAGACCTCGGTCACCGGCATCAAAACACGTGCTCTTGCATATACGCAATCTCGGCCGTCCTGTAGTCGTCGCGCGCAACGTAGCCCAGCCTGGTGTAGTTGGCGTCGAACACCAGGTTTTGCGGCCGCCGGGGTGTGTATCGCGGCCAAGTAAGACGGGGCGAGTTGCACTGGTTCGGATCCGTGTCGTGAATGAAGGCCACCCACATCTTGCTCATCAGGTCCGCCAGCTCAAAGTACGACTTGGGCTTGCCCTCGAACGGGTTGGTGGCGTAGCCCAGGGCCCGGACGTTGTTGAAGACGAAGACGACCTCCTGGAAGTGCGTGGCGCCGTAGATGGGCCCGAGGCCGTTGACGTAGACGTTCCACATGTACGAGTACACCGGCAGCCCGACGCGGGCGTACGAGCTGGCGAGGAGCCTCCTGCCGCTGTGCTGCTGGTAGTCTCCCGCGACGGCCGCGACGCGCTTCCACTGCGAGCCGAAGGCGGCGAGGGAGCCCGACGGCCGGCCGGGGTGCGACGCGGGGATGCCGACGGCCGGGTCGTCCGGGTACAGCCTCGAGATGGTGGCGACCTGGGCCGCGTCCACCTGCAGGCTGCTCGCGACCCAGGCCTCGAACTGCTCCGTCGTGTTGACGCCCTGCCTCGCGTACCCCGTGCCCTCGTCGAAGTTGTTGCCGAGGAGGAGCGGGACCGGCGCGAACTTGCCCTGGCGCAGGAGGGCGGACGCCTGCGCCGTGATGAAGTCGCCGTCGACGACGGCCGTGATGGCGGGCGCCGTGACGCCGAGCGGGTCGGAGCCGTTGAAGATGCCGTTGAGCGTCTGCCACGGCAGCGCGCGCAGGCAGGCCAGCCGGGCGGCGGCGTCGCCGGCGGCGTCGCACGACGTCTTGCGCAGGAGGGCGTCGAAGAAGGGCTGCCATGCCTCGGCGCCGACGAACTTGGCGACGGAGCTGCCGCTCTGGAGGATGGCGCTCCGGAACAGGCCGTCGTGGCGACCGTCGTAGGCGATGAGCTGCATCCCCAGCGACCGCGCGCCGGCGGACTCGCCCCAGACGGTCACCTTGTCCGGGCTGCCGCCAAAGGGGGCGATGTTGTCGCGGAGCCACCGCAGCGCCAGGCGCTGGTCCCGGAAGCCGAGGTTGCCCGCCTTGCCGTCCTGGAGCTCCTGGCTGAAGAGGAAGCCCCAGTAGGAGAGGCGGTAGTTGATGGAGGCTGCGATGATGGGCTTGTTCTCCCGGACGGACTGTTCGACGATGTAGCTCAGGTTGTACCTCGGGTCGAGCGATCCGCCGTTGACATAGCTCTGATGCGGCAAACGGGAAACAGTCAGCGATGCTTTCCCCTCCCCTTCCATCGTCGTTCCCAGAAAGTAAACAAACAGACAGACAAACAAACAAACAAGCAAGCGAGCAAGCAAAGGAAAGGGAGTCGGGACTTACGCCTCCATGAACCCAAAGACCAACCGGGAGGTTGTCTCCCGGCTTCGTCCCGGCCGGGCGGACGATGTTGATGGTCAAGCAGTCCTCCGAGACCGGGCTGCCGAGACTGGTCGTGTCGGAGCCGTACCCGATGCACATCCGGCCATACTCGGCGGCCGACCTCGGTTCGTCAAAGGATTCGTCGAGAGGCTGCGGCGGCGCATAGCGGAGGGGTCCAACGGGCGGCTGGGCGTACGGGATGCCGAGGAAGAAGTCCTGGGCGTACTGGTCGTTCCGCACGCCGATGTAGGTCCCGTTTGAGAGGCGCACGGAGAGGGGGGATGCAGCAGCAGCCGCAGCAGCAGCACCGGCACCAGAGAGAGAAGACGAAACGTCACGCTGGTGGTGGCCTGACAGGCACTCGGACAGGTCCGAGGCCGAGAGAAGCAACGCCAGAAGAAGCTTAAACCCGTGTGGACGCATTCTGGACGGGTTTCAATGAGCGTCGAAGGGGGGTGGCTTCGATGAAGCTTCGATGCTTCAGAGACCGGACGTTGAGAGGGAAAGGGGGGGCGAGGAGAGGAGGAAGAGGTGGCTGACAACGGCGTGTCTCAGTGTCAAATCACATCCGCAGAGAAAAAGCAGATCTTGTATCTGCAAGTTGCCAAGCTAAACCAGGAGGTCCATCGTGAAGAAATTGCCTTGTCGCCTCACGTTATACACTAGATCTCCCCCCCGTCCCCTCCGCGATGGGACCTCGCAATTCTATCTTCATGGACCCATTGTCGAGACTAGTGTCCGGTTGGGAATAGTAACGACCGACTATGAATGGCACAGTCCAGCAACCCTGATCTACGATATTACCTTGTTTAATGACACATTTAGCCTGTTCTGCTGTTTGTTTGGGGTATAAGTAGGGGGGGGTCCCTGGACATCCGGGACAGCACCTCGCGGGACTTGGCAGACTGAGAAGGGCATGAATCGGCTGGCCTGAGATGAGGGAATCGCATGGCTCCCACGAGGATGCCTGTCGGACCCCAAGACAGTGCATCCCGGGACCCCTACGTTTGTTTTTTTCATTTTATCTCGTAATCGACCGCCAGTTTGCGCCTAGTCGTCCCCCCCTCTCCATGGAGACGCCTTCTTCACCCTCCATGGCCTTCAACGGACGGAGCACAGAAGCCGGACAGCCACTTCTGCTTCCGGTTAAGCACCCGGCAGTGGTGAGACTACGCCACGGCGCAGCTAACCACATGTTGGCTGGCGGTTCATTTGGGAGGCCGGGGTCGCGAGGGGAGACGCACGAATGGGATATCACCCCGCAACATCCCCCGGATTTGAGTTTGACACTAGAGACATGACCCTCCCAGTTAGTTTGGTGGGGTGGCGGTCTAGTGCGTTGGGCTGGCCTGGCGTCGTACTGGGGGGGGCGGCGCATTGGGGGCGTAATACTGTCAAGTCTTCTCGCGTGACACTATTGAAATTTCAGTTTTTGTCTTTGCAGATCCGTCTTCGGAGAAAGAAAGACCATTACAATGGCATTGCTTGCTTGTTTTGGGGGCGAAGAGGAGGGGAGGGGGGGCACTGTTGTCGGTTGGGATCCTAGGCCTTGATATCATGAAGATCGGTTCCCTTTCTATACACTCTTAATTGTACACTCCCTTATTCTGCGGGTTGGGGTGAGCCGCAACCAGGAAAAGAAAGAAAGAAAAACGTGGCTTAGAGTTTCCTCGGGTGAGGGAAAAATGGTGTTCATTCTATTCGTGTCTCGACTGCCGCACTTCTCGACCGATACCACCATGCATATCCGTACATTCTTCACGTGATGTGCATCAAGCCATCGAGCCAGTGAGCCGGGAATGGCGTGAGCGGTGGACTGGAAGGATTCCCACCCCGGCCTTCGGCCTGCGGTAGTCTGACCCAATCTCCGGCCGGGACTTCGGGGCCGTCCTCGTGCCTCATTCACCCGGCAGAGCAGAAGGGGGGGGGGGGGGGGGACTAAGCAGGTACCGTCACAGTAGCCGAGATGGCCTTGAAGGGAGGCGTCATGATGTAATTAAGAAACAGAAACTCAGGAGCTGACGAGATTGGGTTCTCGTCCGAACAAACAGAACCTCTAACCGGACGACTCGGATTGTCCAAGCGAGCTGTGAGTTCTCTGTCTCTCTCACACACCCACCCACACACACGCATGATACTTAACTTTCGCCTTGGTTTCGGGCGGGGACACATAGCGCCAAAGGCCGCATCCTCACAGTCTTTCCGAACAAAAAGTCCCCCCCCCCAGGACTGAATAGTAGTTTGGCTCGCGGATAGACAGAGGAACCTTTGTCGGTCCTCCAGGGTCCCCCATGTCGAAACTTGCTGGTCGAGAAGTAGAGAGACCGGCGCATATTACTATGTATGTAGATGTGCACCCACCTCTCAAGCAATAGTCTCCCGGTCTCTTTTGGGGGGCCGGCCCTTTATCTAGGTACTCTTATTTTGTTGTTCAACTGCTGTCAGCTCTTTTCTGGGCTCAAGCGGCTCTCCCACAGATTCTCGTGGCAACTCGGCACGGCCTTCCCCTCCCGCGACGTCGACCATGGCCGACGACGATAGGGGCACTCGGCTTCTCGCGTCGACTTGGTCGTTGGTGGGAGCAAGCGCCATCCTGCTGTTCCTCCGCATCTACTGTAAGATATGGCGAGGCAGGGGCCTTTGGTGGGATGATCATATGTTGATTGTGGCCTGGGTATGTTGCAACCGTTTTGTTGGTTTTCCGCGCCGCATCCTCCGTCAAAAAGACTTGGTAAACCGTTCTGACCCCCCCACCCCTTTCCACAAGACGACCTTGGCGATTTCCGTGTCCATCAACTCGTACATCGTCTCTCTCGGCTTCGGCCGCCACATCTGGACCATCAGCGACGACAACAAGAAGGAGATCAACCTCTTCACGATCCTCGTCGCCACCTTCGGCATCATCGCGACGACCACGAGCAAGACCTCCTTCGCCCTCACGCTCTACCGGATCGTCACGCAGGCCTGGATGAAGTACCTCCTGATCTTCATCATCGTGACCATCAACGTGTCGATGAACCTGGTGTGGATGTTCGGGTTCGCCAAGTGCACGCCGCTGGCAAAGGTCTGGGACACCAGCGTCCCCGGGAGCTGCTGGGACAGGAGGAAACTCCTCAAGTTCCAGCTGTTCGCTGCGTGTAAGTCTTCCGTAACATCGCAGTCGTGGTGTCTCGACGCATCTCGTCTGACATAGCCATGAGCAGATTATTCCGCCATACTAGACTTCGTTCTGGCATTCCTCCCCTGGCCGATCCTGATGGGGGCCACGATGAGGCGCCGCGAGAGGCTTGGCGTCGCCGTGGCAATGAGTCTGGGTGCGATGTAAGAACATGTTGAACTTTTCTGTCGCGGTTCCTCCAATGCTGACATTCGTTGTAGTGCGGGAGCCTGCGGCATCGTAAAGGCGGTGTTGGTGGTAGCGATGACCAGTACGGACATCACATACGACCGCGTAGACCTGACGATCTGGACCTTGACGGAACCCGCCGCCTCTATCATGGCAATCTCGATCCCTGTCTTGTTAGTCCACGACCGCCTCCCTCTCCCCTTTCCGCGTATTCCACATCTCCGGCGGCTAACCATTGTGTCCTTAATACAGAAGGATGCTCTACCGCGAGTTGAAGTCCACGCAGCGAAGCTACGCACGGAACAAATCGCAGTCGCACGCGCTCGAGACGGGGAAGACGAAGACGAAGCGGTACGGGAACAGCACGCACTACGGGAGGAACTCGGTCGTCGTCATGTCGACATCGGGGTGGCAGGAGTCCCAGGAGGCGCTGCAGGACGAGAGCGGCCAGGTCACGCCCCGCGGCATCATGAAGACGGAGGAGGTGAGAGTGCGCCACGAGACGTTGCCGGCCGGGACGAGGCAGAAACACTCCATAGAACTCGAATCTCTGAATTAGAAGATGTCGGATTTTCTTTCGGGGGATTTTTTTCTTTGTTGGTTTTTGCTTTTCCGGCTTGGTCACTACGTTGACCTGCTTTTATTTTCTCTTCTGATACCCGAGCTAATGGCTTATTCATGAGCTGTCCTGTGAATTGAATCATCACATCCATGTGCCCAGTCATACTGTTCCATGCTGCCAAGTAGTCGCTGCTCTACTATTGCGGCTTGGCAGCGATGAAGTTCTGAGTCAAGACTGAATGGTCCCTGGAACCGAAAGCCAGGGCCAACCGCGTGGACCACCCGTTGTTTGCTCGACTCATGTCTTCATGCCTTGTCTACCTAGTCTGGTTTCTCGAACACCCCTGGCAGTTGCACGGCGGACATGACGACCTCCCGCAAAGATACCGCTTGTGAAGGTAAGCCCATGTAATGAAAAATGATTCAGTGGGTATTTGTTTTCCTCAAAAAAAAAAAAAAACCACAAAAAAACACAAATATCCCGTCCGTGCTGGTGCGCGAGATTGACGAAAAAGAAGATCTCAGCCGCAGTCGAGTGATCGTCGGTGCGAGAGTCATGGGCCTGCCGTCATCGTCGGGGTTGAGACGCATTTCCCGATGACAGCTGAAGCCCTGCCTGCATCGTCGAACCCAGGAGGAAAGCTTAACTGCCGCCGCCCTTGTCCCGTCCTCTTTTTTCCACGCGTCATACACCTACAGAGTGAGCAATGATTGAGGGGCGTGTCAGGGTTCCGACGATCTGCTGATTCCAAACACTTTCGGGGATTATTCAGTCCACGATACGAGTCACACACAATTGACCGGAGCCCATGTGAGTTGGTAGGGCAAACAGGGGGCGTATCCAGGCTGGGATCGCATAACTTAATTACTTCCCACCGGTCTTTGTCTCTCTCTCGACTCTCGGTCCCCTCCAGTGCTCTGGCTTTCTTCCGTCAAGGCCCTTTGGACGGGTTTTGAAGCAAAATAACAAGGCAATAGATAGGGGCATAGAGAGAACTTGGAGGGCTGGAAGAAAGACAACTCAACGCACAACTAATCTGGTAGGGTGATACCAATTGGATTACCAGTTTCACTATCATTACCCCAATTGGGACATATGTGTCATCGTCTGTGCCTCCGGGTGTAGTGTACATTCGCAAGATGTCATAGTGCCGTCAAGGGGCTTCTTAGACGAGAGGCCGAGCCTACATTTCTCACGTATCTTGCTAATTTGGCTGTCACCAAAGATTTAACAGTCAGCCCTGTGAACGACGTACCGGATTCTCTGGTCTATCGTGGATCACTGTCACGGTCCAAAGAGAATTCTTATCTTTATTTATTTTTCGCTTTCCTGAACTGGCATACTGCAACTGTGATGTGTTTCTGAAGGTTGACGGTTCTCATTCTTGACCCATGGCCTTGTGACTTGTGGCTGTATGTCCGGGACAGGGGCACCTACACACGAAACAAGGTCCGTTTTGCTTGATTACAACAACATATAAGCAAGTACAGAAGTGTCTTTGATGTTGTTGGCATGGCCAGACAGGAGACCTTTCTCCGGGTCGCCCATTGCCAACAGTCACAAGTGTGGCCACCGAGAGCCCTGCCGGGCTAGGTACTCTTCTTTGAGGACCGCTTGCTGCGCCTTGACGCGTACCCTGAGGCTTTTAGCTCGGAAATACACGGTGTATGTCAGTTCTATGTAACTAAGGCTCATACAGGCATGGAAGCTGACTTTTAGCCAACTGGCACTCCAACAGGCCCAAGCTTACTTGACCACCAATGCCCCTATGGCTGGTCCAACCGTAACAGCAGTGGTCCATAGCATTGACTGATGCGAACTTGATACCATGTACAAATTTGAAAAGAAATTTAGGGTTTGTCTCAACTCAACATTGGTTGCCTCGGTGAATGAGGTGTACAATGATGGTGTAGCCGATAACTAGATGCATAGCACTTACGGCTTGAAGTAACCCTCCCAGAGCTTACGCAAGACACCGTCAGGGTCATACTTGCGGGCGATAGCCTGAAGCTTGACCTGGTTCTCCTCACCGCCCGTCGATTCATGCCACTTGCACTGCCGCCTCCAACAACACTACGGCAAGGCTGTGCATCTTCACGCTTAAGAAACTGACACTTTAGGGTCTTTGAAAGCTGTTTATGTTGCCGTATGGTGTCAAAGTCCATGAGCCGAGCAGTAGTGCCTTCCATTCTATCCCAGGGGTCATCTTGTGTATCCTGATAGCTGCGCTCTTACGTCCAATGCCTCCTTTCACGACCGTGATCCCTAGAATTGTTGAAGAGTTGAGACTTAGGGGTATATATCACCCTAGAATGAATGATAACAACCCCCAAGGCTTATTTCATCAACCAGTAGACTGTCCTGAGTCACTCACTTAAAACAACAGTCCGGGAGCACGTAGGGGATTCTAAGAGATTCTTAGAGCTCTTCTTCTGTTCCATTTACACATGTATCAATTAAGCGTAACAAGTTTCTTCGCGAGACCATCATGCGCTAAGAAAAAAATGGCGAGGACGAGAACGAGAACGAGGCACCCCACGCTTTTGCATTGCGCTACCACATTAGTCGCTGAAGAAAAACTCTAGACCTAGTGACTGGCACCGCCGTGATCCTCACAGTGATTTACGTGTCTGAGGAGGAACTTTCGACCTCATTCCTTTTTCTACTACATGTTACCTTATGTAGATGATATGTAGCCCTCACGCCAACATCACTACCAGTATGCATTCGTTTCCCAGCCGCCCTAATAACTTGACTTGGAGTTACACAAGACCACAAGCCATCGTTACTTTCGTTGTACGAATATACCTGGTCAAACCTGGTCAATTGGCGTGTCAAGATGGAACGCTGTTGGTGACCAACTGCGAAAGGTCCCAGTTTAGCAAGCAGGTCCTCCGAAAATAGATGGTAAAGGGAACTGATGGTTGGCCGGTTGAGGCCAACTGGACCCCGCTGGTCGACCATCAGCGGCTACCATCTCTAGTGAATCTCCCATGCTGGACTGACCAACGACACCTCAACAGAAGCGCTCATCAGCAGCCAAACATCGACCAACCTTCCTCATGGGCGCGAGAATGCGTCACTCAAGCATTTTTGGCATCTCTAGGCGATGGCTGACCTCGATCCCTTGATCATTCTTCGCAACTTCATGTTACAAAACCAGACACCCAATGTCGACCACGTCAACAATGCCAACCTCACCATATGAGCACATCGACGACGTTGAAAGCCTCGACTTCTATCGCCCAGGCGGGTATCATCCCATTGAGATTGGGGTTAGGCTTCGAGACCGATATATTGTTGTACACAAACTCGGTTTTGGTAGTTACTCGACCCTTTGGCTAGCGCGGGACGAACAACTGGCCAAGTATGTGGCGATCAAAGTTGGCGCGGCGGACCACAGCTTCAAGGAGGTCGACATTCTGAGCCAATTTCCCGCACGTGCCGTCGAGAACGTACAGCTTGGCGGAAGTTTGATCCCCTTCATACTGGATCGCTTTACCCTCGACGGACCAAATGGAACACATCCATGCTCTGTCACTGCGCCGGCAAGATGCAACCTTGCTGAAGTCTTGGAGCCAGGAGCTGGCCCGTTCCAGCTTCGCGTCGCTAGGTCACTTGCCGCCCAGCTTACTATGGCAGTTGCGTACGTCCATCGTCTGGGTTGTGTTCACGGGGGTGAGTACATGCACTTGGTCCTGCTTGTCATTCCTGGCTATCTCTAATGGTTGGTAGACATTCATATGGGAAACATCCTTCTCCAGTTGCCAACTCTCGACCATCTTTCCGCCGAGCAATTATACGAAGAATTTGATCCGCCAGAGCCTGGACCTGTTGTCAGAGTTGATGGACAGCCGCTCTCACCAGGTGTTCCGCCCCACGTCTATCCGCCGATCTGGCTCGGCAAGCCTGGCAATGAAGTCACCCTCCCTGAAGCCAAGCTCGTCCTCGCCGATTTTGGGACAGCGTTCTGCCCTGCACAGGAATCAAGGTTCGAGTCCTACACGCCACTTCAGATCCGTCCACCTGAAGCAAGGTTCGAGCCGACAACGCCGCTGTCGTATGCATCTGATATCTGGAGTCTTGGGTGTGTAATTTGGGGAATACTTGGGGTGAGACCATTCCTCGATAATTGGCTATTTGGACCAGATGATGCCACAGCGGATCAGGTCGACGCCCTTGGATCAATGCCGGATAAGTGGTGGGAAACTTGGGAGGGGAAGTCAAAGCGGTTTAGCGAAAATGGGAAGCCAAGAAAGGGACGTGAGGTATGGACTTTTGATCAACGATTTCAAGATGCGATCCAGGAGCCAAGAAGGAGAAGGGGGCTGGAGGCGATGAACGATTCGGAAAGAGATGCTCTGTTCAGGATGATACGGGGCATGCTCGTTTTCAAACCTGGTGATCGCCTGAGCGCAGAGAAAGTGCTGCGATCGGATTGGATGAGGATATACGCGATTCCCGAAGCCGAAAAGACCTGGGGACGGAAGTTGCTCTGTGACGCGTCACCTCTCGTCCACAAATAGATGCAGTAAATAAGTACATTGATAAACACCTCTCCAGCATTCAGAAGGCTGGCCAACGTGCTACACGGCTTAAACTCCATTGGCTTGGATATCATTTGTTTTAGGCTAGCTCCTTAAGAACCCCAAGGTGTACAGGAATCATTAGTCGACTCTGGCACATGATCACCGGCCCATCAAGTTGTGGTTCTAGGGTCCGCGGCTAGAGCCCAGCCGAGGGAAGGCGGAGTTTCTATAAAGTTTGGCTCGGCTAGTTGATGTAGCGGTGAGAGCTGCCATAGTCATGCAACCCCCTCTGCGTCGTTACGGCCAGTGATCCCCCTTACTGTCTACAGATTAAGCGGTAGTGGTGCCGCCTCCCGTTCCGCACCGGCAGGCATCGAGGCGGCGTTCGTATCGCGAGCACAGCCGTGCTACAGGCGGCGGAAGTGCTGGTTCCTTGCGACCGCTCAGTAGCCGTCCCGGCGACGGCCGATGTAAGACTTGACGTCGGACACACAGACGTTGGAGGCGTTGGTGGCGAGGTTCTGGCACCCGGAGTCCGTGTACAGCTCGACTTTGCGAGGGGAAAATGTCGTCAGTCGGACCAGTTCTGGCATAAAACATAATGACGGATGATATAGGAGGTAATTGAAGAAAATTTAGAAAAAGAAAAAAGAAATGCAACGAAAAAAAAGAGGAAAAAACCAAAAAAAAAAAACAAATCCAAACTTACAGTTAAAGATCGGGGTCAGGCCGCTGGCGAAGAACCTCTTGTAGGTGTTGTTGCCGAAGCCGGCGGGGATGCGGTGGCACTGGCCGACGTAGTCGGGCGGGATCGCCACGGACGAGCCGTCGCCGTTGATGGGGATCGGCGTGCCGGTGCAGTCGGAGTCCGGGTCGAAGAACATCTTGATGGTGCCCATGACGGGGGTCGCCGAGGCGGAGGCGGCGAGGGCCAGGAGGCCGGCGGCGAGGGTCGTGAGCTGCATTTCCGGCTTTTGTGTTTTCTTTATTCAAGGGTTATAGACAAAGTGCTTTCTGTTTCTTTTCCAAAAGCTGAGCAAGGGGAGTTTAGTATTTTTTATTTTTACAAAAGTTGAGTAGATACTATTGAAGCGTCCGAGGGAGGGGAGGGGAGGTGAACCTTATCTAGCTTTTCAGATTCGGCGGTGAGGTCACTTGGTTGCCATGCTTCTTGGACGGGGTGGGTTTCGTTGTAGTTGGTGGGAACTGGTCGATTCTTGCGAATGATATACGAGATCCAGACCGGGATAGCGACGCTCATCGCTGCCCCCCTCCCCCAGCCTTGCAAAATTGACCGCCGAGCCCTCGTATTCTCTTTCTTGTTGATGTGCTGGTTTTTATTATTATCTTTGTTATGTACGGGTAAACAGGGCCGTATCCACGCCGTGGTCCACAATGACGGCACCCGCGGACAAGGTTGATGGATGGGCTGTTGAGGCTGTGTTGCTCTCCCCCCCCTGACGATTATATTGTGATTTCTACAGATAGTGCCCGTGCTAGGGGTTGAGCTGCTCGGCGTCTACCAAAGTGTCCAATCAGAAGACCCCCCGTGCAGGAGGGAATACCTTTGCAGTTGTAATGCTTGGTTTCGGTTGTTGCCGAAGCAGCAGGGAAAGGGATCAAAAACTACACCATCATCGTTGCCATCATTTGAAGTGCCTGTCTACTGTGTTCCCTCGTGGTGAATGCAACCGAATCCGGCGCCCGTACATTCGATTGGGTAAACATCTATCTCTTCAACACGTCATAACTCTATGCGTTACCTATGTCCAAAAAGCCCGGGCACCGCAACCAGCTAGCTAGTCAGCGCACATCAGAAGAACCCACTGATGATATTGTGAGGAAGCACAAGTTCCACTTTCCCACCATCCGCTCTCCTCCATGTCACATGGATTGACACTGTACCAAATCAGCCATCAGATGACGTCCAAACAACCTCGCGCTATCCTTCGTGCCATTTCTGCGATCGATGCCGAGCTCTAGCATCTGCGGGATTCAAAACCCATTCTTCGTTTCGCAAGGCAACGTCAAACTGCTCTTTTTCAAGGTCATCCGAAGTCGGAAAATGCTGTTTTACACCAGACGACAGGTAAAATCGGGAATCGTCGAAAAATACCCACGCTCGCTGTCGGTATATCTCTCTGTGCATTTCGAAGGTGTCTGCAATACGGAGGTGGAGTCTCTGGTACATACCTGGACTCTTTTGGCAATCTTCTTCCCCTTCATGCCCGCTGTTGTGACCCATCAGACTGCGGCCCTTCATCGTCGTCCAGTAGGAGTCGCCTTTGCGATGGCGCTCTCGACAGTCTTCCACGAGCCACTTCTTCAGTTGATCCCGCTCTTGCTTCCCGGCTGTAGCGGATCGAATTAATGTTTTGACAGGGTCAAAACCAAAGCTTGCCAGGCTTGACGCATCTGGAATGTAGCTTTGCCAGCACATATCGGATGCATAGGCATCAGGGTTCACCCAGAAGCTGTCTGGATAAAGTAAGCCAGAGATTAGAGACGAAGTAGAACCCGAGTCAACTTCAGGCAGCCATGCATCGCTACACTGGGCGAAGATAGCTCCGTAGAGGGACTTTAGATATGTGTGAACGCAACGAATTGCCTCTTGGTCCGACGGCTGAAACTTTCGGTCCCCGTACTGATGCAATTCCTTGTTGAAATACTTTTTGACAATGTAACTCCGACCTTGAAAAATTGAACATCGGAGTTGATACCGTAAAAAGGCTCTCAACAGTCGCTTTCTCTCTAAACCTGTAAGGTTTGCTGCATCAAATCGATTGCTGACTGGGCGGCCCTTGAATGTCAGTTGGTTACGGATTGTCGATAATTCAGGAAGACAAATGTACTCCCGACAGGGTAGGACAGCAGTTGCTTTAGTAAGATAGTCCTCAACAAAAAACAACAGCTGCCCATGTAGTTCGCCAAGTTTGTTGATTAATGGACGGTTTTGTTCTGTTAAAGGTTGGAGGAGCGGATTTTGGAGCTGTTGCGCAGCCCAAGATTGGCAGTGGTGGAGAACCTGGGTTGTTAGATCACCGTACGTAGGCTGTGTAGGGAAAAGAATAATGGCCATGGCATCTTGAACCATTGAATCATCGAGTTCAGAGGTAAGCAACGCCCTCGTAATGTACTCTTTTGATGCGATGTATTGTTGAAGCATAATTGGCGAGGCGTGAATAAGCTGCGAAATAGTGCGCCTGGAAAAGGTTTGGATGAGAATCTCTTGTCGCAGCTCAGCAGGCAGCTTGTTGAAGGTGTCCATCTTCTTTCGGGTAGATGTCTAGAGGATGAATGTAGTAGCCTAGGATGACGATGCGTTGGGTCGATTGGGACGGATGAATGTGGTGTTTCGTTGAATATTTCAAGTTGTTCACATTGTGATGAGGTGTGGAATTTGGATCAATGTATAAACTAGAGCTTTTGTTTCGGAGAAAGCTGCACAGCGAATGTACTGTCCTAAGGTACACCGTCGTTGTGGTGCGTCCAAACCTTCCTGGATTGTGTTTAGGTCATATGCTAACCTCCGTGGTACTACACCTGGACGGCTCCGGACTCGCAGTCTCCGCAGTGGCGGACCCCAGGGTCGTAGGCTATCCACTCAACAACCTTTTCCCAGTCGGGGGTCTTCTCCCAGACAATGCTTTTACGATTAAGCATCTCCGGACTTGCGGTCTCTACGGTGTCGGACCTCTTTGCGTTGATCGGGGTCGTGAGCCACGTACTCGACGGCTTTTTCCTGGTCGGGCGTCTTCTCCCAGATAATGCTTTTACGATCAAGCATCTCCGGACTCGCGGTCTCAGGTTCGTTCGGGTCGCATCCTTCTAACCATACCGTCTAAAGTCGTTCCTCTTTCTTTTCTCCCTCCTCAGTAGTCATGAAACGCCGCGCGTTCTCAAGGTCGAGAATGGACAAGTCGACTGTCAAGTAGATATGCAGGAAGTGGAGCTCTTCGAGAGATAGCTTCTTGTTTCTTTGGGTTAAGTCAACATACCCGCTTTCCGGCCACCCCACCATTCCGGCCACCCAAAAATGAAGCCATCTACACCATGCCCACCAACTTCAATTAATTATTGACGTTGTCTACCTGCAACAACAATACAGCTTTCTGCTTCACTAGGGTATTTAGAGTTGCTAGATTCAGCTGTTACATCCTCTTTTTCACTAGCTTTAACCTGCGCCTTCTGCACGTCTAAGATAGTAGCAAACTTAGTATTAGGATCTAGCTAGACTGCCTTCCTTTTCCTTACTACAGTATTAGTAATCTAGGCCTGCAGAAGCTCCAGCTTCTGCTAGGCAGTTGCTAGCTTATATGCCTGCTTGCTAAAGCCCTTTTTTACCTTCCTAAATAGAAGGCGTTAAGTAGAGGCATTATTATCTAGCTTTATAAATAGCTTTAGTTAGCCAGCTAGATCCTTTACCTTCCTTAGCGTTAACTATACTACTGCAGATAACGTAGATGCCTATCCTTTAGCTTCCCTACCTTCCTTACCTCTAGACTACCCTTTGCTAACCTAATCTAATAATGCTAATAGCTTTAGTATTATTAGGAGCAGAAGGAAGCTTATAAAGGGTTTTGCTATAGAGACAGGCTATAGGCTAGCCTATTTCTAGCTACTCTTAATGTTCTTTATTATTAGGCCTGCTAGACAAGCCTTTTAATAGCAGCTAAGGAAGTATTACAACCTAACAAGTTACAGGTAATACAGCCCCACTAGATAAGGCAGGGTGCAGGCAGCATAGCATTTGTATAGACAAGAAATAAGGTTATACAGATAACTCCTTAGAAACAGAAGAACTAAGGAAGGTTATATAAAGATAAGGAGGACTAACAGACAATAAGCAGTCTACGCTAGAGACTAACTTTTAGATTGCAGTCTAGGGCTAAGGACTAACTTTAAGATGTTAGTCCTAATAATAAGACCTAAGGATATAAGGATATTTATTCTATATAAATAGATTAACGTAGTTCACAAGCAAGTGAATCACACAAGCTAGTGAATCACTTTCTAATTATTTCGTACGCATCCTCTTTCTCCTAGTTTTTCTCCACCAACAACTATGGGACAGCAATCAATTGAAAGTGATTTAGTCCTAGCGCTTAATGCGCTCCAATCCAACCCAAAATTAAGCGTACGAAAGGCTGCATTACTCTATAATGTATCATTCTCTACCCTCCAACGACGAAAACACGGCCGACCTGCGAAACGCGACATCCGACCACATAACCAGAATTTGACCTTGTACGAAGAGGAGAGCATTGTACGATACATAATCGACCTAGATTCACGATCATTTCCACCGCGCTTTAGTGCTGTTCGAGAAATGGCCGATCGACTGCTTCGCGACCGCGGCGCGCGACGCGTCGGAACAAACTGGGCCTCAAACTTCGTACGACGACGACCTGAGCTCCGAACGCGTTTTAATCGAAGAATCGACTATCAGAGAGTCCTCTGCGAAGATCCTGACGCGTATCGCGCGTGGTTTTCCCTTGTACGAAATACAATTGCGAAGTATGGGATACACGATGACGATATCTATAACTTTGATGAGACTGGGTTTGCAATGGGCAAAATGTCCTCTGAAATGGTTGTTACAGCCTCTGAACGACGTGGCAAGCCAAGAGGAGCACAACAAGGGAATCAGGAATGGGTTACAGTAATCCAGGGCATTGGGTCGTACGGCTATTCTATCCCACCGTACATCATCTTTGCAGGCAAAGTCCATCTTGACTCCTGGACGTACGACAGCCCCCTCCCACCCAACTGGGTAATTACCCTTACAGAAAACGGTTGGACGACAAACGAGAAAGGCCTAGAATGGGTAAAGCACTTTGATTTCCATACAAGAAGTCGTACGAAGGGTGTTTACCGCCTCCTTATCCTTGATGGCCATGAAAGCCACCATTCTGTCGATTTTGAGCTATACTGCAAGGAACAGAAGATTATTACGCTCTGTATGCCACCTCATTCATCGCATAAGCTCCAGCCTCTTGATGTTGGGTGCTTTGGTCCCTTGAAACGGGCGTACGGTCAAGAAATCGAGGTCCTTATGCGGGCGCATGTTACGCATATTGCAAAGGAAGACTTCCTCCCAGCTTTTTCTAAGGCGTACGACAAGGCGATAACTAAGTCAAACATTCAAGCAGGCTTTAGAGCAACTGGCCTTATACCGTACGACCCTGATTATGTGATTTCACAGCTAGATATCAAGCTTCATACGCCAACACCACCAGGTTCTTCTGCTGGCTTACCACCAGCTTGGGTAATACCAAAGACACCAAACAACCCAATCGAAATCACGTCACAATCCGATTATATCAGTAATCGCATCGTACGACATCAAAATAGCTCCCCAACATCAATTCTTACAGGTATGCAGCAGCTGAAGAAAGGGATGATGATGATGGTGCACGAACAGACCTTGATGCGGGAGGATTTGGCTGAACTTCGAGAGGCAAATGACCGCCTTAGCCGCCGTCGGCGTACGAAAAAAAAACAGCTACAGCAAGGAGGGACACTTACAATTAACCAGGCAAAGGATTTAAAGTCTCAAATAGATGCGACGGAGCAGTTAAAGGCAGAAACAAGTCAGAATGGTGGTCGTACGAGGAGGCAGGAAACGCGCGCGCGACGATGTGGTATCTGTGGAGAGCCTGGCCATAATGCTCGTACATGTCAAAAGGTTGAATCTACATCTGAAGAAGAGGATTCCAGTTAATTTAAATTAGTTTAAGGCGTTGTAGTTGATTTCTCTTACATGTTATTGTACGAGTAGTAGAAAAGTGATTCACTAGCTTGTGTGATTCACTTGCTTGTGAACTACGTTAGACTACATTATTACTACTAAATACTAAGTTAAGGAATGCATTAATAATATTAAATTGTTAGATCTTAAGGTTAAACTATGCTGCTAGAGCTATTACAATCTAAAAGGCTTTTGCTGCAAGCATTAATATGTAGGTGCTTTATAAAGGGTTAAAAGGCTAAAGATCTCCTTAAATGTAAATCTACGCTTTATAGTAGTTAAGGTTTTTATCCTTATTAAACTTATAGGTAAAGACCTATTTAAGTAGTAAAGTTTAAAAAGAAGGATTATAAGTAAAAATCTCTTATATGTCTTTATTTTAGATCTTACTTATCTTAATTATAGTTGCTTCTATAAATATAGATTTAACTAACGTACATGATAAGCGAGCGCGCCAGACAAGCGAGCGCGCCACCCAACCAGCCAGACGCGTCTGTCTGACTGTTTCCTTTCATTTCTCCACGAACAACAATGCAATCCACTAGCAACGAAGCTCAGGTACAGCTGGCTGTCCAAGCTTACAAAAAAGACCTAAAACTCAGCATTCGCGCTGCAGCAAAGATGTACAACGTCAGCCGCGACATTGTGACGCGTCGACTAAAGGGAACAGCATCACGACGCGACACCATGCCGAACTCACGGAATTTGACGGAGCTTGAAGAGCAGAAGCTAGTCGAGTACATTCTCGACCTAGATGCCCGATCGTTTCCTCCCCGGCTTACTGGTGTTGAAGAAATGGCCAATCGACTGCTTGCCGACCGCGACAAGCCACCAGTCGGCAAGCGCTGGGCCTCAAACTTTGTCAAACGACAACCACAGCTCCGAACGCGTTTTTTTCGAAGATACGACTATAAGAGAGCTAAATGGGAAGATCCTGAGGCAATAAACGCGTGGTTTCGCCTTGTGGCGAACACAATCGCGAAATATGGCATCGTGGAGTCAGATATCTACAACTTTGACGAGACTGGCTTTATGATGGGCCAGATTGCATCCGGCATGGTTGTTACAAGCGCTGAAAGACATTCAAACACAAAAATGGCTCAGCCTGGCAATCGAGAATGGGTTACAGTCATTCAGGCCATCAGTTCGTCTGGCTATAGCGTCCCGCCATACATCATTGTTGCAGGCAAAAATCTCCTCTCCACATGGTACACCGAATCTGGTCTCCCACCCGACTGGGTTATCGCAACATCTGAAAATGGATGGACAACAAATGAAAGAGGCCTAGATTGGCTCCAGCACTTTGATCAGCATTCAAAGTCGCGTGCGAAGGGGAAATATCGCCTCCTTATTGTCGATGGACACGAAAGTCACCACTCCACAGACTTTGAGCTGTTTTGCAAGGAAAACAACATCGTCACCCTCTGTATGCCGCCTCATTCTTCTCATCTACTTCAGCCCTTAGATGTAGGGTGTTTTGGGCCTTTGAAGTTGGCGTACGGTCGAGAAATTGAGGATAAGATGCGACGGGGTAATACCCATATTACGAAGGACGATTTCTTTCCAGCATTTCACAACGCCTTTAAGCGAGCTCTCACAGAAAAAAACATCCAAGGGGGTTTTAGAGGGGCAGGACTTGTCCCTCTAAGTGCAGAAAGTGTGATATCTAAGCTGGATGTCAAGTTCCACACTCCTTCACCTCCAGGATCCCTCCCAACAACACCACTACCTTGGACTTCCCAGACACCAAAGAACGCAACAGAGTTAAGTTCTCAAGGAACTCTACTTAAGGATCAGTTCCTTAATCATCCAGGCAGCTCTCCAACACATGGATGTACAGATGTTGAGCATATTCTGAAAGGAGCACTGGGATTTGCCCATGAGAATGCATTCTTAAGAGCTGAGAATAAAGCCCTTCGGGAGGAAAACAGCCTACTTAACCGACGCAAAAGGACTAAGAAAACTCATCTTAGGCAAGGAGGAAGTCTTACTGTAGCTGATGCACAGGATATTCAGTCGCAGAGAGAGGCGACAGCCCAGGTACAAGAGGAAATACGTCGGAGTAGTGGTCGGAAGCCGAGGACAGAAACAGGCCAAAGGAGGTGTGGCATCTGCGGAAACACCGGACACAATGCGCGAACATGTGATTTTAATGAAGATATGTCTGGAGAAGAGGATTCTGAGTAGTTTGAATTGATTTGATCTTTTTGTTGTTGCTTGGGGGTTATATTTGTGATGTGGTTGCGGTTAGGTGGCGCGCTCGCTTGTCTGGCGCGCTCGCTTATCATGTACGTTATAGGAGGGAGATAATTAAGATCCTTCTACTTTATTAGTAGGTTAACTAAGTAGTCCTTATAAAGCTTAAGGTCCTTACTAGTTAAAAGGCGCTTAAGATAGGCTTTATTAACTGCTTCTCTTAGTACCTTATGTAGTATTTTATACCTTAAGTTGCCTTTCTTAACTACCTTTTGCTAATTAAGTAGAAAGATGCTAAAAAGGCATTCTTAAGAGTATTATCTATATATAGTCTTCTAAAAGACCTAAAAGGTTGTATAGATGTACCTACTTTATATTACCTTTAGTAAGAGTAGTATTATTAGCCTTACTAGATAAGCAATTACGTAATGCATTTATCTATTTAGAATCTATAGCACTATATTAATAGGTAGTTAATCTCTGCTATTAGCATCTAGCCTGCTAGGCGTAGTTACATTAGTTAAAGGTAATAATAGTTCTATAGAGAAAAGAGAGGACTTTAAGCTATTTCTGCTATTAACTATTAATAACCTAGTTGTAGAAGTAGGAGACTTTATCTTACCTCTAAGTGTAGTATAACTTATAGAGGTATTAGGGAGCATAACTAATGCTGCTTTTACCTCTCATATATGCTTAACATCTTAAGTAGGGTTAGCTTATTAGTAATTCTTAACTATAGGTTGCAATACAGTTAGTATAAAAGTAGTATTATCTTTAGAAGCAATTATGCTAAGTAACCTAAGGAGTGTTACGGCCTAACCAGTTGGGTGCTGGCCGGCGTAACTATATAGTGCAGAACAGGGGATAATGATGCAGGTGCATCATTACCGAAGCTTTTGCTTTGTGCCACAGTTGGTTGCCCTGACCTGCTCGTAACACAATGATGCACCTACCCCGCGTTGAGGGTTGTGGGTTCAATTCCCGCACGTCGAGAAGAACAGTACTGCCTCCACTGTTGTGTGACGTCTGACCGTGGGCAGGCACGTGTGGGTTGGTCCCCCGCACCAATACCTGGAGTTTCCCTGCTTATACCCGTGATATGTCCGATTGGTCCTCGGCATAGGGACATGCCTCTTGGAGGGGAGACATGGTGTTACGGCCTAACCAGTTGGGTGCTGGCCGGCGTAACTATATAGTGCAGAACAGGGGATAATGATGCAGGTGCATCATTACCGAAGCTTTTGCTTTGTGCCACAGTTGGTTGCCCTGACCTGCTCGTAACAAGGAGGTTGTCTAAGACTATAATAGACTTCTTAATAACTTTAGTTACTTATTATACCTTAAGGCCTTAGATTGCATCCTTCTCCTAAGCTTTGCTATAGAAAGCGCTTTTATTAAACTATATATTATATATTATTATAACCTACTTAAGCATAGGTACCTAGATTCTATATAGGTTATATATTTATAGCATATAACGTGGCTGATAAGCGAGTCGATCAGACAAGCGAGTCGATCACCCAACTACGACTACATTACAAACCTAAGAAGACATCAATATCAACACCACTAAATCAATTAACGCTACTAAGAATTCTCTTCCTCAGTCGTTTCTACATCAAACTGACACGTTCGCGCATTGTGTCCTGTGTTTCCGCACACGCCACACCGTCGTTGACCCGATTCAGTCCTTGGCTTACGACCACTCCTCCGACGCGTTTCCTCATAAACCTGTGCTGTTGCGTCCCTCTGCGACTGTATATCCTCTGCATCAGCTACAGTAAGACTTCCTCCTTGCTGGAGACGCGTTTTCTTAGCTCTCCGACGTCGGCTTAGTGTGCTGTTTTCCTCTCGAAGAGTTTTGTTCTCCGCCCTCAGGAATGCATTCTCATGCATTATTCCTAGTGTTCCTTTAAGAATATAGTCAACGTCGTTATTGATAGGTGTTGGGGAGCTATTTTGATGACGGGCAATTCGATCCTTGATCAGTGTTGACTGAGAAGTTGCTTCTGTTGGGTTGTTTGGTGTCCTGGAAACCCAAGGGAGCGGTGTTGTTGGAAGTGATCCTGGAGGCGTTGGAGTGTGTAACTTGACGTCCAGCTTTGATAATACACTTTCTGCACTCAGAGGGACAAGCCCGGAGCCTCTGAAACCTCCCTGGATATTCTTTCCCGTAAGTGCTTGTGTAAAGGCCTCACGAAACGCTGGAAAGAAGTCTTCCTTCGTAATATGGGTTACACCTCGCCGCATCTTTTCCTCAATTTGTCGACCGTACGCCGTTTTGAGAGGCCCAAAGCATCCTACATCTAAGGGCTGAAGTAGATGAGATGAATGAGCTGGCATACAGAGTGGGACGATGTTGTTTTCCTGACAATATAGCTCGAAACCTGCAGAGTGGTGGCTTTCATGCCCATCAACGATAAGGAGGCGATGAGGACCTCTTGCACGTGGCTTTGAATGACGATCGAAGTGTTTGACCCAATTTAGGCCTATCTCGTTTGTTGTCCATCCGTTTTCAGATGTTGCGATAACCCAGTCGTGTGGGAGATCTGTTTCAGTGTACCAGGTTGAGAGGTGATAATGGCCTGCAACGATGATGTATGGCGGGACGCTGTAGCCTGACGAACTTATGGCTTGGATAACTGTAACCCATTCCCGATTACCAGGCTGCACCATTTTCGTGTTTGATCGCCTTTCAGCACTCGTTACAACCATGCCAGCTGCGATCTGGCCCATCATGAAACCAGTCTCATCAAAGTTGTAGATATTAGACTCTTGGATACCGTACTTTACGATTGTGTTCTTCACAAGGGCAAACCAGCTGCAAATAGCCTGTGGATCTTCGCATTGGGCTCTCTTGTAGTCATACTTGCGAAAAAAACGCGTCCGAAGCTGTGGTTGTCGTTTGATGAAGTTCGACGCCCAGCGCTTCCCAACCGGTCGCGCGCCACGGTCGGCAAGCAGGTGATTGGCCATTTCTTCAACACCACTGATCCGGGGAGGAAACGATCGGGCATCTAGGTCAAGAATGTACTTAACTAGCTTCTCTTCTTCAAGCAGCGTCAAATTCCGTGATTTCGGCATGATGTCGCGTCGCGAAGGTTTTCCATTAAGTCGGTCGCGTAATGTTGTGAAGGGTACTGAATAGATCCGTGCTGCAGCTCGAATACTAAGATTTGGAGTGTTTTTAATCGCTTGAACCGCTAGGATCAATTGCGCTTCTTTGTTTGATGACGACATTCTTTATGGTCGATGGACGTGTGTTGAAAGCGGGAAGATGGTATGATCGCGGTTGGGTGATCGACTCGCTTGTCTGATCGACTCGCTTATCAGCCACGTTAGTGCTAGTATAAAAACTTATTATAATTAGCACCTATATTAATACTAGTATAACTAGCAGAATAACACCTAAATAGATTAAAGAAATTTATAGCGCTTATGCATACAAACACTAAGGAGTTATAAAAACATTTAAGTAAATTTAATAATACTACAACAAAAAAGTTATATAAGTAGAAGTAGCTTTTGCAATTAAGGATTGCAAAATATATAAGAAAAGTAAGAACAGTCTGCATAAACCCTATAGATAACTACAACTACTGCTAATCCTACTAGAAGTATAGCACTTAATCTCTTTAGACTTTATTATTAAACTCCTAAAGTTAAGAGAACTACTTATAAAAACCTAGTAACGTGGCTGATAAGCGAGTCGATCAGACAAGCGAGTCGATCACCCAACCGCGATCATACCATCTTCCCGCTTTCAACACACGTCCATCGACCATAAAGAATGTCGTCATCAAACAAAGAATCGCAATTGATTCTAGCGGTTCAAGCGATTAAAAACACTCCAAATCTTAGTATTCGAGCTGCAGCACGGATCTATTCAGTACCCTTCACAACATTACGCGACCGACTTAATGGAAAACCTTCGCGACGCGACATCATGCCGAAATCACGGAATTTGACGCTGCTTGAAGAAGAGAAGCTAGTTAAGTACATTCTTGACCTAGATGCCCGATCGTTTCCTCCCCGGATCAGTGGTGTTGAAGAAATGGCCAATCACCTGCTTGCCGACCGTGGCGCGCGACCGGTTGGGAAGCGCTGGGCGTCGAACTTCATCAAACGACAACCACAGCTTCGGACGCGTTTTTTTCGCAAGTATGACTACAAGAGAGCCCAATGCGAAGATCCACAGGCTATTTGCAGCTGGTTTGCCCTTGTGAAGAACACAATCGTAAAGTACGGTATCCAAGAGTCTAATATCTACAACTTTGATGAGACTGGTTTCATGATGGGCCAGATCGCAGCTGGCATGGTTGTAACGAGTGCTGAAAGGCGATCAAACACGAAAATGGTGCAGCCTGGTAATCGGGAATGGGTTACAGTTATCCAAGCCATAAGTTCGTCAGGCTACAGCGTCCCGCCATACATCATCGTTGCAGGCCATTATCACCTCTCAACCTGGTACACTGAAACAGATCTCCCACACGACTGGGTTATCGCAACATCTGAAAACGGATGGACAACAAACGAGATAGGCCTAAATTGGGTCAAACACTTCGATCGTCATTCAAAGCCACGTGCAAGAGGTCCTCATCGCCTCCTTATCGTTGATGGGCATGAAAGCCACCACTCTGCAGGTTTCGAGCTATATTGTCAGGAAAACAACATCGTCCCACTCTGTATGCCAGCTCATTCATCTCATCTACTTCAGCCCTTAGATGTAGGATGCTTTGGGCCTCTCAAAACGGCGTACGGTCGACAAATTGAGGAAAAGATGCGGCGAGGTGTAACCCATATTACGAAGGAAGACTTCTTTCCAGCGTTTCGTGAGGCCTTTACACAAGCACTTACGGGAAAGAATATCCAGGGAGGTTTCAGAGGCTCCGGGCTTGTCCCTCTGAGTGCAGAAAGTGTATTATCAAAGCTGGACGTCAAGTTACACACTCCAACGCCTCCAGGATCACTTCCAACAACACCGCTCCCTTGGGTTTCCAGGACACCAAACAACCCAACAGAAGCAACTTCTCAGTCAACACTGATCAAGGATCGAATTGCCCGTCATCAAAATAGCTCCCCAACACCTATCAATAACGACGTTGACTATATTCTTAAAGGAACACTAGGAATAATGCATGAGAATGCATTCCTGAGGGCGGAGAACAAAACTCTTCGAGAGGAAAACAGCACACTAAGCCGACGTCGGAGAGCTAAGAAAACGCGTCTCCAGCAAGGAGGAAGTCTTACTGTAGCTGATGCAGAGGATATACAGTCGCAGAGGGACGCAACAGCACAGGTTTATGAGGAAACGCGTTGGAGGAGTGGTTGTAAGCCAAGGACTGAATCGGGTCAACGACGGTGTGGCGTGTGCGGAAACACAGGACACAATGCGCGAACGTGTCAGTTTGATGTAGAAACGACTGAGGAAGAGAATTCTTAGTAGCGTTAATTGATTTAGTGGTGTTGATATTGATGTCTTCTTGGGTTTGTAATGTAGTCGTGGTTGGGTGATCGACTCGCTTGTCTGATCGACTCGCTTATCAGCCACGTTATAATAGTATACTAGTTATTATTAACTAACTTATAAAGTACGCCTACTTTATTCTATACTTAAAATTAAGTATAGTAGAAGACCTTATGTATATATTTTTAAAATATATTATTAGCAACTATAGATTGCTAAAAGAAATTATATCTAATAGAGATAAGTTGTTTACATCTAAGTTTTAGAAATCCCTAATTTTGCAACTAGAAGCTAATTACAAGCTGTTAACTGCTTTCTACCTGCAAACTAATAGATAGACTAAATAGATTAACTAGATCTTTAAATAATACCTATAATGTTATATTAACTACAACTAAGATAATTAGGTACTACTGCTGCTAATAGCCTAATTTACCTACAATAGTGCTATTAGAGAAAGCACCCTTTATGTTACGGTCAGATATCCGACAGTGGTGTTTCTGCTAACAGGTAGCTGAGGTCAGTACTCAATGAACAGTGCTGGGGTCTTGCTGTCTTGTTGGTAATCTTGTTGGTGAGGATGCGGTGATCAATCGTATACTCAAGGCGTGGATAACTTGTCTTTCACAACAGAAGGATAATCTAAGAGTCACTTATGGTAGAGTGAATCACGAAGTTGATTGCTGAAGAGCTATGGAAGGTAATCTATCTATGTGGAATGAATGTCCTTATATCCTTAGGTCTTGTTGTTGGGACCGACATCTTGAAGTCGGTCCTCAACCCTGGACCGCGATCTGAAAGTCGGTCCCTAGCGTGGACCGCTTATCGTCTGTCGGTCCTCCTTATCTTCACGTGACCTTCCCTAGTTCTTCCGTTTCCGAGGAGTCATCCGTATGACCTTGTTTCTTGTCTATACAAATGCTGTGCCGCCTGCGCCCTGCCTTGTCTGGTGGGGCTGTGTCACCTGTAACTTGTTAGGTTGTAACAATATGCTATAACGCTTGTAGGTATATTATTCTAAATACTAATAGCTTTAGCTGCCTGCTTTAACCTTAAGCTACTGCAATATAATACTATAAATGCATTTATGTATATAGATATTAATAAGGAGGTATATATAGAGATACCTCTAGGATAATTACTGTAAATAAGGTATAGTCTTATGCTTACAGAAAGCCTTCTATAGTCTACACTAGTTACCTCTACTATCGTAAAGGCACCTAAAGAGTAGAAAACAGAGATAAAGGATCGTGAGCGTCTCGCGCTTCTTGAGTTTTTCGACGCTCGTTCTACTATTGCCGACATGCCTTGCACTCGCTGTTTTCGTGCAAAGGTAGCTTGTCGTTTTAGCGAGGGTTCTTCTCGTTGTCGTACTTGTGTCGAGGCGAAGAAGCCTTGTGATGGTGTTTTGGTGGCGTCAACTCGTGAGTGTTTTTGTTTTGGGGTGTTTTCCCTCGTGGGCTAACTTGTTCATAGTTCAGAGGCTGAATGCTCAGCAACGGGAGTGGGATGAGAAAGAGGAGAAAGCTGGTGAGGAGCTATTGAAGCTTCACGAGGAGCTTGCTCGTTTGCAGGCGCTGATGGCGACTGCGGCTGGTCGATTGTCTAGGATTCGGAAGACTCGGAAGTTGGTTCGCGATCGTCAGGCCGAAACCTTTCGTCGGGGCATGCAGGAAATCGACGAGTCTGATGCTCTGGATTCCGCGCTGGATGCCCATGAGAGGGGTGTGGTCGAGGAGCTGCAATTTATGCAAGTTCCTAACGACGTGGACTGGTCCTTGTTTGGGATTGGCGATGATTTCTCGGGTCTGGGGCCGCTGGTGGAGGATTCGTCTGAGAGTCGTGGTACTCCTGGAGTAGCTGCGGGGAGTGCTGGAGATTCTTGACTGGTTCCCATGAGTTGTCTTCGTGTCCGTAGCCTTTCCATTTTATGAGATACTCGTCATGACCATTTTCGCTCCTGTGGTCGATGATTCGTTCGACTTCGTATTCCGGCTCGTGGGTTTCTACGATGATGCAGTCTTCTGTGTGTGATCCGCGTGGTGCTGGTTCGAGTAGAGCGATGTGGAAGACTGGGTGGATTCTCATCGTGTCGGGGAGCTTCAGTTTGAAGTTGACGTCTGAGATTTTTTGGATGATTTCGAAAGGTCCAAGTTTTTTGTGGTCGAGCTTGTCGCTTGGTCGTTTCGTCTTGATGTTTCGGCGTATGAGGTACGCGCTATCTCCCTCTTCGAAGGATGGTCCCGTCATCCTTGATGGGTCTGAATATTTCTTCATTCGTGCCTTAACGAATTCCAAGTCGTTGGCGATGTTTTCTTGGAGTTCTCGTAGTTTGTTGTAGTCTGCCACAGCTCTTAGGGCTCGTGGTCCTTGTCGTGGTTCTCCGTATGCTGTGGGTTGAAATCCGTAGTTGAGGTAGAAGGGCGAGTGAAGGGTGCTTTCTCCGATAGCACTGTTGTAGGCGAATTGGGCCATTGGTAGCAGTGGTACCCAATTATCTTGGTCGTAGTTGACATAACATCGTAGGTATTGTTCAAGGATCTGGTTGATCCGTTCGGTCTGTCCGTCGGTTTGCGGGTGGAAAGCGGTCGACAGCTTGTGATCAGCTCCTAGTTGCGAAATCAGGGATTTCCAAAACTTGGATGTGAACAACTTGTCTCTGTCAGACACGATTTCTTTCGGCAATCCGTGGTTGCTGATGATGTATTTCAAAAACGTGTACGCAAGGTCTTCTGCCGTGCTTGATTCCAAGTACGGGATGAAGTAGGCGTACTTCGTGAGTCGGTCGACGATAACCAGTATACTGTCATACCAGGTTTTTGTGAGTGGTTCTCTTGACTTTGGGAGTTTGACGATGAAGTCCAAAGAGATCGAGTGCTATGCTTCTGGTGGGATTGGCAGTGGTTGTAGTTGTCCGTAGGGTTTGTGCAGACTGTTCTTGCTTTTCTTGCACATTTCGCAATCCTTGATTGCGGAAGCCACTTCTACTCGTGTGACTTTCTTGTCGTAGTGCTGTCGAATTCGCTTGAATGTTTTTGTAACTCCTTGGTGTCCGTGTGCGCGAGCGCTGTGAATTTCTCTGATCTGTTCAGGTGTCATCCTGCCAGTCGTGCTGGTATTGACACGGGTGCCGATCATGATGAGTTTCTGTGCTGGCACTAGGTCGCCTTTGTCGTCTTGCTTCAAGATGACAAGAGTTTCGTCTGGTACCGGGGTCTCGTGGTCCGGTCTTCGGCTTAAGGCATCAGCTCTGCCGTTTTCTGTTCCTTTGACGTAGATGATTCGAAAGTTGAATTCCGAGAGGAATTCGGACCATCTGATCTGTCGCTTGTTGAGGGCTTTTGACGTCGTGAAGTGGGCTAGGTTCTTGTGATCGGTGTAGACCTTGACTTCATGCTTGGTGCCAGAGAGTTGGGGCTTCCATTCTCTGAAGGCTTCGATAATTGCCATGAGTTCTTTGTCGTGGATCTGGTAGTTGAGCTCGGGTCCGCTGAGTTTCTTGGAAAAGAAACCGCAGGGGTGCAGTCTTCCTTCCTCGTCGCGTTGTCCGAGTTGTCCACCGATGGCGTAGTCCGAGGCGTCGGTCTCAAGTTCGAAGGGTTTCCTAGGGTCTGGGATCATCAGGACAGGTTCGGATAGAACTTGCTGCTTGATGTCTTCGAAGGCTTTGTCTTGTTCGTCAGTCCATTCGAAAGTGGTGTCTTTGCGTGTGAGCTTGATGAGGGGGTTGATTTTGCCGGAGTATCCTTTGAGGAATCGTCGATAGAAATTGACGAATCCGAGGAATGATTGGATGTCCTTGACATTCTGGGGTCGAGGCCAGTTTTTGACTGCCGCGATCTTCTTGTCGTCCATGCGGATTTCGCCAGGGGTAATGGTGAATCCGAGGTAGTCGACTCGTTGACTGTGAAATACACTTTTCTCGGGTTCTACCAGGAGCTTGGCTTCTTGCAGCTTCTGTAGTACCTCGTGAACGTGTTCCTTGTGAATTTCGAGTGTGGGCGAGAAGATGAGGATGTCGTCGAGGTAAACGACAACGAATACATCCAGGTATTCTCGTAGGACATGGTTGATCATAGTTTGAAAGGAGGCGGGGGCGTTGGTGAGTCCGAAGGGCATGACGAGGTACTCGTAATTGCCTCTTCGTGTGCGGAAGCAGGTCTTCCATTCTTCCCCTTCCTTGATTCTGATCAGGTTGTAGGCTCCTTTGAGGTCGAGGGCCGTAAACCATTTGGCTCCGTAAAGTAGGTCTCGAAGTTCTGTGATGAGAGGTAACGGGTAGCTGTTCTTGATCGTGATGTCGTTGAGTTGTCGATAGTCAACACAGAGTCGTAGTTTGCCATTCTTCTTGGGCACAAACAGGATAGGGTATCCTGCTGGGGATGTCGATGGTCGAATGTAACCTTTTCTGAGGTTTTCGTCGATGTACTTGTCGAGTTCTTCCCGCTGGTTTTCATTAAGTCCGTAGAGCTTATGAAATTTCGGGTGTTCTCCTTCCTTGATGGGAATCTCATGGTCCCAAGGACCATGTTCTGGTAAGCCTGTTTCCAGTTCTTCGGCAAACAGCTTCTTATAACTGCGGTATTCTGCGGGGATTGGGGAGAGTCGTTCTTCTTCCCGCTGATCGTTGATAAAGGATTCGAATCGCTCATCTTTCGTAGGTTCGATCCGTTTGACGTAGGCGACGTATCTCGGTCGTCTGTGTTCACTCGGGGGTTGCGGCATGCAACGCGCTTCCGTGGCTGAATCTCTCCATCGAAGTTGGTTGGCCTTCCAACTGATGTCTGGGTCGTGTTTTCGTAGCCATGGGACTCCTAGGATAACGTCTAGTTGTCCTATCTTTGTGATGTCGAAGACCAGTTGTTCTTGACGACCATGGATAACCATAGAGAGTTGCGCGGTCTCTTTGCTGATGGTGCCTCCGTCGTACTCAACCGTTTCTCCTTCCACGTTCTGAAGGGCGTATGGCTCATCTTTGAGTCTCCATGCGATTTTTCGTTGATTAATCAATCGTGGTGACATGAAATTTGCTTGGGCTCCACTGTCGATCATGACCTGTGTGGGCTGCCCATCAATGATGGCTTCCAGGAAGAGATGTCTGTCGTCTTCCCTGGTTGCTGCACATAGGGACTTCTTGTGTCGTGTCGCCGTCTGCGGTCCCTTTGCAGTTGGCGTCCCTAGTTTTTTGACTTCTTGCTGGAGTTCTTTTCCTTGATCTGGGTTCTCCAGGCTTGTGCTTTTCCTTCGTAATGGTACTTGCATTTGTCGAACATGCAGTCTGACCAGTGCTTGGTGATATGATTGACACAAGGCATGGGATGCTTTGGGCTTGGCTGGAAGCAGAGCCACTTGGTGAGGTATTCCTTGACTTCCCATGTGTTGAGTTCCGAGTCTTGGTAGGCCTTTGGGATAGGCTCTCGTCCTTGTCGTCGGGGGTAGAAGGCGTATTCTTTTTTCGAGCGGAGGTGAGTCTTGCATTCGTCGTATATGCAGTCTGCCCAGAAGATTCTGTAGTGTCGTTTGTGTGTTAATTCAAGTAGTTCGTCATCTCCAAACAGGGGTTTCTCCTGAATCTGAACTTCAGGTCTGTTGTTGGCGTCAACGTCCTCTGTGCCATAGAAGCGTATTTCTTGGTTGTTGTGTGTTTTGTCGACGTTGGGTCGTTGGTTGATTTGGGTACGGCTGGTGTTCAGGTACGTCTGCGAGGCTAAGGGTTCGTCCGAGTCGATGTCGTTGCCTTCGTCGATTTCGTATTCCTGTAGCTTCATCCTATCGTAGGGGTCGAGGTTTCTGAGTCTTTGCCTCATCTCTTGCTTGATTTTGAGATTGGGACTCTTGGATCGAGTCGAGCTTCTGGTTCGTCTGAGCTCGAGGAGCTGCTCGGCTGCTCGTCGTTCCATCTTGCTTGGTGGGAGGAATTCGTCCAGCGATTCTTCCGAGTCGGAGGTGTATTCGGAGCTCGTTCGTTCTCCGAGGACCTCGATGGTCTCTTGGGGGGTTCTTTCTCTGATGTTGAGCTGTGGTCGGGGGAATGGGGTTTTCGCTTGTTTTCTCCCCACAGCCACTATCTTGGTGAGTCGGCTGGTTAGGCCTACTTCTTCTTGTACCGAGCTGGCTAGGTCTTCTTCGAGCGCGAGTTGTTGCTGGTAGTCGCCTTGGGCTTGGATCCTTTGCTGTAGCCGGGTCTTGATGGCTTGGAGGGTTTCCGGCATGTTGGGATTAACGTCACATACCCACATTTCGGCCACCCCCCCATTTCGGCCACCCAAAAAGAGGGCATTCCCACCAACACCAGTATGTTCAATTAACTACTAACTGCACCTAGATGCCACTACAATACAGCTTTCTGCTTCACTAGGTAAATCAGACTCGCTGGATTCATCTGTGATATCCTCCTTTTCACCAGCTTCAACCTGCGCCTTCTGTACGTCTAAGATAGTAGCAAACTTGGTGTTAGGATCTAGTTGGACTGCCCTTCTTTTCCTTGCTGCGTTGTTGGTAACTTGGGCCTGTAGAAGCTCCAGCTTTTGCTGGGCAGCTGCCAGCTCATAGGCCTTTTCGCTGAAGCCTTTTTTCACCTTCATGAAAAGGAGACGTTGAGTCCTAGCGTCATTATCCAGGTCTGTGAATAGCTTCAGTTGGCCAGCCAGATCCTTCATCTTCCTTGGCGTCGACCATGCCACTGCAGATGAAGCAGAAACCCATTCCTCATCTCTAACGCCTTTATTTTGCCCTTTGCAGGCCTGATCTGATGGCCCTGGTGTTGATGGGAGCATTAAAGGGCTCATAAGGGGCTTAGCCATAGAGACAGGCCATAGGCCAGTATATTTCCAACCACTTTTAATGTTATCCATCGTCAAGCCTGCCAAACGAGCCTTCTGATAACAGCCTATAAAGTTCCTCTTGCCTACAATAGTAGAATCATTCCACTGACTGAGGTATCCAAGCTCCTTCCTATAGGCTGCCTTCACAGGGCCAAAGACTGACTGGTCAAGTGGCTGGAGGACATGGGAGGTATGTGGTGGTAGGAATAAGAGATGGACGTTATTAATATAACATGTCCACATGAATTCTGTCGTAGTGTGACTCCCATGGCCATCAACAACCAGCAGTCTAGCCTCCTTGCCCTGGGAGGCAGTCTGAGGGATAGTCTGAGGGATAAAGACCTTCTGCAGCCATTCAACTGCAGTGTCGTCTGTAGTCCATCCATTTTCTGTTGCAGTGAACTGCCATCCTTCATAAGGGCCAAGATCCAGAGGAAACCACTGCTGCTGGACTGTCTTGCCCTTGTATATGATGAGGGGATTCAGGGTATAGCCTATGGCAGAGATGCATTCGATGATAGACACCCATGCCCTTGATCCAGGCTGTTTCTTGCGGACAGACTTCGTCTCAGCCATGCCCAGGACCAGCCCATTAGATCCCTGGCCCTCAAGGATACCAGTCTCATCCATGTTATATCTGTTGGCTGGTTTGATACCCTTGATCTCTGGTATGGCGAGGAGTTTGAACCAGTCCCTGATGACCTCAGTAGATGCTCCATTAACACGTCTAGAGTCAACAGGGCGACTTCTCTGGACCTTGATTGATGGGTTTCTTCTTTTGAAGCCTTGGATCCAAGTCTTTCCTAGAGGATCTGTATCCCCCAAAGCATGAAGGATCCTTTCTGCGAATACCTTCACTTGCTGATGGGTTGGAGCAAGCCCAAGGGCATGCTGGATTCGCACCCATTCAGCCAGCTTAGCCTCCTGATCAGGGGAAAGCCTCTGAAGGTCAGCAAAGGCAGCTGCCCTGCCCTGGGTTCCATGGAGTCGATACTGAAGGGTTGTCCTTGGGATCCCATATTGATGTGCTGCCTTCCTTAGGCTCATACCGTTGCTAACAGCTTGGATCGCCTGATTGATTTCATCTTCGGTATATTCGACCATTAGGTATAGAGGAAGGTATGTGCAAAAAATGAAGTCATTCAGATAAGGTATGTAAATGTTGTGATAGTTAGAAGTTGGAGGGTAGTCATGGTGTTGAGGGGAAATGAGGCATTTTTGGGTGGCCGAAATGGGGGGGTGGCCGAAATGTGGGTATGTGACGTTACTCAGGATGCTACCGCTGTAGACCATGAGCTGGGCAGAGAACGGTGAAGAAACATCCAATCATTCGATCAAAAACAAGGGGGCATCGATCACATGTGTGAGAAGGAACGGTGATGCTTGACGATGACACAGTTGCACTACTCGAACCCCTTGCTCAGTATACTGCCCATGTTGCCAAACAGTACCAACCTCAATTAACAGTGGCATCGCACAGAGACAATTCGATCCCCGGTTTTTTCGGGGGGTTTCCCTCCCCCCCTCGGTGGCCGTCCGATATACGAGTATCCCAAACGGGATATTTTATCAATCAACTGGAAACCCATACCGTTAGCGTCTGGCTCCGAGTACGGGATTCAGATAGCAGCAGTTATGCCAAATCCGGCACAGCCACCGCCGCTTCTCTAAGCCATTACCCGTTCTCTCCCCTCCCCAAAGCTTCCGACTATTCGTGTAAGATATGCATACACTCTGAATGTCAACTGACTAACAGGTGACCGCTGTATACTTGAACGCAGAAGCCGAGTCGGCGCTGGCGTTAGTAAGTGTTAAGACCACCAGGGCAAAAGCTATGCCACCACTAACTGGAGCTATCAGACCACTGCCGTTATTGATTGGTCAATGGGCTAGAATAAACCAAGTTCGGACGATGTATCCCAGTTGGTTCTGAAGACGCCTCGTTCTCGGACTCGGCCGTCATTGGCCAACGGTCCTTGCTGACTCAATTCTTTTCTTCGCTCTCTTTCTCCCTCCCTCACCTTTCCCTTCTTTCTCGGTTCTTCTCATCTCCTGGCGATCTCACTCGTGAGATGTCCACGGATTCCACGGGCGCGGAATTTGAGAATCGGCAGCATCAAGTCCGCATACATCCACCTGCCAAGATGCTGCCGCAGCTGCCGCAGCCCAATGGCTCCCCTGTCGGTTTACACACTTCATTTGTCAAATGTGGGACCGCTGTGCTGGGCTCGTCTCGTCTCCCCCCCCCCCCGTTCGAGACTTCACGGGCGCGACCAACCCCCCCCCCCCAAAGAAACTCTAGCGGAGCAACAGAATTGTGGGCGGAGGACAGAAAGTTTGAGATTACAAATGGCGATCCGGCGACGCAAGACCGAGGCTTAGACGCTACCATGCCCGGTTGAGCCTGGTGCCTGTAGTCTTGGCAAACGATTGTGAGTGGAAGAGAGAAGGGGAGAGGACAAGGGGCAACTGACAATACATGTTCTGCTTGACTTTGGCATCGTCGAGCGGGCAGTGAACATGAGGGTTTCCGCCAGACACACGACCTCTGACGAGATGGATGTCTTGGCGGTTTGCCGCCATCCGTAAGTATGTAGAGCAGCGCAGTGTGAGTATCTGCCCTGTGGTCCAGTGTCGCTGTTACTAATTCCTCCGAGTCCGTTGTTCCTCGTCCCAATTACCTGAACCCTCCCACATCGGCTGCAAAGCATGTCCCAACTAGCCCAACGTTTCACTGGTTCTATATTCAGCCCGGGCCCATGTAAGGCTGTCAATGCGCCTCTAGCCTCTCGAAGCCACGTTGGACGCGATTGGGCCTGCTGTGTATCCATAGTCGATGGCCGGAATGGTAAGGTGTGCACCCTATCCCCCCCTCCCTCTCCCCTCCACACTGACGCACGTACACAAGGCTTAGCCATTACCGCCGCTCCTCCCGCGGGCTATCTGCTCTTTTACGGATACCTATTGTAGTTAATCGAGTATGCACCATCAGCGGGCGGCCAAGGTTTGCCAGTTGGACCCTCCCTCCACCCTTGTGACGACGGAGGGCGGGAGTCGTCTTGGCGCGACTCAGTTCCACGTCCATGACACCGTCACCAGTTGGACACAGAGAAATACCAAGGAACCTAGTTAGCTTCACTTCCTCAGGCTCTTCCCCCCCCCCTCCCTTATACTCATTTCGAGGTCACTCATAAGCCATGTACGGATACCTTGTCGCCCTTCCACCCAGTCCAGCTCCGTAACACCGTCCAGCAGGGGAGGGATTACCATGCTGATGCTTACGGTGTAGTTGAATGATTAAAGTGCGTGCGTGTGTCTGTGGCGGTCTTGGGTCTTGGCGTTCCTACGGATGGACCATCATGTCCTTATTTACCTGTACACACAAGAGATAATGGTGTCCTGTTGCACGTCAGAACGGATGCTGCAGTTCACCGCGCTATTTGTGCCCCATTGATTGAATATCCCTCCATCCCTCCGTCCCTCCTCTCCTTCATCTCAGTTTACCCTGTCCCCCTCAGATCGGACGAAGCCTGGACGGACTCACCTATCGCCCACCTCCGTTCCAGGCTCTTCCCTCGGCCGAATATGGAAGCGATAATAACGTTCCGCAAGGCTCAACATAAGAATAACCTCCCACAACCTGAACGCAGATCTCGGGACAATCAGATCTGCCCTGTCATGGTGGTATAAACAGAAAAGGGATACACTTCCGATCCGCAAAAGATTCCCAACGACCCCCCACCAACTTGTTCCATTTACCCGACCTTGGTTTTATTTTTCCCTCTTCTCCAAATTCTCGGTATCGTCCTCGTTCTCGGGTTTGCCCATCCTATTCTCCTCCCAACGTCACTACTGGGGGGGCCATCAAGATTTGGCAGAACGATCACTATTCGACAATGAAGCGCTTGGGGTATAGAAAGTCTCGCAACGGGTGTCTACGTTGCAAAGAGAGAAGAGTCAAGGTATGTACAGCCCAAAGATTCATCATACTGATGATGATGACTATGATGCCGCCGATGTCACACGGCCTGAGCCCCCTGATCGAATCCCTCCCCCCTCCCTCTTGCATCCCGCCGAGACTGATCATAACATGCCCCTCGCAGTGTGATGAAAACAGGCCTTGCAGCGCCTGTGTGCGCCATGGACTTACATGCAGTCTGGAACTCGGAGGAACGTCAACAGGCGGCTCGTCACAGCCGACTCCTCCACAGCCGCTGGGGAGTCTTGGCCATCGCCCAAGGCGATCGAGCTCGCGGGTAAGTCCCCCCCCCCTTTGCTGTTTTTGTCTGCTATTATTATCGTTTTTTCGCTTTCAGTCTCTCTCGCATTCGGAACACTGACGAGACGCGGGATATGATAGGCGTCAACGTCGGCTCTGAAGCGGCGGCCAAGCGCGCACTCGTCCATATCTCTCTCGCCACAATCAGCCGCTGGGTCTCTCAGCGGCGGATACCACAGCGCGTCCAGCCCTGGAGGAGTAGGACTAGGACTAGGGGGAGGGGGAGGAGGAGGAGGAGGAAGTCATACTCCCCCCTCGTCACAGTCGGATCCTTTCCCTTACTTCTCCAGGTTCCTGACCGATCTCAACAAGACGGAGACGGCCAGCGGCTGGATCTCGGACCTCGAGCTCATGCACCACTACACCTCCGTGTCGTACCGGACCTTCTCCCATTCCTCCGAGGCCCAGAAGGCTCTGCAGTACGACGTCCCCCGTGAAGCCCTCTCCTATCCCTTCCTCCTCCACCAGCTGCTCGCCTTCTCGGCCTACCACCTGGCCTACCTGCAGCCCGACTGCCGGCACGCCTACCTCATGCAGGCCGCGCAGCACCAGAACGACGCCATCAACGGCATGCGAGGCACGCTGCTGGGCACCATCTCGCCCATCAACTGCCACGCCCTCTTCGCCTCGTCCATCTTCCTGACGCTGAGCGCCTTCGCGACGTACCCGAGCTACGAGAAGTACAACCCGACCTTCTCGCCCGTCGACAGCATGCTCGACATCTTCACCCTGTCGGACGGCATGAGCGCCATCCTCCGCTCGTCCGACGACGACATCCGCAAGGGCCCGCTGCGCGAGATCTTCGTCCGCAGCGCCGGCGACACGACGCCCACGAACGTCGAGCCCTCCCTCCAGCCACTGTTCGACCGGCTCCCCCGGCTGAGCGCCCGGATCGGTGACATGCTCGGGACGACGGGCGGGACCGGCGGGCGCGAGGGGAAATACACAATCACAAGCTCCATCATCGCCCTGAGCGAGTCCGTCGCCAAGGTCTCGACCATCAACATCATGTCGGCGCCCGCCGAGTTCCGTGCCGTCTTCATGTGGCCCGTCCTCTTGTCGACGGACTACATGGACATGCTGCGGCTGCGGCAGCCCGCGGCGCTGGTGGTGCTGGCGCACTACTGCGTCATCATCCACCTGGCCGAGCCCTTCTGCTGGTTCCTCACCGGCTGGACCAGGGCCCTCTTGTCTGTGATATCGGAGCTGCTGACCGGGACGCCGTGGGAGGAGCTCGTGCTGTGGCCCATAGAGATCGTTGGGCTCGGCGCATACGAGGCTCGGCTGGAGCGTATGGTCCACGCCATGCCCATTACTCTCTAAGCTATTCTCTTTTTCTTCTCCTTTTTTTCTTCTTTTTTTTTCTCTTCCTTTTTTTCTTCCCTTTTCCCTTTGTACTTGGGGTTCCTTTTCTTTTCTTGACATTTCTTGGTGGGATGCTAGCGAAGTTAAAAATGGGGTGTCTCGCTCCAGGAGCATCACTATTACAACAACCAGCAGCTTTACGGATGCGTGATGAACCACAAGGCGGGAAACAGGCGTCGACTGAAATTGGGATACCCGTCAGCAACGGCCGCGCTGGGCGGAGGGCCAGGGAGTCACGGAAGGCAATTTTGGAGTCTCGGTTCCGAGTGGGGGGGGAGGCTGAAGAGAATGGGAATTTGGCATAACCTTGTCACGCAGACGCAAAGACTAACACGTCCAACGTCAACTTTACTACAAGTACGTGACAAATAATACGGGTAGATGTCCGAGACCTGACTCAGGCTGCTTATTACAAGATTCTAAGAAAATCCAGCCTCCTTGCTTGATGTCTGTCTGTCTTGTGTAAGTGGAAACATGATGTATGCTAGATAGTTTGTAGTGGGCTTGTCACTATGTGGTTTAAGTGGACTTGACTCTCCTAGCTGCTTACCTTCCTCTGGCTGCTTTATACCTCCTTGCGTGAGGTCCAAGGTGAGTTGGGCAAGCAGTGCAAGCACGTCTAATATTGAGGGCTGCGCTTGTTATTGGCGTGTTAGTGCAAGCGCCACTGCTAGACGCCAAACCTACCAAAGGTACGTACTGTGCACATTTGTAAGGGGAATGTGATTCGCTGGTCACAAACCACTGTTGCTTGTCTGGAGAGACCTAGAACTTGTGCAAATAAAAACAAAAAAAATAGAAAGGATAGTTACTTATAACATAAACATTAATAACCTAATACCCTAATTCCCTAATTCCCCTGTTTCTTATACGTTCTAAGAAAGCTCTGTTTAGCCCCTTGCAATAGAGGTAGGCTCTAGAGGTAGTCTGGAGCCCAGCCGGGTCGGCCGATATTAGTCCGGGGCCCGGCGGTGGCTATGATGCCATTGTAGACAGGCTCCGGCGATGAGAGGCGAAGCGAATTCGGATGTTAAGGAGTCTGTGGGGTGATCACCTATGCACTAACAGCAGATGCCAAGGGAAATTAGGCGAGAGAGATGTTGGAACAGGGATGGATGGGACTGCAACTCTCTCTTCCTACCTAGGTACATAACCCAAATTACGGTATTAAAGGGCAACCCTCCAGCTACTTTTGTTCCTCCCGGCTTCCTTGTGTCAACTCTTCCATCACCATGTCTACTTTAGACAACTACTATGAAGTCGTGGAACCATACTTGGGACACGGAAATAAACCAGGAGACAGACAATACTTGGCACATATCCTGGAATCCTGGAACCCCGACATCGATCCGGACAATGATATTGGCTGGGCTCTACACTGGTCTATCTATCAGGGAGACGATGCCGCTGTCCAGATGATGTTGGACGCTGGCGTCGACCCCAATACGCGAGACAAGCAGGATCCCGGCTTCACACCACTCCTGGCCGCTTCGCAGCATGGCAGACTCGAAATGGCTCGTCTGTTTTGGGAACGCGTCGGCCCAGATGGACGGTTCATTCCCAAAAAGAGAGGCCGTTCCGGCCCCGACTGCCTACAGATCGCTGCCAGGAACAATCACGCAGATCTTACTACCTACTTCATCGGCGCCTGGGACGGTTGGGACGATGATGAGAAGCGCAGAGCGCTGCTTGATGCAGCATCAGCCTGGTGCGATGACGCAGTGACAGTTCTTCTGACTCACCCCGGCATCAGCTACAGCCCCGAGGATATTCAAGATGCCCTGGTAAGAGCGGTCGGTAAGAGGATGATTCTCCCCGAACACGAAACAAAACCAGCACCAGCTACCGCAGATACTACGCGTCAGCAGCACCTGGTCAGTCGCCTCGTCGACGCAGGCGGAGACCCAGACGGCGAGGACCGCCGTTCCCATCAACCTCTCATCCACGCCACAATACTTTCACATGAGTGCATCGGCGGCCTCAGAGGCCTCCTGGAGAAGGGAGCAAACCCCAATCGACCAGACTCTCACGGAAAGACCGCTCTTCACTACTTGTTTAGTCCACTGAGTCGCCAGCTCCCCGCCACTACTGCTCTTGAGCTTCTCCTCCTTCATGGCGCGCTTCCTGAGCTCGCAGACGAAGCCGGGGAGACACCGCTCCACGTCGCAGCGAAGACCGGGACGTACGAGCAGCTGCAACTCTGTCTTTCGCACTGCCGCGCCCCGAACGCCGAGACCATACAACTACGGAACTCCCATGGTGAGTCGTTATTACACTACGCCGCGGTAGGGGGGCAGAGGACCACGGTGGAATTCTTGTTGAACTTCGGCCTGGATGCCAACGTGGCCAGCAGCAACGGATGGACGCCTCTCCTGTGCGCCCTATCACCTACAGCGTGGAAGACTGCGCATGAGATGTGCCTGACGGCCAATTTTCTACTCCAGAACGGTGCCGACGCTGGTGTCGTGACGGACGAGGGATGGACCGCCCTTCATGCCATGGGATCTTGGCCGGCGGCGCGAGACTCGAAGATCAGGGCAGAGGTGGCGAACCTCGCAAAAAGGCTCATTGAGAGCGGCGCCCCCGTTGGCGTCAAGTCGAGGGTCGTTCGGAGTCTCTCTACCACTGCAGTCACGCTGTGCAATGTCTGGGGTTTCCGTATGCGAGACTTTGTGCAGAGGGCTATCCCGTCGGTGCGGGATTTGGGCCAAGCGGACGTTACTACGCCGCTGGCATGGGCTCGGAGATGCAGTTCCACGGATGTTTTGGACGTCTTGCGGACAAGCCCAGCCCCGGCTGACGGTAGCAGTGCCTGATATCCCCTTTGCCCTGGAGTTGGGAGTTGGGAGGTATTCGCCTGCGTGGGAAGCCTTCTGGAAAGAAATCAGGGCTAGTGTTTTCGAAAACACGGCCCTCTCGGATGCAGACATCAGAATCGTGAGATACAATACAGTTGAATTACCTCTTGCCTCTTGTTGCATTGCTTGCAGACAAAAGGGAGAAATGCTCTTCTCTCCTCGACAGACCGCTTTACCTCGACAGGTAGAATGAATAAGTATTACAGTGAATGTGAAGAGTAAAAAACAAAGTTCCGAGTCTCTCTGAAGCTTTTCGTCTTCCCCTTCGCCATTTATCCCAAGCCAGCCCCCATGGTTCTCGGCTGTCACGCAAAGGGGTCTCGGGGAGTGAAGTCGTATTGAGTTCCGTCAATCAGAAAATTGACCGTTTGCGTGACGACTCCCCATGCCGGGTGACGCATTCCGCCGCGCAGGAGCATCCCCGCGTTATTGGGATCGATATCCTGGTTCCCACCGTTGTTGACCGTGGCGCCACCCTAGGAACGATCATGTTAGTCCTTCACCATCAAAAAAGCAAACAAAAAAACCAAGCAATCAGGAACAGAAAACTCACCGTCAGGATCAGGTTCAACCCCCGCGTGGCGAGATAGCCATCATCAAACAACATCCTGCTCCACCGCTGGAACCTCTCGAAGAAGGTCTGGTCGGCCGGCAACTGGTTACTCGGCAGCGTCGTCCCGGCCCCAACATACCACAGCTCCTCGTCGGGACACCCGAACCCGTCCCGCGTCGACGCCGTGTTCTCCACGCGCCAGGCCTGGCCGGGCTGCGCGTCCGTGTCGTAGCCGTGGAACACCTGCACCGACTGGATCCCGACGCGCGTGCGTCCGTCGACGTGCGCGACCCAGTTGGTGTTCTCGTTGACGTGGAAGTGGAACACGACGAAGCGCTCCGCGTTGCCCTCCGAATCGTCGCGGAACCGGTCCAGCTCGGAGCCCGTCGCCACGCCGGGCGTGTCCCCGATCCAGTAGGCCAGCTCGAGCATCGGCCCGCCCTGGGCGTTGACGTGCTGCCAGCGCGCGTAGTGCAGGCTGAGCTCGTTGTTCAGGATGCCGTCGAGGATCGCGGACATGTCCGGGCGGCCGGCGCCGATGTTCTGGAGCCAGGTTATGTGGCGGGACGCAAGAGTCGAGAGCTGTCCTCGTGTGTCAGCGTGGAAATAGAAGGGGGGGCAGGGGGACAAATAGGGGGCTTTCACTTACGTTCTTGGAGGTCCTTGACAAATCCCTCTCCTCGCGCTTGGTCACCGGGAGGATCTGACAGAACGTGGTCTCGGTGTTTGCCGCCCGCCTCAACCCGGGCCCAGCATCGATGGGGTTCATAAAGACATATCGCATGAGGGCGTTCGGGTCCATTCCCTGGTGATCCGAGTAGTAGGTCCTGATGTTCGCCGACTCCAGCTGCGTGTCGTATGCCCCGGCAAAAATCTCATTGTACACCAGACTCAGGGGCTCCAGCAACGACTGAGACGCCGTGAGCAGCAGGGCGCCGAACAAGACCATCCTCGTGAACCGGTCCTCCTCGCAGTCCGTGGCCCTGCCGTGCAGAGACCGGTACTCGGCGGCCTCGCGCTTCAGGTCGCGCTTCTTCGTGTAGGTGTTGCCAAACATGCTGCCTTCGGACGGGTTCAAGATGGTCGCCGGGCACGTCGGGTTCTCCATGTACCCCTCGAGCAGAAGCTGGAACTCCTTGTTCTGCTTCCCTCCAAAGGGGTCTTCGTCGCCGCGCGGCACAATGGCCTTGGGGGGCTCGCAGCAGTACGCCCTCGCGCCGCCGAAGCAGCCGTTCTCGGCGTTCATGCCGCCCACCTCGGTCGCCAGCTTGATCTGGCCGGCCGGGCAGCTGTCCTCGCAGATGAAGTCCTGCGAGAACCGCGGCGGGCTCCCCTTCTTCACCCAGTCGCACTTTGAAAAGTCCGATGGCTTGGGCTCCTGGCAGCAGTAGTGCTTCGTCCCGGAGATGCACGGCTGCTCCCCTCCCGCGGCCAGCCTGGACGAGAAGATCTTGTTCGGGTAGTCCGACGGGCAGTCCTTGTTGCACGTCGGCGCCTCGCCTACCCACTTGCACATGCCGTAGGACGCGGTGGCCGCCACGTTGGTGCAGCACGCGGCCTGGTGGGAGAAGTTGCAGCCGACGCGCAGCGAGCCGACCTTCACCTCGCCGTCCTCGCATCCGGGCTTGCAGACGCCGCTGTTTCTGTGCCCACGCCACTCGCAGGTGGGCATCTCCTGGTCCGCCGGGCAGCACAGCTTGTCGACGCCGCCGTCGAGGCAGTTCTCGCCGTTGAGCATGATCTCCTTGTGGCCGTTGCGCTGCACCGTCTTGAACCCGGCCGGGCAGTCCTGGTAGCAGCCCGACCACCGGCACAGCGCCGCGACCTTGGGCGGCTCCTGGGTCGAGGGCAGCGCCGGCACGAACTTGGGCGGGTCCATGACCTTACGGCCGACGGCGGACGTCAGGGCCTTGATGTTGGTCCCTTCCTTGTCGTCCTGGCTCATGGCCCAGACCATGACGCCCGGGATGCACTGCCCGCGGATCACGTTGGACTTGAGCCTCCACGTCGCCAGGTCGTCGAACGTCGTCCACTGGTCGCCCCATGTCACGGACTTGACCGCGGCGTCGCGGTGCAGTGTCGGCGTGAGCTTGTTCTTATCCACAATGTCGGCGATTTCGGGGTGCAGCAGCACACCCGTCGTGCCAGAGCACTCGCCCGCGTTACCTCCAGAGCTGACGACACAACCAGGGGTGTTGCATCCGGCGTTCTGGAGCGTGAAGCTTCGGCTGTAGAACGACATCCCAAAGGTGACCTTTTCCGGCTTGATGTCGTTCCGCCACAGCAGGTCGAGCGCGTCTTGGATCTCCGTCATGTTGGTGTGTGAGTTGGCGTAGGGCCCGGTCCACTTGTTGTCGATGTCCCAGGATCCGTGGATATCGTAGCTCATGATGTTGAACCAGTCGACATGCTTCTCGAGGTTCTTGATGTCAAAGTGCTGCAGGTACCAGAAACTCGACGGCAGAGTCAGGGATACGGACTTCTTTTGGTCGCCGCTGTGCATTCTGTCGGCCAGAGACTTCATGAAAGTGACAAAGTTCTTGAAGTCTGCTCCCTTTCCAAAGCGATCATCGGCGACTGGATACTCCCTGTTTCAGAACCAGCGGTCAGCATTCTCTCTACTCTGCGATACCATGACATAGTTACTAACCAGTCAATATCAATACCATCAAAGCCATACTTGTTCATCAGCTTGATGAGAGAGTCAATGAACTTCTTAGTGGCATCAGTCGAGCCAGCCATGTCGCTGAAAGTGGACTGCGTCGGGCCGGGATCGTTGAAAGCCCACCCGCCAACGGCGATCCAGATCTTGATGTCCGGCTGAATCAATTTGATGGCGCTTATCCTCTGCATGAAATCCGCCGTCTGTGAGTCGCCAGCCTTGATCTCAAAGGTGCTAGGATCGACCGTCGCGAAAGAGAAGATGATGTCGGTGTAATACCCGAATGGGATTTCTTCTGGCAGCATGCCGTAGCAAGGACGATTGGTTGTAGACCAGGCCTCGTAGTACCCGATCACACGGGTGATGGGAGTATCGTTGACGGCGCATGATGGCCGCTGCATTCAGTGAAATGGACAATGATCAGCCCGTTATCCAATGAGAGATCCCATGCAAATGTCGAAGAGTTGAAGAGCTGGGAACCAACCTTGACAGACTCGTCACCACAAAAGTCCTCTGTGGTGCCACAGAAGCCAAACTTGCTGCAGCAGACGTTGAGAGGGCATGTTTCGGCCTTGCTCCATTTGGGGTCATCCCATCCAGGATTGCAGTCTGCCTTGAAGCCGCATGTACTGACACAATCCGTACTAGACAGCGCCAACTTCATCAGTCACTGCGTTCACAAAGCGACTGCTAGCTTTCTACCAGCAACAAAAGGCTCTCTCTCTCTCTCTCACTTACCCGCAATAATCAGGCCCGGTACCACAGACTCCGTACTTGGAACAGCATCCAATGGGACACAGTTGTGTGGCGCTGCATTCGGGGGCTTGCTGAAGAGACAGCTGCAAGAGCGAGACAAAAGAAAAGAGAAGGAGAAGGAGTTTGGCCATAATGAAGGAGCCAATTCAAAAAGCAATGACAGAAGTGCCAGTATAGGATAACCTACTAGACCGACCAAAATATGGCGGGCTGAGTTGCGCATCCATCAGACTTAAGACATCTATAGAATGGAGAGCTCTTTGATGCCATAATTGACTCATTCACCTCATTGCATGTCAAACATCTCATAGGCAAAACTCGGGGCTGAGAGCCAAGAGCCGTCAAGCCGCAAGTCCGAGGCCATCTGACATCTAGTCCCTGGCCCCTGGCCCCATGGTGCTGCTGCGTCTGCCTCTTGGGGGCGAAAACGCAGGTCCAGATTGCCTCAATGGAAGATCGTGCCCGCATGGGGAGAGGGACTCCGAGAGTCCCTTGCGGTCGACCACACCCACAACCCACATGTTCTCTCTGGGACACCCAAAGCGGCCCTAAGGCCGACAACGTCGCAGTCTAAAGGGTTCTGTGGCTCTGAAGGACCATCAACCCGGGCCTCGCGTTCAACATTGGATCCAGGAAACAGGCCGGTAATTGCAGAGACGGAGGTGGTAATTGGAAATATGCATAAGCACAAAGTTACGGGTCCCCGATCCCTGTCACGCATCCACTTCCGATGCGGCCCTGGCCGTCCCGCGGGACGATCCTGCACGCGGTTCCTCACATTCTCGCCGAGTTGCCAAGCAGGCACCATTGTCTCTCTCTCTCTCTCTCACGAGTGCTCACGAGTGCTCAGTTTTCGCGATTCACCTGCCGCTGTCAGGCACAAGATTACCTCTCCGGCTTACCATGCGGACTTCAGGAGTCCAATTTGCCCAGGCCGGTTCGGTAACGGACCGATGGTCCAGCCCCCTCGGGACTTACAGTCTTTGGGACTTTGGATAGGAGCCTTATTCGGGTTGCGAGGCAAGAGATGATAATATTCGTCAACGCAAGATCATACCGCATGAGTGGGGCAAAGGAGCAGTCAAAATCATCTGCAGTCATATCGTCAGCGGTACGGTTTGGAAACTCGCGGTCTGAACTCAAGACTTGACGTTGGTCTTGTCGTGTCCAGCTCAGAGTCATTCCCCGCCTTCTCTCGTCTTTTCACATCATCCACTTCCAGTCTTTACCACCACAGTCACTCGTTACAAACACCAGCGAGACGTCATGTCTTTCTCAAACTCACGTCGCCTCGCGAGCGCCCTCTTCGCCCTATGCCTCACCTCTGTTTCTGTTGAGTCCAGGGGTGTCCCCCAGTCCCTCACGCAGAGACAGACTGCCGCTGGCTTCCAGCTCGCTGCGCAAGGCACCCTCTCTGGTTTCGGTCTCACTTCCGCCTGCGAGGGGGTTCTCTACCAGACCATCAACTGCGATGCCTACGTCCGCAACCTCGGGGAGAAGGTGTACCACGGGACGCCCGGAGATAAGGCCTTCACGGACACGGTCTGCTCTGCCACTTGTTCGACTGCCTTGTCCACCATTCGTCGGCGCATCGCGGGCTCTTGCGTCTCCACGCCCGAGCTGTTCCAGGGATATCCGCTGCTATCCCTCATCGACTCTGTCACCTCTGGGTGGAACGAGACTTGCTTGAAGGACACCGACGGTGCATACTGCAATGGTAAGATTCAGGGGCGAAACAGCATCTGAGGACTTCCAATACGCCGTCAGACATTTTTGCTAACACCGTACGACGTAGCCAAGATCGAGGCCTTTGATGATGTCGAGGACCTTGCTGATATGCCCAAAGATCAGCTTTGCTCCTTCTGTTACGGAGAGAAGATGAGGCTCATGCAGCGGTCGCCTTATTCTGCCTACGATAGCTTGCACGCCGAGAGGTTGCTTTACATCAACGAAAGTAGGTGCTTAAGCTCAACTTACCATCTACGTTTCTTACCAGGCATCTGACTGAGAGCTTTTTTCTAGACTGCGGAGGAGGAGCTACTACGCCTACAGAGCCCCAACCACCCGTCATAAGCCCCAATGGTACTGTGCCAGATAGCTGCGTGACAGGAGTCAAATACACCGTCCAGAGCGGCGACACATGCAACAGCATTGCAAAGTCCAAGTCCATTGTAAGTATAGAACGCCCGAGACGAAACAGCGATGATCAGTGGCAGCGTGGTGTTAACAAGCCTTTCCTCTTTAGTCCGCCGCAAGTCTCTACTACATCAACCCAAGCCTCCTGGATTGCGACGCTCCTCAGACCGACCTGGAGCTCTGTCTCCCCCTGACTTGCGAAACCACGTATGATGTCAAGGAGGGAGACGACTGTGTCGCCATCGGCGTGGATCAGGCGACCACGTGGCAGAATATCATCAAGTGGAACGGCGGTCTGAACGACCGGTGCTCCAACGTCTGGTCCTCGAAAACCTCGCCTCCGTACTGGGGCAACGTCATTTGCGTCAGCGCGCCTGGCGGGCTTCCCGACGGTGGCCCTGGTTCTGGCAACGGAACCGACACCGGCAACGGAGGCATCGGGGGGCCCGGTGGTTCCGGCGATGGCTACGCCGACACCAGGGTCGACCCTCCTTCGACTGGCACGGTCGCTCAGGGTACCACGGAGCTGTGTGGTCAGTATGTCCAGGTCCAGGACGGCGCGACTTGCTCGACAATCATTGCAGGAAACGCTGTGACTATCAACTTGTTCCTGAAGGCCAACCCCTCCTTGCGCAACGCCCAAAGCTGCTCGCAGTACTTGCGGGTTGGGCTCTGGTACTGTCTTCACCCAATGAGAGACTTTGACCAGACTCTCTAAACTGGATTACATCAGTTGGATTAGGGCAGCTGTTTTCTGGCCTTGGATCATGTTATGCTCTCTACTATCTAGCAGAAGAGAGTTGTTTCTTCCGTGCGAAATTGTTTCTCTTTACCTTTCACGACATTCTTTAGCTTCATATTCATAAATCTGTCTAATTCAAAAACACTTTGGTCTTAACTGGGACGAAAATGCCTTTTGTGACCTGAAAATTGGTATGGGAGATCTAGACTACTTTCATTCGAGCCCACTTCCTATGTACGTTGTGAGATTCATCCTATTTTGCAAGCTCATCGCGCGTTCATGGCCCGTCCCAATTGGAACATTGGAAGTCTCTCAGTCATGTCTGACATTGCTACACTCTACGTCCTTTGAGGCTCCAGTCTTCATCACGTTCGATGGGTCTGTCGCCTACGTGCGTGAATCCCTGTCTCTTGGCAGAGGAAGCCTAATGCAACCGCAGGCACCCCCCCTCGCATGTATGACAGAATAGCCTATCTTGGCGGTGCTAGCAATGTAACGCATCGGACAAAAGATCTTTCCAGCCTGCTCTCGCTTCGGGTTCACCCGCGGCCGCCCTGAGTCGCCACCAATATATGCATGTAGGCGAGCATCCTGAAGGTCGACTATCAAGAACTTGTGGCTCCGAATACCACGCTGACTGGCTAGATACAGTAACTTCATGCTGTTGCGGAGCTGAAAGACAGCATCGTGCCCTGTTCAGAGAAGCAGTCGGAAATTGCAGTCTTGATCGGGTTCATCTAGCTCTTTGCGGTACGAGGCTCACATGGTGTACCGCAACCATGTCACGTTCGCTGGATTGAGCCTTGCATGGGAGTCCAGATTTTGTGGACTTTTGGTTGAGAATGATAAAATCGAATCAGCTAGCTTAATATCATGACTGTTGTATATTTATATGTCGTGTGATGGTCTATCTCACCTCCATTGTGCTCTTCTATGTAACCGACGTGACGATCAATTAGACCTGACCAAAGCAAAATCGTACCAGACGGCGTACTCCTCCCGGTTCTCAAGATGAAGTCTATACTCCAGTCAAGCCTTGTTGCGCAACTCCTGTGCCTTGGCGCCGTCGCTCAGTGGACCGAGCCACCACCTTCGACCGCGGATCCAGGCACCATCAAGGACTGCACTTGGTGGTTTGTCGCCGGCGCATCCGATACCTGCGGGCGTGTGACTGCCACATATGGGATTACTCAGGCTCAGCTTGTTGCATACGTGAGTTTGTCTACTCTTTATAACCTAGCATCATGAACTGTGATAGTATCGTGTCGGCCAGACTACCTACGCTGAACTATCTGGGGGTATCACTGTTACTTGAATCATTGCTATTAACACTCATCCTTAACAGAACCCCATCTTGTCCAACTCCTGTACCTTCATCACAGGCAACTCGTACTGCATCGAGCAAAACTGGGGAGCGGCGCCCGCGCCCGCGCCCCCTTCCACTACCGCTCCCGGCGTGCCCACGACGTTGATGACAACCACCACCACCACGAGGGCCGCGACCACCACAACAGCTCCTGGGAATGGCGTGACCACTCCTACACCTATCCAGCCCGGTATGGTGTCCAACTGCAACAAGTTCTACTTTGTCGCGTCGGGGGTCACTTGCAGCAAGGTCCTCGGCGACGAGAACATCAGTCTCGCCGACTTCGCCAAGTGGAATCCCAACGTCGGGGCCGAATGTACGGGCATGTGGGCCGAAGTGAACGTCTGCGTCGGCGTCATCGGCGGAATCACGCCGCCGACGACGCCACCAACAACCACCACCAGCAAACCCGTGACTACCACCACCACCACTACGGCGCCGGGCAACGGTATCCAGACGCCGCAGCCGACGCAGCCGGGCATGGTCACCAACTGCAACAAGTTCCACTGGATCGCCCAGGGCGTCAGCTGCAGCCAGGTCCTCAGCTACAACGGCATCAGCCTCGCCGACTTCGTCAAGTGGAACCCCTCCGTCGGCGCCGGCTGCAGCGGCATGTGGGCCGAGGTGAACGTGTGCGTCGGCGTCATCGGGGGCGCCGCGACGCCGCCCACGACGACGACGAAGCCTCCGGTCACCACCACGGCCCCCGGCAACGGCGTGACCACCCCCCAGCCCACGCAGCCCGGGATGGTGACCAGCTGCAAGAAGTTCCACTACGTGTCCGAGGGCGACACGTGCGGCCAGATCATCAGCTACAACAGCATCACCCTCGCCAACTTTGTCAAGTGGAACACGGGCGTGGGCGCCACCTGTCAAAGCATGTGGGCCAAGACCTACGTCTGCGTTGGTGTTTGAAGGGCGGGCAGCTCTACCTAGAACTTCTGGTCATAATTATCTTCTCTTCTTTGCACATGATTTCTTGGTGGATAGAGGAAGGCAGGCTTCCCCACTGCATAGTTCAGGGTTTTAGTTTAAACAAAACAAACGAGTTACACATCCGTACGTGTCGGGTTTCGTGAAATCATTCGATTTCTGAGCAATGCCGGAGATCTTCTTAGGATATCCCTAGCATCGAAGACCCCCAAGGACTTATCAAGGGAGGCGGGGACCTTAGTCTATTGAAATGAACTCCCACAACGTCGTACCATGAGTCCGTCGACACAACCCGATCCTGTCCTCCGCAACGCAAAGCACCATGAGAGTGTGCGACCACAGCGGCGAAAGCAGCTGGTAGCCCCCCTCCGGGTGCTGCCTCGGCGTCCACAGCTCCCACTCGTTCAGCTCCAGCGCCCACGCCCCGACGGCGGCTTTGCTGCCGTGGCCGAGGAATTTTCCCGACTTTGGATTCTGGAAGCCGAAGTAGCCTTGCTTCTCGACGCAGAGCCAGGCGGTGCCGGCATCGTGGGTGCTGGTGAGGTCGAGGAGCACGGGCTGCCCGTTGACGAGGGTGACAGCCTTGCCGGTCTGCTTCTCGATGATGAAGAACGTCTTTCCAGGCCATGGGACGTCGCCCAGGTGTTTGTTCTCTGGGTGTTTGCTCGGTGCGGAAGCGGTGGCAGTGGTGGCGAGGGCAGATGTGCGGTCGGCCTCTGGGTTTTCGCGCGGCTTTTCGGTGGCCATGATAAGGTGGTGGAGTCTTGAGTGGTGTTGTGCAAGGTAGAGAAACTATCGACGAATGGCCGAGACTGCACGTTGAGAGAGAGTACAACGCTAAAGACGCTTTTCCCCCTGGTTTTTGATGGACTTGGTCGTGACTTGGTCGAGACTTGGTCGTGATAGCTTGCCCTGAAAGATCTCGGCTGGGGGGTACCTAGAAGGGTATGACGTACCTTATGCAACACAATGCGACAGCTGCAACCAATGGCTACTTAGCGCCAGTGACCTGCGCCCCGATTGGGAATAAGCTACGAGTCCTACACAATTGCTGTAGACCTTTTGTAAGTACGAGAGACACTTCCTCTATTTCAAGATGAACATACTTTGATACAGGTTGAATGATGTTCATTGACTACTCGTCTCTCGTTCCAGGAAAAGAAAAAAGAAAAGAAAAAGAGAGAAAAAACCGCTACTGCTTACATCGACTACTCACCCTGCTCACTCCAACCACAGTGTTCGTCTCCTCCCACCTATCATTGACGAACCTCTCTTTGCATAGATACAAGCCCCAGCAACTGCCTTTGGGTATTCATCTTGGCAATCGAGAAATCACCTACTCGAGAAATACATCTAGGCTACTACTACTACCCACCCACCAAACTGACCACCAAACGCTTCCCTTGGGCCCCTTCTCTTCATCACACATCAGGACTCAACGACGACGCGGAATCCCGGCCCCGAAACCGCCCCCGCAATGATCTCGACCCGAGGCTTCTTCTCCCACATGCCCTTCAACTCGTCAACACCGAGCCCGGCCGCGGCACTAACAGCAAAAACCCCGGACGCCATCCACAGCGAGTTCATCTTCTTTTCCCCGGCCGCCCCCGTCTGATCAAGACTGAACTGGTGGTTCAGCGCGGGGATGAACGTCCGCTGCGACACGAGGTTCGTGTTGGGATCCGGCCTCAGCACCCACGCGCCCCTATCGACATCTCCTCGCAAATCCCCTCCCTCGACGACAACGTCGGCTATCCCGCTCGCGCCGGCCTCGGACAGAACGAGGCAACCGTCGTCGCTCTCGGTGAAACACTGCCCATCCATCTCTAGCACATCCGTCTTTAGGAGAAAGTTTCCCTTCGAGGTCTGCGAGTTGATGGCGAACCCCCCGTCCACGAGCTGCGCGCCCCCAACCCCGTCGGGAAGCCCCCTCTTAGGATCCCATTCGACTCTGTGAACGCGGACATGCCACCCGGGAAACTCCTCCGCGACGGGGACCAAGGCTGTCTCGACTCGCAGATCAAGCCACCTCCACGGCCTCCAGACGCTGACCAACGCCGGCACCTCCCGGAACCCTCCACCCCGTCGCCCCCGGACCTCCACCGTCTCGATCCTCACGCCCATCGGCTCCCACCTGACGCTCCAGGTATCGCCCCCGTCGACACTGGCGACCAGGGTGCTGTCCGGCGCCATCTGCGACAGCAGCGGTCCCGTCGGGACGCTGAAGGCGAAGGCGGACGAGTACGCGAACTTGCCGTACTTGGCCTCCCGCGCCTTGAAGTTCTTCCTCGTCATCTGGCCCGCCGAGAGGAGGAAGTGGTGCTCGGGGGCGTTGCAGAGGACCTGCCGCGGCGGCCAGACCACCCTGACCCTTCCCAGAGCGCCCGCGTCTGCTGCCGTCCCCAGGGTCGATAGCGATGAACCCCGGCCGTCGAGGGGGTGGGCTGCCTCCTCGATCGCCCAGAACGGGTGGTCCTCCGCCAGCCCCAGCACGACGAAGCTCTTCAGGCACCAGTACACCGACTGCGGCGAGTTGTAGTCCTCGCTCAGGTACATGTTGGGGTACGCGAACCCGATGTTCAGCGTCCCGTCCGTGTTGAACATGTCGGGCTGCCCCGCCCACCACCGGAGGTGCCGCAGCAGGAACCCCTTGACGACACCGATGTCGTCGACCGGAGGCGGGAGGTCGACGCCCGCCGTCGCCGCCGCGGCCCAGAACGCCGCGAACGCGAAGCGATACGTCAAGCTCCTACCGAACGGGATCGCCGCGCCTTGTTTACCTCGTCAGCAAAGAGAAAATTCGATCGGTCGACAAGAAGAATGTTGACATGTCGCCGAGATACAAACTCACCATCCACGTCAAAGTACCTCCAGAACCCCAGGGCAAACTCCCTCGCCTGCTGTCGGTACCTCTCGACTCTCTCCTCGTCCCCGACGGCGAACCGCACGTACAGCAGCTGCGCGAACTGGATCGAGAAGCTCCCCGAGTAGTAATCCGCCTGCTTCCTCTCGTCGCCCCAGAGCCCGTCGCTCGACCACCCCTCCCCGAGATAGAACGAGTCCAGGACGTCGAAATCGCGGTCCATGGACCCCCTCACGTCCCCCATCGCCACCCCGAGAGCCCTGACCGAGGCGAGGTTCACGAGCACCCGGAACCAGAGCCAGTTGCTCTGCGGCATCACCCTCTCGTTGATGCGCCCCAGCCACTCCCTTAACCTGCCCTTTGCCGCCTCGTCACACGCCGAGAGGAACTCTTCCGGCGCGACGAGCAGGGCGAACGCGATGGACTCCATCTCCACCATCCGCTGATCAATATCTCCGACGTCCCCCCAGTACTCCTCACACTCGGGATCCGTCCCGGCCACAACCCCTCGCGCCCAGGAGCCCAGATCCAAGGAGGAGTCGTCGTCGTTGGCAACCCGTACCCCGCCCTCCTCGCCGAACAGGTCGGCAACAGCCCACAACGGCCGCGCGAACCCCTCCAGCTGCGCCGAGACCTCGTCAAAGCCGGCCGCGGTGCCGGTCGCGAGCCTGATCCGCGCCTTTCCTGGCGACTTGTACCGCTCCAGCGGCCGGAGCAGCGCCGCCGCCGCCCGGACCAGGTCGGCGCGGGAGCGGAACGGGTTGTCGGAGAAGCCTGGTAACGGGGGCATTGCAAGTTGCGGGCGCGGATTGAGATAAATGACAAATAAAATGGAACGTCTTCTCACTCAGCAGTGCTCCAGTTTGTCAGGCGTGATGTTTTGTTTTGGCCGTTTGTCTTGATTTCCCAGGATTGCTTGCGGAAGAAAGGCATCGGACTGCGGGGTATCTCTCCATCCCTTTAACACCTCAAACTCGCGTGAATGATGCGCCGAGCCAGATGATCCCTTCCACAATCATTTCGTCACGTCAAACCGAAACCATGGGAGCATCACACACGCTACGATGGATTGTAAGGACTGCTACTTTTTCTTCCGTGTCGTGTTATCTTTGAAATAAAGGTTCCAGTAATACTTCATTCCAGTACTTCATTCCAGACATGTTCTCTTTTCAACTTCACGCACACTGTAACCAAAGCCCTCGCAGGGCTGGAAGGGCTCTCGTCACCAAAGGAAACAGTGATTAATAGACTACTACTCTACTCTGTCGTTGCCCCGAATCCTGCTGCGAAGCTACTGATACTCGCCGTACATCTCGCCACCTTCGTCTTCTTCGTTCTCGTATCCGTCGTCCTCTTCGTCGCCCCCTGTGTCCCAGTAGCCGCCGTGGGCGCTACTCATGTGCGCGTAAATATCGCTGAGCCCGACGTTCTTCCCGCAGAAGAAGCACCAGTGGGCAGAGCATCCGGGGACCGTGCAAGTGATATGGCCGCATCCTCCCATCTTCTCCGTCGGCGTTCCGCAACCAGGACAGTTTCGAACCTGCATCTTTCCGCCCTTCTTACACCCATCGCAAGACCATCCCGAGACCTCGGGGGCTCCAGCTGCGCACACTCTTTCAGCGTATCTCCGAGCGAACTCACAATCCTGGCACCATCCGTAGATCCACTCCGTGTCCGCCTCCGCCGTGTTGAGGTCGCCGATGTGAGACACACCAAAGGGTGAAACGGTCTTGGCGGTCGGCCGGCGCCGACAGAAGGGGCAACATAGGGCCGCAGCGTTGATCAGTGTTCCTCGAGCGTTGAGACCGTACCAGTCCTTTGAGCAGCCGCTACAAATTTGCTGATGGCAGCCTTTGCGGCCGCAAGCCCGACGGAGATCCGTCTTTTTGACATTGGAGAAGCAGAGGCTGCAGACGCCAGACTCGGTCCGTCGGGACCGTACCCAACCACTGAGGCACTCGACAATGTCGGCAGGGTTGTGCACTGGCTTCCCGCGAACGGTAAGCTTGATCGGCTGCTGCTGCTGGGCGGACGGAATGACTTCAACGTCGGTTGCGAGCGCTGCTCGTTGAGACTCGGGGACCTGGGAAATGGTGTGGAAGAGAGACCGTCCATTGAAAGGGTCCTTGATCGCAGAGCCTTCATTACGTAGCAGCCATGCGTCTCCGTTCTCGTTGCTCAACCCCTTGGCAGAAGTCTCGTGGGTGACCACTGTGACTCGATTCGTCGCACAGGCGTAACACTTGAAGGTCGAGACATCGAAGTCTGCCGAGCGATACGATTCCGGATATATGACGCGGTTCAAACACTGGGCGCACTCGACACAAGAAGCCGTCTTGCCTTCAGCCCCGAGCGAGTTTTCGTGTCGGCAGTAGTAGCACTTGGCGCGGACGTTGAGTGTCTCTGGGTTGTAAACGACATACTGAGCGCGGCACGACGGGGTAAAGCATTCGACCCAGGTGGCCTCGGTGTTCTCCGTGTCATCGTAGCTGACGTTGTTGCAGAGACGAAGATCCGCGTCACCCGCTGGTTTGCAAACGGAACACTTGCACTTGTCATGCTGAGGGCAAAGGCCGCAGATGCCATCTTTGCCCATGATGGTGACCGAACGTGGGAACTTGCAGCCCTTGCAGACCGCAACAGGACCAACGGCAACCTTTGACTTTTCAGGACACCACCCAATCTTGGCTTGAAGGGTGGTGTTCAGGTTCAGCTCGAGGAGCTTGTAGTCGACCAGAGTCTTGAAAAGGCGGCGGTCTCCCTCTCGCAGGATGCGAGTCTCGGGATCTGGGCGCTGCGTCACACCCTTGGCGACCCGTCGTTCAAAATCCTCGTCAGAATCTAGCAGGAGCGAGAGGCAGCTGGCATTCCACGTTTCGGGGATGTCGAGGTTATTCCATTTGTCGGTGAAGGCAAGGAGCTCTTGGTCGGCGGCATCTCGGAGTGGCTGAATGCCCATTCGAAGGGCGAGTGCGGCGAGGAGTGCTGCAGGACGGGCTGCCAGCATTGTCCCAGGTAGTACAAGGTGCAAAAGAATCTTCCAAAATTTGCGATGGTGCTCTGGGTTCGCCAGAGCCATCGGGATTCTCGTGACTTGGTCAACCGCGGCCGCCTTGATGTGCACCGGCATTTCCTTCTCCGAGTTGACGTAAGTCAAGCGCGTCAGCACCTTTCCAAGACGTCGAAGAACACAGTAGTCGCAGGATCGGCCGATTTCTAGAAGCTCTTCCCGGGTGAATATCGTAGAGGCAGGTCCGGTGGCTTCCCCGCCCTCCTCGCTGACGCCACCGTCGGTGGCCTCGAACGATGCTGTAGGGTCCATGAAGACGCACGGAAACCTCTGGCTTTCGGCTACCGTCCCTATAATTTCCAAGACCTCAGCGGCATAATCATATGACTCCTCGAGCCAGAGTTTCATTTGTGCCCTTTTGTTGAGATCTTTTATCCGATCAACATGGTAACGTACATGATAAGCGAGCGCGCCAGACAAGCGAGCGCGCCACCCAACCAGCCAGACGCGTCTGTCTGACTGTTTCCTTTCATTTCTCCACGAACAACAATGCAATCCACTAGCAACGAAGCTCAGGTACAGCTGGCTGTCCAAGCTTACAAAAAAGACCTAAAACTCAGCATTCGCGCTGCAGCAAAGATGTACAACGTCAGCCGCGACATTGTGACGCGTCGACTAAAGGGAACAGCATCACGACGCGACACCATGCCGAACTCACGGAATTTGACGGAGCTTGAAGAGCAGAAGCTAGTCGAGTACATTCTCGACCTAGATGCCCGATCGTTTCCTCCCCGGCTTACTGGTGTTGAAGAAATGGCCAATCGACTGCTTGCCGACCGCGACAAGCCACCAGTCGGCAAGCGCTGGGCCTCAAACTTTGTCAAACGACAACCACAGCTCCGAACGCGTTTTTTTCGAAGATACGACTATAAGAGAGCTAAATGGGAAGATCCTGAGGCAATAAACGCGTGGTTTCGCCTTGTGGCGAACACAATCGCGAAATATGGCATCGTGGAGTCAGATATCTACAACTTTGACGAGACTGGCTTTATGATGGGCCAGATTGCATCCGGCATGGTTGTTACAAGCGCTGAAAGACATTCAAACACAAAAATGGCTCAGCCTGGCAATCGAGAATGGGTTACAGTCATTCAGGCCATCAGTTCGTCTGGCTATAGCGTCCCGCCATACATCATTGTTGCAGGCAAAAATCTCCTCTCCACATGGTACACCGAATCTGGTCTCCCACCCGACTGGGTTATCGCAACATCTGAAAATGGATGGACAACAAATGAAAGAGGCCTAGATTGGCTCCAGCACTTTGATCAGCATTCAAAGTCGCGTGCGAAGGGGAAATATCGCCTCCTTATTGTCGATGGACACGAAAGTCACCACTCCACAGACTTTGAGCTGTTTTGCAAGGAAAACAACATCGTCACCCTCTGTATGCCGCCTCATTCTTCTCATCTACTTCAGCCCTTAGATGTAGGGTGTTTTGGGCCTTTGAAGTTGGCGTACGGTCGAGAAATTGAGGATAAGATGCGACGGGGTAATACCCATATTACGAAGGACGATTTCTTTCCAGCATTTCACAACGCCTTTAAGCGAGCTCTCACAGAAAAAAACATCCAAGGGGGTTTTAGAGGGGCAGGACTTGTCCCTCTAAGTGCAGAAAGTGTGATATCTAAGCTGGATGTCAAGTTCCACACTCCTTCACCTCCAGGATCCCTCCCAACAACACCACTACCTTGGACTTCCCAGACACCAAAGAACGCAACAGAGTTAAGTTCTCAAGGAACTCTACTTAAGGATCGGTTCCTTAATCATCCAGGCAGCTCTCCAACACATGGATGTACAGATGTTGAGCATATTCTGAAAGGAGCACTGGGATTTGCCCATGAGAATGCATTCTTAAGAGCTGAGAATAAAGCCCTTCGGGAGGAAAACAGCCTACTTAACCGACGCAAAAGGACTAAGAAAACTCATCTTAGGCAAGGAGGAAGTCTTACTGTAGCTGATGCACAGGATATTCAGTCGCAGAGAGAGGCGACAGCCCAGGTACAAGAGGAAATACGTCGGAGTAGTGGTCGGAAGCCGAGGACAGAAACAGGCCAAAGGAGGTGTGGCATCTGCGGAAACACCGGACACAATGCGCGAACATGTGATTTTAATGAAGATATGTCTGGAGAAGAGGATTCTGAGTAGTTTGAATTGATTTGATCTTTTTGTTGTTGCTTGGGGGTTATATTTGTGATGTGGTTGCGGTTAGGTGGCGCGCTCGCTTGTCTGGCGCGCTCGCTTATCATGTACGTTAACCGAATGACGAAATTAGCTGATCTCGGACAGGGTTGTCTCGATCATTGCAGACCGCTCGCCAGAGGCTGCCGAAGACAGGATTGACGGCAACGGTGGCCACGTCGGCTTCGATGATGGACTGGAGCTGGCTTGCAACCAGAGTGCGGTATCCCTCGTCGACACGATAGCGCCTGGAGAAGTCCAGGAGTGGACTCTTGCGAGGCTCAACCGCCTCGGGCAGCTCATCGAGGGTATAGTGTCCATAGGTAATGTTGGCATTGGCCGGGCCTTCGACATGGCGATCGACTGGAAAGAAGACCTCGGCAGCTCTATCCTCCTCGCTCTTGAGCTGTTCCAGGTCCTGGGCATTTCGGTATTGGCAAACGCGGGCAAAACGGCGTTGTCCGGAGACGGAGGCGCCCTGCTTTGCAACGCCCATCCAGGTGAGGAGAATGGCGGTAGTCAACTGGGAAATGGCGTCGGCCGTGGAGATATCACGATGAGCATTGGCCAGCTGGAAGCAGGTGCCGCCCGTGACGTGGGCTAGATAGGTGAAGGGGGCCACGGTATCGGCGATGGCACCCTGGATGAGTGGAAAAACCCTGGCCTTCTTCTGGCCGTCGCGGAGGGTCTTGGCACCGGAAACCCAGTCGGTGAATAGGGATCCACAGCCACTGAAAGTGTCTGGGTTGGAAAGGTGGTCAATCTCCCTCCGTCTGTTCTTAGTGTCCGTTCCCGGGAGATGGGGAGGGGCGTCGGCGTAGAGGACGATGATGGTAGTGACCTCTGGACGCATGACGCTGTAGGCATGGGCGAGGCCCGACTTTGCAGCCTCGGGCCAATCGACGTTTCTCCAGCCGGATTCTGCCCGAATCTTGCCAGCCATATCCAGCAGCTTGACCTGCGTGATGGAGTCAGGGTTCTCGTTCGCTTCCTGAGCAGAGGCTGCGTGCCAACCAGACCATTCCGTCAGACTGTCGGTGGAATAATCACGGTAAGCCATGACTCCTACGCGGGAGAAGGCGTCTGTGAGGGAGGATATGCGGATGATTTCGGGGAGAGACTGGTTCAGGGCCTGTAGATAGCTGCGCATGGAGGCGGTGGCGTCTGTCAGAAACAGCAGGTCGAAGACCTCGTCGGTTGCCATGATGGGCGGTGGTTGAGTTTGATATTCTAAGTGTTGTCGTGTTGTGGATGTAGTCGTGTTGTGGAAGTCGACGTGGTTGTGGAGAGACCCGATGGATGTAATAGACCGTATGTGACGGGGAGAGGATGAGGAAGAGGGAGTGTAAGTGGAAGAGGATGAGGAAGAGGATGGAACCGGGACAAGAAAGTCGTCGCCAGGAGTCCAGAAACCAAAGAGGAAGGCACCCTATGGCTGTGGAAAAAAGAAGAACAAGAGGAAGGAGGTAACTGGAAGGTGCAATTGGAAAGTTGGAAGGAGGGCAGCTCTTTCCTATTTGTATATACACCAACCGAGTGAGGCCAAATGGGGAAGGTTGACTCACGCCGCCGCCCGAAGGCGCTGCCGATGAAGTAAAAGAGTCTGTGTCACTCGCCGTGTGCCAAACTCGGCAATTGGTCCGGGTCTCTTTTTCCAACCAGCATGAGAATAACTACTTCAAAAGTTGCTCGGTAGGTACAATAAGAAGTATTGCACATGAAGGCCGGCTTCACTTACGACGTCTGTTGACTGCCGTGGTTCTTATTTGGTGGATGATGATTGGGAAACATCGTCACCAACACTCGCATCAATCAATCAATCAATCAGTCACGCTAGATCCAGGGGGGGTGGTTCGCTCATTGAGTGTTAGTGCTGACAGACAACTGTCCAGCCACATCGCGGAGGAGATTGTTCAGCTGTTAGCTCCAAGGAAAAACGTCCCCGGGCTAGCACAAATCAGTCAGCTGAGATTGAGGTCGGTTGAACCATGAATTGCACGAGACGAGCTACTAACCCCCCACCCCCCACAGCTCCCACCCCGAGATGACTCTTTTCTTCCTAGGCCCTCGGCAGGGACCGATGCTGCTTGGAACCTTCATTTCATGTATGGAAACATCCCAGACATTCGAACCATGTTGCGTACCGAATGAACAAAGTCAGATTGAGTGACTCACCCATCCATCTCACCGGGAAAAGGTCGCCTTGATCACCTGGATCCTGTTGTTGTTCGTGAAGGAAATGACCAGCGTCCTCCCCGTCTCGTCGAGGTACGGGTGAGCGACGCCGGCGTACACCAGCCCGCCGCCAATCGGCGCCGCCTCGAATATCTTAACATCCGGCGTCCAGGGGCCCTCGGGGGCTGGAGCCGTCCGCAAAAACACCGTACCGCCGCCGATACCTGAACACACCAAAGTCAGCTCAAACGGCGCAGAGTGAAGACAAACGGGTTTCCCCTAATGAGTTTATAAAAAAAACAAGAAAAACCACGTACCCAGATGGACAAAGATGTAGCAGCGGTAGAACTCGTTCCACACAACCTGCCCCTGCCCGGTGCCCCACAGGGCGGCCGTCTCGGCCGTGAAGACCGTCAGCCGCTCCGTCATCCACCCGCGCTGCCGGCCCCACCAGTACTCGTACCGAGACAGGTCAAATGCCTCGTGCGCCTTGACACGCACCATGTACACGTAGCTGCTCTGCACCCAGGCGCTGCGGGCGACGGTCGTCGGCGGGCCGCCCCAGGCGTAGATATAGTCGGACCGCGGGTCACGGAACGCCGCAATGTCGCCGTACCGCGGGTTGCTGTCGGCGGGCCACCAGTAGCCCCTTTCGCCGTGCCGACGAGTCACAGTTGGCGTGCCGTCGATGACGTCGACCCTGGCGATGCCGGCTCCGACGAGGCCTGCCGCGTTCTGGTTCTTGGGGCCATTAGCCAGACCACTCACGACGTGGACGCTTGATGAACGGGGCAGATGGACAAAGACTTACAACCAAGTAGAAGACGGCGCCGGTCCCCGCAACTGCGTCGGTCTCAACCAGACTTGTGCCCCCAAACCCGGTATCGAACTTCTCGCCCCACGAGGCGTTGAACGGGATAAACTGTCGCTGCCGCTGGTTATCCCCCAGGTTCAGGTCGTGCACCAGCAGCGGGTCGCCCGTCGTCGCCGACACGGCGTCGCGGACCATGCCGTGGAACCCAGACGTGTCCCTCTCGGGGTCCGTCACGCCCGCGTCGCACCAGAGCACGTCGCCCCAGACGGCGTACCACTTGCCCGCGATGGCGCCAGTGAAGCCCAGGTCGCGGTGCGAGCAGCTGTTGTCGGCCTTTTGGAGGCCCACGTACTCAACCTTGGGGTTGACGATGGGGTTTGTTCCGACGGCCGTGGTGCTGTCCATTCTGGCCGAGACGGAGTTTGCGCTGACAAAGTTGCTTGAGCCGGCGTGGCACAACAAGGCAGCCAGCGCGAGGGGTGAGAGACGCCGAATGGTGGGCAGCATTGCGGCGTAGATCCTTCGGTTTTGGGGTTACAACCTCGGCGCGAGGCGACTCGGGTGCTTGTGAAAGGGGTGTGGACGAGCTCGGTGAGGACCAGTCGATTCTAGGTGAGCTTCGATGGTGCATTTGTCAGTCCCAGCGCAGAAACGAAAGAAAAGAGAATTTTCCTAAACGAGATTGAGCATCAAATGAATGTAGATATGCAAACGCCTGTAGGTTGAGATCAAGACTAGATAAACTTCATAGCTGGGCAGTTCGTCGCTATAAGTAAGAGTTCTATCAAGTGGTCATGAGCGTGTCTGCATGTTGCTGAATGTCTCTTGAGAACAGGATTTGGCGATGGATGAAGTTACCACGATGGTGAGGCAGTTCGGGTCGAACCACGGCCGGTCTACGCACTATGAACGACGCCGGACGGACGCCACAGGTTGGAATGAGATTGTAGTTTTGTGGAGCACTGAGAGGATCGAGACTCAAGTAGAGGGGTTGAAGTGATGCATCAACTGTACTATGAGAGAGAACTGGCTACGGTTGTGGCGTCGTGGGTGCGAGACTGTGCCTTTGCGGCGATAATTTTGCTGCCTGGGAGGAATTGGCGTGGCTTTTCACGGGTGGAAAATGTCACTAGTTGATGATTCTGGCCCTTCCAATGGACGTCGTTTGCCTTGTTGTATTGATAACGAGATTGAGAAATATCTGGACAAATTTTGAAAGCCTCGTTGCCAGAAAGGAATGGCAGTCAGTGCAATTGCGCATGTTGTGAGGTGAGCTTATTTATTGGCAGTGGGGAAGAAGGTCTTGGTGAAGCAAGTTGAGCTGCTCACTTGGTTCCTCGTGTGTGTTTGCCAGGCAATCGTTTGCGATGAGATGACTTCAAGCATTTTATCCCATGAGAATTGAATGCATGCCATTCTCGTTGCTCCGTACAGATCAGAAAGAAATGTTTGGGAAGAAATCTCCAATCCCTCACTCTGATTGAGAGATTTCCAGGCTGCCCACGTGGATCAACCCACTTTACTTCTCCCTCTCATTCTCATCCTCACGCTCACTTTCACTCACTCACTCCAACTCGGGCCAAAACAACGTTCAAGGGCCCCGAAATGAGACGCGGGCACATGCGCGTGCCCAAGCCGCCCATTGGCCGATGACCTCCCAGGCCTGCCAAGTCGGGAAGCTCGCTGTGCGGGGCGAAGGGAAGCGGGCCCTCGCGGAGCTGTCGGTTGACATCAAGGGACACGGATGAGACCCCTCCCTGTACATAAACATGCCCTCGTCCAGTTCCCTCGACTGGACTCTTCGCTCTTTTCAGTCCTGCGCTCGCTCTCTCGATAGTCTGGTCTGGCCTCGTCTCGTCTACCTCGCAATGGCCCCGATCTCCAACCTCGGCCTCAAGGCCGCCCTCTGTAAGTAAACCCTCACCCCCTTCTTCTCACCTTTCGTCCACAGCATCTGACTTCCCACCCCAGTCCTCCTCCCCTTCGCCAGCGCCGCGTCGTGCTCCAACCAGACGCACACGCGCAACGGCCTGACCTGGACCCCGCGCGCCGTCCGCATGAACCACGTCCAGGTCATCGGCACCCACAACTCGTACCACCGCGAGGCCCCGCTCGCCGAGCACCCGGCCCAGGCCGCCATCCTCCCCAACGTCCAGAACTACTACTACTCCCACCCGGCCCTCGACGTCCAGGCCACCTACCAGTCCATCCGCAACTTCGAGCTCGACATCTTCGCCGACCCGGACGGCGGCCACTACGCCACCCGCCTCGTCCGGAGACACGCCGGCCTCGACGACGCCCCGGACCCGGACCTCCTGGCCCCGGGTATCAAGGTCCTCCACGTCGCCGACGCCGACTACCACACCACGTGCAAGACCCTGACGGCCTGCCTCGGCATCGTCAAGGCCTGGAGCGACGCGCACCGGGACCACGTGCCGATCCCGTTCATGATCGAGTTCAAGACCTCCGAGGCTGCCATCGCGGCCGCCGGCGGCGCCGCGGTCATCCCCTGGAACAACACCGTCCTGCTGCAGGGTCTTGACGACGAGATTCGCGCCGTCTTCGGCCCGGACCGCCTCGTCACCCCAGACGACCTCCGCCGCGGGAACCTGACGCTCGAGCAGTCCGTCCTGCGTCACGGCTGGCCCGACCTCGAGAGCGCGAGGGGTAGTGTGCTGTTCCTCATGGACAACGGGCCCGTCCACCCCGTCCGCGACGCCTACACCGACGGCCGCCCGAACCTCGAGGGCCGCGTGCTCTTCACCAACTCGGCACCGGGTAACCCCGACTGCGCGTTCCAAAAGGTGAGACTCCTCGCATCCACCCTCCCCCCCCCCCCCTCTTTCCTTCGTTTCCAAGAGGATGGTACTGACAAAACCCCTCTCCACCCTCAGCTCAACGACCCCACGGGCGCCGAGCAGGCCAACATCCGCGCCCAGGTCGCCGCGGGCTACTGGGTCCGCACCCGCGCCGACGTGCCCCTCGACACGCTGTTCTCCAACGACACGGCGGCCATGCGCGAGGCCGCCTTCGCGAGCGGCGCCCAGGTCGTCTCGACCGACTTCCAGGCCTACGGCATGAGCACCCGCTGGGACGTTGACTACGCCGTGCGCTTCGAGGGAGGCGCTGCCGTGCGGTGCAACCCTGTCACCGCGCCCGAGGGGTGCGACGACGCCGCGCTGGAGCCCGTCGAGTACGTCCGGAACTAAGGGGATGGGAGGTATCTTGTCTGTCTGTGTATGTAACCGTAATGATAATGGTTGTAACGAGGGCGGGGGTTGTGCATATTTAAACTGAGCACCTGCTTTTGCAGTCGTCTCGGTTTGATTTTCGTCTGTCATCCCCTGGGAGGCAGGGAGGGGAACAGCGACCCCGATATTTCTAGTACCTATAAAAGAGCGGTGGCTCATGTTATGGCCTGACACTTCGTAGGAAAGTGTATTTATACCCAAGAAAAGGCTGGACTTCCACCCAACCCCAGCAAAGCAAGCCTGACTCCTGAATCCCCTCTTCCTCGCCGACCAAGTGTTTAACAATCCAAACCTCGGCAGACCCAACCCACCGTGTGAGAGAACCCTACGTTACAAAGAATGGAAGTGGGCAAAGCGCAGCCCATGTGATATCAACACACATGTGCGCCGTCCCAGAACCCCAACCACCACCGCCGCCGAGGAACATGCCGGCCGTGCTGATACCGGCCAGTCTATAGATTCCGATGCGCGCCCTCTTTGAGAAACAATGAGTCCTTCTCTCCCCTTTCCCCCCAGCTAGTGCACACTACACTACGTCACTAGAGAAGCCCAGAACGAGATGTTGAGATCCTTCGGCCGCACACCCGGCGACCGTCCAAGACACACCGATCTCAGTCCGATCTCTGCGTCCATGTCAGCCCCGGTCTTTGTCCACAAAATGCATGCCAGATCAATCAATGACCACTTACCTTGAACCAACACCCCGACGTTGATCGTCACCGACCGTTTGTTCGCCCCGGCCCCCGCCGACACCTGGCTCGACGAGTCGGCCCCGCCCTGGAGGCCCGGGTCGATGTTCTCGGCTAGGTCGACGTCCGTCGGCTTCGTCGGCTTCAGGTTCACCCCGAGCCAGTCCCTCGCGTAGGCCTCGAGGGGGTTCGGAGGGTGGTCCCTGGTCATGGCGTCCACGATATCGGCAGCCGTCCCCTGCGCGCTCGACCCGACAGCCTCGCCGCCGGACGCCGTGTCGATCGAGAAGTCCGCCGGGTCGATGTCGGCCGTGACGAAGTCGGAGGCGGGCGGGATGACGACGCCGCGCTGCTGCAGCACCCATTCGACCTCGTCAGCGTCGTAGAAGTCGCCTTCAAACCCCGGGACGGTCGTGCGCAGCCTCGCATGTTCCTGGTCGATGCGAAGGTCCCGCATCTCCTCCGTCTCGGCGTCCCATGGACCCAGACCGAACAGCGAGTCGACCTTTTGTCGGCGGGGCTCGGCGGTGCCCTGGTTCCCGATGATTCGCCTCGGACTGTTGCTGCTACTGCTGCCGTCGCCGCCGTCGCCGCCGCCGCCGCCGCCGATGGGCGGATACGCCGTCACGTTCATCTCGTTCATCTCGCCGAACCAGGTGCCGCCGCCACCGAGGTGCAGAAAGGGGAAGCGCCAGTTGAACATGGTCTCGCGTTGGTTCACACTGAGGCAGTTAGCGAGTCGCTCGAGGATGCGCTCTCTGGGCTCGAACAGCAGGCAGAAGCCGAAGGCACTGGAGACGAGCGACGGCGGCGGGTTGGACATGCGCATCAGCAGGTAGCCCTTCTCCAGCGTCGACCGCTGCAACCGCCGCCCGAACGTGCGCTCCTGGTACGCGTACGAGCTCGGCCCCGAGAGCATGGAGAAGAGCGCCTCAGACAAGGGCCGTTCGGATGGACCGCCGTGAGAGTCTGACGCGGGGGCCACCAGGCTTTGGTGTTCGATGGACATACCGAAAGGAAAGCTAGCATTGTCCGGCGTCGCCTCCGTCACAATCTCGTAGCCCAGAGGCGCCTGCGAGAGACCCATCGAATGCGGCGCCTGAGATTGGTTGTCGACGGCCCACGACGTCGTGTGCACCGCCGTCAGCGCGTGGGGGTGTGGGCGAGCGTTGTTGGAGTGCAGAGGGGCGTTGTTGTAACTGGCCATGTAGCCTCCGTACGCCGCCGTCGTTGTCGTCGTCGCTGTTGTTGCCGCCATATCGAGGGACTTGCCGGGGTTTCTGGGCTTGTCGGCCGTGGGCGAGGCCGACTTGTCGCTGTGCTGCCCACGGGCCCGGGACGGGCTGGTGTCCCGCGCCGCCTCGCCCTCGTTCTCCTGTCTGGCCGGCAGCTCGTCGTCCCCCTCGGGCTCCAGACTCGATTTCCGCGCCAGCGAGACGAACTTCTCCGTCGTCGACTGCAGTTGGAGACCGAACTCGGGCGTGCTCTCGTGCATACCCTTGCTGACGGCGAAGTCGTAGAGCTTCATGAACTCTTTGCTCATCTCCTCGTTGGTCCGTCTCAACTCGTCAACCTTCTTCTCGAGCGACTGAATGGCCGTTTCCTTGCGGTTGCGGTAGGCTCTCTGCGCAAGGCGGATTTGCGTACGGCGGCGCTGCTCTTGTCAGATTCGGGTTCGCGGCGAGTACGAATACGACCATTCCCAACAAATAAAAACCCCGCAAAAACAAAGAAACGAATCCTCCAAAAAGTCAAGACGAAAATGGCTTCGCAGGAAAGAAACGCGTTGTTAGGTCGGGTCGTCGGCCGATGATCAAAACTCACATCTTTGGCTGTCTCGTCATTCGTGTCCAGACGCGGTCTACCTCGCGATCGCTTCTTCTCTTCCTCTTCCTGATGGCCGGCATCGGTATCGGACGACTGAGCCTTGGGCCGCTTCTTGGATCGACTCGGCTCACTGTCCGTCACTGCGCCGGGCCTCCCGGCTGGCAGACTCCTCGCAGCGCGAGGATCCAACATGCCATCGTCATACGACTCGGCATTGAGGATGGAAAGCTTGGGGTTCTGCATGAATGGGAGCGGGGAGCCGTCAGGGAATTGAACACCAGGAGAATGGCAATGCAGGAAGTGGTCGTCGCCGTGGCCGTCGCCGTGGCCGTGGCCGTCGTCGTCGTCGTCGTTGGTGTTGTTGTTGTTGTTGTAGTAGTGGAGTAAATGGTCCGATCCAGATCCAGTTCCAGAAGGGCCGGACAAAGAAAAAGCAGCCTGGGGCTCAGTGGAGATGTGTGTGGGATCTGAATGCGGAAATCGAATCGGGACTAGGTCGACAGCGGTTGGGGGATAGCCGGGCTCCTGGGCAGAAAGGAACTCGAAGCCGGACCCAATGATTGGGATTTGGACCTGGGCCTGCAACAACCTGGGGTCGTGGGGGTGGCGAAGCAGAGGTACCGGGTGAGATTCTGGTGATGAGGAGGCAACTGAGGCAGAATCGACGGGAGAAGGGTAGAGAAGTAATTGCCGATATTGCTCTTGGCTTTGACGGGGATGAGGGTGAAGTTCGGGACGGCGGTGATGCTGCTGCTGGTGCTGGTGGTGCTGCTGCTGCTGGTGCTGGTACGGTGGTTCTTGTTGTTCTTCTTCTTGTTGTTGTTGGTGGTGGTGGTGGTGGCGGTGATGTTGTTGGGAGGGGTTGTAGTAAAAGGCCTGCGTGTCTTGCCGGTGGTGGGCGTTGGGATAACGTCAAGCACCCACATTTGGCCCCCCCCCCACATTTGGCCCCCCCAAAAATGCCTCACCACCACCACCAGCCTCCTGTTTTCTCCAACTTCATCACATCACAACATTCACAGTTCTCAACCGAATGGCTTCATCTTTTCTATATACCCTTTTCTAGTCCTTATGGGCCAATACACTGAGTATGAGGTCAACCAGGCCTTAGATGCTGTTGCCAATGGCCAGTCTATCCACAAGGCATCCTCTGAATGGGGGATCCCAAGATCAACACTTCGTCATCGACTCCAAGGCACCCAAGCAAGGGCAGCTGCATTTTCTGACCTTCAGAGGCTTTCCCCTGATCAGGAGGCTAAGCTGGCTGAATGGGTGCGAATCCAGCATGCCCTTGGGCTTGCTCCAACCCATCAGCAGGTGAAGGTATTCGCAGAAAGGATCCTTCATACTATGGGGGATACAGATCCTCTAGGAAAGCAATGGATCCAAGGCTTCAAAAGAAGAAACCCATCAATCAAGGTCCAGAGAAGTCGCCCTATAGACTCTAGACGTATTAATGGAGCATCTACTGAGGTCATCAGGGACTGGTTCAAACTCCTCGCCATACCAGAGATCAAGGGCATCAAACCAGCCAACAGATATAACATGGATGAGACTGGTATCCTTGAGGGCCAGGGATCTAATGGGCTGGTGCTGGGGATGGCTTAGACGAAGTCTGTCCGCAAGAAACAGCCTGGATCAAGGGCATGGGTGTCTATTATCGAGTGCATCTCTGCTATAGGCTATGCCCTGAATCCCCTCATCATATATAAGGGCAAGACAGTCCAGCAGCAGTGGTTTCCTCTAGATCTTGGCCCTTATGAAGGATGGCAGTTCACTGCAACAGAAAATGGATGGACTACAGACGACACTGCAGTTGAATGGCTGCAGAAGGTCTTTATCCCTCAGACTATCCCTCAGACTGCCTCCCAGGGCAAGGAGGCTAGACTGCTGGTTGTTGATGGCCATGGGAGTCACACAACGACAGAATTTATGTGGACATGTTATATTAATAACGTCTATCTCTTATTCCTACCACCACATACCTCCCATGTCCTTCAGCCACTTGACCAGTCAGTCTTTGGCCCTGTGAAGGCAGCCTATAGGAAGGAGCTTGGATACCTCAGTCAGTGGAATGATTCTACTATTGTAGGCAAGAGGAACTTTATAGGCTGTTATCAGAAGGCTCGTCTGGCAGGCTTGACGATGGATAACATCAAAAGTGGTTGGAAATATACTGGCCTATGGCCTGTCTCTATGGCTAAGCCCCTTATGAGCCCTTTAATGCTCCCATCAACACCAGGGCCATCAGATCAGGCCTGCAAAGGGCAGTCTGGAAGTAAAGAAGCTGAAGGATGGGCATCTGCGTCATCTGCAGTGGCATGGTCGACGCCAAGGAAGATGAAGGATCTGGCTGGCCAACTGAAGCTATTCACAGAGCTGGATAATGATGCCTCTACTCAACGCCTTCTGTTTATGAAGGTGAAAAAAGGCTTTAGTGAGCAGGCATATAAGCTGGCCACTGCCCAGCATAAGCTGGAGCTTCTGCAGGCAAAGGTTACAAGCACTGCAGTTAGGAAAAGAAAGGCAGTCCAGCTGGATCCAAACACCAAGTTCGCCAACATCAAGGACATCCAGAAGGCCCAAGTTGAGGCTGGCGAAAAAGAGGATATTACAGATGGATCCAGCGAGTCTGATATACCTAGTGAAGCTGAAAGCTGTATTGTAGTGGCATCTAGGCCTAGTCAGTAATTAATTGAACACACTGATGTTGGTGGGAATGCCCTCGTTTTTGGGGGGGCCAAATGTGGGTGCTTGACGTTACTCGTGATTCTGGTGACGCTGCACGTGAGAAGCGTACGAGGGATGGGAGAAAAGAGGCGGCTGAGAGTCCGGGTGGAGTTGATTACTAGTGGGCGCCGGCGCAGCGTCCCTCTGGAACACCGAAGTCGAAGACAGAGGTGGATGGTCCAATGCACCGAAGCCGCCGGCGTATCCCTCGGCCTGCTGATTAATTAGACGACGATGGCGATGTGTTACAGTTATGGATGTGCCTGACGGCGGTCGTTGCTGTGTTGTTAGCCGCTGGACGGGGAAAGGGGAAACGCCGCGGCCACGCTGGTCTGGAAAGCCGCGTTCAGCATGTGTTTGGCGCGAAGGGGGATGAGGGGGACAGGGGCGAGGCGGACGACGATGGGGAGGAGCAGCAGCAGCAGCAGCGGACGGCTTTTCCAAATCTGCGGCCGCGTCGGCCGGTGCATCATCCTGACCCAGACCGATGGGACGGACATGATTACTGATAGCCGCCGAGGGAGGTGAGTCGAATGACTGAAGAGATCCGCCCGAGGAAAACTCTAAAAGAGGCCGACTAACATGTCTGATCTGGACCGTCTTGCTGTTAGTACTATCGGCATGCGGGCCTGTGTGCTTGGCTCTGTTAACATCTGCTAGTGGCCATACGCTCATGCCCTAGGTATCGAAGTCTCTTAGGTCATTGCAGGAGGAGGCCAACCCTCGTCCGGTCGTGCATAAGAGGGACCGGATCACTGATAGAACTGACGACGTCCAGCACGGCCGGTGGAGAGTTTCTCAAACAAGCAATAAAGGCGAGATGAAGAGTAAAAAAAAAGTAAAACCCGATGAGAGAGAGGGTGTAAGGGGCCCGACTTACCTAAGCTTGATGATGATGATGATGATGATGATGAAGACGGACGAAAGGTGATTGAGAGACACCAGACGAGCGGTGGCGGCGTCTCAGTCAAGTTAAATAAAATACACCGCAAGGCAGCATGCTCTTCTTCATTCAAGCTTACTCGCGAATGATACAACCCAGCCATGTGCATGACACACACAAACACGCGCGCGCGCACATACACACACACACACACATAAACGGTCATGATGTGCGTGCGCATGTATATGTATCTAGTATATATCTTGTCCGGGGAGGGTTGTACATGCATGGTTTTGACGAAGGAGCCTCCGTTGCGGGGGTTGTGGCCGTGAATAAACCGGACAAGCACAAGAAGAGGCAAATTGTCCATTCGACTTAGCTGCCCCTGTTCCTCAACCCGGGAGGAGACAGACGTCTGACCCTGTTCGACATGCAGAATATCCTCTTAAGGCGGACCTAGCTGGGCTTGTTTGTGGGGAGGGCGAGTGAGGCATGTTGGGTTCTTCGGGGTTGCTTGCCATTAGCAACACGGTGGCCTGTCGAAGAGCCAGAGAACTGTGAATGAAGCTTCCGTGTAGCTGTGGCCCGCAGGAGAAGGATTCCCTGCCGCCTTGGGGGCCCAGCCGGTATCATCACATCCTGTCAGTTGGGAATCCTGGCTCGTTGGTCTCGCGTGTGAAACTGCAACGTGATCGATACCCATACGCAGCTGCCAGGGGGGCGTTTACTTGGGCCACCGGGGACCAACGATATGAAGGGAAGATGCAATGCAGGCATTGTCAGGGTTTTTTTTTTAAGTTGGTTTTTTTGGCTGATATCACACTCTAGACCTCCAGTCAAGGTGCAAACCCGTTCGTCTGGCAGCCTCACTCCGAGCCTGGGGCGTTGTGTTGAATCCTCGCATAGCGAGGATCGCCGCAACATCACGTCCAGATTGTGAGTTCCGACCGGAGGATTTTTCCTTCTTTTGGAAGTGCCTAAAAAGGGGGTAAAGCAGCGAAGGTCTCTTTTTGTAAAGACGCGGACAGGGAAAACCATAAAACCTTCTTCCTACCCCCCTTGTAAGACGTCTTGCAGTCGTTCTCAGTTTCTGGGCGGCGAAAAAAAATTATAAAACGTGGGGGGAGGGGCGTAAAATGAGCTCGAGGGCCCCGGCGTGCATGCAGCGGCGGGTGCGACATTTGGGGTTGATTGGCCCATCTTGCATCGGGCAACAGCTCGCCTCATGATCTTGACGCGGCCCAGGGAATCTGCGAGATTGTCCAAGCAGGCCAACAAGCGGTAGGCGACATACAGTGCAGCGTAGAGTAGCATCAGTTCCTCCATCTGCCACCCAGCGAGTAGTGCCTCGTCGAACCTATCATGACAGGGGTTCTAGACTCGGCAAACTCTAGATGTGAGACTTGACGCGTCTGCCCATCCATATATTCCATGAAGAACGTGAACGTGTCATGCGGGCAAATTGACAATGGCGCTGAACTGGTATCTGTACGGCATCCAGTAAGGTGCTTCATCCGTTGATACCTTACGCGACTAGGGACTCGCTGTACGCCCCCCCACGTCCGCCATGCCCGGGGGAAACCTCCCTCCCTCTCCGGCCCAGTGCATGGCAGGGCAAAGATGTGGCATGACAGGCAGGCGGCTCATCATAATGACTCCAATATCAAGGATGGCACGCCTCGCCTGTTCGATCTGAATTCCGTCCAGCGGCAGCGAGATCGAGTTACTCTGGACAGTCTTGGGTGGCTTGAGAGGCTTGAGAGGCTAGGGGCTAGAGAGAGAGGGGAGAGAGGAGACCAGCCACGCCAGCCAATCCAGCCTCGCCTCGTCTCGGCAGGGGAGAATGGCGACGATCCCATCCGGATCGATACATTAGGTACCTTCGTTGTCTCTCGGCGGCAGTCATGGTAGCCATGGAGAGGATGGCCATCATGGCAGATCCTCCGCCTCGACGTCGAAATTCTTCTCTTCTTTCACAACCCAAAAGAGCCTCTTTGTTGACACGGAAATGAGTTGATTTCCCGTCTGTCCTTGACGGTAATCGACACAAGCTGCGTGTGATGAAAGTCGCACAAAGTGCCTCAAGGACTCGAAATTTGCCAAGATGCGCGCACGATGCAACCCGAACTCTCAGGCCCCCTTTTCTTCGTGCTGCACCATCCGCACTGATCACTTTCCATCATATCGCACACGCTACAGATGTAACGTCAAAGTTTGAAGTAGCCAAGAGTCCGGTGAATTATAAAGCCGGCTGCTGCGCTGCCTGGGGCTTGTTATCTCGATCCTTCTTTAGATATGTACTCTCTGTCTACTTTCGTCTTCATTACGCTTTACCACTAAGCCAAGTGCCCTTCCGGTTCATCAGTATTAACTTGAACATTAATTACAGGCTACCCGTCGAATAGCCCTCTAACTTTGTCTCTTGCAGATATGCCGGGGGCATGGGCTCAGTAGTGAACCGACTCAAGGAAGTTGATGGCAGGCTCAGCTTCGGGTGCCGCCTCTTTCTTGTAATGAACCGACTCGAGGAAGTTGATGGCAGGCTCAGCTTCGGGTGCCGCCTCTCTCTTGTAGTGTACTGACTCAAGGAAGTTGATGGCGGGCTCAGCTTCGGGTGCTGCCTCCTTCTTATAATGCACTGACTCGAGGAAGTTGATGGCGGGCTCAGCTTCAGGTGCCGCCTCTTTCTTGTAGTGTACTGACTCCAGGAAGTTGATGACGGGCTCAGCTTCGGGTGCTGCCTCTTTCTTGTAATGAACCGACTCGAGGAAAGAAATGCTCGCCTCTCCATTTGACTCAACCTTCGCGCCGGTAGGGGCAGCGACGGCGAAAGAGGCACCGGCGAGGAGAAGAACGGTTGAGGTCTTCATTGTGACTAGCGAATATGTATAAGATAGAGAAAGTCAGAGGTGGCAGTGTGACTGGACTGGGATGGATGGGATGCAGGCTTGGCTTTGGTCATCACGAGAAACGGCAAGCGTACACAGACCATGCGTTTTATACACACGATCTCGTCGTAATCTGGTATTCATGTGGTTTCGCATGACTCTTGAGCATCTGTATATCGCGAAGATAGCTAAGACCGAATCGGCAGCTGGATCAAGTCATGTAAACAACAACGATATCGGCATCGCCGCCGACGACGGTGTCAATAACAACTTAAGCCTTCACTGGAACCAGCACTAGGTACTAGGCATAAAGCAAACCTTATCTCGTCTCAAAAGGGTCAAGGGCCATCAATGGGACCGTGGGTATCTACCCACTCCGTATACATACGACCATATGATGAGCCCCGCCATCTGACTCAAATTTTCTGCTGCGGGGTGCCCTGGATGTTTTTGCTTGGTGACGGCCCGTAGTCATTTGTGGGAGTGCGAGCTGCTGGTAAGCCGTGCGTATCGCTGTCGTCTCGCCACCATTGTCGAACTAAATTCCTTATAAGAAAGCACTCGAGAGGAATGTGCAACCGAAGTCAGTATGCTATGCATGGTAGCCTAATAGAGAATACCACAAGCCAGCTCGATTGGCAACACCTATCCTGCCGACCAACCAGCTTCCTGTTGATGAGAACAAGCCTTTTGGCCCGCAACGGCTGTGACCTTGGTTCCAGAAGACCCGGCAGACTCGATCATCGGGCATGAAGAACTAAGCTTTTCGACTTCGGTCGGCACCACTAAAGAGGAAGGTGGCCGGCCGTGTCGGCGCGCCGAGTCAGAAGGTTTTGCGGGTTCGATAACGGAGGTCGTCATTACACAGTAGGTGAAGACTTATATCTCAAGGAACAAGAGTTTGAAAGCCCACGTGGTGTCCGTAAAGGTCAAGCGTAAGCGCAAAAGCCCATGCGATAGTTGGGTTTGATTCGTGGAAGTTATTTCGGGCCACGAGTCATGGGATGATGAGATAGCCCCAGACCACAGTTGATAGGATACTGACGATTGTTTTATCTCCCCGGTTTTGGAGGTGTAGTTACCAGCAAACTTTCTTCTGGGAAACCTTTGTTGTGTAATTGTGTCTCTTGGCAACCTTCTTTTTTTCGCTTACAAGGTTTTAGCATACAGCACAACGGGAACAATGTCTGGCAGATTGTTTACCCCAAAAGAGGTCGGTGAGCCTGAAGCCGAGGCATTCCTCTCAGAAGAAACACAGAAGCATAACATCCGACAAAATCGTCCCTTGACCGCAAGATCTCTGCCAAACAGAGTTGCGACTTCATTACTTGCAATCAGTTGTGCAATTCTGGGTCTGTCTGTGTGGCTTCACGTCCACCCAAAGCAACCGACAGACCAGGATTGTGTGAGGAGACTCAACGCTCCTTGTAAGTTTCATTCTTTTGATCCATGTATCGATCAGAGTCAGTGACTTACAACATCATCAGCCCCGGTTCACGATGTGTTGGAGTACGAGGATGTGCAATTCGATAACGCGTTCTGGAAATCCAGCCCGTACAAAGGCAAGCCAACGCCCGAGCTGGAGGCGAAATGGAAGGAGTTATGGTATTGTAAGTGTACCAATACTCGGCCGGCGGGAAGAGCTTCTAACCCGCCCCCGCCTAGACGGCTCGTTTGACCTTCCGAGCTCGGCGCTGCCAGCCCTGAACAAGTCTCCCAATGGCGTTGGCGGTGATGCCTGGGCTCGTACAGCGTCCGGTGACCTACTCGCTGGCCTCGAAGTCTTTCACAACCTCCACTGCCTGAATTTGGTTCGGCAATACGTGCATAAGGATGATTTTGACTACAGCAACGACCCCGCTTTCATTGGCGACGATGAAATTGTGCTGGCGGTAAGTCGAATTGCGGGTTAACTGGGTCTCCTCCAACAACAGGAGTTGCAATAGCCTTTTCAAGCCGTTAAAAGCCGTTAAGGAGTACTCCTGAGTAGATACTGACTTTCTAAAGCACGTCGACCATTGCATTGAGGCTCTTAGAATACGGCTCCAGTGCTACGCTGATGTCACGCCCTTCTTGCATACAAATGGATCCAAAGGCACCCAGCCAGACTTCAACACACAACACAGATGCCCCAAGTATGATCGCATCGTCGAGTGGGCGAAAGAGCGACAGATTATGGTTGAAGCGCCTGGCGAACACGAAGAGCATGGACATTAGACGAACAGAATTAAAGTTATACCTTGCAACAGGAAGTAACTTTAAGAAACAGTTGCTGTTTAGTGTCAAGGCTTAATGCATAACTCTTGGTGGGCATGAGTAAACAATAATTACATAATCACGTGGCTGCTTCCAGCTGACATAAGCACTCAAAGGACATTGGCGGCCCCTCAGCGCTCCGTCCCTGTTGGGGCTGGAATCCAAACCCCCGCTAGCTGGCTGACAACCCAATCCGTAGTGTAACGGCCCCGAGTCCCCTCGAAAAGAAAAGGGGGGCTTCGGCCGGATTCCCCACCAAACGCTCCCGGGCCATCTTCACCCGCCTCCGCTCTCTGCTCGCCTCCCCTAGAGTCTCACCAGTCTCACCAGACGGTTACGTTCCCCTCCCCCTCCCCATCTAACCAACAACCTTCATCCTCTCTCCCCTTTCTCGGCGTATCCCCGTCCTCTAGGAAGGGTAGCGATCGACAACCTCTGACAATACAGTCAATCGCTGTGCTGCCTGACACACCGGAGTCGCCTCGTTTTCTTGTCGGTACACAAGCAATAATTATCGGCATCGGGCATGCGCAGTGCTCCGCGAGCCGGGATCATGACCAATTCGCGACTCTGAACGGCATCCAGCGAGGGCCCTAGCAATCACCTCCTCCAAAGTCTCTGAAGCGTCTAACGAGACGAGCGCCGCGGGCAGATCGCCATCCTTGCTACCCCACGCCATGGCCGACGACAGCCCCGACCCCGGTTGGACCACGGTTCATCTGAAGTCCCAAACGCACCCCGACCGCCTCCCACCAGCCCACCGCGAGCTCTACGAAAAGTCCAAGATCCGAGAATGGGAAATGTCATCGGGCCATTGGTCTGGCGTGTAAGTCTGCTCCCCCCCCAGCTTTGCCCCTTCTTTTGATTGAAGATGGCCCGAGCTGACATGAATGCGTCGCAGTGGAAAACACCCGGACGACTTCGTCGAGGCCAAGAAGATACACTCCAAGATCATCGCACCCAAAGACAACGACCTGGGTATGGGCACTTTTGGCCGCGTCGAGAGGGTCACGCATCGCACCGTCCGTCTGGCGCGGAAGTGGATCAAGCCTCAGCGCAACCAGACCTTCCACACCCTGCGAAGGGAGGCCCTTGCCATGGAGCGGCTGGATCACGACCACATCGTCAAGCTGATCGGAACTTACACCTTCAAACTGCGAGAGCTCTACCTTCTCATATGGCCCGTCGCCGTCTGCAACCTCGACGAGCTGCTCACCGATCTTGCCGACCTGAGAAGCGGCCAGGGTGATCGGGGCGACATCTTGAAGAGGCTCGAAGATCTTGACATATCCGATCCGACCCTCGTCGAGTCTGGCCGCCGACATGGCCCCGCAGAAGCCAACAACAATTCGAGGTGTCCTCTCGACTTCCTCCAGCGCATCATGGGCTGCGTTGCGCAGGCCGTCGCCCACTGCCACGCCTCCAAGGTTCGCCACCTTGACCTCAAGCCGAGCAACATCCTCCTGAACCCCAACAAGGTCTATCTCGCCGACTTTGGCATCGCTCGGGATTTCCACGACCAGGATAACACCGCTACCATGGGCCTGCACGGAACCCCCAAATGGCGACCCCCCGAGGCCTACATCCCCGAGGAGTATTCGACTCAGTGCGCCGACATTTATTGTTTAGGTCTCATATACCTGAACATCGCAACGCTCGTGTATCGTGGCGACCTGGAAAAATTCCACTCCGTGGTCGGGGATTTGGTCCCCCATTCGCGCGCCGAAAAGCTGGAAGCGCACCAGCAAAACCTGGCGCTCCATGCTCTGGCCACGCAGGATTTTCACGACGCCAAACACCCGACTGTCGCCCCTCGCCATATACTCGGCCTTACTGCGAGGATGGTCTCGTCCGACCCCAAATTCAGACCCAGGGCGGATGAAGTGGATCAAGAACTCGTCGATCTCGGCGGCATCGAACAGGTTTACCACAACAGCTGCTGTCGAAAGAGCGCCCGACATGTTGTGAAAAGGGTCGATGAGAGACTGTCCGCCATGGCCTCCGAGAATGCCAGGTTGAAACCGGAGAACGAACGCCTCCAGAGGGAGATCAAGGCCCTGAGAGCAATGGACGAGACGTACCGTCTGCGCATCGAAAACCAGGAGAAGAAGCATGCCAGGGACACCGACCTCCTTACCAGGCAGCGCGACGAGGAGAGGCAGAAACGGAGAAAACTCGAAGAACGGGTCAGCGAGCTGATGGAGCATGCGAGGAAACGCGTCCGTACCGGCTTACCCAGGGCAGACGCCGTCGCCGATGCGCGCTCCGTCCCTGTCGTCCCCATCGCACCCTCGATTCACGGACTAGGAATCACTAGCAGGCCACGCACCCACCCATCGTCTCAACCCGCCATACGGCCACCTCCGTCGATGACGAACGCCTCATGCTCGGCAGTCCCCCGCCCGAAGCCACCGACGCGGGGTTTAAGCGGCCCCCACAAGGCCTGGGTCACCCCGAATCTCGCCGTCATGTCAGGCACCTCTCGGTCTGATCCTGCGCGGCGGTCATCCGACTCCCCGTCTCCGAATCTGCAGTCGAGCGGCACGCTACCCACGCGTGGTTCCAACTCACGCCTGCCCGTCCTCGCCAAGATCCCGGCCACCCCGCGGTCGAGCACGCCCAACCTCGCCCGGGATCCCGGCTCGGCGGACAGCACGCAAGCCAGCATGTCTTCCTCCCTCTTTTCGCGCCTCAGCTTCGAAACGGCCACGGAAGAAGCGCTTACCCCTCCGGCAGCGAGCCCGACTCTGAAGCAAGCCGGCTTCGATATCATGGTACGCGAGATCCCCGACGCAAGCCCGTCCGACGAGCCGTCGACTCCCGCCCGCTCCGTCCCGCCGTCCGTGTCGTCTGCGCTGTCCTCCCCTCGCACGACCAAGGCAGAGCTCGCGTCGGTCGCCGGAAGCGAGGTTTCACGCGACGGCGTAGCCCAGGCCAAGCAAATCCCCTCTCTACAACCGGCCAGGAGCTGGGCCGCCGTTGCGGGCGAGTCGCACGGTCTGGCAAGAATGGTCGGTCCGCCGCTGCAGATCAGCCATGCGCCTGTCAGCCCGGGGCGGAGCAGAAAGCGCGTCAGGTGAAGAACGATGACGAGTCTGCTTGCAACGCAATGAAGTATGATTTACGATTGGGATAAAGGAGCATATTGGTTGGACACACGGACGGGCTTACCTAGATATATCTAGATGTATCCATCGTCCTTTTGGATTCATGACAAATAAAAGCGAGTGCATTTGAGCTTACTCTCCCCCTTCCCCCACGAGGTCACGACAACGCGCGAATGAGCAGCAAAGTGGTATCATTTGACAAAGGCCTAAGAAACAGATGGGTACAGTATAAGTACAGACAGAGAGGTCACTCGCTCGCCCGCGTACGGGACGTGAACTCCCCCACCCTTCACACCCCGACGGGCGCCGGCCGCAAGCCCCTCACCCTATCCCGCATGTCCCTCTCCCTCTTCTTCGCCTTGCGCTCGATCTTGGCCGTCCGGACGTCCATCCGGGCCCGCCTGTGCCTCTGCATCTTCTTCTCGGGCGTGTCCACCATCCAGCGGTGGCCGCGCGCCAGGTCCATCTGCTCCTCCTTCTCGAGCATCTCCTTCTCCGCCTCGCGGATCGCCACAAACGCCTTGGCCCGCGCCGTCTCCCGCTTCATCAAGTCGTCGACCCGCTTGGCCGCGACCTTCCAGTTCACCCGGACTGCCCCCGCATAGGTCTCCTCAGCCCCCGCCGGCCGTTGCGGCGCCTTGCTGCGACCCTGCCCCTTCCCCTGCTCCTGCCTCCGCCCCGGCGTGTCCTCGTCGGCTTCGCGCCTCCGCGCCTCCGCCGCCTGGACCTCCTTGCCCACGATCTCGTCCCACCGGTCCTCGAGCGCGGCCCACGGCGCCTCCTCGCGCTTGGACGTGAGCATCAGCTCCATCGCCCGCCGCCTCGCCTTCGTCGCGCGCTGCACGTACCGCACCACCGAGCGGTGCTGCGGCTTGCCCTGCCGCAGGAAGGCTATCCCCTCGGCCGTCACGACGAGGCGCGGCACGCGCCGCGCGCCCGTGAGATTCTCCCGCGGGACGGGGTGGCGCGGCGAGACGTACGCGGGCGGCTGGTCCTCCCTCGAGACCTTTTGTAGGAGGGGCGGCCACTTGGGCTTCTCGGGTGGCGGGGCGCGGGGCGGGGGTTTCCCGGCTTCGGCTTTCGCGTCGCGGGCGCTCTTCTCGCGTAGGTGGGCTATGATCTGGGAGTGTTCCGTCGAGTCGGGAGTCTGGGCCGCTTTGAAGAGGTTGAGGAACTGGGAGACGGTCAGCGGGTGAAAGGGTCTAAGGGCAAGTCTCTGGCGTCGGGGCCGTACGTTGTATCCCGTGCCCAGGGCCGAGAAGACGATCCGGTAGCTCGTCTCGGTGCGGTTGCGCACAAAGGCCTTCCTTACGAGCCGCGGGATCGGGTTCTGCGTGCCCTTGCGCAGCAATTCGTCGGGGACCGGGATCGCGCGCGCCTCGCGGATGAGGGCGCGGTAGAGGGCGATGCAGGCGACGCGGTGGCGGGAGCTGCGGGCGGGTATGAATTGAGACGGCGACATCCTCTGTCAGAGAGTGGAGTGTGGGCGTTGCTGTCGAAGTCGTCGTCGTTCTCGCATTTGGAGAAGCTGTTGGAGCTTTGCGATTGTCACTTCGGAGCTTGGTCTTGTCTTATCTTATCTTGTATCTCTTATCGATACTCTTCTTCAATATCTTGCCTAACTTCCACATGCCAGGACTAACCTCACTCACCCTTCACACTAGCCATGACAGCATGTTAGCACAACCACTTCTTTCCCATGATAACTTTGATCCAGCATGAACTGTTACATGTCTACAAGAACTTGATCAACAGAGTAATAGAACTGCAGCCAGCAACATCCAAGGCCGTCGCAGACAATCCTCAAGAAACTATCCATGTGCCACGCCCCTCTCTGTCAGCAACCTAATGACATCTTCATGGCCAGCTTCCAACGCTGCAGAAAAAACGCCTTCATACTCATCGTAGTGGATGTTAGCGTCGGCGCCGTGGTCGAGTAATAGTCCAGTCATGTCTGCGTGACCTTCCAAGACCGCTTCGTACAACGCGGGACGAAACCGCCACCCCTCTGTAGCATTGACATCCGAACCATGCTGAATAAGGTACTCCGCTGCAGATAGACAGCCCACGCGGGCTGCCATCTGAAGAGCCGTTCCCCTTCCGCTGTAGTCACTCGCGATGTCGAGTCCTTGGTTGAGAAGCACTGTGGCGACTTTGGTGTGCCCTCCAAGGAGCGCACGGAGTAGTGCTGGCCACCCACCTTTAAAAAACACAGGGTCGGCGCCATGTTGAAGCAAATCCGAAACTATTAACACGTCTCCCAATGACGCCGCTAGTTGCAGCGGTGTTCTCGGCCCCTTGTTGACATCAGCGCCATACTTCATCATCAACTCAGCCACAGCTCTGCGACCTTCCGAAATCGCTAGTTCAAGTGGCGTCTCATGGCTTCCTTGCTCTTCGCCAGAGTCCTCGCGATTCCCCAACAGTCGTCTGCTGATCTCCAAGAATTCGTCCACTGCCGGCGAGTCAAGAGCTGGAGAATCCTCGGGCGCCTGAGATTCGACGTCTTGGACGACAAGTGGCAACAATCTTTCCGCCATGCTCCTCCATCCCCCTTCTAAAGCGCTTTGGAGTGCAACACGAGTGTCGAATCCGTTTTCGATGAGCAACTCAGCGATGTCCTTGTGGCCATCGAAAAGCGCCGATCCAAATGATGTTCTAAACTTCCCGCTCCCCCAAATGTTAACATCGGCACCCTCTCTTATCAACTCTTCGACGACTTCCAAGTGACCGTTGGCTGAGGCTGCTATGACTGCTGTCCCGTACTCCCCGGCTCGCGCATTGATGTCGGCGCCGTTTCTAACAAGCAAGTCCACCAAGTCGCCGTGACCCCCTTCCGCACATGCGGCTTGCAGTGCTGTCCCGTGCTCCTTGCATGTTATGTTGACGTCGGCTCCATGCTGAAGTAACAACTGTACAAGGTCTCTCCGACCCCTGTTCGAGGCGATCGAAAGGGCTGTTCCATTTATCTCTGAGTTGGCGTTGATGTTCGCTCCGTATTCGAGTAGTAAGAGGACGGCTTCCTTGTGGCCTTCTCTCGTTGCCGCATGAAGAGCGAGGTTGTCAAACAAAGACTCGCTTTCTAGGTTCGGATCACCATCATTACTCAACAAAATCCGTAGGATTTCAGTATGCCCTCCTACTGCAGCTGCAAATATTGCTCTGCATCCGGAATCACAGCGGTAAACATCGCGACCACTAAAATCAGGATTTGGAGCGTCGACTTGAGCACCAGCTCGAAGTAGTAGTTGTACGGTGTGCTTGGAACCATAGTCTGTTGCACTATAGAGCGGCAGTTCACCATCCTTATTGTGACTGTTGGCATCTGCGCCGTGGTCCAGAAGCAGTTGGACGATCTCGGTGTGGCCGCGGCTTGATGCTTCCCCTAGGGCTTCAGATAGTTCGTCTGCGCTGGTGGACCCGCTGCTTTCCAAAAACCATGACACTGCGCCTTTGAGACCATTTCGAGCTGCACTCTCCAACATTTTATGGTGATCTTTGAAACGTATCTTGAGTGCGATGATAGACCGGGTGATTTCGTTGAGAAGTAACTGCACGACTTCTTTCAACGGCGACAGAGCCAGAGGCATGCGATAGCGAGGGGGAGTGGCCGAAAGCGCAGCCGAAAGCGCGGCCAGAAGCCTTGCACCTGAGTTTTGATCGTCCATGCCAGCGCCATGCTCAATAAGAGTTTTGACAACGCCAACGTGACCACTTGCTGAGGCTTCCGTCAATGCCGTTCTTTCCTCTTCACCATAGATGCAGTGAACATCTGCACCACTTTCCAAGAGTATTCGAACAGCATTCTCATGCCCTGCTTCTGCTGCTGCGATTAAAGGCGGACCATAGGATTCGCCGTGAAGATGCAGATCAGCCCCATTGTGAAGGAGGGTTTTGATGATGTCGATATGCCCACCGGCTGCCGCCTTGTAAATTGCAGATCCACCGTTGACTGGCGCCCCTTTTTCAATCAACAACTCGACAACTTGTGCATGGCCATGCCTGGCGGCTAGGCTAAGTGCTGTTCCTGCCTCGACATCGTCGGGAGTAGCGCCATTTGCAAGCAACAACTCCACCGTTGCAACATGGCCTCCTGAAGATGCTTCTTGAAGTGCTGTGCCAATTGATGTATCAATCCTCTCCCCCTGCACACCTGGTGCGTTTGGGTCTCCGCCTCTTTGAAGGATCAGATCAACCATGTCTTCAAGTCCAGCCCTGGTGGCCACCTGCAGCGGCGTTCCTTTATGTTCATTGTGCAGTTTCTTGTACCCCAGGTAGCAGTCTTCCCTTTCGCTTCGAACATTGACGTCGACGCCTCTGTCCAAGAGCATCTCTACAATCGTCTGATGCCCCCGCGCAGATGCTTCCAGGAGCGCAGTTTCCCAGCCTTTGAATTTACTGAGGTTATTCTCCATGTCCAGAAGTGAATGCACTAGTTGTTCGTCCCCTATCCCGGCTGCTGCTCTCAAATAGGTTGGAAAGCGATGTTCTAAAATGCTCGGTTCGCTGGTGCTTGTTGCAATGAAACACTGGACCAATGACCGCACCAAACCGCCTGCATGTGTTTTGAGTCCAAACGGGCTTCCATCCCATATCAGTTCCAATGCTTCTATGGCCCTGCCCCCAGGCATTGAGATTGTTAGTTGAGCGCCATTGCGAAGGAGTAGCTTGGCTACTTCTTCATGTCCATTTTCTATGGCTACTGTCAACGCTGTCCTAGGGCCTCTGTATTTCTTGTCGTCCTGTGTGTTGATAGAAGCCCCTGCGTCAAGAAGGACACTCACGGTCTCCTTGCTGCCGCTCTCAGACGCCTCAAAGATGACATTCTCGTCTAGATGGAAGCCTCTTTGAAGAAGAAGTTGGACATTTCCGCAATGTCCTTCACGCGCTGCTTCCAAGATAGCCGTCTTGGGGCCTACCTTGATGTTGATGTTGGCACCGTGATCGAGCAGTAGCTCCACGATCTTTTCATGCCCTTCTCCTGCAGCAGCCATGAGTGGGCTACCGTAGGAAGAACAAGATGAATAATCCAAGGACAACTTCACGTTTGGTCTTGCCCCTTTTTCAAGAAGGGCTTTTACAACGTCTTGATGCCCACTGGTAGCTGCTGCTTGCAAAGGTGTTCCATGATACCCACATTGCGCATTGAGCATGTCGAAGGCAGCAGAGTTGGGAAGCCCAGGAGGATCACGACTTTCCGAGAAAAGAGCGTCGATGACTGATGAAAGTCCGAGAAAAGAAGCATAGTACAACTCTGTGGGAAATTGTTGGCATGGAGTGGCACCGATGTCACAGTCCAGATTCCAGATTTTGATGGATGTCGTGAGTGATCCTCTCCCATTCGTGAAGAGTTCAATGGCCAGACGGTCGAGCTTTGCCTGTTGGGTGCTTTTGTGAAAGTGATGCAGCCAGTGCTCTGCTGCATAACCCATCAAAGGATATTCCTCCTGGATTTCATCAACTTCTAGATCTTCCAGGTCTTCCTCAAGTAGGAATGTCAGACAAATAGAGGCCATCAATGCGTGGGCATTTCCTTTTTGCACCTGGTACGGAGCTGCACGTTTGTGGTGTGCAATTCGTTCTGACTTGAGATACTCCTGGACCGAGAAATGTGCAATGCGTACTGTGGCAGCCTTCGTTGAATGGTCGATGACGACTTCTGTGAAACCCGGGCAGATCTGCTGAAGATCGTCTATGTCTTCAACACGCCTTTCGATGTCGAATGTGGGCGTACCGCCCGTTTTCAGCAGCACAATGGCATCGACGGCCAGAACATCGATGAGTTCTGGCACTGTCAGAGGTCTCGTCGCGCAACATAAAATGGACAACATTTGTTGCGCAGGCTCCTGGGATTCCGGAGGGATGCTCTGGAGCATTCTCTCGTAGGTCTCGTCTAGTGTGCGGGGGAGCGAGTTGAGTCGTTGTTCAATGAAACGAGGGCTTTTAGGGCATTGTCTGAGTTCGAGGAACTGGCATTCGACCCATCTAAACCTGTTCATAGTTAGCTATGTTGAGCTTGACTTGGGAAACATCCAGCAACTTACACTCCTTGTGCCTTTTCAGTCAATACCTGCTTGATTCTCGCATGATACTTCTTCAACTTTTGCAGCTCTTCGTCATCCCGTACCCGTTCGGTGACAAATGTGGCAATGTCCGCATCCACTTTCTCGTTTGCCATGGCGATAGTCTGTTCTTTTGTTGCCTTTAGACTCTCGCTGATGTCGGGTAAGTCCCGACTGGTCACCAGAAGATGCAATCCTGGCCATACTCTCATTCTCCTGAGGGTACCAAGCATTGATCGTCGGAAATTAGGGTCGGGACTCTCATCTAGCGCATCCAGGATGATGTAGACGTCGCTGAACTCTCCCACGATCTGACGAAGACACTCGAGAAGGCCTGTTGCCGGCGGCGTACTGTTTTTGTGGTTTACATGCAGGTCCTCCAGACATCGAGGCGTGTGTTTCAGCTGATTCGAAAGCTGAAGAATGAGCGCGCGGAGCATGGCAGATTCGTCTTGTTTCATCTCGTCGTTGAAGGTGAAGTAAAAGAAACACAGCCCGATGTGAGGGTCCGATCTTTGATGTCGTCGAGCATACTGTATCGCCGTCGACGAAAGGACCGTTTTGCCGCATCCGGCAAAGCCCTTTAGCCATAAGAAGGACTGCCTTTCTTCGATCCAAGTGTTGAAAGCATCGCCCTTCACAAACCACAAGCCTGTGCCCGGATGCTTCTTGGTGCAGGCGTCGTTGAAGTTGACTGTTGCGTCTGGAGCTTTGAGCCAGTCTCTGATCTCGGTGGAGACGATCCGGGCGCTGACCGCGGCTAGGACTGCCTTGATGTCTTCGACATCGTTCTCGATCTGATCGACGGTGTCTTGCTGGAGCAACGCAAGGGCGAGGGACAATTGGCTGACGGCGTCGTCAATGTTCACGTCGAGCTTCTGCAGGGTGCTGAGCCGAAAGGGATACGCTAGTCGACGACCTGTAGCGCGAACAGCCGCCCGGAAGCTGCCGTCCGGGACCTGGTCAAACTTCTTGACGGCGGTTTGCAATTCCTCGATGCTTTCGCCGCAGTCACAAATTTTGTATCGAACCTCATCAGCTAGTTCCTCATTCCTGTCCTTGGATCCCAAATGCGATTCTAGGCGACTGAGGAAGTGTAGCAACCTCTCGAGCTTCTTCAACGTGCGGCTTGTATCGGACGGCTGGTCTTTCGCATCGTTGTAGTACTTGAACAGCGCCTGGGTGACCTGGATTCCAAGAGAGACGATTCCAACTGCCGATCCAGCAGTTGACAATGGATCCGCCATCGTGGTTGATAGGGTCGTAATCAAAATGAGGTGGGAGGGGGGGGTTGGATGAAAGAGGAGGAGCTGTGGGGAGGAGGTTATGTATGAGCGGAGGAAAAGCGGACCTATTTGCATCTTCCGTTGGTCTGGACGCCTAACTTCAGGTCGCATCTCGCCTGATGACAGCAGCAGACTAATGGTGTGTGAAGTCATGCTCTTACTGGACAGCCTGATTTGCCGCAGGCTTACACGTCCGGCTGTGTATCCCAAGGCAGACTCTGCCAAGGATGTCGGGCTCGCCTGCATGTTGGTTGGCTGAGAAAGCCGCATCCAGAGTGGCACAGTCAAGTGAATGCGCCTGTTATCTTTAGCCGTAGGCAACATTGTCGTGCCGGGCATCACGTTTGGATTCAAGTTGGGTGATGGAGTGTCAAATCTCGATAGAGTGGTTCAATGCATGAGAAACAGAACACTGTCTACAATAACAAGTACACGGATGTCGAGGTGCCTGTTGCTCAAGTAACTTGCAAAGTTGCTGCACGCCAGCGTACCACAGACGTTGGCTGTGCTTCCGACGAATGCAAATGGGAAGGGCAGATGCCGCTCGTCTTTGATATGGTGATGGCAAGCAGATATGTCGCAACAGTCCAAGGCGTTGCGGTTATCAGAGGTCGAGGTGAATGATGGGGCCAGGGTCAAATCCGACGTAGGTAACCAAACAGGAGTCAACCTTGAGAATGGGGACACCGATGAGCCATACCACTGCCATATTCATCTAGATAACTCAGATTGGCGATTTGCTCAACGATGTTGAATAAAGCGAGAAGACTGAAGAAGGAATGAATTGGGCGAAGGCAGGCACGTTGCGGAAGTTCTTCTTTCTTTCTCCCGTTCAAACCGCAACACACCTACTTCTTCATACCGCCAAGAACGGTCCTTCCATACTTTGATGAGAGAGAATGTCGCGGTTTAAACGGGAGAAGAAGGGAGGACTTCCGCAACGTGCCTGCCTGCCTCTGTCATTTCAACCCATACTCGAGATACCTCACCTTTTAGAAGGAACCTACCACGATAAAACCACCATGGAAAGAGCAGTCAAGTCATGGATGGCTCTATCAGCCAACTCGCGCACCCCGGGTGTCCAACATCAACCGGATCTCTCCAGTCTCCACGTCCCCTTCACCTCTCAAGAACCGAACCATTGCTGGCGTTAGGACACCGCGGATTCAAGATGCCTCCGTTCCCAACGCCCAACCCGAACCCTTCTAAGCCGGCATCCTCTCAATCACATTCCGGTTCACAGTCTTCACAGCCACTCTCGTCCACCAACACTCACAAGGCCCCCTCGGCCGCCCTCTCCCCCCACCAACACGCCATCATGCTCCGCTACTCCCTCTCCCCGCGAACCATCCGCGCCCTCGCCGCCCTCCCCCGCGCCGCCCCTCCCGACGAGATCCTCCGCTGCGCCGCCTCCGCCACCGAGTTCCTCTCCTTCACCTTCTCCCCGCCGGAAAAAGTCGCCTTCGCCGGCATCAACAACGACCCCTCGACCCGCTGGCACCTCCGCGAGCCCCTCGCCCAGCCCTGGCACAAGGTCTTCCTCGTCGCCCAGTGCGAGGCCGCCGGCGGCGACTACGGCGACAAGCTCTCCCTCCACGCCCGCAACGGCCTCTACGCCTGCCGCAGCCGTATCGTCGACATACTAGGCCAGGTCCTGCGCGCCTGCGCCGATCTCATGGGCGCCCGCAGGGATGCTGTCGGCCTGCGCCGTGCCCTCGAGACCTGGAGGGGCGTCGTCTCGGGCAGCTGGGAGGGGATGCCGACGGAGTTGCTGCAGGTCTCCGGCATCGGGCCCAAGAAGGCAGGGCTGCTCGCCAAACACGGCGTCAAGTTCGTACGCCAACTCGCCGACATGGAGTTCTACCACATCGAGAGGATCCTGAGCCGCAACCCGCCTTTCGGCCAGAAGATTGTGCGTACCTTGGCCCACTTTCCGCGTCTCGCACTCGCTGTCGACGTTGCCAAACGGGAAGAGGGAACACGCAGAGTTATCGTGAGAGCCATGCTGGGTTGCTCGAACCGCGAGATTCCCAACTGGAAGGACAAGTCACCTTCGGTCACCTTGGCCGCCGAGACTCCGAACGGAAACCTGGTCTTCTTTTGGAGAGGCAAAGTCGGCAGCTTGATGTCGGGGAAAGAGCTCGTGTTCCCTGTCGAGGCTACATCTGGCGATGCAGTGTTCGTGTGGGCCAGTTGCGAGGAGATTGCCGGTACATATGTGACGGGCGAGGTGAAGGTCTAGGTAGAAATTGTGTCAAACATGTGACGCGACGGGGACTTCACCCCCTGGCCAACTGTTGGCTGTCTTGGAGCGGATCGGGCGATCTGGACTTTAGAACAGTAGACTCATTTGGCCACTACCGCGGTATCACTGCCAGTGTTGCACAACAAAAGGGATGGATGTCTGTGCCTTTCTTCTCCTTGTAAGCAATAGTAAAAGAGCACCCGAGCACCCATCTTGTTCCTTATGCATCTCTGTGTGCCTGTATCCCTTGGTCATCTAACATTTCCCACCGCCCAGTATCCTGCTGCCGTCACCCGGATTAGAAAGATTGTTGGGAAAATCTCGCAGAGGGTTGTTAGGGGTAAAGATAGAGCTAGAGAGAGGATGAGAGACCCAGATGGAGGATTGTGGAGTCGTTTGGTTGCATTTCGATAATTGCAGGAAGCGGCAGGATGTTGGGAAGGCAGGAGAAAAATTACAACCAGACATTATTAGCTATTGGCTGCTGCTCAACGGTTGTAAATATTATCACTGGCCCACCTTCGCTGTCATTACTTCTGTTCTCCTCGATCCCTAATAGGAGCTCGTCAAAATAAATGTACAATGCACCGTTGCCTCTGCCTTGCGGCTTGGCCGGGTATCGCTGTTGATGACACTGCGGTCTGGTGTGGTGTCTGCGTGGTGTCTGCGTGCAAACCGGACTCTAATCCAATGTCTGTCCAAATAATCCATAGTATGCCACCAGGAAATTTGCAAAGCAGGAGGGACAAATCAAAAACCCCTACCCCTTCCCATCCTTTTATCCAACCATTTTTGCTCGTGATCGTTGCCTATTCCTACCCGTCTCGACAGCACTACCCCGAACACTTGTCATAAAACAAAACGTTTCCAAAGTCCACTTCTGGAATCGACGATGCTGTCCAAATTAGTCGTCGCGGTTCTTTCCCCTTGCCGAGGGCGCGCGGTGGTGATGCAGCATGGGCGACGATGGCCTAGACGTCGACAATCCCATGCCGCGAACCGCGTCGAGCGGGTCTAGGTTGAGCTTGGCCTCGTCCGTGACCGCTGGCGTGTAAGCAGGGTCAACCATGGCCTTCTCGTAGCTCGCAATGGTGATCGGGGGCGGGCGGCCCTTGCGATCGGGAATGCTATAGAGATAGGTCGAGGCCAGGACGAGTGCAGTGCCGATGATGAACTGGTGCGCGTTAGAGCCGAGTCATGGATCAGGGTGGAAGGGAGAGGTCCAGTGGACTTACGCTGAAGTTGACTTCAAAGTTGAAGAACCATACACTGAACAGAAAGCTGATAACAATACTGATGCTAGCTGCGAAGTTCTTGGCAATGTTGTCGGCATAATTGATGCATAGCGAGGCCAGGACACCGCCGACAGCTTGGAAAACAATGGCAGTCCACACAACCCAATTGTAACCCTCGAAAAAGCCGTGCTTGGCAATGTCCTCGCCGTCAATGAAGATGACGCCAGCGAGGGCGGGGAACAGGGAATAGAAGGATAGCTGGATGTTGCGGGTCCAGACGGAGGCAGGGGTAGCCGAGTCCTTGAGCATCTTCTCAAAGTAGACACCGGCAAGGCCCGAGGCGACGGCGGCGACAAGGACGGCGGACAACCCGATGGAGTAGTTCATGAGCGGCGACGGATCCTGGTCCTCTTGGATACCCTGATACGAGGCCGACCGCTTCACGATCTCTCCGCCAACGCCCGCAAGACCATCAGCGGCGCGCTTAGTGAGCTCACGGGCCACCTCGGCAGCGCCCTCGGCAGCTTGACCTAGCTCGTGCACGGAACGAGGGAAGAAATGGTCCGAGGTATCGTGCAGGAGAATGCTGGCTGAGGAAGATTCTGCGTGATTCGCGGACGATGGTTGGGGAAGCGAGACGATGGAGACTCCCAGGGTCAGTATGATGAGCGAAACCCAGCGCTTCAAGCCAAGGGCGCGGCGGAGCATTGTGACAGAGAAGACGGCCGTCGTGAGGATCTGCGGTGCGTGGGCGAGTTAGCATTAGGAGACAGGTCGGTTGGGGGGTCGAGTCGGAGGATGGAATTGACGGCAATGCTGGCACTGGCACGCACCTTGAGCTGGTAGAGCACCTGAAAGTGGACTGCGTCCAAATTGCCGACAGCAACGTACTGTAGGGTGTTCTGCAGGGTGTATAGTGTCGCGGGAATGGCGAGCTTCCAGCCGTCGCCGGAGAAGACCGAGTTGAAGATCTGTTCGAATATGACGGTGGCCGGGGTGGATGGGGCCAGTGTCCGCGAGACCTCGGCAATGGAGCAGGTCGAGCAGATAGACAGCTTGATGACCTCATTGAGGAAAACAGCGGTGGATGTGAAATATCGGTGGTCGCCCACGGGAGGCATAATACGGGAGTAGTGCATGATCTGTTGTAGGGTCGAGTCAGCATGATCTTGCGAAGAGCGAGGTGACGACGGGGAAGATGCATACCAGAATCAAGGCCGAGTTTTGGAACGTCAGCTGCGGGACGAGGCCATTGTCAGTACCATGCGGCAGAAAGAAGCACGAGGCGCGGTCGCACAAAGCGAGAGGCGAGGCGCGGCGCGGTGCGGGTAATTTGTGCATACCGTGATGAGGGAAACTTGCTTCATGGACATGCCGAATAGTGTCGGCCCCCCTGCCGGCGGCGCGGCAGCGTCGAGGAGAGCCATTGTGGCTGATGGATCAGGGAGTTCGGGGATGTCAAAACAGAGGGATTGACGGTGGGCGAGGCTCGGTTTGGGGTTGAAGCAATTGGCAGGGAGGCAGGTATGTGTGATGTGGCGATGGTTGCTGTCGTCTCCGAGTTGGTGTCTCGTTTCGTCGGTGGATATGATTTGTGTCGTCGCTAAGTTCGTCGCGATTAGGGGGGAGGGGACGAAGTGGGGAGGAGTCGTCGGTGGTGGGAGATAGACTTGGCTTAGCTTGAAGCTGTCTCTTTTTTCGAAGCTAGGTATGCTTTGGAGGTTTTTTCTTTTCGTTTGCTTTCTGCTCGATCGTCTTCCGTCAGGCCAGCGAGACCGAATCGGGGGACGGATGGCGATCTAGAGGGGTCTGGAACAAAGTCAGAGAAAGAGTTGCCAGTCAGCAGCGGACGTTGCGAAGCCGAATGCCGGTCAGAGAAAGGGGGCAAGCAAAGGCAACGGCAATATGAGGCGGACGGGTGAGTGGGATGGGACGGGATGCTGGAGTCGGGAGAATAGTGCAAAATCAAATCCAAAAAAAAGAATGGAAGTAAAACCCGGAAAATAGAGAAGAAGGGAAAGAAGGGTTTGGTTGCATTGATGGCTCCAAAAAGGGTTCGGAAAGTGTCGCGTTTCTCAATGCCACCACCATTGTCCGCACAGATACCCTTTTCCCTTCCCTTTCCCCTTCCCCTTCCCTTTCCCACTTGGGCCCTTCTCCTTCCCCCCAAAGCATGGGACGTTTCCAGCCCCAGTCCACCGAGCAAGTCTAGACAAAAACTAGTGTTTCCTCTCCTGGCGAATGGGCGACTGCTACGCCGGCTGTGACGCAGGTCCCTTCCTTCCCTGACTGGGTGGACGGGGCCCCTGACGTAAGGGAAGAGCAAGGGCAGGAAAGAGGAAGGAGACGCGGAGGTATTGGAGCACGGGGGGCAGGGGTAGCAGGGCAAGAAGAGGCAAGAGGCAAGAGGCAGCGGCGGAAGCAATTGAAAGGTACGTACCCCGGAGCTGTCACGAATCGCCCGTGATGTGATGCAATCCAATCAATGTTTGCTTCCACAGACAGACTACCTACCAACCACAATAGGTACCGGCGGCGGTAAACTCCCACGTTGCCGCTGTCCGGGCCCCAATGTCCGATGTCCGATGTCTGATATTCTGTGGCCGCTGTCGTCTCTCTCTCTGCCTGAGGTTTCAGGGTCCTCGACTGAATTGCCTGTTTGAAACTTCAGACTGTCCTTTTTCCCATCGGTCAGTACGAATAAGACTCGCACCAGAGCTTCAGCTTCCTCGGATCCTCATTCGTCCAGCTTCTCTCTCGCGCCGCCTCACCCTTTGCACTCATCAAACTTTCTCCAATGACGACAAGTCCTCGGGTTCTGGGAGGGATGAGGGGGGCGGGGAGACACGGGGAGACACGGGGGGGAGAGAGAGAGAGACACGCACTTACGCACACACCTAGAAAGAGAATCAGAAACGCCTACCTTCAGTTCCGTCTGCCGTCTCCCTCGAGGCATCCACCTTGTTCGGACGTGAACCTCGATGCGAGGAGAAACACTCGAGCCGCCAGACTTCCCAGAGCTTCCAATGCCTTTGCCGGTCCCCTGTAATCGCAGCTCGGTTCGGGCGTTTGGCCTAGACTCTCTGTTATGCTTTTGCGCTTCCTCATGCGACGCCGCTTTCACGTCCCGACCGAACTGACGACGGCCACGTTGAAGTCGCAATGCAGACGGACCGGACCCTTTCGATCCCTTTCGAACTTTTGGGATTCTCTCGAGCCCAAGGCCTTCTTCAGGTTCAGCTCAGCCGCCCAAGCGTGCCGCTGTGCCGTCCAAGCCCGCCGTCCGCCTGTCGACTTGCTTGCTGAGACGATTCTCCCTCGCTCATATGCAGATGCCTGTCCAGCCCGTGCGGGATTGGGGGGTCTTTGGCTCGGCCTGCAGATCCGAGTCTTGACTGACGGGGAAACAAACACGCAACTAGAGTATTGTAGGCAATCCAGCCGCCAACCAAGCCGGCCCAGACCAGACGAAGGACGTGGCCCGCAGCAGACCTGGACAAGTCAGCAATCGCACCATCAGGACGTACGTACACGAGGCAGCTCACGCAACCGTACGGTACGGATAGTGTACGCTTTACGGACACCGACGATCAGCGGTGCCCTGACAGGGATCACCTCGGTTTTCGGCCCCCTTTTTCTTGTTACTGTCTTTGTGCCCCCGCCTCTGAAGATCCGGGGAAGCTGTTGGTAGAGCTTTTCTTGGCTAACTGTCAACAGCAAAAGGAACATGCAGTAGCTCACCCTCGGAGAGACTCGCCCACTACTTATGTCGTCGACAGCTCCCATCTCGCCTTCACAACCTACTCCTCATAAAGTCCCATCGCACACCACAAAGACCTGGTCATGAGTTCAGCAAACAAGCCAAGCCACCTGCACTATGTTGGCAGAGGGTGGGGAAGCTATCCAATGGTTTCTGCGCCCCATGCACTGTGAAGTGTTCTGACTGGATCTGGCCCCAGCATGGCGTCACCTGGTCCTTGGCCGAATCACCACCCCCCAAGGTAAGGTAAGTAGTAAGACACCATGACATGGCAGACTTTGAGACTAAGGTACGTTGCCAAGGCGGTCCCCCTTAAGGTCGCACAGGTACACAATATAAAGAAAAACACAGTAAAAAAACACAGTATAAGTGTTATGCCTAACACTAAATACATTATTAGATTTCTTTAGAAACTTAGTATTATAGAGGCTTTTAAGCCTATAACTACTCTATTAACTAACCTTGCATTTAGGTAGCTAGCTTTTATTATAACCTTAATAGGTATACTAAGGTATATTAAGATCTAAAGAATGCCTTAATGTTGCAATATATTGCCTACCTATTTATATAAACTATTATCTAGTAACGTGTTTGATAAGCGAGCTGGACAGACAAGCGAGCTGGACACAAAACCACAAACCTGCCACCTGCATCATTCCGACGCGTCTTCCGACCGCCACAACAATGTCTGTGCAAAACAAAGAGGCTCAATTAAATCTTGCCATTCAGGCTATCCAAAAAGGCCAGGCAAAGAGCATTCGAGAGGCAGCTCGGATCTACTCAGTCCCACATTCAACTTTAGCGACGCGACTTAAGGGTATACCATCCCGACGCGACACCATGCCTAACTCACAGAATTTGACGGAGCTGGAAGAGAACAAGCTAGTTGAGTATATTCTTGACCTAGATGCCCGATCGTTTCCTCCCCGGATCAGTGGTGTTGAAGAAATGGCCAATCGACTGCTTGCCGACCGCAACGCGCCACCAGTCGGCAAGCGCTGGGCCTCGAACTTCGTCAAACGACAACCACAGCTCCGAACGCGTTTTTTTTGCAGATACGACTATAAGAGAGCTAAATGCGAAGATCCTGAGGCAATTAACGCGTGGTTTCGCCTTGTGGCAAACACAATCGCGAAATACGGCATTGAGGGGTCAGATATCTACAACTTCGATGAGACTGGCTTTATGATGGGCCAGATTGCTTACGGAATGGTCGTTACGAGCTCCGAAAGACGTTCAAACACAAAGATGGTGCAGCCTGGCAATCGAGAATGGGTTACAGTCATTCAGGCCATTAGTTCATCTGGCTACAGCGTCCCGCCGTACATCATTGTTGCAGGCAAAAATCTCCTCTCCACCTGGTACACTGAATCTGGCCTCCCACACGACTGGGTTATCGCAACGTCTGAAAATGGATGGACAACAAATGAAAGAGGTCTAGATTGGGTCCAGCACTTTGATCGGCATTCAAAGTCGCGTGCGAAGGGTAAATATCGCCTCCTTGTCGTCGATGGACACGAAAGTCACCACTCCACAGACTTCGAGCTATTTTGCCAGGAAAACAACATCATCACCCTCTGTATGCCGCCTCATTCTTCTCATCTACTTCAGCCCTTAGACGTAGGGTGTTTTGGGCCTCTGAAGTTGGCGTACGGTCGAGAAATTGAGGATAAGATGCGACGGGGTAACACCCATATTACAAAGGACGATTTCTTTCCAGCATTTCACAACGCCTTCAAGCGAGCTCTCACAGAAAAAAACATCCAAGGGGGTTTTAGAGGGGCAGGACTTGTCCCTCTAAGTGCAGAAAGTGTGCTATCTAAGCTAGACGTCAAATTACATACTCCTTCACCTCCAGGTTCCCTCCCAACAACACCACCAGCTTGGACTTCCCAGACACCACACACCACTGCAGAGTTAAGTTCTCAAGGAACTCTACTTAAGGATCGGTTCCTTAATCATCCAGATAGCTCTCCGACACATGGATGTACAGCTACTGAGCATATTCTAAAAGGAGCACTAGAATTTGCGCATGAGAATGCAATGTTGAGAGCTAGGGTTAAGAGCCTTGAAGAGGAGAATGGTCTACTTAACCGACGTAAAAGAACCAAAAAAACACGTCTTAGACAAGGAGGAAGTCTTACTGTATCTGAGGCACAGGATATCCAGTCCCAGAGAGAGGCGACAGCCCAGGTACAAGAGGAAACGCGTCGGAGTAGTGGTCGCAGACTGAGGACAGAAACAGGTCAACGGCGGTGTGGCATCTGCGGAAACACTGGACACAATGCACGAACGTGTCAGTTTGATGAAGAAATGTCTATAGAAGAGGATTCTGAGTAGTTTGAATTGATTTAACCTTTTTGTTGTTCCGTTATGGTCGCATTCGCGATATGGTGGTGGTTTTGTGTCCAGCTCGCTTGTCTGTCCAGCTCGCTTATCAAACACGTTATATAAGTTTAAATAAGACGTCTTAATCTAAACAAAAATGTCTACTCCTTAAATTAACATCCTCTTTAGCAGATATAATCTATTAGTTAGATTCTTATCTTACGCCTCTAACAAGATAGATGCAAACGTCTAATAAGCTTAGCAACTAGTGCTAATAGCTAAGAGGCTAGGCCTTTATAGGCTGCCTATATAAGGCCTGCTTATAGGCTTTAGGTCCTTAATAGACCTAGAAGCAGCAGCTCTATTAGTATTTGCAGCAGAGCTGTTCCTACTTAAAGAACTAGGTTCTAAAGACTAAATCTATAATGCTGCAACTATATTTAAAGTAATCTTTAATATGCTTAACTTAGGGTACAATATAACAAGAAAGCTACGTAAAGAGATTAATAGTTTAAGGTAGCAGGATAATTTTATTAAAGACATCCTATACGCCCTTACAATAGTAATAATAGTTATATAATAGGTAGTAGTGCTAAGGTTAGTAGGTAAGGATAGCTATAGAAGCAAGAGAGCTAGACTATAAATGTAATATAGTTCCTAAGAACACTATTGTTAAATTAAGCAGTGCAGTAATAGTAGGTTAATTGCATGTATTATAGTTATATGTGTTATTTGTGTTGTTGTCTATTATGCTAATTACCCTACTCCTAGCCACCTAACTTAGCCCTTAAGAATCCCTTTCCTAGGTGCCTAAGGCCTCTATAGAGCCTACTGCCTAAGTCTAAGCATGTAATAGTCCCTCTGCTAACGCTAAGCAGGCTAGCTAAGCTAGGCTAATATCTCCTATCTCTAGTGCCCTCTGTATGCTCTATACCCTCTAATTTAATACACCCCCTTAGGGAAGGGCTTACTACTAGCCTTTTTAGGCTTGTAAAGGCAGTGCTTTTTGCTACACTATTAGCAGGGACTTTCTTATATTCTTATTGTTGGAAGGCTGTATATGAAGACTTATACGTACGTACGTGTGTTGTAAAAGGCTCGAATTGTCTAAGTCTAAGTGACGAAAATGCATCCGTTAAATAGTCTTTCCGGCTGCTGACTCATTCGTACGAAATGTGTCAGAATGCTGTTCCAACACTCACAGTCTTTACTTTCGTACGACTGAGTCAGTAGGAGCTAAATACACTTTTTCTACCCCTCTTCCTGTGTTTCATCTTCCTGCCACGTCTCCTCTTCCTGCTGCTGCAAGGTAGGCAAAAAGGGTGATTGTTGGTGTATGGTCATCTCGTACGATTTTGTGCTGGCGAAGGAATTTCCGGATTCGCCGAAGAATTGTTCGATCAATTCGTACAAATTGGTCTCGCTTGTGACTGACGAAATCCATTAACCAGTCCTTATATACGTCTCCGTACATAGGCTTGAATTCTGGTTGAAGTACGTCTTGGAGGTATCTGGTCGCTAGGAGGGTCTCGTACGTGATTGGGCGTGGGATTCGGAATTGGAGGTCGAAGGGTTCGTGATCCATTGTCTCGTACGGGAGCAGTTGGCGACAACGTCGTGAGCTGGTTCAAGATCTCGTACGTGTTGGTGCAATGCGTATTCGAAGGAGGATAGTCGAGTAACACCGTTACAGATATGTATAGGTCCTTGTAATAAGCGCGTAATTGACGCCTAGAAATAGAAAAGAAATCCAGGTCCGACAACGTCGTGAGGATAAAAGATCTCTTTCTAGAAGCTGTTAGAAGACACTCGTCAACAGCAACGCTGTAGCTGCAGAGTCTCTATTCAGCTTGTTCTTAGCACATTCGTACGAGCTAGGCTCGTACGAATACCTCTTCTTCCTTGTCCATATATGCCATCTGGCATTCATGAATGTTGGAAGGCTGTATATGAAGACTTATACGTACGTACGTGTGTTGTAAAAGGCTCGAATTGTCTAAGTCTAAGTGACGAAAATGCATCCGTTAAATAGTCTTTCCGGCTGCTGACTCATTCGTACGAAATGTGTCAGAATGCTGTTCCAACACTTATAGAGCTTGCAAAGGCTTATAGTGCTGCAGAAGATTATAGGCCTTCTTTACAGCCTATACGTTATTAAGTCTTATTTACGCTTCTAAGTAGCTTTTATCTACCTTAAGATCTCTTATGCAGTTAGCCTTAAGGACGTCCTTTTTGTTAGTTATATTTAGCTAAAGGAGGAAGACATTATATTTTATTATATTAAGGGCTTTTATAAGGCTGTCTGCTATTAGCTCTACTAATAGGGTATAAGTAACTACAACCTATCCTTTAGCAACTTCTTATTATAACTAGTAGTTATATATATTAACATAATAAAGCTTTATATAAAGCTTTAAAAGCTTACTTATTATAAGGTTAATAGTCTGCTAATTATTGCACTAGATTTAGATTCTTGTAGGTATTAATAGTGTAGCATATATTGCCTACCTCCTAAGCTTAGCAGGAAGCTAAACCTAAAGGCGTAAAATTAAACAGCTTATAAAAATAGCTTCTTTAGCAGCCTGCGTAAGTGCTAGAAGCTCTACTTTAGTTATTAACATTATAATAGTATCTTGCTTGTTAGCCTGCTATGCAATAAGGCCTCTAAAAAACTTTATAGTAAAGGCCTATAAGCTCTTTCTGCAAAGCGTATTATTACTAAAGCTTACATTAAATACTACCTTAAGGGCATTATTTTTGCTGCCTAAGTTAGCGCTAAAATAGAGGTAAAGGTATTATATTTTATATAGGTATAGAAGGACTCTATTAGCAGCCTTCTAGTAGGCTTTACTTAGATTTTAGTTAAATTTTATAAGCCTACTAGCTATAAAAGCAACATCTAACTGCATTATTATAGCAGCATATAGGATTATGCTAACTTTACGTTAGTATTAATTAATCTTACTAAGCTATATATTATCTTTATGTAGCAGCAGCTTCTCTTTTGCTATAGAAGTATGCTTATAAGAATTATCTTCTAATACGTTAGTATATATAGGAAGTAGTTTCTTATACTTCTTAGCGTAGACTGCCTATAAGAGCTAGAGTCTCTATTGCATGTAGTTGCAAAGAACCTTAAGGCCTAGAAACTATTAAAGGTTTTTGCTGCCTTTAAGGTAGTATTTACCTTAAAGAGCATATATCTTAGCTATTACTGTAGGCTTATAGGCCTTTAGAAATACTAGTATATAGTTATTAATATAGAAGAAAAATGTAACTTAGCCTTTCTGCTAATAGCAGTCTTTACTAGCAATATATTAAAAGCCTTACACTAGAAGCCTACTCTTTAGGTGCCTTTACGATAGTAGAGGTAACTAGTGTAGACCATAGAAGGCTTTCTGTAAGCATAAGACTATACCTTATTTACAGTATCCTAGAGGTATCTCTATATATACCTCCTTATTAATATCTATATACATAAATGCATTTATAGTATTATATTGCAGTAGCTTAAGGTTAAAGCAGGCAGCTAAAGCTATTAGTATTTAGAATAATATACCTACAAGCGTTATAGCATATTGTTACAACCTAACAAGTTACAGGTGACACAGCCCCACCAGACAAGGCAGGGCGCAGGCGGCACAGCATTTGTATAGACAAGAAACAAGGTTATACAGATGACTCCTTAGAAACAGAAGAACTAGGGAAGGTTACGTAAAGATAAGGAGGACTGACAGACGATAAGCAGTCCACGCTAGGGACTAACTTTTAGATTGCAGTCTAGGGTTAAGGACTAACTTTAAGATGTTAGTCCTAACAATAAGACCTAAGGATATAAGGACATTTATTCTACATAGATAGATTACCTTCTATAGCTCTTTAGCAATTAACTTTATAATTTACTCTACTATAAGTAACTCTTAGATTATCCTTCTATTATAAAAAACAAGTTATCTACGCCTTAAGTATACAATTAATTACTGCATCCTTACTAATAAGATTACTAATAAGCTAGCAAGACCCTAGCACTGTTTATTAAGTACTAACCTTAGCTACCTATTAGCATAAACACTACTATTAAATATCTAACTGTAATACTTTAATTGCTCCTATTTAGTAAGTTAACCTCTATACTTACTAAACAGTTAAAATATAGCGCCTGTTACTACCCTAACATTATCTTCTATTAGTTCGAAGGGTAAGACTCTAGCTACCCCTAAGAACCTTAACAAAGAGATAAAGGATGCTAAGAACTCTAATAAAGAGCTTAACTTTACTAAAAAAGTCTACAACACCTTGCAGCAATACATCTAAAAGAACAATTCTAACGTTGCTTAGATGCAAGCTATAGTTAATAAGACTATTGCTAAGCTGGAAGCTAAGAATAAGGAAGCTAATAAGCTAGGCTAGGAGGTCTGCACCCTTTAGGCTGCAGCTAGCATTATCTTAATACCTGTAGATAGACGTGAGAAACTTAAGCTTAACTTACTATCTGCCTACAATAGCACTAGCAGACAACTTAAGGGATTTCTTATCTAAATCTATACCTACTAAACCTTCTATGCAGCTAACTTTAGGAGTAAAACTAAGCAAGTAATTTATGCAGCTACCTTCCTTAAAGGAAAAGCACTTGCCTAGTTTAAACCCTTTATAGAAGAATTCCTGCAGAACAATAGAGATACTAACGCATGCTTGATAGAGACTAGAGACATCTTTTTAAGCATAACAGGATTTAAACACGCCCTCTAAACCCTGTTCTAGGACCCTAATGAAAAGAGGCAGGCTAAAAGAGACTTAGCTAACCTTAGACAGAATAAGTTAGCCTCCTACTACACAGCTAAGTTCTTGTTACGGTCGGCTTTCCGTGGTAGTGTCTATTAGCAGAAGCTGAGGCAACGAAGCTGGAGAACAGTGCTGTAAGTCGTGCTGAAAGGATCAGGTCTTCAGAGGATACAGTAATCAGTCGTATACTCAACAAGGGGTTGTAACGTTGGTCACTAGTGAAGGGTGCCAAGAGTATCCAAGGGGATAATCACAAAGTTGATTGCTGAAGAGCTATGGAAGTCTGTCCTTAAGTCCGTCCAAGTCCATCCTATATACAAGTCCCATGTGCTTGTTGCTGAGGTTCTGGCTTACACCTGATTACCAGTAATCCAGGTGTTGTATGGAGTGATCACTTGAAGTGGGGCGCGTGAGCGCTCACGTCGTTGTTGGTTGGTTGGTTGGTAAATTTAACGTCTCGAGCGACAAGAGACGTGCCGGGCGCAATGCCGACATGGTCTATGCTAATCTAAACTATGTTACAGGGCTACGTCTTCACCTAACGCTCCTGTTCAAACCGCTCCAAGTTGAAGCGGATCTTCTCACCTGACCAGAATTCTCTTATCCGTCATCCTTTTCCCGGGTCGCTTCATCCACAAGGAAAGTAGTTCGGATAGTGCTAGGAAAAACCACAAGGGGGAAAAACCTAGCACGGCCGGTCGTAATGTGGTTCCACGCCTTTCTCCCCTCCACTTTGATTGGAGCGAAGCAAAGAAGGCATACAGCAAGTCGGCTCCCAGCCGATGGCGATACAGGAGCCCGCAACAATCGCTCTCCGTTACTGCCTGAACTAGTCAGGCTCTGGCAGGAGCGAAAGTGTTCAAGACCTTCCAGACAGAAGGTCTGGCACGGAGACAGAAAATGTCCTGACTTTTGTGCCGGGGCTTTGGTGTGTGGACAAGGGCAATTCGAGCCCTTGTTGGAGTGGTGGCCCGCACGCGGCGGGCACAGCGCGCCGCAGGCTAGCGGACGCGCGGATCGGCGAGGGCGAGAGTGACCTTCAAAGCTTCTGAACTCTCGCCCTACTTCACTTTCGGGGGAGGTCTCGTCGTGTTTGGTGTTGTGAGAGGATTGAAGGGGAGGGGTGCTGTGGTGGTGTTGAGAGACGAGTCCGAAAGTGAAGACGGGGATGATAAGACCCGTTAGGGGTACGGGCCGAAGCCCTGCAAAAACCTAAAAATTCTTAACACTGGGTGCCAAGAAAAAGTTTTTACAGGAGAAGGTGCAGACACAGGATTGGTTGGTTGGTTGGTAAATTTAACGTCTCGAGCGACAAGAGACGTGCCGGGCGCAATGCCGACATGGTCTATGCTAATCTAAACTATGTTACAGGGCTACGTCTTCACCTAACGCTCCTGTTCAAACCGCTCCAAGTTGAAGCGGATCTTCTCACCTGACCAGAATTCTCTTATCCGTCATCCTTTTCCCGGGTCGCTTCATCCACAAGGAAAGTAGTTCGGATAGTGCTAGGAAAAACCACAAGGGGGAAAAACCTAGCACGGCCGGTCGTAATGTGGTTCCACGCCTTTCTCCTCTCCACTTTGATTGGAGCGAAGCAAAGAAGGCATACAGCAAGTCGGCTCCCAGCCGATGGCGATACAGGAGCCCGCAACAATCGCTCTCCGTTACTGCCTGAACTAGTCAGGCTCTGGCAGGAGCGAAAGTGTTCAAGACCTTCCAGACAGAAGGTCTGGCACGGAGACAGAAAATGTCCTGACTTTTGTGCCGGGGCTTTGGTGTGTGGACAAGGGCAATTCGAGCCCTTGTTGGAGTGGTGGCCCGCACGCGGCGGGCACAGCGCGCCGCAGGCTAGCGGACGCGCGGATCGGCGAGGGCGAGAGTGACCTTCAAAGCTTCTGAACTCTCGCCCTACTTCACTTTCGGGGGAGGTCTCGTCGTGTTTGGTGTTGTGAGAGGATTGAAGGGGAGGGGTGCTGTGGTGGTGTTGAGAGACGAGTCCGAAAGTGAAGACGGGGATGATAAGACCCGTTAGGGGTACGGGCCGAAGCCCTGCAAAAACCTAAAAATTCTTAACACTGGGTGCCAAGAAAAAGTTTTTACAGGAGAAGGTTGAAGACACAGGAAACCAGGGTGCACTCCTCCAGCGCGGAAGAACTATGATGCAAGGTCACGTGGAGATAAGGAAGTAAGCAACTGATTATGCGTAAGCACGATTAATCACGACGTGAGCGCTCACGCGCCCCACTTCAAGTGATCACTCCATACAACACCTGGATTACTGGTAATCAGGTGTAAGCCAGAACCTCAGCAACAAGCACATGGGACTTGTATATAGGATGGACTTGGACGGACTTAAGGACAGACTTCCATAGCTCTTCAGCAATCAACTTTGTGATTATCCCCTTGGATACTCTTGGCACCCTTCACTAGTGACCAACGTTACAACCCCTTGTTGAGTATACGACTGATTACTGTATCCTCTGAAGACCTGATCCTTTCAGCACGACTTACAGCACTGTTCTCCAGCTTCGTTGCCTCAGCTTCTGCTAATAGACACTACCACGGAAAGCCGACCGTAACAAGAACTTAGCTGTGTAGTAGGAGGCTAACTTATTCTGTCTAAGGTTAGCTAAGTCTCTTTTAGCCTGCCTCTTTTCATTAGGGTCCTAGAACAGGGTTTAGAGGGCGTGTTTAAATCCTGTTATGCTTAAAAAGATGTCTCTAGTCTCTATCAAGCATGCGTTAGTATCTCTATTGTTCTGCAGGAATTCTTCTATAAAGGGTTTAAACTAGGCAAGTGCTTTTCCTTTAAGGAAGGTAGCTGCATAAATTACTTGCTTAGTTTTACTCCTAAAGTTAGCTGCATAGAAGGTTTAGTAGGTATAGATTTAGATAAGAAATCCCTTAAGTTGTCTGCTAGTGCTATTGTAGGCAGATAGTAAGTTAAGCTTAAGTTTCTCACGTCTATCTACAGGTATTAAGATAATGCTAGCTGCAGCCTAAAGGGTGCAGACCTCCTAGCCTAGCTTATTAGCTTCCTTATTCTTAGCTTCCAGCTTAGCAATAGTCTTATTAACTATAGCTTGCATCTAAGCAACGTTAGAATTGTTCTTTTAGATGTATTGCTGCAAGGTGTTGTAGACTTTTTTAGTAAAGTTAAGCTCTTTATTAGAGTTCTTAGCATCCTTTATCTCTTTGTTAAGGTTCTTAGGGGTAGCTAGAGTCTTACCCTTCGAACTAATAGAAGATAATGTTAGGGTAGTAACAGGCGCTATATTTTAACTGTTTAGTAAGTATAGAGGTTAACTTACTAAATAGGAGCAATTAAAGTATTACAGTTAGATATTTAATAGTAGTGTTTATGCTAATAGGTAGCTAAGGTTAGTACTTAATAAACAGTGCTAGGGTCTTGCTAGCTTATTAGTAATCTTATTAGTAAGGATGCAGTAATTAATTGTATACTTAAGGCGTAGATAACTTGTTTTTTATAATAGAAGGATAATCTAAGAGTTACTTATAGTAGAGTAAATTATAAAGTTAATTGCTAAAGAGCTATAGAAGGTAATCTATCTATGTAGAATAAATGTCCTTATATCCTTAGGTCTTATTGTTAGGACTAACATCTTAAAGTTAGTCCTTAACCCTAGACTGCAATCTAAAAGTTAGTCCCTAGCGTGGACTGCTTATCGTCTGTCAGTCCTCCTTATCTTTACGTAACCTTCCCTAGTTCTTCTGTTTCTAAGGAGTCATCTGTATAACCTTGTTTCTTGTCTATACAAATGCTGTGCCGCCTGCGCCCTGCCTTGTCTGGTGGGGCTGTGTCACCTGTAACTTGTTAGGTTGTAACAATATGCTATAACGCTTGTAGGTATATTATTCTAAATACTAATAGCTTTAGCTGCCTGCTTTAACCTTAAGCTACTGCAATATAATACTATAAATGCATTTATGTATATAGATATTAATAAGGAGGTATATATAGAGATACCTCTAGGATACTGTAAATAAGGTATAGTCTTATGCTTACAGAAAGCCTTCTATGGTCTACACTAGTTACCTCTACTATCGTAAAGGCACCTAAAGAGTAGGCTTCTAGTGTAAGGCTTTTAATATATTGCTAGTAAAGACTGCTATTAGCAGAAAGGCTAAGTTACATTTTTCTTCTATATTAATAACTATATACTAGTATTTCTAAAGGCCTATAAGCCTACAGTAATAGCTAAGATATATGCTCTTTAAGGTAAATACTACCTTAAAGGCAGCAAAAACCTTTAATAGTTTCTAGGCCTTAAGGTTCTTTGCAACTACATGCAATAGAGACTCTAGCTCTTATAGGCAGTCTACGCTAAGAAGTATAAGAAACTACTTCCTATATATACTAACGTATTAGAAGATAATTCTTATAAGCATACTTCTATAGCAAAAGAGAAGCTGCTGCTACATAAAGATAATATATAGCTTAGTAAGATTAATTAATACTAACGTAAAGTTAGCATAATCCTATATGCTGCTATAATAATGCAGTTAGATGTTGCTTTTATAGCTAGTAGGCTTATAAAATTTAACTAAAATCTAAGTAAAGCCTACTAGAAGGCTGCTAATAGAGTCCTTCTATACCTATATAAAATATAATACCTTTACCTCTATTTTAGCGCTAACTTAGGCAGCAAAAATAATGCCCTTAAGGTAGTATTTAATGTAAGCTTTAGTAATAATACGCTTTGCAGAAAGAGCTTATAGGCCTTTACTATAAAGTTTTTTAGAGGCCTTATTGCATAGCAGGCTAACAAGCAAGATACTATTATAATGTTAATAACTAAAGTAGAGCTTCTAGCACTTACGCAGGCTGCTAAAGAAGCTATTTTTATAAGCTGTTTAATTTTACGCCTTTAGGTTTAGCTTCCTGCTAAGCTTAGGAGGTAGGCAATATATGCTACACTATTAATACCTACAAGAATCTAAATCTAGTGCAATAATTAGCAGACTATTAACCTTATAATAAGTAAGCTTTTAAAGCTTTATATAAAGCTTTATTATGTTAATATATATAACTACTAGTTATAATAAGAAGTTGCTAAAGGATAGGTTGTAGTTACTTATACCCTATTAGTAGAGCTAATAGCAGACAGCCTTATAAAAGCCCTTAATATAATAAAATATAATGTCTTCCTCCTTTAGCTAAATATAACTAACAAAAAGGACGTCCTTAAGGCTAACTGCATAAGAGATCTTAAGGTAGATAAAAGCTACTTAGAAGCGTAAATAAGACTTAATAACGTATAGGCTGTAAAGAAGGCCTATAATCTTCTGCAGCACTATAAGCCTTTGCAAGCTCTATAAGAATATAAGAAAGTCCCTGCTAATAGTGTAGCAAAAAGCACTGCCTTTACAAGCCTAAAAAGGCTAGTAGTAAGCCCTTCCCTAAGGGGGTGTATTAAATTAGAGGGTATAGAGCATACAGAGGGCACTAGAGATAGGAGATATTAGCCTAGCTTAGCTAGCCTGCTTAGCGTTAGCAGAGGGACTATTACATGCTTAGACTTAGGCAGTAGGCTCTATAGAGGCCTTAGGCACCTAGGAAAGGGATTCTTAAGGGCTAAGTTAGGTGGCTAGGAGTAGGGTAATTAGCATAATAGACAACAACACAAATAACACATATAACTATAATACATGCAATTAACCTACTATTACTGCACTGCTTAATTTAACAATAGTGTTCTTAGGAACTATATTACATTTATAGTCTAGCTCTCTTGCTTCTATAGCTATCCTTACCTACTAACCTTAGCACTACTACCTATTATATAACTATTATTACTATTGTAAGGGCGTATAGGATGTCTTTAATAAAATTATCCTGCTACCTTAAACTATTAATCTCTTTACGTAGCTTTCTTGTTATATTGTACCCTAAGTTAAGCATATTAAAGATTACTTTAAATATAGTTGCAGCATTATAGATTTAGTCTTTAGAACCTAGTTCTTTAAGTAGGAACAGCTCTGCTGCAAATACTAATAGAGCTGCTGCTTCTAGGTCTATTAAGGACCTAAAGCCTATAAGCAGGCCTTATATAGGCAGCCTATAAAGGCCTAGCCTCTTAGCTATTAGCACTAGTTGCTAAGCTTATTAGACGTTTGCATCTATCTTGTTAGAGGCGTAAGATAAGAATCTAACTAATAGATTATATCTGCTAAAGAGGATGTTAATTTAAGGAGTAGACATTTTTGTTTAGATTAAGACGTCTTATTTAAACTTATATAACGTGTTTGATAAGCGAGCTGGACAGACAAGCGAGCTGGACACAAAACCACCACCATATCGCGAATGCGACCATAACGGAACAACAAAAAGGTTAAATCAATTCAAACTACTCAGAATCCTCTTCTATAGACATTTCTTCATCAAACTGACACGTTCGTGCATTGTGTCCAGTGTTTCCGCAGATGCCACACCGCCGTTGACCTGTTTCTGTCCTCAGTCTGCGACCACTACTCCGACGCGTTTCCTCTTGTACCTGGGCTGTCGCCTCTCTCTGGGACTGGATATCCTGTGCCTCAGATACAGTAAGACTTCCTCCTTGTCTAAGACGTGTTTTTTTGGTTCTTTTACGTCGGTTAAGTAGACCATTCTCCTCTTCAAGGCTCTTAACCCTAGCTCTCAACATTGCATTCTCATGCGCAAATTCTAGTGCTCCTTTTAGAATATGCTCAGTAGCTGTACATCCATGTGTCGGAGAGCTATCTGGATGATTAAGGAACCGATCCTTAAGTAGAGTTCCTTGAGAACTTAACTCTGCAGTGGTGTGTGGTGTCTGGGAAGTCCAAGCTGGTGGTGTTGTTGGGAGGGAACCTGGAGGTGAAGGAGTATGTAATTTGACGTCTAGCTTAGATAGCACACTTTCTGCACTTAGAGGGACAAGTCCTGCCCCTCTAAAACCCCCTTGGATGTTTTTTTCTGTGAGAGCTCGCTTGAAGGCGTTGTGAAATGCTGGAAAGAAATCGTCCTTTGTAATATGGGTGTTACCCCGTCGCATCTTATCCTCAATTTCTCGACCGTACGCCAACTTCAGAGGCCCAAAACACCCTACGTCTAAGGGCTGAAGTAGATGAGAAGAATGAGGCGGCATACAGAGGGTGATGATGTTGTTTTCCTGGCAAAATAGCTCGAAGTCTGTGGAGTGGTGACTTTCGTGTCCATCGACGACAAGGAGGCGATATTTACCCTTCGCACGCGACTTTGAATGCCGATCAAAGTGCTGGACCCAATCTAGACCTCTTTCATTTGTTGTCCATCCATTTTCAGACGTTGCGATAACCCAGTCGTGTGGGAGGCCAGATTCAGTGTACCAGGTGGAGAGGAGATTTTTGCCTGCAACAATGATGTACGGCGGGACGCTGTAGCCAGATGAACTAATGGCCTGAATGACTGTAACCCATTCTCGATTGCCAGGCTGCACCATCTTTGTGTTTGAACGTCTTTCGGAGCTCGTAACGACCATTCCGTAAGCAATCTGGCCCATCATAAAGCCAGTCTCATCGAAGTTGTAGATATCTGACCCCTCAATGCCGTATTTCGCGATTGTGTTTGCCACAAGGCGAAACCACGCGTTAATTGCCTCAGGATCTTCGCATTTAGCTCTCTTATAGTCGTATCTGCAAAAAAAACGCGTTCGGAGCTGTGGTTGTCGTTTGACGAAGTTCGAGGCCCAGCGCTTGCCGACTGGTGGCGCGTTGCGGTCGGCAAGCAGTCGATTGGCCATTTCTTCAACACCACTGATCCGGGGAGGAAACGATCGGGCATCTAGGTCAAGAATATACTCAACTAGCTTGTTCTCTTCCAGCTCCGTCAAATTCTGTGAGTTAGGCATGGTGTCGCGTCGGGATGGTATACCCTTAAGTCGCGTCGCTAAAGTTGAATGTGGGACTGAGTAGATCCGAGCTGCCTCTCGAATGCTCTTTGCCTGGCCTTTTTGGATAGCCTGAATGGCAAGATTTAATTGAGCCTCTTTGTTTTGCACAGACATTGTTGTGGCGGTCGGAAGACGCGTCGGAATGATGTAGGTGGCAGGTTTGTGGTTTTGTGTCCAGCTCGCTTGTCTGTCCAGCTCGCTTATCAAACACGTTATAGGCTGCCTATTAATAATAGCTTTTAGGAAGAAATGTCTGTTGTCTTCTCTAGTTGCTGCATATAGGGACTTCTTATATTGTATTGCTATCTGCAGTCCCTTTGCAGTTAGTATCCTTAGTTTTTTAACTTCTTGCTAAAGTTCTTTTCCTTAATCTGCATTCTTTAGGCTTATGCTTTTCCTTTATAATAGTACTTACATTTATTAAACATGCAGTCTAACTAGTGCTTAGTAATATAATTAATATAAGGTATAGGATGCTTTAGGCTTAGCTAGAAGTAGAGCTACTTAGTAAGATATTCCTTAACTTCTTATATGTTAAGTTCTAAGTCTTAGTAGGCCTTTAGGATAGGCTTTTGTCCTTATTGTTAGGGGTAGAAGGTGTATTCTTTTTTTAAGTAGAGGTAAGTCTTACATTTATTATATATGCAGTCTGCCTAAAAGATTCTATAGTATTATTTGTATATTAATTTAAGTAGTTTGTTATCTCTAAATAGAGGTTTCTCTTAAATTTAAACTTTAGGTCTATTATTAGCATTAACGTTCTTTATACTATAGAAGCATATTTCTTAGTTGTTGTATATTTTATTAATATTAGATTGTTAGTTAATTTAGGTATAGCTAGTATTTAGGTATATCTATAAGGCTAAAGGTTTATCTAAGTTAATATTATTACTGTTGAATGGACTTTGTACGTGCACGCAGGTACTCAAATGTAGGGTGAAACAAAGAATGATATCTGTGACTGTCCTTCCTAACTACAAGATGGGCGTCGTACGAGACAGATATACTGTCTCGTCCGGGCCTGAGTCATTCGGGCCGAGCCAAGAGGTGGTTCCCTTGCGCATGAGCGAATGCTGCGCTATCCGATCTGTGCACTCTTCCCCTGAGTCGTAGGTGTCGTACGATCATGTGATTGTGTTATTCCAACACTCACAACTTTTTGTTTTGTGACCTGACCGTACGATCCCTTTGACGTGGCCAATCAGGTTACACTGATTGTTCCATCAATAACCTCATGTACGGATTCAGTGGGTTGGGCCACTGATTGTTGTACGATGGATTCAAACCATAAGAATCGTCAATAACGCCAGTTGTCCTTCCTTCCTTTTTGTACAGTCCTTCCTTCCTGTCTGGTTGAGCAGACTGGTCACGTGGAGGTGTGATATTCACCTTCCGACTTCACCTTGCGCCTGCCTGGCCTGCCTGGCCTGGCTGCTTTTTCTTCTGCCTTTTTCTTCTTTCTGCTTTTCCTCCTTTTTCTTCTTCTTCTTTACAACTGCACCAAAATCTCTTCGCCGTACGAAACGAAATTCGATCACCGCAACCGAACGAAAACAACGTACGAGAATCAGATCTCTGGACCTCTTCGTTGACGGAGACTCCACCAGCTCCAAGCTTTCTGATAAGGAGAAAAAACAGGAAGCAAAACCTGGAGATCTCGTACGTGGTAATTGTCAATTGCTCTTCTCTCCTAATCTTTCAACATACGCCTCAATCCGAATTTGCAGAGTGTTGCTTGTGACCAACTGCTGCAGTGCTGAATTTGGCGTTTTCTTGGTGAGGGCATCTGCAGGGTTGTCTTTGCCGTCAATCCATCTCACCTCTGAGATCTCTTTCTTTTCGTACGACTCACGTAGGCTCATGATATCGATCATGAGTCTCTTCTCGTCTGTGGTGCCTAGTCGTACGAGGCACTCGTACAGAGATCGTGAATCTGAACAAACTACAACTGGGATCCTTGGGGCCTGGAGCGTACGAAGGATCTGGTTCAGCGTCGTGCTTAGGGAAATACCACTGTCGAATCCTGTGGTCATCCCGTACAATTCACTTGCAAGGACGCTTCTGGTGACCCTTTTGCACTTAGTTGAGCTCCAGTGTACGATGTTTCCCTTGATCTCGAAGTTGGTGGTTGTACGAGCAGTCTCCTCTGCTAGTACAATCACAAATCCAAGTTGTGAAGATAGGTCGGAGTTGTTGGCGAAAGATCCATCAGTGAAGATATACATCTTCGTACGTGAAAGATCTAGTGGTATGAATGTGAGACCTCGGTCTGGGTTGTCGATTTGCCACTTGAGTCGTACGTTTAAGGCTTCAATGTCTTTTGCTTCAGGTTGTTTCACCTGGGCAGCAACTGACAGATCGTACGAGGCTTCTGGTTGGCAAATCGATGCAAGGTATGCTCCTCTTGCTCTCTGCGAGACGTATTGCTGTTGAGCGTCGTGCGCGTTGGCGTCTACAAGCTGGAGTTGGTTGACTTGCCCTTTCTGGGTGAAGGTGATAGAGTTGTCGTACAGTCGAATTCGTCCTCCATTAAAGTCAACTCCCTGGTCTTGTTGAAGTATGGTCTTTGGCTTCGCACGAAGCCCCTTTTTCAACAGCTCTTCCTCTTCTTTCTGGGAGAATTGAGGGGTTGCAAAACTTAAGGTGTCATCTGTCTGCATTGCTGTAATCCCAAAGGTGTCTGGTCCCTCAGTGGTGTAGAGTAGGCAGGGGTCGTACGTAGACTCCGTCATGCCTAAATCCACCTTGTGATGTTCTGAGTAGGTCTTATACCAGTAAAGCCCAGACTCTGCAAGTCCGTACAATGGCTTTATGACCTGTAGGAGTGTCCCCTTAGGATATCTGCCTTCAAGTTCTTTTGGCAGTCTTGCAATGATCGTACGAGTCAACTGGTCGATCGCCTGAGTGTAGGCTTGTGTAATGTCTCGTATTTCTCCATGACACCCAAAGTCTCGTACGAGGGTTGGTCCAAGGACAAGGAGTAGCCGTTGGCTCATCCTCTGGATTGTAGGTGCTTGGGTAAGGAGTTCCTCCTTTTCCCAGTCCCCATAGCCTTGGATCACAAGTCTTGACTTCTCGTACGGCTTAGCAGACATGTTCTTTATCTCTCGTACCATACGTGTGCTGTAGATACGGATGTCGCCATGCTTGTCTGGATCGTACAGGATGAAAATGAACACTCCCTGATTGATCAGGGAATCAATCTCAATCCCGTCAGATTCTTCGTACGGTGCTCCTGGAGCTGTGATGACGTTGTCAAGTCGGAGTTTGACCGCAAGGTTATAGTGATCTTTCTCCTTCTGAGATAGATACACCATGTGTACACGTGGTGACTTTCGTACAGCAGGTCTCTGGCCTTTCTTTGGTCTTCCCCTCTTCCTTGGTTGTTGTTGAGGGGTTGGTCGTACGACGTCAGGGTCAGCCTCTGTCTGTAAGGTGTCCTCTTGGTAGTAGGGCTTGACGTGCGTCGCACGAAACTGGGTAGGACCATTGACCATCTTGACTGTCACTGTGTATCCGTCTATGCCTTGGATCTCGTACGGTCCAGTCCAGCCCTTATTCTCTCTCCATACCAGGACTTCACTCTGGATAGGGAGTGAAAGGACCTTCTGGATGTTGGGACCATTTCTGGTATTGATCGCACGATTGATCTCAACCTCTGCTCGAATGCCTTGAAGCATCTTCATTGCTTTCTGGATGGCTTCTGCCCTTCGTACGACGTCTAGTGAGGGTGGTGAGTCCTTGTTGATCCTTGGGTATGTGCCAAAGACAAGGAGAGTTGGTACAATGCCGTGCGGACCAGCAGTGTCGTTCAGGGCCTTGACAGCCATCTGAAGGATTGTCTCCTCATCTGTATTGTGTCCAATCTCATGGTACAGGATATCGTACGTACGCCTGAGAGGTGCATGTGCCCTCTCAACCTTGCCAACAGCCCAATGGGCTTCAACTGGCATTTCGTCGCACGAAATCCCCATGATTTCCGCATGATTTCGGAATTCTGCAGAGGCAAAATTGGTGCCTGGATCATGTACAATGTGGTCTGGTGGACCAACGTACGTACTGATCCAACACTTGCAAAGGGCATTCCAGGTGTCTCGTGCAGACAAGGATTTCAGGAATGTAGCCCCTTGGAATCCAGTCTCTGTGTCAATGACATGGAGGGCGTTCTTCTCCCCTAGTCGTACGACGTCCACAACTATCTCATAGTTAAAGTGGCTTTCGTCTTTCAGGGAGAATTTGAATCGTCTAGGTGCTGGGTCGTGCGACTGGCAATGATGGCAAAACCTCTGGATCTTTTCTAAAATAGCAGAGTTGACATCACTGTGTCCAGCATTCTTCAGCAGTTGGTGAAGGCGATCCGTACGAGGGTGTCCGAATCGTCTGTGGAGGCGTCGAAGTTGTCCCTCAGTAAAGAACATACTTGCCTCCGTACGACTGAGGTTGAAGAATGGGTGGCCCCATTTCCGTATAACTGGAATAGGTGGTCCATTCTTTCGTACGATAACGTTGTCTACATTGTTGAAGTACGCTCCAAGTCTGTCGGCGTCGTACAAGGAAAATAGGAAAGGTGTAGGTGCGTCCAGGATGTGGTACGTCACGCTCCCAAGGGGATTCTCCATGTTCATGGTCCCTATGGATGCAATCGACGTATTGGCACCAAATCGTACGTGAGCAGATCCTGGAACCCAGGATATCTTCGTACGAGGGTATTCCCTTAAGTACGCTAGTACTTGAGGTTTCCCAACAGTTGAAAACTTAGCTGCACCTGTATCCCATAGTTCTCCTTGGTATACTGCACTGTAGGGGTCGTGCAATAGGAATTGGCTTGCTTCCAACGTCTTTGGAGCTGAGAAGATGTCTTCACCTGTCGTACGATGAAAGAATGCTGATGACATAAGGAAGGCAGATGCCTCCTCGTCCCCTGAATTGGCGTCTTGTTCCTCATCGTACGAGTCTTCAACAGGGTTCTCTCCTTCAACATCTAGTAGGTATGACGCAAAGTCGTTGTACGGTTCCTGATGCAGTATAGTGCATGCTTGTAGGTATTGGTCTTTTGCACGCTTGCGTTCATCATCTGTGTGATTTGTTGACCAACAGCCTTCCTTCTTGCAGACAAAACATCTCTTGTGGCCTGTACGAACAGGTCCTTGCCTTCTAAAAGGCTGGTTCCTCCCTCTGTCAAACGGTTGTCTAGGAGGACCTCTGTCGTACGGCTGTTTAAAACGTCCCTTGTTGTTGGATGTGTACCTTCTATCCACAAAATGGATGTCGTGCGAAGGCGTCTTTCGGTCTAGTGCAACCTGGAGGGAAGCCCTTAGGTTGGAGAAGAATTCTTCGCACGTGTGGTCTGCCTTAAGGTTGCTGAGAGCAGTCTCCAGTTCAGGCACTCCTCGGCATGCCTGTGTAACTTGCGTACGAAGCATAACTTCGCCCTGGAACCCTGATCCAAGGGCTCGTTGTACGAGGGGTATCTTGTCAAGAAGAGTTTCAAGCACCTCCATAAGGGTCTTGTCAGGATTCTCCCTTCTGACTCGTGCGAAGGACATTGTAGTCCAGTCAGCCCAATAGAGGCTGTGGTTGATGTTGGTGTTGAAATGCTTGTCAAGCATGTCGTACATCTCATCCCACCTCCTGGTTGGGCCAATATGATGCAGGTAGAATTCTTCTGCACGATCTTCAAGGATATCTGGAAATACAGCATGGTATTGGTCTTCTGTGATGCGGAGTCGTCGGCAGAAACTGATGAAAACTTTGGCTTTGTCGTACAAGATGTCGTACGGCTTGCCAGTGTAGTTCCTGTCTTTCCGCCATCCTTTCTGGAAGATGGATACTGTACTTGGCTCACATGGTCCGTTCTGGACTATGCGTTTTGGTGGAAGGTCATAGATACTGTCTCTTTGATAGAGAGGTGTCGTACGACCTTGGAATTGCGGAAAACTATCAACCTCCTGGGTGAACCGTGTTCCTGGTGGCATGTTTCGTACAGCTGGTTGGTGGTCTCGCACGACTGACTCTTGACTTGTCTGTACGTCGTACGAGTGTTCAATTGAGTCTATTGCTGGTTCAGCTGCAGTCTGTGGAACGATTGGTTCAGGGTTTCGAACAGGTGTGTCTGTAGTTGTAGTGATTCGTCCTGGAGTCGATGTCGTACGAGGAGTAAGTTGCTCATCCTGAGCATCAAACTCCTGGGTTATTGTCTTGATCAAGTCTGTGATTTGCTGCGTCAAACTTCGTACAGCATTAATACGAAGTCCTCTTATTTTAAGGATTCGTACAAGCTCTAGTCGGTATGGTCGGCTGACATGATTCCATTGGGTTGAGGTCCAATGATTGAATTCTTCGTACAAGGTGGTTTTAAGTAGATCTTGATCGATGTTGGTGTGCAGGATTCCCATCATAACGTATCCGACGTACGTAGTCAGTTCTTCCTGATTTAGTTCCTGATTGATGTCGACTTGATTTCCCCAGAACCTTGGGTTTGTTGATTTCTTCCACGTAATAAGTGGAATCTCGCTTTTGGCGCTCATCTCTTCGTACGTAGGCTGGTAAGGTTCTTTTTCTTGGATTTGACCTTGTTGGCTGGTCTCTGGTTCTTCTAATGCAGCCATGGTGGTAACCGTGTCGGATCGTACGGTATCAGATTATTGTTATTGTGTTTAGTGCTTTGGCGCACACTACGTACTTCAAATATTGTACGATAGGAGTCTCTGTCCGGTTCTTACTGGAAGGCGACAACAGAGATTCTTCTCGTACGATACTGTAGCAGTAATCGTCTTATTCCTAGTACCCGGTTCTTACTGGAAGGCGACAGTAGGTAGGAATAAGGAATTAGCACAAGATGTCTTGCACCTATCTACCCGGTTCTTGCTGGAAGGCGACAGTAGGTAGGATTAAGACTTATTAACGTACGACGTCCAGTACGTTAATTCTTGTCTCTTCACTCTTGCTAATCTGTGATCGCACGAAGCAATCCCATGTGATTGCCCAAGCAATCACTGATCAGTGTTGAATGGACTTTGTACGTGCACGCAGGTACTCAAATGTAGGGTGAACCAAAGAATGATATCTGTGACTGTCCTTCCTAACTACAAGATGGGCGTCGTACGAGACAGATATACTGTCTCGTCCGGGCCTGAGTCATTCGGGCCGAGCCAAGAGGTGGTTCCCTTGCGCATGAGCGAATGCTGCGCTATCCGATCTGTGCACTCTTCCCCTGAGTCGTAGGTGTCGTACGATCATGTGATTGTGTTATTCCAACAATTACTTTTATTAATTCTATATTCCTATAGCTTTATTCTATTGTAGAGGTTAAGGTTTCTAAGTCTTTACCTTATCTCTTGCTTAATTTTAAGATTAGGACTCTTAGATTAAGTTAAGCTTTTAGTTTATCTAAGCTTAAGGAGCTGCTTAGCTGCTTGTTATTCTATCTTGCTTAGTAGGAGGAATTTATCTAGCAATTCTTCTAAGTTAGAGGTATATTTAGAGCTTATTTGTTCTCTAAGGACCTTAATAGTCTCTTAAGGGGTTCTTTCTCTAATGTTAAGCTGTAGTTAGGGGAATAGGGTTTTTGCTTGTTTTCTCCCTATAGCTACTATCTTAGTAAGTTAGCTAGTTAGGCCTACTTCTTCTTATACTAAGCTAGCTAGGTCTTCTTTAAGTATAAGTTATTACTAGTAGTTGCCTTAGGCTTAAATCCTTTACTATAGCTAGGTCTTAATAGCTTAGAGGGTTTCTAGTATATTAGGATTACCTAGTTATCCTTATGCAGCATTTTATGCTTAAATAAGTTTTATAATAAGCTGTTAGTTCTATTTTTCTATAACTTAGATATCCTTATTTTTAGATTTCCTAAAGATAGTTATAGTTTTATTTTTAGGCTTTTTTAGGTACTAGTTAGCCTGTTTCTTACTATCCTAATGCATAAAGCATTTATTGCTATAGTAGGTAGTCTATAAAATTTGTTTATATAGTACTTCCTTCTTTGTAACATTAGCTTTCTTAATATCCTTAGGTAGTAGTTAGTTCTAGAGTTGTTTAGGTTGTCTGCAATCTCTAGCAATATAATTTAGTTTCTTGCAGTTAAAGCAAATGCTACTCTTAGGGTTGCATTACGTAGTTAGCTTGTTTTTATAAGCTATACTAACATCTATAGGTCCTATATAATATCTATAGGTAGTACTTAGTCTGCTATTATATTACTAGTTGCTTCTTTAGTTACTATTATAGTTATTTAGTTGTTAAGGCCTCTAAGGGATATATTATTTTCCTATATTAGCTTAAGGACGTTAGCTCTTATTCTTTTCTTTACATTATTTATATAAGCAGATGTTAATTTAAATAGCTAGTGCTATATATTATAGGAAGTTAGTAGAAGCATTAAGCTTAACTATCTTATCTTTAACTTCTTCTTTTAGTCTTTAGTAGAACATAAAGATTCTTAACTTATTAGTAATATTAAGTTAAGCTGTAAGTCTTTAGAACTTAGCTGCATAGTAGGAAGCTAACTTATTCTATTTAAGGTTAGCTAAGTCTCTTTTAGCCTGCCTCTTTTTATTAAGGTCCTAGAATAGAGTTTAGAGGGTGTATTTAAATTCTATTATACTTAAAAAGATATCTTTAGTCTCCATTAAGTATGCATTAGTATTTCTATTATTCTATAGGAATTCTTTTATAAAGGGTTTAAATTAGGTAAGTGCTTTTCCTTTAAGGAAGGTAGCTGCATAAATTACTTACTTAGTTTTACTCCTAAAGTTAGCTGCATAGAAGGTTTAGTAGGTGTAGATTTAGATAAGAAATCCCTTAAGTTGTCTGCTAATGCTATTATAGGTAGATAGTAAGTTAAGCTTAAGTTTCTTATGTCTATCTACAGATGTTAAGATAATGCTAGCTGCAGCCTAAAGGGTGTAGACCTCCTAGCCTAGCTTGTTAGCTTCCTTATTTTTAGCTTCTAGCTTAGTAATAGTCTTATTAACTATAGCTTGCATTTAAGCAACGTTAGAATTGTTCTTTTAGATGCATTACTATAAGGTGTTATAGACTTTTTTAGTAAAGTTAAGCTTTTTATTAGAGTTCTTAGCATCCTTTATCTCTTTATTAAGGTTCTTAGGGGTAGTTAAGGTCTTACCCTTAGAACTAATAGAGGATAATATTAGGGTAGTAATAGGCGCTATATTTTAACTATTTAGTAAGTATAGAGGTTAACTTACTAAATAGAAGTAATTAAAGTATTATAGTTAAATATCTAATAGTAGTATTTCTACTAATAGGTAGCTAAAGTTAGTATTTAATAAATAGTATTAAGGTCTTACTAGCTTATTAGTAATCTTATTAGTAAGAATGTAGTAATTAATTATATACTTAAGGTGTAGATAACTTATCTTTTATAATAGAAGGATAATTTAAAAGTTACTTATAGTAACGTACATGATAAGCGAGCGCGCCAGACAAGCGAGCGCGCCACCTAACCGCAACCACATCACAAATATAACCCCCAAGCAACAACAAAAAGATCAAATCAATTCAAACTACTCAGAATCCTCTTCTCCAGACATATCTTCATTAAAATCACATGTTCGCGCATTGTGTCCGGTGTTTCCGCAGATGCCACACCTCCTTTGGCCTGTTTCTGTCCTCGGCTTCCGACCACTACTCCGACGTATTTCCTCTTGTACCTGGGCTGTCGCCTCTCTCTGCGACTGAATATCCTGTGCATCAGCTACAGTAAGACTTCCTCCTTGCCTAAGATGAGTTTTCTTAGTCCTTTTGCGTCGGTTAAGTAGGCTGTTTTCCTCCCGAAGGGCTTTATTCTCAGCTCTTAAGAATGCATTCTCATGGGCAAATCCCAGTGCTCCTTTCAGAATATGCTCAACATCTGTACATCCATGTGTTGGAGAGCTGCCTGGATGATTAAGGAACCGATCCTTAAGTAGAGTTCCTTGAGAACTTAACTCTGTTGCGTTCTTTGGTGTCTGGGAAGTCCAAGGTAGTGGTGTTGTTGGGAGGGATCCTGGAGGTGAAGGAGTGTGGAACTTGACATCCAGCTTAGATATCACACTTTCTGCACTTAGAGGGACAAGTCCTGCCCCTCTAAAACCCCCTTGGATGTTTTTTTCTGTGAGAGCTCGCTTAAAGGCGTTGTGAAATGCTGGAAAGAAATCGTCCTTCGTAATATGGGTATTACCCCGTCGCATCTTATCCTCAATTTCTCGACCGTACGCCAACTTCAAAGGCCCAAAACACCCTACATCTAAGGGCTGAAGTAGATGAGAAGAATGAGGCGGCATACAGAGGGTGACGATGTTGTTTTCCTTGCAAAACAGCTCAAAGTCTGTGGAGTGGTGACTTTCGTGTCCATCGACAATAAGGAGGCGATATTTCCCCTTCGCACGCGACTTTGAATGCTGATCAAAGTGCTGGAGCCAATCTAGGCCTCTTTCATTTGTTGTCCATCCATTTTCAGATGTTGCGATAACCCAGTCGGGTGGGAGACCAGATTCGGTGTACCATGTGGAGAGGAGATTTTTGCCTGCAACAATGATGTATGGCGGGACGCTATAGCCAGACGAACTGATGGCCTGAATGACTGTAACCCATTCTCGATTGCCAGGCTGAGCCATTTTTGTGTTTGAATGTCTTTCAGCGCTTGTAACAACCATGCCGGATGCAATCTGGCCCATCATAAAGCCAGTCTCGTCAAAGTTGTAGATATCTGACTCCACGATGCCATATTTCGCGATTGTGTTCGCCACAAGGCGAAACCACGCGTTTATTGCCTCAGGATCTTCGCATTTAGCTCTCTTATAGTCGTATCTTCGAAAAAAACGCGTTCGGAGCTGTGGTTGTCGTTTGACAAAGTTTGAGGCCCAGCGCTTGCCGACTGGTGGCTTGTCGCGGTCGGCAAGCAGTCGATTGGCCATTTCTTCAACACCAGTAAGCCGGGGAGGAAACGATCGGGCATCTAGGTCGAGAATGTACTCGACTAGCTTCTGCTCTTCAAGCTCCGTCAAATTCCGTGAGTTCGGCATGGTGTCGCGTCGTGATGCTGTTCCCTTTAGTCGACGCGTCACAATGTCGCGGCTGACGTTGTACATCTTTGCTGCAGCGCGAATGCTGAGTTTTAGGTCTTTTTTGTAAGCTTGGACAGCCAGCTGTACCTGAGCTTCGTTGCTAGTGGATTGCATTGTTGTTCGTGGAGAAATGAAAGGAAACAGTCAGACAGACGCGTCTGGCTGGTTGGGTGGCGCGCTCGCTTGTCTGGCGCGCTCGCTTATCATGTACGTTAGAGTAAATTATAAAGTTAATTGCTAAAGAGCTATAGAAGGTAACGTAGTTCACAAGCAAGTGAATCACACAAGCTAGTGAATCACTTTTCTACTACTCGTACAATAACATGTAAGAGAAATCAACTACAACGCCTTAAACTAATTTAAATTAACTGGAATCCTCTTCTTCAGATGTAGATTCAACCTTTTGACATGTACGAGCATTATGGCCAGGCTCTCCACAGATACCACATCGTCGCGCGCGCGTTTCCTGCCTCCTCGTACGACCACCATTCTGACTTGTTTCTGCCTTTAACTGCTCCGTCGCATCTATTTGAGACTTTAAATCCTTTGCCTGGTTAATTGTAAGTGTCCCTCCTTGCTGTAGCTGTTTTTTTTTCGTACGCCGACGGCGGCTAAGGCGGTCATTTGCCTCTCGAAGTTCAGCCAAATCCTCCCGCATCAAGGTCTGTTCGTGCACCATCATCATCATCCCTTTCTTCAGCTGCTGCATACCTGTAAGAATTGATGTTGGGGAGCTATTTTGATGTCGTACGATGCGATTACTGATATAATCGGATTGTGACGTGATTTCGATTGGGTTGTTTGGTGTCTTTGGTACCCAAGCTGGTGGTAAGCCAGCAGAAGAACCTGGTGGTGTTGGCGTATGAAGCTTGATATCTAGCTGTGAAATCACATAATCAGGGTCGTACGGTATAAGGCCAGTTGCTCTAAAGCCTGCTTGAATGTTTGACTTAGTTATCGCCTTGTCGTACGCCTTAGAAAAAGCTGGGAGGAAGTCTTCCTTTGCAATATGCGTAACATGCGCCCGCATAAGGACCTCGATTTCTTGACCGTACGCCCGTTTCAAGGGACCAAAGCACCCAACATCAAGAGGCTGGAGCTTATGCGATGAATGAGGTGGCATACAGAGCGTAATAATCTTCTGTTCCTTGCAGTATAGCTCAAAATCGACAGAATGGTGGCTTTCATGGCCATCAAGGATAAGGAGGCGGTAAACACCCTTCGTACGACTTCTTGTATGGAAATCAAAGTGCTTTACCCATTCTAGGCCTTTCTCGTTTGTCGTCCAACCGTTTTCTGTAAGGGTAATTACCCAGTTGGGTGGGAGGGGGCTGTCGTACGTCCAGGAGTCAAGATGGACTTTGCCTGCAAAGATGATGTACGGTGGGATAGAATAGCCGTACGACCCAATGCCCTGGATTACTGTAACCCATTCCTGATTCCCTTGTTGTGCTCCTCTTGGCTTGCCACGTCGTTCAGAGGCTGTAACAACCATTTCAGAGGACATTTTGCCCATTGCAAACCCAGTCTCATCAAAGTTATAGATATCGTCATCGTGTATCCCATACTTCGCAATTGTATTTCGTACAAGGGAAAACCACGCGCGATACGCGTCAGGATCTTCGCAGAGGACTCTCTGATAGTCGATTCTTCGATTAAAACGCGTTCGGAGCTCAGGTCGTCGTCGTACGAAGTTTGAGGCCCAGTTTGTTCCGACGCGTCGCGCGCCGCGGTCGCGAAGCAGTCGATCGGCCATTTCTCGAACAGCACTAAGGCGCGGTGGAAATGATCGTGAATCTAGGTCGATTATGTATCGTACAATGCTCTCCTCTTCGTACAAGGTCAAATTCTGGTTATGTGGTCGGATGTCGCGTTTCGCAGGTCGGCCGTGTTTTCGTCGTTGGAGGGTAGAGAATGATACATTATAGAGTAATGCAGCCTTTCGTACGCTTAATTTTGGGTTGGATTGGAGCGCATTAAGCGCTAGGACTAAATCACTTTCAATTGATTGCTGTCCCATAGTTGTTGGTGGAGAAAAACTAGGAGAAAGAGGATGCGTACGAAATAATTAGAAAGTGATTCACTAGCTTGTGTGATTCACTTGCTTGTGAACTACGTTATTCTTTTTTTAAGTAGAGGTAAGTCTTACATTTGTTGTATATACAGTCTGCTTAAAAGATTCTATAGTATTATTTATATATTACTTTAAGTAGTTTGTTATCTTTAAATAGGGGTTTCTCTTAAATTTAAACTTTAGGTCTATTATTAGCATTAACGTCCTCTATGCTATAGAAGCGTATTTCTTAGTTGTTGTATATTTTATTAACGTTAGGTTGTTAGTTAATCTAGGTATAGCTAGTATTTAGGTATATTTATAAGGCTAAAGGTTTATTTAAGTTAATATTATTACCTTTATTAATTTTATATTCCTATAGCTTTATTCTATTGTAGAGGTTAAGGTTTTTAAGTCTTTACCTTATCTCTTGCTTAATTTTAAGATTAGGACTCTTAGATTAAGTTAAGCTTCTAGTTTGTCTAAGCTTAAGAAGCTGCTTAGCTACTTATTATTCTATCTTGCTTAGTAGGAGGAGTTTATCTAGCAATTCTTCTAAGTTAGAGGTGTATTTAGAGCTTGTTTGTTCTCTAAGGACCTTAATAGTCTTTTAAGGGGTTCTTTCTCTAATGTTAAGCTATAGTTAGGGGAATAAAGTTTTTGCTTGTTTTCTTCCTACAGCTACTTGTTACGGTCGGCTTTCCGTGGTAGTGTCTATTAGCAGAAGCTGAGGCAACGAAGCTGGAGAACAGTGCTGTAAGTCGTGCTGAAAGGATCAGGTCTTCAGAGGATACGGTGATCAGTCGTATACTCAACAAGGGGTTGTAACGTTGGTCACTAGTGAAGGGTGCCGAGAGTATCCGAGGGGATAATCACAAAGTTGATTGCTGAAGAGCTATGGAAGTCTGTCCTTGAGTCCGTTCCAGTCCATCCTATATACAAGTCTGGTTTCCCTGTTCCTCAGGGCGTCCGTATGTATGTCGTACGGGTGCCGTATCCTTGGCATACGGGATCCGTATCTCAAATGTACGGATCTAATCTTATCATATCTTCACGTGACTTGTACCATAGTTCTTCCATTCCGGGGGAGTCATCCGTCCGTCCCTGTTTCTTGTCAAAACCTTCTCCTGTAAAAACTTTTTCTTGGCACCCAGTGTTAAGAATTTTTAGGTTTTTGCAGGGCTTCGGCCCGTACCCCTAACGGGTCTTATCATCCCCGTCTTCACTTTCGGACTCGTCTCTCAACACCACCACAGCACCCCTCCCCTTCAATCCTCTCACAACACCAAACACGACGAGACCTCCCCCGAAAGTGAAGTAGGGCGAGAGTTCAGAAGCTTTGAAGGTCACTCTCGCCCTCGCCGATCCGCGCGTCCGCTAGCCTGCGGCGCGCTGTGCCCGCCGCGTGCGGGCCACCACTCCAACAAGGGCTCGAATTGCCCTTGTCCACACACCAAAGCCCCGGCACAAAAGTCAGGACATTTTCTGTCTCCGTGCCAGACCTTCTGTCTGGAAGGTCTTGAACACTTTCGCTCCTGCCAGAGCCTGACTAGTTCAGGCAGTAACGGAGAGCGATTGTTGCGGGCTCCTGTATCGCCATCGGCTGGGAGCCGACTTGCTGTATGCCTTCTTTGCTTCGCTCCAATCAAAGTGGAGAGGAGAAAGGCGTGGAACCACATTACGACCGGCCGTGCTAGGTTTTTCCCCCTTGTGGTTTTTCCTAGCACTATCCGAACTACTTTCCTTGTGGATGAAGCGACCCGGGAAAAGGATGACGGATAAGAGAATTCTGGTCAGGTGAGAAGATCCGCTTCAACTTGGAGCGGTTTGAACAGGAGCGTTAGGTGAAGACGTAGCCCTGTAACATAGTTTAGATTAGCATAGACCATGTCGGCATTGCGCCCGGCACGTCTCTTGTCGCTCGAGACGTTAAATTTACCAAACCAAACCAAACCAATCCTGTGTCTGCAGACCTTTTCGCGAACCTTCTCTTTACAAGGTACCCACTGTTAGTAGCTGTTAAGATCATAGAGGGCTCCGGCCTACCACACTATCGTTTCCCATCTTCAGCCCACGCGAGCTGAAATTCACCATCATGGCCGTCTCTCTAGACGCAGGGCCATCGATCACGGTTCACGGGGACGCCAGTACATCTCGACGGTCTGGACGTGTCCGAAAACCGACCGCAAAGGTCAGAGTGGTTGAGCAAGTCAGCTACCAAGACAATGCGGAGCTTAAAGACGAGATCAACAAGCTCTCAAACCTCGTCCAGGATCTCCTACGACGGGACGCCGAAAGGGAACAGTTCCTGAAAGACTGTTTGATGAAGATCGAATCCTTGGAGAAAGAGCTTCAGGAAGAGAAGCAGCGTTCAGACCGGCACCAACGTGGTCTAGCAAGGTCCATGCATGCTGTTAGCACCGGACCCAGCGAGTCCGCCCTGAGTTTCCAAGGGCATCCCTTACACACAGCCCAGAACCAGCCGCCCCAAGTTCGGTCCTACGCGATGGTGGCGAGCCAGCCGCTTACCAGACAACTGCATGAAACAACGCCAGCAAAACAAGCCGCAAACCGGGCGGCTTCAAAAGACCTTCGCATCTTCGCACGTCTGCCACCTGAAAGCCCGCTCCGCAACGAGAGAGCCTACGACATATATATCTTCGTTCGAGAAAAGCTAAGTCCCCAAGCTCGAGAAGCCCTCAAGGGGATCGACCATGTCAAGACAGGATTAGCACTCCTACCATCGTCAGCAGACGGGGCAAAAGTCCTGCTAGAGAACAGAGAACAGATTGGTGCCCTTCTCCAGGCACAGGCGGTCGAGCAGCGCGACACCTGGATCCGGGCCTATATCGCAAACGTCCCTTACACCAGACACTGCCTGCTCACCAATACTGAGCTGGAAATCACGACCGAGGAGCTCCTTGAAGAGATCCAGGCCACGACGAAACTCAAGCCCGAAAAAGCATACTTTTCCAGAAAAGACGAAGCCGAAAGGCTAGGCACGGTGACAGCCTGGTTCAAGGCGGAAGCCGTAAGGCAACTACCAAGACGCCTCCGTTTGATGGGGGCCAGCGTGTTTGTGAACCTGCAGTTCCCGAAGGAGAAGAGGTCTCCCCAATGCCACCGCTGCGGCGGCTTTCACAACGAACGAACGTGTACCAGAAGGAAGAGATGCCTCAAGTGCAGCTCTCCTTCCCACACGACCGACCAACATCGGGCACCTTGCGGCGGCACTGAGGGTCACGATGGCTGTGACTGCCCCTTTAAATGCCCGTCGTGTAACGGACCCCACGCCGCCTTTGATGCGATGTGCCCTATCAAACCCAAAGTGGTGAAGGGCGTAGTCCAGAGGAGGAACAAGGCACAGCTACGGGCCATCCGAGCCGAGGGAGAAAGATCGTGGAGAACTGCAACCCAGCAGTCGCACCGACACTCCCGCGATGAACGACAAGCGATGGACTGTACCCCAGCAAATGAGACACAGGAGGAGAACGCGGCCATCTAAAACCCTGCAAATCATGCAAGCGAACGTGGGCAGGCGGCCATCTGCCCACGAAACAGCACTGAACCTGGCGTACGCAGCCCAGATTGATATACTCCTACTACAAGAGCCCTCTATCCGCTCGGAGGAGAGGAGGCTCACAAGATTCCACCCAGCTTTTGAGACTTTCACCCCGGTGGATAACTGGACCGAAGACCGGCCCAGGGTGCTTACTTATCTCCGCAGAGGAGTTGGGCTACGAGGCGTACAAATACGGCCTCTACCCGTTCCATCCACAGACCTGCTTTTCCTACGACTCCTCTCAGGAACGCAGGAAGTCCTCACAGTCATCAACGTGTACAACGCCCCTTGTGGCTCATTGCGACACGGCCAGGCTGTCATGGACATCATAGCGGCCTGGCAACCCAAACCCGAGGATCGAGTACTGATCGCGGGGGACTTTAACTTACACCATTGGACATGGCAGCCCGAGGCAACAAGCTCCTTTGACGCGGACAACCTGGTAGAATGGGCAGAAGACGCCAGACTTGTCCTGCTGTCGCCGATAGGTGAGCCTACGCACATAGACGGCAACACGCTAGACTTATGCTGGGGGTCCAGCAACCTCCATGGGGCATCCACCAGCATAGAAACGTCCCTACACACGACATCAGACCACGAATCCCTGCTTACCCGGGTCCCCTTGGCCCCAACCGATTTACCCAGTCCAACCGCGGGAAAGTTCCGGCTCGACACGATGGATGAGAAGCTTTTCCTCGACATGCTGAAGCGAAACCTACAACCTATACGACATATTGCAAGCGACACAAGGGGCCCACAGGCACTAGACCTCCTAGCACAGCGGCTCACGGACTCCCTCGTAGAAGCGCTCACGGCTTCTACAAAGCGCACATTGGGCAGAGGGCCTGGGAGGCCATACTGGAACGAGAGCTGTGCGCGCAAACACCAAGCCTACACGACGAAGAGAGCAACTGTAAAGAGACTTCGCGCCTTGGGGATAGACTGTCGATGGGAGCTAGATGAGGAGGATGCTCTCAGACTGGACTTTCTCCATGAGCTACGCCGCTCGAAGGACACTTACTGGAGAGGGAAGATCGCCTCAGCCTCCACAGGCAAAGACGTATTCGAAATGGTCGGGTGGCATAAGGCCACAGGGTCCTTCCAGATCCCACCCCTCCGAGACGAAAATAACCCAGCCACGCTCGTCTCACAAACGAAAGAGAAGCGCGATCTGTTTGCCCGCGTTCTCCTCAGAAGATCTGCTATCTCCGCAGACATATCAGCAGAGACCCCAGCACCTCAGCTGCAGGCCAAACTCCCTTTCCCACAGGTTACGAAAGATGAGGTACAAACTGCAGTTCTCTCTGCGGGAAACACTACCCCTGGGTCTGATGGAATCACTACGGCCGCTCTCAAGACAGCGTGGCCCGTTATTAAGGACACCGTTTTCTCGCTCTATAGTGGATGCATACGCGAGGGCTGGCATCCCACCTGTTTCAAAGAAGCCATCCTAGTCATCCTGCCTAAGCCGGGCAAGAGAGATAGGGCGCTCCCACGCTCTTATAGACCAATCGCGCTCTTGTCTGTACTTGGAAAAGGCTTGGAGAGGCTTGTCGCAAGAAGGCTTGCCTGGATCACAGTGAAACACCGAGTACTGCACGACCAACAGTTCGGCGCCCTCCCCCTTCGCTCGTGTAGCGACCTCACCGCCGCCGCCATTCACGATATCGAGTGCGCCTGGCAAAGAGGTCTTGTCACCTCTATGCTCACACTCGACGTGAAAGGGGCCTTCGACGCTGTGCTGCCAGGGAGGCTGATCCGACGCCTCCGATGCCAAGGATGGCCGGAGAACCTCGTGCAGTGGGTCTCGAGCTTTGTCCTTGGGAGAAGAGCAAGAATAAGGCTAGACGGGGAGATGGGAGACGTCTTCGACCTCGAGTGTGGGTTACCACAGGGCTCGCCTGTGTCCCCCATCCTCTTCATGCTCCACATCGAACCCCTATTTAAGCTGGGCACTTCCCGTCCAGGAAGGAAGCGGTCCCGATTTGGCTATGCCGACGACATTGCTATCCTGGCGAGCTCAACTTCACTGGAGGACAACTGTGTCCTGCTAGCCAAAGAATGGGAAGAAGCTCAAGCATGGGGAGCGTCAGAGGGAGTCACTTTCGACACCGACAAGTCCGAGCTCATCCACTGCACCAGGAGGCACAAAGACGGAAACCCGCCAATCACAGTCACCTTGTTGGATGGAAGACAACATACAGTCCATGCCGCTAACCAAGGGGCCTCCCTACGATGGCTTGGCGTCCACTTCGACCGAAGGCTCACATTCAAGAACCATGTGAGAGACCTCTGCGCCAAAGCCCGCCGAGTGGTTAATGGACTACGGGGACTAGGAACCACTGTCTGGGGTGCGCCGGCACACCTGCTTTGCCACGCTACGATCTCTTGCGTATTGCCCATCCAGTACTATGCTTCCGAGGCATGGTGGCCCGGCAGGAACCGGATCAAGAATGGACACGTCACCTCGAACGGAGTCAACGATCTACTCCGCCAACTTGACACCACGCAAGCCAAAGCTATTAGAGCTGCACTTCCTGTGTACAAGACGACGCCTGCACCGATCCTGCAGCGCGAAGCTGCCCTGCCCCCAGCAGAGGTGATGCTAGATGCAAAGCTTCACAAAGCCTCCGCAAGGATCCATCGCCTTGACGAGCGACACCCCCTCCGAAAGAGACTCAGAGGAAAGCCAGGACCAGACTCAAGGCTCCGACGAATGGCAAATCTCGTAGATAACAACGCTGAATACATCGACCCGCTTGAACTACCACCTTGGGAGCGCTTAACGGACTGGCAAACGGCCCTCAGCATGGTCGGTCACAAGCCTAGGAAGACCAAGGAAGAACTGGCACTTGAGTTCACAGACAGACTGGGAACGTTTTCAAAGCGGGACATTGTAGTCTATACCGACGGTTCCCAAACGACGGACGGTAGCAGAACCTCCGCCGGAGCAGGCTGGGTAGGGTACCAGGCCACACGGCAGATCTTCCGAGGATCCGAACCGCTCGGTCACCAGACGGAGGTCTCTGACGCAGAAGCGCAAGCCGCTTTTCGGGGCCTACTGGAAGCCATGAGGTCTCCCACGGCGCGGATGGCAGACAATGTTCACATCTGCCTCGACAACCTCGCAGTCGCAGCCGGACTCTATTCCCAGAGCGCTGGAAGCAGCCAGGCCAGGTTTAGGGCCTTTAGTGGGCTCTGCGCCTCTTGGGCACAGAGAGAACGGGCAAGCTGGACGATCTCTGGCAGGGTGTACATTTGGTGGTGCCCCGGGCACACGGGTATACCGGGAAACGAGGAAGCAGACGCTCTAGCCAAGGAGGCCTGCAAACAGATGCCAGAATCACAGCCTCAGCCTACACTCGCGCACTTGAAACGGCAGTCTAAAGCAGTCGCTTTCCAAGCTTTCGCTAGGAGATGGCCGTCAATCTGCCCTCGGCAGTACGCCGACCTTGGGATAGTTCCTCATCCCAAGCCCCCCGAACTTCACCTTCCTCGGCATCTGCTGGGAAGGCTATATGCAGCAAGGTCCCATCACGGAGACTTTGCAGCGTACCACGAGAGATTTGACCACCAAAACGCACTGCTCAACTGCAGTTGCGGACGGCGCAAAAGCCCAGTACACTTTTACTTCTGTAAGCGCGGCCGGAAGGCCACGCCTCGCCATCTCCGCCAACGCATGGCGAAAGCAAGCATAGATGTTCTGCTAGGCTCTACGCAGGGAGCTTCTCTTCTGTGCGAATGGATGGAGGCAACCAATTTCTTTTCCGAAATCTGCCCGACTTTCGAACAGGAACGTTAGGTGAAGACGGTGGCCTGTAACATAGCTTAGATTAGCATAGACCATGTCGGCACTGCGCCCGGCACGTCCATCGATACTCCGGACGTTAAATATCATCATCATCATCATCATATGCCAAGGATACGGCACCCGTACGACATACATACGGACGCCCTGAGGAACAGGGAAACCAGACTTGTATATAGGATGGACTGGAACGGACTCAAGGACAGACTTCCATAGCTCTTCAGCAATCAACTTTGTGATTATCCCCTCGGATACTCTCGGCACCCTTCACTAGTGACCAACGTTACAACCCCTTGTTGAGTATACGACTGATCACCGTATCCTCTGAAGACCTGAACCTTTCAGCACGACTTACAGCACTGTTCCCCAGCTTCGTTGCCTCAGCTTCTGCTAATAGACACTACCACGGAAAGCCGACCGTAACACTTTGATTGCTCCTGTTCAGTAAGTTGACCCTACGAAGCTAACGAACAGTAACAACACCATGGCCGCACGACCCAATGCTCCCAAGACTCCTACCCCAGGATCCAGCGCCTCCTCAGGCAAGCAACCTACTCGATCCCTGGACGAGGAAATGAAGGAGGCCGAGGATTCCGACGAAGAACTCGACTTCACCAAGAAAGTCTACGGAAACCTCCAGAAACGCATCGACAAGAACAACAACGACATCGCGCAGATGCAGGCCATGTTCAACGACGCCGTGACAGAGCTCGAAAACAAGAACCAGCTCGCCAACAAGCTCCAACAAGAGGTTCACACCCTCCGAGCGGCCGCCAGCATCATCCAAACCCCCATGGACGGACGAGAGAAACTCAAGCTCAACTCTCCCATCACTTATGACGGAACCCCAGGACTACTCAAGGGATTCCTCATCCAAGTCAAGAACTATCAGAATTTCCATCAAGGAAACTTTCGCAACGGAACTGAGAAAGTCATTCACGCCGCAACCTTCCTGCGAGGACGAGCCCTTCAGTGGTTCGAGCCCTTCCTTGAAGAAAACCTCAACAATGAGACCCTCGACCATTGTTCCAGCGAAGTTAGGGACATATTCGCCAACTTCCAGGGATTCGAAGACGCCCTGAAATCCCTATTCCAGGATCCCGACGGATCACGACAAGCAGAAAGAGACTTGGCTCACTTACGCCAGACCAAGTCTGCCACTGCCTACGCCGCAGAATTCAGAAGACTCTGCGCCCAGCTCAAGCTCACTGAAGACACCAAGATCTTCATGTTCTACAGCAACTTGAAGGATGAAGTCAAGGACGAGATTGTCAAGCTCGATCGCCCGGAAGACTTCCTCCAGTACGCCGAACTCGCTATCAAGATTGACAACCGCCTCTACGAACGACGCAAAGAGAAAGGCGAAAAGCGAGCCCCGGCCAACTCAGCCAAGAAGTACCAATGGCAACCCCAACAACGATTTCAGCAAAATCACCCTCAGCGCAACGGACAAGCCGAGCGCCCTAAAGGAAACTACTGGCAGAACAACCAGAATCGCAACAGCACCGCCTATGGACACCACAGTGGCCCTATGGACCTCAGCGTGGCCCAGAAAGACAACAAGACACGGGACTTCAAGTGCTACAACTGCGACAAGCCAGGACACATGGCTAGAGAATGCCGACAACCCAAAAAGCAGCGATTCCAACCAGTACCCGAGAAAGGTCGACAAATCAACATTGCCAGCAAAGACACCCCTCACGCTTCACTCTCATGGACCGCCTGCTACGACGACAACTGCTTGACCCATCAAGACGGCAAGGAACAATCCGGATGGTATCCGAAAGCCCCCAGAACTCTAGCTATGACCCGGTCAGGCTACGAAAAGACAGGGATATGCAAAACCCCTGAAGAACACCAACGACAATGTGTCGACATCCTTCGGCAAGCCTGCGGGATTGCAGCTTACCAAAGGATCCCCGAGGCCAGAAAAGAAACCAAGAAGGACAACGAACGCGCGCAATCATTGACAGCGGCGCCCAAGGAAACTTCATATCACCCAGACTGGTGAACGAACGAAAAATACCATGGCAAAAGAAAGAACGCCCGTACGCGTTACGGACGGTCGAAGGAGAACAAGTCGAGTACGGTGGCGGACTCATTGTTTTGGAGACAGTGCACCTCCCTTTGCAAGTTCATGACCAGAAAGAAGAACTCCAATTCGACATCACAGAAATGGGAGACATCGATGTCATCCTAGGAATCACATGGTTACGAAAGCACAACCCACGAATAGATTGGAGAACCGGCCAACTCCAATGGTCAGATTCAGTCACTGAGCAGCACTGCAAGAGCCAGGCCTCAAACGAATCCTCTAGAGCACCTCTTGACGACACTATACAACGAATCCGATACGTAGCCTATCTCCGGGAGATACGGCCTTCCAAGACGGTGGCCCCGGCAGCATCAGATCAAGGATCAGATCCACTCCTAGCTATTCCAGAGGAGTACCGGAAGTACAAAAAACTGTTTGCCCCGGAGTTAGAAACAGGTTTGCCAGAACACGGACCTTACGATCACGAGATCCCCCTCATCGAAGGCTCCCACCCGAAGTTCCATCCGATATATGGACTCAACGAAACAGAACGTGAGGCACTCGACAAGTACCTCGACGAGAACCTCAAGAAGGGATACATCAGACCCTCTGAGTCATCCGCAGGATATCCTATCCTGTTTGTGCCAAAGAAGAATGGCAAACTACGACTATGCGTTGACTACCGACAGCTCAACAGCATCACGAAGAAGAATTGTTACCCACTACCACTCATCTCAGAACTTCGAGATTTGTTGCATGGAGCAAACTGGTTCACGGCCCTCGACCTCAAAGGAGCCTACAACTTGATTAGAATGAAGGAAGGCGAAGAATGGAAAACAGCGTTCCGAACACGCAAAGGACTTTTTGAGTACCTCGTCATGCCTTTCGGACTCACCAACGCACCCGCCACCTTTCAGACAATGATCAACCACGTCCTCAGCGAATTCATCGACATATTCGTTGTCGTCTACCTCGACGACATCCTCATCTTCTCACCTACCCTGGAGCTACACAAGGAACACGTACACCAAGTCCTTCAGAAACTCCAAGAAGCCAAGCTATTGGTAGAAGCCGAAAAATGCGAATTCCACACCCAAAGAGTCGATTTCCTAGGGTACACCATCACCCCAGGACAAATCGAGATGGAAGCGAAGAAAGTACAGGCAGTCAGGGACTGGCCTACACCTCAGAACGTCAAGGACGTCCAGTCGTTCCTAGGATTCGTCAACTTCTACCGGCGATTCCTCAAAAGTTACGCAGGAAGCGTGCAGTGCATCCAAAACCTCACACGAAAAGACACCCCGTTCGAATGGACCAAAGAATGCAACGACGCATTCGAGAAAGTCAAGCAACATGTTAGCTCAGAACCTGTCACTCGAATCCCCGACCCAGACAAACCTTTCGAAATCGAAGTCGACGCCTCCGACTTCGCCATGGGCGGACAACTTGGTCAACGCGACGAAGAAGGAAGATTACACCCTTGTGCCTTCTTCTCCAAAGCATTCCACGGACCAGAACTGAACTACCAGATCCACGACAAAGAACTCATGGCAATCATCGAAGCATTCCATGAATGGAGACCACAATTATCTGGCACGAAACACGAAGTCCTCGTGTACACGGATCACAAGAACCTCGCACACTTCACAACATCCAAGAACCTGAACAAACGACAAATCAGATGGTCAGAATTCCTTTCGGAATACAACTTCCGAATCATCTACAGGAAAGGAACCGACAACGGCAGAGCCGACGCCCTCAGCAGAAGGACGGATCACGAAGTTCCCGTCCCAGAGGAAACACAAGTCATCCTCAAGACAGACAAAAATGGAGACCTTGTTCCAGCACAGAAACTCCTCATGATCGCCAGACGAGTCATGGTTGGCACGACCAACAAAATGACGCATGAGATGATCAGAGAGATTCACAGTGCTTGAGCACACGGTCACCAAGGAGTTACCAAGACCTGGAAACGAATTCGACAACACCACGACCAGCGAGTAACGAGACAAGACGTTGCAGACGCAATTCGCGATTGCGAACCCTGCAAGAAAAGCAAGAACAGTCCACACAAGCCCTACGGACTCATTCAGCCACTGCCAATACCACCAGCAGCATGGCACTCGATCTCTTTGGACTTTATCGTCAAACTACCCAAGTCGAGAGAACCACTTACGAAGGTCTATTACGACAGCGTTTTGGTCATCGTGGACCGACTCACCAAATACGCTTACTTTATTCTATACCTGGAAGCAAGCACAGCAGAAGACCTTGCGTACACGTTTTTGAAGTACATCATCAGCAACCACGGACTACCTAACGAAATTGTGTCAGACAGAGACAAGCTGTTTACTTCAAAGTTTTGGAAATCTCTGATTTTGCAACTTGGTACAGACTACAAACTGTCGACCTCTTTCCACCTGCAGACCGATGGTCAGACTGAACGAATCAACCAGATACTTGAACAGTATCTACGGTGCTATGTCAACTACGACCAAGACAACTGGGTACCACTGTTACCTACAGCCCAGTTCGCCTACAACAGCGCAGTCGGAGAAAGCACTCTCCACTCCCCATTCTACTTGAACTACGGATTCGAGCCTACAGCACATGGAGAACCACGCGAAGGACCACGGGCCCTGAAGGCCGTGGCCGAAATCAACAAAATACGCGAAATCCAGACAAACGTCTCCCAAGATTTGGAATTTGTCAGAGAACGAATGAAAAAGTACGCCAACACTTCAAGGATTGGAGGACCACCCTTAGAAGAGGGAGATAGCGCCTACCTCATACGACGAAATATCAAAACCAAGCGACCTAGCGACAAGTTGGACTACAAAAAACTCGGACCTTTCGAAATCATCCAAAAGGTTTCAACAGTCAACTACAAACTTAAGCTACCCGACACGATGAAAATCCACCCAGTCTTTCACATCGCACTTCTCGAACCAGCACCACGCGGATCACACACCGAAGACTGTATCATCGTGGAACCCAATGAACCAGAGTACGAAGTCGAACGAATCATCGACCACAGGAACGAAGATGGTCATGACGAATATCTCATTAAATGGAAAGGCTACGGACACGAAGACAATTCATGGGAACCAGTCAAGAACCTCCAACACTCTCAGGCACTTCTAAGGGAGTACCAAAGTCAAAGTCAGCCAACTCCGGATCTTCAAACACCGCCTCCCAGTCGACGACCCCGAAGGCGCCACTAGCCTGTGCCTCCTTAGCCACAACCGACTCGGAAGAGAACGCAGCAGAATCCGCGGATTCACCATCCGGGATCTCCCGACCCTTCTTGAACACCATTCGCTTCGCTTTACGAATGCGCTCCAGCTTCGCGAGCGACTCATCCATTTCAGCTTGAGCCCGACGCAGCGCGTCCGCTCTTTGTCGAAGAATCAGTTCTTCCGACTCCTCCTCACGCTCGAGACGATCAGATTCATTCAAAAGACGATCCACTATCGCAAACGGATTAATACCTCCAAAGAAACAAAACAAGAGGAACACTTACATTCACAAATCGCATTTGCCGACGCATCGCAAGAACGACCGCGACGAACACACTCAGAACATTTCGATTTACCAGCCAGCATCTTACAGCGACGACCAGCCGACCGACAGTACGAACAAGGCATGACTTCAAAACCAAACTCCTTGATTTCAAGCGCAAGCTTCAGGCGACGTTGTGTAGAAGAGCCCTTTGCGTGGGAATCGCTGTGCGACATTTTGTCAGTACGAAAGAAGAAACATTGGACACCATCCCAGCCTGGATGGCAGGGGACCCGACCTACTTATGTGGTTTGGGGACCAAACCTTTGGAGAGGAGACCTGATGTTACGACCCGTCAAACATAACAGGACCAGGGGACGCCCCCACAGGGCGCCTGGCGGTTACGGACAAGTTATAAGCAGGCAGACACGGGAAACAAGGGTGACTCCTCCGGAACGGAAGAACTATGGTGCAAGGTCACGTGGTGATAAGGGAGTGAGCAACTGATTATGCGTGAGCACGATTGATCACGACGTGAGCGCTCACGCGCCCCACTTCGAGTGATCACTCCATACAACACCTGGATTACTGGTAATCAGGTGTAAGCCAGATCTCAGCAACAGACACACGGGACTTGTATATAGGATGGACTTGGACGAACTCAAGGACAGACTTCCATAGCTCTTCAGCAATCAACTTTGTGATTATCCCCTCGGATACTCTCGGCACCCTTCACTAGTGACCAACGTTACAACCCCTTGTTGAGTATACGACTGATCACCGTATCCTCTGAAGACCTGATCCTTTCAGCACGACTTACAGCACTGTTCTCCAGCTTCGTTGCCTCAGCTTCTGCTAATAGACACTACCACGGAAAGCCGACCGTAACACTAAAGTCCTTATTGCCTAAGTTTCCTAAAGGATATAAGGTTTGCAGCTAATTTAGGGTAAAAGGCAACTTTAAATAAAGTAAGCTTTATAATACTATTACTATATGCCCTTAGGTTAATTCCTGCAGTCTTATAACGTGGCTGATAAGCGAGTCGATCAGACAAGCGAGTCGATCACCCAACCACGACTACATTACAAATCCAAGAAGACATCAATATCAACACCACTAAATCAATTAACGCTACTAAGAATTCTCTTCCTCAGTCGTTTCTACATCAAACTGACACGTTCGCGCATTGTGTCCTGTGTTTCCGCACACGCCACACCGTCGTTGACCCGATTCAGTCCTTGGCTTACGACCACTCCTCCGACGCGTTTCCTCATAAACCTGTGCTGTTGCGTCCCTCTGCGACTGTATATCCTCTGCATCAGCTACAGTAAGACTTCCTCCTTGCTGGAGACGCGTTTTCTTAGCTCTCCGACGTCGGCTTAGTGTGCTGTTTTCCTCTCGAAGAGTTTTGTTCTCCGCCCTCAGGAATGCATTCTCATGCATTATTCCTAGTGTTCCTTTAAGAATATAGTCAACGTCGTTATTGATAGGTGTTGGGGAGCTATTTTGATGACGGGCAATTCGATCCTTGATCAGTGTTGACTGAGAAGTTGCTTCTGTTGGGTTGTTTGGTGTCCTGGAAACCCAAGGGAGCGGTGTTGTTGGAAGTGATCCTGGAGGCGTTGGAGTGTGTAACTTGACGTCCAGCTTTGATAATACACTTTCTGCACTCAGAGGGACAAGCCCGGAGCCTCTGAAACCTCCCTGGATATTCTTTCCCGTAAGTGCTTGTGTAAAGGCCTCACGAAACGCTGGAAAGAAGTCTTCCTTCGTAATATGGGTTACACCTCGCCGCATCTTTTCCTCAATTTGTCGACCGTACGCCGTTTTGAGAGGCCCAAAGCATCCTACATCTAAGGGCTGAAGTAGATGAGATGAATGAGCTGGCATACAGAGTGGGACGATGTTGTTTTCCTGACAATATAGCTCGAAACCTGCAGAGTGGTGGCTTTCATGCCCATCAACGATAAGGAGGCGATGAGGACCTCTTGCACGTGGCTTTGAATGACGATCGAAGTGTTTGACCCAATTTAGGCCTATCTCGTTTGTTGTCCATCCGTTTTCAGATGTTGCGATAACCCAGTCGTGTGGGAGATCTGTTTCAGTGTACCAGGTTGAGAGGTGATAATGGCCTGCAACGATGATGTATGGCGGGACGCTGTAGCCTGACGAACTTATGGCTTGGATAACTGTAACCCATTCCCGATTACCAGGCTGCACCATTTTCGTGTTTGAACGCCTTTCGGCACTCGTTACAACCATTCCGGATGCAATCTGGCCCATCATAAAGCCAGTCTCGTCAAAGTTGTAGATATCAGACGCGTCGATGCCGTATTTCGCGATTGTGTTCTTCACAAGGTCGAACCAACCGCGAATAACCTCTGGATCTTCGCATTGGGCTCTCTTATAGTCATACTTGCGAAAAAAACGCGTCCGAAGCTGTGGTTGTCGTTTGATGAAGTTCGACGCCCAGCGCTTCCCAACCGGTCGCGCGCCACGGTCGGCAAGCAGGTGATTGGCCATTTCTTCAACACCACTGATCCGGGGAGGAAACGATCGGGCATCTAGGTCAAGAATGTACTTAACTAGCTTCTCTTCTTCAAGCAGCGTCAAATTCCGTGATTTCGGCATGATGTCGCGTCGCGAAGGTTTTCCATTAAGTCGGTCGCGTAATGTTGTGAAGGGTACTGAATAGATCCGTGCTGCAGCTCGAATACTAAGATTTGGAGTGTTTTTAATCGCTTGAACCGCTAGGATCAATTGCGCTTCTTTGTTTGATGACGACATTCTTTATGGTCGATGGACGTGTGTTGAAAGCGGGAAGATGGTATGATCGCGGTTGGGTGATCGACTCGCTTGTCTGATCGACTCGCTTATCAGCCACGTTATGCTTTAATAAATAGTTGTTATGTGCCTGCCTATAGGAAGTCTCTATAGAGTGCAGCTCTTAGCATCTTAAACTATAAAGGATTATTAAAAACGTATACTATAAAGCCTAAGTCTAGTATAGCTAATTCTGCAAGGTAATATTAACTATAGGTAGTATAAAAAGACGCTAGAGATAGCTTCCTTTAGCAGCTACTATATAGTTAATTTAGTAGGTTAGCTGCTTATCTAACCTATCTTAAGCGCTTTATAAGTTTTAAGTTAATTTAGATATACTTATTAATAAGGGTTTAAGTTGCTTAATTAAGTAGCTTATTATTCCTTTATAAATAGGGGAGCATATAGAAACACTTATCTATTTAGTACTACAGGCTAAGGTATAGTTAGCAACTATTAGTATACTTTATAAAGAGTATCTTAGTAGCGCTTATACTAAACCTTTCTTGCTTAGCATATATGCTTACCTCTTGTAAGGTTGTAGGTAATAACAATAAGGTTAAGGTTTCTATTAGCATACTAAAATCCCTTAGCAGTTAGCTTTGCTAACAGCCTCTGCAGCTACAGCTTTAGCCTCTGCAGGCTTATTTGTTGTTATTACTATATTCTTCTTAGGAGGTATTATTGCTAAGGTTAGTTAGGCTAAAGGCACCTTATAAAGCCTTTTGTATAGGCTCTACATTGTCTGCAGTCTAAAGGAAGCATCTAACGTTAGCTAAAATGCTCCTTAGTATAATAATATCCTTTTTAGCTTTATAGATATAGGTTTTATAGTATATATATACCTAGCTTAAGATATATAATCTTATAAATGCTATTATAAAGGGTAAGAACTATAGGCTTAATATTTAAGCCTGTAGTAGGCTGCTTGTAGAGGCTTTATAGAACGCCTTTTGCTACTTTATAATCTATTTTTTAATATCTTATTAGTTATTAAGGTGTTTTCTTATAGGTGCTATTAATGCAGCATTATATATAACTTATATATTGTTTTTATATTTAAAAGAGTATATACTAATATATTCCTTAAGGGCTTTTATTTATTAGTTAACCTCTTTATCTAAGGTATAGCAGTAAAGCTTTAAGTTGTTAGATACTATCTAGTAAATCTAGTCTTAAAGGTTACTATATTATTAAAGGCGCTTTTCCTACGCTCTTATCTCTTTATTATACTCTACTTATTAGGTATAGTATAAGGTAAGGTTAGAGGGTAAGAGATCCTCTATTCTATATGCATGCAGCATATTATTATTAGTAGGCAGCAGTAAAATGCTTGCCTCTAAAGCTGTTAGGGTAACTATTGCTAAGTACGTTAGTTCTGCTAGGTGCATTGCAACCTACAGGTAGTTGCTTAGAGAAGGCTTTTTAGGCTCTTTAAGGTATTTCTTAAGCATCTTATACATTAGGTGTATAGCAATTAATAGGTTAATTGCAGTCTACAGCTTATAAACCTTTACCTTTATCTTTAGCTAATTAAACTAAAGGACCTAATTAGTAGTTAAGTTAAAGGTAGTTTTTATAGTATCTATTATTGCAAAAGGATAGTAGGAAGAGTATTCTTTAAGGCTTAACTTATTATTATTAGCCTTAGGGTGTATAAGACTCTTAATTGTTAAATTAAGCAGTATAGTAATAGTAGGTTAATTGCATATATTATAGTTATGTATATTATTTGTATTGTTGTCTATTATGCTAATTGCCCTGCTCCTAGCTACCTAACTTAGCCCTTAAGAATCCCTTTCCTAGGTGCCTAAGGCCTCTACGGAGCCTACTGCCTGAGTCTAAGCACGTAACAGTCCCTCCGCTGACGCCAAGCAGGCCGGCCAAGCCGGGCCGATATCTCCTATCTCCGGTGCCCTCCGTGTGCTCTGTGCCCTCCAATTCAACAACTATGTCCCTTTGAAAAGGGGGCAGACTTTGAGACAGCCGACAAGCAGACTGCCCACCCAAGGGATCCCCAAAGGCGCCATCGGGACACAGTCTCACTGGAGCAAGACACCTTTACCCCAGCCGCGCCCAACCTCTACCGCCCTTCAGCCCATGCCCACCGTTCCAATCGGGCGTTTACACCATTTCCTCCCCCGCACGATCTCCCGCCGCCACCGGTAATGCTTGGCCATATGACCCGCCGCCCTAGCTCACCGCCGCTGTCACCTAACGGGGAGGCCTAGGTTTTGTAGTAACTAGTCGAACCGCTCTGTCAGAAAACCAATCACAACCCCTTTTGTACACCAATGCACTAGGTTGTCTCCATGTTCAAGTAGTCACTTTCAAGGTACAAGGCTTAGTATTGTAGTATATTAATCTTCTCAGTTAATAATAGTAGAAGGTAGCCTACAAGCAATACTGCAACTGCTGTGAGGAAAGACCAAGATAACACTTGATATATTCCGATCCTCACGGTGATGTCAGTGACGGTAGCGACAGGTCCTTGTCGGCAACTGAATGCCCGGACCTGACGTGCACATGAGCCGATTACGGGTCCATGTCACTTCCGTTGGCCGCTGCTGAGATTGACCAAATGGCCTTGTTCAAGTCTATTTCGACAAGGGCGTCAAGGTCGAACAGTCAGTATGCCAACGCCACAGCCAATGAGCAACTTTGACCACCGAACACAACAACAACACCGGTCCTGGATTCGGATTCGATTTAAAGGCAATACCAACCAGCGCGCCCAAGGCTTTTGCGAGACATGCCGGAATGCAATGTACATGTACGGGCACACAAGGTCGTGTGGGAGGCTCCGTTACACTACACAATTCCTGAATTGCGTGTAAGCGAGAGCTCCGCTGCAGACTTTTGCTAGGTCCATGAACTGGTGAGTCGACGCCTTATATTCACAGACGAACTGATCTGACTTGAGTGAGGCGAAGAGTTATCTTCCAGCCGTATCAATCGAATGCATCTCGGCAAAGCAAGGCCCACCAGTCGGACCCAGCGGCGCCTTCGTTGCTTTCCCGCGTACTGCTCGCTCGTGACCCTGACCAATGATCAGAGATGTGAAGCTTTCAACTCTTCTTCTAGGGTGGTGGGTAGTGTGTAGAGTCGAAGTCAGGCTGCAGGTAAACTGCAACCTTCTTCGCCATAGATACCTCTCTGATGATGATGATGACTAGGGTTCTCTTCCGAACTCTTGTTGAGGCCATCGAGGTAATGATGCTTTTTTTGATCATGGAAAAGTTGAAGGTTGCCTCAGCTTCAAGCCAACTTTTCGCCCCAGGCGACCCAAATCTTTTTCTCCAAGGTTTAACAGCGCCCTGCGACTCGAACGGCTGTCTAACGCGCGATTGCAGCACCCAGATTGAACGACTCTTTGGCTCCGGTCGCACAATTACTATAAATCTCGCCCGTTTCCTGTTGTTCCACACATCCGATGATTACTGAGATCCCATTCCATTTCACAACAATCGCATACGCTCACATCTAAAGGTCTCCACCTACATCGCTCTCTCGCCGAAACAATCCAAACGATCAGTCTATCACGCCATGTTTTCAACGTCACTCGGCAAAAGGCAATGGACGTCAAGATGGGATGGCTTGCCTACAGAGATCCGGCTTCTTATCTTACAATACCTGATGCAAGACGGTTGCACACTGGGTCGCTTTGCCACGGTGTCTCGAGAGTGGCAAACACAGATCGAGCAGCATAACTTTGCTCGAATCAGACTGACACCGTCACGCCTTGTCAATTTTGGCACGATGATCCAAAGAAACCGGGCTCTCGTCCGCTACGTCTGGTTCTGCTTGGAAATTGATGAGTACGATTGCACCACTTGCGTACCTCCCCGTCGGACGTTCTTAGGTGTTGCGTGGCAAGAGGAATCTGAGATCAGCGATACAGACAAATGTCCCATCACCACGGCATTCCGGAATCTGTTCGCGGTCCTCAGCACATGGGATCTTCACAGCGATCTGATGCTCGATATTAGCATCTATTCACCTAGAGACTCAGAACATTGTTTTCCATATCTGACCTTTATGCCCGACGCCCCTTCGGATATGCCAGGTGGTTATGGTATAGAGAAGGCGATGTCGCACCAAGACTATCATGACCCTCGACATGGTTGGGTTGACGGCTTTCGATACTCCGCCCCATCTACATCTGATATCCTGAAAGTGTTCCATGGAGTTATGGAGCAGGGGCCGTTTGATAGTGACCAGTTAGAGCTGCAATGGTGGGATCAGCTTCCATCAGTCCCAGCCATAACCAGTCTACTTCTCCGGCAACAGAATCGCCGGAGATGGAAGCTGGATTCGCTGGCACATATGTTTGCCCGGTTTCCCAGACTCCAGGAAGTTCACTACGAACCCTGGAGGGAATGGGACTTGTACCAGCGCTATACAGATGGAGGTGAGTATTGCTGTATAAACCCCCTACCCTTTCAAGTTATTGCCCGCTCCCATATGTTTAGGTACTCATTTACTAATAATCTGCATTTCTCTACGTAGATTACCAATACCTTTTCGAGTCCATCCAACATTCCAACATAAATCTCAAGAACAAAACAGCAGCGGGGATTGTGTACGGCAAAAGTAGGGTGGACAAGCTGCTGTATGTTCCGCTCCGCGGACGCTGACCTGGCTTCTGTTGTCACAGTGGGAGGGTCACTAGGAGACAATTAAGGGGGGTGCCCAGTGGCGGCGATGGCGCTGTAGAGGTTGGGAGTGGCGCATCCTGCGCGTCGCGGGGTCCCGATCCATGCTTTTCAGACGGCGCATCTCCGCGTCCAGACGGATCCTCTACACTAATTACCTCACTGACAGCTGCCACTCCGTTTTGACTCGGGACGGCGCGACGTTGAGGGTTGTCCCGGGACCCGCGGATGAATGAATGCCACGAGGGGGCTGGATTTCTTAGTGCGATTCCAATTCCAACGCCTCTCCAAGCCTTCTGTTCTGCTATTGGGTCCCTCCCTCCAAGAAACGCTTCGCTGCCCGCGTCTCGGGTGCTCTGCCTGTTCCGTGTTCTGATGTTTGGCCGGGCTAAGAGACGGGATGCGACATCTTTGCATCGAGAAGCGATGAAAGTCCTGGCATTAAATCACCTCCCCCTCTTTGACGACAGAAACTCACGCCTTCCCTGTCGTCCTACCAACTAACTTCAATCCCAGGCTCTGCAGATCTATGCTAACATAGTTTTGGTATAACAACACTGTTCGACATCACGTTGAAATACGGGCGCCGGTGCCGGCCGAGCACCTGCTACATGTGCGATTGATTGTCGAAAGGATCCTACGCTCGTAGCTCAACCTCACCGGTCTACGCTCAGCAGACCTCCAGATCTGCTGCCCAATTACAGGTTGCAGATTAGAGATTGCAACCGAGGTTTTGTGATACTGCCTCGAGGCGCGGGCATGGGCCTGGTTGGACAATTCTACCAATGAGTACAGCTGTGCGTGGGGCTGTACGCCCGAGAATTCACAGCAGGAATTGCTGTAGGTGACCTCTGCCAACATGCATGATGACCGCGTATCCCACCATTGAGAGAGATATCCGCCGTACGTTGTCTTTAGTTTTCGGGTGCCCTTCTTGAAAAGTGGCTTGGGCGTCCGAAACATTGCCATCGAATTATGATGCCGGCGCACCGACTCATAGGCTGGGCGTTAACACGGCAGACATCATTCGTGGATCTTTAGAATGGTGGCTTCTCGTCCCTCGGGCTGCCACCACGCTGTCTTGCCACAGTGTTACATTTAGACGAGTTTTACCTGCAGAGACGTATGCTCTAGGTCAGCATCGGATGTGTGCAACCTGCACGAAAATGCGATGAACCTCATGTTGCAGTGCTTGAATGAGACACCTGCCCATCACGGCATGGCGCTATGAGGCACATATAGATTGCCGCTGCCCCCGATTGAGAACGAGTCCGGGCCTGAACCGTCCTCTCTTTCTGCACGTCGGCGACAGTTCTACTCTTACAAGGAAATATTGAGGTTCGAGCCATGCGTACAAGATCGAGACTCCTGTGGGCGGCTACTTTGGCAGCCAGCCGGGCCCTTCTTGTCATTGCGCAACTTTCGGGCGACGCCGACTCGATCGTGGAACCAGCCGAATTCAACATTGAAGAAGCGCTTCTGCAGCACGGCATCAATGTGTCTGGGATCCCCGAACTGGGAGATCTCGGGAGACGATCAGAGAATGGATGCTCCGTAGCTGTAAGTGGTTTCTTCGAGCCTGCAGTACCCGAGCATATGAAACCTGACGTTTTGATTTCACTGCATAGTGTGGCTCTTTGAGGTTTTTTTACGGCGACGACGCCGTCGAGACGAGAGACGAGGGAGCTTATACCGACTTCGTCAGCCTCTATTGGTCGACGATACAGGGCGAGGTCAGGCCGTATTGTATCTTCAGACCGTTCGAACCAGAGCACGTTTCGGTCGTCGTACTACTATCGCGCCTGACGCAGTGCCCCTTCGCTGCCAAGAGTGGCGGCCACGCTGCCATGGCGGGAGCGTCCAGCATCGAGGGCGGCATCACCGTCTCCTTTGCGAACATGAGGGGAATTTCGTTGTCTGCAAACAGAAAAGTCGCCTCGGTCCAGCCAGGGAACGTCTGGGGCGACGTGTACCAAGAGCTGACCAAGTACGACGTCACTGTCATTGGGGGGCGGATATACAGCGTCGGCGTTGGGGGGCTGACGACCGGAGGTGAGTTGTTCATCGTCCCAGCGAGCACATGAATATCTCTGTCGATAAACATCCAGAAATTTGGTATGGGTTGGAGATCGCGCACACTGACCATGTACTAGGCGGAATCTCCTTCTTTTCTGGTCTGTACGGCTGGGCCTGCGACAACGTGGACAGCTACGACGTACGTCAGGTCACCAACTGCATTGAAGAACCAAGGATACGCTCGCTCACAAAAATCAGGTCGTGATCGCAACCGGAGCCATCGTCCGAGTCACGGAAACGTCGTTCCCGGACCTTTTCTGGGCCCTACGCGGCGGCGGGAACAACTTCGGCCTCGTCGTCGGCTTCAACTTCCGCACCGTCCCGCTCCCCGGCGGCAACATGTGGGGCGGGTCACGGACCTACACCGAAGAACAATTCCCCCGGATCGCCGAGGCCTACGCCAACATCATCGCCAACGCGGAGGAGGACCCCAAGGCCGGCCTGTGGCACGTGTACCTTTACCTCAACGGCACCAAGCTGTCGCCGACGACGCTGTACTACGCGGAGCCGGACGGCGACGACGCCGACATCTTTTCCGAGTGGAACGCCATCCCTGCCGTGGCCGACTCGACGCGGAACCGCGCCGTCGCTGATTACGCCAGGGAGAACGCGGAGAACACGCCTCTGGGCCTGCGGGAGATCTTCGCCGTGATCACCACCAAGGCCGACGTCGAGATCGTCAACCTCGCGCGGGACATCTACTTCGAGGAGGTCCTCGCGGTCGCGGACGTGCCGGGCATCGTGCCCTGCCTGGTGACCCAGGGCATCACGGTGCCGATGCTCAAAGCGATGCGGAGGAGCGGCGGCAACGCGCTGGGTCTGGACGTCGAGGACGGGCCGTTCTACATCCTGGAGGTGTCCGTCATGTGGAGTAATCGAGAGGACGACGACGCCGTGTACGCGTTCGCGTCGGCGGTGCTGGGCAGGGTCAACGCCGAGGCCAAGGCGCGCGGGCTGGACAACGACTACGTCTACATGAACTACGCCGCCCAGTTCCAGGACGTCGTCGCCGGGTACGGGGCGGAGAACAAGGCCCGGCTGAAGCGGATCGCGAAGAAGTACGACCCGAAGGAGGTCTTCCAGAAGTTGCAGCCGGGGTATTTCAAGCTTGACCGCGCACCGGTTTCGGACCCGCGGTACTTCAACTGGCAGTGACGCAGGAGGCGGGATGATGCTATTCTAATGCGGGCGACATCTGCTGCAGGTTTCTTAAAGTAGATCGTTTGAAACCTCTCCTACCAAGGGCTGTGGGAGAGTTAGGAGAAAGTTGAGAGACAACATCAGAAACAGGATGAGGAACAGCAGGGACAGGATCATTGCAGCCGCCGAGGGTTACATGCTTCTACAAAGCCGCATGATACCGGGATATTGGGGAAAGGCAAAGGAGCCCAAGACAAAGTAGATATACGCTCTGTCAGGATTTGTGAGTCAACTGTTCGCCATGCAAGCGAGGGTCAACTGTAAATGATGCGATAGCATATGACGAAATCCCTCGCGGTTATTGAATTGAGTCAGGTGTGGGGATATTGTTTTGACTCGCAACCTCGGCTCGTGCAACTCACACCTCACCAATCCCAAGTAGAAGAATCGTGCATAAACTAGTGGATGTCCGCAGTTTAGGTCAGTGACTGTCGAATTTATCTGTGAATAAAGTGTATCGAAGACACCGAGGCATTTATTGTTCAACGCATTAAAGAATGGGGATATCGTACGTTTTCTTCCCTTCAACCCTGGGAGCCTAGTCTGGGACTATTGCGAGCTCCAATGCTCACCACCGTCACAGAGCCGAAGACCAGTTTGCCAAGTTGGTCAAGATCGACGGCCGCGTAGACGAGACTGCCGTTGCCGCAGTGTACGATCAGCTCAAGCCCGTCTCGCCCGAACTCCTCGTCGGTCAGTGGGAAGGAGGCAGCTTCGACACCGGTCATCCGACCCATCAACAACTTCGCAACTTCAAGTGGGCCGGCAAGGACTTCCGATCCGTCGACGATGTCGACCCCATCATGCGCTACGACAAGGACGGTAAGCGGACATGGTTCTCCGAGTACGGCCACGCGAGGGTAAGTAGAAGTTCCCAAACCATGACGTCGTGAGTTTGACTGAAGGAGACGAACAGGTGCGCGAGGTCAGGTTCCGCGGCGTCGTGACCGCGTCGATGGTCTACGACAAGTTCCCCATCATCGACTCTTTCCGCTATGTCGACGACGACACTGTGATTGGCGCCATGGACAACAAGGACCTTCGGGGTTTCGGGACGTATTATTTCTACTTGAGGAGGAGACCACAGAGCAAGGTCTAGTTGCAGCGGTGGATAGACGGCTTCGCCTTCGTTACCGTGGCCCCGGCGTATTCAGTCATCATGCCAGCAGCTCTTTGTGCCAACAAACGAGAGTTCAACAACAAAATTTAAAGATCCTTCCTTTGAGCAAAATCATCCGACTGTGAAACTGTTTGCCGCCTGATGCCGAGGCATCCAGTCCGCGACGCTATCTCCCCGCATCGGCTTGCAGCTCATCGGACAAACCCCACACACGTCACTACCCACCCACCACTCCGCGCAACTTTGCTTGATGAGAAAACATCCCGAACCCCGTCATTGGTGGTCATATTGAAAGCAAAGCATATTCAGGTTCACTGTGTGCAAACAAGCGAGAGCGGAACATGAAAATGGCCAGTACGCCGACGTCACCTGCACTCGACAACGCTTCCCGAACCCAACGGAACTCGCAGACCGCGACGTCCCAGAGGCTCAAGAAGCGGGAGTACGACCGCAAAGCCCAGCGCGTCGCCCGCGAAAAGAAAAAGAACCGCATAGCCCAGCTCGAGGGCCTGGTGGAGAAGCTGAGCCACCAAGATGACAACGCCACGACCGCGTCGCTCATGGCACAGCTGTCGAGGGTGACCGAGCAGCGGAACAAGCTAGTGACGTGTCTGAGAACGACGTCCTCTGCGTTTAGCGGCCATGTCAGAGAAGCCGAGACTTGGGACTTGGATGAGGCGGTGGGAGAGTTGCCGCTTCACCAGCCGGTTAACGTGGTTTCACACCAAGCGTCGAGCCTAAGTCCTTCCGCCACGCCGGGAACCGCGTCAGTCCCTGTACAAGAGACCGATGCCGAAACCAACAAAAATCAACAAAATGTGAATGACATGGAAATGCTGCTTGACGAGAGCATCTTCGACATTGACCATCTCTTGGACGATGTTATATTTGAGCCAGAAGTTCTAACAAGTACGCCTCCGGCTGTGATGAACGAGTCGCGTCCCCCACCACCTACACTCGCCTCCCTGACTGAGAAGAGCAGTCTACTTTTGACACAACAACAGGGAAAACTGTCAAAGTGCCACTGTTCGTCGACATTGCTTGTCCGACGGCTGTCAGACGGCTCCCAAGTCAGCTGCAATAACTGGAAAGCCGGAAACGAGATCCTTAAGGAGCCGTTCGTCCTCTCCAACGCCGTTCTCAACTTGGAAGACAAGACCAGCGAAGACATACCGGTCCACGCCGTGCTCCATGGCTGGGACAGCCTCGCTCACTCCGGCAGAATGACCCCCCTGTGGAGTAAGGTAAGACAGCTCGACGAGCTTTGTTTTTCGGCTTGTGGCCAAACCGAGCGCTTGGCCGTCTTGTTTATCATCCACCTTTTGATGAGAGCCTATGCCGATCCGGGTTTGGTGAAATCGGCAGTAATACCACCGTGGTATCTCAAGTCGTAAGTTCTGGATATTAACCCAAGGCTGTGTCTAACGCCTCCGGAAATAGACTAACCATGCAAAGGCCGTTGCAGGAGATATCCCACGATCCCTCCGCCGATTACTTTGCATGGTATGGGGCGCCTAATCTTTCCCAAATCATCACAGCTCTGACAACGCAATGTAGGCCCGCTCTCCGGTACCGCTTCGCCGTCTCACCGCACCAGTACTGCGGCAACATGTTCTGGCACATGTTCAAGGAGCACCTCCGCATCGTCTGGCCCTACGACTTCCGCGACTGTTACTTCCGGAACGTCCAGCTGGAGACGTACGGTCTATCGTCCCTGTTCAAGGAAACCGTCCACAACCTGCGGTGCTGGACGATGGAGTCGGACTTCTTCGACCGGTTCCCAGAGCTGCGTCAGGACATACCGAGGTTCCCCGGGATGCCATCCCCCGCAGCCACGTATCAGTTCCAGTTCGCCTTCAGTCGCAACTCGACGACGTCGCCGGGGATGGACATGTTTCTGGCCGGGGGTTTTATCGACCCGAAGAGAACGGGGAAGAGAGAGGGTGAAGAGAATCTAGACAAATCGATAGCGCGAGAGGCCACCGGGCAGTGCGACTTCTCCGCAAAAACTCATATAAGCGGCTTCTCGTTGAGCGAGGTCGGCGCAGACGGCGCCCTGGACTCTGTAAATCTCTAAAACTGCTCGTATCGGTCACGTATGTTCCTTGGCAATGATCAACAACGAAGTGGAACAACGGGAAATTCTTGATACGATGAAGGCGCAGTCGAGACAGCCATCGAAGATTGTCACAACGAATTTTCTCACCGTCAAAGAGGTAACCCTGCGTTGGACATATCTCAAACGTCGTCACCGTTGGCTGAGAACGGGAGAGAGTCATGGACGCCGCTGACATGAACGCGGCTAGCAAGGGCAGCCCTGCACCGCCTGCGGTTCCGCGGGAGGCCGAGACCCCACCCCGGACGGGCCCGAGGGAGTGTCACACAATGAGACGAATCTAGATGCCCCTGGTCAAGCCCCTAGACGCGGCATATTCCTCATCCTGGACCCCTTTTGATACTCAGCCTCAGCTTCGTCATCTGTCAAAAGCGAGAACAAGTCCCTCTGGAGTCCGACGCTAGGGAAATCTGCCGACGGCTCCGATATACTACATATCTCCTCGCGATCCCTGAGCCTTTGCGGTGGGTTTCCCAATAGCCCTCCATCCAGCAGTTAAGCCAGCTGTCTTTTCATGCATTCACGAAGTATCCTGTTACTTGGCCTAGGAGTTCTGCTCTCGGGCGCCAATCCGATTGAAGTTGGCCCTCACTCAGTGGATAACGACAGGTACGCTCCGAGAGATCTCTCTGCAGCGAGAGATTATTCAAACTCCCTGAGCCACGCCGCAACTACTCCACGACGTCAGCAGATCAACGGCACGGACATCTCCGTCCGTCGGGACTGTCCGCTCAGCCCGTGGGACGAATACTACATCACCGACTTCCTCCAAGAACACTTCCACGACCTCTCCACGTCTGACCACTGCTGGATCGTCAAAGGCGTTGCAGGGCTGAAGGAGTTGCTCCAGAGGAATATCTCGGCCAACCCCTTTCTCAACGTTACGATACCAACATGCATCTCTCTCAACGTCTCCAGCTCCGGCAACGCCTTCTCCATCGACTTCTCGGACAACTCGTACCGCGTCAATGGCGTTGAGGAAGACAAGTTCGTGATTTTGACTTATGTGCATCGTGGGTACCCCTGTCTCTAAGACGAAGTTTCTGGCCCTTTTTGTTTCTTTTTTCTTTTTTGCTGATGAGACCTAGTTGTCTCCATGACCGCGGCCTTCTTTCTCGCATATCCCATCATTCTCGTCCTGGCTTCGACACCGAGCTTGTGTATCATGATCGACCGTCCGCTCCAGGAGCCCACGAAGAGGAAAGTCGAACGGTGGCAGACTGTCTTCACCGTCCTAGTCTTCACCCCTTTTTCCATAGCTGGACTTGTCACAGGGATCATCGCGATGGGAGACTCCGAACACGCAAGAACATCACACGGGGTAAATCCAACTTCCCTCCCCGCCCCTCGCTGGACTCACTAACAGCCCCTGCAGATCACAGGTTACATCACCATCGGCCTAGCCGCTATCTCAGTGCCCCTATACCTCTACCAGAAATGGCTCAGCTGCCGCCCGGACCTCACGTTTCACATGTACCGCAGGCTCAAGCTCATCAACGCCGCCGACTTCCTCGTCTGCCAGGCCATCCTGCTGATCTCGGGCTTCGCCCTCCCCGACGGCATCGACGACTTCGGGATCATGACCATCTGCGGCACCAACACCGTCTCCAGCTCGGTCGTGTTCTCGCTCGGCATGATCTTGTCCTTTGTCTGGAACTGCGCGATGGCCACCATGACGGTGCAGTGGCTGCTCGAGCAGCGGGTCAGGGGCGGGAGCCTCAGGGACAGAGCGCCTCCGTGGATGCTCAAGATTCTGAGGAAGCGATCCGACTCGGAAACAACGTTTCAATGATCAGCTCACACGTGGTCTTGGATGTAGAGATAAAGGCTGGCCCGGAATCGAGTGGACTATAATTGTACTATAATAGGCTACGTACTGCCACTTCCATCCTATTACGTGGGAAGTTACCAAATAACAAATGCGCTATTGAAACCCTTATCCAAGGGAGAACGCTTGATGATATATCAACATCTGAATCACGACGAGATCAAAGAAGAGATCAGAAGAATGACTTGAATCGGTTGTCAGGGTCATAGCGACGTCGCAACTCCACCAGTTTCTCGTAGTGTTCACGGTACACCTAGAAACATGTCAGTCATTCCAATGGCTTAGTTCCAATATCGGGATCCAGCGAAGAAGCATGGCGACTCACTCCTTTGACGTCATGATAATCCGGCTCGAGGCCGGCAGGATTGATCTCGGCATCACCGGCCTTCGATCCCAGCACGTACCGCGGGGCATCTTCGGAAAGCTGACGCAGGATCTTTTCCTGCTCCGGTGGCCCGTCTCCTGGGCCACTGAAGATGAACAGCAGCAGGTGGTTCAAGCCATCCGACCGGGGCCAGGCAACCTCTGCAGTGCCACCGATCGGGGATCGCTGGTGGGGGACGCCTTGTTAATGGGGCGGTTAACTAGAACAAGGACTGGCGTTGGACCTACAAACGAGAGGAACTCAAAGATCACCGCCGACATAGTGTGGATGGACTCATCTAGTTGGCCGATCTTGTCATAGAACTCAATTGCCCGGGTGATGACGCTTTGGTCCATATCAGCAACTGCCATCGGGGCGTAAAACGTCCTCATCGTCCCTCGGAGGGCTGCGGCGTTTCCTTTCGCGAAACCGTGTTAGTTGGAACTTCACGACCAACTCATCGGCAAAGCATGCTTACTTTGCATTTCGAGGATCCCCTTCATGTTCGTCACCCTGGTTCGGTCAATCGCGCCAGGCGTCTGCAGGAGCCATTGGAAGACGTCTCGGCCGTGCTTCTCGCCGAGAGCGTCGTAGACGTGGAACACGACCGACTCTTCGGCGTCAGGCTCGTCGCCCTCCAACACCGTCGCGAGAAGCTTCTTGGGTAGCAAGTAGGCAAAGTAGTTGACTTTTGGGTGAGGGACGGAGTGGTTGAAGACGTAAATCTTGTCAACCAGCTGCGGTAACAACTTCCGAGGCACCAGGACCATGCCCGACCAGATATCAGTCGGATAAGGATGCGCTCGGAGCAGGACCTTGGTGACGACTTCACAACTGGTCAGCCGCGTAGCAATTCCCGCTCGTCTGTCTCACTCACCACCAAAGCCGCCGCCGCCGCCTCTGAGAGCCCACAGAAGACCGGGCTCTTGGGATGCCATGACAACCGATCCGTCATACTTGACGACTTCCGCGTCAAGGAAATTGATTGGATCACTGATGCCGCCGTACTCGGTGGACATCCACGAGAGCCCGCCATTCAAAATGGTTCCGGTGACTCCGATGCTCGGGGTGCGGGCGGCAGGAACTTGCCGCGTCAGTGTCTTGTCCATGAAACGTTGCAAGAATGAGCTGCTCACCCGAATACTCCGGGTCGACATGCTCCATGAACGACACCACCTCGAACCAAGTGGCACTCGCGCCGATTGTGGCGATCTTCTTCACCGGGTCATAGTCCAGGTCCTTGAACTTCAGCATGCTGACGACCACATGCCTGGCGGAGGGGGATTTGAAGCCATGACCGCGGATCACAAAATCCAAGTTGGACCCGTACAGGAACTTCACAATGGCGGCGAGACCCTCCACTGTACCCGGGACAAGTACCACCGCTGGGTGGAGCTGCTTTTGAGCAGCATAAGGCTCCGAATGAAGTCGGTACAAAGCATCTGTGTGTGTGATTACTGCTTCCCGATCCAACGCCCGTATCAACGGCTGCAAGGCAGCGAGAACCTGTGTAGGAGATCGGGGACCGAAATCCATTGTGGCCGTGGAAGTTGATTTAGAATGCGGGTCGATACTGGAGATTAATTTGAGTTTGAACCTTGACTGGGGTTATATACATGGCAGCATGGATTGCGTTCTCGGCATTATTGTGAAACTCGCGGCCCGCGCTCCAAGACTTTGTCCGAAGGTGTGGTGTGACATGAAGTGTTGTACTCAATGATGTAAGCTCGCGTTTACCGGTTCCGAACCTTGGTGACTTAATCTGACAGCCCCGCCTGGCCAGAACACGCAAATAGACACTGGTTACCGTTTTGCGCATCTAATTTCAAATGTTAATCTCGGAAACCGAACCCCGGGGTTGCGAACCGAAGAGGGTTGCATTGCAGGACTGACGTCGAGTGTACGTGTACAGACGACTGGTACTTGAAGCCAATGAGCTCAATCGGAGGCGTGATGTGACTCGGCTCAACTTTGCACTGAAGTCCGTGGCCGGTCGAAAAAGCCATTCATTGAATGGTCGCCGGGGTCCGAAGCACCGTTGAACCGACTCAGTGGCGGGCCCAGATATGCCTGGCAAGCCCCCAGTGTTGCGGACACCAAGCATAGCAAATGCTAAGCTTCTGTATCCGCCTCGCGATTTCGTCCGATGCTGAACGCGCGTAGTGCTTGTTGCATTTGTAATCTCCGGCACATAAGTGAGAAAGAAGCTCTGTTGGCAACCAACCGTCTTGTCTACATCGCTGCTGGCAAGAATGCTATATTTACTCTGCCTCTTGTCCTTGCTGAGACTCTCATCTTCTCACAAATCTCACTTCCATCGAAAATCAATAATCTAAATCATCCAACGGAAACGCACTGTCTCTCAACAAAATGGGACATCCTGCACCAGAGAGCAAAACGGAGCTATCTCCGCTTCTCCAGGACCTACGAGGCAAAACCGCACTAGTGACGTAGGTTTTGTTTGTTCCAACCTTTGACATTGGCTGTTGTCTGCTTCCGTACAGCACCTGAAGCTCTGTATCCTATTTTGAAATGATGGTTCTAACTAGGCTCCGGCAGTGGCGCCTCTCGCGGTATTGGCCGAGCCATTGCTCTTCAGTTGGCCCGCCGAGGTGCAGTTGTTGTTGGAACTTGCTCCTCGACAGCATCGCTAGACAAGATTCAGTCTCTCGAACAGGCGGTGAAACAGGTGTATAAGCCGACGGGCCTGCAAGCGCCCCGAATTGTTGGATTAGCCGCGAATCTTCTCGACCCCCAGTTCCCCGACCTTGTTGCCAACACGGTTCGGGACGAGCTCGGCGGCAAGCTGAACATTATTGTCAACAACGCGGTCTATTTTGAGAACCGCCCTGTCGGCGAGCTCGACGCCGACTTCGTCCAGCGAATGCTTGTTGGCAACGTACAGTGTCTCGTACTGCTGACGGATCGTCTTCTCAAGAATGGACACATCCAACCGGAATCAAGGATCGTCAATATATCTACAGACCTTGTCCGCAGTCCCCTAACTTTCGAGTAAGCTAAATTCACCCAATGCTACCCCTCATCCCCCTGATTCTTCTAAAGCCCTCTCACTGACCTTGAAAGGGGCGCCATGTTGTACGCATCTACCAAAGCGGCCATTGAATCACTCACGCGGTCTTGGGCAGACATCTTGGCCAAAGACTCTGGGACCCTGGGTACTACTGTCAACGCACTGTCGGTTGGTGCTACTACAGCCACGGATTCGTTCATCGGGAGCACCCCGCCGGATATGCGCGATGCCGCTTTGAAGGCTTTGAAAGACGGAAAATCAGTTCACGGAGGCCTTGGGCTCCCCGAGGATGTTGCCGACGTTGTCGGTTTGCTTGTAAGCGAGGGGGCCCGTTGGATCAATGGCAGCGTAGTGGCGGCCAACGGCGGTGCAGTGAAGATCCTCTAGGGCCTGAGTTGATCCCTTTAACTTGCTTGTAGCAAGCATCAGTGTAAACAAAGGGGAATCGGAGAATGGAAGAGGGAACTTCGGCTGGACCACACTGTTCCAGGTTATGAAGATCATGCGTTCTATTCGAAAGACACGTCACCAAATGTTACCAACTACGTATTTATCATTGGTTATAACGGCGCGGTTGATCACGAAATTAAAGGCTAGGTCCTATCGAATCTGTGTTTGTTTACGTGATGTAGAATCTACTCTGGCGTATTTAAATACGCAGGGATAATTAACAGTTCTATTCTTTAGTGACAATCTTCTTAAGATTTAACTACAGGTGTAACAATTCTAGCTACGTTGCTCTACAAGACTACTTCTGTTACATAAAAAATACAGTCTAAGCATCTAGTTGTTGTGAAAGCCTAACTGTTCTCCCTGATATTTTTATTAACCTGTTGCATGCAGCTATGCTAATGCTGTTATAATAGATAGGTTTGTTATGGGGGAATTGTTTCAAACTACACCTGAGAAGCTAAATATACTTAAAGTCTAAGGTTGAATAGTTGTTTGAACGGATCTTGGTTCTTCGAAACATGGCGGCAACCGGCATGATAGGCACGTGTGCTGAAATGAGTCTGCAGCGCAGTCAATGTTAGTTCCGCCAAAGCAACAATATCGCAGTTACAACTTACGTTGCGTGGCTGGCCACTCGATCGTAGACCAGGGCTTTTACAAGCTCAGTCATTAAGACGTCATCAGCAGGTACCGATATCGTTTCAGTCTCGTTTCGCCCGTGATCTGCGTCAAAGACGGCCATGGTGCTGTTCGGCATGGGCTGAGATGGGAGAATGACGGCATATGTGTGGTCAAATGAATGCATCGACGCTTTCATATGCATGAACCTAGCCTGTATCTTGTTGCCCTTCAATGCAAATGGTTCGTCGGTCCTAAGTCTTCGAGTCAGGACGACTTCTGGGAAAGGTTTGTGCACCTGGAGACTTACGTGAATGTGAGGAACTCTATGCCAGTGATAGCGGAGTAGTAGGGCTTGGCTTCAGCTGGAACTATCACTTTCGCTCCGGCATTCACGTAATCCTTCAAGCCTGATGAGTGATCATGATGATGATGGGTGGGCTGTATCCTGAATGATTAGTGGTCTCTCCTAAATAGTGGTACTGAAGGAAACTGACCCAAACATGAGTGACCTTCCTCCCGATCGTCTGTTCTATCCATTCCAGTACCAACAGACTCTGATGCGGCGGACTGTCCATAACGATGACGGAATCTTCGAGTACGAGAACCACCTGTCTGTAGGTCGGGCGGGCATTTCCGATCTGCAAATACCACAGACCTGGAAGCTCCGGCAGCGGCTGACTAGCAGAGATGTTTGCTGCGGTCATTGCGAACGGACCTAGCCAGATGTAGACGCCGCTCCGCTCGCCAACTTCGGAGAAGTCCTGCTGAGGGCTCTTTCTGGGTTTCTCCAGTCTCGAACTGTCTCCCGGGCCATCAAAGAATCCTGTGGCGAAGGAGGGGTTGACGAGCACTTGGGAGACACCGCTGGTCATGAGAAGGTGTCGACCATTGTAGAATGTTTTCCATCCAGTCGGAAACTTGACACCGTTGGAATCGATGTAATCGTACACGACCAGGTCGTTTGTGGACGGGCCAAAGATGTCGTGGTTTTCAGCCGAGCGGATAGCGTATGGCAGGCTGGTTTCGGGGTCGAAGAGCACCGTCAAATCAAGATTGCCGTCATGAACTGACGGCCCATGAGCAGCATTAGCGAAAGTACCAACCGAGGAGACAATTCAGTGTTGGATTGCCTACCACCGTGTAGCCGCTCGCCAGTCCAGAGCGCCTCCTCGCGGTAGGTAAAGTTATTGTTGGCCAGAATCTATAAAATGTCTAATGTTAGAATCCGATATTGATAACGTTCCAAGCGGTTCCAAGAAACATCCAGCTTACTTTGAAAATCAGGAAAGGCGACATCTTGTTTGCTTCTTTAATCAAGTAACCTGCTAGCACACCTGCGGATTGTGAGCGTTTGAATGTTGGTCTTGTTTGCTGAAAGGACCTACCATCAACGTATCCCTGAGGCCCTGCGCTGGGATCAAACATGTTTCTGTTTCCCTCGGTGACGGCTGCAAAGCCATCGTCACCTCCCTGAACGATGATGGTAAAACCAACGTGGTCTAAATTCGGTCTCGAAAAGCCACTCCAAAACCCTAGACACTGTAAGTATACGGCTTAGCAAGAGGGGCCAATACTTTTCATCACAAACCATCGAGCTGATGATCCACTTGAAGACGCTGCTTGATTTGAGGTCCATCAAATGAGAACGAGACGTCTTGAGTGCCCAGAACCGAGACGCCTCTGTCAACGCCGTCTAGAGAAAAACTCTGCATCAAAGTCTTCGTCCGGTATGACCTATATACGCCGGTTAGCTCATCACCCTCAAGGCGATGTCGAGATCTTGATGCTCACTTTGAGCCAGCGTATGTGACACCATGGACTTGTGATATGTTGGCCGCGCCTCCGAGGGCCTCGATACCTTGTTCGAGTAGAGCTCGCGGATCAGGCGTTACCCCCCCCTTCCCTTGATAGGAGGGCTGACGCTCCCACAACACCACTGACAAACGCGGCAAGGTAAAGCATGACGACTTGTATGAATTGTTGATTCTGGATAGAGTGTGAAAGAGGGACCGTCCCAAGTTTGCTGCATGGTTCAATACTGTTGGAAGTGTGCCCAGCGCCTCGGCTTTTAAGTGCTTACCGACCTGTTCCTTGCCTGGTTCATGAGACGGCGATCATGGGACACAAACTCAGATTGATGATAGCCATCACCTGCTAGTCCGTAAAAGCCTTTCGGTGTCGGCGGCCCTGCTTTGCAAATTACGGACATGATTCCTATTTTGGACCGTTGGAATCCGGCACAACGCTGGATCTTAGGGGTAATACGGACCCGGCGGCGTACGGAGAAGTTATAGGCCGCAACTGCGTCACTTTTCGACTGCTCCATCACCGGCGTCACTGTCTGTGACAAATCAAGAGTCGAACTCGTCGGCGGTGACGCTCACGCCCGTCGTCTGTGTATGCTTTCTGTTGATCATAGCATGTGTGCTTCAACTACGGCTAGAGACCATATGATATCGTATGAGGACGAGATTGCTCGAGTCGCTTGACACACGAGATGCGTAGAAAAAACGCATTGCGGGCTTTTACAACTCCGGTTCTTCCTCGTATAGGCAGTTTAAAGTTTTATTATCTCGATTGCCGTTATCTCCCGTGCTTTGAAATCTCGTGTTAGACGCGAATGCTGGCTACCTACACTATCCCACCGGCTACGCCAGCAAAGCATACAGATCTTGGCAACAAGGCAAACAAGGCGCCGAGCAAAGCGGTCCCCCGCTTGGTAGATGAGCTGCTGCCAGTCCGGCCAAGCTCTGAGACTCATGTCCTCCTTTACCCTCCAATTAAACAGCATCTATTCCTACACCAATACACAGTAGTAACTTACAGGGTTGTCTGTAAGCAGCTATATCACCGCGAGTGCCTCTAGAACTAAAGTTATTTTAGCTAGGTTGTAAGAGTTGATTGAGTACTCCACAAAGCGAAACTTTAACTTAAAACTTACGTGCAGCTACGCGGATTCACTAGATCCATAATTTAATAAAAAGAAGAAGCAGAACTGGTCATAAATACACAATTGTCCTTCGCTGTCCTTCTTGATTTCTGTTGACTTCAACTCTTTGACTAATCACCTCTTCCTTCCCAAGCTCCGCAACAAATTCCTAAATTTGCCTCGCCCAGGAGGGCATCTTTTCTGTTTTCCGTTTACTATACTCATGCTATCCTCCAGGCAAGCAACAGTAAACCAAATTTTCTCGCCTTATCTAAGTAACCAGTACCGCACGTAGTAGGTTCACGTCTGGCTCTTTGAGTCAGGACGGACAATTTTGCATGGACTCATGTGATGACTGCTTGCCTCAGATGACGCAGACTTCTGTTCCCATGAGGGTCAGCCAGCAGTGTAGCCCATATCCAGCTGATTTAAGCTATCTTGTCATGGGTAAATACTGGTGAGTGAATGTACCCGGATATCCCTGTACAAAAGTTGTGTCTTCACAATTCCTCTCATCAGCCAAGTGGCTGTATGTTGTGCACATGATCAGTTGAACGTGTGATATTCCCACCATAGGCTTGATAGCTACCTCTTTGCTCTACTTCCTCATGACTAGATTACACCACTGAGACAGTGTTGCTTGTTACGGGATGCTATGTTCATACAAACCTACCTTCTAGGACGGTAACCACAACCGTCTTGCTATTTCAAGCGGACTCTGTTGTCAATGCCAGAACGGCTCTGGGATCCCACTTTGTCCACCATCTGCTTCAGGCAGTACAACTTGGCACTCTGTCTCCGAGTCCGAGTCCGAGTTCGGGATGCTCTTAGTCCCTGCGTCCTCAGAAGAAGTCCCGCGATGTCGGTCGTCCCACTGCTGTGATTGATCTGCGGCTATCATACGAGTCGCCAGTCGCCAGTCTCCACAACCATTCCACGTCCGTTGTAGCATTCTTGTGGTCAATCTGCTCTTGCCTGAGGTCATCCGAGGTCGGAAAATGCGGTTTTTCACCAGATGGGTAGAATCGGTCGTCATCGAAGAATACCCAGGCTCGTTGCTGGCACAACTTTCTGTGCATTTGAAGGTGTTTGAAAGCCGAGGGTAGAGCACATGATAGATGGCTGGACCACTTTTTCTGGCCTCGTCATCCGCTTCATGAAAAGAGTCACCTAGATGAGGATAAGAACGGGTCACGTCATAGGTGACGTGTGAGAAAGTGGCGTCCCCGAACCACCGCTTGAGGCGAGCCCGCCCCTGCCGTCCGCTTGTGGCTGGACCTGCAAGGTTTTCGGCGTCGAACCTTGAACTGACGGGCTGCCCCTTGAATGTCAGTCGGCTTTTTCTCTGTGAAAACTCGGGAAAACTCAACAGAACTCGGAAAGACAACGATAGTCTCGAGGGGTGAAAACAGCAGTAGCCTTAGTAAGATAGTCCTCGATGAAGAACAACGGTTGCTTATGCAGCTTGTTGAGCTTGTCGATCAGCGTACGGCTCCTATCTGTTGAAGGTTCCTGGAGCAGGTTGGAGAGCTGTTGCGCTTCGCAATAGCGGCAACGGCGACAGTCTAAGAGCGTTGCATAACTACCAGAAGAATACTGGGGGGAGCAAAGGATGACTGCCATGGCGTCTTGAACCATCTCGGCATCGAGGTCCAAAGCAAGCAGCGCCCTCGTGATGTGTTCTTTTGATGTGAGGTATTGCTCACGCATGATAGGTGAGGCCTGAATGAGTTGTTGTGAAGTCGTACGCCTGCAGCGGATATTCACGAGAATCGCTACGCGAGCTCTGCTGGCAGCTTCTTGAAAGGATCCATCTTGAGCAAACTGACTGTTGTCCTCGGGGCTGGAATGGTGTTTTCAGTCGCAAGGTGTTGTAGCATTAGTAAGAAGATGATGCGTTGATCCGACTGGGATAGACGAATCTTGAGTGGTGTTGTGTTGAATGAGTTGAGGTGCTGGCAGCATGAAGAAGTGTGGAAATTTGACTGTGATGTAAGTCAAGGGTGTCGTTTCGGAGAAAAGGTACATGTCACTGTGCCATCCTACACGGTTTTCTTATGGAGTACTATGGCGGAGCAAGACATCGGAGGTGATGGAAGGTTGGGAACGGAAAGAAAGCTGGTGGCGCTGGTCTCGTCTCTTCTTCTTCTCCAGCATGATTCTACATCTCTTCTCAACCTGCACGACGGGTCGTGAAAAGGTCGAACTGGCGCTTGTCTGCCCGGCACTTGGGCGATCTGCGGGCCGACGGAAGACGAAGACAGGCCCCGCCGGGCTCAGTGGGTCCATCGGGCAGTTTCACGGGCTCACAGGCCGACTGGCTCACAAGTTTAGAGGCTAACCGCGCAAGCTGGGCACTTCGATCTTTTTGGTGTTTTGTGGCGACTGACTCACTCACATAAGCCTGCTGCCTGGGCCAAAGACACGTCGTTTACTTCCCAGTTTCGCTTGGTCCAGACTGTACGCATCCCGCGTCGTGTGTCGGGTGTTTTGTATCCAAGGTTTCTGTCACACTCGACCATGACGTAGGGGGGGTGGCACATGGCGCAGGAAAAGACGGCGAGTCTGTGTGCAACATGTGGCAGAAACGACGACGACGACGACGACGACGACGACGACGACTACACCAAACGCCTGTCAACAAGCGCCACAGAACATGCCAACCACCCTCTGTTTGAACCCTTTGCTTGGTCCGCGGCCCGTCTCGTTGCAGTGCCGGATGTATTTTGAGTGGCTGACCCTTCGAGAGCGTCCCGTCACCATCCCTGTAGGCACGGCATGTGGGTGACATCTGCAACATTTCTTATCTTGTAGGTTTTGTTCTACCACGCACGGTGTCACAAGCCAAGGTCAAGCAGATGAGGGGATGGGCAAGATGAGTGAGTCCAAGTGAAGTACAAGCCAACAGTTTACTTTCTGTGTAAGTCACAACCCGGGACTGACTAGACATAGGTACCTCATGGAAGAGCGATAGTAAGGCAAGAACAAGAACACCTATACAGTCACCCTGTCGCACATGGGTTCATCCTCTTTCCGTGCCAGGGTAAAGCAGGGCAGGCGACTCGGAAAGAGATGGGTGATAAGGGTGGAAGTGATGTAGGAGGAGGCAGCCACGGGGACGCGATGCAACCTTGTTCTTTCTTCCTCTTCCCCTATCCTTCGCTTGGAGTCTTGTCGCTGCTGCGCCCCGATCCGCAAGTTGTCTTGCAAGGAGGCAGCCCAAGCCATGGCGATGCAGGAACGCTATCCGGTCAGGCGTGGTTGACTGGAAAGGCCAGACTCAGCCAGCAAAGAGAAAGAGTGTGTGCATTTGTACCAAAGTGACACACGGCGGCAGGTGACGAGCCTGACTTTCTGTTCTTCAGCTCGTTTTCTATTCCTCCCTCATTGGGTCTTGTCAGGAGACAGGAAGGAGCGTGTATATGGCCTGATAAGCTGTGTCTGTCTTGCCTCCAGCCTGACTCAAAAGAGGCTCATCCCCTTCGTTGTCTGGCCTCTCTAGTCCCTGGTCTCTTCTCTTCTCTTCATCTCCGCCATATTTCCATCTTTTTTACGCCTCTTCACCCCATCGGATTGCGGTCTACTCATCCCATCCATCGGATCACGTCTATTCATCCCGTCGCACCTATTCATCCCATCAACCCTGTTCATCCATCACCCATTTCCATCGTTACAACGCTGTTCATCCCATCATCATCATGTCTCACATCTGCTACGTCGTCCCTCCCCACCTCCTCAAGGGCATTGCCGATGCCGAGTGCAATAGTGAGAACGAGCGTCACGCTGCGAGACGCGCTCTTGAGCTTCGCGACATCATCACAACCCGCCGCGCCGAGCGCCTTGCTATCCTCGGAGGCCCAAGAGCCCAGCGCCACCAACTTTCTTCCCATTCCCACCCCATAATCCCCGACATCTTGCTCCGCCACATTGCTGAGTCGCCGGACGTCAACGACAACACCAGGTCCAACGCCCGCCGGGATCTCGAACATCTGCAAGCCCTCCAGCAGAAGATTGATCAGTCTCAGCAAGCGCCTCTCGCCGCCGCCAAAGACCCCAAGGACCCCGAGGCCACCACATACCGCGCCATCTACGATGCCAAGAACTCCTCCAACGAGCACGACTTGCCTGGCGATGTTGTTCGTGTCGAAGGCCAGAAGGCTATCGACGACAAGGCGGCCAACGATGCCTTTGACAATGTGGGTGAGGTGCTGAAGATGTACAAGGACAAGTTCGACTGGGTCTCGATTGACAACAAGAACATGAATGTCATCAGCTCGGTCCATTTCGGCGAGCAGTACGAGAACGCATGTAAGTGGACTCGGACTCTCTCCCCCCCTCATTTCTTCCTGATCATCGTCCTGCCTTCTTGTGTATCGCCCACCAGGTTCTCCTCTCTATTGTATCCTTGGACACTGCTGACATGTTTCGCCGCAGTCTGGGACCCAGAAAGGATGCAAATGGTATTCGGGGACGGCGGAGAGTTCCTGAACAACTTCACTGGCACCATCGATGTCATCGGCCACGAGCTCGCCCACGCCGTCACAGAACACACCAGTCCCCTGGACTACCAGGGCATGAGCGGCGCTCTCAACGAGCACATCTCGGACGTCTTTGGCATTATTGTCAAGCAGATTGCCGAAAACGAGAAGGCTGGTAAGAAGGCTTGCTTGCTATTTGTCCCACAGACCTTCATGACTCAAATCTGAGCCCTGGCCTGACTGACTAACTAACGTCGTACGCAGACGAGGCCGACTGGCTGATCGGTGAAGGCTGTATCATGCCTGGCGTCAAGGGTGTCGCACTTCGGAGCATGAAATTGCCTGGAACCGCCTACAATGACCCTCGCTTCGGCAAAGATCCCCAACCGGCCCATTTCAAGGAGTACGTCCCTACATTTGAAGACAATGGCGGCGTTCACATCTACTCTGGCATTCCAAACAAGGCCTTTTACCTCGTGGCCATGGCCTTTGGCGGTTTCTCGCACGAAAAGGCCGGCCCCATCTGGTGGAAGGCAATAACCTCAGGACGAATTCCTCCCCGCTGTACTTTTCTTCAATTTGCGGATTTAACCACGGAAATGGCCGAGGAGCAATATGGCGAAGAGGCTGGGAAAGTCGTACGGGCCGCCTGGGACGAGGTGGGAGTGCAGCGAAAGGGCCACTAGGAGCCGAACTCGCCGCAGGACTGCAAACAAATGTAAATGACTCGCTAGTATCCTAACTTCCTACAACCAGGCAATCAATCCTAACGCACTCTTGCAATTTCATCTATAATTCTTCCTCCTCCCTAGTGCTATGTCCAGTCCCATGTCCAGTCCCATCCATGTCTAGTCCCATCCATCTGCAGTCCTATCCATCTCCAGTCCCATCCATCTCCAGTCCCATCTATCTCCAGTCCCATCCATCTCCAGTCCCATCTATCTCCAGTCCTATCTCCAGCCTCATCTCTAATCCTATCTCCAGCCTTAGCTCTAGTCGTATCTCAAGTCCTATCTACAGTCTTATATCTAGACTAATATGCAGTCCTATCCTAAATCCTATCCTATGTTACATCTAATAAATTTCAGCTAGTTGTATCTCTAGTCTAGAACCTAATTCTCTACCTAGATATCTTTGGGATACCTACTTGAAACACTTCTATTTGTTATGACGGTAAGATAATACATTTTCACAACAACTGAAAACAACATTTTCACAGCGGGACGGATGCAAGTGCGTTGAAACCGGCAACTTTTATCTACAGAATCAGGTTGCGGCTGATGGCCGTTCCTGATGCCTTGAAAGTATTTACAAGAATTCCGTACTTCTTCATGCTACTCTCCGGCCGAGGCTGTAGAACCTTGCGACCGGCAGCGCGCTCACGGCACTGATCCTTCCCCTCACCGGCGCTGCGGGCGGCAGCACACTTAGAACTTGAGGGTCTGGCCAGCCTCGGCGGTGACGGCGGCCTTGACCTTGGCAGCGCCAAGCTTGGTGTAGGTGTAGTCGGGCTTGGTGAAGGTGCCCTTGGGGGCGTCGTTGGTGGAGTTGCCGAGGTCGACGTCAACGACGGTGGCAGAGCCCGTGGTCTTGGAGTCGAGCGAGGTGATGGCCTTCTTGACGCCGGAGAAGACGGAGGACTCGACGAGGACCTGGGCGCCCATGCGGGTGTTGACGCCGGAGGTCTCGATGTTCTCCTCGTAGTTGTTGAAGATGTGGACGTTGCCGAAGCGGACGGAGGGCATGCGGGAGCCGAGGTTCTTCCAGTAGTTGTTGGCGTAGGTGACGTAGAGCTTGCCGGTGTCCTCGGCAGCGTTGGAGTCGGAGTGGCCGACGAGCGAGGCCTTGTAGTGGTCGTGCAGGTAGGTGTTGGAGATGGTAACGGCCATGGAGGCGTGGGTGACGTCGAGAAGACCGTCGTAGAAGTCCTTGCCGTTCTCACGGTCGGACGAGAGGTCGCAGTGGTCGACCCAGACCTTGGAGGAGGCCTGGATGCCGATGGCGTCGCCAGCCGAGGCCTTGACCTTGGAGATCTTGAGGTTGCGGAGGATGACGTTCTCGGCCTTGTTGACGTACAGGCCGACACCGGTGATGGAGGAGCCGGCGGCGCCGATGATGGACTTGTTGGAGGCGACGCGGACCTTCTCGGAGCCGGTGATGGCGCCCTTGACGATGACGATGCCCTTCTCCTTGGAGGTGACGGCGGCAGAGAACTCGGCGAAGTTAGTGACGGTGGTGGTGGCACCGCCGGCACCGCCGGTGGTTCCGGCACCGTAGCCGATGTCGCAGGCGTCGTTGACGGTGGCGCGCTTCTGGACGGCACGGGGGTCAACGGCGGAGCCGTCTACGACGGTGGGGGTCGGGGTGGCGTTGGCGAGAGCGGCCAGGACGGCGATGGTGGAGGTGATGCTGAACTTCATCTTGACGATTTGTTGGAGTCTTTCTAAGGCTTTGTAGAAAAGTTGGCTGGTTTTGGGGTGTGTGGAAAAAGAGAATGTGTTGACGATCAACGTCTAACGAAGGGATGCAAAGAGATATTGCGTGTGGGTAGAGAATGAATGCAAAAGAGCGAGCTGAAAGACTGAAGAAGTGAAGCGGGATGAGGATCGAAAGGGACAAGAAAGACGGTGGGAGGGGAGGTCGGGCGAGGCTCTTATGTATTCGAGGTCCAAGAGGACGACGGCTCACACACGCTCTTGGCTAAGCTTCTATTGCCAAGCGCCAAGGCCTTCTCTGGAGAACTTCTCTCTCTCTCTGTTCCTGTCTGCCCGTCTGTCTATCTTACTCAGTCTCTCTCTCTCTCTCTCTCGCTGGGTATTGCATACGCGCGTGGGTTGTCTGTCCACTGCCCACCACCCCCTGATCTCGGCGAGGATCAGGGTAGCATTGAGGCCTAGTGGAACCGTACCGAGAGAGGCTCTCGACGACGGGTGCTTGGTACCTCTGCGTCTGCCCTTTCGTCTGGAATCCTTGGCGAGGACGGCCATGGTATTGGATGATGGATGGGGGGGACATTGGATCACGCTGGAGCTGGTGGTCAGTTACTGAGGTAGTTTGAGCACGCTCCCCCTCCTCACTTCATACCCCTGGTCCAGGACTGGGAAAAGGAAGCATATTGCGCGTGGGTCGTTACAGAGTAGAGTACCTTTTTGCTACTCTGTATCCGCAAAGAGGTACTCGTAAACAGTATGAGTGATTACCTGTAATAGAGTACCCGCGGTGGCAATGAGGTATGTGCTGCGACGACCCGCGATTTAGAGGGAATCACACGAATTTAGACGCCCACCGGGACATGGGGACGAAAGACAGGGTCAACCAGGGGGGGAGTAGAGTACGGATAGTTTTCTTGAAATGCAAGGTACGGACGAGAACCATGACGGGTTCGTTTATTTGTTTAGGAGAAACGAGATACCAGGGAGTGGGCGAGTTGTTTGGGCCACTCGCCTTGCGCGACTAGGCCTGTCAGAGCGAGTTGACGTTTTGGAAACGGACCGGGGGTCTGGGTTGGAGGCGGTAAATGGGAATGGTGCGAAATTAGAAGTCAGGGAATAATTGATGGGCGGGGGGAGGAGGACGGATGGCTAGACGATGGGACGGACAAGGGTTCGGTGCTGGCTGTGGTCCGAGAAAAGACGGGATGACAGTCGGGGCCGGGGGGTGGGCATCACGGCTTTGATGGGAATAATTCTTTTCCCTCGCTCTTTTTTTACTTTCTTCTGCCCACGGTCCCAGATAGAGGCATCGAAAAAAAAGGGGTAGCTCGGACTGTTAGAGACCCAGTATCCGTATCACGGATGGAGATGTGAATCCATCAGAGGATCTTAGAGCCTGTTGAATCGTGGATGGCATCGGAAGACGATGGTGTCCCGGTAGTCGTCCCAGTGGATTATTGTTGCTGTATCCGTATAAGCGAGAGGGGCATTTTCCTGAAAGGGGATTCAGAGGGCCACGCCCGTTCCCCATCCGACACAATACAACTGATATTAGGGGCCCCTTTGGCCGCCCGCCCCTCTCCCACATACCGCAAGGGGGAAGAAGGGCTAGGAGGAATCAGGAAATCGTGCTCTCGAGAGGGGGGAGGGGGAGCCGCTGGCCTCATCCGGAGCGAGTCCCGGGGCGCCGTTGGCCTCGGAGGAGCCTCCATCTCTCTTGCTCGCCATCAGGGGAAGAACAAGACGACGACGACCGGGCAGTGGGGCGGGCTCGCTCGGTGGTGGATTCTGCCCCCCCCTGGTCCCGGCGTTATATTGGAATTTTAAATCAGGTAGAGTTGTGGGGTCGTCGATTCGTCTCAGATAAGGTATTTCTCCGTCCAGCGCGACAAGGGAGGGTGGATGCGTGCATCGCCCCGTACCCTCTCGCCTGCTTTGTGGCGAGTCGCCGAGAGTGTGTTGGTCGTAGGCTTGGGAAGATTCTTTTTCGGCCTCGAAGGGACTCTCTGACAGATGCCAGCCAGGCGACCTTTTCGAGTCTCGCTCGAGTGGGGGATGATCCTCCCCTCCCCCCCCCATCCCGGTCCCGACTTTCGGGAGATTCCCCAGAGCTTCAGGTTCAGGTCGTCGCACCAGACATGCGCCTCTCTGCAGCGTGCATGCAGCTCGTCACTCAGGAACGAGCGGAAACATGTCAGCCAACGGCGGCGGCGGCTAACTCTCTCCAAATGCGTCCCGGTGGGCGAGACAGGAGTCCGTGGAACCCTCCTCCCCCCCATCGTGGAGTCGAGATTGCAGGAGTCATTTTCAAAATTCTCCTTTTTCTCCTGTCGCCGGGCTAGCGAGCTAAGCATAAGCAAGCTTCACTCTGGAGAAGGGGGCAGCATCTGCCGGACTTGACGTTGGGTGTGTGTTGTCCAGCGAAGCTTGATATTCTTGTCCCCCCTCTGCAAAGTTCTTGTCTTCCGGGGGGGAAGCCAATACCAGGTGGGGGGGTGAGAACGCACTCTGTGCCCCGATTATCTGATCCATCTCGAAGTCCAGTGTGAGAGGCCAATAGGTCGCAGGTGCCTTGCATCGCAATTGGGTTTCCGAGCCCCGCGGGATGCGGCCAATAACCAGCTCGCGCTATTGACCGTTGAACTGTGCCTGTTCTTCTCTCAACATGCATGTTTGTGCCTGTGGCCTCAAAAGCATTCGAATCCTCGGACGAGCTGGCTACAGCTGGAGCCTGGGCCCTTTTCATGACTGCTTGGCGTCGACGGGGGGAGGGTCGGTGCGATGCTCGTTTCAACTTTTTCTTTTCTTTTTCTTCTCTCATTCTCTTGGAATCTAAATCAGCCGCCCGGATGTTGAGTCGGCTGACAGGGACCCGGAGATTGGGGGAGGAGGCGGCTCGCATATTGCACAAGATCGTCGCTTGTCGACGCGTCGAGACCTCGCCCCCCCCTTGATATCATCGGGTCCTTGGGACTGTGGAAATCGGCCGATGGGTGTAACCTCACGGTCTTGGCCCTCATAATTCTTCCCTCCGTCCCTTCCTCTTCTTGTTTCTCATTCTCTCTTCTCTCTCTCTCTCTCCATACCGCCCGGTTGTCGAACCTGTTACACAGGGCTTGTTGCCGCCGGGACAACCATTTCTGAAAGGGGATGGCAGTCTTCGGCGCGTATCCGAGCCACCCCTGGCCGGGCGTCCATTATGTCGGGAGGGTCCTTCATACCAGTCCCTCCCCGTCGGATGGCTTCGCCCACGGACCACCGGTGCTCACTCTGCTTTCAGCGGCAGCCAGGTTATTCGACCGGTGTTGAGGGCAGAATTAGGTGGGCTTGGTACCGCTGCTACTAATCACACACAGATACAGATATCTGTACATCTCATAGAAAGGACGTGATGCCCGCCACGAACAGGGAGCCGGGGGTGATTCCCAAGGCCCGATGATGAATAAGTGAAACTCGAAGAGATTGTGCACTCGGCGGATTGAATGACGTGTTGGCGACTAATGAAACCAACACGGGCCTCCCCTCCCCATCTACGATGTAATATGTGCACATCTATGCAACTCATCTTCACACTCTGTCTCTAACAGTCATTTCTGTTTCCATGCGACGCCGCCCCGGCCAGCGCCTGAGCCCTGCGAACCCGCCGTGTACTCTAAATTGGTAATATTACACACAAAGTATTGCTGATGAGCCCATCCATCCATCATCAGCGACGGAAAACCTGTAGTGTCTGTTTGAAGCACATCCCACCGGAACCTCGTGCTCATCAACTTCCCCCCACAAGAGGTAGTTTTTCCACATCTTACGGGCCAGCGCTTGTTCAGCAGGGGGCTCGAAAATCTCGAATAAACCATACTCCGTACCGTAAGTGTTACAGTCAACGGGATATGGCCATGGCGTTCGTTGGGTATCCCGTTAATCTATCTCGTACAGCAAATCGACAACGCCAAGTCCTGCAGGACGAACAGCCAAGACGGTTATCTCGGCGAGCCTGACAGTCTCTCATGCCCTGGCAGCTCCCAAGACCTCTTTTGAGAGAGAGAGAGAGAGAGAGAGAGAGAGAGAGAGAGAGAGAGAGAGAGAGAGAGAGAGAGAAAGCTGATCATCTTGGCTTTTTCTCTATTTTTGTTGGGCAGCGATCTTGGCGGCGCAGCCTCCACAACAGTGGCCCGGAGTGCCGCATCGCCGCCTGTTCCTCGCGCCGCTCATCCCAAGTCTTCCGCTCCCCAGGAGGATTTACCTGGACGACTTGGCAGACGGTCGGAGCCCGAGATGGCTCTGCGAACCCCGCCGAGCGCGATGCAACCTCCGCCCTAGGCTTCCCTCCCTACGACTCCTTTGTCCAGCGTGGAGCCGCATTGAGGCTATCGCGATGGAGACAGACCCCTTTGCAGACGCGGTCCACGACGGGTGTGGAATATCGCCTCCCGGACCCAGAAGGGTTACGTACATCTCCGGCTGCTTCGCTTCGTTTTCGTTTCGAGGGAAAAGGTCGCATGGGTGTATGAGCCCCGTGCCCTGTTGGGCTCGTCGCAAAAGTGCCCACCGCCTTTGCGCTGCGACTTTGTTTGTGCCCCCCCCCCCCCCCTCCCCCCGTGATGGCTGATCATAACCTCCCTCGGCAACCACCGACCGACCGGGCCAGCGACAAGGAAGAGAATACATCTCACCATCATCTCCACATATTCCTCTGCCCAATTAATTTATCTAGCTCATATGGGCGTCATGCGCTTTCACGTCAAGCGGCCAACCTGCTCTTCATCTTCCCTCCGGGACATGTCCGTCCGGCGCTCGCGGTTTGGATTTCTCCGCGTCCGTGTCGGTCGCCGTCGCTGATGTGTCGTTGCTGTCGGCGCCCTGTGTCGCGCGCTCCGAGGCCGGAGTTGCTGCTGCCGCCGCCGCCGCCGCCGTCGCCGTCGTGTCTTGTGCCTGCTGCCGCGCCTCAGCCTCGAGCTGCTCACGCTCCTCCATCGTCAGGTCGCTCTTGGCGGACCCGATCCGGACAAAGGCGTAGAGCAGCAGCGCGACACCCGCGACGCCGGTGGCCAGCCAAAAGGCCGCCCGGTAGCTCTTCCTCAGCCCGAGGTGGGCCGTCTCGCCGACGACGACGTCGCTGATGCCGAGGAAGAAGCTGATGCCCAGGAACAGCAGGCTGTTGATGAGGGCGCCGGCGAGGCCCTGGCGGTGGGCCGGCAGGTTCGTCGTGATGAAGACGTTGCTGACCGTGTAGGTGATGTCGATGCCGATGGTGCCGCACACCATGGCCGGGAACACGTAGGCCCAGTAGTTTGGGTTCTCGGGGATGATGGCGAAGAGCAGCACGCTCAGCACGTTGCCCGTGCCCGAGATGGCGAGCAGGATGCGGCCGGGGAGCAGGTGCAGCGTGAAGCCGCCGACGGTGCCGATGACGACGCCGCCGACGATGAGTGGCACGTACCACACGGCCGTCAGCAGCGGCGACTTGTGCAGCACCGTCTCGATGTAGAAGCTCGAGTAGAAGAGGAAGAGGCCGAAGGTGCCGTACGCGAAGAAGAGCGCCGCCACGAGCGTCTTCATGGACCGGGGCGCGAAGAGGTCGCCCGGCAGCAAGGGCTGGGCGGCGACGCGGCTCTCGACGTACCAGGCGGCCACGAGCAGGGCGACGCCCAGCACGAGCGTGACGATGATCTGCGGGCTCGCCCACCCGTCGGGCGCGTGCGAGCTGTCGGTGACGGCGTAGACGACGAGCAGCAGGCCGGGGACGATGGTGGCGACGCCCCACCAGTCCATGCGGATCTCTCTGCGGCGCTTGTCGTCGTCGCTTTCCTCGCCGCTACCGCCACCGTCACGACGGCGGAAGTCGCGCGGGATGGTCAGGAACGAGACGGCGGCGACGATGCCGAGCACGATGCTGCCGAGCCAAAAGTACCAGCGCCAGCTGAGGAACTGGCCCGACACGCCGCCGATGAGGATGCCGAAGAAGAAGCCGACGGGCGCGAAGGCGCCGTACAGGGCGAAGACGAGGTTCTTGCGCGGGCCGGGGCGGTAGGTCTTGCCGAGGAGCATGATGCCGGCGGGCAGGTAGGCGGCGGAGCCGAGCCCCTGGAGGGCGCGGCAGACGATGAGCATGAGGTAGTTGTTGCTGAAGCCGGCGACGAGGCACCAGACGAAGAACCAGGCGAGGCCGGCGTTGAAGGTCAGGTAGCCGCCGTACATGTCGCCGAGGCGGCCGAGGGGCAGCAGGAAGGCCCCCGTGACGAGGGAGAAGACGCTGGACGGCCAGGTCTGGGAGGCGGCGGGGATGTCGAGCTCCGACGCGAGGGGCGGGAGAATGATGTGGAAGCCGCTGACGAAGTACTCCTGTAAGGAATGTTCAGTACTCGATCGTGTCAACATGAGATGGGTGTTTTTTTGATGCAATGGTGGCTTCAGTGAGTGAGTGAGTGAGTGGACGGGTGGGTCTTACCGCCATCAACATGGACCCCAAGAGGGAGAAGCAGAAGCCCAGTTCGGACCACTGCGAGGCAAAGACGGCCGGCCGCTGTCGGCCGAGGAACTCGACGTCGAACTCGGCAGGCTGGCCGTCGGGGACGGCGTCCCGCTCGGCGTCGTCGTGCCGGGCCATCGGGTCCGTGTTTGTGTGGGCACGATAGTCGAGAGCTGGCGAGATATAGGTGGAGTGGGAGGATAGTATAGTGTAGTGTAGTGAAGATAGGTAAGATACTCGATTACAGCTGCTGCTCTTCCTCGGATGAGATAGATGATCTTTGTCGCGGTTTTAGGTTATCGAAACATAAACCTTACAACATGGGGAGACAAGAATGAAAGATATCGGCTCGAGGCGACGATGCGGCGTAACGGGTCCCTCGCATCTAAGTACTAGCCCGGAAAACGGACCATCGACGAGTCACAAACAAGAACAAGGCAAAAGAAGAACCAGACTTCACAAAGAACCCCCCCGACCGGTTGACGGCAGAAGAGAATTTCTAATCGGGGGGAGGGGTGTGGAGACTGGGGGTCAGGATTTGCGGTACAGGTACGGCTAGAACCCATCAAGCCTCGAGCTTCTCTCTCGGCTCAACGCGCGTTTGACTCGACGGGCCACGAACGAAGCAACAGGGACCACCAGACACGGGCCGGGATGGGGCACCGATCCCCCGGAGAGCCTCACATGCCTCCTCACAAGGCGGGTGGCGGGTTAGTGTGCGGTGGGTGAAAGAAAGAGAGAGAAAGAGAGAGGGAAAAGCACCGGTTGCGTCTTGGCTTCCTTTCTGGGCAAGTATTCCACCCAGAAAAGAACATTGGTCACCGTTTTCTATTACCAAAGTCCAAATGTCCGGCAATAACATTGGCTGGAGACGGGCATGTTAGTCGAGTCCTGCTGGACAGACACCGGTGGCACAGCTCCAGACGGAATATGAATCGAGGTCTGTTTGCTAAGCAGCAAGTGAAGTGGGCTTGTTGGCGCATGGGAGTGACGACCGCCTGCGCCGGGATGACGCCGCTCGCCGTCCCCTTCCCGATGATGACATGACACAGGTGAAGATTCGGCTTGGGGTGTCTGTGACGAATCTCGGCCCAAAAGGGAATTGTTTCCCCCCTCCTCCCAGAGAAGAGAGAAAAAAGAAAAAGAGGAAAAGAGGAAAAGAAAAAAAGAGAGAAACCGCTGACACATCAATTGCTCTCGTTGGCTCTTTGCGGTTGGCTAGACCAAGTCAGGTCTAGGGTGGGGCTCTTCAGTGCTCACGTGCCAAGCCCGGCCTAGCAGCCATTCCGTTCCATTCCAGAAGCCGACCCCCTAGAAGGCGCTAACGGTGGGGTCTATATGCACGCTGTGTGTCTTGGCTTCCATTTAGGGAGTAGTGCCGTGTCTAATCGGGGCTTATCAATGCTTATCGCTTATCGCACGGCGACACTGACCCGGCGGCATCGGCCACCTGAGTTGAGTTGAGTTGGTGGAAACCGAGCGAACGAACCAACCAATTCGACAACATCCACAACATCACCGAATCACCGAACCCCACGCCTCCATCTCGTTCTGTCTGACCGACTTCTGACGTTCGGACTGCTTGCTTGACTGACGGACTGACGGACGGACTGATGGACTGGTTGCTCACCCGCCGTCACTCCATCTGGCCTGACCAATACTCCAAAATCCTCGGCCAACCCCGCGTTCGCACACACACACACACACGCATCACGCACATCACGCACATCACTCACCCCGCCGATGACCACTCTTAGCACATCTTGTTATGCTCTCATGCACAATCTGACATTTGGTTTCTCAATCGAGACATTATCTGCTGCGCCCATCGAACTAGTACCCGCTCACAGCCATCTCTGACCCGTGCAACACCTCACTCACGCTTCTCTCGAGACGAAACACGTCCAGCAACTCTGGACCATTGACCTTACCAAGCTTTGATCTGACCTTGTTCGTTTTTACGTTATCGTTACCACCGAAACCATCCGCATACCGTTTTTGGCAACCTGCATCTCCTGCGATAGAAACCTTGCTCTGTGTGTCGAGAGCTGTCTATCGTGTCCATCAGCCTTGTCTGATACCTCACCTCACCTTAACCCCTCTGGCCCACGGACGCGCCCTCCTACGTTCACCCCCGGCCGCCCGCGCGCACCTTGATAGCATCTCGATAGCTGCGCCCGCAAAGTAGCGAGCTGCTGCTGCCATGGCCCGCATCGACCTGCTCAACGCCCCGACGAAGCCATGTCACAACTGCCGCCGCCGCCGCCTCCGCTGTGACCGCTCCTATCCCCACTGCCACAAGTGTACAGCTGGCGGACAGGAGTGCCTGGGCTACGGGAAGCTGTTTCGCTGGACAGAGGGCGTCGCGAGCCGCGGCAAGCTGGCGGGGAAGACCACCATCACCTTCTCGGCCGACACCACGACGACGACGACGTTGTTGCCGTCCTCGCGGGCTTCCACGCTCGAGCCTTCCGACGCCTCCGCTTCCTCGTCCGCCGCCTCCACTTCGGACCGTCGCCTCCACCACCACAACAATAACAACAACCACCACCACCAAGACCCTCCGGCGGCATCTGCCGAAGATGCCTCCACAGCTCTTGTCGTCTCTGCCGTCCGGCCCGCCGGCACCGAGACCCAGTTCACCCAGACGGCCCCCTGGACTCTCGTCGACCCTCTCTTCCAGGGGGTGGAGCATCACTACCGGCACTACCTCTCCTACTGTAAACACGATCCTCTCCCCCATCTCTTCTCCTGATCCCAATCTCTCGGGAAAAAGACACTAGAACGGCTAACTCGGTTCCTCCCTTTTCTCCTCCGTAGTCACCACGCGCGTCTGCAGGGATCTCGTCTCCTGGGACCTCCCCGATCGGAACCCCTTCCGGTCCCTGATCCCGCTCACCAAGGCTCATCCCCTGCTGCAGCACATCATCGTTGCCGCCTCCGCTGCCCACATGTCTAATCTCTCCCGCGCCCTGTCGTCCGACCCAGAATCGGATCTAAACGCGCGGCAGGCTCTAACCGATGCCCTGGTCGCCAAGCACAAGGCTCTGCGCCTGCTGTCTGCCGCCCTGCAGGACCTCGGCGGCATCGGCGGCGACGTCGTCCTGGCGTCCGTGCTCTTCTTCGTCAACGTCGAGCTGATCGAGAGCGGGAAAGACGGCTGGAAGCCCCATCTCGAGGGCGCCGGCCGAATCATGTCCCACTTGTCTCCCGTTGGCACCGCGGATGTCGCCCTGCGTGATTATGTCATGTCGGATTGCTTCATGTGAGTCCATGTCATATATATGTGTGTGTCTGTTGTTGGGTAATGCATTATCTAAAGCTGACCACTCGTCCGTAAGCTATTACATCTTGGCCTCCGCCTTCAACGCCTCAACCCCGGCCGCCAAGTCCTACTACCAGTCCGCCCAGATTTCCTCCATCCTGGGCAAGGCTACTACCAATAGCTACCTCTGCTGTCCGCCCGACATCTTGCAGATCCTCCTGGCGGCATCCCAGCTGTCGAACCGCACCACGAACGACCTCGAATCTGCCGCAGACGTGGCCCAGGCCGCCGCGCAGATACTGCAGCAGGCCCTGTCCTTTGACGTCCACGACTGGGCCTACGAGCCGCGTACCATCTCTTACTTCAAGCACATCCCTGTAGAGAGCCGGATCCACGCCGGTTCGGCCCACCGCCTCGCCGCGTGCCTATACATACTCCACGCCCTCCCGTCGGCATCGATCCTCGTGCCCGTCGACCGCGAGGAGCTTGACAGCCAAATATTCTACCACCTCTCCTGCATCCACGACGAGGACCCCAACTTCAAGGCGACCTGCTGGCCGACATTTGTTGCCGGCGCGGGCACCTCCGATCCCGAGAGGCGGAAATGGATCCTCAACCGCCTCAAGATGCTCATGATCGCAACCCCTTGGGGCTTCATCATGACCGCCATGGACACGCTGCACACCATCTGGAACATCGAGGAGTCTGTGGACCCGGATACCCAGGTTGAGAGGACCTGGGTCCAGAAGCTCAAGGCCTCAAACCTGAACTTCATCATCGTGTGAGGTGGAGGGGCTCACGATTTCTACAGGCTCGGTCCAGATGCGATGCCGAACTGGCCTCCGGCACTGATGCACGTCGCAGCCAGTTTGCACGGCACCACGGTCGGGGAGCCGACTGTCTCGGTGGTCTTGAGTCCGGTGTTGTAGCAGGCCGAAAAGCCCCATGCGTAGAGCTCCTTCGCGATGACGAAACAGTTGTCGATTCCAGCCGCAACGAAAACGGCTGGCCTGTCTGGACTGTGGTCTGATTTGTGGTCAACATTGACGATGGACAACTTCGCGTACAGTATGAGAGACACTTACCTGGTATGGATACCTCGGTCGGCACATTCAGGACTCTGGGACGTCCTCTGTAGTCGAAGATGATGTGCTCTCTGGGCACTCGGTCCAGGTCGATACCCATCTGGCCGTCGTCGCACCGACCCCACACCAATATCTTTCCACTCTTTGTGCAAGCGATGGAGTGGTGGAGACCGCCGGCGATGTGGCGGACGTCGTATCCGTCGAGGCTCTTGACCATGGTCGGCGATATGACGGTCGTGAAGCCGGTGTCCTCCCGGGTCGGGATACCGCATTGGCCAAAGTTGTTCAGGCCGAAAGCCCAGACCTTGCCGGCGGTGTCGATGGCGAAGCTGTGGTGCGAGCCCGCAAAGATCTTGGCCGTCTTGTTTTTGGGGAGGCCTATGCGCTGCGGGAGCAGGGTGTCGAAGCGGCGGCGCTCCAAGATGCGCCTCCCCAGCTCGTTCTGCTCGCCCGAGCCCCAGGCCAAGACGTTGCCGTCGTTGGTGAGTGCGAGGGCGTGGTTCGCACCACCGGCTAGCTGCGCGATGTTCTCGAGACCAGGGACGCGCACAGGCAGTCGCTCCGTGGTCTTGGGGGGCTTCTCGTGGAGGAAGCCGAAATTGCCATCTCCGCCCTGATGACGACAGTTAGCCGGCGACACATAGGAGTAGGAACAGGGATAAGAGGGGGGAAAGGGATAAGAGGGGGAAAAGGGGGCGGTTTGACTTACAGCAAAGCTCCCCCAGCCGTATACCGTTCCTTCGGCGGTCAGGGCGAAACAGGCGCTGTTGGTCGCCGCGACCTGAACGATGTCGACATCTTCCTGGAAGGTCACCTGGCCCGGCGTGCTCTCAAACGGGCCCAGGAGATCCTCGGGACCCTCTTCGGGGGTGTCGGGCGACTTTTTCCGGCCCAGCGCCCCGTCGTCGTTGACGCCCCACGTCAGGACTCTGCCGTCGCGGGTCAGGGCGACGCAGTGCATGCCCCCCGCGGCGACCTGGACGACGCCGACGGTCTCGGGGGAGAGGTGCTTGTGAGCGAGCCGGGGCCTAGGGGCCTCGGTAACGCGGGGGCCAAGGCCGAGTTCGCAGTTCTCGCCGCTGCCCCATACGGCGACGTCGAGGACTTGGGTCTGTCTCGTGGGTCGATTCGGAATTCCGTCGCCGTTCTGGTTGGTTGCTGCGTTGGGTCTGGATTTCGGTGGTGGCGGTTGCGCCAGTTTCTATATAGGACGGTGTAAGTTGCCCGTCGGTATTCGGGGGGGTGGGGATGAGTGGATGGATGGCTTACCTTTGGGCGAGAAGTCAGTGTCGTCGCCATCGTAAAGACTCGACCCTTAGTTACTTCTTGTTATCTCGTACGAGTGTGGTTTTCAAGGGCAACGAAAAGAGACAAACAACTATTTTCCCCTCGCTGTGACTTGTTTGTCGTCGCTATTTGTATGGGCACCCGGCGCATATATATCAGAACCGCCGTGCCAGGCAGAACCACAGGCAGTTGTTGCGGCTCATCTCAGCACGCTTAGTCAACACGGGCAGGCCCTGCAGCTCATGCAGCTGGTGCCTAGACCAATTGGCCAATCGTTTTGGACGGACTCGGTGCGCCCAAATGTTCCTCAGCAGGCAGACGAGGAATCTTGTCCTGAAGCTATCCCACCCTAGCCTGCAGGCTCTTTTGGCCCAGCGCCTGCCCATACCCTGCCAGGCTCCAAGCAATAACAAGAACAACAAAAACCTATCTCCACGATTATCAAGAACTATTGATCGATCGATCGGTCCACCTGTGAACATTGCCAACAGTAAGAAAGATGCTCTTATACAGACAGACAGACAGGGACTAACAGGTTTCCTGTGTCCTTCTAGACTCGTAACAATAAGTCAACATACCCACTTTCCGGCTACCCCCCCATTCCGGCCACCCAAAAATGCCTTATTTCCCCTTAACACTATGACTGCCCTCTACTTTCTAACTATTACAACATTTTCAACCTTTATCTAAATACCTTCATTTTTTGCACATACCTTCCTCTATACCTTATAGTTGGATATACTAAAAATAAGATTAATTAAGCTATTAAAGCATGCACTAACGGCATCAGCCTAAGGAAGGCTGCCCTTACCTATAGGATCCTAAGGACTACCCTTTAGGATTAATTAAAGGGTGCCTAAGCAAGGCCTCTTGCCTTTACAGACTATTAAAGACTCTCTATTAGTTAGGAGGATAAGCTGGCTTAGTAGGTACAGATTTAATATGCCCTTAGCCTTGCCCTAACCTATTAGCAAGTGAAGGTATTTGCAGAAAGGATCCTTTATGCTATAGGGGACATAGATCCTCTAGGGAAAGGATGGATCTAAGCCTTTATAAGGAGGAACCTATCTATTAAGGTCTAGAGAAGTTACCCTATTAACTTTAGATGTATTAATAGAGCATCTACTAAGGTTATTAGGGACTAGTTTAAACTCCTTGCTATACTAGAGGTTAAGGGCATTAAACTAGCTAATAGATATAATATAGATAAGACTAGTATCCTTAAGGGCTAAGGATCTAATAGGCTAGTGCTAGGGATATCTAAGACAAAGTCTGTCTATAAGAAACAGCCTAGATTAAGGGTAACGTACATGATAAGCGAGCGCGCCAGACAAGCGAGCGCGCCACCCAACCAGCCAGACGCGTCTGTCTGACTGTTTCCTTTCATTTCTCCACGAACAACAATGCAATCCACTAGCAACGAAGCTCAGGTACAGCTGGCTGTCCAAGCTTACAAAAAAGACCTAAAACTCAGCATTCGCGCTGCAGCAAAGATGTACAACGTCAGCCGCGACATTGTGACGCGTCGACTAAAGGGAACAGCATCACGACGCGACACCATGCCGAACTCACGGAATTTGACGGAGCTTGAAGAGCAGAAGCTAGTCGAGTACATTCTCGACCTAGATGCCCGATCGTTTCCTCCCCGGCTTACTGGTGTTGAAGAAATGGCCAATCGACTGCTTGCCGACCGCGACAAGCCACCAGTCGGCAAGCGCTGGGCCTCAAACTTTGTCAAACGACAACCACAGCTCCGAACGCGTTTTTTTCGAAGATACGACTATAAGAGAGCTAAATGCGAAGATCCTGAGGCAATAAACGCGTGGTTTCGCCTTGTGGCGAACACAATCGCGAAATATGGCATCGTGGAGTCAGATATCTACAACTTTGACGAGACTGGCTTTATGATGGGCCAGATTGCATCCGGCATGGTTGTTACAAGCGCTGAAAGACATTCAAACACAAAAATGGCTCAGCCTGGCAATCGAGAATGGGTTACAGTCATTCAGGCCATCAGTTCGTCTGGCTATAGCGTCCCGCCATACATCATTGTTGCAGGCAAAAATCTCCTCTCCACATGGTACACCGAATCTGGTCTCCCACCCGACTGGGTTATCGCAACATCTGAAAATGGATGGACAACAAATGAAAGAGGCCTAGATTGGCTCCAGCACTTTGATCAGCATTCAAAGTCGCGTGCGAAGGGGAAATATCGCCTCCTTATTGTCGATGGACACGAAAGTCACCACTCCACAGACTTTGAGCTGTTTTGCAAGGAAAACAACATCGTCACCCTCTGTATGCCGCCTCATTCTTCTCATCTACTTCAGCCCTTAGATGTAGGGTGTTTTGGGCCTTTGAAGTTGGCGTACGGTCGAGAAATTGAGGATAAGATGCGACGGGGTAATACCCATATTACGAAGGACGATTTCTTTCCAGCATTTCACAACGCCTTTAAGCGAGCTCTCACAGAAAAAAACATCCAAGGGGGTTTTAGAGGGGCAGGACTTGTCCCTCTAAGTGCAGAAAGTGTGATATCTAAGCTGGATGTCAAGTTCCACACTCCTTCACCTCCAGGATCCCTCCCAACAACACCACTACCTTGGACTTCCCAGACACCAAAGAACGCAACAGAGTTAAGTTCTCAAGGAACTCTACTTAAGGATCGGTTCCTTAATCATCCAGGCAGCTCTCCAACACATGGATGTACAGATGTTGAGCATATTCTGAAAGGAGCACTGGGATTTGCCCATGAGAATGCATTCTTAAGAGCTGAGAATAAAGCCCTTCGGGAGGAAAACAGCCTACTTAACCGACGCAAAAGGACTAAGAAAACTCATCTTAGGCAAGGAGGAAGTCTTACTGTAGCTGATGCACAGGATATTCAGTCGCAGAGAGAGGCGACAGCCCAGGTACAAGAGGAAATACGTCGGAGTAGTGGTCGGAAGCCGAGGACAGAAACAGGCCAAAGGAGGTGTGGCATCTGCGGAAACACCGGACACAATGCGCGAACATGTGATTTTAATGAAGATATGTCTGGAGAAGAGGATTCTGAGTAGTTTGAATTGATTTGATCTTTTTGTTGTTGCTTGGGGGTTATATTTGTGATGTGGTTGCGGTTAGGTGGCGCGCTCGCTTGTCTGGCGCGCTCGCTTATCATGTACGTTATAGGTATGTATTATTAAATGCATCTCTACCCTAGGCTATACTCTTAATCCCCTTATTATATATAAGGGTAAGATAGTCTAGCAGCAGTAGTTTCCTCTAGACCTTAGCCCTTATAAAGGATAGTAGTTTACTGCAATAAAGAATAGATAGACTACAGATAATACTGCAGTTAAATAGCTGCAGAAGGTCTTTATTCCTTAGACTGCCTCCTAAGGTAAGAAGGGTAAAGAGGAGGCTAGACTGCTAGTTATTAATAGCTATAGAAGTTATATAATAATAGAATTTATATAGATATATTATATTAATAACGTCTAACGTAGTTCACAAGCAAGTGAATCACACAAGCTAGTGAATCACTTTTCTACTACTCGTACAATAACATGTAAGAGAAATCAACTACAACGCCTTAAACTAATTTAAATTAACTGGAATCCTCTTCTTCAGATGTAGATTCAACCTTTTGACATGTACGAGCATTATGGCCAGGCTCTCCACAGATACCACATCGTCGCGCGCGCGTTTCCTGCCTCCTCGTACGACCACCATTCTGACTTGTTTCTGCCTTTAACTGCTCCGTCGCATCTATTTGAGACTTTAAATCCTTTGCCTGGTTAATTGTAAGTGTCCCTCCTTGCTGTAGCTGTTTTTTTTTCGTACGCCGACGGCGGCTAAGGCGGTCATTTGCCTCTCGAAGTTCAGCCAAATCCTCCCGCATCAAGGTCTGTTCGTGCACCATCATCATCATCCCTTTCTTCAGCTGCTGCATACCTGTAAGAATTGATGTTGGGGAGCTATTTTGATGTCGTACGATGCGATTACTGATATAATCGGATTGTGACGTGATTTCGATTGGGTTGTTTGGTGTCTTTGGTACCCAAGCTGGTGGTAAGCCAGCAGAAGAACCTGGTGGTGTTGGCGTATGAAGCTTGATATCTAGCTGTGAAATCACATAATCAGGGTCGTACGGTATAAGGCCAGTTGCTCTAAAGCCTGCTTGAATGTTTGACTTAGTTATCGCCTTGTCGTACGCCTTAGAAAAAGCTGGGAGGAAGTCTTCCTTTGCAATATGCGTAACATGCGCCCGCATAAGGACCTCGATTTCTTGACCGTACGCCCGTTTCAAGGGACCAAAGCACCCAACATCAAGAGGCTGGAGCTTATGCGATGAATGAGGTGGCATACAGAGCGTAATAATCTTCTGTTCCTTGCAGTATAGCTCAAAATCGACAGAATGGTGGCTTTCATGGCCATCAAGGATAAGGAGGCGGTAAACACCCTTCGTACGACTTCTTGTATGGAAATCAAAGTGCTTTACCCATTCTAGGCCTTTCTCGTTTGTCGTCCAACCGTTTTCTGTAAGGGTAATTACCCAGTTGGGTGGGAGGGGGCTGTCGTACGTCCAGGAGTCAAGATGGACTTTGCCTGCAAAGATGATGTACGGTGGGATAGAATAGCCGTACGACCCAATGCCCTGGATTACTGTAACCCATTCCTGATTCCCTTGTTGTGCTCCTCTTGGCTTGCCACGTCGTTCAGAGGCTGTAACAACCATTTCAGAGGACATTTTGCCCATTGCAAACCCAGTCTCATCAAAGTTATAGATATCGTCATCGTGTATCCCATACTTCGCAATTGTATTTCGTACAAGGGAAAACCACGCGCGATACGCGTCAGGATCTTCGCAGAGGACTCTCTGATAGTCGATTCTTCGATTAAAACGCGTTCGGAGCTCAGGTCGTCGTCGTACGAAGTTTGAGGCCCAGTTTGTTCCGACGCGTCGCGCGCCGCGGTCGCGAAGCAGTCGATCGGCCATTTCTCGAACAGCACTAAGGCGCGGTGGAAATGATCGTGAATCTAGGTCGATTATGTATCGTACAATGCTCTCCTCTTCGTACAAGGTCAAATTCTGGTTATGTGGTCGGATGTCGCGTTTCGCAGGTCGGCCGTGTTTTCGTCGTTGGAGGGTAGAGAATGATACATTATAGAGTAATGCAGCCTTTCGTACGCTTAATTTTGGGTTGGATTGGAGCGCATTAAGCGCTAGGACTAAATCACTTTCAATTGATTGCTGTCCCATAGTTGTTGGTGGAGAAAAACTAGGAGAAAGAGGATGCGTACGAAATAATTAGAAAGTGATTCACTAGCTTGTGTGATTCACTTGCTTGTGAACTACGTTATTCTTTTTTTAAGTAGAGGTAAGTCTTACATTTGTTGTATATACAGTCTGCTTAAAAGATTCTATAGTATTATTTATATATTACTTTAAGTAGTTTGTTATCTTTAAATAGGGGTTTCTCTTAAATTTAAACTTTAGGTCTATTATTAGCATTAACGTCCTCTATGCTATAGAAGCGTATTTCTTAGTTGTTGTATATTTTATTAACGTTAGGTTGTTAGTTAATCTAGGTATAGCTAGTATTTAGGTATATTTATAAGGCTAAAGGTTTATTTAAGTTAATATTATTACCTTTATTAATTTTATATTCCTATAGCTTTATTCTATTGTAGAGGTTAAGGTTTTTAAGTCTTTACCTTATCTCTTGCTTAATTTTAAGATTAGGACTCTTAGATTAAGTTAAGCTTCTAGTTTGTCTAAGCTTAAGAAGCTGCTTAGCTACTTATTATTCTATCTTGCTTAGTAGGAGGAGTTTATCTAGCAATTCTTCTAAGTTAGAGGTGTATTTAGAGCTTGTTTGTTCTCTAAGGACCTTAATAGTCTTTTAAGGGGTTCTTTCTCTAATGTTAAGCTATAGTTAGGGGAATAAAGTTTTTGCTTGTTTTCTTCCTACAGCTACTTGTTACGGTCGGCTTTCCGTGGTAGTGTCTATTAGCAGAAGCTGAGGCAACGAAGCTGGAGAACAGTGCTGTAAGTCGTGCTGAAAGGATCAGGTCTTCAGAGGATACGGTGATCAGTCGTATACTCAACAAGGGGTTGTAACGTTGGTCACTAGTGAAGGGTGCCGAGAGTATCCGAGGGGATAATCACAAAGTTGATTGCTGAAGAGCTATGGAAGTCTGTCCTTGAGTCCGTTCCAGTCCATCCTATATACAAGTCTGGTTTCCCTGTTCCTCAGGGCGTCCGTATGTATGTCGTACGGGTGCCGTATCCTTGGCATACGGGATCCGTATCTCAAATGTACGGATCTAATCTTATCATATCTTCACGTGACTTGTACCATAGTTCTTCCATTCCGGGGGAGTCATCCGTCCGTCCCTGTTTCTTGTCAAAACCTTCTCCTGTAAAAACTTTTTCTTGGCACCCAGTGTTAAGAATTTTTAGGTTTTTGCAGGGCTTCGGCCCGTACCCCTAACGGGTCTTATCATCCCCGTCTTCACTTTCGGACTCGTCTCTCAACACCACCACAGCACCCCTCCCCTTCAATCCTCTCACAACACCAAACACGACGAGACCTCCCCCGAAAGTGAAGTAGGGCGAGAGTTCAGAAGCTTTGAAGGTCACTCTCGCCCTCGCCGATCCGCGCGTCCGCTAGCCTGCGGCGCGCTGTGCCCGCCGCGTGCGGGCCACCACTCCAACAAGGGCTCGAATTGCCCTTGTCCACACACCAAAGCCCCGGCACAAAAGTCAGGACATTTTCTGTCTCCGTGCCAGACCTTCTGTCTGGAAGGTCTTGAACACTTTCGCTCCTGCCAGAGCCTGACTAGTTCAGGCAGTAACGGAGAGCGATTGTTGCGGGCTCCTGTATCGCCATCGGCTGGGAGCCGACTTGCTGTATGCCTTCTTTGCTTCGCTCCAATCAAAGTGGAGAGGAGAAAGGCGTGGAACCACATTACGACCGGCCGTGCTAGGTTTTTCCCCCTTGTGGTTTTTCCTAGCACTATCCGAACTACTTTCCTTGTGGATGAAGCGACCCGGGAAAAGGATGACGGATAAGAGAATTCTGGTCAGGTGAGAAGATCCGCTTCAACTTGGAGCGGTTTGAACAGGAGCGTTAGGTGAAGACGTAGCCCTGTAACATAGTTTAGATTAGCATAGACCATGTCGGCATTGCGCCCGGCACGTCTCTTGTCGCTCGAGACGTTAAATTTACCAACCAACCAACCAACCTGTTTCTTGTCCTTACAAAGGCTGTGCCGCCCGCGTCCTGTTGGTCGGGTGGGGCTCTCACTGCCTGTAGCTTGTCGGGTCGTAACATCAGGTCTCCCCTCTCAAGGTCTTGTCCTCAAGACCACATAAGTAGGTGGTGTCTCCCAGGTTGGGGAGTCGTCAATCCTGCGTCCTTGCTTATCATGATGCTGACAATATGACAGGTCGCGTCAAAAAGTCAAAGGACTCCAAATCAGCACTTCGTTCAGCGTGCGACGACGTCTTCGATCGCTTTGGTTCTTCCGATACCATGCCTTGTACTCGATGCTTCCGCGCAAAGCGTCCTTGTCGGATTGCGGAGGGCTCGAAGGTCTGTCAAGGTTGTAAGAACCTGAAGCGCACTTGTGATGGTATGGCGGTGGCGTCGAGTCGTGAGTTCTCTGTCGTGATTTTTCTTTGGTGGTGTGCTAACGCGGGTAGTGCAACGCCTGAGTGATCAGCGTCAAGAATGGGAGGAGAAGGAGGAGCAAGCGAGTGATGCTCTCCTGGAGCTTCATGAGAAGCTGGCGCGTGTTCAGGCCGAAGTGGCTGAAGCGGCTGGTCGTTTGGCGAGAATTCGTACCATTCGCAAGAAAGTTAAGGAGCGTCATGTCGAGACATTTTCTCGGGGTTTGCGGGAGCTGGAAGATGATGACTTGCTTTCCGCTTTGGATGCTCATGAGCAAGGTGTCGTGAGTGACCTTCAGTTTATTGGGGTTCCTAACGAGGTCGATTGGCCGTCCTTCGGGATTGGCGAGGAGTTTGCGGACTTGGGTTCTCTGGTCCCGGGGCAGCCTGAGAGTCGGAGTACTCCTGTAGGAGCTTCTGGGAGTTCCGGAGGTTCTTGACTGGTTCCCATGAGTTATCTTCGTGTCCGTAGCCTTTCCACTTGATGAGGTATTGTTTTTGTCCGTCCTCTGTACGGTGATCGATGATTCGTTCGACTTCGTATTCTGGTTCGTTGGGTTCGACGATGATGCAGTCTTCGGTGTGTGATCCGCGTGGTGCTGGTTCGAGAAGTGCGATGTGAAAGACTGGGTGGATCTTCATCGTGTCGGGTAGCTTAAGTTTGTAGTTGACTGTTGAAACCTTTTGGATGACTTCGAAAGGTCCGAGTTTTTTGTAGTCCAACTTGTCGCTTGGTCGCTTGGTCTTGATGTTTCGCCGTATGAGATAGGCGCTATCTCCCTCTTCTAAGGATGGTCCTCCAATCCTTGAAGTGTTGGCGTATTTCTTCATTCTGTTCCTGACGAATTCCAAATCTTTGGAAACGTTGTCTTGGATTTCACGCATTTTGTTGATGTCCGCCACGGCTTTCAGGGCCCGTGGTCCTTCGCGTGGTTCTCCGTGTGCTGTAGGTTCGAATCCGTAGTTCAGGTAGAATGGGGAGTGGAGAGTGCTTTCTCCGACTGCGCTGTTGTAGGCGAACTGGGCTGTAGGTAACAGTGGTACCCAGTTATCTTGGTCGTAGTTGACATAGCATCGTAGATACTGTTCCAGTATCTGGTTGATTCGTTCGGTCTGACCATCGGTCTGTGGGTGGAAAGAGGTCGACAGTTTGTGGTCTGCACCAAGTTGCGAAATCAGTGATTTCCAAAACTTCGAAGTGAACAGCTTGTCTCTGTCTGACACAATTTCGTTGGGTAGTCCGTGGTTGCTGACGATGTATTTCAAAAATGTGTACGCAAGGTCTTCTGCTGTACTTGCTTCCAGGTATGGGATGAAGTAAGCGTATTTGGTAAGTCGGTCGACTATGACCAATACACTGTCGTAATAGACCTTCGTAAGTGGTTCTCTTGACTTTGGTAGTTTGACGATAAAGTCCAAAGAGATTGAGTGCCATGCTGCTGGAGGTGCTGGCAGTGGCTGAATTAGTCCGTAGGGCTTGTGCGGGCTGTTCTTGCTTTTCTTGCAGAGGTCGCAATCCCGGATTGCGTCTGCTACGTCTTGTCGCGTTACTCGCTGGTCGTGGTGTTGTCGAATTCGTTTCCAGGTCTTGGTAACTCCTTGGTGTCCGTGTGCTCGAGCACTGTGAATCTCTTTGATCATCTCATGCGTCATTTTGTTGGTCGTGCCAACCATGACTCGTCTGGCGATCATGAGGAGTTTCTGTGCTGGAACAAGGTCTCCATTTTTGTCTGTCTTGAGGATGACTTGTGTTTCCTCTGGGACGGGAACTTCGTGATCCGTCCTTCTGCTGAGGGCGTCGGCTCTGCCGTTGTCGGTTCCTTTCCTGTAGATGATTCAGAAGTTGTATTCCAAAAGGAATTCTGACCATCTGATTTGTCGTTTGTTCAGGTTCTTGGATGTTGTGAAGTGTGCGAGGTTCTTGTGATCCGTGTACACGAGGACTTCGTGTTTCGTGCCAGATAATTGTGGTCTCCATTCATGGAATGCTTCGATGATTGCCATGAGTTCTTTGTCGTGGATCTGGTAGTTCAGTTCTGGTCCGTGGAATGCTTTGGAGAAGAAGGCACAAGGGTGTAATCTTCCTTCTTCGTCGCGTTGACCAAGTTGTCCGCCCATGGCGAAGTCGGAGGCGTCGACTTCGATTTCGAAAGGTTTGTCTGGGTCGGGGATTCGAGTGACAGGTTCTGAGCTAACATGTTGCTTGACTTTCTCGAATGCGTCGTTGCATTCTTTGGTCCATTCGAACGGGGTGTCTTTTCGTGTGAGGTTTTGGATGCACTGCACGCTTCCTGCGTAACTTTTGAGGAATCGCCGGTAGAAGTTGACGAATCCTAGGAACGACTGGACCTCCTTGACGTTCTGAGGTGTAGGCCAGTCCCTGACTGCCTGTACTTTCTTCGCTTCCATCTCGATTTGTCCTGGGGTGATGGTGTACCCTAGGAAATCGACTCTTTGGGTGTGGAATTCGCATTTTTCGGCTTCTACCAATAGCTTGGCTTCTTGGAGTTTCTGAAGGACTTGGTGTACGTGTTCCTTGTGTAGCTCCAGGGTAGGTGAGAAGATGAGGATGTCGTCGAGGTAGACGACAACGAATATGTCGATAAATTCGCTGAGGACGTGGTTGATCATTGTCTGAAAGGTGGCGGGTGCGTTGGTGAGTCCGAAAGGCATGACGAGGTACTCAAAAAGTCCTTTGCGTGTTCGGAACGCTGTTTTCCATTCTTCGCCTTCCTTCATTCTAATCAAGTTGTAGGCTCCTTTGAGGTCGAGGGCCGTGAACCAGTTTGCTCCATGCAACAAATCTCGAAGTTCTGAGATGAGTGGTAGTGGGTAACAATTCTTCTTCGTGATGCTGTTGAGCTGTCGGTAGTCAACGCATAGTCGTAGTTTGCCATTCTTCTTTGGCACAAACAGGATAGGATATCCTGCGGATGACTCAGAGGGTCTGATGTATCCCTTCTTGAGGTTCTCGTCGAGGTACTTGTCGAGTGCCTCACGTTCTGTTTCGTTGAGTCCATATATCGGATGGAACTTCGGGTGGGAGCCTTCGATGAGGGGGATCTCGTGATCGTAAGGTTCGTGTTCTGGCAAACCTGTTTCTAACTCCGGGGCAAACAGTTTTTTGTACTTCCGGTACTCCTCTGGAATAGCTAGGAGTGGATCTGATCCTTGATCTGATGCTGCCGGGGCCACCGTCTTGGAAGGCCGTATCTCCCGGAGATAGGCTACGTATCGGATTCGTTGTATAGTGTCGTCAAGAGGTGCTCTAGAGGATTCGTTTGAGGCCTGGCTCTTGCAGTGCTGCTCAGTGACTGAATCTGACCATTGGAGTTGGCCGGTTCTCCAATCTATTCGTGGGTTGTGCTTTCGTAACCATGTGATTCCTAGGATGACATCGATGTCTCCCATTTCTGTGATGTCGAATTGGAGTTCTTCTTTCTGGTCATGAACTTGCAAAGGGAGGTGCACTGTCTCCAAAACAATGAGTCCGCCACCGTACTCGACTTGTTCTCCTTCGACCGTCCGTAACGCGTACGGGCGTTCTTTCTTTTGCCATGGTATTTTTCGTTCGTTCACCAGTCTGGGTGATATGAAGTTTCCTTGGGCGCCGCTGTCAATGATTGCGCGCGTTCGTTGTCCTTCTTGGTTTCTTTTCTGGCCTCGGGGATCCTTTGGTAAGCTGCAATCCCGCAGGCTTGCCGAAGGATGTCGACACATTGTCGTTGGTGTTCTTCAGGGGTTTTGCATATCCCTGTCTTTTCGTAGCCTGACCGGGTCATAGCTAGAGTTCTGGGGGCTTTCGGATACCATCCGGATTGTTCCTTGCCGTCTTGATGGGTCAAGCAGTTGTCGTCGTAGCAGGCGGTCCATGAGAGTGAAGCGTGAGGGGTGTCTTTGCTGGCAATGTTGATTTGTCGACCTTTCTCGGGTACTGGTTGGAATCGCTGCTTTTTGGGTTGTCGGCATTCTCTAGCCATGTGTCCTGGCTTGTCGCAGTTGTAGCACTTGAAGTCCCGTGTCTTGTTGTCTTTCTGGGCCACGCTGAGGTCCATAGGGCCACTGTGGTGTCCATAGGCGGTGCTGTTGCGATTCTGGTTGTTCTGCCAGTAGTTTCCTTTAGGGCGCTCGGCTTGTCCGTTGCGCTGAGGGTGATTTTGCTGAAATCGTTGTTGGGGTTGCCATTGGTACTTCTTGGCTGAGTTGGCCGGGGCTCGCTTTTCGCCTTTCTCTTTGCGTCGTTCGTAGAGGCGGTTGTCAATCTTGATAGCGAGTTCGGCGTACTGGAGGAAGTCTTCCGGGCGATCGAGCTTGACAATCTCGTCCTTGACTTCATCCTTCAAGTTGCTGTAGAACATGAAGATCTTGGTGTCTTCAGTGAGCTTGAGCTGGGCGCAGAGTCTTCTGAATTCTGCGGCGTAGGCAGTGGCAGACTTGGTCTGGCGTAAGTGAGCCAAGTCTCTTTCTGCTTGTCGTGATCCGTCGGGATCCTGGAATAGGGATTTCAGGGCGTCTTCGAATCCCTGGAAGTTGGCGAATATGTCCCTAACTTCGCTGGAACAATGGTCGAGGGTCTCATTGTTGAGGTTTTCTTCAAGGAAGGGCTCGAACCACTGAAGGGCTCGTCCTCGCAGGAAGGTTGCGGCGTGAATGACTTTCTCAGTTCCGTTGCGAAAGTTTCCTTGATGGAAATTCTGATAGTTCTTGACTTGGATGAGGAATCCCTTGAGTAGTCCTGGGGTTCCGTCATAAGTGATGGGAGAGTTGAGCTTGAGTTTCTCTCGTCCGTCCATGGGGGTTTGGATGATGCTGGCGGCCGCTCGGAGGGTGTGAACCTCTTGTTGGAGCTTGTTGGCGAGCTGGTTCTTGTTTTCGAGCTCTGTCACGGCGTCGTTGAACATGGCCTGCATCTGCGCGATGTCGTTGTTGTTCTTGTCGATGCGTTTCTGGAGGTTTCCGTAGACTTTCTTGGTGAAGTCGAGTTCTTCGTCGGAATCCTCGGCCTCCTTCATTTCCTCGTCCAGGGATCGAGTAGGTTGCTTGCCTGAGGAGGCGCTGGATCCTGGGGTAGGAGTCTTGGGAGCATTGGGTCGTGCGGCCATGGTGTTGTTACTGTTCGTTAGCTTCGTAGGGTCAACTTACTGAACAGGAGCAATCAAAGTGTTACGGTCGGCTTTCCGTGGTAGTGTCTATTAGCAGAAGCTGAGGCAACGAAGCTGGGGAACAGTGCTGTAAGTCGTGCTGAAAGGTTCAGGTCTTCAGAGGATACGGTGATCAGTCGTATACTCAACAAGGGGTTGTAACGTTGGTCACTAGTGAAGGGTGCCGAGAGTATCCGAGGGGATAATCACAAAGTTGATTGCTGAAGAGCTATGGAAGTCTGTCCTTGAGTCCGTTCCAGTCCATCCTATATACAAGTCTGGTTTCCCTGTTCCTCAGGGCGTCCGTATGTATGTCGTACGGGTGCCGTATCCTTGGCATACGGGATCCGTATCTCAAATGTACGGATCTAATCTTATCATATCTTCACGTGACTTGTACCATAGTTCTTCCATTCCGGGGGAGTCATCCGTCCGTCCCTGTTTCTTGTCCTTACAAAGGCTGTGCCGCCCGCGTCCTGTTGGTCGGGTGGGGCTCTCACTGCCTGTAGCTTGTCGGGTCGTAACACTACTATCTTAGTAAGTTAGCTAGTTAGGCCTACTTCTTCTTATACTAAGCTAGCTAGGTCTTCTTTAAGTGTAAGTTATTGCTAGTAGTTACCTTAGGCTTAAATCCTTTGCTGTAGCTAGGTCTTAATAGCTTAAAGGGTTTCTAGCATATTAGGATTACCTAGTTGTCTTTATGCAGCATCTTATGCTTAAATAAGTTTTATAATAAGCTGTTAGTTCTATTTTTCTATAACTTAAATATCTTTATTCTTAGATTTCCTAAAGATAGCTATAGTTTTATTCTTAAGCTCCTTTAGGTACTAGCTAGCCTATTCCTTGCTATTCTAGTGCATAAGGCATTTATTGCTATAGCAGGCAGTCTATAAAAGTTGTTTATATAGTACTTCCTTCTTTGCAATATTAGCTTTCTTAATATCCTTAGGTAGTAGTTAGTTCTAGAGTTATTTAGGTTATCTACAATCTCTAGTAATATAACCTAGTTTCTTATAGTTAAAGCAAACGCTACTCTTAGGGTTGCATTACATAGTTAGCTTATTTTTATAAGCTATACTAACGTCTATAGGTCCTATATAATGTCTATAGGTAGTGCTTAGTCTGCTATTATATTACTAGTTGCTTCTTTAGTTACTATTAACGTACATGATAAGCGAGCGCGCCAGACAAGCGAGCGCGCCACCCAACCAGCCAGACGCGTCTGTCTGACTGTTTCCTTTCATTTCTCCACGAACAACAATGCAATCCACTAGCAACGAAGCTCAGGTACAGCTGGCTGTCCAAGCTTACAAAAAAGACCTAAAACTCAGCATTCGCGCTGCAGCAAAGATGTACAACGTCAGCCGCGACATTGTGACGCGTCGACTAAAGGGAACAGCATCACGACGCGACACCATGCCGAACTCACGGAATTTGACGGAGCTTGAAGAGCAGAAGCTAGTTGAGTACATTCTCGACCTAGATGCCCGATCGTTTCCTCCCCGGCTTACTGGTGTTGAAGAAATGGCCAATCGACTGCTTGCCGACCGCGACAAGCCACCAGTCGGCAAGCGCTGGGCCTCAAACTTTGTCAAACGACAACCACAGCTCCGAACGCGTTTTTTTCGAAGATACGACTATAAGAGAGCTAAATGCGAAGATCCTGAGGCAATAAACGCGTGGTTTCGCCTTGTGGCGAACACAATCGCGAAATATGGCATCGTGGAGTCAGATATCTACAACTTTGACGAGACTGGCTTTATGATGGGCCAGATTGCATCCGGCATGGTTGTTACAAGCGCTGAAAGACATTCAAACACAAAAATGGCTCAGCCTGGCAATCGAGAATAGGTTACAGTCATTCAGGCCATCAGTTCGTCTGGCTATAGCGTCCCGCCATACATCATTGTTGCAGGCAAAAATCTCCTCTCCACATGGTACACCGAATCTGGTCTCCCACCCGACTGGGTTATCGCAACATCTGAAAATGGATGGACAACAAATGAAAGAGGCCTAGATTGGCTCCAGCACTTTGATCAGCATTCAAAGTCGCGTGCGAAGGGGAAATATCGCCTCCTTATTGTCGATGGACACGAAAGTCACCACTCCACAGACTTTGAGCTGTTTTGCAAGGAAAACAACATCGTCACCCTCTGTATGCCGCCTCATTCTTCTCATCTACTTCAGCCCTTAGATGTAGGGTGTTTTGGGCCTTTGAAGTTGGCGTACGGTCGAGAAATTGAGGATAAGATGCGACGGGGTAATACCCATATTACGAAGGACGATTTCTTTCCAGCATTTCACAACGCCTTTAAGCGAGCTCTCACAGAAAAAAACATCCAAGGGGGTTTTAGAGGGGCAGGACTTGTCCCTCTAAGTGCAGAAAGTGTGATATCTAAGCTGGATGTCAAGTTCCACACTCCTTCACCTCCAGGATCCCTCCCAACAACACCACTACCTTGGACTTCCCAGACACCAAAGAACGCAACAGAGTTAAGTTCTCAAGGAACTCTACTTAAGGATCGGTTCCTTAATCATCCAGGCAGCTCTCCAACACATGGATGTACAGATGTTGAGCATATTCTGAAAGGAGCACTGGGATTTGCCCATGAGAATGCATTCTTAAGAGCTGAGAATAAAGCCCTTCGGGAGGAAAACAGCCTACTTAACCGACGCAAAAGGACTAAGAAAACTCATCTTAGGCAAGGAGGAAGTCTTACTGTAGCTGATGCACAGGATATTCAGTCGCAGAGAGAGGCGACAGCCCAGGTACAAGAGGAAATACGTCGGAGTAGTGGTCGGAAGCCGAGGACAGAAACAGGCCAAAGGAGGTGTGGCATCTGCGGAAACACCGGACACAATGCGCAAACATGTGATTTTAATGAAGATATGTCTGGAGAAGAGGATTCTGAGTAGTTTGAATTGATTTGATCTTTTTGTTGTTGCTTGGGGGTTATATTTGTGATGTGGTTGCGGTTAGGTGGCGCGCTCGCTTGTCTGGCGCGCTCGCTTATCATGTACGTTATAGTTATTTAGTTATTAAAGCTCTTAGAGGATATATTATTTTCCTATATTAGCTTAAGGATGTTAGCTTTTGTTCTTTTCTTTACATTATTTATATAAGCAGGTATTAATTTAAATAGCTAGTGCTATATATTATAAGAAGTTAGTAGGAGCATTAAGCTTAACTATCTTATCCTTAACTTCTTCTTTTAGTCTTTAGTAGAATATAAAGATTCTTAACTTATTAGTAATATTAAGTTAAGCTATAAGTCTTTAGAACTTAGCTGTATAGTAAGAGGCTAACTTATTCTGTTTAAGGTTAGCTAAGTCTTTTTTAGCCTACCTCTTTTTATTAGGGTCCTAGAATAGGGTTTAGAGGGTGTATTTAAATCCTGTTATACTTAAAAAGATGTCTCTAGTCTCTATTAAGCATGCATTAGTATTTCTATTATTTTGTAGGAATTCTTCTATAAAGGGTTTAAATTAGGTAAGTGCTTTTCCTTTAAGGAAGGTAGCTGTATAAATTACTTGCTTAGTTTTGCTCCTAAAGTTAGCTGCATAGAAGGTTTAGTAGGTGTAGATTTAGATAAGAAATCCCTTAAGTTGTCTGCTAGTGCTATTATAGGCAGATAGTAAGTTAAGCTTAAGTTTCTTATGTCTATCTATAAGTATTAAGATAATACTAGCTGCAGCCTAAAAGGTGTAAACCTTCTAGCCTAGCTTATTAGCTTCCTTATTCTTAGCTTCTAGCTTAGCAATAGTCTTATTAACTATAGCTTGCATTTAAGTAACATTAGAATTATTCTTTTAGATGTATTACTATAAGGTATTATAGACTTTTTTAGTAAAGTTAAGCTCTTTATTAGAGTTCTTAGCATTCTTTATCTCTTTATTAAGGTTCTTAAGGGTAGCTAAGGTCTTACCCTTAGAACTAATAGAGGATAATATTAGAATAGTAATAGGCGCTATATTTTAACTATTTAGTAAGTATAGAGGTTAACTTACTAAATAGAAGTAATTAAAGTATTATAGTTAGATATCTAATAGTAGTATTTCTGCTAATAGGTAGCTAAGGTTAGTACTTAATAAATAGTACTAAAGTCTTACTAGCTTATTAGTAATCTTATTAGTAAGGATGTAGTAATTAATTATATACTTAAGGTGTAGATAACTTATCTTTTATAATAGAAGGATAATCTAAAAGTTACTTATAGTAGAGTAAATTATAAAGTTAATTACTAAAGAGCTATAGAAGGTAATCTATCTATATAGAATAAATATCCTTATATCCTTAGGTCTTATTATTAGGACTAACATCTTAAAGTTAGTCCTTAACCTTAGACTGTAATCTAAAAGTTAGTCTCTAGTATAGACTGCTTATTATCTATTAGTCCTCCTTATCTTTATGTAACCTTCCTTAGTTCTTCTGTTTCTAAGGAGTTATCTATATAACCTTATTTCTTGTCTATACAAATGCTATGCTGCCTGCACCCTACCTTGTCTAGTAGGGCTGTATCACCTATAACTTGTTAGGTTGTAACACTATAGTATTATTAACTTAGGCCTATAGAAGCTCTAGCTTATGCTAGGTAGTAGCTAGCTTATAGGACTGCTTACTAAAGCCTTTTTTAACCTTTTAGAATAGAAGGCGTTAAGTAGAAGCATTATTATCTAGCTTTATAAATAGCTTTAGTTAGTTAGCTAGATCCTTTATCTTTCTTAGCATTAACTATGCTACTATAGATAATGTAGATACCTATTCTTTCTCTTCCTTACCTTTAGAATACCCTTTGCTAACGTAATCTAATAATGCTAATAGCTTTTATATTGTTAGGAGTAGGAGGGAGCTTATTAAAGGCTTCACTATAGAGATAGGCTATAACTCTATCTATTTCTAACTACTTTTAATGTTTTATATTATTATACCTGCAGTATAAGCCTTTTAATAATAGCCTATAAAGTTTCTTTTACTTATAATAGTAGAATTATTCTACTAACTAAAGTATTTAAGCTTCTTCCTATAGGCTGCCTTTATAAGGCTAAAAACTAACTAGTTAAGTAGCTAGAGGATATAGGAGGTATATAGCAGTAAGAATAAGAGGTAGATGTTATTAATATAATATAACGTGGTTGATAAGCGAGCGGATCAGACAAGCGAGCGGATCACGCGACCGCGACCATGCCATCTTCCTACTTTCAACACACATTTTCCCCCAAAACACTATGCAGTCGTTCAACAAAGAAGCTCAATTAGTCCTAGCAGTCCAGGCTATCAAAAACACCCAAAATGTGAGCATCCGGGCTGCAGCTAAGATCTACGCAGTACCTTTTACAACGCTACGCGCCCGCGTGAATGGAAGAGCCTCAAGACGCGACACCACACCGAACTCTCGAAATTTAACGTTACTTGAAGAAAGAACGTTAGTTGAGTATATTCTCGACCTAGATGCCCGATCGTTTCCTCCCCGGATCAGTGGTGTTGAAGAAATGGCCAATCACCTGCTTGCCGACCGTGGCGCGCGACCGGTTGGGAAGCGCTGGGCGTCGAACTTCATCAAACGACAACCACAGCTTCGGACGCGTTTTTTTCGCAAGTATGACTATAAGAGAGCCCAATGCGAAGATCCAGAGGTTATTCGCGGTTGGTTCGACCTTGTGAAGAACACAATCGCGAAATACGGCATCGACGCGTCTGATATCTACAACTTTGACGAGACTGGCTTTATGATGGGCCAGATTGCATCCGGAATGGTTGTAACGAGTGCCGAAAGGCGTTCAAACACGAAAATGGTGCAGCCTGGCAATCGGGAATGGGTTACAGTCATTCAGGCCATCAATTCGCAAGGCTACAGCGTCCCGCCATACATCATCGTTGCAGGCCAATATCACCTCTCTACCTGGTACACGGAATCAGGTCTGCCGCACGACTGGGTCATCGCAACTTCTGAAAACGGATGGACAACAAACGAAAGAGGCCTAGATTGGGTCCAGCACTTTGATCGTCATACAAAACCGCGTTTAAGAGGCCAACATCGCCTCCTTGCTGTCGACGGGCACGAAAGCCACCACTCTACAGATTTCGAGCTATATTGTAAAGAAAACAAGATCATTACCCTTTGTATGCCACCTCATTCGTCGCATCTACTTCAGCCCTTAGATGTCGGGTGTTTCGGGCCTCTCAAGAAGGCATACGGTCGAGAAATCGAGGATAAGATGCGACGGGGTAATACCCATATCACAAAGGAGGACTTCTTCCCAGCATTTCACAAGGCCTTTACGCAATCTCTTACAGAAAGAAACATCCAGGGAGGATTCAGAGGGTCTGGGCTTGTCCCTCTGAGTGCGGAAAGTGTGTTATCAAAGCTAGACGTCAAGTTACACACTCCAACGCCCCCAGGATCACAGCCTACATCACCACTACCTTGGGTTTCCAGGACACCAAACAACCCAATCGAGGCAACTTCTCAGTCAACTCTTATCAAAACCAAGGTCTCTAATCATCAAAATAGCTCCCCAACACATATTAACAATGCTGTTGACCAGTTCCATAAGGGAACGCAAGGGATTATGCATCAGATTGCCCTATTAAGGTCTGAGAACAAGATCCTTCGCGAGGAGAACAACCTACTTAGCCGACGTCGGAGAGCCAAGAAAACACGTCTTAGGCAAGGAGGAAGCCTTACTGTAGCTGAGGCAGAGGATATTGAATCGCAGAGGGAGGCAACAGCACAGGTTCAAGAGGAAACGCGTCGGAGTAGTGGTCGCAAACCGAGGACCGAAACAGGTCAACGCCGATGTGGCGTCTGCGGCAACGCAGGACATAATGCACGAACTTGTCAGTTTAACGACGAAATGTCTGAGGAAGAGGATTCCGAGTAGTTTTAATTGAATTTTTATAGTTGGTGTTAACTTGTGCCTGGATTTGTGATGTGGTCGCGGTCGGGTGATCCGGTCGCTTGTCTGATCCGCTCGCTTATCAACCACGTTATCTATATAAATTTAGTTATTATATAACTTTTATAGCTATTAACAACTAGCAGTCTAGCCTCCTTCTTACTTTAAGGGAGGGTCTAAGGGATAAAGACCTTCTGCAGCTATTTAACTGCAGTAGCATCTATAGTCTATCTATTTTCTATTATAGTAAACTGCTATCTTTTATAAAGGCTAAGATCTAGAGGAAACTACTACTGCTAGACTATTTTACCTTTATATATAATAAGGGGATTTAGGGTATAGCCTATAGTAGAGATGCATTTAATAATAGATACCTATACCCTTAATTTAAGCTGTTTCTTATAGATAGACTTTATCTTAGCTATCCCTAGCACTAGCCTATTAAATCTCTAGCCCTTAAGGATACTAGTTTTATCTATATTATATCTATTAGCTAGTTTAATACCCTTAATCTCTAGTATAGTAAGAAGTTTAAACTAGTCCTTAATAACCTTAGTAGATACCCTATTAATACACCTAGAATTAATAAGGTAACTTCTCTAAACCTTAACTAATAAATTCCTCTTTAAAAAGCTAGAAACCTAGCCTTTTCCTATAGGCTTTATATCTCCTATAGCATAGAGGATCCTTTCTATAAATAGCTTTACTTACTAATAGGTTAAAGCAACGCTAAAGGCATACTAAATGCAAATCTATTTAGCTAGCTTATACTCCTAGTTAGGAGAAAGCCTCTAAAGGTTAGAAAATGCAAGTTTTCTAGCCTGCTTACTATTAAGTTAATACTAAAAGGTTAATCTTAGAATACTATACTTAATAGCTGCCCTTTTTATAGCTATACTATTACTAATAGCTTTAATTGCTTGCTAGACCTTATCTTTAGTATATTAGACTATAAGGTATAGAAGAAGGTATTCTTAAAAAATAAAGTTGTTTAGATAAGTATTATAATTATTGTAATAGTTAGAGGTAGGAGGAATAAGGAGGCTGGTTATAGTGTTAAGGCATTTTTGGGGTGCCCAAATGTGGGGGGTGCCCATAAGTGGGTGCCCGACGTTACAAGAGCTCGACGCAACTCCAAATCATGATTCTTGCTAACCCGGGAAAAATCAAGTCTCTTTCGACTGATGAATTCTTGTGTTTCTTTTTGTTCTCAGATACAGTAACAATTTTCATCTATTTCAGCATCCACAGAGGCAAATAGCAAGCAAGCCTTACGTCGCGGCAACGGCAACTCCCAAGGTTCTTCCATCTCTCTGACCAGCACGAGTCCTAATTCTATTATCAGTGAGCTTGGTAAAGTTACAGATTCCACATTGTGTTAGTAGGGCTGCCGAAAGTGTTTCTATTTCTACCCCTTTTTCCATTTGAGGCTGGGGCGAGTAGAATTCCGCTACGGTTCCCGGGGTTACCAATTCCTCTTACTGGAGAGATCAGCGTCGTCCGACAGGCCGGCTGATTCAATCTGAAGCTCGAATTGACGGAGCAATAGACGCCGTGAAACCACCAAGTCGACAAAGGGACCCCAAGAACAGTAGGAGGCATCCTTGTGCTTTCTAGACCAAGAGCCAGTCACAACATGTTTGGCCTGAGATCATCCAGACCTTCATACACACATATATATATATATATATATATATATACACGATTGGAAACACGCCCTTGCCCGCGCCAAGGTCACTAACACACGACGCAGTGCAGATGTCGTTTCTCAGATCATCCATCACAGAAGTTTGGGGCATCCTGTCGGAGAATTCTCTTCACGTGTTGACCTGCAGCTCTTCTCGGCATGACCCGAGGACCAGCGGTCCAGCACTTCCCTGCCGTCATCGTTCTGACTTGCGCCGACGCTTTCCTGCTTTGTTGATGCCAAGGCAGTTCTCGACAGAGCTGCTGCTGATCCGGATCAGCCCTGAACTCAACATGGAGTGTTTCGATTGGGTTGCCGGGTTTACGTAGGCCGGTGAAACCACAGTGGGTGGCCAAGTCGATATTGTCTTGGCAACAACCTTCGACCATGGTCGAGAGGCGGAGGGACGGACACCACCGGATCTTTGGCCGAGCCGGCGCGCCGCGTTATCCCAAGGAAACTCAACATGCTGTCGGAGTGCCAAGAAAAAGCAGTGAGCACCAGCAACTCAGAAGTCGGCCGGGGGTTTAGTCGGCTCCAAAAGGCCAAGACATGATGGGGAAATGCCAAGACATCATGATGTGAGAGTCGGCGGTGGTTGTCCATGTGACGAAAGTGCAACGCCTCGCCTGCGGGGAAATCATACATCAAGTATAAATTTAGATAGAATAAGGGTCTTGGCAACACTGGGGGGCAGCGTCATTTCAGCGGGAGGAGGGGTCGTGTCCCCCCCTCAAGCCTCAAGGCGGAATCGGTCATGGCAAGGACCCCTTGCCTAGAGCTGTCAGTCTTGCGCCACGTTTTGGTGGCCGAATCCCGGGCCCAAGTCGCTGAAGGCAACAAGAGAAGAGCTGTAGAGTTTGAAAACGGTCGCAGTCTGGTTCCGATGGAGCTGGCTCCAAGTCCGCTGGTTGGGGGAGGCGTCATTCGGCACACGAAAGCGTCCCTCCCTCCCTCTTTCGCCTTATCCCGCCAGCATGGTTCATCTCCATTCGCGAGTGCCTTGGCCCTAGGAGCTAGTAGCTCGAGCTTGGGAGCTATCGGAAGCTCTCAAAGGCATTAGGTTATTGGAGTTCTTGGCTGTTCAGGCGTACAGCGTCACTCTGGGGTCCACCCCGCTGTGCTGTTTCACGTCTAAAAGCCTAACGGGCCGTTCCGAATGCCCTCAGTCGCAGCATGCCCGCTATTTTTAACCAGACATTTCTTATTTGGGAATTTGGACGCGGGACAGCTGAACATGGAAGTATTCTTGCAGACACGTTGCACTCGTACCACTTGAGCGTCTGAAAAGGACAACTGATACACCACCGCTCCGAGGAAGCTTTCAGGTCCATCCCTGACCATCCATGATGTCGGAAACGCCAACTCCAACAGCTCAGAGACAGCAACGAAGAGATCAACTCGGCAACCGAAGACCGAAAGCTTGAACCCGTTCAGCTTTTCGTCGGATCCACTCGACCTCCAAGCACTCAGAGGTTGGGAGCTCGGCAGCTATGGGCTCACAAGAAAGGAGCTTCATGACGCAGGTTGATGAGCATTTGACCCATGTGTGAGGCAACACCCGCATCACCTTTTGGCTAGTTTGGCACTTGGCACGCCAAGAGAAACACTTGCAGTCAGCTGTGAGCAGTCTAGACGTCCTTTCTTTCTCTCCGGGCACAGCTTGCCAAATCGAGTACATGTACGCGGCATGCCAAGCCGGAAGGGGATATTTGGTCATGTGGCTAAGACGCACCAGCCAGACAGAGTTTACAATCTCATGTTCCTAGTATAGTGATGCAGACCAGGCGCCTTAGCGTGAGGTGAAGTGATCTAGAACCTCATCTCATGTTTGGATGACGTCCAAGAAACATGCGGGGCATTGCAGCTTGCCACAGATGCATCGGAGATTTCCTGCCCATGCTTCGAATGTCAAGGGATAGATGAGCTGTCGGGAACAAGGAATGAGAGATAACCAATGGTCTTCCAAGCTCGTCATCATGTCTGTTGGTTTTGGTACATTTGTTGCATCCTTATTCCATCGCCTCTTGTTGAGCTTATCCAAGCCACCCATCACAAAATTTTGGCACATTAGCAAGGCTCCTTGTCAAGCCTTGACAAAACCAGGGTGACAAGTTGGTCGGCTGACACGGCGTTTCGACTCATCGGAGTTAGTGACATGCTACAACCGTTCAGAAAGCATCATCGCACACTACATGACCTGACCTGCGTTCAAAGACGATGCGTAGGTTTTCGCCCCCCAACGAGCTTGAATCTGGAACGCTTGGATATATGGTTGTGCTGAATGTTCGAAGGACGTGAGAATGTTTCGAAATTGCCAAGGCAACAACGACACCAAGCGTGTCAAGGATGGATAACCACGCCTTTGAACTCATGTTTACCCAAGAGCTCTCTATCTCCTTCTATGGTGTACTTGATGATCGACATGACAGATCAGCTTCTATCGAGCACGCTCAGCACGGTGGGCTCATGCCTCGTACATTGCTGCAACAGAAATGTAACCACCCATCACGAAGCCGAGGAGAGTATAGCCACAGCAAGTGTGCCAACGGTGGAAATGGAAACTCCGCCTCTCCTTTCTTTATTTCAACAAATGAATCTGAGCCACCCCTGTCGATATCGGTGTTAACGTCACATACCCACATTTCGGCCACCCCCCCATTTCGGCCACCCAAAAAGAGGGCATTCCCACCAACACCAGTATGTTCAATTAACTACTAACTGCACCTAGATGCCACTACAATACAGCTTTCTGCTTCACTAGGTAAATCAGACTCGCTGGATTCATCTGTGATATCCTCCTTTTGACCAGCTTCAACCTGCGCCTTCTGTACGTCTAAGATAGTAGCAAACTTGGTGTTAGGATCTAGTTGGACTGCCCTTCTTTTCCTTGCTGCGTTGTTGGTAACTTGGGCCTGTAGAAGCTCCAGCTTTTGCTGGGCAGCTGCCAGCTCATAGGCCTTTTCGCTGAAGCCTTTTTTCACCTTCATGAAAAGGAGACGTTGAGTCCTAGCGTCATTATCCAGGTCTGTGAATAGCTTCAGTTGGCCAGCCAGATCCTTCATCTTCCTTGGCGTCGACCATGCCACTGCAGATGAAGCAGAAACCCATTCCTCATCTCTAACGCCTTTATTTTGCCCTTTGCAGGCCTGATCTGATGGCCCTGGTGTTGATGGGAGCATTAAAGGGCTCATAAGGGGCTTAGCCATAGAGACAGGCCATAGGCCAGTATATTTCCAACCACTTTTAATGTTATCCATCGTCAAGCCTGCCAAACGAGCCTTCTGATAACAGCCTATAAAGTTCCTCTTGCCTACAATAGTAGAATCATTCCACTGACTGAGGTATCCAAGCTCCTTCCTATAGGCTGCCTTCACAGGGCCAAAGACTGACTGGTCAAGTGGCTGGAGGACATGGGAGGTATGTGGTGGTAGGAATAAGAGATGGACGTTATTAATATAACATGTCCACATGAATTCTGTCGTAGTGTGACTCCCATGGCCATCAACAACCAGCAGTCTAGCCTCCTTGCCCTGGGAGGCAGTCTGAGGGATAGTCTGAGGGATAAAGACCTTCTGCAGCCATTCAACTGCAGTGTCGTCTGTAGTCCATCCATTTTCTGTTGCAGTGAACTGCCATCCTTCATAAGGGCCAAGATCCAGAGGAAACCACTGCTGCTGGACTGTCTTGCCCTTGTATATGATGAGGGGATTCAGGGTATAGCCTATGGCAGAGATGCATTCGATGATAGACACCCATGCCCTTGATCCAGGCTGTTTCTTGCGGACAGACTTCGTCTCAGCCATGCCCAGGACCAGCCCATTAGATCCCTGGCCCTCAAGGATACCAGTCTCATCCATGTTATATCTGTTGGCTGGTTTGATACCCTTGATCTCTGGTATGGCGAGGAGTTTGAACCAGTCCCTGATGACCTCAGTAGATGCTCCATTAACACGTCTAGAGTCAACAGGGCGACTTCTCTGGACCTTGATTGATGGGTTTCTTCTTTTGAAGCCTTGGATCCAAGTCTTTCCTAGAGGATCTGTATCCCCCAAAGCATGAAGGATCCTTTCTGCGAATACCTTCACTTGCTGATGGGTTGGAGCAAGCCCAAGGGCATGCTGGATTCGCACCCATTCAGCCAGCTTAGCCTCCTGATCAGGGGAAAGCCTCTGAAGGTCAGCAAAGGCAGCTGCCCTGCCCTGGGTTCCATGGAGTCGATACTGAAGGGTTGTCCTTGGGATCCCATATTGATGTGCTGCCTTCCTTAGGCTCATACCGTTGCTAACAGCTTGGATTGCCTGATTGATTTCATCTTCGGTATATTCGACCATTAGGTATAGAGGAAGGTATGTGCAAAAAATGAAGTCATTCAGATAAGGTATGTAAATGTTGTGATAGTTAGAAGTTGGAGGGTAGTCATGGTGTTGAGGGGAAATGAGGCATTTTTGGGTGGCCGAAATGGGGGGGTGGCCGAAATGTGGGTATGTGACGTTAATGAGACTGGACGAGCCGCGGGCCAGAAGAGCGTGAAAGTAAGCTTATTTAGACTCTCGCAGAAGAAAAGCGGACTCGCGGTTCCATACGCAGATCATCAAGTTTAACCAAGAGGCAAACTTAACAAAGGCACGACTGATTCGCGTCACGAGAAAATAAACAACCGATGAACCCTCGAACCTTGTCGTGTGCCTCGAGCTAGCGCGGTCGACAATAGAAGAGCTAGAGAGCCATCACGTAATAAGCTCAGTGAATGGTCTTGAACAACGGTCCCCCCCGCAGGTGGCAGTCGATGCCGTAAACTGCAATTCGTCCCGCCAGCCAAGCTTTCTCCGGGATCTTTGCCGGAACATCGAGTCAGCGTCTGCCAGGGGAGGGGGGGGGGGGGGGGGGGGGGGGGGTGTTGAGAAGGGAACGGGATTAGATAACACCGAAGAGGTGAAAGACGACGATGTGGAAGAGGGGGGCTATCTCAGTTAGGTGAGGGAATAACCGACCCCACGAAGAGGGGCAGTAGGATTACAACATCGAATGACCGATCGCCGCCTCGTCATGATAGTATATCTCGACTGCCAACTCTGGACAAATCCGGGCGTCGCAACGAAGAGATCCGAGCAGAGAGAGAAAGGGCAGCTCGAGCCTCGAAGCCAGGGGTTTCCAAGGTGGCGCGTCCACTACTCGCTGCAAGGCACGGATTGAGGAGGTAATATCCTAAAGAGCTGGAGCACGCGCAAGCAAAGCCGAAGAGAGAGAGCTGCATGCAGGCGGATACGATATGCGGAATCAGATGCAAAGAATCCAGGCACCTACTGGCTGCCAGGGCCCAAGGGGTAATACAACGTGCCGCGCGCTCTCCCGCAACTCCTCCATACATGGCTCCATATTCGTACATTCCTCTCACAAGCTGGTCTTAGACGGACTTCGGAGGGGTCTAAAAGCCTACTGGTGCATCTGTACGGTACCGGGGGGTGGTCCGCAGACCTGCCTGATTCGGCATCGCCCGCCGGCACGATGGGACGACGTTATCGATCTGGGAAACTCATATCCGACAGTTTTTACGCGCTACGAAGGCGGTCTCTAATCATCCTTCCCACCCGGACTTGTGAGAGATGATGTGAGTGTATTTCTGGCCACGGACCAGCCCTTGATTGCACTGGGGTGTGTGTGTGGAGGGGGTGGTGGGTTCAACGAGATATGGCATCGGTGCGCACCCGAGGTCTGTTTTTGCCACAAGACGCCGATTTTCGCCAGCCGGTTTCTGGGGTCCTTGGCTCTTGTGCGACTGTGTGAACCTGACTGAGCCCGTTCTAGAAGGTGGATGAACAAGATGTCACGCAAGCTGTGGCGCGGGAGGCTCGGTTCATACCGAAATGCTAACTACATGACGCTTCGATTTCTGCCACAAGCCGCAAGGAATGATGCCAGCAAACCATGGTGGGAACAGCATACAGTCGGGTGAAATACATAGCGAAGCATCATGCTTTCGGGCTGTGAATCAGTCAGGCGAACCAGGCAGTTTCCAACACGAGCATTTTCTCTCCAGGTTCTGGTGGTCATTCTCTCTCCCTCTCTCTCTGAGCTGTAGACAACAATTAACAGCTGAACATTCGTCAATGTAACGATCTGTTTCGTCACAACATCTTTGGTGATGACCAACGTCAGTGTGATAACTCAAAATTTACCAAAAATATCAGCATTAACCATCTACATGCATATGACAGAGAGGGAAAGAAAAAAAAAAGAAGAAAAAAGTTGTGTCGCAACCTATGTGAATCCTTTTTGGGTCATTGCTCGATCGGAGTCCGGAACCAATGCAAACAACATGGAAACAGAACTGAGCCAACGCTGCACACCAAAGAAAACAACAGCATGCCAGGTCCAATATCTACAGCTCCTTCAAGAAGCTGCCAAGAAGCCCAACCAGCTCTTCAGCAGTCGTCTCGGAGACCTTTGTGGAGGCCCCGAAGACGCCAATATCCATACTGCCCGCATTTATCGAGGCTTCGATATCCAGAGCATCCTGTCGCTTTGTTAGCTTCGGCCTTTTTTTTCTCTTTTCTTCTTTTACAATTTGATTTATACATTTCTTCACACCGAAGAAAAAAAGATCCAGGAATGAAATCAGTCTTCACTTCACGTACCGGGAATGCGTCAAGGACCGCGTTGTCCTTCAGCCAGCGTGCTGAGCACTTGTTTGCATCACCGCCGCTGTCAGGGCCCAGTAGGGGGCTCTCGAACTCGTTCACATCGGAGACAGGCTCGAGCTCTGCATGTCCCCGCTTCAGCGTCCCGGTGCTCTCGTCGTCGAGGTGGAGGAAGTTGACGAAGCAGTCGATCTCGACGCCGGTCCAGTCCCGGACCTCCCAGAGCCCGACGGTCGAGTGCGAGGCAATGAGGTGCAAATCCTCCTGCACGCTCCCAGCGACTTGCAACAGGTCGGCGTCGGGGCCGAGCGAGACCCTCAGCGGCACCAGGTTGAGCGTCGGGTATGTGTCCTCCAAGTCCTCCGCGAGTGATCTGTTGGCGTAATAAATGCCGAACACCACGTCCTTTGGTTCTGCTGATCCGGATAGTCCGCTCGGGAGCTTCTGGAGCGTCTTGGCCGTCGCGGCGAAGAAGAGCGCGGGGAGGCCGACGCCAGCCTGCGAGCAGCATGCCTGTAAACGGCGGACTTCCTGGACGGCGGAGCGTTTGAGGAACGACACTCGATCCGCTTTACCGATTCCGTCTGCAAGAATTTCCATCGGAGCTGGCCGGGCGCCTGTCAAGTACTTGGTCCAGAACGCTCTGTTGCGGCCCTTGGTATCGTCGTCTTGGAGCGAGAAGAGGAAAGACTTCCACGCCTCCATCTTGAGCTGCGCCGGAGAAGACTGCGCCTCGGTTATGGATAGCAGTTTCCCCAGGAGACTGGGGAGACTGAAGCCGTCGTAGAGCGAGTGATGGATGCTCAACCGGAGTAGCCAAGTCTTGTCGCCTTCCGGCCTGGCACGCAGTCGAACCTGCGGCCGGCATTCTTCGTCCTCTGCCAGATTCGCGTCTCCGTCGAACGAGATGCGCCGATGTCGTCCCTCGGCACCAGGTCGGACCACGACTTGCACGAACGGGGTTGACCTCTCCCCGGTGGCGACGAGACACGTCCTCAAGATCGGTTCTGCATCAACTAGCGCGGCCCATGCGACCTCGAGCTGACTCTTGCTGACGGGCGCGTGGAGCCGGTAGAGAAAGTCCGGGTAGAAGACGCGCCCTTGGGCATTTTGCCATGCCGACATCATGTATACCTGCATCGGCAGCGGGGGCAGAACCTCGTCCACCTGTGACTCGGCGAGACCGGCATTGGCCAGGAGTGCGTTGATGTTAATTGAACCGGGGGGCCGGTAGGTGGAGTTTGTTGTCTTGGGGGTCTTGGGCGCATCTCGGTCGTTGCTCGCGCTGACCTGGGCCTGTCGAGCCATCTCTTTGAGGGAGGCCGATGTCAGAAGTGCGCGAACCCCGAGGCTGAGACCTTCTTTTCGGAGGAGCGCAGACACTTTGATGGCGCTGATGGAGTCCAGACCCAAGTTGTACAAGGTGTGACTCTTGCTGATGGACTCCATCTCGACACTTGCTGCTTGAGAGAGCACTCCTCGTATGATGCCCTCGGTCTTTGTCCATTCCACGTCTTCCGCCTCCGACTTTGACGCTGTTGTGTCGGATTTTAAAGGCGAGAGCGTCGTCTTCCTGGTCTGGAACGGCGGGAGCTGGCAGATGGAGACCTCGTCGCCTTCAAACTGAAGCAGGTTGTTGTCCGGCGTCTCCAAGATGTACCGCAACGCCCTGTCGAGCTGGTGGAGCAGCTGGTGCGTCGTCTTCTCGGACACGAAAGCATCTTGGCCCGCGATACGCCAGACGATGCTCTCAGAAGCGAACTCCAACTCGGCGCACACCGCAAACTCGGTCGCCGAGGAGCCCTGGACAGACTTCATGATGGGACCCTCGGCCTGTTTCTCGGATTCGGGGTTCTTCTGGAGTATGAATAGCGTGTTGAACAGACGGCCGCCCACTCCCGAGACGCTCTGCGCTTTTCGCAGGGGGAAGTTCTGAAACTCGGTGATGTCTCCCATGGTCTCTTGCAGGTAGCGCAGGAACCCCGTCGTGGAACCGTGAAGGAAGCACCGAACCGCCACGGTGTTCATGGTCGGGAACATCAGGGACTGGGCCTGTTCAGAGTCACGGCCGGCGAAGACGACGCCGAAGCTGACCTCGAGGGTCCGCAGGTGGGTCGCAAGCGTCGAGGCCCAGCAGGCCTGGCCCAGGACCTGGAGGCTGACGGCGTGGCGTTTGCAGAACGCCGTTACCTGGTCTTGACTGACGCTCGAGACGGCCTCCGTTCTGTGAGTTGCGGCGTCTCTTGATGGTTGGCTGGAGGATAGCCTCTTGGAAAGGAGGGACGGCTGGGTGTTGGCGAGGTACTGGGACCAGAACTTCCTTGACTGGTCGGTTGGCGTCTTGACGAGGCCCCTCAGGAATGGTTCGATGGGAGGGCGTTGGGCGAGTTGGCCTCGGTATGCGGCAGCAACGTCCTGGTGCAACAGAGCCAGAGACCAACCGTCGTAGAGAGCGTGGGAGATGGACAACACGAGAAGCGGCTTGTCGTTGACCGAGACAATCGAGAGCTGGAGCAAACGGGCACTCCCGTTGCCAGCTCTGGCCTTGATCTTGTGCGTGTCGATGATGCTTTGGACTTCGGCCAGATCATTTGCTTGTCGCCTGGATATTTCGAGTGGGTTGCATCTTAGGATGACTTGGGAAAAGGTCTGTTCCAGCTTCGGATCCTCAATCTGGACAAAGACTGTCCGCAAGATGGGCGAGCGCTGAACCACTTGCTGCCAAGCCTCTTGGAACTTGTCCATGTCCAGACCGTCGGCGAGCTCCAAAACATCGTGGTTAAAGTACTGGTCAAAGTCAGACTGCAGCATGTCGGCGACCATGGACTCTTGGAGGGGTGTCGGCGGCAGGACGGCTTCCGCGCCTTGGAGATCAAAGCCGGTGGCTTCGACGGCTTTGCGCATTCGTGACTTGAGCTCCTCGAAGCCGGACTGTTGTTCCGCGTCTGTCACCGACGGCTTCCTGCTGTTGAGGATCCCGGACATGGCGGCAATGGTTTGCGACCGCATGAGCTGCGACGAGGTAAGCTCATAGCCGCCGTGCTTGAGCCGGGCAGACAGCTTGACGAGGTCGATACTGTCGAGGCCCAGTTCGAGAAGCGCCATGCTCTCGGTGATGCTCTCCTCTGAGGCGCCTGACAAGGCCGCAATCTCCTTTCTTAGGGCCAGAGCCGTTGGCGTCCAGTCGAAATCGGAAACACTCAAGTCGAGATGATGGTCCCCTTTCAGCATCACGTCCCCGTCAACAGACTCAGGCCGTGAGGTGAGGGGTGTCCGGGGCGACGCCGCCGCCGTCGAGGCTTCCCGAGAAGGGTTCTCGGTCACAGGCAGTGAATGCGTGCCGCTGGATGTGACGTCGACCATGGCCTCGTCAATCTCCTCGAACAAATAGTCCAGCGTGGCTTCGTCGGCCAGGTCCCTGTGCGCGACGATCTGCACGCGGAGTTGGCCGTCAGGGGTAGCCGATGCTTCAAAAGCCAAGGAATAATCGGATACGCTGTAGTCATCCATGATGGACCACATCCCCGATGGCTCGGCCGGGCTGGGAGAAGACTCGATCTGGAAGACGAAGAGATTCTCAAAGATGGGGCGGCCTCTGGACTTCGCGCACCACTTTTGAATATTGCGCAGCGGCACATGTTGGAACTGCAGGACGGCGGTGTTGAACTCGTGACACTTCTGAATCAGGGACAGCCAAGTATCCCCCTCCTTGATGCCGGCGTAGAAGAGCAGCGTGTTGAACAGGGGCCCTATGGTGTTCTCGACCTGGTCCATGTCGATCGACCGGCCAGACACGATGACTCCGGTGGCGGCGTCGACGGGGAAGTGCTTCTTGAAGACCGAGGTCCAGAGCGCGAGGACCACGGACTGGAGGGTGACGTTGAGGGATCGTCGCAGGGTCTCGAGGTTCCGTGCCGAATACGTCTTTGTCTTGGCGATGACGGCCGTGGCATCACCGGCGAGGAGCCTGGGGAGGGTGTCAAACGAGCAGTCTCTCAGGTGCTCGACCCAGAACTGGCGGCTTGAGTCGTAATTGGCCAGGGGACCGTGTGCGAGAGTATCGAGGAAGGTCGGCGCCGTCTCTTGCTCCTTGTGCAAATATTCCGCAGAGACCCAGCGGAGCATGGCTTCGAAGCTCGTGCCGTCGTAGAGGGCGTGGAAGATGTGGACGACAAAGACGGTCTCGTCGCCGATCTGCGCAACGATCAACTCCAGTGGGTTAGACACATTCGCGCTGTTCTTGTGTATCAGTTCGGGGAGCGCGTTGGAAAGCTGGCGCTCAACCTCGACGGGGTCCTGGCCGCGAAGGTCTCTCCAGCAGAGCCCGGTGGTTCTAATGGCAACCTGAGCGAAGCCTGCCGGCGTCTGGATGAAGCTGGTGCGGAGAATGGCGTGCGACTGGACCAACCTCTCGCAGGCATCTTTGAGCTTCTCGATGGAGATCTCCGGCGCGAGCCTGAGCCGGAACGCGGTGAAGTACGCGCCCTCGTCTTGATCCGACATAAATCGAGAGAGCATTCCCTCCTGGAGGGGAGTGCATGGAGCGACGTACTCGATATCTCCATCGTTGGCAACACCGACTTCCTGTACGGCCAGAGAACGGTAGCGATGACCGAAAGCCTGGATGAGCTGGCGTGCTTCCTGGATCCCGTTGCCCTCTTTGGAGGATTTGCTCTGCTCCAGTGCCTCGGCCAGGTCTGCCAGAGCCGGGTTCCTCAGTATGACCTTGGGAGACGCGCCCATCAACCCGTTCTTCCGCAACAGCCTTGATAGTCTCAGTGCGGAAATCGAGTCTACTCCGAGGTCGAAGATGTTGCTCGATAGGGAAACGCCGGTGTCCTGGCCTACGAACTCGTGCATGGTCGACAGGACCAGCTGGTGAGTCTCGCTGGTGGGTTCGGAGGACCTGGGCCTTGAAGACGGCGACAGCTGGACCAGCGTCTCGGGCGAAAGCGTGCGGAAGAGCTGGTTCAGCTGCTTGATGTCGGCCTTGTTGTTGGGAGAGAGGGGGATCCGGGGAACTTGGAAGATGTACGACGGCACCATGTATCCCGGTAGCGTTTCTCTGCAGGCCTTCTGAACGGACCGGACAAGCGATGCGGTGTTCTCTCCGTCGAGAACCCGCAACTCGTCTTTCGAGGCGGCGGCGGCCGAGTTGCAGCTGACAAAGGTGACCAGCAGGTCCTTGTCCAAGCTGCCGTGCTTCGTCACCAGAGTGGCGACGTCGCTGATCTCGGGGACCCGAGTGCGGATCGAGTGGTTGATCTCTCCAATCTCGAGACGCTGGCCTCTCAGCTTGACCTGGTCGTCGGCGCGGCCGAGGAAGTCGAAGCAGCCGTCGTGCAGCAGCCTGACAAGGTCGCCGGTGCGGTAGACACGCTCGCCCAGTCTCTCGAGAAGAGGAAACCGTTCGCGAGTCAACTCGGGTCGGTTGAGGTATCCCTTGCCAACCAGTTTTCCGGACACGCAGAGCTCGCCGACGGCTCCCCTCATCACGGGGATGTTGGTCCCTGGTTGCAGGACAAAGGAGCCCACGTTGTCGAACTGCCTGCCAATGTTGGAAGCGCGGCCGTTCTGCGGCACCCGCTGGTACATGGTCACGCCGATCGTCGCCTCGGTCGGGCCGTAGGCGTTGTAGATGACGCCGACCGGCCCCCAGACGTCCAAGATCTCCTGCTTCAGCGCCTCGCCGCCGGTGATGAAGACACCCCGCGAGAGGCTCGGCACCTCTGACGGGTCGAGGAGGCGCGCCAAGCTGGGCGTCAGATCCAGGTGAGTGATGTTGAGTCGACGGATCGTGCCGGCGAGGTCATCGAGGATAAGGTCCCTGGGCGCGCCGACCAGCGGTATTCCCACCGACCAACTCCAGTACTGCTCGAGGACAGATACGTCGAAGTGGAACGAGGCGAACTGCATCCATCGTGAAGTCTCATCCCAGTGGCCGGCAAACAGCCTCTGGAAAGCCTTCATGGCCTGCACTGCGTTCTCGTGGGTGATCTCGCATCCCTTTGGTGTTCCGGTCGTGCCGGAGGTGTACAGACAGTACGAGTTGTCCTGTATGCTCAGAGACTCGGGGGAATCAAACACCCGAGATGCGCCGTCGAGCAGTGTGTCGTCTACACGGATGAGAGGCTGTTCGACGACGAAGTCGATGTCAGCAGTGTTGGTCATGAGCGCCAACGCGCCCGAGTCCTTGAGGATGAATTCCTTTCTCGCTTTTGGGGCGGAGGGGTCGAGGGCCAAGAAGGCACATCCTGCTTTCAAGATGCCGAGAATCGAGAAGCACGCCTCCGGGCATTTGTCGAAGTGGATGGCGATGGTCTGGCCGACCTTGGCATGAGGCGCCAGAACGTTGGCAACCTGGTTTCCCCGCTCATTGAGCTCACGGAATGTCCATCGTCTCGACACCGGAGTCTCGCCGTTGAACCCGGTGACGAACTCCAAGGCGACTCTGTCGGGATAAGTCCGGGCTTTGGTCTCGACGAAGTTATGCAAGAACTGCTCCTCGGAGAAAATCGTTGGCTCGAGGGGCGGCATGATGGAGAATATGGATGGATGACTGGACCATAGATCCTCTGCACTTTCGTTTGGTTTTTGAGAGAGGTGTTGCAGCACGGCGTCGAACTGGTCCAACATGTGCGCTGCTTGAGGCTCGGGCAAGATATCGGTTCTGAAAGAGAGACGCAACTGGATATCTCCGCTGCAAAGTGGCTCTACCTCGATGGACACCGGATAGTCCAAGTTGCCCTCATCGCTCACAGTCTGCCATGGGAAGTTGATTTTGGTCGCATCATCCGGCATTCGCTGGTACACCAATAAGGTATCGAACACTCTGGTGTTCGGGTGTCCCAGCCACCGCTGGACCTGTGCAAGAGGGACGTTTTGATGCTTGAGAAGCTGGTTGTTGTAGCCGAGCAGTTGCTGGAGCAGTTCCGAGTTTGACGATCTGTTGTGCGCAATCACAGGAACCGTATTGATGCACGGGAAGACGGCGTCCTTGGTGTCATCGCTCATACGACCGGAGAGGACGACACCAAAGACGACGTCTTCTTCGCCCAGATAAGCCGAGAGGACTCGTGTCCAGGCTGCTTCCAGAAGAGCCTGGATCGGAACACCAATGTTCTTCGCGTTATCTGACAGGACGGCCAACGTTGTGCCGCAGACCTTGCTAGTTACAAGCAGCTCGGGGGACTCTTCAGTCAGGGGTGTCAAGGTCGGGAAGCGATTGACGACGACTTCCGCCGCCTTTTGTTTCCAAAAGTCTTGCGACTGCTGGGGGTTGACAGACGCTTGCAGAATCGGCAAGACTGCCGCCTCAACCGGAGGATGCTCCGACATGACGTTGCCCGAGAGGCTCGAAGAGAAATCCCTCAGAATCAGCTGCAGAGAGTACGCGTCGTAAAGAGCGTGGTGCATGATGATATGCATTGTGATAGATGGCCCACAGTCTAGAGCCAGGGCCCAAGGCGGCTGATCCAGAGAACGCAAGATCCTGTGGGCAGTGTCCAGTTTCCATTTCGAGACGTTGAATTGATCTGCGGAACTGTTGTGCGTTACGAGCGGTAGATGCGAGCTGTGAGGCGAGTACTGCACCATCGCGAAGGAGGTATCTCTATGCTGTGTGGGCATAAAGCCGGTCCTCAGAATTTCATGATGTTTGAGTAGCGATTCCCATGCGGCTCGGACCTGATCCAGTGCAATGTCTTTGTTGAGAGAAAAAGACATGTAGTTTAGGTAGTCTTTGCCCTCGGACTGGACAAAGTCAGCAAGCATGGCGCACTGCAACGGCGTGCACGGCAAAACTCCATCGAACTCGGCCCAGGAAGAGCCCCAGACATCTTCCTTGAACTTGGCCAAGTCGTATTGTGACGCCACCCGTGTTGGAGAGGTTCCGAGGCAGGTCGCCATCTTGGCGCAAGTCGGAAACTCGATAACGTTCAGGGCAGACAACTCCAGGCCGTTCGCTCGCATCATGGCCGCGAGTTGCACCGCGTTAATGCTGTCCAGGCCGAGCTGGAAAATCGACGTGTTTCTGCCGATCTTGGATATAGGGACCTTTGCGAGCTCGGCCACAACGGAACGAATCCGGCTCTCGTCCTCGCTCCATTCCTCTTCATCGGCTGATGTCTTCTCGTTTGACTCTTCGCCTTGATCGAGGGCAGTTTCGACAACCAGATTGTTCAAAATTTGGATGGTGTCCGATGTTAACTGCTGCCGGGTTGGAACACTCGACGCGGGATAAGCTGCAATGCGTGAGGCAATATCGAGGAACACTTGTAGAATTTCGGCAACGGCATCTTCTGTCAGGGATTGGCTACGTTCGTCGTCAGCTGGGGGGTACTACTGTTTTTGTCTTTTCAGACAGCGAATTACCTATTGGAGTGAAGAGTGACCCTCACTGAGTCGTTGGAAGTATCGGGAGTCAGCTCACAGACCAAAGGCACCTGAGAGTTGCTGATCAGCCTGATGGGTTCTTCGCGAGGGTTGCGGGTGCTACAACTTACATCCATCGTTCCGTTGTCTTCAACCAACTCCCAAACAGCGGGAAGACGTCCTGCCTTTGGCTGCTGTAGGAGAAGAAGAGAGTCAAAGAGTTGCTTGCCGCTCTTGGAGACTTGGTTCTGGATGGAACGCAGGGGCGTAAACTGATGTTCCAAGAGCCTAGGGTTGAGCGTGTGGAACTTCTTGAGCAAGGCCAGAATTTGTGTTGATGGGGATATCTCAGTCCGGACGGGCAACGTGTTGAAACAGGGCGCAACCAATCGGTCGATGCCGTCGATCGACAAGGCCCTGCCACTCATGACGTTGCCGAAGCAGATGTCTGCCTTGCCATACACAATAGTCAAAAAGACTGACCAAGCTGTCTGAAAGAAGGAAAGAGTCGAGACTCCCACTGTCTTGCAGATATCTTGAAGCTGTGTGAGTGAGACCTCGAGTGGCTTGGTCACAGTCCACGTCGACTCCCTGTAGGAAGAGGCCGGATGCTTGCTAGAGAGTTTGTGCTGCGCAGGCTTGAAGTCGTCAAATTGGTCCCTCCAAAAGTCGCTCGCTCCGCCAGGCGAGTTAACGACTTCCAAAAGAACCGGCACATAGTCAACTGGGGGATCGAGGCTCTTCCCGGTTGCGAGCTGTTCAACCTCGGCCAGTAGTGCCTCCATCGCCACACCGTCGTACATGGCATGGTGGCAGGCAAAGGAAAAGAAGACGCCCTCTCCGGTCTTGAGTACTGCGAGTGACACTGGTGGAATGTTCGAGTCCAACGCCCTTGGAACCTTTTGTGCGTGCCGTCCGGATGCTTCATGCAAGCTGCTTGCTTCCACCACGCTCCATGACATCGGCCAATCGTCAAGGACCACCTGAACGACGGCACGTTTGGCGTCTCGGGTCGAGATGAAGCATGTTCTGAGAATGCCATGTCGACGGTGCATGTGTTGCCAGTACCCTTTCATGTCTGCTTCGGGAGCGTGCAGCTTGAAGATCATCTGGTTGGAGTAGGAGGAGCTCGTCGTCGAGGACAGCATAGCCTCCTGGAGCGGCGTGCAAGGGAGAATCGCCGAGACTGTCTTTCCCTGCGTTGCGAAGCTTTTCTTGACCTCGTCGACGAAGCTCTGCGGGAACAAAGTTGCCGGATCGGTAAAGTTATTGGAGGTAGCCTCGGATGCCGCAGACTGCAAGTCCTGGGCCAAACGAGCAACGCATCCGGCCCGGAGGATGACTGATACGGGTAGTCTGTGTTTGAAGACGCTCATTAGTTCTCTTGCTACAGAGATGGCGGATATAGAATCTAAGCCGACGGCAGCGAATGGCTGCCAGCGATTGATATCCTCCACCGGAACGTTGAGAACCTTGGAAAGGGCTGCGCGGATCCTCTTTTCGTCGCCAGACCAGGAGCCCTCGTCCGAGGTTTTTTGCACAGAGCCCGCAGTCCGGTCGAGATAAGCCCGGTCAAAGTCACGAAAGGATGACTGCAGCGTGGTTCTGTCAACTTTGCCGCTCGAAGTAAGTGGAACAGAGCTGATGGGGACCAAGTAACTAGGCACCATGTACACAGGCAAGCGAGACCGGAGGAGACCAAAAAGGGTATCGTTCGCTTCGGATACTTTGTCGTCCACCGGCGGAGTCTTATATCTGTCAGCCTGTGTGCAGTCGGCTGGAACGTAGAAGACGGCCAGTTGGGAAGCGGGCGGGTTGGCGCGGTTAACAATAACAACCGCGCTCGACGTCGCAAGGCCTGATGTGGTGAGAATGCTGCCGATCTCGCCGGTGTCGATCCGCTGTCCTCGCAGCTTCAGCTGGTCGTCCATTCGACCGAGCACTATGAGGGAGCCATCGGGAAGCATCCGGCCCATGTCGCCTGAGCGATATATCCTGCCGAACTCTGGGTGGTCGAGGAACTTTGCGTTGGTGACGTCGGGCATGCCCAGGTAGCCTGCTGCCACTTGGTCGCCTCCAAAGCAGAGCTCGCCAACGCAACCGATAGGGACAACCTCGGTAGTCGAAGAGCCGAGAACGAACGTTGAGGTATTCTCGAATGAGAACCCGAGATGATCGATGAAGTCTCCAGGCTTCATCTTCTTGACGGTGCAAATATTTGTTGTCTCAGCCGGTCCATAACCTGCATTGCCGGTCAGAGAGTGATGACTATCCATACGGTGGCATCAGAAACATACCTTGGAACAAATAGCCCGTCCATTTTTCAGCCACTACGGTTGTCATGGGCTCACCTGCAGTGACGAGAAATTCAACAGTGGGAACATTACGAGGATCGACCAGAGACGCCACCGTCGGCGTCATACTGAGGTGAGTGCACCCCAGGAACCGGATGGCGCGCTCCAGGTCTTCGAAAAGGGAATCATTGGTGCCGGAGCACAAACACGCGCCGACCTTCCAGGTAAAGAAAATTTCGAAAACAGAAACGTCAAACGCTTGCGAACACGCCTGGAGAAAACGAGAACGGTTGCCGTGGTGGGGGTATATCCTGGACAAGACGTCGAGGTTGCTCACGATGTTCTGCTGGGTCACGACGACGCCCTTTGGTGTACCCGTCGTTCCGGAAGTATAGATAACATACGCCGGGCGCGACGGTTCTGGAGTTAGACGCAGGTCGTCGTCCGCGAGATCGGACATGTCGAGCGATCGGGTGTCTACAAACATGCAACTGGAGACGTCTTCCAGGTTCGAGTAGACTTCTACATCAGCCACGCATAGCTTGACCCCAGCCTGCGTCAGAATGACTTTGGTTCTTTCGGCCGGCGTGGTAGGTAGCAGAGGCAAGTATGCGCAGCCGGCCTTGAGAATCCCGAGCATCGCCGCATATAGGCTGATGGATTTCTCCATGATCAAACCCACGATGTCCCCCTCCCTAGCGCCTTGACCCCGAAGGAAACGCGCAATTCTGTTGGATACAGAGTTGAGCTCGCCAAAGGAGATTGTCTCTAACGCATCGTGTTGAAGAGACTTGGCGAAACTTATGGCTGAGACATGGGGCGTGAGACTTGCCGACTGCTCAAAGGTTGCCGCCAAATCGGGAACGGCCGAAAGAGTCGAAGGCTTGGCGTTGAATACCGAGTTCAGTTTCCGAGGTAATGATTTTCCAACGGCGTCTATGCGGCTTTCCGGCTGGCGAATGAGGTGCAGAACTGCTGACTCCAGTTGCTCGGCCAGGATCGAGATGTGCTCAGCGGAAATCGCACTTGTATGGTAGGTGAGCCGGCAGGTCGGCCCCTTTGGAGACGGCTCGATCTCAACGAGAAGACTGGTTTCCAAGAAGTCTCTATGAGAAACCGCTTTCACTTGGCCTTGGCCCGGTTCCTGGCTGTAGAGAGACTCTTGATATACCAAAAGCACATCAAAGAGTGCGTCTCCGAGATTCACTCCCGCGATTTTCTTGATATCGGACAGCGGCAAGATGCCGTGCTGTAGTGTTTGGCGATTTGTCGAATGGATAGCACGAACCAAGTCAGAAAGAGCCGTGAAGCCGGCCAGGTTGACTCTGAGGGGTGTTGTCGTGATGCACGGGCCGAGAACACGCTCGACGCCTGTGACGGGAATCGTTCTGCCTGATGAGACCGATCCGATAACGACATCCTGCTGCCCTTGCAAGCCGGCCCAAAGCCAGAGAAGCGCTGCTTGGAAGAAGACTTGCGGGTGGCAGTTCAACCGCGAGGCTGCCTCATCGAGAGCACTCTGCGGGATATCTAGCCTCCTGGTGACTGTTTGAGCCTGAGGAGTTTCAACGGGGCGTCCCATGAGACGAGGTAGGTTATGCCGTTGCCAACCAAGCAGGTGATCGGCCCAAAAGCTTCGTGCCTCGTCCATACGAGTGTTGACGGCGGGATCGGCGTAGAACTTGGCGACATCCCGGAATTGAGGTCGTGGTCCTGGCGGTCGTCCGGTGGACAAGAGGGAAAAGTCATGGACCAACATGTCAACAGACCACCCGTCATATAGGGCGTGATGAATTTTTAACAGGAGCACTGGTCCACTCCCAGACTTGCCGTTGCAGACCTGGGCTCTGAACGGATGCAAAAAGTCCTCGTCGGATGTCAAGCTGAAGTCGTGATCGAACTCATCTACGGCTTGAACGTTGTTTTGGGGCAGCTGGTTGAACACGACTTGTCCGAAACCTAGACTGAGCGATACGAATCCTGAACGCAAGATCTCGTTTTTTCCTACCACAAGGTGCGTCCATCTTTCGATATCCTGAAGGGTGGCATCAACAGGGAACTCGAGCTCGACCCAGTTACAGTACGCTTGGGGGTTCGCAGATGTCTCCGCAAGCATCGAGCTCTGCAGTGGCGTGCACCAGTGAACGCGTTCGATCTTGTCCGACAACGGCAAGAGGTCTGCCCGCCACTCCAAAGCCTGATCGAGGTGTATCTCGGATGGATCTACGTCATGGTTCCGAGAACCTTCTTCGCGGACCTTGGATGCTGAGGCGATTCGGAGTCGCGCGCACAAGGCAAGAAAAGTCCTGGATCCGAGAATATCCGTCGCCGACACTTGAAACCCTTCGTCTCGTAACGCCGAGGTAAGTCTGATGGCTTTGAGAGAATCAACACCTGCAGAGGCGAGTTGCGTTGACGACGAAATGGGGCTCCCCAGAGCCCTGGACACAATCCCCAACACCTTCTGCTCCATCTCATCGGCTGGCTCTGTACGAGTCATATCTTGAGGCTCCGTTGCTGTCTCGTACTCGCCCCTGAGCTGCTTTCGGTCCACTTTGCCCGACGGCAACCTCGGAAAACTCGTCTTGACAACCACATCGCCCGGCACCATGAAAGACGGGAGCCAAGTCCGGCAGGTGTTGAGGATTTCTTCCACCTGGTCCTCCGGGGTTGACGCGTCGTCGACAGCACAGAATACGACTAGAATCCCGCCGAGGACCATGGCCACAGCACTGTGACATCCTTCAGTTCGCATCGCTGCCTGCTCGACTTCGCCTAGTTCGATCCTCTGGCCACGGAGCTTGACCTGCCCGTCGGATATCCTCCCAAGACACTCCAGGGTCCCATCTGGGTTCATGATGGCCTTGTCCCCCGTACGGTAAACGCGCCCGTAGGTGGTGTCGATGAATGCTGCGTTTGTCTGTGTTGGCCTATTGAGATACCCGCTGGCTAGCTGGTGCCCTCCGACAACGAGCTCGCCGGGTTCGCCGAGGGGGGTTATCCTGAACTCGTACGCACTCCCCTCTTCCGGTATTGAGGCTACAAAACAAGAGACCGAGTCCAGGGGAAACCCGATGTTTGAAGGTGCGCAGTCTACGGGATAACGTGGTCGGAGAGTACTGCTTGGAGTTAGTCCATCTCTCCACTCGGGCAAGATGATCAAAAACGTACCAATGAATCGCAGCTTCTGTTGGGCCATACATGCCCCATAAGATGCTCTCCGACTCTTCAGTGCCGCCAAACTCGCGGATGACGGGCTCCGTCAACATCTCGCCGATAGTCAGGAGCAACTTGAGGCAAGGGGCGTTCTTCCGTGACCGAAGGAGACTACCGGCGACAGTAGGTGTCAACTCGCAGGCGTCAACCTGCAACATCCGTATGACGGCTGGCAAGTCGTTGAGCATACGTCCGCGATCGCAGGTGACCAGTGTAAACCCGCGGAAAAGGGGAAAGAATATCTCGAACACGGACACGTCGAACGTCGGTGAGGCGAACTGGAGGAAGCGCCTGAACGAGGGGATATGTCGGTTGTGAGCAAAGAGGCTCTGCGCTGCTGCATCGTGGGAGACACCGACGCCTTTGGGTGTGCCCGTTGACCCGGATGTGTACATGACATAGGCTAGATCGTGAGGCTTGGGATCACGGACTGGACCGGAGTGTGGTGACGTTGGCTCCTCGACGTCATCTTGGTCCACAATCAAAATGATCCTGTCTGGCTCATCCTGTGGGATCTTTGAGGCCAGGTCCCGGCTCACAACAACAATCTTCGCCGACACGTCTTGGAGGATGAATCTCACTCTCTCGGGAGGCGCGTCTAGATGCAAGGGACAGAAAGCCCCGCCGGCTTTGAGGATGGCCAGGATGGCGATATAAAGATGCGGACACTGGGGGACGAGAAGCGGAACGACGAAATGCTCCAGCGTCGACGCCTTCCCCACGGAGCGGGAGATGCGGCTGGCCAGGCTATCAACCGCGCGGTGTAGTTGTGAATACGACAGTAAGAACTCTTCTCCATGGTTGTCCAAGTGATGAATTGCAGGTAGCGCACTGTCCGACGTACGTTGCACGAGCTCTTGAAGAAGGCGAGGGCCTGGAACCCTTTCAGGATGGGGATTCAAAACTGATAGCTCGGGGTCAAGCTTAGATTCAGGCTTAAACTTGGGGTCAATGTCGGTCATGTTGGCAACGTCGTCGTCGAGCAGACAGAAGCTATGATTTCCCAAGCAAGCAAGTGGATGAGGTAGTTTTCAAACGAGAGCTCTGTGACAGCTATGGAAAGTGGTTCGACGCGCAAAGCTCTCTGTCTATCCGTGTCAGTACGGCGCAGTACCAAACAGGACTCACGTATTAGTCGGGGCCCTCTTTCCAACGGCAAGCTGTATGCTGTATGTACCACGGGTAATGCAGCAGGGCACAGATCAGAATGGACCTGCATCAAAGAGGTCAGAGAGACGAGGGCGCGGAGGAGGCCGCCGTCCAATGAGACAAATGATGATTCACAGATCCGGGTCGTGCCAACAGCGTGTTTTGCTCGATTGGGTGCTGCGCGAGGTGGCCGTGTGCCATGGGGGTGATGCGAGGCACCGATGGGAGGGTCCTCACGGGGTCGGCTGCAGGCGGCCTGACCTGTAAGATTGCAGCAATTACTCAGCTAGCGGGATTCTTTCGACGAAATTCTGCAACGCGATGCACAGAGGTCGACTGAGCCTTCGGCGTGGGTGTGTCGATGATGAAATAAGAGATCGTTCATTCGTGGACGATGAAGGCTTGTTGGTGCTAGGTGGGCTAGCTTCAGACGGCTCGGCCCTGTGCGTGGGAATATCGTCGACCCTGTGCGTAAGACTGGCGGGCGAGAATAATGCCGATTCGACTGATAGACAGGGCGTTGCAGGGGGGAGAGGTCATTTGGGCGAGAGAGAAGAGAGGCGGACGCGGCGCGCTGCAGAACAAAGGTTTGGACTTTTAGCGATCAGCCCACTCGAGCGAGAGAGTGTGTGTATGAGCGTGAGCGAGCGTGTGTGAGTGAGTGTGTGTAGCCCGATAGAGAAGAAGTTGATCCCCAGGGCTCCAGGTGAGACTAAACAACAACACTAACACCCAAGGCCAACCACCTAGTCTTACAGGATTCAAAATGGGCCGGTGGGATGCTGAGGTGGCTGATGGGGGTGAAGAGGCGTCAGGCGTTGGTCAGCTTGGGCGACTAACATGCAACAAGTCCCAGTCCCGGTTCTAGTCAACCAGCTTGGTTAGCTGGGACTTTCACTTGCGGAATTCCCATGTTGTCATCCCACGTCTACGCTGCGTTAGGGTCGGTCAACCGCCGTTGCCTACCCAAAAACAACGGTATCCAAGAACCTAGAGTGAGAAGCCTCCCAAAAGAGAGCGGGGGGGAGAGGGGCGGGAGAGACCCAGAAACAGAGGGGTATTTCCGCGCTTATGGCGTCATGACTCAACGAAGCCGCCGTGTCCACTGGCGAACGTCGCCGCGCCGCAAGAGTAAACTTTGGCCAGCCGTCTAAGCGTCTCTCTCGGGGGTAATGTGAGCAAACGTTCCTTCGGCTTGCTTGTCCCGGCTCGGACGAGCGACCTACAACGTACATACGACAGACATCGACGGACTTTGACAGACAGAGAAGGAGAGAGAGAAAGAAACAGACCGATGCATACGACTACCGCCGTAGTGGCCAGTCTGCACGGTATGCCAACTTGCCGACTTGCCGACGCCCGGCAGCCCTAACCAGAGCCTGTGGCCGGGCAAGGCTTTTGACAACTGCTGTGTTCCGTGGAGCCCGATATCCGGCACGCTTGTTACCCGCCCGTAATTGCATTCGCAGAACAAGGGCTGGCCACGTTGGCGTCCCGCTTCCCGTCGTACTGGCCGGGAAAGGGGACAAAGGCAGCCTTGCTTCACCCCGTCCTAGCCGGCGACAGTCCAATAACACAGCTTAGCTCTCTAAAGCTTATGTCTGGTCATATCACGGCCGTGTTTTTCAAGTCTCCTTGAGTCGTCCGTCGCATTTCGAGCAAACACGATGGGTACGAAACAGAAATGGACAACTAAAGAAGCATTGGTTCTGCAGCGACATGGCGAGATCTAACGGCGCCTCCAGAACTGGCCATCCTCCCTTGGGCGCCACACCATGACCCGCTTGGATACTCATTCGTGTCCGCGGCGGGTGTGGCCAATCTAGTCTGACTGCCGGTTAACGGTTTCCAGAAGCGTAAAGATCTCCGAACACTCAACACCTCTAGCCCCAAAGACTGATCGTCGAGAAGGCGATGCGGAGTAGCACAACGCCGGGGGCTCCTTTGGGTAGGTAATCACTTAACCACGACGTCTCATGAAGGGGCCAAGCGAGCGAGATGGTGGTTGGAGGGAAGGAGGGAGAGCACCATCTGAGGGTCTAGATGTCGCCTTTGGCTTCACTCCAGATCGACGGGTGTGGCACACAATGTAAGCCCCGGGGTCGGTCTGCAAGGTCGTCTGCAGCGAAGCGAATGTGCCCCAAGACGGGGGATTCCAGGTGTGCGTACGTAGGCGAACTGGGCCTTGAGGCCGTTGACGCCGGCCGCTTCGCAGCTGTCTCTACATGCGACAGGCGATGTTGGGGGAGGGAGAAATATCCGCGATGGGCCATGGTGCCAGGGAGGGGTCCGTCGTCATGCTTTCACAGGCCAGATGTCGTGTCACCTCTCCAGCACGTCTACATGAAAGGATGGAGGGGTCACGTATCGCCAAAGAGCGTAGAGTGTGGCTAAGGTGTGGGGGTCAGCATGAGTCGAGGGCAATACGTAGCTCGCCATCGAGGGTGTGTCGACTCTCTTGCTAATATTCCGTCAGATGCAAGGCCGCTTCCGCCGTGCGATGAGCAGGCCCACGAAGACTCGCTTGCCATGATCGTAGCAGACCAGTGAGTGAAGGAGATCGGTCCGGTTGACGAGATCTCACAGACTCATTAATCGACATTTCCCTTACTTTGGAGATATGGAGAGACAGCGAAAAGGGTTGATGGACAGGGATAAACGGTACCGCAAGAACTGAAGAGTGCGATGGGGTGGAATGGGATGGGATAGCCGCGTGAATGGAGTCGATGCCACCAATGGGCCAATATGCGCATGGATCGAGTGAACCAGAGAAGGGGATGTGGGTGACATTGGCTCCGCGAGACACAACGGCAGAGAGCCTTTCAGTCTCACAAGTGTATAGCGACTTGCGTGAGAATAAGGAACATGCGTGTGTGAGAGCACTTGAGCTTGGGAAAGAGTGTGAAAGTAAGTGACAGTCGCGCACGCACACGCTGATAGAGAGGGGAGGAGTTTGTGTTGGTGTGTGTGGGTGAGTCTGCGAACAAGCGAGCGAGCGGGCTTGGGACGCCATCGATGGTGGATGGATGGATGGATGGATGGCGGAGGGCGGTTCGGGTGGTGTTGTGACCATTGGACTGGCTGGCCGGTACCTTGGATGCTGGAAACTTGGAGGACTCTCTTCTGGCTGCTGGCTGAGTGAGGGCGTGTGGATGGGGCGGCGGAGCGATGAACGAGGGGGGTGGAGATGGAGGTGGATGTGAATGTGGACGGCAGCGAGGGCGAGCGGCGAGAGCGTCAGTCAAGTGTCTGTCTGGCCTTGCACGCCTTGCCGTGTTTGGTTTGCCAGGCGTTCGGGTGGGTGGGAAAGAATCCATGTGAAGAATTTTCCCACCTTCCCCCTCTTCCCACCTTCCCTGCTGCTTATTGACTCTAACTTAAGGTGCTCTTGCCCCGAGTGCGCTCTATCTGAGGAGGTACCTACCTACCTAGGTATGTAGCCAGCCGCCCTGCTGCCCGTCTCGTCCCCTTTCCCCTCGTCGGGAAAGTCCCATCCATCTCGGGCGGAAGCAGCAAAGCTGGGTGGGACGATGGATGCAATGAACGTAGCGGCATGTGCCGTTGTTTCCGGAATCGTCTCGTGTTCCCCAGTAAGACGGGATTCTCTCTGTCCCTGATGGTACCTGTCTACATGCCCATCTGAGAATCCATTAGGTACCTACCTACCTACCTAGACTCTCCCTCACAAATCTAGGTCCTCGGCTGCTGCTCGAAGAGAGAGGCGCTGGGGGAAAAGGAACCCACGTCCGCGTCTTGTGCACGTACTCAATTCACGCGTGGATGATCGTCAGTGGGCTTCCAGCGGGTTTCGGCGCTAAAATCAGCCATGCTCGGCGACAGGGGAAAGCTTCGTCACGAACAAGGGCCTCATCGATGATGGACTGGGGAGGGGGGTGGTCGCCGCTTGGCTAAGGGAGGGGCATGCTGGGGGCGTCGTGGCATCGTCACTGGGCCCAATTGAGAAGGTACGTACGCCTTACCTAATTTGACCCTGATCTTATCAGATTTAGATAATCAGATCATCAGATAACTCGGGCAAAACGATGCTAAAAAATCAGTGTCGACGTGCGAAAGGACGAAAAGTGCGCCCGAAATTCCCGCAACACGCACGCCCCCTTCAGGCCCTCCATTCATTCGCGCATATACCCCGTCGATCCATCTGTGTCATCCTCGGTTGTCAGGCTTCGGGACTCAGCGGCCTTGAGCCACTTTCTACCCCCCCCTTCATTTGTTCTTTGTATCCTGTTCCACCCGTTTCATTTCAGTTGTCCATCGAGGTATCCGTTCATTGATTGACGATTCACCGCCGCAACGCTCGTGGGGAGGAAGGGAGGGGGGCTTTTACGAGTAAACCAGTTCATTCATCCACCTGCCTGTCTTTCGGCCATTGTCGACCTTCTCGGCTCTTCGTGTCCGCGTTTTGTTTGCCACGGGCGAGCCTCAGCGTGCCTCTGATCAATCTGACTCAACTGCAATTAAACGACGAGGCAAATTCATAGCTGCCCTAGCTCATGTAAGTGCAAGCAAGCCCCTAACCCAAGCCGGCATACTTACCTTAAGTCCCTCACCACTCGCGTACGGAGAAGCCTGAGTACGTAACCGGCCTGGCGGATCCATCGCATCAGATTAGATCCATCACCACAAAAAAGAAAAGCACGAATACGTCTTGGGCAAGGCAAAGTACCTCATTCTGCATGGTGTCAGGGCTCAGACCAGACTATTGCAGGTGCGCCTATTTCCCTGCTTGCGCTAAGCCAGTGTCCCTCTCCCACTGCTACACAATGGGCCTGTGGGCGTATACTAGCAGCAGCCTCTCAGGGCAGACGTCGGTACCCGATACTTGGAGGGGCCGGATGCCAACACACCCACCCACCCCCCTTGGATTCTTCCTGGATTCCGAGCTCTTCTCGTGAACCCCCGGCCGGCCCATGCCCGCTGTCGGAGCAAAGCTTTGCACGCCCATCGTTTCCTCGACTCATGTTTCTTAGTGATCCTGCCGCCTCCACATGAGACCTCACGCTTCGCTTGCTGTTTCGCTGGGCATCGCTCGCATCCATGATCCATCTCTTGCAGCCCGGTTCTTTCCCACATTCCATAGCCACGGCTGTCCAATGTGAACAGAAGAACCCTTCTGGAGAGCGCTTGGCAGTCATCTGCAACGCAACCGTCTCGGCTTGTAGATCGGGGGTTCCCCCCCTCGTCGGCGTCTTCCTTCTTTTGAGCCTCCAGGCACGTTCGATAGCACCGAAGGAGATGCAGAGCGATGAACGAGGTACCTTGCGAGAGGGCAATGTTGCGGCAGCTTTGCTTGTCTTGCAACCCTCCCCGGTTCTTTTCTAGTCCTGAATCTTCCAGGTGCTGTGCCTTAGGCAAGGTGACTGACTGCCTACTTACCTACTTACCTAGGCTGGTATTGTGACTTCTGCACCTCGTGCCTACCTAAGTAGAGTGAGGTAGCTAGCTTGCTTGCCTGACGGGTATTCATCTGTATATACTACCTCTAAAATGCCTGAGGCAGTTGGGATTTCTCTCAATAGGTAAGTACCTTCTGAAGGTACCCTTAAGCACGTTCCCTTCTTAGGCGCCCCTCCACCTGCGGTTCCCTCTCGCCCAGGACAGAGGGAACCACCGGGATGAAGTCGGACGAAGCAAGACGCCGAGTGAGAGATTTGATCTTATCAGATCCAAAGATAACCCCGAAATCGCATCATCCCCTCAATGTCACACTACTCCTTCCGCACACACTCCACCCATCGTGCAAAAAACTGTCCATCATCGAAATTTTTTCTCTTCCCCTCTTCCCTCTTCCTTGCTTGTTCTTGACTCTTGCGTCGCGACCGACGGACTAACCCACCCCCCCTCCTTATTCCCCTGCTTCCGAGCTTGCATCCTTTTGTTTTCCTCCTTTTTTTCTTCTTTTCCATCCCCCAGCCCCGGTCGTATCTCTCGTGAGTCGTCGCTCGCTTCCCACATAATGATCCTCCCTCCACCTCTTGCACCATGACCCCCCGTCTGATTTCTGCATCGCGACCATTTGGGAGTGGGTCTCGCTAGCACCATCGATCTGCATCGTCATGGGAATCGTCGGCGACAAATTCTCGTAAACCGACGGCTTTGGAACTTGGGGGTTGGGCCTGAATCTACCGCGCAACTACTCTACTGTGGCCGAAGCATTCTCTCCAGGACGCCATCGATGTCATCGCCATGACTGACTCTCACGCTCTTTCGACGCCAGCGGTCAGCAGGCGGTTAGCCGGGTCACTAGGTATCGAAAAAACCCCGACTAAAACTTCCGTTGTGGCGGCCGTCTTCTTGGAAGAATCTCTGCATAAACAAACACACAAACACTGCGTGCGAGCCGCGAACCGGCTTTTCGGTTTCGGCCGACGCTGCACTGGTCTTGTCGGTCTGAATTCCGCTTGTCATAGCTTGCCTTGGCTGAGCATGGAAGCTGAGTCCTTCAGGGTCCAGTCATACTACCGAACCATGATACCTTTCTTTTTTTACCGCCCCCCGCGTTAGGCAAACTGCTCGCTGGTCGAGCCGCCTGGGCGTCGACCACTTCACAACCTTCTGTGCCTCCGGTCCATCCCTCCCGTCCGCTCCACCGCTGTGGCTCCGGCACATGCAAACGACGGTCGAGTTGCCAAGTCCAGCGCACCGCCGCACGCCGCTGTCGCCGCCGCCGCTGATGAGCATGTACTTACTTAATGTACACTCGACACCATCTTCCTGAATCGCAAGGCGCTGTTCTTCATTGCTTCTTTCGTCCTCCTGCAACGGCTGGCCTGCCGCCTACTTTGTTCATTCTCCGGCAACCGAGGCGGGTCTCCCACGCGGGCTGGCGACTCCCTACGTACGAACGTCTGTATGCTCTTAGAGTACAGAGTACACGCAACCTCACCACATGCCATCCGGCCCCGCTTGCGGAGCGTACCATGGACATGGCACTATTGGTATGTGGTCCCGATCTACCAGAGTCGGCCAGTGGCCGGTACCAGCACAAGCACCACATCCAGGACCAGAACCGGGTGCAGTCTGCAGACCCAGACCCGAACATGGACCCAGGCAGACCCTCATCTCAGGGCGGCCCCTACTAGCAAGCCCATTTCTGGAGTCAGCCCGTTGCGACTCTGTCCCTGGCCCCGGCCCCTTGATGTGGAAAGGCGTCCGTTGTGGATGGCTTCTTGCTTTAAGCCGAGCTGGCACCACCACCTACACCACCTAGACCACCAATACGGCTCCTCCCCCAAGCGCGATTCGCCAAGGGTCCTTACACAAACCTTGTCCGGCAGAATGAGAGGATCGCAACAGCGACGACGTTGCCCCATTCAAGCGAAGAACCGAATGTTGCAATTTGAGTAGGCTCCTCCATATACGTCTAGTCTCTCTACGCCAGCTCCCAGCCTCGGGGGGCGTGTAGCCATCGACAGGACCACGCATGTATGTACTCTGTACAGAGTCCTCGTCTCCATCTGCTCGCTCACGAGCTCCGAGGGTCCAGCGGCCCAGCTTCAAGCTCGTCGGTCGGTCGATCACGCCGCCTCAAAGGGACGCAGACATCCATTTGACGTTTGCCCGTTTTTGCATATTAGTCTCGATGCCCCTCCTCTGCCATCCCGATCTCTCTAATTTTTTTCCCCCGGTGCGTCTCTCTCGATCCTCTACAACTCACCCTCTTCATCCTTTCATCTTTATCTCGACCGCCCATTCAACCGGTGGCTCATCTTCTTTATACCCCCTTAACAAGGCTTCAACCAGAACGCCACTCTTGGAGAGTCGATGACGAACATTGTGGCTTGATACCCACCGTGGAGTAAGCTTCTCAGAAAATCACAAGGGAAAAAAATCGGCATTTGGAGAAAGGAAAATCACGTACCCAGCGAAGGAAAAAATACCCCGCGCGCTTTCGCACCCGCCTTCAGCTTTCACACCGGGCAGCATCTCGTTTGAACCGTCTCAAGAAATCGAGGAATAAAGGTCAGTTGATGCTCCCACTCCCCCGTTCCCGAGATGGACCAGTTCAAGGGCCATGAAGCTGACATGTTAAAGCACCCGCTCTTCCCTCTCAGTTGCTTTGGCATTGGCATCTCATTTGCTCGATCCGCTCGTCAAACTATACCCCCGCCATCCACTGCAGCTCGCACACTCTTACAACCCACCATATAATTACCCCCACCAACCACTACCATCACCACCATCATTATGTCTCCTCACTGCGACTCGCCGACCAACGGCTCCGATGCCGGCAGCGGCTTCTCAGAGTTCAACGGCAACGGCTTCACCAACGGCAACGGCAACGGTGCTATCTACCAGAACGGTAACGGTGTCAACGGCCACAACAGCGCTGGCGGTTCCCACATCCAAAAGTCGCAGTACCTGCAGCCATGCGACCACAGCGAGATCCACGACCTCATCTGCGTCGGCTTCGGCCCCGCCAGCTTGTCTGTGGCCGTCGCCATGCATGACTACCAGGAGGCCGGCCGCCAGCTTGCCCCCGGCCAGTCAGCGCCCAAGGTGCTCTTCCTCGAGAAGCAGCCGCAGTTCGCGTGGCACCCGGGCATGCTTCTCTCGGGCGCCCGCATGCAGATCTCCTTCATCAAAGACATGGCCTCGCTGCGCAACCCGCGCTCCCAGTTCACCTTCCTCAACTACCTCCACTGCAACAACCGACTCGTCGACTTCACCAACCTGGACACTTTCCTGCCCGCCCGTGTCGAATACGAGGACTATCTGCGCTGGTGCTCCCGTCACTTTGACGACGTCGTCGCGTACGGTCGCGAGGTCGTCTCCGTCTCCCCCGACCCCCAAACCGCCGGAAGTGTCAAGACCTGGACTGTCAAGTCGCGGGACGTCAAGACCGGCCAGGTCAGCTCGTACCAGACTCGAAACGTCCTTATCGCCAACGGCGGCCAGCCTCGCCTGCCCAAGGTGCTTCCCGCCAAGCACCCCAAGATCATCCACTCGTCTCAGTACGCCCAGCTGGCCCCTCAGATTCTCAACGACAACTCGAGACCCTACCGCGTCGCCGTCATCGGTGCCGGCCAGTCCGCCGCCGAGATTTTCCGCGACGTCCAGCGCGCTTACCCCAACGCCAAGACGTGGATGGTGATGCGCTCCGAGTTCCTCAAGCCCGCCGACGACTCGCCCTTTGTCAATTCCATCTTCAACCCCTCGTACGTCGACGAGCTCTACCCCAAGTCGCAGAACTACCGCCGCGCCCTCATCAAGGAGGCGAAGGCGACCAACTACGGCGTGGTGAGACTGCAGCTCATCGAGGCTCTGTACGAGATGCTCTACCACCAGAAGCGCACGCTCGGCACCGACGAGCGCAAGTGGCCGCACCGCATGCTCTTCGGCCGCGACATCACCCAGGTCACCGAGAGCAAGGAGACGGACCGCCTCCAGATCCATGTCCGCCGCCTCGAGAACGCGTGCGACAGCCTCGACGACGGCTTTGTCAGCCAACTCCCCGGCGACGAGGTTCTCGACGTCGACCTCATCGTCGCCGCCACGGGCTACCAGCGCAACGCCCACATCGACATGCTCCGCGACAGCTGGAACCTGCTACCCGAGGTGTCGCCCGCCGGCAACGCTGGCGAGCGCGAGCTCGTTGACGGCTGGGAGATTTGCGGCCCCGACGCGACCTCTGGATCGAGAAAGCTTGAGGTCGGCCGCGACTACCGTGTGCGTTACGCCCCCGGTGCTGTGGCACCCGGGGCTGGTGTTTACCTGCAGGGATGCTGCGAAGCGACCCACGGAGTGAGTCGACACCCCTGTTCTGGATGATGATTCATCCAGGTCTCTTTACGTTACATTTTCACTAACGACGTTTTGAAATAGTTGAGCGATACCCTTTTGTCTATTCTTGCTGTCCGATCGGGCGAGATTCTCGACTCCATCTTCCCGGCGACCCCGAGGACTAAGACCGTTTCCAGCTAGATCTTTATGCTTCTTTTGGACTGTCATTGTTAGAGGGAAGAAAACCTTGACGCGAAGAATTGTGTCGTGTCTGCGTAGGTGAGAGAGAGAGGCGGATAGAAAGGAGATTTCATTGGTTATATTCAATCATGGGAACTTGGAGGGGTGATGATGCACTGACGAAACATCTCCTTATGTTGGCGGGTACTTTTCGAGATTCTTGCGAAATTTGTCGGATTGAAAAAGACATGGCGCGGAGTTATATTTTGTGTGTATTGGTTTCGAATGGGAAATACAGTTTTCAATCGTTCACAAGGTCTGGATCCTGGATTGTTCACACCTCGAGTCTCGCGCTCTTGCGACAATGCCTTTTGGGGCTCTCCCGTGGTCGTCATGGTCGCAACCCGGGGATTGGAACAGGGACGGATTTCCTTATGTATTCTGTTTTTGATTCATGTTTATATGGAATAGTTGCTACTATACAGTTGCGTGTCGCTGTTGTCCACCCACGTCATGAGTTCTTGATACAGCGGTCCGCTCTCGTCCATGGGGTACGTCTGGCTCGGCCCCAGGGGGAATGTCGGCTGCTGCTGAAGCTGTTGCTGCTGTTGCTGGAGGGCCGTCAACATCGTCGTCATCGTCGTCGCGGGCGTGTTGCTGCGGCTGCCACTGCCGCTAACCATCGTCAAATCGTCCGCCGACACGAGGCCCGGCGTCGAAGGGACGACATGCGCGTCAGGACGGAGGCGCTGGACCAGAGACCTGAGATCCTGGAGAACCGCGGCACAGTCATGTCCGTAGTTGCTCCCCGTCTTGGCCTCGGCCTCGAAGACGCCGATGGCGAAGCTGACGTCGTCGGACTCGACGGACGACGACGACGACGTCGACGATGACGACGATGCGAAGGACGGAATAAGCAGGTCCTGGAGCATGAGCACGATGGCGGCGTTGAAGACGTAGTGAAGGCCGGCCTGCAGGAGCTTGCGGGAGCCGCCGTTCAGGTTGAGCAGCCAGCGGGCGAGGAACAGGTTCTGTCGGGCGGCATCGGAGCAGGCGGCGATACGAGGCGCGTGGTGGTCGAGGTCCCAGCGGCGGTCTGAGGTGATGTAGCGCTCGGCGAAAACCTTCTTCACGGCTGCGAAGAAGATGGGGCGGACGACGAGGATGAGGAGCTGCAGGTGTGAAGGAGGGTCACTAGTGAGCATAGGGACAAGGTCTATTAGGAAGGGGTGTGGGATGAGTGAATGAAGAAAGGATAGGGAGGGGCGTAGTGAGAGAGTGAGGGGAGGGAACGTATAAGGTCTACCCGATCTGCAACTTCCAAAAGAACGAAAGAGGAGGGGGAAAGGGGGGTACAAGGGCGGAAACAAGCTTACTTGGTTATATGCCATGTGCAACAGGCAACATGCGGGATCGGTACTTGGACGGGTGGTAGACATCTGCAGGGCAGCAGGGAGTGAGGCGTGCCAGTTCTCGAGCAGCTGCAGCGCGCGGTCGACATGGCGCGCCGCTCCTCCGGGACGGTGGTCCCAGGGGGCGACTCTATACGTGTTGCAGACAATGTGGCCCGAAATGCGGGCCAGCTCGACGTGGGCTCGGAGGCCGGCTGCAGGGGGAAGGGAACTGTAGGAGGGGGGGACCGTCAGTCATTATTGGTTGAGCGCGTTTCTTCTGGCTGCTTCGGTCTCGCTCGCATCCGGTCGGAGGAGCAGCCTCGGCTATTGGAGCCGGACGGCGGTGGGCGAGATAAGAAGAATGGTGGATAGGAGGATCCAAGGGGAAAGGAAGGCAGGGAGGCACTTACGGAGCATCGCATGGCAAGGGTAGCCGGATGGCATCGTCCATGATGGTAGGGGGACGGCCCATGAGACAGCTTAGCCATCGGTCAAGGATGTACAGGGTCCAAAAGACACGCTTGCCTCGCTCGTCGACCCAGCCGCGGTGGGCGCCGTGCATGATGGAGATGTGCATGGCGTTACTGACGTAGATGTAGGCGGCGTCGCGGCGGTTCATCTCGATGAGGTAAAAGCCCATGAGGGCGAGGACGGCGACGTCGCTAATGGTGTACTGGGTGATGTCGAGGGGATTGCCGAGGAGCATGCGAGCGCGGGAGAAGTAGCGCTGGCTGAGATCGTGAGGGACGGGCATGGAGGCGGCCGTGGTGCTGGCCTGGCAAGCGACGGCGAAGGCGGTGTGGTAGAAGGCAAGGTGGCGGAAGCGGTGGCGGATGGCGTCGGGCGGGGTCTCGGGGGGGAAGGAGACGGGGTTCGGCACGGAGCCGAGATCGCCCCACCAGTAGATGCCGCCGCACGGGAAGGTGCCGTTGCCGTCCTGGATGAAGTGGCGGAGGTCGGCGAGCATAGCGGACATGTCGGCGCGGGACGGCAGGGCGATGGGGTCGGGATCGGGCTCGGCCTCCACGGGGCGCGAGTCGTAGGTCTGATAGCGGCCGAGGGAGGCGAGGAAGGCCGACCCATTGTTCGGGGTGGGCGACAGCCACGGCTTGTTGAAGGCTAGGGGCGAGACGGTGGACATGAACTCCTTGAGGTGATCGAGGAAGGTGGCGCCGGATGTCTCGCCGAGGAAGCGGGCCCTGCCGTCTTGGTCCTTGAGCTGACGGCCCTCGGCCGTGTCGGCGTCGGCGGCGTCAGCTTCGCCGTCGACATTGAAGGCGGTTTCGTGGAACTCGTCCTTGCGTCGATGCTGCTGAGGCGGGGTGAAGGACAAGCAAGAGGCGGCGCGGGAGGAGCTTCCGGCGCTGGCGTCACCATCATGCTGCTGTTGCAGTAGCAGCTGGCGTCTCGCTGTGTGGTCGGGCACGGCGGCCAGCAGGGCGCGTTCGGCGACGTCGAGCTTCCTCCGAAGGTCATCCAGCTCGTTGCGGGACACGGAGACTTTCTCGATGATGGTGGGGTACTGACAGTCGCGCGAAGAGCTGCGGCACTGGCGGCAGGGCCTCTCGCCGGAGCATTTAATCCGGCGGATGTTACAGCTGTTGCATCTACAGGGACGGTATTCGTAAACGAGATTCGACACGAAATGGAGATGTCATGTAAGGATGGTGGTGGTGGCAGTGGTAGGAGTGTGTATCATGAACAGAGACACGTTAGGGGGAGGAGAGACTTGAGGGTTCAAAAGAAGGACAACGAACGAGACGAGACGAGACGAACGAACGGCATGACAGGGTAATAGAGGAGAGATTCCGGGAGAGAGAGGGACAGACAGAGAGAGACGAAAGGCAACTCACGCTGTGGCGACGCGCTTCCTCTGTTCCGACGCTACCTTGTGTCGTCGCGGGTTGACAGGTAGACGCGGGCCGCGATTAGGGGTTTCCGTCTGTTCTGGCGGCGGCGGCTGCTGTTGCTGCTGCTGCTGCTGCATCCTGGTGCTGCGGGAGGGTAGTGAGACGGCATGTCACCGCTTTGCCGGGCCCGGGTGCACGGGGTTTGGGGGGGGGGGAGAATGAGGACGGGACGGGACGAAATAAGAAGCTTTGGCGGTTTGGCAAGTTTAAGTCAACCGTGTCGGTGTCTTCGGAGACGGAGGCTTTGGCTCTTTCTGTTTCTTTCGTTCTTCTCTGCTGTCGCCGCCGGCAGGTGGTAGGTATGCACCCCGCTTACCGCCTGTGCTTACGCTTACGCTCCCGCTTACGCTGATCACACCTCAGGCTACTAGCTGTGGGGCCCATCCTTGCATGCTGTGTACCTACTAGACGCCTACCTGCTATGCACTGAGTACAGATCTCTTCTCCGGAAAGATATACCCCGTAATGCACCTAACAGACTACCACTTCGTCCCCATCCCATCTGCATCTGTCTCTATTTCCTCCTCAATCTAATTTCTATTGCTCTTATACTCCCCTAGTTGGAAAGAAACCGTCAAATACTCTGTCAACTGAAGGCAAGCTCATGACTAACCACCTACTACCTTCGTTCTGGCCCATGGCAGTGATGGTGGCGGTGCGGCATTTAGCTCCAGCTTCGCTCTCTTCGCGGTCCGAGATCGTTTCAATCGTACAATCCCTTTGACCGTCGAGACAACAGCCATCTCAGACACACACTGGGATCCCCTCCAATAGGCGGATCAGTGTACATCTGAAAAGGTTATCATGCCTGTTGAGCCGTAGGTTCAAACTACCGGGTATCCAACTCCCGAAAGGGCCTGTAACATCACGCTGCCATTTTCCCTTTAGCGAACTCACTGGGTATTTCAGATAGTGCTTAGTACAAGAACCCTGACGTTTTGTCGGGCATGATTACATAAGTATTCCACAAGGGGGATGGATGCTCGGTTCGAATTTGTTTGAGCGAAATGCAATTCTTTCGTGATCGCTGTCACTAGTTATCTGTACTATGTAGTTATTGGTACTAGACATTCTTTGAAACCCCCCCTTTTTGCATAGAAACCCCGTTTTGTTTTCTCCCTGCCTGATCCAACCATAAACATCGACGACAACCGTTCTCCCCCTACACACCCGCCAATGAGCAACACGGTCCGTCGCACTCGATCGCTGCCGGCTGCTTGTTGAGGCATCGCTTGCTAGACGGTGTCGCCATCTCAATCGGCGTCTGGTCCGCGAGCACCTTGAGCCGCACCTGCGCGCCCTGTACGAGCTCGTCGATGGCCGAGGCCGCCGCGTAGTGGCCGCTGATCATGGCGGCGACGATGCCGCGGAACAGCCCGCAGGCGTCGCCCGCCACCCAAACCGGTGCGTCGAGCAGGCTGAGGTTGCCGTCGACCTTGGGGTACCACCCGATGCCCTCGAGCGTCGGGCCGATCAGCGTCGCCTCCTCATCGTCCCCCAGGTCGCTGTACGTCTGCGCCAGCCGCCGGAGGCCCTCGGCCATCTTGCCGACCAGCTCCGGGCCGTAGATCTCGTCCAGTGCCGCGACGACCTCAGCGTCGCCCCGCAGCAGGCCCTGCGCGGGCAGCTGGAAGTGCGCCTCGGGCCGGCCCATGGCCGCGAGCACACGGTCCAGTGACTTGCGCGCCAGCTCCTGGTCCAGGATCCGCGTGTTGAAGCCCGAGTTGGAGCGCCCTGTCGGCGGGCAGTCCGACCGGCCCGAGACCGTCCACAGCCCGTTGGTCTCCGTCAGGCACGTCTCGCCCTGGCGGCAGACGCAAAAGGTGCGCCACTCGACGCTGCCGTCGCTCTCGCGCACCCGCAGCTTGGGGTCGAGCTGCGGCATGGCCCGGAAGAAGGCCCGCTCGCTGCGCTGCTGGATGCGGAACCCTACCTCGAGCCGGTGGAACTGGTGGTGTCGTGTCATGCGGCGCAGGCTCTCCTCGAGCGGGCCGAAGCGGCCCGTCGTGATGAGGAGCCGGTTCGCGCTGAGCCGCGTGATCTGGCCCGTCGCGCGGTCCTCCACGACCACGGTGAAGGAGTCCGACGCCGCGTGGTACGTGGCGTTTCGGACGTTGCACTCGTTCATGACGGAGCCGTCGATGTCGCTGACCATGTCGTGGACGAGCCGTAGGCGCGCGTCGAGAGAGAGGTAATCCGAGGGGTAGTCCTTGAGCTTCCACTCGTCGCTCTCCACCATGCCGGCCACCGAGTAGGCGTCCGGGTTGCTGGGGAAGGGCGGCGTCTCGAGGCCCGCCTGGTTCAGGATGTCGCAGGTCCAGTCGTAGGCCTCGCGCAGGTCGCCCTCGCGCGGCAGGGACCACAGCTCAGAGGCGGAGGGGAAGAAGGAGAACTTGCCGTCGGAGAAGAGGCCGGCGCCGCCGTGGCCGCGGGTGGCGTCTTCGGGCAGGTACCGATCGCGGTCCTGCACGGCCTTGCCACCGTCGATGATGGTGAACTGAATGCCGGTGCCCTTGAGACGCGCGGCGGCGGCGAGGCCGGCCGGGCCCATGCCGATGATGATGATGTGAGGACGCGGGCTGATGGCCATCTTGACAGACCCTGTTGGACGATGACGGACGTCGTAACGAAGATGGGGTGAAAGGAGTGAGGTTATGACAAAGGAGCGGGAGAGAGGGAGGCAGAGAAATGTAGGGAGAGAAGGGGATGGGGGAGTGAGAAAGAAGAGTAGAGCTTGTGAGCTTGTTCTTTTGTGCTATGGAGAGATTCAGGGGGAACGGACGAGGGTTTTATACCCATCGGCCCTCGACTCCTGCGGTCGTTGATGTGTACCTTTATCGAAAGCGCATCGTGGCATGATGGTTGAAGTTGTACAGGTAGGCCATGCACAAGCAGGGAGTGCAACTCACATTATCCAAGGTCCACTCCATCAGGACATGTTGCGGTCTCAACCAGGGACTGCGTCAATTGGGCTGAAGATAACGAGTAGGAGTCGCAGGCAGCAATGGTGGTCTTGACCGCGAGATGAGGAGAAGTGCCTCCTGTTGATCAATTGTTGCTAACTAATGTACTAGCACAATCTCTGCATTCGAAATTGTGTTAAACCCACCATCGTCCGATGTTGCGTGAAAGCGAGAAGGCAACCAATGCAGATAGTGTGATCTATACAGATCTATATATCCCGACTTAGAACGTCAAAAAAACGTAAATAATTTTTATTTCACAGTCAGGATATGTTGAGACCAGTGATGGGTTGTATGATAACAGGGTGTCGTTGTCAATACTCAGTGGAACAACGGCCATAGTGGGAATCCCCCCGCCGCAAAAAAGAAACCCATAGCACAAATATTTGCACCGCTGTATGTACGGCTGCCAAAACGAGCAACTTGCGGCATTTTCGTTATGTAATTCCCATTATGGTGAGATTTTGTCAGGAAATGCAAGAGATGGGGGCTTGATGCTGTTGACAGTAGTACATGCAGTGTTGTTCCTGGGCACGGGTAATCGAGCACCGATAGAAGCCTCGCCAAGTCTGTGTATATACGATGCGGCTCGACGAATAAACGAGCGGCCGACGAAGCGGGCCGGCGAGGTAGTTGCCTCTCTGCGCACCCCTCTCTGACGGATGTTAGCACCTCATCGGATGGCTAAAAGCCAAAGGAGGAGAAGCAGCCGGCATGGCTACATTCAAGATGTACGATGTGGATCGGAACACGTATACTAGTCATAGATCTCGTCACATCTGACCGTAGTCTGCATATCATCTCCGCTGAAGGGCAACTGCACTGTTGTTAGCCAAGCCTGCTGGGTAGGCGACGAGACTCTTTCTGGCCCTGGAGAGCATTGATGACCCTGTGCCCGGATGGTCTGAGGTGCGTGGCCAAGGAGCGCATCTGAAGCCACCTGGATGCCTGGACCGTTCTGCGATACTCTCGTCATCCTATCCTGCCGGAACATGGGCCAGAGCCAGGGAGGGGTTCACACCGATCTGATCATCACAATCTGCATCGTCGGCTGCGCCTTGTGAAGAGGGGACGGCACGAGAACTTAGATCTAGATGCCACGCAGCTAAAAAAAAAAAAAAAAAATTATTTCTCCCTGTTCCAAGCATGACTACCTTCCGTATACAGTAAGAGGTCGCGTTGAAGGTGCCCGTAGGAGGACGGCCCGCTCGCGGCAGGGGGGCCCGCATGCACCCGGTCCGATGCAGCTTTCTTTACCGAGTTAAATCTGACAACAGGGGGGCAGGCAATAGTATAGAGGGATGTGGTGGAAGACAAACACGGGCTAGTTCATAGACATGTAGCTGCTAGCATTCATGTTCACGGCGCGATGCCCAGATGCATCTTGGTGCCGCGGAAAGATGTCCGTGGGTCGCGGGCAGGAAGGAAACAGTTAATTTAGAGGGGTAAAAAGGGTCCTTAGTAACAATAGTCTTCTTGCCCCGTTTTCTTGCCTCCATCCGGGGCCCCGCCTGGGTGGCATTCCGGAAATGCCTCAGAGCCGTGCCGCAGGCGTGTTTTTCACGACCCCAGCTTACGGCGATTTGAAGGGGTAGAGGGGGGGCTCGCGAGCTAGATGATATTAGTATTACAGCTCGTGGTCACCTAACCGCAACCGGGTGAGGCACTTGATGCAAGTAAAATTGTCATGAGTGGTTTATGTTCCGAAAAAGAAAAAGAAAAAAGAGAGGGTTTGTTTCAAGGGGGGAAACCAAGTCTAAATTAAATGTATCTATGCGGCCTTGAAGAGGGGGCCGTCTTGGCCAACGGAGTACTCATTTCAACCATGCAAGTCTAGAACCCCGTGAAGGTCGTCTCGTTCTCCTTCCCGTTGACCAGCTCGCGGATGGGCAAAAACAGACGCTTGGCGGGCCAATCGTCACCATCATCGTCGTGGTGGCGGACCCAGTCGCAGATGGTGGACCACTCCATCCACTGCCAGTCGCCAGCCTTGTCGGGCTCCAAGGCCTAGAAATTGGGTGGGCACGGTTAGGCATGTCATGTCAACTTCGTGTGCGTGTGCTGCAGGGAGGGGAGGAGGCCGGGACATGGCCAATAGAGGGAGTCCGTGTTTCACACGCACCTGCGGTTCGGCGGAGGGGTCGACGGGCTCGCAGAGGACGAACAGGGTAATGTAGTGCTTGCCGGCGTCGGAAAAGACAGAGTTCGTGACGGCGGCGAGCCGGGTGGCTCTGACGACGAGGCCCGTCTCCTCGAGGGTTTCGCGCTCGGCGCAGGTGAAGATGGACTCGGCGTACTCGAGGTGGCCGCCGGGGAACTGCCAGGTGCCGTGGCCGTGGCTGCTGAGGCGCTGCCCGACGAGGAGCTTGCCGGTGGTGGGGTGACGGATGACGGCGCCGACACCGACGCGCGGGTTGTTACTGGCCGGGTCTGCGGAGGTCATTGGTGGGCAGTGTTTGGCGGTTGGTGGTGGTAATGGTGGTAATGGTGAGGTGTGAAGGGTTCAAGGGGAGGGGAGGGGAGGAGAGGGGACGGAGGGATACGCGCGCAGAAAAGAAAAGTCGGCTTCCGACAGTCGGATAGGTGAGGCCGGGGGATGCCAAGGGTCCATCCGCCCGTAGTCAAACCAAAGGCGGCTCCAACAGTTTATTTTCACCGTTGGACGGGTTGGTCCATGTACTGTGTGGACACTCGTTGTGTTTTCCTACCGTTGTGCCCATGTTCATCCTTCATCCGTACATATCTGGAAAGGTTAGCTGCTAGGTAGATGATCAAAGTTCGACTGCAGCAAGGGAGCATCCAATCCATGCGGGTATACCCGTCCGGGGCAGGTTCCGGGCATGTTCCGAGCAGGTGACGAGTCAAGCCGTATCCTATCCTGTCAAGACTGAGGCTGGTTTTAGGTGAGAGTTTCAAGATAGCTATTGGACTGGACTTCTTCAGACTAGCCCACATTTGTCAGGGATCACCAGGTACGGGCGGGTACAGTTCACCCGAGAGTTTTAAGGTTACACCACGAATGCTCCGTGGAACAGCTGTATCTGTATCTGAATCTCGGACGATGGATCGTTGCCCATCATTACACGTCTAAGTGCGTGTTTTTCTGTCACTCGCTTGCCCAACCCATACCAAGAAAGATGAGCCCTTTGATAGCATCTCCGGTTTCAATGATACTCTGTGAAGCTTGGCGGGATGATTGGATAGCTGTGTACGAGCGGTTCTAAGCGTGGGCTTCGCCTCGGTGCTCTTCTCAGCATCCATCTCCTAGCCTGTGAGCAAGTGTACGGAGTAGGATCTGTGACAGGGACCGATGCAGAGGCAGCGGCGAGCAACAGCGGGCCGGTCCTTGGCCAACAGTCCGTTAGGTAATTCCATAGTGCACTAAAAACAACTTTTCTTATCTGGCCCTGCTAACCAGGCCAGAGTCGCTCGAGGCTAGGCGAGGCGAGGCGCGGCTCAGAGTCATTGCCTCCCAAACGGGCAGGAGGGAACGTGCCTGGGCCGTCCACGCTGCCCAGACTTGCCCAGCGTTGACCCGGTGGGGAAAATTCTACGAATGACCGTGAATGCTATGTTATCCGTACCTTACCTTACCTAGGTAGGGTACCTACCTATCTACCTTAGGTAGGGAAGAATTAGAAGAGTCACCAACACCCACAAGGGGGGGCCACTTGTCGGCGGGATTGGCCGGTCTGTCAGGGACTGGGGGTGTTTTTCATTATTTTTTTTACTTTCTATCGTCGTTTCCACTTCCAACCTATACAGGCCGATGACTCCAACCTCCATCATGTCAATTCCGAGCTGCCCTCGCTCTTCCACCTTGCTCGCCATCGTGTCCTTCTATCCTCCTTTTCCCTCCTTACACTCCACTCCACTCCCCTTCTCTCACTTTTGATCAGCTAGACTTGTTTCTGCTGGCCGAGATGGGAGAACGTCCTGTTTCTGCTGGGGACAGCTCGGAGCCCACCACTAAAGAAACCCACACCCTTTCCACAGAGACAATCCAGATCAGAGAGACCGACATGTCCAGAGAGACAAGAGAGGCCTCGGAGACGGATCAGATCCCAGAGGCAGTCACAAGCCAGACCGTGCCGGAGAAGACGGACAGCATCGTCCACGACTCCAAGCTCGCCGCCCCGGCACTACTGGGTCCTGTGACAGACGGTGCCTCCTCCGGTAGTGATGCCTCGCCCGTCGAAACCGACCTCATGGCCGCATACAGCCGCTTCGCGCCCAACCAGCGCATCATCATCATTGCCGTCGCCAGCACCATCGGCATGCTGAGCCCTCTGAGCTCCAACCTGTACACGCCCGCCATCCCGGCCGTTGCGAGGGACCTGGGCGTCTCCACAGACGCCATCAACCTGACCATCACCTCGTACCTCGTCTTGCAGGGCATCAGTCCCACGCTCTGGAGCTCCATCGGTGACAGCACCGGCCGCCGCCTGCTGTACCTCATCGCCCTCACCATCTACCTGGCCTCCTGCATCGGCCTCGCCCTGTCCTACAACTACCCGGCCGTCGTCGCTCTGAGGGCCATCCAGGCCATCGGCTCCGCCTCCACCACGGCCATCGGCGCCAGCCTTATTGGCGACCTGATCCACGTCAGCCGCCGCGGCAAGTATATGGGTAACTACAGCGCCCTAGGCGGCGCCAGCACCGCCTTTGGCTCCGTCATCGGCGGCCTGTTCGCCCAGTACACGGGCTGGCGGGGCATGTTCATCTTCATGTCCGCCCTCGCCGCCTTCCTTCTGCTCTTTACCGCCCTGCTCCTCCCCGAGACGAAGCGTGGCATCGTCGACGACGGCTCCGTCCATGCCCCTCGTTACCTTCGGGCCCCTATCAAGTGGCTCGACGCGCCCAAGAAGTCCCCTACAGACGCCGCCGCCGTTGCCAGACCGGCCGCCGCCAAGTTCCGCATCGATATCGGCGCCCCCGTCCGTCTGCTCGTCGAGCCCGAGTGCCTGTGCATCGTCCTCTTTACTGGCGTCTGCTACACAGTCTGGCAGGTCACCATGGTCGCCACTGCCACCCTTTACGCCGAGCGCTATGGCCTGAACGAGCTGAGCATCGGCCTGACCTACATCTCCAACGGCGTCGGCTCTGTCTGCGGCAGCGTGCTCACAGGGAAGCTGCTGGATCGCGAGTACAAGCACCAACTCAAGAGAGAGCAACAGGCAGCGGCAGCCCGGCCGGCCGAAGCCGACGACGGCTCGCCTCCCGCGAACGAAGTGCAGCACATCGAGCTCGCACGCATCAAGCCCGTCATCATCCCTACCATTGGGTATCTTATCTCCGTCGTTGCCCTAGGCTGGATCATCCAGTCCAACGTCCACATTGCCGCCTCCATTACTATGGCCTTTTTTGTTGGAGGCCTCAACACCATCATCTTGGCCGTGTTCTGTAAGTGACAATCCCTTTTAGAATGGGCGGCTTTCTTTTGTTGCTTCGACCGCCGCACGTTCTGCAAGCCTTCTTGGATGACCATCATTTGCTGACACAAACACCATTCGTAGCAACTCTTATCGTCGACCTGTTTCGGTCCCAGAGCTTCAGCGCCACCGCCTCCATGAACCTCTCGCGCTGTCTCCTGTCCGCCGGCGGGACCGCTGCCATCGGGCCCCTAATCCGCGCCGTCGGCGTCGGCTGGGCTTTCACGCTCTGTGCCATCATCGCGCTGTTTTCGTGTTCCTTCGTCGTATTAGAGCTGTGGCGGGGTCGACACTGGCGCGCGAAGCGGACGGCGGCGGCGGCTCAGAGGGAGAAGGAATTTCAGTGATGAACCCGAACAACAGCCTGGGTATCTCAGGTCTTGCCGTGTTGTGGTTGTGAGGCCCGTCATGTCGTGGAATATCTCGACGATCATTGAAGCCTATATCAAAGGGTGCCCAGGTCGCAACCGAGCGCGGCTCCTGTCAGTGGCGTTGCCAGCACCTCACCTCAACACTGTTTCCTGGCAGAGTCGCGACATGTACACGCACTAATGTATTTCACCTTCTTACTTACCACCCACGGAGGTACTTCACCTCGGCATTCCGTCTCCCAGTTCGCACAGACTCCATTTTATAAAGATTCAGACTTGTCACACACTGTTAGGTGAGTGAGTGAAGCATTAAACTCGGCCAAGAGTCATGCACCATGGTTCAGTTCTTCTCTTCACATATCATATAACAATTTAAATCGACTGAAATCTTATGTGAGACGGTGAGAGCCCCCATCGTCTTGTGCATTTACTTGACCTTCTGTTGCGGCAAGGAGACCACCCCGCTTCGCCTCTCCTGCCTAGTGTGATCTCTCATACAGTTTGCTCAGGGGTTGTTGGGCCATCAAGGAATCAGAGAATGGTTCACTTGCTGTGATTGTTGTCACACATACAGCCTGGGCGTCGCTTACGTGGAGTATGAGATGAGGGTTGGATGGTGAATGAGTACTTAGTGGTGTGGTGTTAGCACCAAAGTGCCAGCCGCCGCCAGCTGACAGTCTTCTCGCTGCCCACCATCACCGCTCATGATGACCTCATTCTCGGCCGAATCCACCCCAACTGGCAACAGACAGCAAACATCTCCGTCGGCAGGCCGTCTCCGTTGAAAAGTCTCAGAACCCCAAAGGCCACTTCGGATCTGATGGATTCGCAAGGAAAGACAATGACCCGCCGCGCTGTTGTTTCGTCCTTCATCTTCAAGTTCCCGCCCAACCGCGGGCCCCAGGTCGCCCTGTTCCGACGGAGCGACAAAGTCCGGACCTATCCGTAAGTCCAGGTGCCCTTTGCGACTCGAGACGACCCGAAGTCTTATAAGTCGCCCTGGTTGGGAGTTGTTGGCCGGATGAACTAATCATCATCCGGGCAGGAATCGCCTCGCTCCAGTGTCGGGCAGCATAGAGAAGGACGACCCGTCGCCCCTGGACGCCGCCTGGCGCGAGATCCGCGAGGAAACGACGCTTACGCCGGCGACACTGACGCTGCTGCGCCAGGGCAAGGACTACCGCTTCGCCGACGACAAGATCGGTCGCGAATGGACCATCCACCCGTTCGCCTTCCGCCTCAAGTCCCATGAGGACGAGTCTCGCATCCAGATCGACTGGGAGCACCAGGGGTTCCAATGGTTCGAGCCCCACGAGGTCCGCGACGTCGACGAGTTTGGCGGCGTGCCGCGCCTGGCCGAGAGCCTAAGGCGCATCTGGTTCGAAATCGAGCTCGGCGAGAGCAGGGCGAAGGTCCTGAGCGAGGGCTTGCTCGCGCTGCAGCAGGACCACGGGAGCGGGGCGCGGGTGCTGGCGGCGAGGGCGCTCGATATCTTCTTGTCGCTAGTCTCCGACAAGTCCGGCTTCGACAAGGACGGCTCCGTGGACAAGTGGTGGCGCAACATCCGTCTTGCGGCGTGGCATCTGTGGAAGAACGGACGCGAGTGCATGGGGGCTGCGATCCTGAACAACATCGTTCGGTCCCTGGCCGTCATCGAGAGGGAAGTGCAACAGGCCAAAGACGAGAGAACGCCGCCCGAGTTCCTTGAAAGAGTCACGCAAAAGGTACGCGACTTGGCGGTGGCAAGAGGGTCTTCGGTCGACGGTATCTGGAGGTCTTTCGAGACTTTTCTGCGGCAGCAGCAGCAGCAGCAGGGTTCAGGCCGACCGATCCGGATTCTCACCTTGTCGTCGAGCTCGACCATTCTGCAATGTCTCCAGCGAGCGGTCGCGGGGTTCGACTCCGACTTCGACATCCGGATTCTCGAGTCACGTCCGCTTTTCGAAGGCGTGTCGATGGCGTCGGGCCTGGTCAATCGTCTACGGGAGACGCCAGCAGAGAGGAAAAACAAGGTCGAGGTTTCGATATACACCGACGCCGGCGCCGCCGTCGCAAGCAGGGATGTGGATCTCGTCCTTGTCGGCGCCGACGCCATCGATCGGTACGGGTCGACATACAACAAGACCGGCTCGCTGCCCGCGGTCCTCTCAGCCAAGCACTGCTCCCCTCACTCCAAAGTGCTGGTCTTGGCCGATAGCGAAAAGATTTTGCCATACGAGATGCCCGAGTGGGAAGTGAACGACGTTGACGAGCTCGCTACATCCTGGAAGCAGAGCCCCAGCGTCAAGGGGACTGTCTCGACTCTCCTCGGCAGTGCACCAGGCATGACCACCGACGAAAAGGGGGTCAAGGTAGGCGTGATGAATGTCTACTTTGAATGGGTTCCCCCAGCTCTTATCGACGGGTACCTGTTCGAGGACGGCCAGAAAAGCGCAAAGGATATAGCGGATCTTGCAGATAAGATTCGCCGCGAGGCGGATGCCTTCTTCTCGGATGTTTAATTATGGCTCTTTATATTTTGCTCATTGACCTTTGAGACCCCCCTCCCCATTAGAGTCCGTAGATGAATGTCCACTTCTTGTCAGCGTAACGTGTCCCGTCCACGCGCTCCTTCTCAATGTCCTCCTGCGACTTGTGCCGCATGATCTCCAGCTTCTTACGGTTGACCGCGGCGAGCGTGAACCGGTACGAGAGGTATCCCACCAGCGCAGCCGCTACGAAGCCCAGGGTCGCGTAGAAGGGTATTTTGTAGTCGGGCTTGTACTGTGCGCGGTACAGCTGCGCGCCGATGATGCCCGAGATGTTGCCGAAGCCGTTGAGGCCGAGGACGAGGGATCGCTTGCCGGGCTCTGGCGGAAGAACTTGGTTAGCAAAACGCTCTTCTCGTGTTTGAAAACCTTCGCCGCACATAAACCACTGTCTTCACGTACCGGGTGTGTTTCCGCTCAGCCACGCCACCGTCAGGGGTGCGGCGACGTAGCTCCCAAGGAGAAGCACGCAGAGCGCCGCGTACTTCCCACCATGGGACTCGACCGTGACAGTTGCGATCAGGCCGATTAGGGCGATCATGATGCCTCCGAGGATGTGGTAACCACGCTCCTTGCTACGAACGGGATCAGTCAACATAGTCCTGCTCGGGCGGAAACGTCGGGCCATCGTACTGGTAATCAGAGCTCAGTGTGAAGCAGTATAGCCCAATCGCACCGCAGACATAGGGCGGAACAGACATCTAAAGGCGCAAACCTGTGTCAGTCCCCGCAGAGCGCTGGATCATATCAGGACTTTCCCCGCTCACTAACCAAGTTGGCCTCGATGGACGAGTAGCCCAGGCCCTGCACGACGAGCGGTAGGAACACCGAAAAGGCCTGGCCGGGCACGCTGGCGCAGATGTTGAAGGCCAGCACGTACCAGAACTTCCAGTCCCGGGCCGTCTCGACAAAGTCGCGCTTCGTCAGCCGGTCCTCCTCCAAGCCGTCCGAGTCGTACGTGTGCTCGACGAAGAGGGCGTTGTCGGCCCGGATCCTGTCCGCGGCGAACCGGCGCTCCGCCGGGGTCAGGAACCAGGCGGAGCCGGGACCGACGGGGAGGAGGACCCACGCGACGAGGCCGAAGAGCACCGTCAGCGCACCCTCGATGATGAAGAGGTATTGCCAGTTTTTGAGGGGGCCGTGGTTCAGGTGGAAGACACCGTATGCTATTGTTGCTCACACGTCAGCAAATACCCCTCCCCCCCTTGGTAGATATTAGTCGCAGCTTTCGCTTGGCAACGTACAGATGGCCCCTGAAAAGGCGCCCGCAACCGCATATTGGCCGTAGAAGAGCCCGACCCTCACGGCGAGGTCGTATCGGCAGTAGAAGAACGAGAGGTAGGCCACGGTGGTGGGGTAGAATCCGGCTTCGAAGGCGCCGATCAGGAGGCGGGTTGCGATCAGGGAACCTATGACCAACGACGCAAAGTTTAATAGGGGATTCGTCAACGCGAAAAAGAACCATCAGGTCAGGAGAGGGAACCCACCACGGCCCTTGACAAACGCCTGCCCCAAGGTGACAAAGCCCCAGCCTAACTGTGCGCGAGTTAGTCAAATCTCCGAATGCTGTCGTGGCGTTGTTTTTTTTAGGCGGGTGCCCCTTACCATCATGATGGGAATCCAGTGTTTGCCTCCTAACCATCTCCCAATAGCCGCAGAGGGCGGCTGGAACAGGATGAAGGTGATGAAGAATAGGGAGACAGCGAGGTTCAGATCGTCGGGCACAGCGCCAATGTCGTTGGTAAAACCTGGGTGATTTTTGCAGTGTGAGTAACCTCGTTGCAACAACTCAAACGATGGCTCGCGAGGTTGTGGAACGTCCGGTGATCGCGCAACGCACCTTGGGTCTGGGCGTTTCCCACGTTGCCCCTATCCAGACCGTTGAACAGGTAGAGGAGGGAAAGCAGCGGGAGAAGCGCAATGTCCATCTTCCTGTTGACACGCCGGTTCATCGCCCTCTCGCTGACTGTCTGTGTGTTGGCCGAGGCCCCTTCCAGGTCCTGGACGGGCTTGGCCGTGGAGATGGAGGACCTGGAGACCGTCGCGTCCGTGTCGGTGCTGTGTGACGGGCGACCCATTTCTGCTTCTCTCTCTTTTGTTTCTTGGGGTTTCTTTTCTTCGTGTTTTGTTCGCTGGAGATTGCAACTCAAATCCTAACCGTTAATTACAGTCTAGAAACCGGTTTCCTAAAAAAACCCTCTGGATTGTCCCTTCGATTCGACCAGGAATCCTTTATACCCCAAAGACCCATCGATGAGCTTGGCGAAAACTGCTTCGACGGGACTCTCGAAATCGATTCGATTCGGTGGGCTTTCTCGAGCCTCATCTGCTTGCTACCGGTTGTTGTCTGACATGCGATTACTCGGCGTCATACCTGATGACACAAGGCAGCAGCTGCAGTCATTCAACGTCTGCCTCAGCCCTAAGAGGCTGACGGTCCGGGGTTCAACGAGAAAACAACGGATCGTGAATGGGCGAGTTGCGAGATGGGGGGGTATGAAAATGGGTAAGACGTGCAGGAGGCCAAGTCCACCTTGACACTGTTTGGGGGGGTTTCCCCCCCCCTCCCTTTCTACATGCCGCCCTGAGTGGGTGGAGAGACTCTGGAGTTTCGGTCATCAGAACGGAGTAGTTTTTGTCTGACCATCGTTTGCCTGCCGTGAAGAGAACCAAGAGCTTGTCCATGCTGCCCGCCCCCCTGCCCTTGAAACATCACATCATGTCAGAATTTCTAACGGCGCGCCGACCCTCTTTCTGCCTAGATAGTACTGGGGTGCGACGAACTCTGCTATGACGGTGTCTGAACCGCTTCTTTATCCGTTTTGGCCCCTAGCAGCGGCATTTGGCGTGGCCACTAAGATCTTCTCTCTTCAGCTCCGAGAGGGGGCATTAGCTTTCTCGCACCGTTGGCATTTTAGTCTTCTGGCAATCTGGGTCCAGACCGTTCCAGGGCTAGTGGAATGGGGAGCGAGGGGAACCTAGTGTACACGTGTAGAAAAAAAGAGGCCACCAGCGGGTGGAGAGTGAGAGAAAAGAGAGAGAGAGAGAGAGGGAGTCGCCGTCTTGACACTTGACACTCATGGATCAGGGTCAACGAAAGCGGATAATGGTCTTTCTTAGGCCAATGACGGAAAGCTTGAGTGGGTGAGATTGGGTGTAAGAATCGGGGCCGCGGGCTCCATGGACGTTGATTGATCGTGAGGACAGTGGAAACCAGGACCTCCGCTTCGTGTGCTTTGGCGTTGGGAGCGGCCATTTTGATCTCTGCAGATTGTCATCCGACTCATCGACACACGTTGGTCCGCGAGATGTAGACAAGAAGGGATGCGGCGTGCCGGGGTCACCGCCGAATGCATGGGCAGGAGGAGTCAGATGGCATCACCTGTATGTATGCCGGGCGTCATTTCGGCCTGCCCAGCCAGGGCTGGTCCAATCCGGATCGTGATACGCCAAGTACCGTGCAGCGTGAGATCGATGGCGGCGCCGGGGGCCTGGCTCGTGGAGCTGGTGTGGCATGCTGCATGTAGCCCAGAGAGACACTATCAGCCCTGTTTCCTGCCCCGGGTCCCAGATGGCCGAGTCGTGTTTCTCTCTGCGTGTGTCTGTCTGTCTCACTTATCTTCCGGGACCTGTGTTCGGTTGGCGGTCTTTCCCGCGCGTGGAACGCGGCGGGGTCTCCAAGAGGCGCCAATGTCTTTATCCGCCTGAGTACTCTTCACGATGGTCTCACGGTTTACAACCGTTTAGGAGAGCTCCCGATTATGAAAAGAGGTCTGAGTATCGATGCCCGCCCCTTTTAATCGGCCCTCCGAGAGCCCCTTCTCCGTGGGATCCAGCCCAAATACAGGTTTGAATTGGTGCGTGGAATGGAACTCTCCAAGTTGTACCCAGCCGCGCTGCCCGCCCGCAAATTTGATGCATCTGCCCCAAGCGGTCTGGATTTGCTTGCCACAGCTAGCGTAAAGAGGTGTCGAGTCCAGTTTGTCCCTGCGTCGGACCGAAAGTTGTAAGAGACATGTTCATACTACGCGGCGGTATGGGATTTTTTCTTTCCTAGACTGTGGAGGCAACTCATTGTCTCCTTTTCGATCGAGGTCATGTCATTCAGTAACACGCCTTTTGCTCAATACGGTCCTTGGTTGGGCGACACGCGTGTCGTGTTGGACAACCCCCGTCATGATCCTCGCTGGAATGAGGGTTTTCATGCCGAAGAGGGGTTTGCCGGACCACTGCCGCCGCTCTCTATGGCAATCATACCCTCGTGACCATCTATCCATCAGCAAGAGGGGCATCCACTTTTAACAATGCCGTTATTGCGAGTTGGGCTTGTGTAACCTCAACCTCTTGTGCCCACTCAGAAGTCGGAGTTGTTCCGACATCCCTGGTCAACTGTCCGATAAAGAGTGGCACTCACAACGCTCTTCCCTTAACTCCCCTCTCAACAAAAGAAAACCGAAAAAGAAAGGCAGTCTCTCATTTGAGACTCCGTCTTGAGATTGCAATCTTTTCACAGGCAAGTCCAGGCATTTCCTACCTCAACCCGTTTCTCGACGAACGGCTGTCACGGCAGCCTCTCGACCCTAATGACGTACACGCGTCACACCTTATCCCACTCACGATCGAAGGCTAGTCATGTCCATGCTCCTTACATCTCCAGACCTCCGCCAATCACGACGGAGTCGAACGGCTTTCTGTTTTCGTCACTTCCCTCTAGCGTCTGGGTCTACTTGAGACTCTTCTGGTTCAAGACGCCCACTATTTCTCCATTTTGGATACAGATCGCTGGACGAATGAAGTCTACTATCAGTCCCTTGTGACCGTCCTTGGCCTCAACGGTTTTATTTCGAGTTATGCTACTGTTGTGTTGGAGACAACTGAGCCCGATAACAATGCCGCAGTGCTTGAAGCCTCCTAGTTGAGGATTAAATGTTCCTTTATGATCCATAGGCTCTAAGAGCACCGCTTCCAGATAAGTTCAGATCTTCTATCCCCAGCCAGGCCGTCTCTTTTGTTACTCACTAGCTTACTGCCAGGGTTTGCAACTTCTGCAATGCTCATATTATATGGTGGTCACTTTGATAACTAGAAAAGATAAAAGAAAAACGTCTCTGTAGAGATAGCAACTTGATGGACACCTCTCACAAAGAACAACCTAAGCCTCTGTATAGTATACTAGCTCCATGTGGTTTTGTTTGATGGAAGTCCTAGCATTTAACCACAGGGTCCAACCCTAGTAGTAATAAAGCGTTTACAATTGCGACCCTCAGCTGAGAATGTCCACTCCGAACATCCTCCTGGTGGTACTGCACGTTTGCGATCAATCCTAACATCGCATCCTGAAAAAAGGCCCCTTGAGGTAACACCACCCCATTCGTATTCAATACGAAGAAATCCAACCGAGATGGACTCTCTGTTGTAGCCATCGGCGTTACTATACTTAGTTAGCCAAGAAACTAAAGGCTTCAAGAGATTTCATACAAAGTGAAACAGCATTTCTGGGTCGACTGTCGAGACTCTATTGTAGGAGCCAATGTTGATTTGTGTTCAGTGCTAAGTGCAGCTGCGAGGCTGAAAGGGAAAAGGGTTAAAGCAGAAATTTTCATGATTGCGTATGTGTAGGCGACTTGTTGTCGTTATAGGAGACTAGGCATGTAGAACGAAAGAAGCAACTTAGGATTATATTTAACGTCGGGCACCCACTTATGGGCACCCCCCACATATGGGCACCCCAAAAATGCCTCAACACCATGACCAGCCCCCTCATTTCTCCTACTTCCAACTATCGCAACAATTACAATATTTATCCAAATAACTTCATTTTTTGGGAATACCTTCTTCTATACCTAATGGTTCTATATACCGAAAATGAAATCCAACAAGCAATCAAAGCCATCAGCAACGGCAAGGCTATAAAGAGGGCAGCCATTGAGTATGGCATTCCAAGATCAACCCTTCAGCATCGACTCAATGGCAAGCAGGCTAGAAAACTTGCATTTTCTGACCTTCAGAGGCTTTCTCCTGATCAGGAGCATAAGCTGGCTGAATGGATTCGCATTCAGCATGCCCTTGGCGTTGCTCCAACCCATCAGCAAGTGAAGCTATTCACAGAAAGGATCCTCTATGCCATGGGAGACACAAAGCCTATAGGAAAAGCCTGGGTTTCTGGCTTTTTAAAGAGGAATCCATCAGTCAAGGTCCAGAGAAGTCGCCCTGTTGATTCTAGGCGTGTTAATGGAGCATCTACTGAGGTCATCAGGGACTGGTTCAAACTCCTCGCCATACCAGAGATCAAGGGTATCAAACCAGCCAACAGATATAACATGGATGAGACTGGTATCCTTGAGGGCCAGGGATCTAATGGGCTGGTCCTGGGCATGGCTGAGACGAAGTCTGTCCGCAAGAAACAGCCTGGATCAAGGGCATGGGTGTCTATCATCGAATGCATCTCTGCCATAGGCTATACCCTGAATCCCCTCATCATATACAAGGGCAAGACAGTCCAGCAGCAGTGGTTTCCTCTGGATCTTGGCCCTTATGAAGGATGGCAGTTCACTGCAACAGAAAATGGATGGACAACAGACGACACTGCAGTTGAATGGCTGCAGAAGGTCTTCATCCCTCAGACTATCCCCCAGACTGCCTCCCAGGGCAAGGAGGAGGCTAGACTGCTGGTTGTTGATGGCCATGGGAGTCACACTACGACAGAATTCATGTGGACATGTTATATTAATAACGTCCATCTCTTATTCCTACCACCACATACCTCCCATGTCCTCCAGCCACTTGACCAGTCAGTCTTTGGCCCTGTGAAGGCAGCCTATAGGAAGGAGCTTGGATACCTCAGTCAGTGGAATGATTCTACTATTGTAGGCAAGAGGAACTTTATAGGCTGTTATCAGAAGGCTCGTTTGGCAGGCTTGACGATGGATAACATTAAAAGTGGTTGGAAATATACTGGCCTATGGCCTGTCTCTATGGCTAAGCCCCTTATGAGCCCTTTAATGCTCCCATCAACACCAGGGCCATCAGATCAGGCCTGCAAAGGGCAAAATAAAGGCGTTAGAGATGAGGAATGGGTTTCTGCTTCATCTGCAGTGGCATGGTCGACGCCAAGGAAGATGAAGGATCTGGCTGGCCAACTGAAGCTATTCACAGACCTGGATAATGACGCTAGGACTCAACGTCTCCTTTTCATGAAGGTGAAAAAAGGCTTCAGCGAAAAGGCCTATGAGCTGGCAGCTGCCCAGCAAAAGCTGGAGCTTCTACAGGCCCAAGTTACCAACAACGCAGCAAGGAAAAGAAGGGCAGTCCAACTAGATCCTAACACCAAGTTTGCTACTATCTTAGACGTACAGAAGGCGCAGGTTGAAGCTGGTCAAAAGGAGGATATCACAGATGAATCCAGCGAGTCTGATTTACCTAGTGAAGCAGAAAGCTGTATTGTAGTGGCATCTAGGTGCAGTTAGTAGTTAATTGAACATACTGGTGTTGGTGGGAATGCCCTCTTTTTGGGTGGCCGAAATGGGGGGGTGGCCGAAATGTGGGTATGTGACGTTAATAGCCTTTTAAAAGTAATCCCTTAAGTGCTTATATTATAAACAAATAAAAGAAATTAAAAATAAGTATATTATAGTATATTATATTACTTTTATTAATAGCCTTACTTTACTTATATAACTCTTTTTAAAATAGGTAAGAGGGTAGCTAAAGGTAGTATAAGTAGTATATTTATAAATATTCTACTCTACCTATTATTATTTTCCTTTTCTTCCTTCTTGATACCTTTATTAAGTTATTATAAGTAAAAATTTAAGCTGTTTTACTATACTAGCGCTTTTGCTATGCATTTTTGCTAATAAAACTTAGTATACTAACTGCTTATATAGATAAATTTTAAAATAACTAATAAAAAGAATAACGTACATGATAAGCGAGCGCGCCAGACAAGCGAGCGCGCCACCTAACCGCAACCACATCACAAATATAACCCCCAAGCAACAACAAAAAGATCAAATCAATTCAAACTACTCAGAATCCTCTTCTCCAGACATATCTTCATTAAAATCACATGTTCGCGCATTGTGTCCGGTGTTTCCGCAGATGCCACACCTCCTTTGGCCTGTTTCTGTCCTCGGCTTCCGACCACTACTCCGACGTATTTCCTCTTGTACCTGGGCTGTCGCCTCTCTCTGCGACTGAATATCCTGTGCATCAGCTACAGTAAGACTTCCTCCTTGCCTAAGATGAGTTTTCTTAGTCCTTTTGCGTCGGTTAAGTAGGCTGTTTTCCTCCCGAAGGGCTTTATTCTCAGCTCTTAAGAATGCATTCTCATGGGCAAATCCCAGTGCTCCTTTCAGAATATGCTCAACATCTGTACATCCATGTGTTGGAGAGCTGCCTGGATGATTAAGGAACCGATCCTTAAGTAGAGTTCCTTGAGAACTTAACTCTGTTGCGTTCTTTGGTGTCTGGGAAGTCCAAGGTAGTGGTGTTGTTGGGAGGGATCCTGGAGGTGAAGGAGTGTGGAACTTGACATCCAGCTTAGATATCACACTTTCTGCACTTAGAGGGACAAGTCCTGCCCCTCTAAAACCCCCTTGGATGTTTTTTTCTGTGAGAGCTCGCTTAAAGGCGTTGTGAAATGCTGGAAAGAAATCGTCCTTCGTAATATGGGTATTACCCCGTCGCATCTTATCCTCAATTTCTCGACCGTACGCCAACTTCAAAGGCCCAAAACACCCTACATCTAAGGGCTGAAGTAGATGAGAAGAATGAGGCGGCATACAGAGGGTGACGATGTTGTTTTCCTTGCAAAACAGCTCAAAGTCTGTGGAGTGGTGACTTTCGTGTCCATCGACAATAAGGAGGCGATATTTCCCCTTCGCACGCGACTTTGAATGCTGATCAAAGTGCTGGAGCCAATCTAGGCCTCTTTCATTTGTTGTCCATCCATTTTCAGATGTTGCGATAACCCAGTCGGGTGGGAGACCAGATTCGGTGTACCATGTGGAGAGGAGATTTTTGCCTGCAACAATGATGTATGGCGGGACGCTATAGCCAGACGAACTGATGGCCTGAATGACTGTAACCCATTCTCGATTGCCAGGCTGAGCCATTTTTGTGTTTGAATGTCTTTCAGCGCTTGTAACAACCATGCCGGATGCAATCTGGCCCATCATAAAGCCAGTCTCGTCAAAGTTGTAGATATCTGACTCCACGATGCCATATTTCGCGATTGTGTTCGCCACAAGGCGAAACCACGCGTTTATTGCCTCAGGATCTTCGCATTTAGCTCTCTTATAGTCGTATCTTCGAAAAAAACGCGTTCGGAGCTGTGGTTGTCGTTTGACAAAGTTTGAGGCCCAGCGCTTGCCGACTGGTGGCTTGTCGCGGTCGGCAAGCAGTCGATTGGCCATTTCTTCAACACCAGTAAGCCGGGGAGGAAACGATCGGGCATCTAGGTCGAGAATGTACTCGACTAGCTTCTGCTCTTCAAGCTCCGTCAAATTCCGTGAGTTCGGCATGGTGTCGCGTCGTGATGCTGTTCCCTTTAGTCGACGCGTCACAATGTCGCGGCTGACGTTGTACATCTTTGCTGCAGCGCGAATGCTGAGTTTTAGGTCTTTTTTGTAAGCTTGGACAGCCAGCTGTACCTGAGCTTCGTTGCTAGTGGATTGCATTGTTGTTCGTGGAGAAATGAAAGGAAACAGTCAGACAGACGCGTCTGGCTGGTTGGGTGGCGCGCTCGCTTGTCTGGCGCGCTCGCTTATCATGTACGTTATAGTAACTATATTCTAATATACTGCTTTCTACTATATTAAGCTTCTAAATAGGTAAATAAGATGCCTTTAAGATAATTGCTTTATTAATAGGTTATTTATAAAGCTTATGTCTCTAGTAATAAGAAGGGCTTAGGCCTTTAGGTTACAGCTGTAGGTTAGTAAAATAAATCTTATATAGTATAGGTATTAAATGCAGTAATTAATAGCTGCAATATGCTATGCTTCTAGGTTAGTAAGAAAGCGTAAGAGCTGTATGCATGCAAATGCAACATCTAGTCTAGTTATTACTGCTAAATACAGCACTAATCTAACCTTCTTTTAATAGCATTTTACCTTCTAAGGTGTTACCTACTTATTATTTAAAATAAAAGTAATAAATAGTAATAGTATTAAAGGAGAAAGGCTGTCTATAAGGTTAAAGCGCTTTACTATTCTTTTAGTATAAGCATCTTAAAGGAGATAAATCTTCCTTTATTATCTATCTTAGATAATATATACACCTAAATAGTATTATAGTAGGCTTTCCTTAAGTTTAAACCTTTCCTTAATGCTGTTAACAATCTTATTAGCCTCCTTTTTATAGCTCTTGTAGTATATAACTTTAAAGTTATTAACATAGAATATAAGAATAACCTTCTTATTAGTAGATTAGTAGATATATTAGTCTTTATTATAGGTAATTATTAAAAGGTCTTTAAGGGTGCTTATAAAAGTAAGAAACTAAAGTAGAGGCATATTATAAAGACTATATAAAGTACGCTTTAGCCTTGCAATTTTACCTAATATCTTATATCCCTTTAGAAGCTTTATATAACGTAGTTCACAAGCAAGTGAATCACACAAGCTAGTGAATCACTTTCTAATTATTTCGTACGCATCCTCTTTCTCCTAGTTTTTCTCCACCAACAACTATGGGACAGCAATCAATTGAAAGTGATTTAGTCCTAGCGCTTAATGCGCTCCAATCCAACCCAAAATTAAGCGTACGAAAGGCTGCATTACTCTATAATGTATCATTCTCTACCCTCCAACGACGAAAACACGGCCGACCTGCGAAACGCGACATCCGACCACATAACCAGAATTTGACCTTGTACGAAGAGGAGAGCATTGTACGATACATAATCGACCTAGATTCACGATCATTTCCACCGCGCTTTAGTGCTGTTCGAGAAATGGCCGATCGACTGCTTCGCGACCGCGGCGCGCGACGCGTCGGAACAAACTGGGCCTCAAACTTCGTACGACGACGACCTGAGCTCCGAACGCGTTTTAATCGAAGAATCGACTATCAGAGAGTCCTCTGCGAAGATCCTGACGCGTATCGCGCGTGGTTTTCCCTTGTACGAAATACAATTGCGAAGTATGGGATACACGATGACGATATCTATAACTTTGATGAGACTGGGTTTGCAATGGGCAAAATGTCCTCTGAAATGGTTGTTACAGCCTCTGAACGACGTGGCAAGCCAAGAGGAGCACAACAAGGGAATCAGGAATGGGTTACAGTAATCCAGGGCATTGGGTCGTACGGCTATTCTATCCCACCGTACATCATCTTTGCAGGCAAAGTCCATCTTGACTCCTGGACGTACGACAGCCCCCTCCCACCCGACTGGGTAATTACACTTACAGAAAACGGTTGGACGACAAACGAGAAAGGCCTAGAATGGGTAAAGCACTTTGATTTCCATACAAGAAGTCGTACGAAGGGTGTTTACCGCCTCCTTATCCTTGATGGCCATGAAAGCCACCATTCTGTCGATTTTGAGCTATACTGCAAGGAACAGAAGATTATTACGCTCTGTATGCCACCTCATTCATCGCATAAGCTCCAGCCTCTTGATGTTGGGTGCTTTGGTCCCTTGAAACGGGCGTACGGTCAAGAAATCGAGGTCCTTATGCGGGCGCATGTTACGCATATTGCAAAGGAAGACTTCCTCCCAGCTTTTTCTAAGGCGTACGACAAGGCGATAACTAAGTCAAACATTCAAGCAGGCTTTAGAGCAACTGGCCTTATACCGTACGACCCTGATTATGTGATTTCACAGCTAGATATCAAGCTTCATACGCCAACACCACCAGGTTCTTCTGCTGGCTTACCACCAGCTTGGGTACCAAAGACACCAAACAACCCAATCGAAATCACGTCACAATCCGATTATATCAGTAATCGCATCGTACGACATCAAAATAGCTCCCCAACATCAATTCTTACAGGTATGCAGCAGCTGAAGAAAGGGATGATGATGATGGTGCACGAACAGACCTTGATGCGGGAGGATTTGGCTGAACTTCGAGAGGCAAATGACCGCCTTAGCCGCCGTCGGCGTACGAAAAAAAAACAGCTACAGCAAGGAGGGACACTTACAATTAACCAGGCAAAGGATTTAAAGTCTCAAATAGATGCGACGGAGCAGTTAAAGGCAGAAACAAGTCAGAATGGTGGTCGTACGAGGAGGCAGGAAACGCGCGCGCGACGATGTGGTATCTGTGGAGAGCCTGGCCATAATGCTCGTACATGTCAAAAGGTTGAATCTACATCTGAAGAAGAGGATTCCAGTTAATTTAAATTAGTTTAAGGCGTTGTAGTTGATTTCTCTTACATGTTATTGTACGAGTAGTAGAAAAGTGATTCACTAGCTTGTGTGATTCACTTGCTTGTGAACTACGTTAGACTACATTATTACTACTAAATACTAAGTTAAGGAATGCATTAATAATATTAAATTGTTAGATCTTAAGGTTAAACTATGCTGCTAGAGCTATTACAATCTAAAAGGCTTTTGCTGCAAGCATTAATATGTAGGTGCTTTATAAAGGGTTAAAAGGCTAAAGATCTCCTTAAATGTAAATCTACGCTTTATAGTAGTTAAGGTTTTTATCCTTATTAAACTTATAGGTAAAGACCTATTTAAGTAGTAAAGTTTAAAAAGAAGGATTATAAGTAAAAATCTCTTATATGTCTTTATTTTAGATCTTACTTATCTTAATTATAGTTGCTTCTATAAATATAGATTTAACTATAGGAGGGAGATAATTAAGATCCTTCTACTTTATTAGTAGGTTAACTAAGTAGTCCTTATAAAGCTTAAGGTCCTTACTAGTTAAAAGGCGCTTAAGATAGGCTTTATTAACTGCTTCTCTTAGTACCTTATGTAGTATTTTATACCTTAAGTTGCCTTTCTTAACTACCTTTTGCTAATTAAGTAGAAAGATGCTAAAAAGGCATTCTTAAGAGTATTATCTATATATAGTCTTCTAAAAGACCTAAAAGGTTGTATAGATGTACCTACTTTATATTACCTTTAGTAAGAGTAGTATTATTAGCCTTACTAGATAAGCAATTACGTAATGCATTTATCTATTTAGAATCTATAGCACTATATTAATAGGTAGTTAATCTCTGCTATTAGCATCTAGCCTGCTAGGCGTAGTTACATTAGTTAAAGGTAATAATAGTTCTATAGAGAAAAGAGAGGACTTTAAGCTATTTCTGCTATTAACTATTAATAACCTAGTTGTAGAAGTAGGAGACTTTATCTTACCTCTAAGTGTAGTATAACTTATAGAGGTATTAGGGAGCATAACTAATGCTGCTTTTACCTCTCATATATGCTTAACATCTTAAGTAGGGTTAGCTTATTAGTAATTCTTAACTATAGGTTGCAATACAGTTAGTATAAAAGTAGTATTATCTTTAGAAGCAATTATGCTAAGTAACCTAAGGAGTGTTACGGCCTAACCAGTTGGGTGCTGGCCGGCGTAACTATATAGTGCAGAACAGGGGATAATGATGCAGGTGCATCATTACCGAAGCTTTTGCTTTGTGCCACAGTTGGTTGCCCTGACCTGCTCGTAACACAATGATGCACCTACCCCGCGTTGAGGGTTGTGGGTTCAATTCCCGCACGTCGAGAAGAACAGTACTGCCTCCACTGTTGTGTGACGTCTGACCGTGGGCAGGCACGTGTGGGTTGGTCCCCCGCACCAATACCTGGAGTTTCCCTGCTTATACCCGTGATATGTCCGATTGGTCCTCGGCATAGGGACATGCCTCTTGGAGGGGAGACATGGTGTTACGGCCTAACCAGTTGGGTGCTGGCCGGCGTAACTATATAGTGCAGAACAGGGGATAATGATGCAGGTGCATCATTAACGTGTTTGATAAGCGAGCTGGACAGACAAGCGAGCTGGACACAAAACCACCACCATATCGCGAATGCGACCATAACGGAACAACAAAAAGGTTAAATCAATTCAAACTACTCAGAATCCTCTTCTATAGACATTTCTTCATCAAACTGACACGTTCGTGCATTGTGTCCAGTGTTTCCGCAGATGCCACACCGCCGTTGACCTGTTTCTGTCCTCAGTCTGCGACCACTACTCCGACGCGTTTCCTCTTGTACCTGGGCTGTCGCCTCTCTCTGGGACTGGATATCCTGTGCCTCAGATACAGTAAGACTCCCTCCTTGTCTAAGACGTGTTTTTTTGGTTCTTTTACGTCGGTTAAGTAGACCATTCTCCTCTTCAAGGCTCTTAACCCTAGCTCTCAACATTGCATTCTCATGCGCAAATTCTAGTGCTCCTTTTAGAATATGCTCAGTAGCTGTACATCCATGTGTCGGAGAGCTATCTGGATGATTAAGGAACCGATCCTTAAGTAGAGTTCCTTGAGAACTTAACTCTGCAGTGGTGTGTGGTGTCTGGGAAGTCCAAGCTGGTGGTGTTGTTGGGAGGGAACCTGGAGGTGAAGGAGTATGTAATTTGACGTCTAGCTTAGATAGCACACTTTCTGCACTTAGAGGGACAAGTCCTGCCCCTCTAAAACCCCCTTGGATGTTTTTTTCTGTGAGAGCTCGCTTGAAGGCGTTGTGAAATGCTGGAAAGAAATCGTCCTTTGTAATATGGGTGTTACCCCGTCGCATCTTATCCTCAATTTCTCGACCGTACGCCAACTTCAGAGGCCCAAAACACCCTACGTCTAAGGGCTGAAGTAGATGAGAAGAATGAGGCGGCATACAGAGGGTGATGATGTTGTTTTCCTGGCAAAATAGCTCGAAGTCTGTGGAGTGGTGACTTTCGTGTCCATCGACGACAAGGAGGCGATATTTACCCTTCGCACGCGACTTTGAATGCCGATCAAAGTGCTGGACCCAATCTAGACCTCTTTCATTTGTTGTCCATCCATTTTCAGACGTTGCGATAACCCAGTCGTGTGGGAGGCCAGATTCAGTGTACCAGGTGGAGAGGAGATTTTTGCCTGCAACAATGATGTACGGCGGGACGCTGTAGCCAGATGAACTAATGGCCTGAATGACTGTAACCCATTCTCGATTGCCAGGCTGCACCATCTTTGTGTTTGAACGTCTTTCGGAGCTCGTAACGACCATTCCGTAAGCAATCTGGCCCATCATAAAGCCAGTCTCATCGAAGTTGTAGATATCTGACCCCTCAATGCCGTATTTCGCGATTGTGTTTGCCACAAGGCGAAACCACGCGTTAATTGCCTCAGGATCTTCGCATTTAGCTCTCTTATAGTCGTATCTGCGAAAAAAACGCGTTCGGAGCTGTGGTTGTCGTTTGACGAAGTTCGAGGCCCAGCGCTTGCCGACTGGTGGCGCGTTGCGGTCGGCAAGCAGTCGATTGGCCATTTCTTCAACACCACTGATCCGGGGAGGAAACGATCGGGCATCTAGGTCAAGAATATACTCAACTAGCTTGTTCTCTTCCAGCTCCGTCAAATTCTGTGAGTTAGGCATGGTGTCGCGTCGGGATGGTATACCCTTAAGTCGCGTCGCTAAAGTTGAATGTGGGACTGAGTAGATCCGAGCTGCCTCTCGAATGCTCTTTGCCTGGCCTTTTTGGATAGCCTGAATGGCAAGATTTAATTGAGCCTCTTTGTTTTGCACAGACATTGTTGTGGCGGTCGGAAGACGCGTCGGAATGATGTAGGTGGCAGGTTTGTGGTTTTGTGTCCAGCTCGCTTGTCTGTCCAGCTCGCTTATCAAACACGTTATAGGTTAATAACTATATTGCTATTAACGTACATGATAAGCGAGCGCGCCAGACAAGCGAGCGCGCCACCTAACCGCAACCACATCACAAATATAACCCCCAAGCAACAACAAAAAGATCAAATCAATTCAAACTACTCAGAATCCTCTTCTCCAGACATATCTTCATTAAAATCACATGTTCGCGCATTGTGTCCGGTGTTTCCGCAGATGCCACACCTCCTTTGGCCTGTTTCTGTCCTCGGCTTCCGACCACTACTCCGACGTATTTCCTCTTGTACCTGGGCTGTCGCCTCTCTCTGCGACTGAATATCCTGTGCATCAGCTACAGTAAGACTTCCTCCTTGCCTAAGATGAGTTTTCTTAGTCCTTTTGCGTCGGTTAAGTAGGCTGTTTTCCTCCCGAAGGGCTTTATTCTCAGCTCTTAAGAATGCATTCTCATGGGCAAATCCCAGTGCTCCTTTCAGAATATGCTCAACATCTGTACATCCATGTGTTGGAGAGCTGCCTGGATGATTAAGGAACCGATCCTTAAGTAGAGTTCCTTGAGAACTTAACTCTGTTGCGTTCTTTGGTGTCTGGGAAGTCCAAGGTAGTGGTGTTGTTGGGAGGGATCCTGGAGGTGAAGGAGTGTGGAACTTGACATCCAGCTTAGATATCACACTTTCTGCACTTAGAGGGACAAGTCCTGCCCCTCTAAAACCCCCTTGGATGTTTTTTTCTGTGAGAGCTCGCTTAAAGGCGTTGTGAAATGCTGGAAAGAAATCGTCCTTCGTAATATGGGTATTACCCCGTCGCATCTTATCCTCAATTTCTCGACCGTACGCCAACTTCAAAGGCCCAAAACACCCTACATCTAAGGGCTGAAGTAGATGAGAAGAATGAGGCGGCATACAGAGGGTGACGATGTTGTTTTCCTTGCAAAACAGCTCAAAGTCTGTGGAGTGGTGACTTTCGTGTCTATCGACAATAAGGAGGCGATATTTCCCCTTCGCACGCGACTTTGAATGCTGATCAAAGTGCTGGAGCCAATCTAGGCCTCTTTCATTTGTTGTCCATCCATTTTCAGATGTTGCGATAACCTAGTCGGGTAGGAGACCAGATTCAGTGTACCATATGGAGAGGAGATTTTTGCCTGCAACAATGATGTATGGCGGGACGCTATAGCCAGACGAACTGATGGCCTGAATGACTGTAACCCATTCTCGATTGCCAGGCTGAGCCATTTTTGTGTTTGAATGTCTTTCAGCGCTTGTAACAACCATGCTGGATGCAATCTGGCCCATCATAAAGCCAGTCTCGTCAAAGTTGTAGATATCTGACTCCACAATGCCATATTTCGCGATTGTGTTCGCCACAAGGCGAAACCACGCGTTTATTACCTCAGGATCTTCGCATTTAGCTCTCTTATAGTCGTATCTTCAAAAAAAACGCGTTCAGAGCTGTGGTTGTCGTTTGACAAAGTTTGAGGCCCAGCGCTTGCCGACTGGTGGCTTGTCGCAGTCGGCAAGCAGTCGATTGGCCATTTCTTCAACACCAGTAAGCCGGGGAGGAAACGATCGGGCATCTAGGTCGAGAATGTACTCGACTAGCTTCTGCTCTTCAAGCTCCGTCAAATTCCGTGAGTTCGGCATGGTGTCGCGTCGTGATGCTGTTCCCTTTAGTCGACGCGTCACAATGTCGCGGCTGACGTTGTACATCTTTGCTGCAGCGCGAATGCTGAGTTTTAGGTCTTTTTTGTAAGCTTGGACAGCTAGCTGTACCTGAGCTTCGTTGCTAGTGGATTGCATTGTTGTTCGTGGAGAAATGAAAGGAAACAGTCAGACAGACGCGTCTGGCTGGTTGGGTGGCGCGCTCGCTTGTCTGGCGCGCTCGCTTATCATGTACGTTATTAATTATCTTATAGTATATAGTATAACGTGGCTGATAAGCGAGTCGATCAGACAAGCGAGTCGATCACCCAACCACGACTACATTACAAACCCAAGAAGACATCAATATCAACACCACTAAATCAATTAACGCTACTAAGAATTCTCTTCCTCAGTCGTTTCTACATCAAACTGACACGTTCGCGCATTGTGTCCTGTGTTTCCGCACACGCCACACCGTCGTTGACCCGATTCAGTCCTTGGCTTACGACCACTCCTCCGACGCGTTTCCTCATAAACCTGTGCTGTTGCGTCCCTCTGCGACTGTATATCCTCTGCATCAGCTACAGTAAGACTTCCTCCTTGCTGGAGACGCGTTTTCTTAGCTCTCCGACGTCGGCTTAGTGTGCTGTTTTCCTCTCGAAGAGTTTTGTTCTCCGCCCTCAGGAATGCATTCTCATGCATTATTCCTAGTGTTCCTTTAAGAATATAGTCAACGTCGTTATTGATAGGTGTTGGGGAGCTATTTTGATGACGGGCAATTCGATCCTTGATCAGTGTTGACTGAGAAGTTGCTTCTGTTGGGTTGTTTGGTGTCCTGGAAACCCAAGGGAGCGGTGTTGTTGGAAGTGATCCTGGAGGCGTTGGAGTGTGTAACTTGACGTCCAGCTTTGATAATACACTTTCTGCACTCAGAGGGACAAGCCCGGAGCCTCTGAAACCTCCCTGGATATTCTTTCCCGTAAGTGCTTGTGTAAAGGCCTCACGAAACGCTGGAAAGAAGTCTTCCTTCGTAATATGGGTTACACCTCGCCGCATCTTTTCCTCAATTTGTCGACCGTACGCCGTTTTGAGAGGCCCAAAGCATCCTACATCTAAGGGCTGAAGTAGATGAGATGAATGAGCTGGCATACAGAGTGGGACGATGTTGTTTTCCTGACAATATAGCTCGAAACCTGCAGAGTGGTGGCTTTCATGCCCATCAACGATAAGGAGGCGATGAGGACCTCTTGCACGTGGCTTTGAATGACGATCGAAGTGTTTGACCCAATTTAGGCCTATCTCGTTTGTTGTCCATCCGTTTTCAGATGTTGCGATAACCCAGTCGTGTGGGAGATCTGTTTCAGTGTACCAGGTTGAGAGGTGATAATGGCCTGCAACGATGATGTATGGCGGGACGCTGTAGCCTGACGAACTTATGGCTTGGATAACTGTAACCCATTCCCGATTACCAGGCTGCACCATTTTCGTGTTTGATCGCCTTTCAGCACTCGTTACAACCATGCCAGCTGCGATCTGGCCCATCATGAAACCAGTCTCATCAAAGTTGTAGATATTAGACTCTTGGATACCGTACTTTACGATTGTGTTCTTCACAAGGGCAAACCAGCTGCAAATAGCCTGTGGATCTTCGCATTGGGCTCTCTTGTAGTCATACTTGCGAAAAAAACGCGTCCGAAGCTGTGGTTGTCGTTTGATGAAGTTCGACGCCCAGCGCTTCCCAACCGGTCGCGCGCCACGGTCGGCAAGCAGGTGATTGGCCATTTCTTCAACACCACTGATCCGGGGAGGAAACGATCGGGCATCTAGGTCAAGAATGTACTTAACTAGCTTCTCTTCTTCAAGCAGCGTCAAATTCCGTGATTTCGGCATGATGTCGCGTCGCGAAGGTTTTCCATTAAGTCGGTCGCGTAATGTTGTGAAGGGTACTGAATAGATCCGTGCTGCAGCTCGAATACTAAGATTTGGAGTGTTTTTAATCGCTTGAACCGCTAGGATCAATTGCGCTTCTTTGTTTGATGACGACATTCTTTATGGTCGATGGACGTGTGTTGAAAGCGGGAAGATGGTATGATCGCGGTTGGGTGATCGACTCGCTTGTCTGATCGACTCGCTTATCAGCCACGTTATTAGGAAGAGTCTTCTATTAGGCTTTAGCTACTTATTTAAGATTAGCTTCTAGTAGGTAGATTTCTATTTGCTAGTTATAACTTTATCTTAAATTTACTTTTATTACTTCTTTATAAGGTTAGAGGTCTTTTAGTTATTATTAACCTTCCCTATAAAGGTGTATTATAGGTAAATATATTAGTAAATAGTCTAGCTGTAAGTATAACTATAAGGGTATATAACCTTTTAAACCTTATAGGTATCTATTTGTTTATTAGATTAGCTAGTAAGTATTAAGTATACGTTAGCTCTAAAAGAGCTCTTTTTAGCTATATTATTATAAGTTATAATATTAAAGATCTATTCTAGCTTTAAGACTAAGAGTATTAGGCGCCCTAGCTTAAAGTTTTTAATAAGCGTTTTATATATATGTTTACCTTAGGTTAGGTTTAACTTAACTTAAACTGCATTAAGGAAGTCTTTTGCTGCAAGCTCTCTCTGCACTTTAGGGATATTGTAAGTATAAGCCTAAAGGTAGGCTGCTTGCTAGTCCTTATACTAGTACATAAGGTTAACTCCTCCTTTTATATATTTAAAGACCTATTAATATTTTTTATAGATAGTAGATAGAGTGCTAAGGTTATTAGGCATAAGGTTTACTTTTAGATAATAAAGAGTTTATTAAACTATAGCTTTACTATTAGTACTTACCTTTAGGTATATAGTTATAAGAAGTATTATACTTATAGTTTTTATTATCTAGTTAAGTATCATATATAGACTTTTAACTTAGTAAGCATATAGTAAAGCTATTATACTATAGGCTTTAATAGTAATATTTTAGTCCTTTAGGATATCTAATTACAAGATTAAAGGTTTTAATAGCTTTATAAAAGGATATAAAGCTTAGTTAGGTAGAGAAGTTAATTCTTTAGTAGTAGGGTAAGAGGGATAAGTATTATCCTAAGCCCTTTTGCTTTCCTTATATATCCTAAGGTTAATCTTATACTGCTAGTTAGAGGCAGCTTGTTTTTTAGCTATTAGCTCCTTAATTATTAGGATCCCTTCTTTAGATAAGGCTTTAGAAGGAATATCTTTAAGATTAAGGTTAATAAGTGCTTAAATGCTTAGTCCTTAATACTAGGATTTTAGCGCTTAGTATTAGGTTAGCTAGTTGTATTAACTAGTTAACTTAACTATATTAAAGAGGGTAGAAGGCTAGTCTATTATATTAGTAAATAGAAGACTACTTAAGATATACTTTTTTTATAAAAGGGATATTAATAGATAATTATAGTTAACTGCATAATAGTAAGTAAATTTAGGCTTATAACTATTATAAGTTAGAGCATATAGTAAGGCATAGGAGAATAGGGGAGAAAGATGCTTATTCTATATAATGTAAAGAGAGTAAAATGTAGTCTAGTTATATAAGTCTGACTACGTAAGACGGTACGTAAGAAGACTGATTTAGTAAGCTCTAATATATAAGGGTATTCCTGTAACATAGTGTTGTCACTCACTTTAAGGTTTATTACGATACAGAACTTTTGGTTTGCTGCTAACTAGTTTTAAGGGGTCTATTGTATATTTCTAACCTTATTACTTTCGACCAGATAATACCTTGAAGGCCTTATACGAGAGTCCGGAGAATCGGGTTAACAATGTGATCCCTGTTCGGTTGTTCCCGCGGAGTCCGACCGACCACCGGAGTCCAATCGCCGCAGCCTGGTCTGCTTACATTGTTTTCCATTGCCTTGACAAATTTCTTGTGCCTGCTTCTCTCCTTTTGCTTTCTGGCAGTTTACTTGAGAGCTTGTACAACAGATGTTCATAGAGGAGCCCCCTTCCCATGTAAATTCTTAGATACTGCTAATGCAACAGACTGTAAGTAGCCAGTCGCGTTTCTCAATAGGAACTTGAGTCCTTGATCTGAAAAGCGACATCCCGCCGGGTTGGATCCGCTAGCTAGGATGCAGCCCTGGAAGCTATTCTTTGGATTCCGGCCACAGCTGTGCAAGATTACAGATTATCCACTCTGCAACCATCTGTTTCTATACCGAGCGTGTAGGGGGCCAGCCACTTGAGCAAGCCCTTCCAGATTTTAGAAAACAAGGTTGCGCATCTAATCATGGGCGGCAACGGCTAGTCAGACTCCTGAGTCACCAGGGCGATGAGTGAAAGGTAGATAAGCCTACAGATTTAGATGCTTCAACGGCAGTTATTGATTGGAGTACTTTTGCACAACGAACAAACTCAAGAAGTCTTCCAGGATTCATCTCAAATTCGCCAACGATGCAAAGTATGATGTGGAAACGCCGTCATGGTGCCAATTTAACCCCTAGAGGTTACGTCGTTGAATATAAGGTTACAGACACACAAAAGCTATTAAGAATTGGACATATTGGTCTGGCTCGGTTGTCTGCTTGGCAGCTCCATAGGGACTGCTGCATGCTTTATCCTAAGCAGTCGGTTGCACAGAGGCGTTGAGCAGCCTGCAAAGGGCATGCAAAGGGGCAGTTAGGCCGCTCGAAGCAGCTAGGCACACATCAGACAACAACAGCAACAACAACAACATACGCAATTGACCGCTACTTGCCCAAACCTCCAGTCCGACAGCATCCTGTATCTGAACTTCCGACGACGCGACTATAGGGTCCCTTGCCCCCTAGTGCCCCCCTACTCCTCATGAAATCGTGATTATGAAAAAGGTCTACTTAGTAGTGACCCATGTCGTGAAGCCCGTGAGGTAAAACTGTAATTCCCTTCTCATTTCCCCAACGTCATCATTCATATCAACAATAGACTATCTTGTGTCCAACATTCAGATCTTGGGGTCCGAGTCGGACGATCTGTGGCTCCCGCCGTGGCGTCCGCGAGGCCGGCTCACGAGCTTGTGCTGCTCGACGACCACGACGGCGGGCTGACGGCTACGGCGGCTCTCGCTGATGACGGCGATGAAGATCCAGGCGATGCCGAAGACGACGGCGAGAATGGCGTAGGCGATCTTGAACGCCTTGGGCGAGTTAGAGATGTACAGCCCCAGACCGCCGTTGATGATGCCTAGCGGGATCAAGAGGCGGCCGACAATGAGGTGGAGGTACGACCAGATCTGGCGGACACCGTACTTCTTGAACTGCGCGTGGTGAAGGTAGCCGAAGAGAGGCTGGAAAAAGAAGATGGCGAGGATGATGAGGCCGATGATGGGGTGGAAGTTGATGGTGCTGATCTCGTACTAAGTTTGGTGTGTTAGCAGGCACACCTCGAAACGTTTAATAAACTTTACGGAGAGCCGTCTTACCAGACTCGTGTTCCCGAACCTGACCTCTTGGGTCAGCTTGATGCCCAGTGCGGCGGCGGCGATGTACAGGACGAAGCCGGCCATCTGTACGAGGGCATGGATGAACCAGGAGAAGCGGCCAGGGACGATTCTCATGGCGATGGAGCCGATCGGGAAGACGATGACGAAGGCGATGGTACCCAGGATGCCGTGGACTCTCCGCGTGTGCATGGCCTCCTGAATGTTGAAGCCGACGATGTTGTTGAAGTTACCGCCCCCAAAACCATTGCCGCCGTTCCCATTGCCGAAGCCGTTGCCGTTCCCATTGCCCGGGAAGTCCCCAGGGAACTGCTGGGCCAATACTGCAGAGGCTGGCCATTCTTGTTAGTTCGGGGTTTCAATTGCGGTGATGGTCGGGGGATGGGGAACTGTACCGAAGGCCGCGAGGCCGAATAGTGTAAGTGTTGTCGCACCCATGTTGAGCTGTAGTAGAACCCCCCTCGCTTTTAACCTGGTGATGACGAAAAGCTGTAAATCGAAATAGTGTGAACCAAGTTTCTGTTAAAACACAACAGAAATCAAGCCCGGACTAAAATCAAAGAATAAAGAAGCGGCCACGGGCCTAGGGAACGGCAGTGTGGCTGTCATATAAGACACTAGAAATGACATGCCCCCCTCGACGGAGTACGCTTGGGGATGTGCGGCACGGCCAGCGCTCCGTGGCCGAGACCGACGTGGCCGATGAGCCAATGGGCGAGCGGCCGATCTTCAGGCCATCTCTGACGCACGAACACGAACGCGCTGCTGGATGGTGTCACTTGGTGCGCTGCGGCAGGAGACGGACGGACGATTTGGACAGGCAAAAGAGGGCTTTTAATCCGAACTGTGTCTTTAGGGGGCGGCAGTGTCTCTACGCATTCAATGAGCGAGGAAAACCGGGAAAGACATTTGATACGTGACGGAGGAAGTCTAATACTGGTTCATTGGCGAATTCTCGAAAAGATCAACCAGGGCCGTCGTATTTTGTTTGCACCAGAACGTGCTGGCGCACACCCATCCACCCACCCACACACAAACACACCTCGGACCGTCGGTTTCAATTTGTTGAGCACAACGAGGGTTTCGCAAGAACCGTTAGTGTGTGGTATCTCGCGAGGAGGGGGCGTTTTGTCTTACATGACGCGTCTGGCGAGGCTCAAGTCAAACCGATGTAAAGGGGGAGAGAGTCCGTTGGTTGATACTCACATGCAAAGAGACACAAGAAAGTCTTGGTCTTGGCCTTTGTGTACTTGCATGAAGCCCGGTTCCTGCAGGATTTGCTGAGGCGAGACGTCGACGGACTCGGATGCGTTATTAGTGCCGAGGCCGGCTTATGGCAGGACGGCCCTATCTCAGAGAGACGGTCAACATTGACGTTGGCTAGCTTTCTGGAAGTTCGCCCGACTGGATGGTTGCGTGGAATGTTCTTCGTTTTTTTCTCTATTCTTTCTTTATTCCATCCTTTCGTCCACCCTCCTGCCACACAGTTGCTGTCTACTGTGCATCAGACTGATCTTTTTTCTGCGCGCTCGCCAGCTGGCTTTGCAGACCACGCTTGCCGACCTGCATCGCCTGCTCGACTTCGCGTTCCCCTTCCCGGAGTCTGGCCCGGCCCATTTCAAGGCTCCGCTGTTGTCTTCGCTTCTGCTCCGCAACTTTGTCTTCGTGCTCCCGTAGCGCCCTCTCCCTCCGTTCCCTGGCCTCCCTCGCCTTGCGCGTCACCTCGTCCTCTCCTTCACTGGCTCCTCCCTCAGGCGGCGGTCCCAGGGTCTGGATATATGCTTCGATCATGGGGTCTCTCACGTGTGGTGGCAGCGAGATGTACCTGATGTCAACCAGCAGCTGCGGCGGTAGGCGTGCCAGACTCGTCTTGTTGTTCATTGCGGAGAGGGGCAGTGACTTGAGCAGCGTGGCGAAATCCGACTTGAGCGTGGCTTGGGGCAACTTTAGACGATTGATGTGCTCCCGGTACCACTTCTCACGGTCCTTGTCCTTGACGTAGGGGTCCGTCATAGCCGGTTCCTTCCGATGTTTCCTCTTGAACTCCTGCCAGAAGAGCTTGGGCGACGCCTTTTCTTGTAATAGCGCCATGTACGGTATCCGGGGGTCCTTCTTCTCTTCTTTGGCGCGAAGCTCCTTCAGCTCCCTGATCCTGTCCTTGGTCCATTCTTGCCATGTCTCTTTTCGTGCTTTCATAGTGTTGAGCAGCGTGTATCTTGGGTCCTCGATTATGTGTCCGTCTTCAATCAACTTCTCCCACGTGTTATACGGGTTGATGTTGAAGTCGTCGAGCAGATCCCTGAAGAGTGCGGCGGCATCCTCCTGCGAAAATTCCACCCCCTCGGCGCCCTCTGGCCACTCGTCCATGTTTCCGTCGTCATACTCTCCAGGATCGAGTCCGTATGCTTCGCCCATCGCTTGTAGCTGGAACGCAATGTCTGCTTCGCTGAACTCGACCGGCGCGTCATCAGCTGCATCTTCTGTGCGCTGACGCTTGGAGGCGTGTCTGTCCTCGGCCTCGTCGCCCTCAGCCTCGTCGTCCGTGACCTCAACCTCCTCGTACTCTGAACTGTCATCGTTGTCGTCATAAGTCGGAGCTGCCGCGGCTTCTTGCTGTGGCCGGGGCTGTGCAGTGGGTGTACTATCCTTCGCTTCTTCTTCTTTTCCTCCTGTCGGTGCGCTCTGAATGCCGGCCTTTTCGCGGATCCTGGCTTTGTCCACCTCCAGGATGCCGGCTTTCAGCTTCTCAGGAATGCGCCAGTAGCTGGCATTCTTCTCGGGATTGTACACGAAGCGGCGCCCGTACTTGGTGTCGACGAGGATCCAGGGCTCGAATCCAGGTATCGGCGTCTTTGATTTGGGCTTATCGATGGGCTCCGGACGTGGCCGCCCGTCTCTGCCCCCCCTGCCTCCGTGGCCGAATCCTCCTCGTTGTGCAGCCGGCGGTTGGTTTTGCGCGTTGTACTGAGCGAGGTATGCATTCGCGACGTTTGGGTCGGAAAGCCGCGGGATAGTCTGGTATTGGAAGAAGCTCGTCGAAACTGCACTGGGCGCATAGCCTTGGGCAGCAGTGACGTCGGGCGCACTCGGTCTCGTGTACGTCGATTCCTTGGTCTCGGCGTTGTAGTAGTATTTGTGGCCGTTCGGCGCGTCGTGCTCCGTCCATCCGGGAAGCAGTGGCGGAGGACCCTTCGTGTTTGCGGACGGTTTATAAGTCGACCTCAGCATGCTGGGCAAGACGGCTTGATTACGGTGTTTGCGATCGTGGATGTCTAATTAAGCTGTGAGAAAATGATTTGTTGATTTTTAGAGGTTACCAGCTTTCGAGGGACTGAACCACCGCGGTGGAACTTCGGGTGCTCGATAAGATAAGACAGTAGTAGGCCGGTTGTAGCTTCCGACCCGGACAGCGAACAGAGTTGCAGTAGCGTAGCTCATGAGCTTTAGTGCCTCGAGCGACCAAAACGCCACATGCACCGAGAGCAGACACTTGAAAGCGCTGCACTCCTTTCTTGAACATAGTAGGGACAACGGGGCCTCGGGGATCTGCACATTGCATTTGATCAAGTGACTGTCAATAGATTTTGGCTTTCGTCTTGCGCCTGCGATTTCTCCTCATCGCCGCCTTAGCTCCTGACGGCACAGCCAATATTACGTCGACAGCTTGGCCACAGTATCCACTGCTGCGGCTCTCACCTTTAATCGCCGCAACAACGACAAGGCGTCTCATGTTCCAGAGAGCCTTCCGCGCAGCTCGTAGACGGTGACTTCTCAAGATGGCGCCCGGCCGCCGGAACAATGGTTCGAACGGGAATGTCATTGCCTCCGCGCTCTCTCGGTTCTGGAAGGTAACGTACCGCACAGGTCGTCCGTCGTGTGCGACCACGAGCATTGTGAGTGAGGTTGGCAGACCTAACGAGAGTTACACGTAGAGGACTCATGCGCCAGACTACCTGGGCTTCGTAATCCTTCTCGCAGGATGGATGACGGTACGTCTGTTATGGTTCGAGACGATTGTTAGACTCAAGCTTGCTGACGTCGCTCCCCTCAGATGCTTGCTTTCATTGAACCCTTCCATCGCATGTTCTTCATCAACGACCTGCACATCTCTTACCCTCATGCGGAAGTCGAGCGTGTGCCTGTGTGTGAGTTGAGACGATCCTCGTCCAAGCATCCGATGCGCGACTGACACGCCCTTCAGACATGAACATCGTCTATGCCCTGTTTGTGCCACTGGGAGTTCTCGTCGCCTATAACGTCGTCACTAAAGCTTCGCCTCACAAGCATGAGGTTACTTATCTATCTTTCGCCATCGCGGTTATCATGACCTCCTTCCTAACAGACCTCATCAAGAACGCAGTTGGTCGACCGCGACCTGACTTGCTGGCCCGGTGCAAGCCAGCCGCCGGAACGAAACCTAACGTTCTGGTCACCATTGACGTGTGCACCGAGACGGCCCATCACCTTCTCCATGATGGCTGGCGCTCTTTTCCCTCCGGTCACTCGTCTTTCTCCTTCTCTGGTCTTGGATTTCTGAGCCTCTTCCTCGCCGGTCAGCTGCACATTTTCAGACACAACAGCGGAGGTCGTGACCTCAGCAGAGCCCTCGTCTGCCTCCTGCCGCTGCTGGGGGCCGCGTTGATCGCCATCAGCCGCTGCGAAGACTACAGACACGATGTGTACGACGTTTGCGTGGGCTCACTGTTGGGATACCTCGTTGCGTACTGGAGTTACCGACGACACTGGCCCGGACTGGCTACCAGGGAATGCCATGAGCCCCACCCGTATCCAGGGTCAGATGCGAAAACTGGCTGGAACCGACTACGAGACGAGGAGGAAGCTGGGGACTCGCGGACCGACGTAGGCTATGAAATGACCCAGCTAAGTAGCCAGAGACACTAATCACCGAAAATAGGGTCCTACATAGAGTCCGAATGCAACAAGATCATACTTCGACATATTCAATCACCTTCGTAAGACTAATCGCCGCATGTTGTTTCCGAGTGTTTGCATTTCTTGCCTTCTTTGCCTTGCCTTACCACGCTTGATTTTCTCTGCTTTATTGTAGTTGTATTGCAATTTTCACCTTATCACTTGTTTAACACGCCGCGGCTTCGCATTTGCATCTTGGCAGCAGCTCACCAAAGGTTGGAGGGTTATAGATACTGGGGAACCTGGGAGGGGTTTGGGGGCATCAGTTCTATTGGTACATCAGGGGTAAGGGCAATCATCACGCCCCATCTATGTTTTTGATTTCATCCATGCCGTTATTTGTCCTCGGTGGACTCGTCCTTCGCCAAGTCATGCTCCTTGAGAAGTTCCTTGATCTCCTCCGCGGTCCAGAGCCTGTGGTAGATCTTGCCGTCGCTCGTCTGGCCAACCGTGGCGAACTCGACTGTGGTTGTAAGTTAGCGGGTTTATATGGATTGCATAAGTATGTCTGCAGCACAACATACGCTTCTCTGCACTCAGCTTCGTTGAGTCCATGGTCTTGCTCAGGACCTTAACCGCCATGCCGCAGGCCTCCTTCAAAGTGCAGTCCTCCTTGTAGTCCTGCTTCAACAAACTCTCCGCGCTGGCTCTGTTGGCACCAACAGCCGTCGCCTTCCATCCACCGTAGTTGCCTGAGGGGTTGCTCTGGTAGAGCTGGAACTGTCTGCGGGGATCCCATCCGGCGTAGATAAAGGACACACCAAAGGGTCTCAGACCTCCGTGTTGTGTGTAGCCCTGCTTCAGATCGCACAGTCTCCGGACGAGTTGTTCGCATGGGATGTCTTCGTTGTAGGTGAGGAGATATCTCTGGGCAGCCTGGCGGGCGTAGTTGATGAGGATGTTGGCGTCGGCCGTCATACCTGCGACGGCTGCAAGCATGTTGCTAGAGAGGGTATGTCAACCTTGTGCATCGCTTTGCAGAACATGGCATCGCTTACTCGTTGACGATGTACAGCTTCTCGGCAGAGGTGTCCTGCTCCAACAGCTTCGACGTCACCTTGCGCTCCGCAGCCAGGACAATACCGTCCTTGGCAAGGATGCCAATTGCAGTTCCGGCATGGGAGATGGCCTCAAGGGCATACTCGACCTGGTAGAGGCGGCCCTCGGGCGAGAAGATCGTTGTCTACGCATGGAATGTGAGCTTGGTACCTTGTCAGGGCGAGGCGGCACGCAGTGAAAGCAAGGGAAGAGCGGGGAGGGGCCCTACGCGGGAATCGTATCTGCGAGACATGACGGGCGAGCGATCGAATAACAGGCAGCTTGATCAGATGTGGCGACTGCGGTGGTGATGTCGGGGTTTTCAGAACCGACGAGAATGAGGTGTGCGGTGCGGCGGGATGGTTTGATTGTCGATTGCAGGGAAGGCTGTAACTTTGGGGTGCAGCTTGTTGAAGCTCCAGGCAATCGATGCACGCGTTAGCTCTTGCGCCTGCTCCAGCCAGCCTGGAGCGAGAGCAACCCAGCCGGGGCTGAGGTAAGGAAAGAGAGAGTGTTGGCCCGGGCTTTCGCCGGAAGCGCCTTAGCGCGGCTAACTGATTACCTCATCGGAGTCATCGCGCGTCTACAGGATACTGGCCTTGTTGCACGCCGACCACTCAGGCATCAAGGCCACAACATCAAATCCCCGCCGCCACGCAGCATCCGTGCGCCGTTCACCGAGCGCGAGGCCCAAGACAGCGGGCCCCCAAGCTTACATAAGGGCCGAATGGGGCATCAAGTGGAGGCTGTTCGGCATTTTCCCTCCAACCTCGCGCCGTTTTATCGCAGCGCACCGCACCGCACCGCAGCCCACTCGCATCACCTCCACCTTTGCGCGAGCTTCCCTCTCGCACACACACACACACTCGCACATCCCTCAAAAGGCAGCACGCGAACACCATTTCTCCCTCGTTCGACCCTGTTCCTAGTGTCGCACATCACTTCGCGCGACGGCCTTCAACTCTGACTGGTGCTTGGGGGATTCTGGGACGGACAATCTGGAAGGAAACCCGCGCGGCTGTCTGCACTCTTCGCACCGAGCCTGCGCGCGTACTGGATGGGTCACATATCTTAGTGTTTTTTTCTTGCTCTGTCGTAAAAACCAATGCATGCCTGAGAGGAAAAGAGAAAAAGACAACACCCTCCTGTATCGACATCTAGAACCCATACCTCCTCCAAAGGTCCATACGCCCTCGCGCTCCTGCCCAACAAAGGGAGACGCTTGACATCTTCCCGCCCGCCACAAAAGCAACCACGCAAGCATGTCTGGTAAGTGTCGCAACCACAGTCACGCTGCCCCGCAGCCAGCCACCTCGCTGCTGCCCTTCTTTCCCAGTACACACACGCGCGTCTTTACACATTACCTACCCTCCAGCAACATCTAACCATCATGGTTCGCACAGGAGAGCCGGAACCGCGCCGATCGGTGCGCGCGACCAAGGGCCAGCATACAAAGGCCTTCGACGACCAACCGATCGAGCCCCCCAAGAAACGAGGAAGGAAGAAGAAGCAAGAGGAGGAGCCCGAGGAAGAGATTATCCGCTGCGTCTGCGGTGCCACGGAACAAGATGGCGACTCAGAAGAGCCTTGGATCGCTTGCGACAAGTGCACAGCATGGCAGCACAACGTTTGCATGGGCATGAGTGTCTTTACGGAAGACCTCCCTAAGAATTACTACTGCGAGCAATGTGCTCCTCAGGACCACAAGGAGCTTCTGGCTGCCATGGAACAAGGCGAGCGCCCGTGGGAATCGCGCCGGAAGGCCTATGAGGACGAACAGAACGAGAAGAAAAAGAAGAAGAAAAAGGGCGGCAGGATTGGGAAGCGCGCGAGCGACCCCAAGGAGGACTTGTCGCAAGACGCGCGAAGCAACAAGGCCGAAGACTCCCCCGCTCCTTCGGAGAATAAGGAGAAGAAAGAAAAGAAGGACGGCGCCTCCAAGGCGACCACGGGAAAGCGCAAGGCACGAGACGAAACCATTGAGAAGGACGCAAAGGTATGAATGACATATTCTCTTGCGCATATCCAGTGTATTCCTACTGACAGAACTGCTCCAGACACCGGCCCCCAAGCAGCGCAAAGTCTCTGTGCCCGAAGCGTCCCCCGTCGTCAGTTACACTGCACCGGCCGATCTGGATGCGAAGGTCACGGATCTCCAGGAGGACCGCAAGGGCCCGGCCCAACTTCTGCAAAAGGCCATTGCCGGCATACTCACTGCCGCCGTCAAGGAGAAGAGTGTCGTTCTCCCGAAGGATACTACCGTTGCGGCGAAGGCAGAGCGTCTAGCCCTCGAGATCGAACGAGCAGTTCACGATGCGCATCCGGACCGGAGTCAGTATGCGGCACAAGCAAGGATTTTGTACGCCAACATGAGAATGAACGGCGACTTGACCAAGAGACTGCTGAAGCGGACTCTTTCGCCGCCAATGCTGGCCACCATGACGGCCGATGAACTAGCCACAAAGGAGAGACAGGAAGCCAATGCTCAGCTGAAGGCCATCTCGGAGAAGCAGTCGATCTTGATTACCGATGACGGTCCTCGCGTTCGCAGAACACACAAGGGCGAAGAGATTGTCGAGAACGAATCATTTCAGCAGAATGATGATGGGAGATCCTTCATTCGGCGGCCTAGTGGCCGAGACGTGGGAGATTCGAATTACGAGAACCCGGTCGAGCTCTCAGCCCACTCTGGCCTGCATATTGATACCCATGGAGCTCGGCACTCACCCAAGCATCCTGACTTTGATATCAATAAAGTGTACGCAACTGTCAAATCCCCGACAAGCGCCCACAACCGCCGGCCTTCAGCAGCGCCAATCCACGGACCCGGAGTGGATCCCGATGTCGACAGACTCCTCCAGGAGGAGACGGACTCGCCTCCCTACTCACCAACGGAAGAGACCGATCCGGACGTGGTTTGGCGTGGCCATTTGGCCATGAGCTCGATCGCCGACTTCCCGGCGGCAGCCAGGTTTGTCGGCGGGGCCAACCTATCAAGCACGATTGGGTTACCCTGGACCAGTCTGATTCCAAGGAGGCTCGCAGTAGCAGGTCGCATTGACGAGCAGAAGGCTATAGAATACCTATGTGGCCTGCGGTACGCTGACCAGACTGATATTGTCGTCGTGGCGGTGTCGCCGACCAACGAAGCTTCCCGACGCGAGTTCCAGGCCCTTTTCGATTACTTCGTCTCCAAGAAGCGATATGCCGTCGTCGGCGAGAAAGGTGTCGGCAATGTGAGGGACACATATCTCGTACCCGTTCTTCCTGGCGAGGGTAACGTCCCTGAGTTCATGCTCAACTTTTCCGACAACCTCGTCCCCCAGAAGAGAACTGAACCCATGCTGCTGGCTGTTTTTGTGTACCGGAACAGTCCCAGGCAGCCTCAATTCGGCGGTGGTGCCGTCTCGCAATCACCCGTCATGAATACGCCAACTCCCACACAGGCCGGGATCCCTTCAAGACAGCCGTCAGTCTCCGGGCCAGCGTTCTCGCCGACCGTTGCGCAAGGACCCTTCCAGCAGCCAGGCCATCCCCCTGCCGGTAACAACGGGCACGCATCGCAGGAGCACCCGACGCAGGGCGCGCACCAGGTTGTGCCGCCGAACCAGCCTCCTGCGGGCTACGCAGCCCATTCTAGTCCCGAGACTGAGAAGCAACAACGTCAACAACAAGGCCAGGTCATTGCACAGGAAGTGCTTGGTCCGTTGATCAACAGTCCTACGGTGAAGTTCCTCTTGCCGCAAGCCTTTCAAATGTCCCAGACGGAGTGGCAGGTCATTAGGGGCATTCTGGAGAGGGATGCACGCGCACGAGATGACTTGGCGTATCTCAGTCAACTGTTGGAGAAGCAGCCGTCAGTCGGCGGTAAGTCTGGTGACGCACCGCCACCTGCAGCTCCTCATGGGGCACAGGGCGTAGCGCCTTCAGCATGATCCGCGTAGATGTCAAGTGGCGGGATGGGTAGTGGAAGTCGACGTTGGTGAGTGATGATGCACATAGCCTTCCTTCTATTTGCGGCAAATAACTGTTCATGGGGCCCTTTTGTTTTCTTTTCATTTTCATTTTCGTAGGTCTTGGGACTGTGAGACGGAGATACCGCTCCCTCATGAGTAGGGATTTGGCCAACGCTCAATGGGTTCTGCTTATGGAGTTTATTGTCTAGCTCTATCGGATTAAGGCACAATAGAACAACAGTATCATTTGAATGCACGAAAGGCCATGACGATTGAGATGTGGTGACTGCTTCCACCGAGCCAGGTCGTTGAATGCTGGGGCCTGGGATGCGGGCAAAGTCAAGGCCGGTTCTGTGTCGCGGAACACGGCATCAGGATGTCGTCTTGGCCGCACGATAGCCTTTCGGTCATAGCGATGCACACCTACGGATACAGTCAGTCTGCCCGCTGCAGTATTTACTTTGGGCCCGGCGCGTCGCAGCTAAGCTCCCTCTACCAAGGCGCAAAAGGACCCTGACGTGCCAAGATCTCATCTCGGTCATCTCCAGCGCTGGGTCTGTTGCGAGTCAACAGCCCGGCATGTCATGCTATTCGACCCATAAGAATGCTGAGACGGAGAGCCGTTAGTGGGCCAGCGGCTAGCAGCTATGAAGAGAAGAAAAGAAAAGAAAAGAAGACAGCCCGGCTTACCCCGGTGTGCCACAGCCGCTCCGGGTCCGGTGCTGCGGCTGCTTGGTGCCACCTCCCACCTCCCGTTCCCCGTCTGAGTGTGTCCTGCCACCCTGCCACTCTGCCACCTATGTGACGAATGAGCTTTCAGCCACAACAACCGGGGTGCGCTGTCAACACTCCCCCACCACGCCATGACGACAACTCTCCTGAATTTAGAAACACGGGACCTTGGAGGAAGTTCAAGCATTTGTTGGGGGCAGTTTTACTTAAGGCTGAGCTGAGACCTGGGTCTGGACCGCTTTTTCCTCCCCTTGGAGAGACAAACAGCCGGGACACTTTTAAGATCGAGAACAAGAGAACGACTACCACCTCTTCCGGAACTTCGCCCATTCCTTCAACTGACGCTACGCCATAAACCGATTTCCAATAAGAGATACTTGTGATCAAACAGTCGTAAGTCCGCCTTTTTCGGATGACGTCACCCTTTGTTATCAACGCAGACCAACAAGTTCATCAACTGACGCAACATCCTAGATCACGCCGCCTCTCTCGTACACAGTTCCCAGCACCCATACTCTCCAACTCCTCAACAAATAACCATCACAATGGCGTGCGGCTCCGCTTCCTCCGGCCTCGTCAACCGTAACGGCCCCGGCAGCGCCGCCACTTCCATCATCGACAGTATCGTCAAGCCCGCCGAGGCCACGGGCGGCAAAACAAAGTGCATCGAGTGCGACGGCTACGAGTGCTGCTGCATCCCCATCCCTTGCACCGTCATGTAAGGCGGAGTGACTCGTTGGATGAGGATGGCGAAACAGCCGTCTAAACAATGATCTGGAAAAAAGAGGAGTGATGGGATGCGTGTTATCGGCGATGGAATGGCAGTGGATTTGATACCGTGTGCTGCGAACCCTTTGTGTCTTTTTTCCCCCTACTGTTTTATTTTACGCCGGCATTAGCCAGCAAAGCATGAATCTAAGATTTTATCCTACTGGTCTCTCCTCATCATCTAATGCTTCGTCAACTAGTTGTTTTCTCCACGCGATGTGACATCGCGTTGTTGGCTGGTTCCTCGTTTCTCTTGAAAAAATGGGTATCTATGTTTGTGACTGCGCCCCCTGATTATCTGTCCAGAGCCGAAATATTTCTTCCACATAGTCGTCGTTCAGAATGGAAGGGAACTCAATGGTGGTCAGCGGCCTGGCGGCGACGGGCATCACGTCCTCGTCCCTCCGCTAGAGAAACAATGCATCTGCTTCCGCCCACACCTCCTGCTCTCTTGCATTGCCAAAGGCCTCAATCTCCTTGGCGGTCAGCTCGCCATCGACCAACATGCTGGCTTTTCCTGGGACTTTGGGGGTTTCGATGCTGCCAAGGCCCTCGAGAACGCGCTTCGCTTTATCCACCTGGGCCCTGATGGCTGCCGTTTCCGCCCTTGTGCGGTCGAGGTTCGATTGCATCAGCGCAATGGCCGATTCGCGGGCTTGGTGGGGTCGGTATTCGTTGAGAAGATGGTGGAAGTTGATAAGGAGAGTGCGCAGGTCTTGGATTTTGTCGGCGCCCTGTTAAGGAGTCAGCTAATATACGGAACTGGGAACGGGAACATGAGCTCACGTCGTCTGGCATCGTCGCCATGACGCTGACGAGCTCCAAGAAGTTAAGGAGAAGAGACTTGGCCATCTTCTTGAGCTCAAATGCACGGTCGACGGGTTTGCCGTCTTTTTCCTCCGCGTGCACCGGTGCCAACCGCTGGATCTCGCCCTCCTCCAACGAAGGAAGCTTGTCGTCGAGCTACGCGGATTGTCAGCGTATCCCATGTTGTTACTACCATCCTCTCTGGCAACGTACAGTATAGTTTCCTCCAAGGACCTTCCAGGTGCCTGTTGACGGTTCGGCTGGTGGTTGGAGGTTCATGAGATCTTCCGGGATGTCTGGAAGACGGACAGGCAAATCCTTAACCGCGACGCCATTCTTCTCGGCCTCGGCTTTGCGAAATCCGTCAATGCGAGATACATTCTCGGGGGTGAACTGCCTCCAAAACGGGGGTGGGTTGGGAAAGGTTGAGGCCAGTGCATTCTGCGATGGCTCTTCTGCGTTGTCGGCCATATTCGATGGTGTCGGTCGGTTAGGGAGGAAAAGCGTGCAATTCCTCAGCGAGACAGAGTGATCATCGTCCCGCTTGTTAAAGTTGGACAAGAGGAGGGGAAATTCTATCTCCGTCAAGTTGAACGCTGAACGTTGACCGAAGAGGTAGATGCAGCAATCCAGCGCTAGCACGAGGAGCAGGACGGCGACCTTGACGGGCCTTCAGCGCATTCGGAAGCGAACGCGACCGTCGACCGACACTGGGAAGCTGCGCTTGGGGGGGGGGGGGGTAAAGCGTCGGCAGGTCCTTCCCTCCCAAACCGCAACGCGGCAACACACCCCGCTGTTCCGAATTAGGAATGGTGCCGTCCCCGCCCTACCTGGCACCTGCACCTTCTGACAGCCGGGTAGTTGCGCTACGTCGTAGCTGCTAATCCCCAAGCAAGTAAATGATTTCGTCTCTCTTTTCTCCTTCACCATTCGCAAGCCATTGAAGCCATTGAACATACTCGCGAGCTTGACCAACTTTGAGGGGAAGCTGCACACAACGACGTGTCGCGAAGACGCATCCACGTAGAGCATGGCTGACGTCCGATCTCTCCTCCGTCAGCAGCGCACTGCCAGACGCATCGAGCACCCTCATGCTGCCTATTCGGACGCGGGCAAGCTTCTCTGCACCCTTTGCCACGAGGCAATCAAGTCCGAATCGCTTTGGGACAGCCATACTCGCAACGCAACACATACTACGAAGCTCAAGGCTGCCCAACAACAAGCCTCCGCCGGTGCAAACGGTTTGGCAGCCACAGCCAACGGCGCGCCTTCGAACAAGCGGAAGCACGACGAGGATGATGATATGGATGACGAGGATGCGGCAGAATCTGTGCGGAAGAAGCGAAGCAGGGCTAACATGAGCACTCCCGCGCGTTTGTCCGCCGGCGAGTCGGACCGGGACCTCAAGGACGTCACGCTCACACCGCCGTCGCTGAATCGTCGGACGTCGACAACGCCAGTCCAGGGCGTCGAGATCCAGATTCCTTCGCGGCCCCATACGCCCGCGCATAAGGATGGGGCTTCTTCGAACTCGACACCGACAGTGCAGCCAGTTGGTCCGTCCCCGTTGATTCCGCAGGAGGCAGCCTCGGCAAACGCGACTGCGGCGACATCGGCCGCGCAACCGAATGGCGTGGCTGCGGGGGCTGGGTCTGCCGGGGGACAGGTGGACGAAGACGAATGGGCTGCTTTCGAGGCGGATATCGCAGCAACGACAGCACCCTACGCGGAAGATGCTGTGATTGCGGCCCCGGCCATGACCGCCGAAGAGACGGCCGCGGCCGCAAAGACGGAAGAGCAAGAACAGGAAAAGAGACGTCTTGCCGCCGAGAAGGATCTTTTGGATGAAAAAGAGGAGGCCACCAGAGCGTTGGAGACGGAGTTCGAGGACATGGAGGAGCTCGAGGCCAGGGTTCGGAAGCTAAAGGAAAAGCGCGAAGCTTTGAGGAGACAGAGTGATGCGGGCACGGCTGCGCCTCTTGCCAAGTCTCTTGAGAAGCCTGCCGGAGACACCGGAAAAGAAAATGTGGAAGCGGTTGGCGAGGAGGAAGAGGAAGACGAAGATGAGGATGGAGATGACGACGACGATTTCATGGGCTTCCGCTATCGTGCATGACGATGAGTCTCATGTTTGCCCTCTCCCTGGATCCAAGGATGCTTGTTAATTGGAACTGCGTTTGGACGTCTCGGTGTTGTATAACTACTGTAACTTACCCTTTCACTTCTAGTTCATAATATATGACGTCCCATGGCGGGCGTACTTCCTAGCCATTTTACATTGGAACTGCGAGTACAATGTATTCCCAATGCCCGCGTATTATTGATCACATCTCTAATTAAACCTAGTAAACATTACTTTTCGCCATTATCTCCCATGTTGGGGGGTGAAGTATGTGTTCCCCTGAGCTCTCCCGTCCATATGTCACACCCTTTCAATTGCACGTAAGTGAGCGCGGCGTCATTCCGACACCACGGCCGTTGGCGCGCGAGGCTTATGGACCGGCGCCGTCGAGGGTGAGGAGACGCTCCGGTAGACGGTCGCCGTGACGGTGTTATAGACGGTGACAAGAGTCACGGAGACGGAGCAGACCGAGTACGTGGGTAAGGCTCTCTCGGTCGTCACACCCGTGACCGTAGCCGTCGCGACTGCGGTGGATGTGACGACGGTAAGGCTGGGAGCGTCCGTAGGCTTCACGCACTTGGTACCGTTCCAATGCTTGCAAGTGTGGATCGACGTCGGCTTGGGTCCGGTACTGCCGTCGCCGCCGTCGCCATCGTCGTGTCCATCGTTGTCTCCGTCGTCTCCGTTAGGGGGATGGGTAGGCTTGCCGCTGCCGCCGCCGGCAGATTTGGTATGGGTGCCTGTGGCAGAGCCGTCGTTCGTCTTCGTGGCCTCGTCATCGTCGTCTTGGTGAGGCGGCTTGGTCTCGGACCCGTCGTGAGACGTACGCGTCTTCGTCCGAGTGTGCTCTCCGTGGCCTCCGGGAGGCTTCGTCTTTGTGGTGGCGGTGCCGTCGGGGCCCTCGATGATGACCTCGGTGCAAGTGACTGTCACCTGTTCGTCGACGGACTTGGTGACGTGGACCGTCTCAGTAACAATTACGGGTGCACGAGTGATCGTGATGGTTGCAGTGATGGTCTGCCTGCTCACGGAAGCAGTATGATAGACGGTCTCGTGGGCAGTCTCGGTCTTTGTGGAGATGACTGGCGTTTGTTCCGTTACGGGCGAGCAGGCGCAAGTGTTTGGGTTGGGAGGCGCGCGGCCTTTCAGGTTCTCGGGTAGGGCGCTTGAGAACGATGTCAAGGAAAGGAGTGCCAGAGCCAGGAAGCTGCCTTGGTGGACCATTGTGTATGGTAAACAGAGTAAGTGGCGAGGAAGATTAAAGTCGTCGTCAATGTAGACCTAGACTATCAACTGCCGCTGCACCTGCAGGAGGCTATCTCACAAACTGGCCTGAATGAGTGAGGAGGCGGTTGATGATCCAAAGAAGACAAATGTTGACAAAAGAGTCTGGTTTATATGCTTCTTCGGCGCATACAACCATATCGGCATAGATTAGCCATGGCTAGTTTCGCAATGCGCCTTGTGACATAGCATCGCGGAAGGAATGCCAATTCCCTGTATTGCGACCTATTGCTTCACGAGGCACACTAGGCTCGAGAAAGGGAAAAGGGTGCGGACACCAAGAGGCTTCTGGAGTTGACACTTTGCGTAGGGAGTTACATTTACATCGCATTCATTGTCCTCGGCTACCCATCATCCGCTTGGATGGTCGTCATCCCAAAAAGGACGATGGTCAAGGCCCGTTTTGGGCGACAAAGGGAGCTCCCAAGTCAATAGTCTGCAGCACCGACCGTTTCTAGGGATCAGGGAGAAACAATGGGGGAAAAGAAACATCACAGGGCCCATTATTGAAGTCCGTGTTTCAAGGGAGGCCAGCCTTAGCAGCTGAAGGTTGGAGACTCGGTTATTCCGCCGATAATATAACCCAGTGGGCACTGGAGAACAGCGCAATACCCAGCTACGAGAGCTCGAACGGATAAGTATATTGGCCAGTGGGGATGACGCCGAGATGTCACGCATGGTGTGCACCGCAGCTGCGACGGAGCAGGTTCCCCATTGGGCGCTGGGCGACTGTCCATTTTGACAGAATAAAGTGAGGAAACGGAGATGGATGGATGGGTTGGTGCAAGGTCCAGGTTTCGAACTGACTGCCGGGTCCTCTCGCATTTTTTTCGTCCCAAAGACCAGATACTCGGCGTGGAGCTCGGCGCTGCCCGTCCCGTCCCGCTGTGGGGTCCCAGCCGGCAGGTCAGATTCTCCGCGCCGCGTCCGCGACCGCCTGCCGAAATCAGAACGTCATTCCATCGTCGCAATCTTGCGGTTTCTGCCAACGGCATCATAATCACAACACGCGCCATTAAGCCAGCCATCCCCGCCATCGATTGCCAGCACGGAGTCGGATTGCTGAGCTTCTTCCACTCTTTTTTTCGCCGTTTCGCTCTTCAGCATTCTCTCTCGTAATATCCGCGCGCGGAGCACTGCATCACCGACGACTTGCGCATCGCTCGACCAGGGACCGACCGGCCGACTCCTCGATCACGATGGGCGTTTGTGCGTCATGCCTCGGGCGGGGAAACAAGGACGTCTATGAAGAGGTGGGCTACTCCGCATATCGCGTACTTGCAGCGTAGCATTCGGCGGCTGACAGACCTTCTCTAGGACGAAGAATCGCGACTCCTCTACGACGATCCAAACAATGTGCACTATGGAAGCTTTGGGGAGCAGAGCGTAATCGGACAGGAGGACCCGATGGAGGTGCAACGAGAAACCGAGGCTCTGCAGCGAGTCGTGGCAAAGACGTCCGAGTACGTACCCACGACTACCGACTCCCGACCCAAGCTCCGGGACCTTGGGCTTGCTCTCATGCCAGAGCCGGGTGTGCTAACATCGGTCTTCCTAGCAACATGGTCGACATTTTCGAGATTGCCCCGCAGGATCACGCACATCGGCCTGCGCCGACTACCTTTGCGTATGCAGGACAAGAAGCCCGCATTGTGCGGTACCAACACCTCCTCTCGAAGCTGGCGTCCAAGGACGAGGCCCCAACTGGTGTCCAAGTGGACTGGCTTCCCCAAGAAGACGACACGATTGAGATGCAGCGCGGCGTCCCAGCAGTCAAGGCCGAGTCGGACAAGCCCCTTGTCGGTACATTTGCAGATGCAGCAGCGGCCATGGTATGATACGCCTTGGTCATGAGTCGTTTCCTCCTTTGGTCTTCCCCCATCCCCCCTCTCCGAGACCACGGCCAGAGCGGCTAAGCTGTGCTCTTTTGCTCTGTTATTTCCCCCCTTGTCCCCCTCGTCGTTCATTCTCAAAGATGCTTGTATTGGTCGACACAACGACGCAAGGTCAAGGTCCCGTCGGATTACGGCAACATGGGACGGACGGCTTGGAGTGACGACATTTTTTTCCCTCTTTTCCTCGATACCCCCCTTCAAATGGAGCATGCAGACACACACTTTCAAACCCACCCACACCCACACCCACACCCACACCCACACAAAGCACTCAACATAGTAGGCATCCATCCACATTTACTCACATATCGCTTTTTCCCTCTTTTCTATGTCGAAACCCCTGTACTTGGTATCAAAAAACCCTTGTTTCACACGCCTGGGCAACAACGAGGTTTATGAGAAAGGTGGACACAATGGGCCCAGGAGACCACGAAGTAATCAATGAAAAATTCGATCCATCCCACTTTGTAGGGCCCCCTGGCCCGTACCACGTCGGGCCAATTAGATGCGTGTTGAATATTCTTCAACGGCAGGCCATGGGTCGTTAGCCCATTAAAAGCTGGCCACGTGCACCTCCGGCTGATGTTTACCTTTTCTAGTGTGGACCCTATGGCAAGGGGATGTTGCATCCTAGCATGGCTCATAGCTCGAGGACACCGACTTAGCTTCGATTTCGGCCGATGGGAGGGCGAACGTCAACTTCAGACAGGAGGGAAGCATTTTGGAGCCTCACGTCGAAGTCCTCGACGTCCGCCATTCAGGGTTGTGCGGGAGTCTGTGCGGCTCCCGTAGCTCATTGGCGGAGACAAGACCAGGAAATGGTACCTTTGAAGTGAGGTGGGATGGACGACATGAAGGGGAGGGGGTGACTGCTGCGGCCAGATGGGGCGGCCTCCCAGTCCCATCCCATCAAGCCCGACACCACCACCCACCACCCTCCAGTCCATCGTCCCTATCCCCAGTCTGAGGTCTCCCCTAGGTACGCTAGGTCCTCCTCTCTGCTCCTCCCGCTCCTCCCTCCACTTTGTCTCTGGGTCAGATGACAGGTACGCTTGTCCATACCTGAGCATGCTCGGGAATCCAAGTCGATAGCGAAAGAGAGAGAAAGGCACAAGGAAGGGCTCGGGACTTGCTCAATGCTCGCGGGGTCCTCGTCTCACCCGCCACTCTCTGACACGTGAGGACTAATGACGTCCATTCTAACCACAGGCTTCACAAGCTCGTCATTGGGGCACAAGGAAGACAGACGCAGCGGGTAACAGGACGGCCTGGACGACGCACCAAAGCGCCGCTACGTGCCGTAGCCGTACTTTTGTCTGCCTGTTTACCTTGGCCAGATCGACGACGCAATACCGTCTGCTGTCACTCGTTTTTGAGCTTTCACATGTCCTTCTCATTCGCCGGAAGAGTCCGCTTTCTGCGATTTTCTTGCCTGATAAGCACGCCAAAACCTGCTGGATACGCAGCTGTGCAGAAAAAAAAGTGGGAGAAATCGGAGGACCATCATCCTCTTCAATCCATGCTTGCGAGCCCCAAGAAAGAAAGCCAAACCTGCCCCGTCTTCCTTCGGGACCATTCGCTTTTCAAGCCCGAATGCTTCGGGCCCATGCCCTTTTGTCCGAGCTTGCGAGGCTCAGAGACATAATGACACAGCAAAAGAGGTTTTTGAGAAACAGGAGAGAGAAGCGGTCGTGAGGACAGGGGAGATCAAGAGGAGAGAGATGCGATAATGAGGGGCCATATATTATGTCCCTGTCGCCGTCTAAGCGGCGGGCCTCCCTCTGCAACAATCTGAGCCGTCTTCTCTTTGCGGGCACGCGTACTTTGGTACGCGTGCGCACACACACATAATGCCCGCACAAGCGCACAAATTAGCCATACAGAAATGTCCTCCGGTTGAATCGAGTGTACAGTAATTCGCCTCTCCGTAAAGTTTTTTTCCCCCCTCTACCCCCGTCTCTAAAAGAGTCCAAAGGATCGTCCCCCCCAGCCTTAGCCACGAGAGAAGACCTAAGGAAAAGAAGAAAAAAGATTGCAAAGAGTAGCGAATGAACGGCCGTTACGTGGTTCAACTGTGGCAGAACCCATCTGTCCCGCCGCAAAACTGTCCTCTTCCCCGCCTCCCTCTTCCACTTGTCGTCGTCTTCATCTTCCCGATTTCCATGTTGATCCTGCGCCTTGTTCCTTGTTCCTTCCATCTTCAATTGTATCCCTCGATTGGGAGAGAATTGAGGACCACTGACAATTCCAATATTAGCAAACGGTTCTGCCTAGTACCGCCTACGACTCCGTTTACCCCTGAGCGGCTCCCACCTAACCACAAACACACGCATATGAGAAAAGAAGAAAAAAAGAGCCAAAGGTACAACTGAAGAGGGGGGAGCGGATATGTGGGAAGCTCATGGGGGGGTAAATGAGAACCAAACGAAAGGAGAGCAAGAAAGAGCTTCAACATACCCTTCTAGGAACCTCGACTTCCCTCTTCCCTCCCTGATCTTCAGCACACCTCCAACCATCAGACCAGGAACGACTGGCCATGGCGGTCAATTTGCCAACGTGACCCTGTTCCAATGCGAGGTGGTCATCTCGTGGATCTGGCGCTCGACCTCGCGCGCCTCAACAGTCGTCCGCTCAATGGTCGCCCTCCGGTTCCCTTCGCGGCGCCAGCGCTCAATGTCCCTGTTCATCTTGTCGAGCCGGCGGTGCTTCTTGTCCATGTCGTAGCACAGCTTGCACCGGTCCGGATCCAGGATGGTCTCGAACACGAGCTTCAGCCCGCACGTCTCGCCCGTCCGGTACTCCTTGTTGCACTGCTGCTTGAATTGACCCCATCTCCAATATCCGCAGGCCCAGCGTGTCTGATAGAAATAACACATGTTTTGTGTGGTTCCGGGTTGGTTTTCTTCTTTCCTTTCGTCTTCTTCTCTCGTTTTCTTTCGGGGGGCCCCCTTTTCTTCCCTCTTTTCGTCGTTGCTTCTTCCTTCTTGGCTCCCTCTTTAGTCGATGGTACGTCGTTTCTTCTTTTCGGCAGGACCCTTTTTGGGTTTTCTTTTCTTTTCCCCTCGCGGGCCGGTCCGTCTGGCTTGGCTAGGGGAGAGGTGACTAGCTAGTCAAAGCGCAGAGATATGGTGGAGAACGAAATGGAGGAGGCAAGGTAGAGAGGGAGAGGAGGAGTATGGAAAGCAGCAGAGAAGCGAGAGGAGTAGAAGTGGTTCGTTCGGGGGTCTCGGGTGTGATATGAAGTCACTGATGCTAGGTTTTCCTTTTTTTTTTAATGGTCGTACTGGACCTGAAGCCCAGGACAGAGGTTTGTTAGCCATCTTTTATCTATGCTTTTCCAAACGTGTCTCTGGACTTTTCTTTCGTTCAATTCTTCCATGTTGAGCCCCCCTCCCCTCCCTCCCTCCCTCCCTCCCTCCCTCTTCTTACCCCTCTACGATATGCAATACCATGCTGTACACAGTAGCGTCTCTTGTCACTTGTTGTCAACGGCCCCTCCTTTCCAGGGGTAGCTCTTTCTTTTTCGGCTCGGCTTGGAGGGGGTTTGCTGTAGCTTGTTGTCATAGGGGTGACGATGTGTGTGTATGTATGTGTGTGCGCGTTGGATGAACGACAAGAAAGAAGGAGGGGCGTGTGAGGAAAACAAGAAGTAACAATAGCAGAAAACGAGAAACTGACCAGTACGAAATAAAGAGACCTGCTGTGGGTACCTTGTTATTCGCAGAGAAACGGCCGCCGAGAAGCAGAAAGTGGCAGTGGTGTGTGGTCTGGCAGCCCGTTCCGGCAGGAAGAACAAGAAGTTGTCGTTCGCAACCGCGATCGAGAAGTCTTTCTTGGGGAGGTTTTTTTTTTTTTTTTTCCAAAACCTTCCCTGGGCAAAAGCGGTTGGGCAGCAGTGGTGGTGGTCTCTTTTTGCTGACCCGGCTTGGGGTGTGGGTAATGGGGGGTGCGCTGTTTTCTATGTTTGAATCACCGGCCCGGCTCTCTCAAGGGTAGGATGAACCGTTTCGTTTTTGGTCTGGTTTTCACCTAGTTTTTGTGGTTTCTTGTTATAATTTCGATCTCGCTGCAGTTATTTGTGGCCTCAGCACCAGCTCCTGGCCTTGGTCCGTTGTTGTTCTGCTATGCAGCAAGGATATTATCGATTTGAGTGCCTCTTGCTCTAGTGTGCTAGGGGACATCATGGCTAACGCAACTTTGCCAAAATTATCGAAGTCGTTGGCCTAAACCCGCGCGATATGTTGTCACGATACCTCCATGCACACTTCGACTACAATGCACCGCATCGCACCGCACTGCACCTTTCACCAAACAGACTCATGCATGCGCACTTTTTATACATTATACGGCTTACAACTGATTTTGTACAGGACCCGTGCCTGATTCGAGACGTAGCTATATTCAGTTGGCCAACTCCACTTACACGGCCCCCTCGCTCGCCAAACAAGACGGCCCATGCCGTCGTAGAATGCATGAATAACTCAGAGAAAAGATGGTAATGATGCACTTGAATCGAGCAGTTTGTGGCAAATTTCGTGGCTAATCTTGTCAAACTCGTCCCAATTGGTCAGTCGAGCTTCATCGCCGAGCTCGTCGTCTGAGGTCCTCCGTGTACAAGACAGGTCCGGACCGCATATCAGGCCTGCCGTCCACCATCCCGCATCTCGAGGCTGAGGCTAGCGGTCATCGGAGGACGTCTGCTTGCCACGTTTGTCGTAACCTCGAGACAGCCCTTCCTGGGGGCCATCTTCGTCGCTAGAATTCTCCACTCTCGAGCATCATGGTATAGGAAAGGCTCGATGCCAGGGGGAACCATGGGCAATATGCGAGGTCTTTTTGGTCTAGTCTTACTTGGGAGAGGGAAGAACAAACAAGAGAGTACAAATACGGAAGGTTGGTGTGGGTGGATGTGGTTGGCAGAAGCCGTTCTGACTGTACCTGTCAAAATCAGGAAAAGATTCATCTTGGTGGGTGACATGTTCTCTTTTCCCCTTGACTTTCTGCTCGTCGGGCAACTTTCCCCTCAAAGTTTTGAGCCGGTAGCCGGCCAACCCCTGAGCTTCGCAAGATGCAGTTCATCTATTTTGCAGTCGCATTTTCACACGTCCCACGTAACATCTTTGCTTTCCCCAAATTTTTACAATCCCTCCCCCTGCAACCTCGAGGCACAAGTCTGGCCACTATATCAAAGATACGCAAGGCGAACGACATCGCTCCACTTCTCAGCGGACATCTCATCTAGGATATGATGTGCGAATGTGGGTTATTGCAGAAGACCTGCAGTTGTCGTCTCCCAGGAACAACCCTGAACGTAACCCTGGTGCTTCCTCTCTCTCTTCCTCGACGGTCCCGTTGCGGGCTAGAACCTGCAGGGAGCGTTGGGGGTAACGGCTTTAGCCTCCCACTCGAAAGGCAAGGCTGTTGTTTCTTGCCCGCGTTGCGTGCGGCCGCTGTGGAACCTCTCTTCCACGCCCAGTACATCCACCCCTGGGCCCCCTTCCTTGTCTCGGCCTCCTTGCTGTTTGTTTCTCTTTACCTTATTTGGACTCCTGACCATCATCCAAGCTCATCTTGCACGGGACAACTGTCAGACCGGGGTGGGGGGCCGAGTTTCAGGGATATTCTTACCCAGGAGAAACTCGGTCTTGGCAAGGGTGGGCATAGAACGTTGGAGTCGGCATGAACCATTGAAGAGTCCAGGCTGGGTCGGTGCGGCATTGTTCCCCCACACTACTTGCCATATGACTGAGACACCACGACGAAGCTACGTCCAAGACAGCTAGAACAGCAAGCCATCAGAGTTGACTGAGGGCCGCTTCATGAGACCATATCAAGCCATGACCGGCTGCATAGAATGGAACGTCATTCAAGTGGCTTGGCTGCAAGGTTGACATGCCCGTCCTAATCCGCCGCCATCTTTCCACCATTCTTCTTCCGCCATATTCGGTCTACTGGAGACGAAACGAAATGAATACTTCGGGCCGGGAGATGGATCTCCACAAGGTTAGGCGAGGCACAATCTTCAAGGAAGAATAACCGTATTGAGTCCTCGGAGTCTTTGTAGCCACTTGGGCACGAAGATGTAGGGTGAGACCGGGACGAGGCCAGCTCAACATGCAGGCGACACCGATCTCAATACATCAAAAAGAAAGAGCCTTGTCATATTGGACCAGACCTGCCAAAGCCGGAAACCCGCTTCTTAAGTCGATCGACTTCCATTGACGAATTATCGGCCACCCCGGCCACCCTGGTCATGCATGGACTACTTCACTGGAGGGAACGGCTATTCTTCTTGTCTTTACCTTACAGCGGTGGTGTCCACGTCGCCTCCATGGGCTGGGGGCACGTTGGGACATGCGGCCTATTGCAAATTTCTCTGAACTGTACAGGTACCTAAGAATTTCCGCAGCTCCAGCCCCTCACATGTATCCTTCCGCTTACCCCGATGTGGACGACCCATTGGCTCCATCGCTGGAGTGCCGTAACCCACGGCAGGCAAGAAAGATGAAAGAGCCGAGAACGGTCATAACGAAGTCTTCGGTCGTTGGTTCGAGCCCTCGGCAGGACAACGTGGCGGCCGGCCGCTGGCCATGGCCGGCGTTCCACCTCGCATTGCGTATGGTCCACGTTTGATCCCCGGCGGAAGTGCATGCGCCTAGGCAAGAGTCCTGTTGAAAGTATCTCCTGACGAAGGTCTTCGTACGCTCACTCCCTTCGGCTCTGGGTTGACTGATAGTGTGCCTGGTTCGCCGATCAAGGATGCAGGAGTGCGCTTCACACCCGCCCTTTACTACGAACCTCTGAGTGGGTGACATGTGGCTTGTCAAAATCACCGGAATATGCTCCCCGGTGATACGCCACTGACCAGATTGCGCTCTTTCTCTCTTTGTTTCACATACGTTCTCTCATCTCTGTCCACAGCTCACTTAGCAACAGTTGCAGTTTTCATTCCAATACTGGACCGTCACTTCTCCTGTTGGTTAAAATCGCATGCAGTGTGGCCAAGTAATGGTTCTGCAGCCACTGAAAGCCGACGAGATATAACTCCAGTGATCGAGCAAGGGTATGCAAGAGTTTGGTCCGGCTAAAAGAAGAACAAAGCCTGGAAGTTGTGGCAGTCAGGCTCAACACATACCAGGCTCAGGTTCACCTAGCAGGTCTACACCGAACCAGAGAATTTGGAAGAGGCTGCTTCAATACGAGCTAAGCACATGGGGTGGCATGAACGACGGGGGGGTCAAGCGGTCCTGAGAATATCTCCCTCAGTGCCAACGCCACCCTTCGGTTGCTGTTCAGGGATTACAAATAGGGAATACCCTGTGTGGGCCATCGATGCGCTGTCAACTTGGGGGACCGTTTCTGGAAAGGCTTGCGTTTGTGGACATCAATGGTCCCAAATCCAACATCTGCAGGTGCCCCCTTCCCTTCGACACGGTCATTGTTGACTGCCTAAATCGAATAACTGAAATGGCCGGTAGTGCAACCTAGGTGACTTGGGCGACACTGTGGCCAGCGGGGTACTCGAGGGCCTCCTTGAGGACCGTGGAGGGTGTGAGTGAGGCCATTGTCGCGGCCTGGTATCGTTGTGCGGCCTAGTAATCCGCCGTCGGTGAGGTCGCCTTCCAACTGGCCAGGTGCTTGCCCGTGACACTCGACTTGGAACTGGTGGGCAAGCGGAACGGCCCGCCGGCCTTGGGCAATATGCTGAGCACGGCCTCGATTAGAGTAGAGTGAAAGACGAAACGAATCTTGGACATGAAGCGAGGTGGCACTGGAAGCACTCTGCGCAGCCCTTCCGGGTGTTTGCCTATCATCAGCAACTCGGATGTTGCCACTTGGTAAACGGAGTCTGCGAGAATTTAAGACCCAATAGACACCCTGGACTTCCAGAAAGCGTTTGCAGGCCACCCAGGTTCTTGGAATACTGCGAATCATGTGTTGAAGAAGCGACTTGTCTTTCTTTGGGAAATGGTTGGACCCAAAATTAAAAAAAGAGCTGAATTAAACACCAATGACGGACAGCGGGAACGCACGTCAGCACGCCACTCGTGGAAGCCACGAGACGGTAGGGTCTAGACATGTAGGAAACCAGAACACACTTTGTGTGGAGCAGCTAGACGGAGCTGCGTCATGTCCCTTGTCCGGAGATCATACCGGTGTGGAAACCTGCAGATAGTTGTCACCTCCAGCTATGGTACCGGCTCTAGCAACCGTGACATCAACCTTGAAGCCCGGCGGATTAGGCATTGGGGATGGAAGCCAGAACGGGAGAGGGCGATGCCAGTTCGGAGCTGGGTCGAAATCACGACAGGGGTGAGGATGGGCGTAGGCAGGCCAGAACGGACGTGTTTCTGTTGCAGCCGCAAAGGGTCCCAGGTGAGACCGTGATTGGCTATGAACAAGTTTTGAGGTGTTGGGCCGAAGGAATGGGTCGCGCCACCACGACAGAAGTTGAGATAGATTTGACAACATGCGGTGCGGTACTAAGAGGAAGGCGGGTAACTGGTACAGGAACGGCGGCGAGGCCGACGGGTCAGACGGCCGGTAGCAGAATCTGGTGTTCGTATCCTGCCAAAGAGAGTGGTATGGTTTGCGTTCTATGCCCAATATCAATGTTTGCATGGCTCGCCATGTCGTGCGACCTTGCGTTTAATGCCGTTCGACGCACCAATAGTTCTGGCTGATGCAACGGAAAATGGATGTGAATCGGATAGCGGGTGCAGTCTTGTCTTCACAGGGATCTGCGATCCGCTTGGTTCAATGACACGTTAGCAAGCCGAGAGCCTTCGCGCACTCGCTGTGACGTGTTTTGGTATCCATCGGGACGCAACAATGGCTAGAACGGGTGGACCGTATCCAGCGCTGCCCACTGTCGACGCGCGCGCATAGCAGCCGGTGGGACGCGGAAACATGACCAGAGGTAATGGAAGTGTCATGGAAGTTTCATGGAAGTAGCTGGGACGAGAGATTCTGGCTGCTGCATGATGATAGGAGCGCGACGTGAGCTGCCAGCATTGCGACAGCTGAGCGGAGAGCATGTTGAAGCAGCCGGGGTCAAGGGTCTTCAGACGGCGGCTTGTAATAAACGTCAGTCGATTGAGAAACCCAATTGCTCAGTCTAGGGGAGTACTTTGGTAGGCAGAAAGGGGGAAGGCTTCGGTTTCTTGGATGCTTCGTGGTCGAGCAGGCCACAGAAGTGGCCAAGCAATGGACGGTCTCTTGAAGGGCCACATCCGCGTCAAGGGCGAGGGCTTGTCCAGATGTTGGCCGACGGACCATATGAGAGAGGCATATTTCGTATTCGTGACGCGAACCATCGCACCTGCGCTTGACGACAGGTAGACAGTCCAAGATAGGAGTAAGGCAAGATAAGGAAGGCATGGCGATGGTGGCCGTTTGTGGCTTGAAGATGTGAAAGGGTTATTATTAGGACGTTGGAAGTCGCAGTTGAGCTCAGGGCCGGACCGATGGGAGCTACCTGAAAAGCGGGTCCTACGGAGGATCCCCCATCACTGCCCCGCCTCGGCGAGATCTGCTGCTAGAGCCACGCCCCCAACAATCGAGACAAGGAAGGTAGTCAAGGTGCAGCAGCAGGCACCACCACCTTACCTGCTGAGAAGGAGAAACCAAGGCGAGAAGGCACACCGAACAAGTATCCCAATACCTACATACCTACGGTAGGTAGATTTCAAGATTACCTGCCTTACACTACCTAGGTACTTCCGTCTGCGGCACTTGTGTCTTCTGCCTTAGGCCACACATATTCTGCGCCGAGTTCTTAAAGACAAACGAGCCAATGATGTATGCCGGGCATGATATTATGTGTTCAGCATCTGGAGTTGCATCAAGGTTTCCATCATCCAGACTATCGATTGACAAACACGAGGTGGCGGCGGTAGGGGTTTTCGTCGTCGTCGTCGGCGCCGTTTTCCAATTTCAACTCAAAAGACGTTTTCCGCTGTGTCGACCCTACAAAATCAACTCCCTATCAATAACGCCTTGCCTAGTATTTCGACATCAGAGAGCGATGATATATGAATCGCAACAAGTGCACATACATGCCTTCCGTACGAGAACCGCCTCTGTCCCCCAACGACGACGTTTGAAGATGCAGGAGATACGTACTGATGGACCCACTCCATCATATCTACAGTGTCCACTGTAACAAGCGTCCCCTCTTGCGCACTGTGACTCCGCTTCTACCCCTGTCCCTGATCCTTCCATAGCCGTGTGACGCAGGCTGGAACAGCACTTGACCTTTGTGGGCCCCCAGGCTGGAACGACGGAGGCGCAAGCTGGTGTAATGCATCTCCTCACCAAGTCCAGGCAGGCACCCAACCCCCCCCACATCGTCACGCCTCTTTCTTAGCCCCCGGATGAAAGGCATATGCGAGCTTGGGGAAACAAGCAACATTCACCGTTCAAGCCATCCTTTTCTGCTGCGTCTGACGGCCTCGACATTGTTACCACTACCACACGCGCGCCTCTTCGTCACTCTTGCTCGCATTCCTAGCCTTGGATCCTGGCTCGGTGCCCGGCATTACCTTGGTCCTTCTAGTCTCTCTTTGCGCCTCGACATTCGAGCATCGCCTCATGATTCTCCCTTCAATGTTCGGCCTCGCATAAGGCACTGTCTGGCGGCGTCATCCCGTCATCGTCCCACCAGACCACTGCCTCTTACCATTTCCCATGCCGCTCTTGGTTCGGTCCCGCAATCGATTTTCACTTTGACCGACGCCGCTTATCCGCCCGTGCCGCCGTCTCAAGGCGTTTCTCCTGCCGGTCGCCGGTCGGGTCTCGAAAGGCCAGTCGGTCACCTTCTCGGCACGCGCGCGCAAACACGTCTTCACGCGAGGCGCCCTGTTTCACAGGGACCCTCGCGGCACTCTGATCGTCCCCTCCTCACGTCCTCTGCATAACTTGTTCGTCCTCACGCGACATTTCCTGTATTCGGCTGCGCCTGAGCCGCTCTTTTGCGCGCTGTCTACCCTCCTTCCCTGGTTACGCAACCCTGTGCTTGGCGCCAGCCAGTCACCGGATCGGGCTCCGAAGAACCCTCCACAGGTGCGGAAAGCGATCGACACTTGCTGGGACGACGACGGCGACGACGACCACGACGACGTTTTGCGCAACTCCACATCGCCGCATTGCCGCTGTATTTGAGCCTCCCGGGGCGGAGTTTCGCTCGCTCTGATTCTCGCCGCCTCGTCGTTTGCAGGCGATTGAGTCAGTCATGGACGAAATGCACGACGAGATGGCCTGGGGCCGTCTCTTCCCCCCGACCCGCCAGCTTGCTCTATCACGTTCATCGTCTCCCGCAGTTTCTGTATCCGCCGGCGATCACGGCCCTGGCCATGCCCATCACGCGCAGCTGGATTCCACGTACGTGGCGGTCGCTGATGCCCGACCAGGTTTCCAAGCAGACGATGGATCTCGTGCCGAGCAGCAATGGGCCCCCGAGGCCTCCTCTGCATCGTCTTGTCTGACGTTATTTCGACCGCCGTACCAATCCGCGGGTGCCATCTCTGAGCTCCCAAACGAGATCATGCTGCACATCCTCGGCTATCTGGATGTCAGTGACCTGTTGTCCACTTCGAGGGTAGGCATTTCCCACATCCCCAGTAACCATCTACTCCACAATCGACCGATCCTCTGTTTTGCCTTGACACACACTGCCTCCCTCGTGCCTCACACGCCCGATCCCACCCACGTTCGTTGCCCCGTTCGAGACCCATTGGCCTATTGACTCCGTCGTTGCTGAACTCTGCTGATGGCACAGACCAATCATCACCTGCGCCACCTGTCCCTCTCGCCAATTCTCCATCACTATCGGCTCCGTCACACGCGCGCCATTCTGCCGCCGCTGCTGTCCTCCCCTTCACGCCCTTCCCTGGCGGAGCTCATCGCTCGCTCCATTTTTCTGACTCACACGTCGGTCGTCTCGCGCCGGCTGGCCCGCTCGCTTGTCTCGATCCGACTGTCCCGCCGCCTTGCTACTCGGCCTTCGGCTGAAGCCCTCGTTGAGCGGGCCGTCCTGCCACCCGAGTGCGTGCCCGGCATGAGCATGGTGCAAGTTGCGCCCGCCCTCGTTGCTAAGCGGCGGGCCATCGAGAAGGAGAAGGTCAAGGACGGCCTGAGGAAGTGGGTTGAGGGCGTGTGGAAGGGCGAGGTCCGCCAGCGGGAGGAGGGCATCAAGAAGTGGGAGGAGAGCAAGGGTGTCGGGAGGGTCTGGCGGCTCCGGCGGTTTTGGGAACGGGTCTCTAGAGGAGACGGTGCCGGCCTTCGGTAGGTGGTCTTGTATGTTGTAGTGACTGATGGTGTACGTGTGATTCTGGGATTTGGGCGTTGTACTACCGCTCCGGGAGCGGGTTGAGGCGCATTTGGTTCTCTGTATCCGTCCAATGTGTAGATGATAACGTGTATTGTGAAGACAGCAAGGATTTGGTTGTCACAAGCACACCTGGAACAGGCTTGAACACTGGTTTCCGTGAAGCACATAGAGTCATTATGAACGACGGGCTCAGTTGGGGGAGAAAGTATTGATAGTGAATCCCGCAGAGTGCCGAGCCGAAAGTGTATCAAACGGAGGGTATGCTAAAGCTACTGTTAACTATAATCAACGACGCCCAAGTGCCCCCATCACCAGTGCTTAGCCGGCGACAGAGGGCTATTTCCCGCGGGCCCCATCTGAATTTGTTCTGCCAAGGAAGAGCCGGTAGCAACTAAGCGGCTGACTATTACGGCGAAGACGATGCCGATTGCGATCAAAAAAGCCAACGAGAGTAGGTTGAGAAGAAACACCACCTTTACCATCCCATGGGTGTGTTGGATCTGCCTGACAGTTCGCACCCTGCGGTAGTCGAATTCGGACTCTGCCTTGGGCTCCTAGAGGACATGCACTATGATCAGCCACGGTCATGATACCCAGTGATGCGCACGAAAGAGGAGCGGGACCAGAGTCTCACAGGCGTCACGGTCCTTGGAGGCGTTGGATTATTGCGATCGCACTCGGGGCAGCCCGCCTTGCCGGGCGCGGCGTTGTGTCGAGGGCCGAGACACTAAGCAAGGAAAGTCAGTATGCACCACCACCACCACCCAGTTTTTTTCCGCGAACAGCTCGCCGACAGGTGAGAACGCGGTAGCGACACGCACCTCGTTACAGTAGACATGGCCACATCCCAGGGGTTGGCAGAAGGACGCACGGCAGATCCTGCATTGGTGGGCAGGAGTCACGGTGCCAGGGGACTGCGGAGTTGATGTTGGCGTCCTCGGTTCGGCGGCGGTGGGGGGGCTGCTGGCTTCATTCGGGGCTGCCATTCTCCGGCTGGCCTTGCTATCCCAACGACTTTGGGTTGCGAGAGACGACTTCTCACGCGTCTTTGGGCGGTGCGCGCCAAATGCAGTCTGCGAGGGGAAAGTACTGGGCCAAAATGTGAAAAGGAGAGCAGATGATGGTGTAGCGAGTTCGTGAAGATGACGTCCGATGGACAGGCCCGGTTATGATGGTTGAGAATGGCTGCGGCCTGTCTGGAAGATGAAGAATACAAATGTTGTTGTGTCGTCGGAGGATGTACTGACGAGGTGGCAGACGGAGTGTCAGTTATGTTTACTGCTGGCGCCAAAGCCAGAAAGACGGCAGGCAAGGCGAGGGAAGGCAAGCAGGGTATGATAAAGCATCGTGACTTCCGCTGCCTCAGTGTCCAGCTTCATCATGGTGAAATTGAAGGAACGTGTTTCTCCCTTGCGATAACTATGGCTACAATTGGCAAGTGTAGAGGGGAGTGAACGGTATTTTCAGGGACTCAGGGGGAGAGCCCCTTTCCGCCAGAGGTTCGAGTCCGTAGGGGAAAGACAACTTTTCCGCCAGCACCTTCTTTCCACAGACAGAAGCATGTCAGTAATTAAACGTATCAGTGCTGGGATATTCAGCACGTTCCGTCGCTGGAATTCGCAACTTGAACGGGGGGGCGTATGCCAGAGTGACTCTTCCCAGGCATCAGTAATGCCGGCTTGGACTCGGAGATCGCCTGTCTGGGGCTACCTGAGCAGCGTGTAAGCCTCACTTGCTTGCTTTCATCACTATTCATGCTTCGTTTCACAGGCTTCCTTCCACTGGCGTAGGCCGGCGGCAGCTTTGAACCGCTGCCCCTGAAGCGGCCCCGACGCTTTGCGCCGAAGCGCTGCCACGACGTTTTCCCTCTAAGCAGGTACGATACACTCTCAGACCTGCGCCGTAGAGTCCTTGAGCATTCCTCATGAGGCCAGCTAAAGAGCACCAGCAATAGCCGGAGGCTGTTCACAGTAATGTGGTTGAATTGTCACCACCCAGGAGAGTCAGGGACCTACGTGCAGGGTACCAAAGGGCCAGTCGACCACATCCGCTTACAACCCCTATGGCCTTTACAACTTCATTCATTCCTGAGAGAGGGGCTCTGGGTCAACCGAATTCCCCTAGGAAACTCTAAACTCCCTGGTGATGTCGCTACCAGCCAGAACCCACTGGTCCCTAGGTCCATCATGTTCTAGCCAGGGGTTCTTCCCCGGGGTTCAAGACCCAGGAGCTCAGTTACCCAACGCACCACGCAGTTTCGCTAATTTACAAGGCCAATTCATCAGTATTGAGGCAGATAATCATTGACTCGAGAGCATGCTAGCGGTTGCCCATTATCCGAGGGTGAAACCTGCACCAACTGGTATGCGCATCAGTCACGGAGGTCGTCACAAACGACCGCGCGTGTGCCACTTTCTTTTTTTCCTTCACTGGAATGTTCCATAGAATTGCCGAAAACCCAGAAGTGTTTGATCGAGAACTAACTGCCGTCCGTCCGTCCGTCCCGTCCGTCATTCCGCCAGGTCAGACATGCACTTACATTCCAGTCGCCGCCTATTTGTGCCTGCTTCTGTTCCCGCCCTGTTCTGTCGAAGCTTGCACGACCTTAGACGTAAGACCAATGGCAGCATAGCATCACGGAGCAGCGCTTCATGCCGAGTGTTAGCCATTTGCATTAGCTGGCTGACGAACAGTGGAATATAAGAAAACCGCTGGAATAATGATACTCGGCAGTCTTGGCCAACAGGGTAAACACGACCGCTTCTGCAAGCTCGACAGGCGCCGTCCCGCTACTTGAACCTACTTTTGGCTCTGCTAAGATGATATTTTCTAAAACTGCATAGACGCACCCGATCCGCCCAGCCTGTTATCACTCCGTACTGCCCTCGCCAGGCGCCTCCTCGTGGGTCTCCGGGGGATGATGATTGATAGATGGCACATGCGTAACACCGAGAAGGACGGGTTGATCGGGCCCAGGACCTAAAGCACCGGGAAAGTAGGGCGGGTCCATGTATGTGTTGTACGAGCCATGCTGTGGTGATGGCACGGTGGCAGTCGCCAAGGCGATGAATGCTTCCAACGCCCGCACAGTTGGATCCTGCGTTTCCTCCTCAAAATTACCCTCGCCCTCTTGATCATTGACGCTGTCTTGATCATCGACGTTCTCTTGATCTCCGTTCTCTCCCGCTTCGCCGGTGCTCACCCACACCTTGTTGTCCTCGGCTTCCTCCTCGGCACGTGTTTTGTAATGGGTCTCGACGTCCTGACGACGCCACGAGTACGCCGTCTCGGGAATTGGAATGCCATGGGCAGAATACACCTCGTCCGTCACTCGCCTGAGCTTCGCCCAGAGTCGGAGATAGGGTAACTGGTCATTTGCCTAGCGCGCTCAATATCAGCTTCAAACTTCCTTAATTATCGTCTCTTCGTTGGCACACGCATACCATGATATGGTCAGGAACGTGGAGCTTTCTGTCCTCGTTCAGTTCAAGCGTAATTTCGAGGCGGCAGGCCGGGCAGAAAGCGTGAACATGAATATCGTGGCTCATTCCATTTTCCTTGAACTCGTTGCGGATGCACTAAAGCGTTCAGAGCCAGTCAGTCCCAGGTACGAATCTCGCCTTGGCACTCCGTCCATTCCATCCTTGCCCCTTTCTTGCGAGAGTCTCTGAACCACGGGCCTGGACAGCTTACCTCCGTGCAAAAGCTGTGTCCACATTCGATCACGTGCATGCTCCTTAACGGTCGGTAGCATATGCTGCACGAGCTCTCTTCAACCAGCTTATCCAGAATATTGCGGCAGACGGAAAGCTCCGAGGCCAACAACCGCAACTCGCGCTCGTTGGGGAGGGCGCCGCTGGACAGGCCTCGGGCTCTCGCGAGAAGCTCTAAATCCGTCAGTGGCGGCGGCAGCGACATGATTCGTAGCCTGTCGTGTCGGGTTCGGATGCTGCTTGGGGATGCTCGCGGTGATTGACGTTGAATAGATGTCGGAGTGCAAAAGAATGTCTATGTGACTACTCAAGCGATGGGGACCCGAAAAGAATATTGGTGACTTGTCTAAAGGGTGGCATACCAAGCGCGTGAGGTTAGATGGAGGATGAATTGGGCGAGAGAAAATAGTGAGTCGAATGAGATGTAAGTTGGCGATGGAATGGTTGAGTTCGTCACGGTCATGATTGGGGAGGCGCAAGTGGTGGGCAAGACGCGGACAACAGGTGCAACACGCAGGCCTTCCCTCCCTGCTTGCTTTCTAGATGCATCACTCGCATTGGCAGCCAGAAGACCTGCATGTTTTAGGGAACTACCTAACCTACCTAAGGTAGGTAAGCAGGTAGGTAAGTCATGTCAGTAGGTAGGTACTTGGAGATAGAGGAAACAAAATACGTTGTTGGCCCGCTTGAGGTGCCTGGCTATGCAATGCTACGTAAGTGATGCTGAACCCCACGACGCCATCACCAAATGTTCTTGGTAACCATTTCATACCGCTGAACTCCCATGTATTCCCCTTCTGGTGGCTTTTCCGGCTTCGGAAACCGTCCTTTGCCGCCCTTGAGCCCTTCCTTCTCGTCGGCGTGTATCCACCTCCGCCGGTCCTCGGTGATCTCGATCTGGCTGTAGCCGCCGATCCTCTTGCCCTTGGCATCGTATACCTGCCTCTGTTCTTGACCTGTCGCCACCAGGTGCTCCTTGCGCTTCATCTGAGCGTACCGGTTTCGTGCATACCGCAGGAGGACCATGCCAAGAAGTAATTTGATGATGAGCAGGACCAGGAAGGCGATGAAGAATACAACAATCATCGTCACTGCCGCGATGACATCGTCGCTGGTCCACGTCCACCAGGCCCTGCTCTGCATACTGGGTTCTCCGTATGGGTAGCCGTAAACAGCCCGTCCCAGGGCGTCCCGTAGCAGCGTGTCGAGACGGTCGAGAGCTGCGACCATCACCGGAGATGACGGGGTTGCGGACTCGACGGACAAGGATGTTTGAGTGGACTCCGGGATAGGTGTAGGAATTCGCGTTGACAAGAACATGTGGTAAGTTTGGACCGAAGCTCGGATAAACAAGCACGACAACGGGATGACAGCCAGGCCAAGTCGTCGCGTCAGCGAAGGCGACACAAAGGCCTGCAGAGGTTATCAGCTGCCAAGAACATACTTCTGGGAAGTTTCCAAGGGGCTCCAGAAGGGAAAAACTTACGTTGGTGTAGTAGTCCTTACATAAGATGTCCAGAATGCGGCTGTAGAATGTCGGTTTGATGTTGTTGAACTTGTTCACGTAGGCGTGCTTGATGGTGTCGACCAACATCTCGCTGCCAATGACAATGAGAAATGGGGAGAGGACCTCGCCGGACCAAACCCAGGATGGGAGGATCGTGAAGCTGAATGGTAGTATGGATGGACTGTGAAGCGGCATGGCACCCGAGCCTCCCAGGTCACCGTTCTCCGATCCGGCTCCGGGGACGGAGAGGCCACCGACTTCCACGATGTTGCGCATACCGATGATGAACAGCATAATCCACAGCTGGAAGCGCTCGACAATGTCCGCACACGTCAGCTGGAACAGGTTATCCTTTTCAAAGCGCTTGAAGACGGTGCTCTTGATCTCAACAAATTGGTTTGAGATCATCAGAGTCAAAAGGGCATTCGAGTACGAGTTGACGGCCACGTTGAGCGTGATGACCTGGTAATACAACGCAACCGAATGGGTTACGTTATAGATGAGGGCGAGGACAAACATGCCTAAGGGCAGGAGCACTTTGGAACGGCCGGAGCTGTTTCTAGACAGTGTCTCGGAGCTGAAGAGGCACTCGAAGATGTCTTGCCCAAGAGCCGACAAAAGACGATCGCCAACCTGGGTAAGTGAGTTAGCGGACGTCACGACAACAGTCTGACAGGGAGTCGGCCTACCTCAAGGACGTTGTATATTACGTAGAGCTTGATGCCGTCTTGAGCCCGGATAAAGTGGTACATCCGGCTGGCGTCAAGCTTCATCAGGAACATGGAGCTACAGATGATGACAGCACCCTGCAACAGGTCCGCCTTGTGGAAGGAAGACAGATTCGATGGTATCGATTTCGTCCTACGGTGCCGGTGCGTCCTATGACCTGGACCATGTGAGGGGTTATGGCCAGCAGATGCATTCAGCTTGTGGGTTATGTGTCCGTTGCCGTTACCCTTGACCTCGTGTTCGGTGGCTCTATGGCCGTTTGCCTCGGAATCCGAATCCGAATGAAGCGTCGGGGCACCATCTGGCGATCGGAGATCCAGGGCGGGGATGGATGGTCTCCGCTCGGCCGGTCGGCTTCGACTGCTATCGCGGCTGGCAAGATGATGGGCGTCTTCTTGCCAGGCCGACGAGACAGCCTTCGCTCTCGGTCGACGAGCCCTGGCCCAAACTCTACCCATTCCGTACCAGACAAAGCCAATCATCCACCGCGCCTCCTTCAAGGCCATGTAACCCCACCACTTGAAAAGGACGCCAAGGGCAATGCAGAATCTCATGGGTAGAATGGTGAAGTTGTACAGCCAGGCGTCGAGACAAGCAAGGGCTCCAAAATAAAGAGTCCTCTCGAGAAACGACGGAAGAAGCAGAAAATTCTTCAGCCTTTCCCATTTCACCACGTAGGACTCGTATGGAATATCGTTCGTATGCGAGTGGTGGATGTACAAAGGGCTCGGACGTTGGGCGGCAAGTTCCAGCTGGAGATGGGTCGGTATAGACATGGGCGGGAGGGGTATCGAGGGAGGGAGAGGTGAGGGCGGGATAGGATCATTTCTGAGCGACTTTGTCGATGGTGGTGGCACGTGGATCTGGGGCGGTTTGTTCTGGGTCGGCGGTTGCAGGTTGACGGCGTTGAAATGGCTGGTCGCGTCGAGATTCAGCGGCGGTGGCCGAGCGACGGTGTAGAAGGAATTGCGGCGGGGCGAGGTGGCCTGCGACTGCGACTGGCGCCGTGTTGTCGGAGGCGTCGAGAGGGTTCTGGCGGAGACGGGTCTCCGAGGCTCGTCTTGCCGGGAGCTGTTTGCACCATCCGTCACGGAGCCGTTGGGTCGCAGAGCAGCCGGCTGACTGAGTATCGACTGGCGGATGGCTTGCAGCTGGTCTGCGATGGCCGAGCGCGCTCGTTGTTCCCGCTCGGCAGAAGAGGCTTGGTCGGGAACAATGGCGACAGGGAGAGCCTCGGGAGCCGTGAGCTGCTGCATTCCCGCGACCGACAGCCTCCTAACGTTATCATGACTCTGGTTCTTCCTCATGGATGCGGAGCTCGACCCGGCCCTAACCCTGGTCTTGGGGGCCACGCCCTCGTTGCTCTCGGCCTCGTGCTTCTCGGCGGCGGTCGCAGGCTCGGATATGGACGACGAGTTGGACGAGTCTTGCTTTTCAGGCTTGCTATGGGTCGAAGAGACATCGGAGGATTGGTCCTCATCGGAGTGGCCGCCGGGTATGGTAGGGAGAGTGGAAGTAGGGGGCGCGCTCGCGGAGGCGCTGGGCAGTGGAGGGAGGGGAATGTGCGAGACCTTTATGTCGGTCTTGGTGTCTTGACTTAGCGGACCACCATCGTGGTCATAGGCGGTGCTGCCCTCGAGAATGAATGTAGGCATGAGCGGGAAGGCCTCGACCGGCTCAGAAGGCACGGCGGCCTGGTTTCCAGAAGCTCCATGATTGTCGTCGGCCCCTCGATCGTCGCTGTGTTGGCTCTCTGCCATTCCCAAGCCCTTGACTGTCTTTGTTGAAGCAAAGATGCCGGCGCCATTCGCATGGGCTCGGGCGGCTCGGTGGGCGTCGTCGTCGGCAGAATGGAAGGAGCAATTTGGTGTAGGGCGAGGGCGAGGATGCGAATTAACGTGCCGAGTGGTTCAAGCAATCAGGCTTGCAGTCTGCAGTTCTTCAGGTCGCGTGGGGGAAGTGGTGCTGCCGGAGGCGTGCGGCGTGCCGAGTTGTCGATCTCCAGGAACAATTTGGATTGGTGGCCGGACGGGGAATACCTAGCGGCACAGTGCACAGTGCAGTTGCCAGTGTGCTAATGAGCAGTGTGCCAGTAAGGCCAGCAAAAAGCTGCAAGGCCAGAAGCGGTATGCTGGGGCGGGGGGTAAACTGCTGTGGAGACGCTATCTTGGATCTGAATGGCAGAAATGGTCTCCGAGAACGTGACAAGTGACGTACAGGGCTGGGCCGTGCGATGACTGCCGCCCTCGTGGCATGGTCGCATGGGGCACTGAGACACAGCGACCCAAAGACACACACTGGGACATGATTGGACAGATCGCAAAGGTGTGGATTCTACAGAGGCGGAAGTGAGTGTATCGACTGACTAAGCAAACGGGAAAACGAGCAATGGGTCCTCGAGGAAAACCCAGAGAACCAAGGACCGTCGGGTCGGAGCAGCAAGAAGACTAATCCCAAGCCTGGCCGGCTGAAACATTCTATTTTGAAGAACCGGCGCCGAAAGCGGCCGGACTTCAGGCCCTATCTCCGGCACGGATGCTTTTTGGTCGATTTCCTCCTCACGATTTGCCTCATCGAGACCGGCGATGAGGTAATCCTCCACACAATTGCGGAATCGCAGGCACATTCATCCATCCACCCACTTCGTGCTTTCTTAACGCCGGGGGCCGTTGCAGAAACGACGCACTGGCCAAATGACGTTGACGCCTATGCTAGACGAACAACGGATAAGCATTTCCAGAAAGAGTTTCTAACTTTCTGGCATCACAGCGACTGAGTCAGGAGCCTTCTCGGGCACTAGCGCGAAGTGAACATCTCCGTCTTAGAACACCTATGACTTGCCACAAGCTGTGCTCACCGCACAACGCGAGGCCCTCGGCTTTTGCTGAAGAAATGAAAGGCGCGGAAGTTCGGCAAAAATGGGGTGTATAGCATTGACATTCTACGGATACCTGAGGTGGTGCCTAGTGTGCGAATACGCGAGGATCCCGAGCGTCCAAGGCGAGTAGGTCCAGTGCCCGAGTAAGTTCCAACTCTATAGACAGGCTTACTTCGGGGTAACTGGACATCTAACCAGCCGTAAGTCTCATTCAATTCGGCCAATTCATGGCATCGTACAAGGGACTGGGAGCAGATATCGGTCCACTCAAAGTGCCATCCAACACCCCCTGCCAAGATCCAGGAATAGGGATCCAGTTCGCCCATTGAAATCTCCATCCGCTTGGTCATATCTCACGTCAACAACGCCTCGGCCCCGGCGCTCACTCGACGCGTGGGCCGCCGTGGGCCCCTCTGCCATCCATGACGCCCCTCCTAAGAAGTCTCTTCCATCTTCGGACTCTATAAGCTCCTCAAGCCCCCCGTCTCGTCTCGACCCTCTGGTCTGTCCCGCCTCAAGTCCTTAATTCTCTTGTCTGCCTACCTATACAACATTCCTGAATCCCTTCTAAATTTCCATATATACCAAACCGCGCGAACACTCACACACACACACACAAACACACACAACATGGCCTCCAACCCTCCCGGACAATGCTGCACCGTCGGCGTCAAGCATGAGTAAGACCCAAACCAGTTACCCCGCCAAACGATCCGACCCCTCCCCCCACTTCGGAAAGCTTGAATCCCAAGCGCGAAACTTTCTGATATCATCTACATTTCAAACCTCTGTGGCTTCCTTCCGTTTCGACAACCAGCATTGCTAACGCATATTTCCTCCAACACAGGGGCACCCCCCAGGGCAAGAAGATCAGCGTCGCAGGCAAGTATGAGGGATACCTCGCCGAGGCGCCCGCCGACAAGGCCCACAAGAACGCTGGCATTCTCTTCATCAGTGACGTTTTCGGCATCTGGCCCAACTCGCAGCTCGTGGCCGACCAGTTTGCCGCCAATGGCTATACGACGCTGATCGTCGACCTCTTCGGCGGCGACCAGATTCCGCTGCCGATGCCTGCCGGGCTTAACATCCTCGAATGGATTTCCAAGGGCAGCGACGGCAAGAGCCCGCACACGCAGGAGTCGGTTGACCCAATCGTCATCGACGCCATCAAGTACATGCAAAACGACCTCGGCCTCGCCAACGTTGGCGCCGTCGGCTACTGCTTCGGCGCAAAGTACCTCGTGCGCCACTTCCAGCACGGTATCAAGGTTGGCTATATCGCGCACCCCAGCTTCGTTGACGAAGACGAGCTCGCGGCCATCAACGGCCCGCTCTCCATCGCCGCCGCCGAGACGGACAACATATTCCCCGCTGAGAAGCGCCACAAGTCGGAGGAGATCCTGCAGAAGACGGGCCAGCCTTACCAGATCAACCTCTACTCGGGCGTCGAGCACGGCTTCGCCGTCCGTTGCGACCCAAGCAAGAAGATCCAAAAGTACGCCAAGGAGAACGCTTTCCTCCAGGCTGTCTCGTGGTTCGATGAGCACCTGGCATGATTGGGTCATGGACGCGACGGGGTTAAAGTCATGAATGGACGACGTAAGGGTGCAGTCTTGGGAGATAGCGCTTTGGGGTAGTAAAAACAACTACTTGATGAATTTGTCACTCTAGACTGCTCTCTGGAGGCTTGTCGATAAAGTGCAGCGTGAAAAGCCGGTGTTCAGATGGACATCTGATTTAATGAGGTCGTTGTTCGACGTTGGCGGAGGTGGCAGGATTGGTCCAGGCTAGTTAGGTACCTACCTATCCATACTTTTGGAGGGTACCAATGCCTCCGGTACTTAGGTACCTGTATCAGTTTTCTTACCTTTTTTGTGCTGCTGAGTACTAATGGCAGAACACCTGTAACTGGGTCGGCGGTGCCGGGGAAACGTGGGAGAGAAGACGTAAGCACTGGCAAATCGTCATGCCGTGTCGCCTTTGCGCCCTCCGGTTCGAACGACGGCCCGCCCCTAGTTCCAACTCTTCGTCTGCCTCGAGCACTGCCCCGAAAATGGAGGGAATGCCAGACTTATTCTTCCACGTCAACTTGCCTAGCCTCCCTCACATCTGCATCACGACTGCATCGCCATCATCGCCCGCCGCGCGCCAACGTCGGTCGCAGTGGTGGGACCTTTCGCCGCCGACAAAATCCAGCTGACCGTTGCACAGCAGTTTAAAGCCCCGTACTTGTAGCCATGACTTGGCGACTGACAAGCCGGTATGGGCAAGACATGGGGTGAGCCATGCGGACGCAGGGGGGTTTGGTTGGTTGGTTGGAGACGGGGGCAAGCAAGCCAGCCGCCAGAGCAGCACCTCCTTCAGCAGTTGTTCCCTTTTAGCGAGCGCCTCACCAAGTGGGATGGATGGATGCTACCCGCGGCGGCAGCTGTGCCACTATCGCGCGCTAGCTCATCGTACAGCCTCGTCTGCGTCTCCTTCTGGATACCCTTTTTTCCGCTTCCTTGCTTTTTTCTTTCCCTCTCCTCGCTTTCCACCAAACGTCAGGTTAGACCGTTGTCTCCTGCGTCTCTGTTCCTCCCTCTCCATCCAACTGCCGATCTGCCAGGAAGCTGGCTGTGCTACGAATACATCATCTCCCTTGATGGCTTCTCCAACCTTGACCGTGTCCGTCTGCCGTCTCATCGCTGTCCTCTGTTGATCTACGTCAAACCGCCTTCCAAATAATCACACACATTCGTCTCACCCCCAACGAACGAACGTGTCAGACCGCCCACATAGTAGCCAATCCTATCGCCAATAACGAGCCACGGCAAACAGCGGCAAACAGCGGCAGATCAAACTCTCGATAACGGCACCTGAACGCTCTCTGCGGTCATGAACGGCATGGACCCGGAACAGTTCAACAAGACGCTCGCTGCTATCAACGAGAACATCAACGACGACGATGGCAAGGAGCTGCTCGTTGCCATTGCCGCTCTGGTCATATCAATTGTCGCCCTCGTTGCCGCTCTCCTCCAGGTTGCTCAGCAATACTACGCTTCCGCCGCGGGTTACTCCAGTTGTGGCAGCAAAGTCATAGGCAAGTGGTCAGAGTCCAAGAAGCGCATCCTCAAGTTTACCGAGTTTCGCTTCGAGGTCCAATTCGAAACCCCCGTCATATTCTTATGCCCGCCGAAGAACACAAAAGGTCCCGTCAAAGGCCAGCCCATCATCTTCATTGATGGCTCGGAGAAGAGCTTGCTGGAAAGTCGTTCCGACCCCTTGGGTCTGCCCCAAAAAAACGTTCATGATGTCTCCGAAAAAGAACTGGCCAAGCAATCCGTCCACACGGCCGACAACGAGCGCGCTTCCTGGGTTACGCTTCTATCTGCCCTGCAGCAAATGGAAAAAGACTCGAGGGAATGGCAGAAGAAGCAGTATCGTGAAACTGTCCTCCACAGGCCCCCGAAGGGTTGCAAGGAATCTACCCAGATCGAGACTCAAGAGGAAATGGATCAGGTACTCCTAGGTGTCAGTGACAAGTACACGTTGACGGTTGCCATCCAGAAGAAGCTCAGAAGCTGGGACACCATGCCGGCAAACGTCAAGAAGCCGTATGCCACCACGACCTGGTGTCATGTCGTCGAGATGCTGGCCATGCTCGGCGTGTACTGGATTGAATTCAATAGGACCACCGACAGATACCGCGCCGAGGGCAACGGCTACACCGTCACGGGGGAGAAAGTCAGCGACCTTGGCATCATGTTCACCTTTCAAGTCTATGGCCACAGTCGTTTTGAGAGCAATCGCGTCATACCCGTCGACGAGACCAAGGAACTGTGCTTCGGCTTCGTGCCTACAATTTACAAGTCAAACTCGGACAGTCGACGTCTGAAACTATCAAATGATGAGCCCAAAGACCTCTCCATTTTGAACTTTGCCAGTCGACACGAAGTCGCCGAGACGCTGGTCTTGATCGGATGCAATACAAACACGGTCAACTACTTCTCCGACTCTTCGACTGCCCAGGTGTCCCACCTGTTTCCCAGTAAGCCTTTGTGACGAGGAACGCGATACGAGCTTCACTGTCTAACCGATTGGATGCAGTCCCATTTGAGATCATAGGCATGTTGGGACGGACGCTTCACATCGAGAGGAGTGCATTTCGTTTGCTTCCCAACCCGACCCACCACCGATGGGATACGAAGAACTTTTCGTTGCCACGGCTGCTGCATGCGTTCGCCAAACAGATGGAAACGCTCAGGCGGGGTCAGTTGTCCCCTAGAATTGTTGGCAAAGCGATCCGGAAGCATACCAAAAACATCCAAGGCATTATCACGACCTCCAACCAAGGCGATTGGCTGAGCTTGCCACTCATGGATGCATTGCATGCAGCCCTGGGTGACATGGACGAGATTCTCACGGCGCGGGCCAAGGACAACCGGCCCAGTGCGCCACCCCGGGCCTACTCGACATTGACCCGGAAGAATACCGACGTGACAGAAGGCCACGCCGAGGTTGCAATTGAGAGCGCACGGCGTGAGATGGTACAGGACGTCCTGCGAAGTCACATCCAGGAGGTGCTTGCTGGCCTCAACGAGAAACCGGAAAAGGCAACGCAGAAGACTCCGGGCAGCAACGTGTCTCTGGGCACCGATCCGAAGAAACAACGTCAATTCGAGGAGATTGACGCCGCAGCCCCAGAGCTCAAGCAGGAAAAGCTCATGGAGATATACTTTCGCGTGGTGCGGAGGAAGGTAATTGAGGAGTCGCAAGAGTCGGCCGACAGACGAGAAATGGTGGGGTTCGGCGGCTTGAAGAAGAGACAGCAGACCAACTTCAGCACGCGGACGGCCGAGACGATGGATGACGACGACGAGCCGATGGCGCTGTTCATGTTGGGCGAAGAGCACGTCAGCCACGAGGATATCTGGTGCACACTCGTCTTCCGGATGATCTGCTGGCTCATGCTACACGACTTCCACAAGAAGGACGTGCAGGTGTCGACGAAGAGCGAGCTTCTGGGTAGCCGTTTGCCGGTTTACATCTCTTGAGCTGGTGGTGGGCTTGTGTGTTTGAGCATTGATTCTTCATGGTCGCACAAGCGACATTTTGTTTCATGCATTGACTGGCTACTTGGAGACCAAAATGCCTTATACGGGACCTGGTTTAGGGGAGACTTATCATGCGAGCGAGCAAGCGACAGCGGCAGCGACAGCGGCAACGACAACGGCATATTATGGTTGATTGCAAAGAACACTCGAAACAGTGCTACGTATCTACAGATTTAACTCTACGAATGATGATGATTATACGCTCTGATGATCGACTGTAGAGGACACTTCATGTGAGCTAGAATATAGGCATTGTCTGAATATGTCCTATGACGACAACAATATGAGGACAGAGTCACGTCAGATCGCTAGCAGGTCTTGAAGAGGCAACCCGACTCGGAGTGGGTGCGGGAACCAAGACTCGGACCGACCATCTACTGGGCGGAGTCGTCCCCGAGGTCCTTAGTCCAGCGCACACGCTGAGCAACTCGGGACTCCGTGTAAATGACTTTGTTTATTCTCCCATACCCCAGCAGATGGGCGGGGAGGGTGGTGCTGTGCTGCAGAGTGGTTGCAGCCTTTCACCTTGCACATTCCTTAGATCTCTCGGCGTGGTCTAGGTCTAGCTCTGGAGGATGGACAGAGTGCACTAGGCCGGATGGGTGCGGACAGCGGCAAACAGATCCCCCGGTGATGAAGGCGGCGGCGCAAGCGGATGGAAACGAGAGAGAGGGAGAAAGACGAGACCTGCGAGGAAGAGAGAGGGTTCTGCTTACGAATCCTTAAAGATGAGAGACCCGCGACAAGGAAACAGACCGGGTCGGAAGCATGGCAGATCGATGTCCCTGGCCCGGGTTGTCAGCTGTGAATTACAGCTGGACTGGACACAGCGGGCAAAGGAGAGAGAGAGAGAGAGAGAGAGAGAGAGAGAGAGAGAGAGAGAGAGAGAGCTCTGCGTTATCTGGGTTATGAAGTGCAAGTGCCATGCGATGCATCACATAGCCGAGGACTGAACGAATGCTGCGACGGCAAAGTCAGCCATTCACTTTGCCGTTGATACTCGAAGGGGTCTCTCAATACCACCCAGCATGACTCTCCAAAACTCATAATCGTGGAGGAGGCAATGCAAGACACAACTCTATGCTGCCTCCGCCTCTGCCTCTGCCTCTGTCTACCCTGGACAACAAGTGGCCTCGGACGCCGTCCCCGCTCCCCAGGTGATGTCGTCCCATGCCTCGCAGCGCGCATCCGTGCGAACTGTTTGCGAACCCTGGTTACGGTTGGTAGCGCATACTGCCGGCCATATTTCTCCCCATGGCTTGACAGCAAAGCGGGTAAGATAAAAGTGTCTTGCCCGTTGTTGGTTCCCGGCGATAAGTGAATCCGATTAGGAATGCAGCGGATGACACGGTGGGTTCAGGGGACGGGCATTTCTTAGAAAGTAAAGTGGCACGGCGCGGCGGCGCGCGTTGTTGGGCGAGAGAGACGGCGGAAGCGAGCAAGACACGGGCAGACGGGTAGGTAACGCGTTCGTGGTTCATGGGGCAAGACAGCTCAAGGTATTAGACGCGATGGGTGTCTGAGATCAGCGGCGCATGCTACAGCTTGCAAGGCATAGAGTGGCCAAGCGAAGCTCGCTAGCCACCCAGCCATCCAACGCGTCAAGCGTGAGTTGTTACGCGAGAATGGCAATGGAACCAGCGGTGTTCACCGAGGGTTCTGGAGATACGTAATATACCTATTCGTACCTAGCCTAGGTAGGCGGTAGGGGGGCAGCGGACCGAGGGGCTGGTTTTGACAAGGTCTGGAGTGTTTGGCCGGCTACGGGCATGACAAGGGGAACAATTCATGGTGGCGTTCTGGGCGTGTGGAATGGCGATGAGGATTCCTAATGGACGGTCTCCTCGAAGCGCGCAGGCAACCGACAAGGGACTTGGGGAGGAGTGAGACAAAGGCGGCATGAGGATGGGCGAGAGGGAAAAAAAGGGAGAGAGAGAGAAAGAGACAGCCCACGCGACCGGCTTTTCCAGTCCAACTCTGCCTGTTCCTCGGACAGGTACCTTGCACGCTTGAAACGCTGCTGTAGGTACTCGGGACCCTATCGGAGACGGAAGCCCCGTTGTGGTGTTGATGGCATCGGAGGGGGGCCATCCGCCAATAACGGCAGCAGCGGGAGGGTACAGGTAGACTCGACTCGACCGAGGGGGCAGGACTGAGGCAGGGAGCCAAGGACGAAGTGGGAAGTGACAGGAGTGGTGGAGGCGGAATGAAGCTGGTTGAGCACAGGCTTCTCTGAGATCTCCACTTTTACCTCTCCACTTTACCCCCTCTTGCTGATGATGGCAAGCAAGCACGCCGCACGATTGAAGGAGCGGAGGCAGTTGCGGCCGCGATACGCGGCAATGATGAGGGAATGAACGAATGGACGATGGATGGATATCTGAGCAGATGGATGAGAGATTGCGCATGAGGCCAGGCTTTGCATTTCACGAGCGGGACCGATTTCAGGACAGCATACTTAGGCATCCTGGATAACATCCTCATCAACAGAATAGATACCTCAATGTTGACCGAGACCCATGCTGTAGTATTCGTAGACGCCCCCGAACCAACACATCACATTCAAGTTCAGCCAAGTGGCCCAGTGACGCTCGTCGTCGTCCTGAGAGAGTGGAGGCCACTAACACTGCTAGGCGATGGGTGGGCCTAGGCTAGGTCCAGGAGGAAAGGAATCTTGTACCCTGGCGGTTGGGTTGTATGGGGAGATACTTAGCTGGCAGTTGTGCTGTATTTTTATTTCCCATGTCAAATCCTGCTTCGATCTTGTCTGCTCGCCATGCCCCGTGCCCATTGTCCATCACCACCTGGCCAACCCAGGATCATAGGGTCCACTCCTCACGTTTGCGCTGTGATTCAGTCCCAGTCCAGTCCAGTCCAGTCCAGTCCAGTTGGCACTCGGTCTCCATCGTCCTCACAAGGCCTCTGAAACCCAACCCTTTGATTCTCGCTTACCTGCCGCGGTTCAAATTCGTAGAGAGATCCGCCTCGACATTGCCTTGATTGAACTGCAAAACTTGACGTGCAACACCCACAAAAGACTCAGGGGGGCGGGCCTCGAGACGAAGAACAACAAGAAGGGGTAGAAACGGCCACGGCTGAGCCAAACCCGGGACCGGACCGGAAAGGAGAAGGGAAGAAAGGGAACCGCCGGTCACTTTCGGCCTCGACTCGGCAGACCTTTCATTCTTCAACCTTGAATTAAAGGTCGAGTCCTCGACATTCCATCCATCCCATCCTACCCCCGTCCTCCGTCTCCGGTCAGTTGTTCCGGCATCGTCCACCGCCGAGTCGATCCTGTTGTCGGTTTCACCCCCTTAAGGTGCCGTCTCGTCTCACCGCGTTCTTGACCGACACCCGCCTTGCGTTGCTTGCCTTGCCTTGCGTTTCCTCTCGCCTCTTTGCTTTTTTCAAGTCCCTTCTCTTTCTTCCATTCTCTCGCTCTCTCGCTTTTTTCTGCTTACACACTCTACCTTTCGCCATCTCTCTCGCCGCGTGTATTCATTACGCTCTATCTACCGTCTCCTTTTCTCTCTCTATCACGGTCTCTCTACCCCGGTGTCTCCCTCTGTCCCCCAACCCGTTTTTACCTCAGATTTCCCGACCGGGTTGCGGTGTGCGTGTGTGTGCCGTGGGCTGCTGCTGTGCCGTGCTCACCTACTCCACCTTCCACCACCACCTTGCCAAGTTCTATGCCTCACGCAGGTACCTCGGTGGTCTAATCCACACAGTAAAGGTACCGCCGCGCAACAGCAACGCCAACACACCTGCACGAGGCCCGCTCCATCACACAAGTCGCGCCTTCAACCCACTGATGCTAACTAAGGTAGGTACCTTCCGATACCGCCTGTAGGCAGTAGGCTATAGGCTATAGGCTGCACCCAAGTTCTTGCCGCCTGCCCCGTACCGCTTCCGCTCGCCTTTGATCCACGGCCACCCTCGCTCGCGCTGCCGCCAAAAGTTTCTCCACCTCCACTAACACTCAGTCGCCGTCGCTTCACTGCGCAGTGTTGCCAGTACTGCCACTGCCAGTGCCCCCGACCTGTATCCGTAACCCAGCCCGCCGCCACCTTTGAAATCCCCCCGACCCTCACTCAATCTCACAAACCTGGCCCGCCGTTGTCACCCTCACCACCTTCACCACCCTCACCACCTTCACCTCCTTCGCCCCTCGCCCCTCGCTCCTCGCCTCGGATCCTGATCCAGCCTTGCAACCCGATCTCGATCCGAAAACCCCTCCTCTCTCGACGACCCCCCTACTAGGACCAGAGCCCATCCGCCATTCATCAACGTTTCCTTGACCTTCACCCAAACTGCAGCCTCGCAAATCACCGCTTCCCTACTAGAGAGGCATCATGACGCCCTCGCCCGGTCCCCAAATCAACACCACTGAGGTGCGGCGGCCTCGCTCGAGCCAGACTGTCTCTTTCTCTGTCGACGAGGGCAAGGGTAAGGGCATCAACTCTGGTCATGTCGCCGACTCGACAAGTTTGCAGTTGGCCGTTTCCGAGTGCATAGAGACAACCACCACAACCACCACCACCACTACTAAACGCACTTTCCCCCCAATTTATCTGCGCGACGTTCGTCCCCTCCACGAGCTTGACTCGAAGGAATATCCTTTGGCCTCGAAACCTTTGCCCCCCGAACTCGCAAACTTCTCCTTCAGCGTCACTGGCTCCTCCTCCGACCCTATGGCCGATAACCCCTTTGTCTACAACAGAAAGGTATGTCTTCCCCTCCGCCCCCGCGCGTTATGCCCCTCTGCCGCCGCACACTCGCTAACGAGGCTTTCTTTCCAGCGCAAGACACCGGCCGCCGCCGAGAGGCAACCTGCCGGTCTCCTCAAAGAAGACGAGTCCAGTCAAGAAATATCTCGACGCATCGCCAAATCTCCTTCCGACGCCTACCAGCGGAGATCACGGCGGTCGAACCCTCGCGAAACCTCACCCTCATACAACGCGGCCCCCGTTCTGCCTTCGCGCCCGTCACGAAACCCTAGGCCCACTGGCCTCGCCTTCCCTGAGGACCATTCACAGCGGCTTCGACGTCAACTCGCCCAAGGCAGGCAGAGTGGCTATTTGGCCACCCCAGACACTTCCGAAGTCGCTGGCACCAGCACCGGCACCGAACGGGCAACGCGACCCCGATCGCTTCACCCAAACCGCACGAGCCACACTCCTCCCGAGTCAGGCCCGAGCCAAACAAACCCGCAGGAGGCTGACAGCCCTATCGGTAGTGATGCACTCACTGTCTTCAGTAGCAACGTCGCCACTCCTCCCATAACCGACGCAGACCCCGAGCCCTTTGTCGACGACGATGATGATGACGACGATGAAGACGATGAGGATGCGTTACTTCGACCCGTCGGCCACCGACCCTCTATCGATGCCGTGGCTGCGCAGGATGCGAGCCTCCCTAGTCCGAGACTTTCGCCGACGCTCGCTGCCGCCCAGCTGAACTCAAGGGACTCGGATGACGAAGATGTAGCCTCGCCGCAGAGCAGCGTCGTCGCCAGACACAATGTCAGCTTCCGAGACCAGTCCTGGTTGCACGAGTCCCAGACCACCGAGGAGGGCGGCTACGTATCCGATGTGTCCATGGTCGCCGATAGCAGTACATGCCAACCTGATAACCTCGACGCCCACACTGCTATGATGAACGCACGCACGATGATGGAGGGCTTTGACTCGATGCCCAACGAGATGAAGAGCTTCATCATGTATAACCTTCTCCGTCGCTGCCCGCGCAAGACTCTGCGTCTCGTTGCCGATGTCGTCACCCCCGCTCTGAAGTGCGATTTCTTGAAGCAACTTCCTCTTGAGCTCAGCTTTCACGTTCTATCCTTCCTCGATCACCGCGACTTATGCCGAGCTGCTCAAGTCTCAAAACACTGGCGGAACATTATCGACACGAACGAAACTGGATGGAAGGAGCTGTTTGATCGTGATGGCTTCACGCTGCCTCCCGGCGAACTGGACAAGGCCATCGTTCAGGGCTGGGGCTGGCAGGACCCCGTTGGCGTCACGGGCGCAGAGGTCGACCTGAGACCCTTGACCAGACTGGAGTCGGCTGACAACGAACTTACGAAGGTTGTCGTAAAGTCGGACCCGACGATCAAGCTGCGAAGTTCCAAGCGCAAGCGCGCCCTCAACCTATCGAGCGCCGACCGATCGAAGCGCAGGGCTAGCGGCCAGGACGCCGCTCGTTTGGAGGCCATGCAATCAGAGGTCAGGCAGCACAAATCCGAGGGGCCGCTTTCAGCAGCCAACGCGGCCGCGGCCGCTATGCCCAATCCCAAGACAATCATCCCGGGTCTCCAGAAGTTGCACCTCTTCAAGTCTCTCTACCGTCGCCACTATATGATCCGCCAAAGCTGGACAAGCGGAAAGGTGAAGCCCGGACACGTTGCGTTCGCTGCACACCCCCGCCATGTCATCACCTGCCTGCAGTTTGATGAGGACAAGATCATTACCGGAAGCGACGACACCTTGATTCATGTTTACGACACCAAGACCGGCAAGCTTCGCAAGAAACTCGAGGGCCACGAGGGCGGCGTCTGGGCTCTGCAGTACGAAGGCAACATGCTGGTGTCCGGATCGACAGACCGATCCGTTCGGGTCTGGGACATTGAGAAGGGCCTCTGTACCCAGGTCTTCTATGGTCACACCAGCACTGTCCGGTGCCTGCAGATCCTGATGCCGACCGAGACCGGCAAGGGACATGACGGCAAGGCCATCATGATGCCGCCGAAGCCTTTGATTATTACGGGATCTCGCGACAGTCAGCTTCGTGTCTGGCGCCTGCCCGAGGTCGGGTCTCGCCGGTACATCCAGACGGGTCCGCCAGCGAACGACGCCGACTGTCCTTACTTCATCCGTACCCTTTCCGGACACACGCATTCGGTCCGCGCCATTTCTGCCCACGGTGACACCCTTGTCAGCGGGAGCTACGACAGCACTGTCAGAGTCTGGCGTATCAGCACTGGCGAATCTCTCCACGTCCTGCACGGTCATTCGCAAAAGGTCTACAGCGTTGTCCTCGACCACGAGCGCAACCGCTGCATCTCAGGCTCCATGGATTCCTTGGTCAAGATTTGGGACCTCAACACTGGCGCGTGCTTGCACACGCTTGAGGGACACAGCCTTCTCGTCGGTTTGTTGGATTTGCGCGACGAGCGACTGGTATCAGCAGCCGCCGACAGCACGTTGCGAATCTGGGACCCGGAGAACGGAAAGTGCAAGAACGTCTTGACAGCCCACACGGGTGCCATTACCTGCTTCCAGCACGATGGCCGAAAGGTGATTTCGGGAAGCGAGAAGACGGTCAAGATGTGGGACATCCGCACTGGTGAGTGCGTGCAGGATCTTCTGACGGATCTTAGCGGGGTCTGGCAGGTCAAGTTTGACGAGCGGCGTTGCGTGGCCGCTGTCCAGCGTGACAGCTTGACATACGTCGAGGTATGTTTTCGTTCCATGACCGCTAAAAGCGGCTTGATGATACTAACAAGTCAATATCAGATTCTCGACTTTGGTGCCGTCCGCGATGGCAAGCCTCTCTCGGAGCTCGGAAAACGCAAGCTTCTCAACGAGCCAGAAGTCCAAGCGCTTCTGTCGGAGGAATTATGATGTTACTACCTGACATTGGGGGTGGTGGGAGAGGGAGTTTTCAAGATAGGACATTTGGAGTTTTCACAAACCAGAAGCATATTATGACAGGGGAAACACAGCATCAAACAAGGACAAAACCACATGACGGCATAATGACATTGGTAGGAGGGACTTGGATGGAATTCCATCTTTCATGTTCTCGGCGTTTCTGACGATGGCCTTGGGCTGGACAACGAAAAGAAAAGAAAAGGGAGTGGTGGGCGTTTGCATGACATTCCAAACCGCGCAGAGCGCAGATACCACACCTCATTGTATGGCTTAATGTAGATATCAGGCGAAGCAGCCGCACGAAACGAATGGTTTCATTGTACACACACTGGGAGTGTAAAATCCTGAGCCGGTTACGTTTTCTGTCCTTGTCTATACTGACACAAGCAAGACGACAAGCAAGGCACTTGACGAGAACAAAGAAAGCAAAGGCAACCAGCAAGGCCGGGCCAACTCACATGATTAAACAGTTACTACTCTTGGTTTTGGGATATCTAGGGTGAATCAAATCACAGAAAAACAACTACAATCATTACATCTGCTGGGTGCTCAATCTTGACCACCTCCTATTGAAGGCGCTCTTCTGAAATGGGCTGCCCAGCCTTGATGGCGTCCTCCCAGCCTCCTCACGCTGGGGCTGCTTGACGTCGCCTTCGATGCCGAAGCCATACGTCTCGACGCCGGCGCCAGAGTGCGGGTCTCTCGGGACAAGGCCGTAGCCGACCTTGGCGCCAGCGACGGGGCGGTGATCGCTGTTGGGAGACGTGGCCCAGGGGAGCTTCTCAAGCCCCGGGCCCCGGGTGGCGGCGACGATGCTGCTGAAGCGCGTGTTGCGGACGAGGCCCTCTTCGCGCACGGCGGCGAGGCCAAAGGCGACGCCGATGATGGCGAGGAGGATGGCGACCGAGTAGACGGCCCAGAGATCGCGTGCGTGGTATTTGTAGCGGATGTCGGTGCGCTCGCGGGTGCAGGGGTACAGCATGTCGGCGCCCTTTTCGTTGCCCGACTTGACAGAGGTGTCGTTGGCCCAGACGACGGCGAGGAGGCGGGGCTGGGCGAACATGGAGAGGATAATGTCCTCATAGAGGCCCTGGACCTCCTTCATGAAGTCCTTGACGACGAGGTAGTTGTGCTGGTCGAGGATGCGAGTCTGGAGGACCTTTGTGTTGGCGTTGGTGTTGGGTTGAAAGATGGTGCCGTTGACGAAGCTGCGGAACTGCAGGCCGATGGAGTGGTAGGCCATGGCGCGGCGGTAGCGGGCGAAGTCCTTGGGCAGAATGTAGTTGGACTCGGGGGTGGCCGTGGTGTTGTCGGCGGTGCCGTCCTGGGCGTCGACGCCGGGGAGGTAGCGGGTGTCGACGACGCGGTCGAGGAAGCGGCGGGTCCGGACGCGTGTCTTCTGGGCGAGGCCCGTGTAGGCGAAGTCGACCTCGTACTCGGTCTCGCGGTGCTCGCAGCCGAACACCTTGGGCGTGTAGGCCGTGGCCCAGCGAGGGTCCGACATGTTGGAGGGCTGGTCGAGCGAGGGCTCGTCGACGTGGGCGTAGCCGAAGAAGAGGGGCGGCTCGGTGCGCAGGGCGCCGAGGTGCGGCGGGAAGGGAGGGTCGATCTTGGGGATGCCGCCGGGCCACGAGTCGTTCATCTGCGGGTTCTGATACTCGCCGAGGGTGGCGTGGGCGATGTAGGTGTGGTTGCCGACGGGCGCGAGCATGCTCATGTTGAAGGGCACGTCGGCGCCGTTGAGCTTCTTCGGGGTCGCGCCGACGCCGCTGGCGAGCTCCTCGCACTTGTAGCCGGGCCCCTGGAACTTGATGGAGAAGGTGCAGTTGTAGCCCGAGCCGCAGATGTCGATGCTCGCGTTGGTCCTGACCATGGGCTTCTTGCCGAGGACGGCGGACGTGGAGATCTCTTCGAACTGCCAGCTCGTGCCGATCCAGTAGTCGAAGAAGTGGTCGGCCGACTGGTCGTCGCTGGTCTTGTTCCACATGGAAACGGAGAGCTCGAAGAGGTTAAGGATCTTGGGCGTCGTGCGGAAGTCGTTGGTCTCCTCCTGGGAAAAGTTGAGGGTGCGGATCGAGGGGCACATGGTGTCCTCGCGCATGGTGGCCGGCTGGGCGGTGAGGGTGTCGGAGGTGAGGACGACGACGAGGGGCGTGCACCAGACGTAGATGGCGAGGATCATGGCGACGCGGGCCTGGCGGAAGACCTCGACGTTGAAGATGGCCGTCATGTCCTCGGCGGCGGCGAAGAGCGAGTCGACGGCGCCGAGGGTGAGCATCTTGCGCCGGACCGTCATCCACACGCGCTGGCGGAATGCGAGGATCACGGCGGACGCGAGACTTGCCTTGCTGAGGAACGACAGCGCGGCGCCGTAGCGCAGCATGCGGATCTGGCCGTCGGCGACGGTGCCGTCGAGCCGCGCGTAGAAGAAGTGGTGGCCGAGCGCGAAGGCGATGCCGGCAAAGAGAAAGAAGTACATGTTCCAGGACGGGTGCCAGTACCGGTTGTAGAGGCCGAGGGGCTCCGGGGGGTAGTACATGGACTGCTGCCGGACGGCGCCCGGGGGCAGCGGGGGCGGGGGCGGGTGGCCATCACCGCCGCCATGCCACGGCGGCGAGAGTAGCCCGGCCGCCGAGGACTGCGAGTCGACGCGGACGTACATTTGCTTGTTGTTGCTGGATGCGAGGCCTCCTGTCGAGAGACCACCCGTCGAGAGGCCGCCGGTGTAGGGCGTGCTGAGGCCCGAGTACGAGGGCGAGTATCTCGAGTAGTCGACCGGGTGCATCTGCAGCGGCGTCGGCCGGGGTCGCGGGTGTGATGAGATGCCGTCGTGGTCGTGATCGGCGGACGGGGCCGGAAAATAGGCGGCTGCGCCGGCAGCGGCGACTCGTTCTGAAAAGGTCGGTTGTGGCGGCGATGTTGCGAACTGTGCTGGCGGGCTTCTCCCGTATTGCTGGCCGCCGCCACCGCCGATCGGTGCCGGCGTTGTCGGTGCCGGCGCCGGCTGGGTCGCATTGACTGGTTTCCGGGCGAAGGAATGGGCAGGCTGCCATTCCGCCGACGAGGTCATCTGAAACTGGTTTGGGTTCTGGGCATCATTGTCCCGCAAGCCGAGACCTTGCCCGTGGCCGTCCATGATGTTGGGACTACCAGTATATGAGTAGAAGGAGACCCGGAGGTACTGGTTTGTTGGAGTTGTGGCCGGGCGGCGGCGCCAATCGGTCCTGGAGCAGACCGGGGGATCGCGCGCCGAGAGCGCAAGTACAATTGACGGGTGCAACGCCGGAGGCAGTTAATAATTAGTTGGGCTGGGGTTTGTGATTCGCAGAGTGCGGAAGCTCGGTACAGTGCAGTGTCTACGAAGATACAGCTGGTATGATGCGATGCTGGTGCGTTCCACGATTACCTACTCGGGGTATGTCGAAGAAGAAAACAGATATACTGAAGAGAAACCTCCATGTAAACAACAATCATCGGAGGAGGAGAAGGGGGAGGAAGAAGGAGGAAGAGGAAAATGTGGGAGGGAAGAAGCAAAACTAATAATACGGCTCAGCTCGCGTGTTGTCGCTCTCGTAAGGCTTCGGAGGGGGGGGCCAAAAAGCGACTAATACCAACAAGTTACTACGACCAACAAGCAGAAGCGCTTCCGGGGCGGTGGATGACATGACATGTGGCTCTCTCCCGCCCGCCCTCCTTGTCCGGACCGTCCGTCATACATAACTGTGATGCCAGACGGGTCCTTCGACCTCCTCTACCCTGACCACCTCTTTTGCCTGCGCACGGGAGCTACTTCGCATCTCTTCGGGGCTGGGCTACTGCAGCCGAGTTGGCTCAGCTCGAGGTGATGGCGCAGGACCGGGGGCGTCGCCGGCCACCGTTTGGGGGTTGCAGCTGTGCGTGATTGGCGACGGCTGCATGTGGCGGCCGGGATATGCCTTGAGGTGGGGGAGGAAGACAGGAGAAAAGAGAGAGAGAGAGAGATTGAGTGTGCGTGAGAAAGAAAGCAGGGTGCCTTGTTGGCTTTTCGGCCTCCCCCATGACGGATGGGGCCGTAGACCATCATCTCTGGAGTCTGGACATGGTCGTTTTGCTGCTGCCTTCGTTCATCCAGCAAAGGAGCCCAATTAGTCCGTAGTCGCAATCTTCAATGGCTTTATTTTTCGATGGGAGCGGTGGCACTGGTTGGTTGTGTGACCCGCTAATCCTTCCAAGACCCTTGGAGCAACCGGGATTGGGATTCCTTTCCTGGGCCTGGCCGGCCGTTGCGTCGAGGATGTGTTTTATTTTATTTCTCGTCTCTCGTGGCCGCCTAGCCTTGCGGGTCGAAAAGAGAATACGTAAGTCTTGGTATCACATATGCAATGCAGGGTTGATGATGAGGTGAGATGACGGAAAGGAGATTTGGCTTGGGAGGGAGAGGGGAGGGGGGCTCACTCGGGAGCTGGGGGCTGTGTACCCATTTCGCCCACTCAGTTCGACACACACACTCTCTCTCTCTCTCTCACACACAAACCTCGACAGCACCGAGCCTCCTTTGAAGAATGATTCCTGATGGGGACCGAGGATTGACGACCGTCAAGCGACGACGACATGCCTGCATATCTGGAGCTGGGGAAGTGAGAGAGAGGTTGATCAGGACTAAAGTTTTGCTCAGGTTGCTTGCTCCCTGAATAGAACAAGCGGGAACGACTAAGAACAAGGTTGGCGTCCTTGCGCCTAGCCGAGTCCCGACTCGGTGGTTCTGGGGAATGAATGTCTGAGAGACGCGAGACAGACGTGGTAGCGTTGAGGAGAAAAGAAGGGGAATGACCCTTCCGTCAAGGGGATGACCCTTCCGTCCGTCTTCAGCTCTGATGAAAAGCTCGGAGACCATGGAGGGGGTTCATGCCCAAGCAAGCAAACGACCATGCGAGGTCAACTGGCAGAAGCAGAACATCGAAACCTGGCGAATGTGCATTGCGGGTGCAGGGCCGGTGGGCGGTATACCGCACTGGCGAAACCCCGAGAGCTTGGTGATGGCGAGAGGGAACCTGGGAAGTAGAAAAGCTGACATGCGTCCTTTGTGCCCCCCCGGACTCGTGTATCCATCTCTCTGCCTCTCCCTAAACCCTTTGTGACTCTTCCGTTACCGCCTTTAGGTTTGCGCTGCCGCGTTCAGCTGACGGCATCTGGACTTGGTGTGTCCATGGTCTAATAGTGAACTTCCCCCCATCTCCGATCCAGCCCTACGCCTCTTGGTTGGTCCTTAGTCCGGCCAACCTGACCAGCCTGACCAGCCTTATGGAACACCGCCACCGCTCTTCATCCGAGCTAATCATCGATGATGTGTGGTTGGCCAGTCGCTCAATTCTTGTGTCGGCCAAACCCTAGGGATTGTGATCTAACGGCAGTTGCCGTCATGGCTGTTGTCTGACCAGTCAACAATAGTTTGGTAGAGAAAACGAGAGAAGGTGGTGATACACCCGGTAGGTGTGCTTGAGATAATGTTTATCATTGTCGTCGATTACTTTCTATCGATCGCTCAGATGCCATGTAACAGCAGCTCATACGTATGTCCTTCTCCCTACTAGTATGATGATGATGATGATGATGATGCAAAGAAAGAAAAAAAAAGAAGTACAAAAAAAAGACTGCTTATCAGTCCGTAGTACCATGTCCCTCCGTCCCTTTACAAACCCAACTCCGTTCCAGGCTGGGGGAGCAACCAACTGTCCCGAGCCATATGCATCATTTGTTTCCCATTCCTGGTAGGTCTTGGTCCCTTGTCTGTCGTCTCTCGTTTGTCGTCCGTTGTCCTTCGTTCTTCGTGGTCGCGTCTCTTTAAAACACCAGAGCAGAGACCCTCTCCTCCCGGTCCCGGTGTTCCTTCTCCTTCTTCTTGAACAAGTTCTTGAGCATGTTGTTCTTCTTGGGCCGCAGCACCGCCTCGACGGCCTCGTTCTCCTCCTTTTGCCGGCTTCCGTCCTCGATGGCCAGCGTCGGCGCCCGCTCGCTGCGCTTCGACCGGGAGCTGCGGTGGCTGCGGTGGCTGCTGGCAACGCTCTCGGCGTCCCTCTCCCTCTCCCTCTCGGACCCCGCCACGCTGCTCATACGTTCGGGCGCTTGGGACTCGCGCGCACTGCTGCTGCGGTGCGACCGCGACGAGTGGTGCGACTTTTCCGTCCTCTCCGTCCTCTCCGTCCTCTCCGTCCTCGAGCTGCGGTGCGTCCTGGAGCTGCGCTGCGTACGGAAACTCCGCTCCGTTTGCGTGTCCGGGTCGCCACGCATCGAACGCGCCGCCTCGGGGCTGATGAGCTCCGTGTCGGCGCTCTCGTCTTCGCCAAACGGCGCGATGCCGCGCCGCCAGCTCTCGATCGAGCTAAGCTCCTCGTCGAGCCGCGGGTCGAGCACGTACGCCTCGTCGTACGCGACGCTACCCTCCCGCGGCTGGCCGTAGGCGTCGCCGTACTGCTGCTCCGGCGGCGGGTAGTCATACTCGATTGCATGCGGGGCGGGCTGGGCCTCGAGCGCGATGGCATTGGCGATGGCTGCCTGCCTCTGGGCCTGCGCGTCCTTGATCTGCTTCACAATCTTCCATCCGCCGAACATGACCACCGTGATGCCGATGCTCGCGCCCGCCGCGATGAGGAACTGCGGCGACGCGAGCAGCGCGAAGACGGCGGGCGAGCCCCCCTTGATGACGGACAGGAAGGCCGGCGACATTTGCTTCAGCAGCGTCGACAGCTCGGCGAGTGTCAACGCCACGGCGGCGGCGGCGTCCGGGTTCCCCTGCAGGTGGGCAATGGTCGCCGTGGCCGAATGGTGCATGCACTTGGCCTCGTCAAGAAGCCCCTCGACCCTGGCGACGAGCGTCTTTGCCTCTCTCTCCTTGGTCATGGGGTCCAGGTCGGTGCGGTCCTGCAGATCGGGCGGGATATTGCCGTAGGCAAGGTCCATGTCGATATCCTTCTCCTTGCGGTCCTTGGCCAGCACGGGCATGGACATGGTGCGCGGGACCATGGAGCCGCGGATCGTCGCCGAGTCTGCAATGCTCTCGCTGCCTGTCGGTGCCGTCGTGTAGTGATGCAGCGTCGGGCGGCTCATAGCCATGTCGCGCGGCGCCGTCTCAGCATAGGGAACGCGGTAGGCGGAGGGAGGCGGCGCCCTCGACGGCGTGACGCTCGAGACTTCGGAATGCGTCTTGAGGTTGTCCTCGGTCAGGGCCCGGCGAGGGTAGTACTCAACGTCGTGGTCGTGGTATCGGTGGCTCGACCGGGACCGTCTGGAGCGGTGACTCCTCCGGGAACTGGCCACGGAACGGCCATCGTCGTGCGAGTAGCGGCGGTCAAAGGCCTCGGGCGGGAGATCGCGAGAGGTGTCGAAGGTCTGCGCGCGCTTGAGGACCTCGCGATCGGCCTTGATGGCGGCCTTCTTCTCTTGATAGGATGCTTTGGCTTCCTTGAAGATACCGGCGAGTTGTTTGCCCTAAAAGCCAGAAAAAAGAAAAGATGATACGTCAGCTATTTGGATCCCATCTCCTTCGTCTGAGAGCTGTAGAATGTCTATGTTGCTTGTATCTTGAGGATGAGGAGAGGGGGTTCAAATTCGAGGGCCGAATCGCAAAAAAGACATGGTAGTCTGAAAGAGGGGCGGTGGAGAGCAGAATGCGATGGGTGTGAGCCCGAGAAAGTGACTTACGGTACTTATGATCTTGCCCGAGTTATTGATGATGGTGACCGTCTGTGTAAGGGCCATGATGATTCAAAGCCACCTGCCCGGTCTCTTTCACCGAGCAAGTGAGAGTTTGAAGGCGAGTTTAAGTCTGAGAGAGAGGGAGAATACGTAAGTGCGTATGTGTGTGTGTGTGTGTGTGTGTGTGTCGGAGATGAAAGCTGAGGTGTGTGAGAGACACACACAGGCGGTGACCTGGCGTGATGTTTGCTACGGGCTCTCCTAGCCGGTTTTTGAGGCTTCTCTCGCCTTTTAAGTGAGGACAGGGCTCAGGGTAGTAAATGTACTTTGAACTAGCCGTGCAATACGGGGAGAGACGTGGCTATTGGCCCTTGGATGCCGTCCTTCTTTTTTTGGGGGGGGAAGAAGGGGGAGGCTGGTTCGGAGATCCAGAGGGAGCCCGATCCACCGCTAGAATCCCGTCTTCTTCGCTGGTCGAGGGAGCCACTTGAAGGGGGCACGCTCAGGGCGCAAGGTCCCGCGCCGTTGACGATGCGGTGAGGGAAAGGAGGCGGCCCCTAAAACACAAACACCTCAAGCCGATGTGGGTATTGATTGACTTGGGTGACAGGGCCACGGCCAACGGAGCCTAGGGCGGAGGAGACCGAGGACGGGTTTGCAAATCAGCCCCACAAAGCCTCGAAACGGATCAAGGCCCCCCCCGGAAATGCTGTGACGCTTGAGGACTGGAGGGGGGGAGAAGGAGATGGGAGCTTTGGACGTTGCTAAAGTGGACGACGCGTGACGGATGTGTGCCGGATGGATGAGAAGGTGAAGTGGGGGTTCAGAGGTTGGGAAATCTCCAAATCCAAGGCGCCTGTGATAATGACCAAAATAAAGCCAGTTTGATGGCACGCAAAAAGTAGGAGAGAGATTCGTGAGTAACTCGATCGTCTTCCCCAGACCAGCTGAGCTGCGTGGTGTTGGAGAGACAAATCACTGTGTCTGGCTGAATATACTGCTGGGCGAGATGAGAGCAAAGGGAGCGGGGAGAAGAGGGCAAAAGTAGCCTTGGATGAGGGGGGACAGTCGAGAAGGGGGCACGTCGACATGAAATACACCCGTCAACTACACCTTGTCTCGGGGCATGCAATAATGGAAGAAGAACTTGAAATTGATCCATTGGGAGAGACATGTCAAACGCCCGAGCCGACGCCAGTTGCACATAGGGAAAGCAAAGTTTGGTAAGCCACATCGAAACTCTTTTCGTCGTCGGTAGTGTCGGTCTCTCTCGAATCTCACTCACGCTGTGCCTAGACTAGATCCATCAAACCCGCGTCGCATTCGCGGTCGCAGCAGTCACAGGCAACCCTCCCATCTCTTTCTTGGAGGGTGATAGAAGATGGAAGTAGCCACCCCTCCCCCTGGAGGGGGGGGCGACAAGACCAGCCCAGACCGTTCAAGACAGGGCGGCATCCCGGCGATTGGTCCCGGGATAGCCTCTGAGTGCGCCCCTTTTACAGTTTCGGGCCTCGTTGCAGCTGGACACTTCAGAAGGCACAAGACGAATGTGGACGCAAACTGGCCAAACGGAACGGAACGGGCATATTCTTGGCCTGGACAAATCCAACTAAACTGAGAACTGGCCGACCCTCTCACACCACAAGCTTCAGCTGGGTCTGGCCCACCTCACTCTCACCACCCGTTTCTCACCACTCACTCACCTCCTCTCTCGCGGCTCACCTCAGTGACAGACCATGTCCTTGCCCTCTGGTCTCCGGCTTCTTCCCGCCATTCCTCCGACCATTCGTCCCCTTTTTCCAGCCCTCCTCACCGCATCACGACACCAACCCATCAGCCGGTCAAGGATCGCTTAAGTAGAAGGACCACACTCGAAAGAGGGGGGGATTCCCGCTGGTGCAAAGTCAGTCGTCACGGCTCTTCCGCCGTTGGTCGGTTGGTCGGCCCCCCCTTCCCCATCGCTGCATGAAGCACGCACGATGAGGTCGTACAGCTTCACTTTCTGAATCGGCGCCGCTCTCCCCATCTTCTGTTCCTGTATTGCTACCCAGCACCCGACACCCTGTTCCTGACGCCGTGCGTTGCAACACCGACAGCTTGGCTAAAAAGCCGTTAGCCGTCGGCCTTGGTCACAATGGATTGTCACTGTCGTGGGCGGCGAGCAGTTGCGGGGCCGGCAGAATCGCCCAAATTCTCCTCATGAGCCGTTTGAACCAGTCTGATCTATGGTCACCCGCGCGTCTCAATCACCAAGTGGCTGTCGGCTGTTTCGGCTTTCTCTCATATTCACCCTCGCCCTCACTTACAAAACCACCACATTCGCCCACCTTTTGCGCCATAATCACTCCGTTCATTGGGCCCCAAATGCCCCTGTCAATCAGCACTCTCGTCAACACCATCGAACAAACTGCAGCCGCCGATCCTGCCACACCATCATCGGGCTCCCCCTCCCTCCTCATTGGGTTGCCATGCACCCGCGACACCACTCTAGCCGCACGGCATAATCTCCGCCCGCCGTCTTGGCCGTGGTCGTGGCCGTGGTCTTAAAACTGACGATCATCCGCCTGCCGCCAGGTGCTCAGATAAATCCAACTGCTCAGAGCGCGACACGACAGCAGGTGGCAAGTGTCACTGTCGAATACAACCCGCTCTTTGGCTCAAGCCTCAAAGTCCGGTCCCTAGAGGCTCCATCTGATCTCGGGGGTGGGGGACGGCCCCGGCTGGATGTTCTCGAGATCACATCTGGAATTGTGTGTCGGCTGTCTCGGTACCAGGATCGCTTGTTCATGCCAAATGCTAGTGAGCACCAATATTGCCTGCAGTCGCGCGGTTGGATAAAATGGCTCTGCGGTTGTTTAGTAACCGCCTGCATTACCATTTTCTCGACGACCAAAAGTCTGCAGAGCTCCTGTAGCCGCCGAGTCCGTGGCTCAGCGCGTCAGTCACCACGCAAATGCTCAGCCACTTGCCAGCGAAGACGTTCACGACCGGGGCCATTTCTATTCTGGTACTCTATGATTTTCTTCTTCTGCCTCTTCTTCATCTTGCCCTACTTTTCTTTATTCTTTACTTTGTACAATGGACCGTAATCTGTGCACAGTTGTCCGTCACGCTCTTCAGGTAACAACTGCGGTCAACGAATCAATGTCATCAGGCTTTGGCCGTTACCCAGTTGGCTCCAACTCTTGCTGACAAATGCGATCCGAGGAGCGCCCGGCCTTGCCTGTCTGTCCGTCCCGCGTCCCCTGAATTGCCTGCTCCTGTCACCGAACAATGACCCATCTAAAAATCCCTGGAGCCTCTGAAATCTACAATCCGCCATCGCATAGCTGTCCAACGTCTGTCAAGAAAGGGCAAATCGTTCCAAAATGAGCCTAGATTTCGGCCTCACTCTGAGCGCCGCCGCTTCTGGAATCTCCTTCTGCGGAATGTGTGACAAGCCCTTCACTCAAGGTGCGTTCAGCTGTGACAGCCCCGCATCGTGCGCATCCACGCAATGCCCAAGATCTGACAAGACGCTGTGTCAATAAGAAACCGCACTGAAGAGACACCAGTCGTACTGTCGTCGCGCGAGAACGCGACCTCGTATCCGCCCAAAACCATGTCGAGAATGCAGCGCAGCCAAATGCAAGTGTAGCCTGCAACCCACCTGTGCACGTTGCATCAAGAAAGGCCTCGACTGTGTGTATCCCGAGACGACGAATCAAGGGACGGGAGGGCTTGCGACCACATCATCGTCTGCTCAAATGCTTCTGGCTCAGAATGTTTCCTCATCCCTGACATTCTCTCAAGCTGATACTCTGTCCTTTTCCCCCAATGACAGTCTATCTTGGGGCTCTCAATCACAGTCAATGGACCCGATTAATGCCATGCTCTTGGCAGATGGCACTGATCTCGTACTGGACTTCGCTTTTGGTCTAGAGTCTCTGGATCAGGACATAAACGTCACAGACATGACACCGGCCCCAGAAGTTTACAAGTTGGTGATGTCCTCTTGTATCAACGGCGATAGGTCTGTTGAGACTTCCACGACGAATGCATCGTTCCCGCTCAGAAGTCTGTGTGCCCCGAATCCGGTGGCCGAGAGCAGCGCCAACCTCATCAGACAGGCACTACGTTCATACCCCTACATGATGCTCCGTAGGTCGTCCTTTCCGCCTTTCATACACCCCCATCAAGACAAGGACCATCTTCCCGAGCCCCTTGCCAACTGTATGAGCATTGCTGTTCTCTTTGCGGCGCGGAACCGCGACACCAGACAGTTTTTGTGGAAATCGATTCGTGAAGAACAAGAGAGAAATCTAAGAGAGGTTCGCTTATTCATTGGTAATCCCCAACTTTGGCGACGGCAGCTTACCTGAAAAAGATGGTCAACTATTCACCCTACGATGTGTTTGCGGCCTTACAGGCAGAACTTATCTACATCATTATGCGCGTTGTCGATGGTGGGGGTGCCCCGACCGAGAATCGAGACTACAACATGGCGATGCTGTTCGCTTACGAGGTATAAGACAACAAACACGCGTCGATACTCCCGGCTAACGGCTTCTAGTCGATGTGGAAACAGTTCATGATGGTCACTGACACCCCTTGCAATGTTGATTCGGCAAACTCACTATCGTGGGAAGATTGGATATTGAACGAATCCAGAACAAGGTGAGTTACCACCCACTTGTCCCAGGTCATAATGGCGCAACTAAACCCGCCCCGGTAGAATTTCTTGCGTGTGGTTTCTTGTTGCGCAGGTGGCCTCCGTTAGAGTAGGCATATCGTGTTTCGTGCTGGAAAGTTGGAAGGAATTACCTCTTCCCTGCCACAAGGCCCAGTGGGCGGCTACTACAATGGATTCTTGGAAGGAGGAGACGGATGCTCTTTCATACATGCAGAACTCTTCACGGAGTATCACGTCGTTTGGAGAGCTGTGCGAGTGCCGCCGAGCCGCAAGCGACGCCAGGAATGCCGACAGGCTCGACAGTTGGAACTCTAGAGCGGATAACATTGGGAATCTCTTGAATCTAGTTACGACAATGATGTAGTACAAGTCTGTATGTTACAATCATCGTCTTACTTCCCATTGCAACCGATCACAGTAATGAAATCCCCCCCCCTCTACCCACGAGAACCTTGTAAACACTCCTTTGTACAATCTACCAGGCAATGGGACCCTCGCGGTTGGACAACGTGCCAGTGGGCCCTCCAGGAGCGGCGGTGGCCAATTCGACGATTCTCTCCGCACCCATCTCCACGGGTGCACCGGCATCCGTGAATCCAGTCAATTTGGTTCTGATGAGTCCCGGGCAGACTGCGTTGGACGCCCCGCCTACCTCCTTCAGAAGGCGTGCATAGTTTACTGCAAGTATGTTCACGGCCGCCTTGCTGGCATCGTACGCCTTGTAGTCGATGTTGTAAAATGGCGTCTTCTCATCCAGGGAGCTCTCGAGAGAACCCATTATGGAGGATACGAAGACGATGCGCGGATACTCGGCCTTGAGTAAAAGCGGGAGTGCCGCCTCGGACAACACAGCTGTACCAAAGACGTTGGTCTCGAAGGTCTTGCGGAAAAGGTCTCGGGTAGAGGTGAACGCTTCCGGATTAAGGTCGAGGAGGACGCCTGCGTTGTTGACAAGAACATCGAGCTTTCCGTGTGTTTTCTTGATGTGCTCAACGGCCTTGAGGATGGATTCATCGGAAAAGAGATCGATTTGAACTGAGGAAACGGAGTGGCCATCTCGGTCGGGTAAGGGAGTCGGCCAGTTTGGAGCCTGACTCTGGATTGCGAGATCCGATGATGACATGGAAGTTCGGCGACTTGGCCAGTTGGCGGACAACGGCCTCGCCAATGCCCGTGTTTCCTCCAGTAACAAGTGCGATGACCATTGTGAGAGATTTTGATTTGAAAATGAATAGAACGGAATGGATGGATGTAAGACTTGGATGTAGAAATGTTGTCTCTGCCTTGATGGGTCTGCATTGTGTTCTTGCCCATGACAGCGAAATTAGAGCGGTTTATATATTCATATTGGTATCACATCACCAGAACTATCATGACTACCACTACTCATCCCATTGGTTCTGGATCACTCAATTCCAAACCTAGCTACAATCGCGGAACCAATTTCGCCGCGACTTTTCACACTTTGAACGCGCTGGCAAAATTGAGCGGCGAGAAGTGGGTCCACCCCGGCCAATTTCGCCGTATGTGGGGTCAATGATGACGGAACGCCGCTGAGTGCGAACATCCGCCTAAGCACAGAGTTTATGAGAAGAACCGGTGTCCGAGATTGTGTGCTTTATTCTATTGAAAAAACATACCGCGGTAACCCACGAAGTCTTGGGTGGAAAACATAAGCTGTTGGTTGAGCATAACTTGGTAAAACTTTTGATTCAAATCTTCAGATAAAAGAACTCGATTGTGGTTCATATCTCTATTTTCCGTCTCATCAAGAAAGATGCGTCACCATCATTCGAATCCCTGGGGCAGGTGTCTGGTACAAGACCGCATGTTCTACAAAAATAGTCATGTGCTTAGATATTTCAAATTCCATTGGGCCTTCACACTTGTAAAGAGAGAACGATAACATTGTAAAAGCCTTGTGAGCATATCGAGCATCGAGCATCGAGCTCCAAGAAAAAAAGACTGGACCGGAAGCTTGGCTTAGCCTCGAGCGCTTGTGCTCTGAGAGCAGAAGAGCTAAGACCGCTTCTGTTAACTTAAAAAGGAGGGAGACAATACAAATAAGAAACAGACCCCTTGCTGATTCAGTTTCGTGGATTTCGTCACGAGCTGGTACCTTTACATGGACTTCATCTACCAGGCTCGAAATTCAAGCAGAAAACGATGACAACGAACTAATAATCATCTAATGTAGCGGCATGTTTGGCTTTTAGAAATAGAATGAACCAACTGGACATTTAGGACATGAGACCATGACTGAGTTAACGGTGGCAAATGATGGTCATTGCCTTACCTGAGAAGCTACTGATACGTCAGAACTTGAGCATCAACGGGAGCCGTGCGTTCGCATCCGCGTACTGGACCAGACTGCCAACTTGCTAATGGTTTCTGACTATTGATAATATGAGCAAGATCTCCATGCTTGGATTTCGATGCTAGGATGATTCGTGTCCGCTTGCGTGGGTTGCTTAAACTGTAATTCTCGTGACAGGACCTTGATTGCCTTTTACTAAGCCAAAGAACGTGTACATTTGAATTGATCTTCGAAATGGTCGTGGTATTTGATTCAAACCCAAAGGTTCATTTGTTGATACATTATGTAGCCACTGTCAAATGCCACTAGATGAAGCGAGATGTAAATTAGATTCCAACGACATAGAAGCAAGATAAACACAAATTCTTGGTTTAAGTGTTGTGCCGAAGCAGCTTTGGATTCTGGGATGGGATGTCAGCGAGAATGAACGATTCCCAAAATTGACAAATGTCGAGAATGTTGTAAATTGTGTGACAAGCACTGACACTCCCGGTGAGGCGAGGCTCCGACGCAGGGGCTTGTTTTGATACTCGAACGCAGAGGCCAAAGAGATGCACACCTGATTTGGAGAGCCGCAATGGCAAGGCGGATTTGTCAAATACTTCAGACGAACTGCTGTCTTTGCGCAGTCTTTGGAAGTGGCACATGCTTTCCTCGGCGTTTGTACCGCCCCGGCTCAACATGCTTCTCACGTTGTGTCTACTGCTGGCGGCAGTCGTAACAATACTTGATACTATGCACGGATGAGGGTTCCTACAAGCATGTCGGGATGATTTTCGGTCAAACAAATCTCGAGACGTTTGGAAGGCATTCCAAAGTACCGTCTGTGACCAACGACGTACATCTCTACACACCGAGAGCTGCTTCATACGCCATACATCCAGATTTAAGGTTCTGCTCATCATCGGTCGCTCGTTCAGCTTGCATATAATTAGAAAGGAGCTTGAGGCCAAGAGTCATGTGTATAAATTCATGAAAGGTCCCTGGTGCGACCCAACCGTGTTCGTGACCCCAATAGCATAATCGACCATTTCTTCCTGGATTGAAGAAGGCCGTTTCCACTCCTTTTACCATCTTTTTTCTCGTTCTTTTGGAAAACAACAATATTGTGTCACACGATCAAATAAAGAAATGCGTGGTTTCTCCATCGTGGCTTCTGCCCTGTGTGCCAGCTATGTCGCTGCGCAGGGGGCTGTTTGCTTTGACGACCTTGATTGCGCCCTCACTGTACGATCTTCAGACCCATCTGACCAATGTGTCATTCCGAAGCACGAAAGATGCTAACCCCACTGATTTGATTTAGGGACAGGCAAATGCCAAATGTGTGAGAGCTCAGGCTGGTGGTATTACAGGGTAAGCTAGATCGTCCACGTTGAAGAGACCGCGAGGACGCGATGAGTTCGATCGACGGAGATTGGGAACTGACTTGAATGACAGAAATTGCGCAACCGGTGCAGCTGCTGGGGCAGCGAAGACTCAGGGCAAACAGAATGCTGCTGCAGACCCCTTGACAGCGCTACTTGGCGGTCTCACGGGCAAAAAGGCCACCGGGAAGGCCACCGGCGCCGCAGCTCCAGCAAAGTCAAAGGCAAAGGCGGCGTCGGGTAAGGGGAAGGGAAAGGGATCGACAATTGGGGCTAGGCAAGCTGCTGCTGCACCAGCGGCAGATCCCATCGGTTCGGTCTTGGGGACTCTGACTGGCAAGCAAAACGGACAAGCAGCTGGTGCTGCTGCTCCAGCCGGTTCCCAAGCAGCTGACCCCATCACCGCAGTTCTTGGAACAGCTGCTGGTGTGCTTAAAGGAAAAGGGGCCCAACCGGCCGGCGCAGCTGCTCCGGCAGGCTCTCAAGCAGCTGATCCTGTCAACGCAGTTCTTGGAACCGCCGCCGGCGTGCTTAAAGGAAAAGGGGCCCAGGTTCTCGGAGCCGCTGCCAACGTCCTTAAAGGCAAAGGTGCCCAGCCTGCCGCCGCCGCCCCGCCTCCCCCTGCCGCAGCTCCGGCTGCTGGAAAGCCCGCTCCTCCAGCCGCTGCTCCTCCGGCTGCTGCCCCTCCGGCCGCCCCGGCGGCTGGAAAACCCTCTTCCCCACCTGCTGCTGCCCCACCTGCAGCACCTGCAGCCGGAAAACCGGCCCCTCCTCCGGCAGCCGCTCCGCCCCCAGCTGCTCCGGCCGCAGGCAAGCCTGCTCCACCGCCCGCTGCCGCCCCTGCTCCCCCGCCAGCTGCACCTCCAGCTGCCGCTGCTCCTCCCGCTCCGGCCGCGGGCAAGCCTGCCCCCCCACCAGCTGCCGCCGCTCCCGCTCCTCCTCCCGCCGCTCCCGCTCCTCCTCCCGCCGCTGCACCAGCTGCTGGACCTCCTGGCGGACGGCCCATTCCAGCTTCACCCAGCAAGCGAGCTCGTCGCGTTCGTTTCTAGAACAGCTTGAGGATTTTGAGTTGGCGTATCAGGCTACTTTGTGCCCTGCCTTAGATTCGTCTGACACATACTGGAGTGAGAAATCGAACGCAATCTTCACGCTTGCCAGGCTAGGCTAGAAATCAATGCATTGAGATTTTTACAACATGGAATGTTACCCCTAAGACACATCGCATTATGCCTGTGAAACTCAGGACAGGTCTTTGTTGAGTTTGACATCCACCCGAGAGAACGTTGTCAATATCCTGACCAAACGGGTATTAGGCTTCGGCGTTTCTGTCCGTAACCTGAACCCACATGTCAGAAATCACAAACAGCCCCATGCAGTTATGCGATTTCCATGGTCGAGCTGGGTCAATCGGTGCCAAATCAAAGTTCCGGAATATCTGTTATGAGTCTCGAGTCAGCACAACACCAGAGAGCCATTATCATGACCATATCAGCACGCACCTCAAAAATGGTCTTGGAAAGTTCCATCTGCGCCACGGGCTTCCCTAAACACATGAACTTGCCATGTCCAAAGACAAGGTCGTTGGTCCGCACCATGAGTGCAAGCTTGTTGGCATCCTGCTCAAACCATCTCTCTGGCCGAAAGGCGTCTGCGTCCTTGCCATATACTTCCCGACTGCGATGCATAGCATACGCAGAGTATCCCATGCAGACACCACCTGGTAGGAAGACTTTTTCCCCATCAACCTCAACGGTATCACCGCCTGGCGGAGTGTCTCGCGAGAAAATATTTACCACGGGGGGCCGCATCCTCAGTGATTCGCGAATGATGGCTTGCAAGTAAGATAACTTTCTCGCCTTTGCCAAAGTAATGAGACCTTCACCTTTCGCGGAGCGGTACCATCGCTCACAGCAATGTCAATCTCGCTTTGAAGCTTGGCGTAAACCCGAGGATTTGTCATGATCTGGAGAATAGTACCTCGAAGCCCAGCCGCAGTCGTATCGGACCCCGCAATGATTTGCTCGAGTGCCTCGGATCGTAGCTCGTCACCACTTAAGCCGTGACGAATGAATGAGGCGAGCATGTCTGACCGGTCGTCGGTATCCTTTGACGTGCGTTCGTCGACGTAACGAAAGCAGGCAGCGATCATCTTTCCAAACCCATTATTGTCTGTTGGCGAGGGAGCAAGAAACCTGCCGATGAAAGGTGCCTGCGCCATCCAGCTGACTCCCAACGCAACGGTTAAGCCGACGGCAGACAGGCCTTCTTCAGTCGACTTCAAGTAGTCATCCACATCGTTATCGGCCCGCAGCATGCCGAATGCCTTGCCCAGACCGACAGAGCTGATCACATCGAGCGTGAAGTATTGGACTTTTTTTGCCAGATCCATTGGAACAGTTTCAGCATTGGATGAAAGGTACTTGGATCTGATCAGGTGTAGCAGCTCTTCAAGACGCCGATCAATAGTCGGCTCGAGGTCAAGATTCTCCCTACCAGAGTACTTCAGGTGTGGCTAGGTCAGCTACAATACTTGGACCATCGAGTATGTTGTGAAGTAACGGAAGGGAACGCACGCCTGGGGCCATCTGTTTCCGTCTCATGTCATGTTTCTCGTTGTCTGTCTGCGTGAACACATTATCCCTCCGATATTCAACGCGGCAAGCGTGGTAATACCAGTCGGACCGTTTATAGCTAGGTTGCTTGTTCACATGAGTCCAAACCTCGGGTGATGAGGTGATCAGCAACCCTGGCGCTATGCGTACAATCGGGCCTGCGCTGTTGTTAGTCACACTCCAGATCAACATAAATAAAAGAGAGTGATGGGATTTCTGAAACGTCAAATTCAGCTAGAAAATCACTATGAAACGTACCGTATTTCTCATTCAATTCCGCGTACCACTCATGGCAGTTGGGCGTCACCATCGCTCTGCTATGAGGCAGATGTGTTAGGCTGCTCCACCACGGCCCTGAGAATTGCCTAAGCTTGAAATAAAGTGTGATACGCCTGACGATATATACACACGTCAGGGCGACGAGGGCTGGCACAGTTGCCCGTGCAAGAAGTGAACTGATATCGCTCATCTCGTGTTCAACCAGAGAGAGTGCAAGAGATTCTGTCTTCGGGACTGCACAAACTGTCTTGATCAAGTCATATTTATATCAAGATACGATTCCCCGCACTTGATTCAGCAGTGAGCCGGCTGGCTAACCGACCAGCCTGATGACAGAGTTGAGCCCCCAATCAAAGTCGAGGCAAACATCAGCAGCCCACCGAGGATTCGTTGGCTCCCCGTGCCTTGACATGGGTGAGTCTGAGCTAGCACTGGCAAAAGCGGACTTGTACCAATCAACGTCCCCTTGGCGGCATGCACCCGAGGGAGGGCAAGCTTGATTCTGCACTGTAGTTGGGCAGACACTTGACCAGCCCCGACTTACCCCTCTTCTGTCTTCAAATACATTGTAATCAACGAGAGAAACGGGGTTAAAAAGGACTTCTTGGTGACGACAAATGAATTTGATGTTTAGTTTTCGTGCGTAGCAGGAATCTTGCATTCCACAAGTCTATGCAGAAGCTGTGGGTGGCAGGTAGGTAATTTTCATCAGCGTATTACGTTACCATTCGAGATTGATTCTGATGACGCATGCACGATATTGTTTGCTATTTCTGATTATAGGCCAAGCCAGCTGTTGGAGGAACTACTGGGCTTGGAAACCTTTGTCCTGAGATGAACGATATTTCAACGTTCTAGTATCTAAATATTGCCACGCCTAGTAGTTAGTATCTGTCTAGAAAACATAGAAACGAAACACGGTAACTTAAAATGACATAGCATAAATCACCGCCTTCAAGCTTTTTCACGTGTAACTAACATGTCCCAAACTCTAAGATATTTCTTCATGTAACTAGAACTAGAATTCGAAAGTCGCACTGATTTTTCTGAAGGAACCATGGGCCCTTGTTTGATGAGATCATGTGAAAAATAGACGTTCTTCTTTACAACCATGCAAGATAATAATCCAGTCATAGGACACATGACTGCCTAACAAAAAAACAGACTGAAACAAGCTCAACAGAAGCAACCCACCCAATTTTAGCACACCCTGTGACTGAGGACACCCGTGACCTGCGTAGCCGGGTACAAAACAGAACGAGGCACATAAATGCTGGAATATAAAACGCTAATCACTTCAAGGTCCCGCACGGGACTTTCACCAATTCTCTTGCAAATGCTAGCCAGGCGAAAGCGTTTGTAAAACAGTCTTATTTTTCATGGTTTAATCCACACCATTGGCTAGGTATGTACTCAGTAAGGTAGTGTGACCATTACCCTCGATCATGTTAAATCCAACCCAGACAGCATTGTCCGCTCGATTCCAATGCGACACGGTGCTGAGAAGTGCCGAGCTTGACAATGATTCTTAGGCTCTGTTGTGCCTAGAAAGAATCCAACCGCACCAGTGAAGTATTTACTGGTACTGGGCGCGGTAGGTGGTCCAGTAGCTGTTAATACGAGCCTCTTGGCCAGCAGTGAAGTGGGTGAAGCAGGAGCTGATATTTAGGTCAGTTTGCTACTTTCATCAAATGTTCAATGATCCACTTACTCGTCAGAGTAGTCCATGTAGTTGGTGACGGGGTCGGTTCCGGCCAGGGTGGGGCAGGTGTCACGGCCAATCTCGCAGTCATAAGCCTCCTCGGCCTCGAAGGGAGTGTCGGAGACGTAGTCGCCGTTGCCGCCGCACTGGTACCCTTGGAAGGTGTGGTAAACTGGAAGGCGTAAGCATCAGCATTGGGCGTCTGCAAAGTGTGTGTGTAAATGGGGTAACCTACGTCCGAGCCAGTGGCCAATCTCGTGAGTAGCAGTGTGGCCAAGGTTGTACTTTGTCTGACTGCCACCAGGAACGGTGGATGAACGAATGACAACACCGTCATAGTAGAAGGCAGAAGAACCGGTGGAGACGGTCTGGGGGAAGTAGGCGTAGCCGAGGTAAGGGGTACCGGGAATAAAGTAGGCGTTAAGATCGGCGTAGGTGCCCTTGCGGAGCGCGCGCTTCATGGCCAGCTCAGACCTATCGGCAGCCCAGTTGGCATTGATGGTCCAATCGGCGCCAGCCTGGGCAAACTGAACGTTGTGAGGAGCAAAGGCATCATTGAGGACGTCCAGCTGAGCATTCAGGGAAGCCTGGGTGAGGTAGCCACCGCTGACGGAGTTGGAAGTGGCCAGGACGTGCCAGTAAACGTTGACAGTGATGGGGGCGAGGCGGGTGGCATTGCCTTCAACACGGGCGTTTTCTTCCTTGAGTTGCAAACGCTGAGCGAACTCGACCTCCTCCTCAGAGGGGTGGGGAGTGCCGCAGGAGCGCTGGGCGAAGGCGGTAGAGGCGGCCGCGAGGGCGGAAACGAGGAGAGTCTTGAACTGCATAGTGGAAGAGAGACCGGACACCTGATTGGAGTTGGCTTGACTATGGTGGGATGCAGAAGAAAAGACACCTTGATGGCTGGCACTTGAGCAGTTTATATAAGAGGCATTCTTCTCTCACGGCGGTCTCCTATTGACCTCCCAAATCGGGGACGGGAGAGGGGACATCGCAAGTCTCTGGAGCGACGAACTTCAACCTTCCTCAAACGGACGAAGCCGCCGGCCGGTCAACTAGGTTCGACAGTTGACTCGATACTTGAAAGGTCTGCGATGTAGACAATGGATCCAGTTCAGAGCCCTATTCGGCTGGTGGTCTTGAATGTGGCTCCGTGACCGGGGACCTCTGCCACGGGAGTGTAGCAGCACCTGCTCAGTAAGTTAGGTTGCGGACTCCATTGGGGTTGACGACAGCAGCAGAGTGGCTTGCGTGATAAGCCGGCTGGCCGGCATCGCTGGAGTTGCCAAGATAAAGCGCGGCTTTTGCGATTCTATCAGGCAGCGCCAAGACGGCGGACACAGCCAAGAAGGGCACAACGCCCTTTCGATGTCATGCAATAGTACTGTGTGATTTGACGATAGAGCCAAAGCCAAGCAGAGGCTGGTTATCGACTTGCCTCTTGCGAACCATGGTCAAAGCTCGTCATTGGCGCCGCCCCTTGTCGAGATCAATCGTGGTTCCCACTGCCAGGTCTTGGCTTCCTTGGCGGTTTTGGGGGGAGTGGCTTTCACCGTCTGCCTGAGTCCCCCATTTTGGATGGAGATTGGCCGAATGAAGCTTATTTTTACGAGTATCGGGCGATGCCGACTGACGAGAATGTTACCTTCCTTAATTCGACGTCTGTTCCACTGCAGATTCAAGGAAGTTGGCATATTGACTGACAAACCTCACGCTGTTTGCCCCCGCCCACTTCCCGCAACCCGGCCGGCGCTGCACTTTGCCTCCTCCACATCTCCGGGAACAATCTCGATACGATATCGCGCTTGATTAGCTTGCTTCCTCCCGCCGGCTCTTGCCCATAGCTCGCTGCAGCTTCGGCACTAATTGGTTGCTTTCTTGCATCCGATGATCTGACAATCTCGGTGTCTTTGATAGTGACAAAGTGTTTGCTGGTGTCTTGCTTTAAGGACAAGCTTCTCAGTGGAGTGCCTAGGCCACTTCTGTGCTGCATTTGTAAATTCGGCGCTGATGTTTTCTTCCCGTTCCCATCTACATCCAAAATCGAGAAAAGGGGGATCAGACATCTGGAAGTAAAAGCCAAGAAAGGACCAGTTCTCACTAGAGATCAAGAATTGTGTTTCTCCAGCGGTGCCTCGAACAGAAGGGATTCTAACCCACCTAATTGATTGCTTGTGTCACAGGCTAGAACACGGTATACACTGTGCACACTTTCGCCAGGGTGAAGCAGCGGTAGTCTGTATTGACAATATATTGATGTCTTACGAAAGAAAGGTTCTTCGGCTATGGGCTGCCTAGATAAGTGAGAGCATTCGGACCGAGCCAAAGGTGCCGCCGAGCGGAGCGGTCCAGCAGGGGTCCGTTTAATGCGATCGTCGCCGGTCCCACCTTGTACGCCCGAACGCCGCCCGTACAACCGGGAGATCGGCCCAGCCCGTAACCACCTTGTGGGCAGCTCGTCTTTTCCAAGAAATTTCAGCCTTTAAGTGCTTGGCGCAAACCGAACTATTCAAAACGTCCAAATGTGAAGCCTATCTGCACAACATAGGCGACACCCAACACATAAGCATAGCTAACCTAAAGCTAAATTAGCAGTTGCTTTTCTCAACCCTCTCTTGTGATTACTTGTGTCTTGTAAGAAGGCAAAACAACCTTTGAGTGGTGGTTGTCCGGGTGCTTGGGATGCGGATATCGACGAATTTTGTGCGTACCGAAAGCATCTAGGTCGGGCGGAAAGTGGTGTGATATGACTGTCATTTATCGTGCTCCCGATCGAAGGTTTGGTCTTTCGACTCCTGCCACTTCGTCCAAACATTGTCTTCCTCGTTTGGTCGACCGTTGCCATCGATGGCGGTGTGTTTGATGCTTGAAAGTTGTCGCAACGGTCATCGTCAAACCATGCTAAGCCACCAGACGTGCCAGGTCCGCTGGGTCGCCACGGGCGTTGGCGGGGGCGACTGTCAGGCAACCGCTGGCGGTGTTAGTAGAAAAGATCTACTTCAGTGAGCTAACAGAGGTGGTTATAAACTGCTTGAGCACGACGCGGCCATAATAGCGCCAACCTACTCCCAGACGACCTATCAACATCAACAGCTTGTGTTTACCTGGCAACCCCTCGTGAAGGTGGTGTAGGTAGGGCGGCTTTTCTAGTCTATCACTGCAATTATCTCCATGCTCCCGTGCATTGTGGCGAGATTGTTAGATATATCAATAGCAGCTAACACCTAAGCGGGCCTCTAACACAGTTCCCAGGGCCCATGTCACCGTCTCACTTTCACAGAGAATTACATTTGACTCTGCGTCGGCTTCGCTTCTTAGGACGTTCAGAATCAACGGCAGATAGACGACGCTAAAAAGAAGCAAATTGTATTCATAGAGACATCCAATCGGCGCATGGCGTCTGGAATACACCAATAACGGCCTATTCATGAATTCAGTTAAACAGCGTCCCACTAAGAATGCGTACATTACTCTTGACGTGTCTGTCTAGCGTCAAATACTCGACAAAAGCTATCTTTGATGAAGATATTGTTGGTGTGTCATAGGCGAGAACCTGGTCGCACCGCTTTTCAGAGAGCAGTGAATTGATTCCACCCCCAGCACAATCGGGCTATCCTGGCGTCGCAAAAGCACTTGTTGCCAGAATGTGATGCACAATACTACTGTAGACAGGTCATGCTCACTTCTTTCTTGGCTCATACCGAAAACAACCGATCGCGGGACGACAATTGTCGTCCTGATTTTCTCAGCGCCGCAGCAAGTGCGAGTACCGCCTCGTTGGTTCTTAGATATCCATGACGCCCAAGGGAATGGAGGAGTTCGGTAGCGGCGAGGAGCACCTCCCAGTTTTCCTAACCAGGTTTCCGTGTCCAGCCGCGTCAACTCAAGACTCTTGATCACACGGTGCCTACATACCTAGAAAGTAGACTTCTACACGCACTATAGACTTGGTTGAAGAGTGTAATATCATAACACTGGATGTGTGAAATGCGGCAGTCTAAGGGTGTTCTAGTTGCAAAATCCGGATGAGGCAGTGACGAGATAGGTATGTACGTAGTTCAATTATCACTTAATTCAACTATCACTACGAAATACCAAACAAGTTTCCGAAATATCGCGGTCTTCACGGATCCATCATGACTTATTGCAGGTCCAACCACTCTCAACTTGCAATTATTGCCTGCGCTTAGAGTTCTCTTACCACGCCCGATCTAGGCTGCGGGGAAGTCGTTTGGCCAGCATTTCTCCTTAGGCCAGAGCTTGGCGTCATGGGTGCCAGCGTGAACCTCGAGCTGGACCTTGTTGGTGTTGACAATCTCCTTGCGACAGTTTTGGCACTAATGTTCTGGATTAGTCTTGCGGAAGGTGACGGTGACGGCATCGATAAACTGACAATTGATGTGGGCTTGGGAGCCTTGACAGGGAGACCATTTGGCTTATGAGGGATGCGAGTGCCAGCCTTTTCGGCAGCCTTGTGCTCGCGTTGAATCTAGAGGAGCGTAGCTTAAGTTATGCTTCATCGGCGGATGCGAAATGTGTACTTACTCTAGCTTTCTTGCTGATAGGCATTTTTACTGTGTATGACAGGCTGATTGAGATTGTACCGGCGAAAACGAGGATGAAATCTCTTCCTCTCTAGATATAGCGGAACCCAGCGAATGATATCCCAAGAAGCTGGCTTACCAACCCCAATAAAAAATCACGCTTGGTCCGTGCCTATGCATTGGAGGTTCCATGATGCTCAGCCCCCCTACATGAAACATTTGAACCTGGTAGGCAGAACATACTACGGTGCGGTAAACAGCTTAACATGGATAAGTCAATAAATCCGCCATCGCTGGAGGGATGTTTTGTCTAAGGACTGGCGCACGCATTTGTACGTCTAGAGTTAATAGTCTTCAGTCACGTTATTTGAGATCAAAACCGTTGGCCTAGTTGGTGGTAATCACTTAGGACAGCACCTGATGGTATGAAGGCCCCGGACTACTGACAAGAGACTGGGCTGGAGATTGAAAAGCTAGACAAATTCAAGAATGGCTACAGAAGTACAAGACCAAAACCAAATAGTAAACCCCTTCAGTGGAAAGACTCTAATCCATTTAGAGGACAGTCTAAATTTATTTCATACCGTATACCAGCAAAGGTTATGAAAACCATGCTGGAACCATATCAAGGCATGGAACGTAGTCTAACGCACCCGTGACCCAAGTGTTCTGAACATAGTTCAAGTTCTGGTTCGTTGTTGTAACTATATCACTTGCCTCGCGCGGCGCTCTCTGCCAAAGGCACGCTTCCTTTGACATGGAGGCAAAACCGATGTTGGGTTAGACGCTGGGGCGGATGCCGGGTCGCTTGGTGCGGGCGTACTCTCTGGAAGAGCGGGAGGCGCAACGGAGGAGACGGGGTCGCCCTTGGCGGAGTCCTCAAGTGGGGTGCAGTCGCCGTCGCCGGGCTGGTCGTTGAGTACGTTGACAGTGCTGTCGTCGCAGGCATTGGGCCACTACGTCTTTTCTTAACTAGGGTTTGGGGAAAGGGATTAGATAAAATAGGTTGACTCACGGCAGCTGGACCGGGGGGCGTGTACTGGCGGAGGGGCGGCCAGTACATGTCAACGAGGATGCCGGGGTCGCGCGGGTCATATGCGCCGGGGAATTTCACCGTGGGACCGGGGGTTCCAGCGCCGGCGCTGGTGACTTTGATCTGAGCACACTGCGAAGGGGAAAGGTAACGTTAGCAAGGTGTGAGCAGCAGCTGGTGCACTGGAAAAGTCATGGAAAACACTTACGCCGAGATCTGTGGTTGACAGCTGTTGTCAGCATGGGATAGGAGACAACGCACTAGGTAAGTCAGCATACCCACTTCCTGGCACCCCCCACTTCCTGGCACCCCAAAAGTGAAGTTATTCCCACCATGCCCTTCGACTTTAATTAATCACTGCCTTCTTCTAGATGCCACTATAATACAGCTTTCTGCCTTACTAGGGAAATTAGAGTCGCTAGATTCAGCTGCATCATCCTTTTTTTTGCTAGCCTTAATTTGCGCCTGCTAGATGTCCTTAATATTAGCAAACTTAGTATTTAGGTTAATCTAGACTGCCCTTCTTTTCCTTGCTGCAGTATTATTAACTTAGGCCTGCAGAAGCTCTAGCTTATGCTAGGCAGTAGCTAGCTTATAAGCCTGCTTACTAAAGCCTTTTTTAACCTTCTAGAATAGAAGGCGTTAAGTAAAGGTATTATTATCTAGCTCTATAAATAGCTTTAGTTAGCTAGCTAGATTCTTTATCTTCCTTAGTATTAACTATACTACTGTAAATAATGTAGATACCTATTCTTCCCTTTTCTTACCTCTAGACTGCCTTTTACTAACTTAATCTAATAATACTAATAGCTTTAATGTTATTAGGAGTAGGAGGGAGCTTATTAGAGGCTTTACTATAAAGACAGGCTATAACGTAGTTCACAAGCAAGTGAATCACACAAGCTAGTGAATCACTTTCTAATTATTTCGTACGCATCCTCTTTCTCCTAGTTTTTCTCCACCAACAACTATGGGACAGCAATCAATTGAAAGTGATTTAGTCCTAGCGCTTAATGCGCTCCAATCCAACCCAAAATTAAGCGTACGAAAGGCTGCATTACTCTATAATGTATCATTCTCTACCCTCCAACGACGAAAACACGGCCGACCTGCGAAACGCGACATCCGACCACATAACCAGAATTTGACCTTGTACGAAGAGGAGAGCATTGTACGATACATAATCGACCTAGATTCACGATCATTTCCACCGCGCCTTAGTGCTGTTCGAGAAATGGCCGATCGACTGCTTCGCGACCGCGGCGCGCGACGCGTCGGAACAAACTGGGCCTCAAACTTCGTACGACGACGACCTGAGCTCCGAACGCGTTTTAATCGAAGAATCGACTATCAGAGAGTCCTCTGCGAAGATCCTGACGCGTATCGCGCGTGGTTTTCCCTTGTACGAAATACAATTGCGAAGTATGGGATACACGATGACGATATCTATAACTTTGATGAGACTGGGTTTGCAATGGGCAAAATGTCCTCTGAAATGGTTGTTACAGCCTCTGAACGACGTGGCAAGCCAAGAGGAGCACAACAAGGGAATCAGGAATGGGTTACAGTAATCCAGGGCATTGGGTCGTACGGCTATTCTATCCCACCGTACATCATCTTTGCAGGCAAAGTCCATCTTGACTCCTGGACGTACGACAGCCCCCTCCCACCCAACTGGGTAATTACCCTTACAGAAAACGGTTGGACGACAAACGAGAAAGGCCTAGAATGGGTAAAGCACTTTGATTTCCATACAAGAAGTCGTACGAAGGGTGTTTACCGCCTCCTTATCCTTGATGGCCATGAAAGCCACCATTCTGTCGATTTTGAGCTATACTGCAAGGAACAGAAGATTATTACGCTCTGTATGCCACCTCATTCATCGCATAAGCTCCAGCCTCTTGATGTTGGGTGCTTTGGTCCCTTGAAACGGGCGTACGGTCAAGAAATCGAGGTCCTTATGCGGGCGCATGTTACGCATATTGCAAAGGAAGACTTCCTCCCAGCTTTTTCTAAGGCGTACGACAAGGCGATAACTAAGTCAAACATTCAAGCAGGCTTTAGAGCAACTGGCCTTATACCGTACGACCCTAACACTTATTGTCAGCGTCGGCTGGGTAGGCGACGTTTTATTTTGTATGGCAAAAATTTCGACGCTAGCACGACATGGGGTAGCCGACGTTTAAAAATCAGGGTAGCCGACGTTTCCCAGAAATCACAATGTAGGCGTCGCACGAGGCTGAAACCTCGTCAGGAGATACAACTAACTACTGCAAAACTAACTGTCTTATTTTCATTCTCTAGAAACGTTGTTTCACTACGTAGGCTGTTGTGGAAGTATTGTCGGCTGGTTTTGGTGAGGTGCAAGGCGTGCCCAGACCACGCAGGAATAAACCAATAGACGTGTAGCATTAGAACGAACCCAGATTAGGTAAGCACAGAGCAAACAGGAACCTGGCTGTGTCTTGCATCTTCGTTACTGCTGGCAACGGTTCCTGCACATTGCAAGGTTTAATTATACAAGGTAGTATTAACAACAGGGTCAGTAGTTACACTTAATAGAATTCTGTTCTCTTGTGGACTTCTTCTGGTTTCCTTGCTACTCACTAGGTGTCATTTGCGCATACTGCGCCTGGATTACTCTATGGAATATTTTCATTATCTTGACGCCTATAGGGTTCTCGTCTGTCGTATTTGTACAGCTAGCGTAACGAGAAGACGCATACGTGTGCATTTACAGGCCGCCCCGCATAGACTAACAAAGGACGAAATCGACAAGGCGGAACGATGGGCCAGTACTGTAGACGTAGTCGAGAAACCGGACGACATCGAGACACCAAGCGACGCCTGTCGACCTATCCTTGAGCTTGGACGACCCAGGGAAAACGGATACCGGTGTACTTTCGGTAGCGAGACGGGGAGCAGCTGCCCGTTCGTAGGGACAGATCTACGCAGAATCAGGGAGCATCTCAAAGCCATACACGGTTGGGATCAGGGTCTCCGACCAGGACGTCGGGCCGCCCCCGAACGGGAGCAGGATGGGCCGTGGAAAGCCGGCGTCTATTACCAGCGCTTCTTCACACGCGGCCCCCGGAGCGAGTACTTTGAGGTAGCGGCCGGTCGTCATCTCCAGAGAGAGAACCAGGCCGAGCTAGTGCAGGAAGATCTCGTGCGGGAGGCAGCAAGCCGTTTTGTAGCCAAAGCGGCCAGGATCCGCAAGAAGGAGGTCGAGAACGTCGACAACCCAGACGAGTTCTTCGCACCAAACGCATGGCTCAACCGGCTTGGGGCAGCCAGGCATCTCCAAGCGTTTGGGGAGAAGAAAGAGCTGTTACGGCGTCTTGTCTCACTCGACTACAGCGACGAGAGCGACGACGCAACACGATGCGACGACGGTGCGTTGCGGGTCATCCATATGGCGTTCGAACGGTGTAAGAACAAGGCGAAGCGGTGCGCGAGACCCGAGACGGTGTCGTGGAACGCTCTCTTCGAGGCCAACCGGGTGGAGATGTCCAAGGAACGGTCCCGACCGTTCCACTTCCACCGGAAGCCGGCGACAGAGAAGAGGTACACACAGGTCGTCTTCCAACTGTTGAGTTACATCGTCCGTGTCATGACGATAGAGACGAGGGAGGAACGACCGCCGTTCAAGGTCACGACGAGGCAGCAGGAGGCGTACGACTTTATGATGAAGGCAGCCGAGGATGCCGAGGAGGAACTTGCCAAGGCCCAAGGCGATACGGAAGGGGTTGCGGCCAGGGCCGCCATGGACAGGTTGGAGGAGGGGGTCGCAAGCATGTTCATGTCGGTGCTCGATCACCAGACCAAGGGGACCGAGTACGACAGCATTCTCGTCAGCTTCTTCATGGTGCTCAGCATCAGGGTTAGGGTTAGGGTGGGAGGACTTCAGCACCTTCACGCCCAAGCTGTCAGCCATCACGACCATGGCGCGGCTCTTCGTCGTGAAGAGCGCGGTGGACCAGCGGGTCAAGGCGGTCGCGCGGCGCGTGCAAGCAGGCCAGAGCCAGGACAAGGCGGAAGACGGGGCGCCGAGTCATTTCGATCTGGTGGCCGACATGACGCGGCGGTTTATGGTGATGGCGGACAAGGGATCGCAGACGACGCCGATGCAGTTCATCTTCCGGCTGCGGAACTTCGGCTTAGGGGCGCATAACAGGACGGCAGCACGAGGGTCTGTCAGCTGGGACAAGGACGAGATCGTGTTTAAGGGGAACCGACTCAGCGTCGTCGACATCCAGGGCATGATACAAGCCACGGTGGCGCAGGCGGAAGAGATCTTGTTCCGGAAGCTGCTGTTCTGCCAAGACTTTGTCGAGCAGTCCAGCGCCGAGCTTGGTATACCCGAGGTCCCGTGGAGCATGATCAGCGACGACGCGTCCGACACCACCATCGGTCTATCGATTGTGGATGCGATCGTGCGAGCCGACGAAGATAAGAGCCGGGATTGGCTATTCCGCAAAGTCTGGAAAGACGAACGGTTGAGGGGTAGGTTCTTCCCCGAGGCCGATGCGGGGTCGACGGAGCCCAGCACACAAGCGGCGTACCGGTACGGGCAAGATGTGGAGAAGTTCTTGGCCGTGTTGCTGTTCCTGGTCCATCTCAGCTACGGGCAGCCGGCACGGGCACCGGAACTGCTGACGGTCCGGCACCGGAACACGGCGGACGGCGGCGTACGAAACATCATAATGGACCGGGGCCTGGTCATGATCGTGACGGGCATCCACAAGGGCTACTCGCGGTCGGAGAGGGAGAAGGTCATCCACCGGTTCTTGCCGCGCGAGGTCGGATCGCTGCTGGCATACTATCTATGGCTGGTGCTGCCGTTCTGGGAAGGCGCACAGGCCAGCGCGGGGGCGGCGCCGGATACGTTCCCGGCGACGCTGTGGGGCCTACGGGAGTCCAGCAACCCGTTCGAGGACGACGCAGGTGGCGGCGGGGCCGAAGAGCACGACGGGGGAGCGAGCGACGCAGAGGCCAACACAGGGCACGTCAGGCCGGCGGGGGCCGCCGGGGAGGACGCAGGCCGAGGACGGCCATGGGCGCTGGGGGCCGGCCCGTTCTGGACGCCGGATCGGATGGCACGTATACTGCGGCGGTTCAGCGCGGCAGGCTGCGGACAGAAGATCAACATCAGCAGCTGGCGGCACATCGCTTAGGGTTAGGGCGCCGGTACTTCCGGGCGGGGGTACGGGGAACGGCGGCGTCGGACGAGCTGGCCAACGGGGACGAGGACGGCAGCGACAGCGAGGGAGAGGACGACAGCCCGTGGGACATACAGGCGGGGCACGGGACGGCGGTGGCGGGGCTCATCTACGCGCGACTGCTGACGGAGGGCGCGTTCGAGACGAACGAGCGGCGGTTGCAGTTCCGGCACGTCAGCGAGGAGTGGCACCGTCTCATGGGGTTCAGGTCGGCCATCGGCGGCGTCGACGCGTTTCTCCGACCGGGCAGGAAGAGGAAGACGCCGTCGCTGCACTACGAGGCGATGAGGGAGGCGCAGATGCAGCGGTGGAAGACGCTCTTCCGGGTCGACACCGGGCGGGTGCTACGGAGGCTCTACGGGGACGGGGCGAGGTTCCAGGGCCTCCAGGAACGGGCGATCGGGGCGATCATGGCGAACAAGAGCCCGGTGGTGGTGGTGATGGGCACGGGCGGGGGCAAGAGCCTGTGCTTCATGCTCCCGGCGGCCAGCTGCACGGGCGGGGTGACGGTGGTGGTGGTGCCGCTGGTGTCGCTGCTCGGGGACATGGTGCGGCGTTGCGGCCTGCTGGGGATCCGCTGCGCCGAGTGGAAAAGCGAGCGGGTGCCGGGGCAGGTGTCGATCGTGTTCGTGACGCCGGAGTCGGCGATGAGCAAACGGTTCCAGGACTATCTCGAGGGGCTCCGGGTCACGGCGCAGCTCGACCGGATCGTGGTGGACGAGTGCCATACGATACTGGACGGCAGCAAGAGGTTCCGGCCGCGGCTGCGGGAGCTAGGACAGCTCGGGCTCGTAGGGGTGCAGATGGTGTATCTGACGGCGACGCTACCGCCCATACGGCAGCCGGACTTTCTCGGGTTGCTGTTCGTGCAGGAGACGGAGGTGGAGATGATGCGGACGAGGACGACGCGGACGAACGTCCGGTACAGCGTGCAGACGACAAGGCCGGGGTCGGGGGGTGGCGAGGACGAGACGACGGAGGCGGTAAGGAGGGTGCTGGACGCGAAGCTCGAGGAGCACCCGTGGCCGGGCAAGATGATCGTATACTGCCGGACGGTAGAGGGGACCGGGTCACTGGCGGAGCAGCTGGGGTGCGACGCGTACTACCGCGAGATCGACACGAGGGACGGGAAGGCGGAGCGGCTCCGGGCGTGGGCCAGCGGGATGAAACGGGGCGGGTACGGAGAGGGGCGGGTGATTGTGGCGACAAACGCGCTCGGTCTAGGGATCGACGTGGCAGACATCCGGGTGGTACTCCACGTAGGCATGCCGTACGAGATGGCGGACTACGCACAGCAGAGCGGCAGGGCGGGGCGGGACGGGCTGAGCAGCGAGGCCATGGTAGTAGTAGAAGGGGCACAGAGAGGTACGATGGTGGTGGCAGCGGCGAGGCCAAGCACGGGATTTGCAGCGAGCGACTACGTCAGCGGGGCGCACTGCCGGCGGGTCGTGCTGGACTCGGTCATGGACGGGCGAGAGGACCGGAGCGGGTGCGAGGAGGGCGAAGAGGTGTGTGACATCTGCCAGGCGGAGGGGGAAGAGGAGGAGGAGGAGGAGGCCGAAGCAAGCGCGGTGCAGGGGTCGGGCGCGGAGGGTTTTCGGGCCAGGGTCGAGGGGCAAGAGAGACTGGTAGCGTCGATGCGAGAGCGGGCGCGACGTAGGCTGATGGACGGGGCGAGGGAGGTAGAGAGGCTCGAGGCGATTCTCGAGGAAACACTAGCGACAGGGTGTCTAGTCTGCTCAGGGTTAGACGGGGACGGGGCGAAGGAGCACACGACGCTCGGGTGTAGGACGGCATCAGAGAGGGGGCCGGAGCTTGAACGGGCGGTGCAGGAAGGGCGGGCGATGCAAAGGTGGCTCCGGCGGGGGCGGGGCGCGGAGGCGTACGGGTGTTGCTTCGGGTGCTTCGTGCCACAGGCGTTATGCCCGAGCTGGGAGGAGATCGAGACGGGTGGGTGGCGGAAGAAGACAGGGACAAGGCGGTGCCAGTACGCCGAGGTCATCACAGGGACGGTCGGGTACGTGGTAGCACAGCGGGCGATGCGAGGGGACGTGGAGGAATTGTATCGCAGGCTGGGGTATAGAGGGAGCGAGGTGGAAGGAGAGGAGGCGTGGGCGTGGCTAGGGAAGAGGATTTCATGGGGAACGACGGAGGGGATCAACCTATGCCGGGCGTTTGTTTATATGGTGGACGGTATAGAAGGGTTAGAGTAGAAGGAATAAGGGCTGGTAGGGTATGAGGGTAAGGGTTAGAGAGGGTCGTGAGCAACAAAACAAAAGGGTTGCTTAGGGTTAGCGACAAAGGGAGAGGTGAGGGAAGAGTGGCCTCTAGGGGTAGGGTTACCAGTGCAGATGTGGTTTACAGTAGGGGATAGTAGAATAGAGTCTGGGTTTATTCGGGAAAGCAGGCGTGCAGCCGGGCCGTGATAGAGGAGAATGAGAGGGTTGGGTTAGCCAAAACCTATTACGATTCCTATCCTGTCCCTATTGTCATCTTGTTGTAAATGCTGTAGCGCCAGAGCCCGCGAACCTGGGGTTAGGGTTAGGGTTAACGACGTGACGGCTGGAAAACCGCTAACGGGGGGGACGGGTGGAAAACCGCTAACGTGACGTGACGGCTGGAAAACCGCTAACGTGACGTGAATGCTGGAAAACCGCTAACGGGACGTGACGGCTGGAAAACCGCTAACGTGACGTGACGGCTGGAAAACCGCTAACGGGGGGGACGGGTGGAAAACCGCTAATGTGACGTGACGGGTGGAAAACCGCTAACGGGACGTGAATGCTGGAAAACCGCTAACGGGACGTGACGGCTGGAAAACCGCTAACGTGACGTGACGGGTGGAAAACCGCTAACGTGACGTGAATGCTGGAAAACCGCTAACGTGACGTGAATGCTGGAAAACCGCTAACGGGACGTGAATGCTGGAAAACCGCTAACGTGACGTGACGGGTGGAAAACCGCTAACGTGACGTGACGGCTGGAAAACCGCTAACGGGGGGGACGGGTGGAAAACCGCTAATGTGACGTGACGGGTGGAAAACCGCTAACGTGACGTGACGGGTGGAAAACCGCTAACGGGGGGGACGGGTGGAAAACCGCTAACGTGACGTGACGGGTGGAAAACCGCTAACGTGACGTGACGGGTGGAAAACCGCTAACGGGACGTGACGGGTGGAAAACCGCTAACGTGACGTGACGGCTGGAAAACCGCTACTCAAGTATTCTCCGTCGGAACGCGTCGAGATACGGCCGTCCGTGTACAACCATTGGCCGAATCCATCCATCGTCCCACTCCATGCCCCCCTGCTTGACTAGGAAATCTCGACGCGTTCCCTAGGCCTCTGATTGGCCAACAATATCAGATACACCCCACTTACTGCTTCAGTGTCTCCATCTTCAAATGAAATCTCGACGCGTTCCCAAACCTCTTCTCCTGACTGCGTATTGCCTTACAAAGGAAAGCAAGTCAGTAACTTTTGCTACAGCAAGCCGTTTCCAATCTTCTCAAATAAGAGCATCAATTACATACTACTCCCACACAGCTACATGGCTCTCCTGTGCCCCCCTCCGTCCCAGCCCATGACGCCGCACAGCTTGACGGACAAGCAGCGCCAGCGCCTTGAAGCCCTGCAACTTTACTTGAACGAGCCCGAACCGGTCCTCATCTGCCGGCCTTGCGGTTACGCATTGAAGCCGTTCGGGGAGCGCGTAAGCCGCCACCTGGCTGAGAAACACGACGTGCCGAAGACGCAACGCCGTGGGCTGAGCGCGCTGGTGAAGTCCCTGCAGCTTGGGGACCCGAACGACGTCGCTCCCCGTCCCGACGGCCTCCCGCCGCACGAAGCACTAACGGTTACCCGCGGCCATGCCTGCCGTCACTGCGGCTATCGGACGGCAAGCGATGACCTGGTCTGCCGCCACCTCTCTAAGGCACACGGCATCAAGGACTCGCGGAAGGCGGACGGCTGGCAACGGGACCAGATCCACAGCGGTGTCCTACTCCAGAGCTGGTCACAGAATGGTGCGCGGGGCTACTGGATAGCCCAGTCCACCACGACAGGGTCGCTGCCGCCCTGCGAGACAGGTACGCCTGGTGCTGACGACGCGCCCGCTGCCCAACAGGCCCTGCTTGCCGCGGCGCATGATGCGGAACGAGCTCACCTCGCCAGCGGTCTCCGCGCCACCGCCACCGCCGCCGCTACGGGCCCTGTCGATAGGGCGTTCCAAACAGGCTGGATGCGTCGCACCGGCTGGGATCTTATGTTCGACGGTGCCCGCCGCGACTTCCTCGTGAAGATGTCGGAGCTGCCGGCCGTCGGCCCGGACGCCCGGGACGCCGGGGACGACATGCCCTATGTAAGCACCCCAGAGGACGAAGCCCGGTTACAACGTATCATGTCGGCCGTGGACGGCGTCTTCGACCGTTGCGAGGATACGATACGGTCTATGGACGTCTCCATGCGCTGCTGGCTCCGCAGCTCAGAGCCCTACCGGCCGTACAAGGCCCCATTCGAGTTGGTCAGCCGGCAGGCCACCACATACAAGTACCGCCGCCTGGTGAAAAGGCTTTTGTGCTTCTGTGTGCGGCTGTGGCGTCTTCCCCTAGGGACGCGGCTGTCGCAGTGCCGGAGATCCCTCACCATCGCTCAATCGCGCGCGCTTGAGGCATTATGGTCGGACGAAATCTGGGACACCTTTTGCCCGGATGACGCTACGGCTGCTGATCCTACCGAGACCAGCACTACCTCAGCTTATAGACATGTACCAGATGCAGACAGCTGCCGTGTGTTGCGTACGACAACAAGGACGAGGGCAAGGGGGATACCATCTGCCCAAGCCCCTAGCTTCCCAGCAGGTGGCCATAACAGAGCCGGGATCTCACATAGCTCATTTAGAGATCTCAGTGATGATGACAGTTATGGAAGTGCGACTGAGACTGATGATGACGGTGACTTTGAAGACCTCCTCAGTGAAGGCTCGGAAGGTTTAGAGGATTTTGATTATAAGGATACAAATGCCAGCAACCATACAGACGCCACAGAAGGCAGCTTAACAACCGACGCAGTAGCTAGCCCCCTATTCCTATCAGGTTAGTCTGATAGTAGCGCTACTCCTGGTCTTTATCTAATTTGTGTCTGTAGATCGGAGTCTGGCGGGGGATTACTTCTCAACTGCCCTTGAGGACCTTACGCTGCGCCTGCTATACTTCCTCATGACGGAGGAGTTCGAGGACGGCCAGTCTAAGTCAACCCTCCTGGTCTACTTCAGCGGAGTCCTTGGCATCACGTCCGACGGGTCCGGGTTCCGGCGCCCCGGGAACTACACAGCAAACCTGTCAGCATTCATCTACTGCGCCCGCTTGGTTGTCATCGAGGTGTTGCTCCCCCGGACCAGCCACGATTATGTTGGGTACCCGGCGAGGCCACGCCACGGACAGCTCGACATACTCAATCGGGTCCGCCGAGAGACGATGTGCCTAGCGTCGCAAGCGCCGCTTGGGGAGTTCCTAAGCCTCCGCGCGTACGGGCGGACTGTGTCCCCCGCCGATGGGCCCAACTTCCGCTTCAACTGGAGCGACGACGGCCAGACAATCTCATGGGACGACGGGCGGCTATCCTTGCAGCAGTTCCGGTCTCTCGCGCACGACATGGTCCGGCACACAGCCTCCGCCGTCGACCGGTTGATGTACAGCTGGCACCCGGTCTTTGATCTATCCAAGACCAAGGATCGGATGGCAAACACACACCAAGGCTATTCTTTCATCTCAGAGCCAGCAAACGGCCTTCAGGAGGCCTACTTGGACCTCTCGCAGCGGGCCTGTCTTTCTAGTATCGATGGCCTCTTGTCCAAGGAAGGCTGGCTACTGCGCCGGGTGCAACGCTACATTGACGATAGCGAGGCGCTGCTATCTGCGCTGTTCGCTTTAATCCACCTTACCGGCGGACAGGCTGCGCGGGGATCCGAGCTAGCAAGCGTCAAATACCAAAACGGGACGTCTACGCCGCGCGGTGTCTATGTATATTCCGGAGCACTCGTTCTTATCACGAGGCATCACAAGACACGGCACACGACAAATAACGAGTTCCAGGTGGCGAGGTTCCTCCCAGGTGTTGTAGGAAGGCTTCTGTATCTCTATCTTGTCTACGTTAGGCCCTTCACAACCATGCTTAACAGAGTATGCTTCTGCGCGCCTGATACGCCAGGGACCTCTATCTTGTTTGCGTCGCAGCTGCGCCCAGAAACGCCATGGTCAACCGACAAGCTCTCCAAGGAGCTGTTACAAGCTACTACGCAGTTCACAGGGCAGCCAATCAACACTCAGACATACCGTCAGCTATCTATTGCCATCACCGAAAGGCATGTTAAGCAGATTCAAGCTCCGTTTAACCAGTATGACGACAAGAGTCGTGATGCCCCGATCGAGTCGGCGTTCGCTTGGCAGAGCGGCCATCGTCCTTTCCAGCGAGCCGTCACGTACGGCCTCGACGGGGCATACCCGGACAGCCTCCAGCCGGCTCTGTTAGACCGATATAGATGGGTATCCAGGCAGTGGCACAGCTTCCTTAGGCTAGAAGCATGCGACCGCCCAACATGGGCGACGACCTGGCAGACAGATAGTGCACCATCGCAAAAGGAGGTCTCTGGTGTCACAACGCCTCATAAGCCTCCAAACGATGCTCAGAGCACCACTCGCAAACGACAAGAGTCGCCAGTAGCTTTAGTAGCGCCTGCTCTTGAACAACACCACCCACACAAGCGTGCACGGTTACCTACTACTTCTGAACCCAGCCAGACTATCATACAGAGTGTCCAATACGTGAGCGGTCCCCAGGCGTGGCCAGGGACCAAGGGGGGAAACAAAGACACCAATATCGCGGAACTCCAGCAGCAAGGCACCATAGACCCATTTGTGTTTAATGCTGAATTCTCGCTCGCTATCTGTAAAAAGTGTCGGTATGCAGTTGTTAGCAACGAGATCTTGACGCATCTTAGAACCCAACACCGGGGTATCAAAGTAGCTGAGAGAAAGCGGATTGCAGACCGCATACAGTCACTACGTGGTATCATCCGGAGCCAAACGGAGTTGCAATCGTTTCAATACCCAGACGCCACAGTCAAGCCAATTGCCCATATTGCACCGCCCCAAGCAGACGGATTACATTGCCACGCATGCCATTATATGTGCCGCCGCGTGGGGAACATGCAGAAGCATTGCCGGGCAGAACATGGGTGGGAAAATGATTGGCAGAAAGGGGGTAATGTCCGTGAGAAGGCTAAGGTAGCCAGGGATATGCCGTGGACGACGGGGGTGCCGTGCCAGCGATTTTTCCCAAGTCGGGCCGGCAGTCGGTGGTTTGAGGTCGGGCGGGATTTAGGTGTGACCGTTGAAAGCAGCGAGCCGGCGCAGCAGGGGCCGGACAGCCCAGCGTAATTTAATCAATGCCAGTATTAGTAACATAGATGGCGCCGTCTTTTCATAATCCACAGCACGCCCTTGTAATTTATAGGATATGCTGGGAATTGTTCCGGCGGGTGCAGGTGCGGGTGTGCGAGTTGGCCGAGATGTTCCACGGGTTGGCGCAGGAGGCGCGCGGGTTGTTGGCGCAGTTGACGATGGTCGGGGACGAGGCCGGGCAGGGCGGCCGTTCGGAGTTGGCGGCAGCGTTGCCGACGATCGCGTGGGAGGGCGTCCACGACGACCACAGCCAGGACCAGGCAGGATATTCGTTTTTGCAGGACGGGCGCAACGAGGGGTGGACGGGCAAGGGCAGGCGGTGGATCACGCGGCAGATCGCCGGGTCGGAGGCGCGGCGCCGGTGCGTGGTGGGTCCGGCCGTCGGCGGCGGCGGCGGCGGCGGCGGCATCCAACAACCGCGACCCCCATAACCCGTACCGCGAGAGGGCAGTGCAGGCGTACCAGCAGACGTTCGAGTCGTTCCGCGAGCGGTTGTGGATGTTGATGCACATGGTGGCCGGGCAGCCGGCGCGGGCGCCCGAGTTGGCGGGGATCCGGTACGCCAACACGGTCAACGGCGGGGTGCGGAACGTGTTCGCGCACGAGGGCATGATGTGTTTCGTCACGTCGTACCACAAGAATTACCGGCAGACGGGGAACGCCAAGGTGATCCACCGGTATTTGCCGCGGGAGGTGGGCGAGTTGTTGGTGTGGTATTTGTGGTTGGTGTTGCCGTTTTGGCAGCAGGTGCAGGGGATCGTGCACAGGACGGATCAGAAGAGCGCGTTTTTGTGGGCGGACGAGGTTGTCGTGGAGAGGGAGGCGGCCGGCCCCGGAGGCGGCGGTGACGAGGATGACGAGGATGACGAGGACGACGAGGAGGCAGGCCAGAACAGCGACAGCAGCAGCCAAGGGGTTAGGGTTAGGACGCCGCCGTGGAAGGAAGACCGGACGTGGACGTCGGACAAGGCGCGGCGCATCATGCAGCAGCACAGCGAGCGGTTGGTCGGCAGCAAGATCAACATCAGCGGGTGGCGGCACATGGCGGTGGCGATCGCGAACCGGTATTTGAACGAGGCGTTCGGGCGGGCGGACGGCAAGGACGACGGCGACGACGAGGTCGGGGTGGAGGACAGCGCGGCGGATTTGCAGGCGGGGCACGGCACGCGGGTGGCGGGCATGATATACGGGCGGTTGCACCAGGAGGCACCGTTCAGCACGGCGGCGATGCGGGAGAGGTACCGGGCGGTCAGCCGGCAGTGGCACCGGTTGTTGGGGTTCGGGGCCGAGGACCGGGGCGGCGGGGCGTCGACGAAGCGGCGGGCGATGGCGTTCGACGAGGAGTGGGAGAGGGAGCGGCGGAAGCGGTTCACGCGGTTGCAGTTGGCCAACGTGGCCGGGCAGTTGCGGCAGATGATGGGGAACGCGCAGGCGGCGTTCCGAGGCCAGCAGGAGGCGGTGATCCGGTCGATCATGCGCGGCGACGACCCGGTGGTGCAGGTAATGGGCACAGGCAGCGGCAAGAGTTTGTCGTTCATGTTGCCGGCGTATTGCGCGTCGGACGGGGTGACGATCGTGGTGACGCCGTTGGTGGCGTTGCGCAGCGACATGGACGCGCGGTGTTCGAGGGCGGGCATCGGGTCGACGATATGGCGCGGCGGGCAGGCCAACACGGCGGCGACGGTGGTGTTCGTGACGCCGGAGTCGGCCATGACGGAGGGGTTCCGGGATTTCGTCGGGCGGTTGCAGCGGCGGCAGCAGTTGGACCGGGTGGTGTTGGACGAATGCCACGTCGTGTTGGACGGGTCGAGGGGGTTCCGGCCGACGTTGCGGGCGTTGGGGCGGACGGTGCAGGAGTTCGGGGCGCCGTTGGTGTGTTTGACGGCGACGTTGCCGCCGGGGGAGGAGGGGGAGTTTTTTGCGGTGATGGGCGTCCGGCGCGAGCGGGTGCGGATGTTCCGGGAGGCGACGACGCGGAGGAACATTGCGTACCGGGTCGTCGGCGTGGACGAGACGGAGGCAGGGGCAGGCGGCGGCGGGGGCGGCGGGGGCGGCGGGGGACGTAGAGCAGGGGTACAGGCAGGGGCACAAGCAGGGTTAGGGTTAGGGTTAAAGAAGGGGGAGGATGGGTTAAGCGGCGTTGAAGAGGGCAGTTGCGAGGCCGTCCGGCATTGGTTGCGGCACGGCGGGCGCGGCAAGGCGGTGGTGTACAGCCCGACGATCGAAGGGGTTGAACGGATGGCCAAGGCGTTGGGTTGCCCGGCGTTTTACAGCAGCATCGACACGACCGAGGGCAAGGCATCGAGGTTGCAGGCGTGGAGGGAGGGAGACGGCGCAGAGGGGGGGGTTGTGGTGGCGACCAACGCGTTAGGGTTGGGTATCGACGTCCCCGACGTGCGGTTGGTAGTGCACGCAGGGATGCCGCGGCGGTTACGGGATTTCGTGCAGGAAAGCGGGCGTGGCGGGCGGGACGGCAGGACGAGCACGTCGGTGGTGGTGTGCAGCCGGGCCGTGATGGAGGAGAAGGAGAGGGTCAGGCGGGGGGGTCAGGCCGGGGAGAAGCAACGGGAGGAGTCGACGAGGATGTTCGTCAGCGGAGAGGTGTGCCGGCGGATGGTGTTGGACGAAGTGATGGACGGGCGGATGGACCGTTCGGGGTGCGAGGAGGGCGAGGAGGCATGCGACGTGTGTCAGCCGAAGGCGCAGGAGACCACGCAGGACGGGGCCGGAGACGGGACCGGGGACGGGGCCGAGGGCGGGGGCGGGGGCGGAGACGAGGGCAGGAGCGGAGACGAGGGCAGGAGCGGAGACGAGGGGAACATCAGGGCGACGTTCGAGAGCAGCCAGCAGGCCGGGCGGTTCCGGCAGTGGCAAGCCAGGGACGACCGCAGGCAGTCCGGCAAGGAGGCAGAGACGTTTAAGGGGCAGTTGGCGCGGTGGGCACGGCGGTGTGCGTATTGCGGGGTCCGCCGAAGAGACGGCGAGGAGCACGCGTTCCGCGAGTGCCCGGGCCAAGGGGAGAAAGCGTGGCAGCAGACAGAGCAGTACAGGCAGCAGATCGAGGAGGCCATGTTTGGCAAGAGGAGATTAGCCGATTTCAGCGGTTGTTTCCATTGCGGGTTGCCGCAGGAGTGGTGCCGGCGGTGGAGGGCATCCGGCGAGGACGGTGGGCGGTTTACCATGACGGAGGGAGCATCGTGCCAGTACAAGGGGGTGTTGGTAGAGATGTTCGCAGCGGCGACGATCCAGGCCGGGCCAGAGGCATACGAGGAGACGGTGAAGGTGATGCGGAGGGCGGACGGGTTGGGCGAGTGGGCGGCCAGCGAGGAGGAGGTGTACGAGTGGTTTGGGCGGCAGATCGAATGGGGCGGGGTCCAAGCCAGCAAGTTGTGCCGGTTGACAAGTCAGTTGTGGCGGAGGACGGAGGAGAAGAAGAGGAGAGGATAGGGAGGAGAGGTAGAGAAGGCGTACATGGAGTGGATAGGTTTGGGTTTAATGTCATACATCGGGAGAAAAGAAAAGCGAAGCCGAGATATGCGTTGCAGTAGCAGTAGAGGGTTAGGGTTATCACCCAAGAGAGGCAAGAGAGAGAGAGCAGGGGAAGCATGGCAGGGGACGTATGGCAGGGGAAGGGTTAGAAAACAAGGATTTCAGGGTCATATTTAATACAATTGAATAATAAGGGTAGAGAAACAGAGTAGAGTGGATTATCAGCAACCAAGCATAGAGTGTTAGTTAAGAGGATTATTTACGTTATTTTTTATATGGAGAGAAAAAGGGTAGGTTTTGTTTAGGGTTAGTATAACAAGACAGGGCATGTTGAAATAGCAGTAAAGTAGGTTAGGGCAATAAAGTAGAGAGTTATAAGAAAGAGAAAAGAAAGGATAAAGTATTACAATAAGTAAGGCATTGAAGACGTTACAAAAGTAATACGTATAAGGTATTACGACGTTAATAGGGGTTAGAAGGGAATAGTAAGGGTTTGTAGAAGTTTTAGGTAAGGTATAAAAAGGGTTAGGGTTAATTGCAGAGAGAGCAAGATAGGGTTCAATGCAGGAAACACAGCAAGCATAAAGTTAGGGTTATCATAAGAACAGGGGTAAGATTTAATATTTGTTCAAGGTGATTTACACCGCATTTATAAAAGGAAAAGAAATAAGGTTTAACATTAACAGCAAACAGCATAGTAAGGAGACAGCATATTTATAAGGGTTAAGGGTAGGATTAGATAGGCGCATATAGAGGCAGCATCAGGGTTAAGCAGTTAGCACATAGCAGCCAAAGAGGGATTTGGGTGCACGATAGCCAATTCAGCATTTGCAGCCAAAAGTCCGTATTTTGTCATTTACAGGGAAAACACCATACAACAGAGCATTTTCACATACAAAGATAGTCAAGTTTAGCATTTGTAGGTTTGTTACAGGCGGATCCACCGCAGAAGCATTTTTAGGGTTATAGAAGAAGCAGATAGGCAGTTACGAGGCAGAAGATAGAGGGGTGTTGTTTAGCAGACAGGCGGTTTTAGAGGGTCAGAAGATCAAGGTAGGGTTTGTTCAACCAAGAGACCAGGTATTTTACACATAGAGAAGGTGAAGGCAGGGTTGAGAGCAAGGGAAGAGGGTAGAAGCCCATTCCAGAAGCAGACAAGGCGTTCCCAGATAGAGAGGAGCAGTAAGAGAGTAGGGAGGTCGTACAACAAGAACAGGTTACAGGACAGGAGTAGATACGGGTTAGGTAGGCAGGGTTTAGGGTATGAAGCAAGTACGTCACACAGGTAGAGTTTAGGGTTCAATAGACAGGTAGGGTTAAGGACAGTAAACAAGAGCCAGATAAGCGGTTAAGGGGACAAAAAGAAATAGGAAGAAGTAGTAAGGGAAGGGGGCAGGGATAAAATAGCAGCAAGGCAGAGCAATAGAAGGGGAAGAGCAAAAAGGAAGAAGGGAGGGATACAAAGCAGATACAAAAGACATTTGGGGTTGTATTGAGTACAGGGTCAGGGAGGAAATAAGACGGAGGAGAGGGATCAAGTGCAAGAAGGGAAAGAAAGGCAAGGAGGAAAAGGTAAAATAAGGAAGTAGTTAACAAAGCAGGAAGAAGAGAAACAAGAGAGGGAGGATAGAAAAGGAAGACGGAAAGGAGGGAGTAGACGCAGGCCGGGAAAAGGGTAGAGGATGTAGAAAGGGGATACAGGAAGGCGGTTAGGGTTAGGGTGAGGGGAAGAGGGGTTAGTCAAGGGCAGGATCAGGGTCAGAGAGGGTTAGGGTTACAAGGGTCAGGGGCCAAGTTTCCAAAGGTAGGGCAGAGCAGAGAGGTAGTTTCAAGACAGATAGTTGGTAGAGAGTGTATAGGGGGATAGTCAGGTTCAAGAAGGCGTTAGGGTTAGGAGAGAAAGAGGGAGAGGAAAGTAGATGGAGACATCAGAGAGAGTTTTAGGGTTAGGGTTAAGGCATGTAAAGCAGGAGAAGGAGAAGGGCAAGAAGAAAACACAGGCAAGTTTTTGTAGATCGTAGAGGTAGATCATAGAGGTAGATTGTGTAGGCAGATAGTAGGGAGGCAGAGAGAGAAAAGGAGACAGGATAGACAGGTAAGGGTTCAGGGTAAGAGGTCAAGGCGCAGGAAGCAGGCAGGAGTTTGTAGGTAAAGCAAGGAGACAAGTAAGACACCGCAGAGAGAGGGAAGATAGGGAGACAGCAGGGGGTTAGGTAAAGCAAGGAGACAAGTAAGACACCGCAGAGAGAGGGAAGATAGGGAGACAGCAGGGGGTTAGGGTTAAAGACAAAGCAAAGGGTCAGGGTTAGGGAGCAAGCAAAGGGTGAGGGTTAGAGAGATAGCAAAGGGTGAGGGTTAGAGAGATAGCAGAGGGTGAGGGTTAGAGAGATAGCAGAGGGTGAGGGTGAGGGTTAGAGAGATAGCAGAGGGTGAGGGTTAGAGAGATAGCAGAGGGTGAGAGATAGCAGAGGGTGAGGGTTAGAGAGATAGCAGAGGGTGAGAGATAGCAAAGGGTGAGGGTTAGAGAGATAGCAGAGGGTGAGGGTTAGAGAGATAGCAGAGGGTGAGAGATAGAAAAGGGTGAGGGTTAGAGAGATAGCAGAGGGTGAGGGTTAGAGAGATAGCAGAGGGTGAGGGTGAGGGTTAGAGAGATAGCAGAGGGTGAGAGATAGCAGAGGGTGAGGGTTAGAGAGATAGCAGAGGGTGAGGGTTAGAGAGATAGCAGAGGGTGAGAGATAGCAAAGGGTGAGGGTTAGAGAGATAGCAGAGGGTGAGGGTTAGAGAGATAGCAGAGGGTGAGGGTTAGAGAGATAGCAGAGGGTGAGGGTTAGAGAGATAGCAGAGGGTGAGGGTTAGAGAGATAGCAGAGGGTGAGAGATAGCAAAGGGTGAGGGTTAGAGAGATAGCAGAGGGTGAGGGTTAGAGAGATAGCAGAGGGTGAGAGATAGAAAAGGGTGAGGGTTAGAGAGATAGCAGAGGGTGAGGGTTAGAGAGATAGCAGAGGGTGAGAGATAGCAAAGGGTGAGGGTTAGAGAGATAGCAGAGGGTGAGGGTTAGAGAGATAGCAGAGGGTGAGAGATAGAAAAGGGTGAGGGTTAGAGAGATAGCAGAGGGTGAGGGTTAGAGAGATAGCAGAGGGTGAGAGATAGAAAAGGGTGAGGGTTAGAGAGATAGCAGAGGGTGAGGGTTAGAGAGATAGCAGAGGGTGAGAGATAGCAAAGGGTGAGGGTTAGAGAGATAGCAGAGGGTGAGGGTTAGAGAGATAGCAGAGGGTGAGAGATAGAAAAGGGTGAGGGTTAGAGAGATAGCAGAGGGTGAGGGTTAGAGAGATAGCAGAGGGTGAGAGATAGCAAAGGGTGAGGGTTAGAGAGATAGCAGAGGGTGAGGGTTAGAGAGATAGCAGAGGGTGAGGGTTAGAGAGATAGCAGAGGGTGAGAGATAGCAAAGGGTGAGTAGAGGGGGTTTCCAGCCCGGGTAGGGTCAGGTTAGGGTTACAAGAGTAGAGGGGTTATTTCCAGGATGCAGGTTGTAGGAAGGAAAGAAAGCGGCAGACAGGCAGATAGGCAGGCAGGCAGGCAGGCAAGAGAAAGCTACAGTAATTCACAGCAAAGCATAGTATATTCATTTTACAGCAGCAAGTGCCTCCGCACTGCATATAGGTAAGACTCTATCTATGGTAGTACGATAAAAAAGTGCTAGTTCACAAAGAAGGCAATTTATTTTACTCTCTTTGTAGTCCATTATTATCATGCAGCAGAAGGCAGGACGCCCCTAGGGGCGTCGTCCAACAGGGAGAGAAAGAGTAAGAACGAGAGACGTCGAGGACGCCCCTGGGGGCGTCGTCCAACAGGGAGAAAAAGAGTAAGAACGAGAGACGTCGAGGACGCCCCTGGGGGCGTCGTCCAGCAGGGAGAAAAAGAAGTAAGAACAGGAGACGTCAAGAACGCCCCTAGGGGCGTCGTCCAACAGGGAGGAAAAAGGGTAAGAACAGGAGACATCAAGAACGCCCCTAGGGGCGTCGTCCAACAGGGAGGAAAAGAAGTAAGAACGGGAGACGTCGAGGACGCCCCTGGGGGCGTCGTCCAACAGGGAGGAAAAGAAGTAAGAACAAGAGACGTCAAGAACGCCCCTGGGGGCGTCGTCCAACAGGGAGAAAAAGAAGTAAGAACAGGAGACGTCAAGAACGCCCCTGGGGGCGTCGTCCAACAGGGAGGAAAAAGGGTAAGAACAGGAGACATCAAGAACGCCCCTAGGGGCGTCGTCCAACAGGGAGGAAAAGAAGTAAGAACGGGAGACGTCGAGGACGCCCCTGGGGGCGTCGTCCAACAGGGAGGAAAAGAAGTAAGAACAAGAGACGTCAAGAACGCCCCTGGGGGCGTCGTCCAACAGGGAGGAAAAAGGGTAAGAACAGGAGACATCAAGAACGCCCCTAGGGGCGTCGTCCAACAGGGAGGAAAAGAAGTAAGAACGGGAGACGTCAAGAACGCCCCTGGGGGCATCGTCCAACAGGGAGGAAAAAGGGTAAGAACAAGAGATATCAAGAACGCCCCTAGGGGCGTCGTCCAACAGGGAGGAAAAGAGTAAGAACGGGAGACGTCGACGACGCCCCTGGGGGCGTCGTCAGCCTAAGGATAAAAGACTATGTCCGCCAAGTGCGTTCCCAGCAACGGAACCGCCTAGGCTCTGTAGGTCAGGTTGTAACAACACCACCTTGTAACAGTTCCATATCTGTATACTGTAGGTAGGCCACATAGCCTGCAGACAAGGCCCTCTGCAACCTGTAGACAGAACCTACCTTTAGGTTCCCAGGAGGGCTTAAAGAAGATATTAACGCCAAGGACGACTTCATCAAGTGATAGCTACCAGGTTGAGGCGGCTTCTTAGGTCGATATAGGTCCCCCAGCGCACGGTGCAAGCAAGAGCATAAGAGACGCCAAAAAGCTGCACTGCAGGTGTGTAACACAAGGGGTATCCTAATGACATTTCTTTATGAAGAAAATAACCGTGCAGCGTACAAGATTGTTAAAGAGAATGACAAGTAGGAGATGCAAAGAAATCAAGGGAGCATATACACAGGAAGCGTAAGCGTCATCTGGTACCTGTAAAGAAGGAGGAAGAAGAGGTTGCATGAAGGCGGACGAGAGAGAGAGAGGGGGGAGAGAAGGGGAAAAGAAGGGAGAAAGAGAACCAAACCAACGCGTCAGAATCAGGGTGGGTGGAAGAGAGGACGACGCTGCTGTGAGATGAGGCCAAGTAGTGGGTCAAAACAGACAGGGGTACGCGTCGCGGCAGACACAAGGGTAGGTTGGTGCAAACCAAGAGACCAAAGCAAGGGGCCTGGTCTTCAATTGATGCAAACATAAAAGCAAGGATTTACGCCAGAGGACGAGTATCGTTAAGACGCACGAATTAACTTGCCTACTTGGTAGGCAAGCAGAGAACGACAGTTTACAGCGAGTGCAGTAGAGGGTGTAAGATAGCAGCGGATGAGGAGGGCGAGGACGAGTCGTTGCAGACGAGGGAGGGTGGAGGATAAAAAAGCAGCAAGGATACACGAGGGACAAAACACGGATCTGCAGGGGCATCAAGCACACGTGAAGCGAGCCTTATGTAAGCAGATGCTTACATAAACACGATTAGGTCATCAGCCTTATGGTGTTTAGTATGGATTGAAAGCCGTCTTGAACGCATGAGAAGACTGTTTATTTTGGCGACAGTAGCAACATAGAAGAGGCCCAGAAGGATCTAACAGTCTGGTAACAGTACTTGGAAGTATATAAAACAATTATCCATAATAACACACGTATTGCCTACACTTTGTACTGTTTGTGGAATTAAAACACATGTTATAAAAACAATTCACACACGAATTATATGACGACTCCAAACAACACCAAGCCATTCCAACACCTTTGCACGCCGAGACATACCGTCACAACGCCATACAGAACTCCAGTATACAATGCAACTGCAACTGTCTCACTGCAGGCGAGCAAGGGAGAAGCAGCCGAGGCCTCGGCTGCGCTTTCATCTTGCTGCCGAGACGGGTAAAGATACCAGCCGTGTCCAAGAAGAGATATGCAAGCAACTCTACAGACGATCGCTACCCTCAGTCCCATCTACCGCCTTACAATGCTCTAGGGTCTTATCTTGTGTCTCTATAATGGTCTCTTTTGCCGCGCCGTCGCCTTACGTTCCTGCCCGACCTTACTGCCGCCGTTTTTGGTGACACACCGCAGACCTATGTCTCCCGCCCCGTCCAGAACAGCCGCCAGACTAGGTAACCAGAACAGGATTATATAATGTATCGAAGAGGCGCCAAGAGACAGCAGCAGCCGCTCTAGAACGAACGTCCAACAGAACAAGTAGAGACAAAGGCCCAGCAGGCAATTACAATCCCTATTAACCCCCCCAGCCGATAGAAGATATATAGTAACAGTATAAGGTGAAAACGTACGAACATGGACAGTTTGACTAATACATGTTACAGAACCAGGCTGTATTCTTTTCTGTATAGGGTGTTATATTCCAAACGTCCACACGCTGTGATCCAGGACTTGCACGGCCACGGCGTATTGCAAGTGCGCCACGGTCTTGAGCAGACCCCGCAACTGGTGGCGTTCCCCACACCAATAACCACGCTGAGATAGCCCTTGTAGGGGCACGTTAGGGGGTGCCGTTAGCCGGGCTACAGAGCCACACGCAACGTAAATCAAGGGGAAGGGAATAGGAGGGAAAGGGGAAAAAAAAAAAAAAAAAGGGAAAAAAAAGGGCCCTTAAACTAAGCTGAGTGCTTACTTATATTACAACCTACCTCAACCCAGGCTTATCAAACAAGTGACAGTAAAAACTGGTTCTTCCCAACACAACCAAAAACGCTTCCAACACAGTACGGATTAAAACGGGTCCAATAAGCAAGCCACCACTAAAAACAACGACATGCCAGGGACAGTCAATGACAGGAAGCGAAAGCGGCAACCTGACGATACCCCCACAGCGAGAGCGGCGCCGCCCGGTAAGGCGGGCCAGACGGCGCGCAAAGGTGCGGCAGGGGACCCGTTCCGGGAGGGCGACTCGGTCAGGCAGCGTGCCCAGCCATTCCTGCTTGCGGTGGCCGAGATGCCGCTGGCGGTGCTAGATACGAACTGGAGCATCGGTCGAAACCGCTGCATCAAACCGGCCCACGTGCATGAGTTGAAGGAGATGTTTAAGAAGGGCGGGTTGGAGCGGCGTGCGCCCGAGAACCGACTCGTCGCCCTCTGCAGCGCCAAGGAGGTAGAGCGTATGCAGGCCGCCGACGAGGGCCGTCGGTCGGCCTCGCCCGAAGTCGAGGGCTACTGCTTCCTCGACTGGGCCGCCGTGAACCATGGGTCGGTTGAGGTGATGGCGGGCCAGCATCGCATCCAGGCGCTACGGGAGTACGTCGGGGAGACAGGCGCGCCAGAGGCAGACCTATGGTGGACGTGTGAGCTCTACGACAAAGGTACGTGATTCAACAGCGCGACCAGGCCGCCAGGTGCAGGTCCCTAACAGGCAGACAGACCGTTTACCGCACGACCTTAACGTGAAGCTGCGCGTCAACCGTAGGGACCCTAGCCTGCCCGACAACCACGGGCAGATCTGGTCGCAGCTGGTGTCAATCGCGTCCGAGGGCGGGGGCGCTTTCCAGGAAAGGCGCGTGGGGGTCGACTACAAGTTCGTAGAGGCCCTCCGTCTCGGGGGCGAGAGGAACTTCCCGACACGCAGGCTCGTCACCCTATGGAACCACGACCGGTGGCGGGAAATGATCACGCGGTGGTGCGGGACAAGGCTGGGGCTTGAGACGTTCAACATCTCCACGTTCGAGTGGATGGCTAGCCTCCGCATCGACGAGTACTGGTTCCCGATGATGGAGGCCGTGCTTGACATGCTGGCGAAGCTGCCGCTGAACGGGAACGTCGACGTCGGATACAACGACTGGCATCGGATCTCGGAAGGCATCTCCAGCAGCGGTCATACGCCGGAGGGGATCGACGCCGTATTCTACCAGGACAGGGACGGGGGACGACGCGACCGGACCGACGGCCTCCTGACGTCCCTGGACGACGCCGCCTACGCGTCTGTATGCAGGACCGTCATGGCCGACACGGACCAGTCTTTTGCCGTCCTCGGGCGCCTCCTCCGCAGCAGGAAGGCCGAGGCGCAGGTCATGGCCCGCGTCCTGCATCATGTCATAGCCTGGATCGACCTGCCTAGCGCCGTTGCTATCGAAGAGGTGAGCCCCAAGGCGAAGAACAAGCCTCTGCTCAGCGAGTCTGTGAAGGCCGCCCTCGCAAGGCTAAGCAGCCTCAGGGGCAGGGCCGGGTACCCCCCGGCACGGCGACACGGCTCCAGGCGCGTATCCTCGACTTCGTCCGAGACAACATAGACTGCTTTGCGGCGCCGGAGGCGCGGCGGCTCGTCGACGACGACGTAAGTAAGGTCGACGGCCCCACGTACGCCGGACGCTTTACCGACGTCGCCTGGGCCCGGCTGCTACGCGCCGCACGGCAGATAACCGACACGGACCCGGACGGCGAGGTGCTCCGGCCCGAGTGGCAGACCGCGAAGGCAGCACGACGAGACGGGCAGCAGGGCCAGGTATCCACGCTCGTGCAGAGGTTTTGGAAGCCAAAATTCTATGCAGACGTGGTACGGCTTGCCGACCGGCCGGATCTCCGGGACGACGCCGCCACATCATTATCCATACAGCAGAAGATTGAGGAGGCCATAGCCGGTTGTATTGGGGAGATGCAAGGACGAGACGCCGGCGGTGGCGGTACGACGGCAGGGGCAAGCCCCCTCGCCCGGACGACATCACCCTTACCCCCACCGAGGCAGACCCAACCCCCGAGGCCACGCCCGGCAGCCGCCAGGGCGGAGGGCGCGTCGGCCGACGCGCCCTCCCTGACGGTCAAGCGCCGAGTGACCAGACATCACCAGAAGGCAGGAGGGAGAGCATCCACCGTCGAACAAAGGAGAACCAGGCGACGCACCGCCAGCGCGAAGAAGACGGCGACGAGGAGAGGCCTGAGCCTCCCTCATCCCATCCGCCAGATGCCAGGTCGCCAACACCAAGGGCATAAGGCGTAGCGACACCCCGCCAGGGGACGCATCGCACACCAGCAGAGCTGGTACCGCGCTGGTAGTTGGGCGCCAGGGCCGGGAAACTCGGTAGCAATACGAGGGGTAGCATCGCGGTGGGGACACCAAATTAACAGACTTCAAGACAATCCACCATCGCAATTAAAAATCCCCAGGGCCAATAGGACGGTCATCTCGCCCTCGCCATCGCCAGTGTTTGTACCATATTACATGTGGGAAAAGGAAATCATGTAATCCCTGCATGACCCTCCAAGAACCCGCCATCTTCAATGGGGACTGGACCCAACCCATATTGTCCCACACCTGGTAACCCTTACTACACTAAATATCACACGATCCCTCCACTGTAGCCCTAAAGCCCCCGGGGGGCCGTAGGGGTTAGCCGGGGTGTCTCGCCGCGCGGCCCTCGGCCCTGGTACGGACAGAAAGAACAAAGACTATCCGTAAGCCGAATCCCTAGGACCGAATAGCGTAAGAGGGAGATCGAGTGGAATCGACCCTCTCCCCTCCGGGGGCCGCTACACTGAACACACCGCGCCCTCCCCCTGGGCTGCGCATCGTCCTGGGTCCCGCATCTAAGATGATGCCCCCAAGCCCGGAGCGCCCGTCCGGGGGCCGCTACGTGGACCCTGGGTGGAGAACAAGTCGGTGGAGAGGCTGGGCTGGTACAAAGACCATCACGTACATCACCATCACCATCTAGCAGAATAGCCGCCACCTACAGCTGCCAAGCAGACCATGGCCAGCGACGCTGAATACGAGGACGAGCGACTCGACACCGATCTGTTCGATAGTGACCTGCCAGCGATAAGCGACGAAGAGCTTGACGATGACGAGGCCCAGGATAACACCACGACCAGTGACGGCTTTTCGAGGCAGAAGTGGGGAGTAGACCACTCCTCAGGACACTATAAGTTCTACAAGGTGGTTTGAACAAGTCCCCGCGCTGCCGGCGTATGAATCAAGCTTACGGCGTCTTGCAAACCACAGCCCAGCGATTTATCGAGAAGACGCCTGGAGACGACTTCAAGCCGGCCGATGCGGCCGCCAAGATGCCCAAGAAAGGCACACCATCGATTTCGGGTCCAGCCAGGCAGGCGGCGCGCCAGCCCACGTCACCGACGGTTTCTACCCGGGGTTCTTCCTCGACTTCCTGAGCATCATCGCCGGGCCACCTGATCTCGAGCCGCGACGGGCCCATATTCGATAACGTGACCCGTGTCGTTCCGGCGATGGGCGAAGCCATACGGGGCGCGAAGCATATTGGCGGGATCCCCTTCGACTTGACCGGACGGACGTTTAGGATTCGCGGAGGCCGCCACGCGGACAGTCTGGTTCCATCGTCATGCACCCGTTGGTCGGCGAGATAAGCGAGCCCTTCGGCCGCTGACGGCCGGCGAAGAAGGGAGCTTGCCGCCGAGAAGGAGTGGGCAGGCCGGCAGCCCGCGCGCAGCAGCTGGCCTCCTACATCACGAGCGTGTTCCAGTCACCCGAACTGCTCGGCGAGGGTGTCGAGCCCTGTTGGCGGCCCGGGGGGAAGCACAGCCAGAGGATAGGCTCCAACCGGTGGGCCGCTTTCAGGAGTCGTTCGAGGGACGGCTGGGCGGCCTGGGCCGCCACGCACGACGCGGACATTTTCTGGAGGGAGCACGAGCCGGCCTTTCACGCGTACGACTACGGCGCCAACATCGAGATCGAGGTCAACCCGCAGTTCTACACGCTCCCTCGCGAGACATATACATCTAGTGACGGCGACAACGATGCAGCAAGCGACGGCAGCGGGGCAGGCAGTGACGAGGACGAGGGCGGTGGTCGCTGCAGGCGGATGGTTGGGGAGAGCGAAGGGCTGCGGAAACTCGTCGCAGAGCTGCGAGCACGGTTCCCGGAGAGCATCAGCATGATCTCCTACGCGCTCGCCGTCTGCATCAACAGCGACGCAGGCCCGGGTCCGGACGGCGACGACGGCGACGCCAGAAGCGATGGACTAGATGCACCTCCGCGATGTCTCCTCATAGACCGGAATGCTATAGCACAGGAGTACCCCGGTAACAGCCACTTTACGTTCTATCCCCAGGCCTTCCACCCCGCGCTAGGCAACGTGTCGTCCAGCCGTCCTCCCGCCTTCCTCAACTCGCTGTTCACGGCCATAAGGAGCAACGCGAGCCACCGCAACGAGGGCTGTGACGTCCTGTCGTTCGGTTACTTCCAGGCGTACTCAAACATCAAGAGGAACGTCCGCCACAGCGCAGATGACCTCCTCGCAACGAAAGGATACGCTACAGGTGCCCTGACCGTCCCGGAGTCCGATCCGTGCGCCACGACGAAGATGAAGAGGAAGCGGGCGCGGCTGTTGCGTATCATCCGTGGACAGGTGACGCCGGAAAGTCCGGAGCAGTCGAAGCCGCTCGCGAGGGAGCGGAGCCAGATGGAGGTCGCCCTGGAACACAACGAGTTCGCAATACGGTTGGAGCAGGTCGTGTCGGTAGCCGTACAGCAAATGGTCAGCACGGAGCGGACGTTCGAGACCGTTTTCCACCCCATCTTCCAGTTGATACGCTTCTTCCTCATTGAGCACGAGTCGTATATCCATATCTTCCGGTCAATGCCGCCCGAGGTGTACCCTAGAATCATGTGCGCATACGCGCGCCTTTTCGAGCTGGCAACGGACGAGATGGAACGCCGTTTCGTAGTAGGGAAGGAGTGCGGTCTCGACCTGGCGCATTCGGAGTCCGTCGCGATCCTGGACCGGCTCAGCGGCTACCTCTTTACGGGGTTCGAACGCCACCTGCCGAAGACTGTGCTGCGTCCACTCGGCACCATCGACAGCCTCCGGAACGGGGCCTGGCCGTACGTGGACCCGGCGGTGCTTAGTTTCGGGGCGGGGACCGGTGGGGCCGTCCTGCGCACAAGGCGGTGGCCCCACCATGAGAAGACGGGGAGGCCTATATTGCTGCACGTCCGCGAGCTGCAGTACCACTACGACGCGCACATCGCATCCAGCCGCGAGAGCGAGCCCTGGTTCGCGCAGCTTGGTGAGGCCGCCTTAAACAGCCCGTCGGCCGTGGCCGAGTTCGTAGAAGAGCTGCTGCAGCAATTCTGGATCCTGCAGACCAGGTCCTTTATCACCCGGCAGATCAGGCGCCGCCTCCTGGAGGCAGGGCAACGCCGACGGCAGACCGCTTACGCCAGAGGACATCCAGGCGCGGGAGGCGGCGGTCACAGCGTGGGAGGAAGCAGCAGATGCGTTCACCTGCAAGGCACTTCAGCGGCCGGCGAGACGGTCTCGCGTCGGGCGGCCCTCGGCATGGCCACAACGATGTCCAAGGCGCGGACGCGGCACGACTTCACTACCGAGCTCGTCAATACCATCAGCAGCAAGAAAGGAAACGATGCGATCTCGCCCAAGAACGCCACGTGGCCGCGGAAGCTACAGCTGGCGATCGCAAGCGTAGCGCGAAGGCGGGCCGGTAGCATCACGCCTGACGAGTGGGTGCGCGCGCTGACGGGCGGGTCTCCTCGGTGCAGGCATAGGAGTGGGCCCCGGCCGCAATAAAGGGGAAGATAACGTCTACGAACGCCGTCCAGCTTAAGGGCCCTGCAAGCGGCATCAGGTTCCTATCCGGTCCGCCGGGGTCGATCCGGCGCGATGCAGAGGAGGCTGCGGCCAAGCATGGGGCGGCGCGGAAGAGGCGGGGCATTCCATACCATACGGACCAGGATCGACTTTGGGCGCTCCTTTCCCGTTCGCGAACGTACCAGACCTAATCATGTCGGGCTTTCAGCAGGCCAAGGTGCTATTCAGGCATGGCGATACCAAGGTGCTCGACCACTATCAGCTCGTAATGAACTGCCTGGCCGAGAACATTGACGAACCGCTCTGTCACCTGATGCTGCTCCTCGTCCTGGACGATATGCTCGTCATCAGAGACGCCCCACCTGACGGGGAAGCAACGTCAGTTCCATGTAGGCCCCAGAAAAGATCCCGTGGGACAGCTTGGCCTTGCTATGGTCAGCAAGATGAGCTGGTTCCTCTATCCCAGGTCATTCCCCTGGGCTAAGGGCTCTTGGCGGGTCAGCATACGACGTGGCCGAGATGACGAAGAAGATTGGTATGTCGGGCCGTCTGGAGAAGAGAGGGCGATTCCGTGCTGACCGTTCTGCAGAACAGAAGGGGTGCAACAACCGGATGCCATGCGAGATTGGGTGCGATTCCTGGCGGAGCGCCCGGGATGTGCCACGAATACCGACTTGCGCCTCCAGCCACATGGAGGATTCATTATTCAGCTTGAAGAGTCTTACGACGGCCTTTAAGGACCCATGAAAACTTTATTGCTATGGTGTTTTGTAGCTTGGACCCATTATGGTACGATCGATGCGAAAGCATCATTAAGACGTATACACATAAGTAGGCAGAGGTACTTAGGTCCTTATGTCTATGCAGGCTACTTAGGTATATAATAATTTCCTTCAGCTTATTCCTAACTGTTACGGTCAGATATCCGACAGTGGTGTCTGTT